>OX155970.1:15348736-16827675 GCA_944548615.1 Micropterix aruncella | reverse complement strand
ATATATATATATATATATATATATATATATATATATATATATATATATTTTCGACACAAGTCGTATTCATCTCTATGACATTTCTCAGAAATGTCATAGAGATGAATACGACTAGTGTCGAAATATTCTCAGTCATATAATTTCTTCTAAAATAAGTTACTAACATCCATTTCTGTTACAGAAACCATCCTCCTATACTATTACATCCAAGGGCATACAGTAATTCGGCTGCAATAACTAAGAACATCGTAAGTTATCAATTGCGGAAACAGGTGCCGCTGCCCTAAGTATTTAAAGAGGACATTAACTATCGTTTAAATGTTTCTGGTCCACCAGGACCCCAGATAAGTAACTTTTCATGAATCTAATTTTATATATTAATGAAAATAATTTAAAAAAAATTACACCCTTAAAATATCAATATATATATATATATATATATATATATATATATATATATATATATATATATATATATATATATATATATATATATATATATATATATATATATATATATATATATATATATATATATATATATATATATATATATATATATATATATATATATATATATATATATATATATATATATATATATATATATATATATATATATATATATATATATATATATATATATATATATATATATATATATATATATATATATATATATATATATATATATATATATATATATATATATATATATATATATATATATATATATATATATATATATATATATATATATATATATATATATATATATATATATATATATATATATATATATATATATAATATAAATGGATATATGACTCAATGGGTATTCAAGATTATTAAATTAATAGATAGTCAGATAATCAGATAGTCAAATAAAACATATAAAAAATAAAAAAAAATAAAAAAATAAAAAATTTAATGAAGAAGGAAAAAAAATAGGAAAACAAGATCAGCAAAAAAAGAAGACACATGTTCCACGCCCTAAGCTAGGGTCGGACGTGGACCTGGGCTATCACTCGTCATCATGATTGGAACTAAAATAATATTAATAATAATAAAACGATTTATTCTTAAGAAAGGCGGGCTTATTGCCTTCAGGCAATATTTTAGAGCTAACCTATACTATTGTACCTATACTGTGCACTAAAGTACACTTATTTCGATAATAAAATGTTAACGTGCTGCTCCTTCGTGTAACTTGCCATGGTGATTTGGTACCAGTGACTGAATAATAAATAACAGATTTGATAAACGCCGCCAAAACAACATGGCCGCCACATACTGTTAATATCGACCCGCCCTTATTATAAAACCTCATAAATAAAATATTTTACACAAAATAAACTACAATTGGCAGTTTGTTCTCTGTTCCAGAATGTCCCACCTCCAATAGCCATTTATAAATTGTAATTTTAGATCTACCAATAATATCTAAAATTTTATTATATTGTTCTAGATTATTATACGTAAATAAGTTATACATAAAATGTAGCCTCGTGACGATTACGGGCACGAAAGACGGGTCGCTCATTACCGAGACAAAACCTCGTCGAAATAAAGATGTCCCCGTCAGTGTTTACGAGACGCCGGAAAAGCCGGACAAATCCCGCGACCGCGGAATGTAATTGGGAACTTGTTAAAGGGACGTAAATCACTGCGGGCGAAATGGGCTTGTTAAAAACGTGGAGCATGCTGTCGCCCATCCACCCTGCCCGGAGTGTAGCTCGGATAGCACAAATTGGTCAATTCCGACCATTTTTTGTTGGGATTTTCAGGACGACAATAACGCACTCGTATATCTCGACGATTACCCCAATTAGTGTACAAATAAGCCTGCAATTAAATTTAGGGGCTAAGTGGGGATAAATACGTCGTTCCCATAACAAATATTAATTTTGGGATTTTTAAACGATATTACAAATATCAAAATAAACTCTGTACACAAGGTCAAATTTGCATACATTTGGGCTATATACGTCGTCCTGATAACCAATATTAATTTTGGTTTTTTAAACAATACTTTAAATATCGAAGTAAACTTTGTTCACGAATTATGACTTGAGGTCAGTTTCGTATTCATCATTTCATCCTTTAACGAGCTTACGGTACAGAATAATGACTTTTACCTTTGAATATGTTTTAAAATGTCTACTATATTCTAAAGCTAATATAAACGACTAAGGGGTAAACGGGAATATGCACTGACACAAAACATGCAGACGTGATGATGCTATCCTCCCTAAAGTACGCCTTAAGCAAACACAAAAGTCCTTTAGATATTTGAGCTTCAAATAGGATAGAAAACGAATTTACCGCGTGAAATTTGTAGGACCCGACGTTTCGGTGACGTTGCAGCCGCCGTTGTCTAGGGTAGACTGAAGATCTGTCAGTCCGTTGTTTTGCGGGTAGGCCGCAAACCGCTGCCGCCACTGCGTAGGTTATAACGGTGGTGGGGGGCCGGGCTCGGAGCGCGGGAATTTTTAAACGTCACCGAAACGTCGGGTCCTACAAATTTCACGCGGTAAATTCGTTTTCTATCCTATTTATAATGTCAAACAACCGCGATAGTCTTCGATTTTATATTTGAGCTTCAAGCTCTTATATCTGCTACCACTCTCCACAAGAAAAATGGAAAAAAGGCGTTTGAAAGGCTTGTTAAACAAAAGCTGTAATACACATGCTTTCTATAAGCTGGGTGATTTTTTTGAGCGTTCTAATTCTTTTAAATTGGATTAACATTAATATGTAACTTTTTGCTACATCATTTTAGTTTTATAATTAAATTTTATAAAAAAAAACAAAAAACATTATTTTTCAACAACACCAACAAAAATGCTATGAAGTCAATATTTAATATGTATGTAGATTACAATGTTTAACGTAACATAAGATGAATATTCATATTTTTCAAATATTTATTAATTTTATATGTATACCCATTTACATGGAGTCAGTTCTGTTTCGTTTCATTTTTTTAATTGTCTGCCGTGTAAAACCGACTTTAGTCAACGATACTGTCAAATGAATATTTCTGCTTGATTAGTTTTATATCAATATCACACTATATTACTAGCAACTGTCGAATTCTAATATGCGATAACTAGCTTTATTTGATTATTCATGCTTTATTGTATATTCTGAATTAATAAATTGAATACTGAGTACTGAATACTTAAATATTATTATCACTTTCTTTGGAATTAAAAAAAATACAATTAGCGCACTAAAGTGGGGTTAAACACGGAAATTCCTTTAACAGTTTATCCGGAATGATCCGGAATTTACGGTCAGCCAGAGACAGTTTACTCGAAATTCCCTGTCACAATACTAAATCAAATCAAATCAAATCAAATAATTTATTGTAATAAAAACTAATACATAGTTGTATAGACATAGTTGTATTACATTTACATTTGGCCGTGATATGATTGAATTCTTCATTAATGATCAAATTCTTCTATTAATAATCAAAACATAAAAGGTTACTCGTAAGAATAATGAAGGTATTATTGTAGAATTAAATAAAGTATCACCATTTAGTTTACCAGATAAAAAACACAGAATAAGATATGTAGAAAGTAAGATATAGAGAAGATAGAAGATATAGAGAAGATGTTAGATATAGAGAAGATATGCAGAAATTAACTCAATAAGTAGTGATTCTATTACATTGAATATAATGAATAATGTAATGAGAAGAGAAAAAAAAGGTTATAATGGATATATGTAATTAGCTCTTTAAAATACCGATAAATATGAGTTTTTTTTTATAAAATTATTAAATATAATGTCAAAAAGAACAAAAAAAATGTGACGATTGTCGAAAACTTAAATAAAATGTCTTTGGTATTATATTGCAAATAAAAATAGTCAAGATATAATTAATGTGCCTACCTAATAATAGAAATAGTCAATACATTTTAGTCAAATTGGTAATCGATTAAAAACCTATTACAGAAAGAGATAGGTATAGTCGAGATGCATACAGTTTTTAGAAATCGTTAATGTCGTACAATTCTCTTTCAATGACATATAATTTGAGTTTATTTTTAAATTGGGGCATTTTTCCTTCGCGGCATATTTTTTTGATACTAGAGGGTAGTTTATTGTAGCATATAATTCCGACGTAGTTCGAATCCCTTTTAAAAATCTATATTTGGACGAGGAAAAATCATATTATTTCTCCCCTTGGTAAAGTGTTTATGGGTATCTGATTGTATGGGCAGCTGAGCTAGGTTTTTTATGATGAATTTAATGCATTCTAAAACATAGAGAGATGGAAGGGTGAGGATTTTAATCCTTCTGAAATGATCACGGCATGATTCTACATAACCCAGATTACTTAAAATTCGAACGGCCCGTTTTTGCAATGTAAACATATGTTGCCTTCGATCGATGGTGCATTGCGTCCAGAAGAGAATACCGTAACGGAGAAGAGACTCAAAATAAGTGAAATAAATCGTTTTCTTGTCCTTAGAATTAATCAGTTTCCGTATTTGGTGCAGCAGAAAACAGGCACTAGAAAGTTTGTCTCCGGGTGCATTCCATATCAAGTGATTATCTAAAACTAATTTCTGTCCCTACTCTTTCTGTGTCCGCGATGCAAGACTCTGAAACGATCTCCCAACAAATATAAGAAACTCGCCTACTTTACAATCATTATAGTCTTTACAATCGCCTATTTTACAATCACTCAAGACTAACCTCAAAAATTACTACTTTTCTAAGTAAGTAACCAGTCCCTCCCTTAGTCTCTCCTTCTCCTCGTTATTTCCCTATTTCTATTTATTTATTTAATTAATTTAACAATTCATTTACAATGCATAAGTATCACTAATAATCATATCAATAAAAATATATATATAATTAAAATTAAAATTAAAATTGAACACGGCCGATATGAGCATTAACATTTAAGTACTGCTGCTGCCCAACTGAGTGCCAGGAATTGTTCAAGGGCAGCTAGCTCTTTAGTTTTTAGATCACATATATTCGGCAATTCGAATAAAAAATAAAAAGGAAAAGAAATATATATATATATATATATATATATATATATATATATATATATATATATATATATATATATATATATATATATATATATATATATATATATATATATATATATATATATATATATATATATATATATATATATATATATATATATATATATATATATATATATATATATATATATATATATATATATATATATATATATATATATATATATATATATATATATATATATGTATATATATATATATATATTTTTTAAAGAGTGGATATATTAGAATTTCAAATCTAATTTTCGGTATGTCATTCCGCATTTAAGAGATGATTCATTGTGATTTTTTTCATTGTTTTTGCTTTAATTTGTCTTTAATAAACCCTGTCTTTATTTTGGTTTGGTGTGCAAAAGGATACGCTTTGTTTTTGAGATGTGGATGAAGGGCGATCGTTCGCTAGCGATAAAGGGATCCCATTAAACCTACATTGCACTGTCGAAAGTGGTGCTCATCCAGGCATACATCTCATATAAAATAAGCATTTCCCAATCCAGTCCGGGAAAACCTTCCAGCTATGTAAGTGGCTTTTATTATATTTATTTTTTCATCAAAGTGTCATCCTTTAAACGAATTCTTAAAAAAAGAAATTTTACAAAAAACCAATCAAATATTAACAATATTATACAATTTCATCTTATGTTTTGAACTCTTGTAAATATCATATAGCCTTAAGTATAAACTTCTCGACCAGAAATTACGATTTATATCTTATTTCATGGCAACGAGCAAATGAAGTATTTTATTTTTATTTTCATTTAATGGCTGGCTGATAGCGAGCCCAGCAATGGTATATCGTCCTTTTAAAGAGTGGATATATTCGAATTTCAAATCGAATTTTCGGTATGTCATTCCGCATTTAAGAGACGATACATTGTGATTTTTTTCATTGTTTTTGCTTTAATTTGTCTTTAATAAAAACATTTTATTTTGGTTTGCAAAAGGATACGCTTTGTTTTTGAGATGTGGATGAAGGGCGATCGTTCGCTAGCGATAAAGGGATCCCATTATACCTACATTGCACTGTCTAAAGTGGTGCTCATCCAGGCATACATCTCATTTAAAATAAGCATTTCCCAATCCAGTCCGGGAAAACCTTCCAGCTATGTAATTGGCTTTTATTATTTTTATTTTTTCATCAAAGTGTCATCCTTTAAACGAATTCTTAAAACAAGAAATTTTACAAAAAACCAATCAAATATTAACAATATTATACAATTTCATCTTATGTTTTGAACTCTTGTAAATATCATATAGCCTTAAGTATAAACTTCTCAACCAGAAATTACGATTTATATCTTATTTCATTGCAACGAGCAAATGAAGTATTTTATTTTTATTTTCATTTAATGGCTGGCTGATAGCGAGCCCAGCAATGGTATATCGTCCTTTTAAAGAGTGGATATATTCGAATTTCAAATCGAATTTTCGGTATGTCATTCCGCATTTAAGAGACGATTCATTGTGATTTTTTTCATTGTTTTTGCTTTAATTTGTCTTTAATAAAGACATTTTATTTTGGTTTGCAAAAGGATACGCTTTGTTTTTGAGATGTGGATGAAGGGCGATCGTTCGCTAGCGATAAAGGGATCCCATTAAACCTACATTGCACTGTCGAAAGTGGTGCTCATCCAGGCATACATCTCATTTAAAATAAGCATTTCCCAATCCAGTCCGGGAAAACTTTCCAGCTATGTAAGTAACTATTATTATTTTATTTTTTCATCAAAGTGTCATCCTTTAAACGAATTCTTAAAAAAAGAAATTTTACAAAAAAAACCAATCAAATATTAACTATATATATATATATATATATATATATATATATATATATATATATATATATATATATATATATATATATATATATATATATATATATATATATATATATATATATATATATATATATATATATATATATATATATATATATATATATATATATATATAAAGGTCCTTTTGCAGTCGACTAACGATCACTATTCATCCATATATCTCATAAATAGGGCTTATCCTTATGCAACACAAAATGCCTTCAATTGAGATTAAACTTAAGAGCCCTATCACATATTTTTTCCAGAAAGGCAAGAAAAGTGGATTTTTGGCGTTCTAATTCCAAGAAATGAAGAGATTTCTACAAACTTTAATTACTGAATTACCTGGACCATTTCTTGATGTTGACCATAGAGGCCTTTAATTTTAGATATAACGAATATTATTTACTTATTCAGCCCATTTTCCGAAAGTCGTTATTCGTAAAACGCTCGGAAGGCAAACTTTGAGCTCCTTAATACAGTAATATCACTACAACGAAAACCGTATACTATTTTTTTTTATGTCCGTCATGTATTCTTGTTGACCATAGCGGCCTTATTTTTTCGTTTTTTGACCACATATCCAAGGTATACATTACTTACAATTACACAAAATTTAAAAAAAAACTTCCTGTATCATTCTAATTTTCTCAGAAATAAAATAAGATTCTTATATAATACTTATACTATATTAAAGTTCACTCTTTTAGCAATACGACATAATATAAATTATTGTCATTAGAAAGGAGAAAACACTGCAAAAAACAATTAGAAATTGTGTATATATTTGCTTGCGCAAGAGAAGAGCGCTCAGTGCCGCGGTTTTCTCCCAGGGTTGAATAGTTATTTATTTATTTTTTTATTTATTTATCCTATCTTTTATAGTTACATCCAAAAAAAAATGCGTTCATTTTTTAAACTCATTTTAAAAGAATACCTACGCTATTTTGTAATAGGCCTCTTAAACTTAAAACTTAAAATAATTAAACTAAAACTTAAAATTAATTGCCTTTAAACTTACATTGCACAAATTTGCATTCTTAGTTTTAGATATAGTAGTTTGTATTTTTTGGAGACAAACTTAATCTTTTTATTTACACAAAGCGCGCATGTACCGCTGTTTATGTTAGTTGTAAGATGTTGCCATGTGACAATAATCTCGCCTTTTGTGTCTTATTTTTTAAGTGCAAATAAAGAGTTTATTAATATTATTATTATTAGCATTATCATAAACACGCGATTTTTGGTTTAGGTTAGTTTCATCACTATTAATGATATTTACAACGGCAAGCAACAAATGCGAAACACTGAGTAGCTACGATTTCTCTCAAAATTGTAACTTGCTAAAGAATTTGACATGACCACTACACCCGAGGAATCAGCTTATTGCATGAGTTATTAATTATTAGCTTGTTTTATTCTATCACTCGTATATCTCGAGTATTTCGTTACAGCGAACCCAATTAGTGTACAAATGAGCCTACATTTAATTTGGGGGCTAAGTGGGGCTAAATACAT
Source organism: Micropterix aruncella (assembly GCA_944548615.1). Classification (NCBI taxonomy): domain Eukaryota; kingdom Metazoa; phylum Arthropoda; class Insecta; order Lepidoptera; family Micropterigidae; genus Micropterix; species Micropterix aruncella. Next base: position 16,819,256 of record OX155970.1, on the reverse strand, counting down.
CGTTCCGATAACAAATATTAATTTTGGGATTTTTATAGGAAGTTTCGTGGCCAGCTTGCTGAGTTGGCCACGAAAATCCATTCTGTTCAGGGTTGGTCACACTCACGGGTCAACACCTATCCGACGGCCTCCACGTATGAAGTGCGAGCTTGGGTAGGACTCTGGCCTTATGGTTAGTTTCCCCTGGGAATCAACCTTATGGCGCTCATGGACGGTCTGCGCACCGTGCGGCGTAATCCAATCGATTGCCCACTCTGACTAACAGTTTAGTGGTTTCAAGGCGGCAGGTGAGGGTGGAGCACCCACCGCCCGGGCAGTTATAGCGACGGTGGTCGTCTTATCTGCCCGGGATATCATGCAACGACACCCCGCGCGTACCAGAAGGGTATACGCGCGGGGGGTAAAGAAAGGTAGCCACCCCCCCCCCCCGTACCACCCCGAAAACCCATTTATTCAGTATAAAAAACAAAAGAAGATAACAACAAAAGAAGATAAGAAATAGTCGTAAAAATAATAATAAAATAAACACAAAGCAGAGATTAAAGTTAAACAAAGACAGGCTACCAAACACAGACAGGATGTCGGGGGGACTAAGTGGTTAGTGAGGGGGTATACAGACGTATGGGTCATGGGGCGGTCTCGTGGGGGACGGCCTAACCAAGGTCCTCAGGCAGGGGACGCGCCCGCGGGGGCGGTTTGGGGGACGGCACATAGACGGACACTTCGGGCTGGAAGTGGCCTTCGCATCACGCCACTGGTGTCGGGGGGGACCCCAAAACTGGGGTTCCCGGAAGCCTCAACTCCTCCCAAAGGGAAACCCACTTCTCCACGAAGCATCGGAACGCGCCGAAACAACGCCCACACTCGACCAGATCCGCATACCATATCGGTAGGCGCTTGGCGCACGCGCCGACCTCACGCACCAATTCATCCCGTGCGGTCGAGAGCTTTGGGCATATCCAAATGACGTGTTCTGCCGTTTGAAGTCCATGCCCACACACGCACCAGGGGTCACGGGATAGTCCAAAGTCAGACAGCTTGGCTTTGAACTCCCCATGGCCTCCGACCAGCTGGGTGGTATGGTGATCGAACCGCAGAAAACACTGACTCTGACTAACAGTCGGGGGAGTCTGGAAGCAGTACTGTTTCCTATAGAGCGGGGGTGGTTGCGGACCTTACGGCGACTGCTCTTGAATCGACCATCGGCTACCCGATCCTGGGTGAACAGCCGGGCAAAGGATGCCGTGGTCCGCAATTGATTTGGTATACACCGTATCACCGCTTCGTAAGAGAGAGGACCGCGCAAGCGACCTCGAACTCGTAACCAATCGAGAGACTGGAGTAATCTGGTCGCAATTGGAAGTAAGGGCGTGAGTGTAAGCCCGCTGGGTAACACTCCTGGCTATCTCGCGGTTAAGGCGTTGGCCTCTTACGGGTTTGTGGCGGAGCTAGACGGTGGACTGTTTTGTCCAAGTCTTCTGCGCTCACTCCAGGGAGATAGAATGAATAATCGTTAAAACTTCCTGAGGTGACGGGCTCGCCCGGTGTAGTCGACAACACCTAGTTGTAGTTTATAGCGCCAGACGTTTCGGCGATGTCGCAACCGCTGTTATTTCACGTGCCCACTACTCCTGAGGAACTAGCTTATTGGATGTGTTATCAATTAATAATTTGTTTTATGATTCCGAGTGACAAAAAGTATTCGAAGATAAACTGATGATTTATTTATTGATCGAGTGAAAAGTATACAAACAAAGTAATTGAAATTTTTACAAAACTTGACATACTTACATGTTATTTACATTGCCGTTGAACAGTTGTGTGTATCAACAATTACCATACTCTACCGCAAACCTTATGGTCCTCAAAGGGGTAAAGTATGTCTATCCCTTTCTGGTTTCAGTGCATTTGTGTTCAATAAAAGCAATACGTGTAATCTGAGTATGTGGGCGAGGGAACTAGAAATCTGGCGCGACCTGTATTGTATGTTGGTATTGAAATGTCCAATGTTGGCAGTGTATGAATATGAATGAGTAAACGTGGAAGTATTCATTTTTCGACATTGATGGACAGTTTACTGTCGTGATAATTATCGAGATGATTGGCTAAACCTCTTAAACTTGAGTAATTCTGGAAGTTATATATATTTTTTTGGTTGACATTTCGATCCCCGTCGTGGGGCCGCTCGTTTGCTTCTTTCATTAGCATGCCGTATTTCGCGATACTGGCGAAGCGTATGAAAAGCTATTTCCGAAATTGGTTTACACCGAGTCATTGCTGGTGATTGACGTAAGATTTATCAAGCGAGGCGACGCCGAACGCGAAACGAAGGAAAGATTAATAACGAGGGGGTTACTTCTACACCTCGCGGAAGGGGCAAGGGGGGGGGAGCGTCTAGAAGCATGTGCCCCGATAACCAGAACAGCAAAGTCGTTAAAGTACTGCCAGTGAATGTAATTACGAAGGCATCGGCGCACTTGGAATTTAACGCGAAACGAACCGGATCCATGTTTAATTTTCCGAACGGGAAAGCTGAGACGTCACTTACAGGACAACAACGAGAGGATATCGATGAGAGGGAGGCGATTACAAAAGCTAGGCAGCCGGGAGAATGCTGTGAGTTGCATCGATAAGGATTTGTCAACCTATCGGCGTACTGAATCAAGATAATTTGTGTCGAGAGGGGGATAACGACAAGCAATTAGGACGGCAGAATGCATTCAGGTGTTATTTTGCTCTTCTCAAACGTTTCAAAGAATCGTTTCAAGAAACGCTTCAAAGAATCGCTTTCTTGCATTCTTGCTCAAACGCTTCATAGAAACTTCCGCCTTGACTCTATCAATACAATTTATTTATTTAATTATTTTTAGGAAAACCAACAGCTAATTATAATTTAACAAAAAGACGGAGTCGTATAACAGAGAGTCAATTAAAGGTTTTCACGTTTAAGTAACGTTGTAGAAACATATGTGATCTTTCAATTAATGTTATCGGTTAAAAATACATCAAAAAATATTCAAAAATTAGTGCTAAAAAATTCACTGTTCAGCCGCTGCCTAGCTGAGTTAATACTCGTACAGAATAGATCAAAGGCAAATCGTTTAATCAATTCATTTAAATTGTTACTTGTTCGCCACAGAAATGAATGTTGCCTATAGTTGGTACCAGCATAAGGAACATGAAGAGCAGGGTTAAATCTATTGAGTTTGGAAGGAGCACGGAGATTAATTTTATTTAGTAAGTCGGGACAGTTAATATTATTGGAGGTGACTTTTAGCAAAAAGGTCAAGTCCGCGGTTTCACGTCGCTTAATCAAATTCAAATTCAAATTGAAAATTCTTTATTAATCTATAATATTACATATATTTTTAAAATTCAAAGCCATCCTAACTAGGCCTCGCCTGTACTAAGGTAGGCTTAATATAAAAGAAGGTAGAGTGGTTTTCGTAACTTGCTGTATTATCTTTGAATATTATTATTTACGTTTAAGAAGATAGATATGTCTCCAAAATAATAAAGCGTAATAATATTAAATTTAGGTATATACATATAAACATTCACGTACATACATAAATAAATATATACTTTATAGATAAATATATATAAAATAATACTATATATATATATATATATATATATATATATATATATATATATATATATATATATATATATATATATATATATATATATATATATATATATATATATATATATATATATATATATATATATATATATATATATATATATATATATATATATATATATATATATATATATATATATATATATATATATATATAATCTTTTTTTAAGGAATTCGTTTAAAGGATGACACTTTGATGAAAAAATTAAAATAATAAAAGCCACTTACATAGCTGGAAGGTTTTCCCGGACTGGACTGGGAAATGCTTATTGTTTAAACGAGATGTATTTTTGGATGAGTACCACTTTCGACGGTACACTGTAGGTTTAATGGGATCCCTTTATCGCTAGCGAACGATCACCCTTCATCCACATCTCAAAAACAAAGCGTATCCTTTTGCAAACCAAAATAAAATGTCTTTATTAAAGACAAATTTAAGCAAAAACAATGAAAAAAATCACAATCAATCGTCTCTTAAATGCGGAATGACATTTCGAAAATTCGATTTAAAATTCGAATATATCCAATATATCGTTCGCTAGCGATAAAGGGATCCCATTAAACCTACAGTGTACCGTCGAAAGTGGTACTCATCCAAAAATACATCTCGTTTAAACAATAAGCATTTCCCAGTCCAGTCCGGGAAAACCTTCCAGCTATGTAAGTGGCTTTTATTATTTTAATTTTTTCATCAAAGTGTCATCCTTTAAACGAATTCTTTAAAAAAAGATTTTACAAAAAACCAATCAAATATTAACAATATTATACAATTTTATCTTATGTTTTGAACTCTTGTAAATATCATATAGCCTTAAGTATAAACTTCTCGACCAGAAATTACGATTTATATCTTTTTTCATGGGAACGAGCAAATGAAGTATTTTATTTTTATTTTCATTTAATAGCTGGCTGATAGCGAGCCCTGCAATCGTATATCGTCTTTTAAAGAGTGGATATATTCGAATTTTAAATCGAATTTTCGAAATGTCATTCCGCATTTAAGAGACGATTGATTGTGATTTTTTTCATTGTTTTTGCTTAAATTTGTCTTTAATAAAGACATTTTATTTTGGTTTGCAAAAGGATACGCTTTGTTTTTGAGATGTGGATGAAGGGTGATCGTTCGCTAGCGATAAAGGGATCCCATTAAACCTACAGTGTACCGTCGAAAGTGGTACTCATCCAAAAATACATCTCGTTTAAACAATAAGCATTTCCCAGTCCAGTCCGGGAAAACCTTCCAGCTATGTAAGTGGCTTTTATTATTTTAATTTTTTCATCAAAGTGTCATCCTTTAAACGAATTCTTTAAAAAAAGATTTTACAAAAAACCAATCAAATATTAACAATATTATACAATTTTATCTTATGTTTTGAACTCTTGTAAATATCATATAGCCTTAAGTATAAACTTCTCGACCAGAAATTACGATTTATATCTTTTTTCATGGGAACGAGAAAATGAAGTATTTTATTTTTATTTTCATTTAATAGCTGGCTGATAGCGAGCCCTGCAATCGTATATCGTCTTTTAAAGAGTGGATATATTCGAATTTTAAATCGAATTTTCGAAATGTCATTCCGCATTTAAGAGACGATTGATTGTGATTTTTTTCATTGTTTTTGCTTAAATTTGTCTTTAATAAAGACATTTTATTTTGGTTTGCAAAAGGATACGCTTTGTTTTTGAGATGTGGATGAAGGGTGATCGTTCGCTAGCGATAAAGGGATCCCATTAAACCTACAGTGTACCGTCGAAAGTGGTACTCATCCAAAAATACATCTCGTTTAAACAATAAGCATTTCCCAGTCCAGTCCGGGAAAACCTTCCAGCTATGTAAGTGGCTTTTATTATTTTAATTTTTTCATCAAAGTGTCATCCTTTAAACGAATTCTTTAAAAAAAGATTTTACAAAAAACCAATCAAATATTAACAATATTATACAATTTTATCTTATGTTTTGAACTCTTGTAAATATCATATAGCCTTAAGTATAAACTTCTCGACCAGAAATTACGATTTATATCTTTTTTCATGGGAACGAGCAAATGAAGTATTTTATTTTTATTTTCATTTAATAGCTGGCTGATAGCGAGCCCTGCAATCGTATATCGTCTTTTAAAGAGTGGATATATTCGAATTTTAAATCGAATTTTCGAAATGTCATTCCGCATTTAAGAGACGATTGATTGTGATTTTTTTCATTGTTTTTGCTTAAATTTGTCTTTAATAAAGACATTTTATTTTGGTTTGCAAAAGGATACGCTTTGTTTTTGAGATGTGGATGAAGGGTGATCGTTCGCTAGCGATAAAGGGATCCCATTAAACCTACAGTGTACCGTCGAAAGTGGTACTCATCCAAAAATACATCTCGTTTAAACAATAAGCATTTCCCAGTCCAGTCCGGGAAAACCTTCCAGCTATGTAAGTGGCTTTTATTATTTTAATTTTTTCATCAAAGTGTCATCCTTTAAACGAATTCTTTAAAAAAAGATTTTACAAAAAACCAATCAAATATTAACAATATTATACAATTTATCTTATGTTTTGAACTCTTGTAAATATCATATAGCCTTAAGTATAAACTTCTCGACCAGAAATTACGATTTATATCTTTTTTCATGGGAACGAGCAAATGAAGTATTTTATTTTTATTTTCATTTAATAGCTGGCTGATAGCGAGCCCTGCAATCGTATATCGTCTTTTAAAGAGTGGATATATTCGAATTTTAAATCGAATTTTCGAAATGTCATTCCGCATTTAAGAGACGATTGATTGTGATTTTTTTCATTGTTTTTGCTTAAATTTGTCTTTAATAAAGACATTTTATTTTGGTTTGCAAAAGGATACGCTTTGTTTTTGAGATGTGGATGAAGGGTGATCGTTCGCTAGCGATAAAGGGATCCCATTAAACCTACAGTGTACCGTCGAAAGTGGTACTCATCCAAAAATACATCTCGTTTAAACAATAAGCATTTCCCAGTCCAGTCCGGGAAAACCTTCCAGCTATGTAAGTGGCTTTTATTATTTTAATTTTTTCATCAAAGTGTCATCCTTTAAACGAATTCTTTAAAAAAAGATTTTACAAAAAACCAATCAAATATTAACAATATTATACAATTTTATCTTATGTTTTGAACTCTTGTAAATATCATATAGCCTTAAGTATAAACTTCTCGACCAGAAATTACGATTTATATCTTTTTTCATGGGAACGAGCAAATGAAGTATTTTATTTTTATTTTCATTTAATAGCTGGCTGATAGCGAGCCCTGCAATCGTATATCGTCTTTTAAAGAGTGGATATATTCGAATTTTAAATCGAATTTTCGAAATGTCATTCCGCATTTAAGAGACGATTGATTGTGATTTTTTTCATTGTTTTTGCTTAAATTTGTCTTTAATAAAGACATTTTATTTTGGTTTGCAAAAGGATACGCTTTGTTTTTGAGATGTGGATGAAGGGTGATCGTTCGCTAGCGATAAAGGGATCCCATTAAACCTACAGTGTACCGTCGAAAGTGGTACTCATCCAAAAATACATCTCGTTTAAACAATAAGCATTTCCCAGTCCAGTCCGGGAAAACCTTCCAGCTATGTAAGTGGCTTTTATTATTTTAATTTTTTCATCAAAGTGTCATCCTTTAAACGAATTCTTTAAAAAAAGATTTTACAAAAAACCAATCAAATATTAACTATATATATATATATATATATATATATATATATATATATATATATATATATATATATATATATATATATATATATATATATATATATATATATATATATATATATATATATATATATATATATATATATATATATATATATATATATATATATATATATATATATATATATATATATATATATATATATATATATATATATATATATATATATATATATATATATATATATATATATATATATATATATATATATATATATATATATATATATATATATATATATATATATATATATATATATATTTATATATATATATATATATATATATATATATATATATATATATATATATATATATATATATATATATATTATATATATATATATATATATATATATATATATATATATATATATATATATATGTATATATCTCACTAACAAGGGTTCCATACCTGAGATGCATATTCCAAGATGCTTCTGACAAAAATGCAGTAAAGGATCTTGAAAGTTTTAGCACGGTGAAAGCAAGCTGCACTCCTCATGACAAAACCTAAAGCTTTGGAAGCTTTAGAAACAATAGATTGAACGTGATTATCGAACAAAAGATGTGAATCATGAATGGCACCCAAGATCTTTAACCACGCTGCATCTCTGCAAGGTCTGAAACTTTGATGAGTATGAGGATAGAGTTAATAGTTTTTTACGGGTGTAGGTGACAACGGTGCACTTGGATGGACGTAGTATCCTCTGATATACCATCATTCGAGTCTACAAGCATTGATTATGTGTGGTATTAGACTCAACTCCATAGTATATGTTGGCAATTCTTCTGTCCCGGTGACATACAAGTGGCGCTGAGAGCATTGACGGCGAAACAATCCATGAACCAGATACATGTTTAATTTTCCGAACAGGAGAGCTCAGACGTCACTTACAGGACAACGAGAGGATATCGATGAAAGGGAGGCGATTACAAAAGCTGGGCAGCCGGGAGAACGCTGCGAGTTGCACCGATTAGGATTTGTCAATCTTTCGGTGTACTGAATCAAGATAATTTGTAGAGAGAAGGAGATAAGGGCAAGTAAATTACGTCGGCAAGATGCGTTCAGGTGTTAACTTCTCGTTCAAACGCTTCAAAACATCTTCCGCCCTGACTATCAATACAGTGTATACGAAGTGAGAGCTAATTGGCCCCTTGCTGAATTGGCCACGAAGACCCATTTGTTCAGGGTCGGTTAACAAGTCAACACCCATCCGGCGGCCTCCACGCATGAAGCGCGAGCCCGGGTAGGACTCTGGCCTTAGGGATAGTTTCCTCTAGGAGTCAATCTTCTGGCGCTCCTGGACGGTCTGCGCACCGTGCGGCGTAAGCCAATTGATTGTGCATTCTGACTAACAGTTGAAGGAGTCTGGAAGCAGTACTGTGTCCTATAGAGCGGGGGTTGTTGCTGACCTTACGGCGACTGCTCTTTAAACGACCATCGGCTACCCGATTCCGGGTGAACAGCCGGGTAAAGGATGCCGTGGTCCGCGATAGATTCTGTTTACACCGTTTCACCGTTTCGTAAGGGAGAGGACCGCGCAAGAGACCTCAAACTCGCAACCAGTCGAGAGACCGGAGTAATTTGGTCGCAACTGGAAGTAAGGGCGTGAGTGTAAGCCCGCTGAGTAACATACCTGGTTATCTAGCGGATAAGGCGTTGGCCTCTTACGGGCATGTGGCGGAGCTTGACGGTGGACTGTTTTGTCCTAGTCTTCTGCGTTTATATCACGGGAGATAGAACGACCAATCGTTAAATCTTCCCGTGGTGACGGGTTCGCCCGTTGTAGTTGACAGCTTTAGTAGTTTATATGAAGTATCCTCTAATAGATCCTCATTCAAAGACTACAAGCATTGACCATAACAACATTACAACAAATTGTAAAGCAAATTATGAATGACACGTCTGTCTCTACTGCTCGTTTCCAAACGCTAGGGCGCCACGTAATTCCCCTGGCGTTTCCATAATGTCAAAAAAAAATATTCTGAATTCTTGACACAATGGGGAGGACTGTATTTTTCTTTGAATAAGTCATACATCCGCTAGTTATAATGTTCTTGTTTCTATTTTTACGACAATAACAATACTTGCTTAAAATATACCAATATACATATATACATATATACATATGTGAGAGTGGCCACCCTCCACTAGACTCCAATTATTTGTGAGTGAAGGGTGGTTCTCATCAATGAATTTTCTCCGTATTGAAAGTCGTGGATGTTGAAGTTGAAGTATTTATTCAGAAGGTATGTGATCGGTTGCCAGTTTGTAACGCCTTGTTTGATATTTCGCCAGTGTGTAGGTAGTGTGGGCTCGAGGTGATGTCGTGGTTGTGTAGCCGTAGTGTGAAGCGTCGCGATAGATTTGAAGATAATGATGATCGCGTATACTATGCGTGGTTGTTGTCGACTCGAAGATAATGAAGAGCGCGAGTACTTGTTACTGAGCGGGCGACGGCCGCTTGGAGGATGATCGAAGAGCGAGGTATAAACGCGATGACTGCTGTGTGGTGGATGATGAAATATGTGTCGAATGTACTGCTTTTTATATGGTAAGTATGATGCAATATCTACTGAGTGGGGTGAGAATAGTGTGTCAATTCGTATCGATCAGAAGAAATGACATTAGTCATCAGCTATGTGTGCAGTAAATGCCGAATTTAGTTGGAATTCAATTGCAGTTGGCTCGTGTATATACATATACGTATATAGAAGCCAAGAAATATGAAACTTATAAACACCTTACCGATATTTTTTTTTAATCCTAACATTAGGACTGTTAAAAAAAGACTTTATTTCTAATTCGTTTAACTTGCCGATACCAAAGTGACTGGCAGAATCGGAGGAAAACGTATAAGAATATACACTGGAGAGTTGTTACTTATACTGGCGGATTCGCCCGTATAAGTAACAACTCTCCAGTGTGCAGTTTTTTTTTGCGTGTACGTGATGCTATTGAGTAATTAACTTGTTTGCTATAAAAACAAGGAATATCATCACAAATATCTTCAGTCACAAGGGATTACGAATGATAACGCAAGTGTTAGTGCGTGTATCATTCGTAATCCCTGAGGTAGAAACTTAACCGTGATCTGCGCATGGTGGGTCATAATTAGAGTTAATTCTCCCATTTTGAGGCGGAAAGTCGGTAGCCACATCGCTATATATGTTTTAATCTCCACCGCGCTGCCACCACAACAGATAAAATGTTTGCAGGGGTCGACAAACAACTGCCTGATATATTTCATGAAGTTTTATTTGTCAAACCTGAAGCCACCGATTGAATACAAAGCGTCTTAGATTGCTCAACAACGTAGATTGCTCGGGTGCTAATGGGCCCTTGCTAAGTTGGCCACGAAGACCCATTTGTTCAGGGTCGTTCACACTCACGGATAAAAAATAAGTTTCTGTAGGTCTTTTTAATAAACTACTATTACCTTTCCCTTAAGGTGCCCACTTTTAGCCCCCTTCCCCTGCAGGTTTCAATACGTAATAATTACGGTTTAACATTTCGCGGCGATGGCTTAACATTTTGCGCAACTACGCCATTCATTATGCGAACACATTCCCAAGAATTGGGGCAGTTGTAGTTCCAACAAGGTGGGTCTCCAGCTCAGGCAGCCCAAAAATGTATTAAAACATCGTCCTCACACTCTACCAGAGCTAAGAGAACAGATTATTCAAGAAGCTAACGCCATTCCCCGTGACGCGTGTAAACAAGCCATACAAAATCTTCATAGAACGACTCCAAGAGTATATAGCTGCCAACAATATACATTATATAAAATCGAAGACTATCGCGGTTGTTTGATATTATAAATAGGATAGAAAACGAATTTACCGCCTGAAATTTGTAGCACAGGGTGCTACAAATTTCAAGCGGTAAATTCGTTTTCTATCCTATTTATAATATACATTATTTCCAAAACTTAATGAACAAGTAAATATATTAAAATGAAGAAAAAAACACGACTGCCGTTACAGAAAGTGAACTATTGTATTTACAATTATTTTTAATACGGTGTTTTTATGAAATATTTATGGTTTATGTATTGATCCATATAGATACATGTATATTCTGGAATGAATTCAATCAGACCTTATATTTGACATTAAACACGATATATTTTTGTTAATATATTGACATTTGGACATTTAGACAACTACTTACTTGATATTTGGATAGTTAAATACATATATATTATAAATGTTATATATTATATAACACTCGGGATGACATAACGATTCTAACAATACCATAGACTTCTAAATCGGTTCAAGCGTTTAGAAGTTATGGTGGAATAAAGAAACGTATAACATACATAATAAATAGAATAGAAACGAATTTATCGCGTGAAATTTGTAGCACCCGACGATTCGGTGACGTTGCAGCCGCCGTTGTCTAGAGTAGACTGAAAGAGCTGTCAATCCGATGTTGGATTGGATAACATACATAGATGAACCCTGAACACGTTACACTGCTTTTTTGTCGGGCAGTCGTGTAAAAGCAAACGGTAAATATTTAGTTTTAGAAAATAAAAACAGTTTTCTAAAACAGAAAATAACCCCAGTTTTTCTCTACATACCTCCGTGTTTTTCTCTATAAATTGCTTAATAGGTTTAGTCGCGCGCTATATTTTACGTCGCGCTGTTGACGACCACTGTCTGAACACCAAAACACACGAGCGCGAAGCCTGTGGCACATGGTAAACATTTTGTTTTTCAATTACGCTACACGCTCTGTCAGCACTTTGTTTCCATTTGCGGGGTTTCGCTCTATTCGGGACATGCGACGCGAGCTTGCGTTTGTTCACTATTATCAAAGCCATGGTTTTATTTTAATTTAATTTCACATACCATTGCAATTTTTAACAAGTAAATATATTAAAAGGAATAAAAAACACGACTTCCGTTACAAAAAGTCAACCGCCTAACAGTCAATGAATGTCGTATTACAGATTAGCTGAACTTAATTTATGATTTCATGAAAGTAATACAATGAATACAAAATAAATATTAAGTTCACTAATTACTTACGATAATAAGACAAAAAGAAAGATAAAAGTACAAAAATTAAGTATATCAATCGCGTGTCAGCAAGACATGATAGAATTAAAATATGTAGATATTGTGCAGCATGGGATGCACTAGGTTTAATTCTCTTCATTGAAGCACCTTGGGATATACGACATTTTTTGTTTTTTTTTATCCGGCGCAAGAACAAATAGAGTGGATGATTTGCCCACACGTGAATATGCCACGTACAACTGACCATGAGAAAAACACGGATTTACATTTTGTATGGAAAAATGTTTTTCTTTTATTTTAATTTTTCGTCAATTTTCCAATTTTTGTTTTTAATAGTTATTGTGCTATTCGGGACGGAGACAAATACAACAAATCAAAAACCATGACAATCGGTCGAGCCGTTCTCGAGTTATAAGTGTTCGAACAAACCCGACTTTGTTTTATATATATATAGATTCGTGGTTTATGTATTTATCCATATTGATACATATATATTTTAGAAATTTACTTTCATTTGATACTAAAAAACACGATAAATTTATGTTAATTTAGTGACATTTTTAAATTGGACGTTTAGACGACTACTTACTTGATATTTGGACAGTTAAGGTACTCTATGACAATCTGGGTAATATAACTATTTTAAGAACACCACATAATTTTAAATCGGTTAGAGCGTTTAAAAGTTATGGTGGAATAAACAAACGAAAAACATACATAGATGAACCCTGAAGAAATTACACTCCTTTCTTTGTTGGGCAGTCGTGTGGAAACATGACTGCCGTTACAAAAAGAGAAGTACTGTATTTATAACAAGGTAGAGAGGGTGACTAAAGTATTGAACATAACAACAAAATAAGACTGATTTTATTAAATATCTTCTTTATATTTGATACATTGATGCAATGCATCTTTCATTATCTTCTTTACATATTCGAAGTGTTGTACTTTTCGTTACTTGATCGTTTAATTGATTGATTGATAACTTGATTTTTAATTAATAGTCAGTTAAGCGACACATAGGCAACAATTCATTTACAACAGCATGCATTCATTACAACAGAATATTATGCTGTAATAAGAAATTATGTGAAAATATTGGTAATCATTAATGTATTTGTTAGAGTATTTATTTATTTAGAATACTTATGGTATACAATCGCCCGTGCATCATTCAATAAAATGAGAAAAGTCTTGTGTTGCCGGAAAATCAATCTAAGACTTAGAACTCGGATCGGATCCTGCATTGCTACCTCTGACCAGTGGTTATGTACGGCAGCAAAGCGTGGACCATATAAGAAAACACCAGACGGCGGCTAGAAGCTTTTGAGATGTGGTGCTACCGTCGAATGCTCCATATAAGCTGGACCCATAAAGTTAGCAACGAAAAAGTGCTTCAGCGTGCTGGTACGACCCGAAAATTTTTGCACACCATCAAAAAGCGCAAGATTGAATATCTGGGGCACGTGCTGCGGCATGACAGATATCAGCTGCTTCAACTGATATTGATGGGCAAAATTGAGAGTAAACGACGCCGTGGAAGGAGGAAAAAGTCGTGGTTGTGCAATGTCAGAGAGTGGACCGGGATCAAAGGTACGGAACAGCTTTTCCGGATGGCGCAAGACCGACAAAAGTATTCAGAGCTAACGGCCAACTTCCAGTAATGGAGAAGCACTTCGAGAAGAAGAAGAAGTGGTATACAAACAAAACTCTAACAAATACAATAATTATTACTAATATTTTTTAAATCAATAAATAAATGCACTATTATTTCGATTTCTATTTTGCTGAGGCTCGGATTGCATTAAATTAAAGGGCTTTTATTACCTGCACTGAGAAAACGAACGCTTAACCGAGTGCGATTTTAGCTCGGTTAAAAAAAAAAAGGTTAAAAATAACCAATCAAAGGTTAAAATTAACCAATGTACCGTTGTTAAAAAGTACCAAGTTGGAACTGTTACAGGGAGTGGGTTAATAATAACACACCGATTGGTTGTTGTAGCCGAGTTAACTCGGTTACAATTAACAAACGACTCTGTAGATATTAAAGTCACGTCTTGGCTGTTTGTAACTGCGCTGCTCGGTTGAAAATAATTGCGCGGCTCTATTGAAAACAACAGAACGGCTCGGGTAATTTTAACCGATTTCTCGTTTATTTTCAACGGAATGGCCGAAACGGTTGAAAGTAATCGAGCAGGTTGGTAGTAATCAACCAAATGGCTCTGTTGTTATTAACCGAGTCACTCTTTTGAAAACAACCTTACCTGATCGGTTAAATTCAACAGAGTGAGTCTGTTAAAAACAACCGAGTCGCATAGTTATCAATAACCGAGCGGATCTGTTGAAAACAACCACTTAGGTGGTTCGGTTATTTTTAACCGATCACTCGTTTGTTTTTAACAGAGTGGCTCAGCTGTTAAAAATAACCGAGATGGTGGAGTATTTTTAACCGACTACTCATTTGTTTTTAACAGAGTGTCTTGGCTCTGTTGAAATAACCACCGAGCGGGTTGCTTATTTTTAACCGACGGCTTATTTGTTTTTAACAGAGTGGCTCTGCTCTGTTGAAAATAACCGAGCGGGTTGGTTATTTTTAACCAATCACTCGTTTGTTTTTAACAGAATGGCTCGGCTCTGTTGAAATTAACCGAGCGGGTTGCTTATTTTTAACCGACCACTTGTTTGTTTTTAACAGAGTGGCTCGGCTCTGTTAAAAATAACCGAGCGGGTTGGTTATTTTTAACCGACCACTTGTTTGTTTTTAACAGAGTGGCTCGGCTCTGTTAAAAATAACCGAGCGGGTTGGTTATTTTTAACCGACCACTCATTTGTTTTTAACAGAATGGCTCGGCTCTGTTGAAATTAACCTAGCGGGTTGGTTATTTTTAACCGACCACTCGTTTGTTTTTAACAGAATGGCTCGGCTCTGTTGAAATTAACCGAGCGGGTTGCTTATTTTTAACCGACCACTCGTTTGCTTTTAATAGAATGGCTCAGCTCTGTTGAAAATAACCGAGCGGGTTGGTTATTTTTAACCGACCACTTTGGCTCCATTGAAAACAACCAAGTCACTCGTTTGAAAACAACGGATTGCTTGGTTGATTTTAACAGAGTAGTACGAGCTTAATAATATGGTTCTTTGCAGAAGCCGCCATTGCAGTTTTGTCAGTGCATCGTATAGGTGGTAGTTTCAGTTGTTTCGTTGTTTTATGCCGTCTTCTAAATTATTATCAAATTAATTCCAAAAACGACCTGGCAGAAATGTATCGTCAATCAGTGATTGCCATAAAATAACAAAAAGAAGACTTGCAAGCCTAGGCATGTGCTAGGCATTTGACAGTTCCGTTCCGCTTTTTATGTTTCACCGCGGCCAGTCGCGGCGTCATCATAGTAAGTACTTTGCGAACTGTGTACCTATTCATAGTTATTATATTGCGTACGAAAAGTGATAAAAACAAAGTGCATTCTGATCTGAAACATTTCGGAATTGTGAGTTTCGTGCCGAATCAAGTCAGATTGAGATCAAAATGGCGGATGATGACGTCGCCATTCTTCTACGCGAATGGGGACTTGAACAATACATCGACAAATTTAATGGTGAGTGGTTGCCTAAACTAAATTTAATCTAAATATTTATTATGTCACCCCTAAGCTGAAAATGCGGATTGCGGCCAGCATCGTGGGACAATCGATAGGTTCTAGCTAGTGTATTAACCCCTCAGGCCCCGATTGGCCGATATCGGCCACAACACGGTTCACCGTGACGGCCCCGTTTTAATTTTATTTTAATATAATTTGTTTTATTTTATTATGTTTTATTATGTTTTATTATGTTAATATGTTTCATTTTAATTATGGGTACAGTGGTTTGGCAGTAATTAATGTTTTGATGAGACAGTGTTATAATTAAATTTTTTTAATAATTTTTACTAAAATTTTTTGGGACATCAACTTTTCAATCGGCTGGGGGGGCGAGGTCTGAAGGGTTAAAGCTATTTCGGAAAAATGGCGCATTGCTCATGACACGGACAATAATTTTGGATGATACGAGTGATTTTTATCAATGTGGGCGTTGATTTTTAATCCTAAATACCGCACATAAAAATCATATGTTTTTATTATGGATATTTGCTCAATCCTGTTATAATTTTCTATTCGTAATAATCAGTACTTAGGTATACTTAATTTTTTTTTATTGTTACAGAAAATCAAATAACGTCATTTTCATTGGCATTATTGGGGCCACTAGAAATAAAAGAATTAATTCCCTTAGTTGGACATCGAGCAATATTGATCAAAAACTTGGAAGGATGGCGAAGATCTATGCATCCAGAGGCGGAAAGCATTAACGTGAGTGGTTTTGCATAATAAATAAATATATAAAATTAGCCACAGTGGCAGCGAAACGGCTAAATACTAACAACATTAACGTTTTTTTACAGATATTTGAAGTTCAATCACCGGCCCCCCAAAATGTTAGTTTTTCATTAACTGACTTATTGGACTTGAACAAATCCCAACCATCGACCCCAGAAATCGGAACTTCGGGTACGTCTCTACTACATAAAACCACACTATCAGCGTCGACATCAAGGCAGTCAATCGAACTTCCATCTACATCTGGCGAATCACAGCACCAAAATACCAAGGTTCGTGTTGTCCATTTTTTATACGACATAGGTACCTAACTCAATTTTAATTTTGTGTATATCTATACTTTTTTATAGACCCTAAATCAACTTCTTGAAAGCACTTTAGAAGGCAGGGGTTTGCTCACGTTGTGTGGTCAAAATACTCCATTGGACAACAAGGCAAGACTTCATTTGGTACGAATTATTTCGACGTCAATTTTATTACAAGATCCAGAAGTTCATGTAACTGCTAAAGTCTACGGCAAGTGGGCATATGAAATTGTGCAGTTATTCCCAGCTGAAAAAAAAACAGTCTATTTTCACTTCAAAATAGTTGAATCTGGGTACGGCATAACCAACAGATTGGGAGGAAAATTGCCTGACCAAGTGCACAATTTAAAGAGGAAATACAGACAAACTGGTATAATAGCAAGACGAGAGCGGTCAAGATCGTCATCCGTATCGTCGAGGACTTCAACTCAATCCCAGCCGGAAAGTATAGAACGTCACTCACGCCTACCAGAACATTTAGAAAAAAAAACAGAGGACGAAGATTCAGTCGAAGACAATATTCTTTGGCTGAAAAATTCTAGCGACCCCTGGGTGACGGTGGAAGACAAGTGGAAGAAAACGACATGGACCAGGTTACAACAATTGGCTTTAAACAATTCGATACAGAAATATTTTGACGATTTTCCTGCACTACAGAAACCTCTCGGTTATGTTCTTGTAAGTATGAAATTGTATTGTAATATCTCAGATATTATTTTCTCGTCTACAATAATTACTTTTTGCAGCTGGAAAACGACTTTGAGTCTATCTACGCTGGCAAAACAAGAAGTTTGGTAGAAGGTTTCCCTGTTCATAAAAAAAAACTCTTCGATTTGGCGGCCAAACGATCCTCCGGTAGAGACAAATACCTGCAGCATCTTCTATCCCTGGCAGATGGTAGGTTTGTTTTATTCCTTGTACTGCAAATAGGATTATATTTAATATGATATTCATATCATTCGCAGTGGCGTCTTGCGAAAGTTGAGGTCTCCACATAGAGTCTTCAGTGATGCTCTCTAAACTACATATGATTCTACATTTTAATTTTTCAGCTGTTGAAGAAACGTCAAACATTGCAGGGCTTCTTCTCATTCCTTCGCTTTTGTCAGTCTCCACCTTGCGTCTCAAGGGATGCATCAAGAAAGTGTGGCGGCCATCGAAATCAGAAGTGCGAGAAGGTTTCGTGATACACGTCAACAGCGATGCAGAGATAAAGCAGGTGCTCGAAGACAGACGTAAGAAATTGTCAAATTTTGGTCTCACTCTCCAACCTCTCGTGGTCATAGTAGGTCCAACGCTCGGCGAAATTTCTTCATATATAATCGTCATCAATAATGCTATGTATTTATTGCCCAACATTTTATCCGCTATTGATGTCTGTTTTAAATGTATATGGGCCATAAATGCTAAATATGCAGCAGAGTGTCACTGTACTTGGATGTTCATTCAACGAGCTTTTTACAAACTAGTAACGAGTAACGATAGGGATTCAACAGCGGCAAATACTCTGCTTGCAGATATTGGCATGTTGGATTAATACTTATATACTTATGGTGTTCCGCATCTTATCAACAAACTTTTGTTGTGGTTTTTATTTCATTATGGTTTTATGTTTCTTATGTGGTTTTATCTCCAACGATTTAAAATGTCTGAGACATCACTTTAAATTCGCGCACTCTGGCCACAATTTTACGAATTTCAAATGCATGGAAGCGGATTGTAGGCGGTCTTTTCACATTTTCAGTTCATTTAGTAGGCACGTCCTTAGAGAACACATGTCTAAGAGTAATGAGCGAACCCGCAGTTTAAATAATCAATTAGAACAAAACGACTATGTAAATATCGATAATACGCCCAAAAGTCCCATAATAAATTTGTTACAGCAAGATCCTAACAGAATGTCAGGGAGGACAGTTGAAGAATTGCTATCGATTTTCATTGCATCTCTATGGCAATGTACTATTGCCTAGAAATACAGTACAGCAAGTAGTAAATGGCTTGCGTGATTTTTTCCTTTCAGTTGTCCCAAATATTGAAAATGGTATTATTGAAAATTCTGTCGATACCTCGATATCCGCTGAAAATAGGTCAAAAGCTTTAGTCGAAGCACTCATACCTACAATCATTTCTCCGTTGGAAAGATTCACCACAGAACGCAAAAGGATGAACTATTTTAATGAACTAGGGTCCTATATTCGACCTCAACCAATTGTCATCGGTCAGCGATTCGATAGAGTTAAAAAACAAGGCATAAAACGATTTCAACCCATTACATGCGAAGAACATTTCATTCCTCTTCGAGAAGTATTTAAGAATTTTTTTTCTCTTGACAGCATACTATACGATACATTACATTACATGGACAGTCTTAAATCTAAGCAAGTTGCAGAAAATTTTATCCAAGGCTCATTTTGGAAAAGCAGAATGGCGTAGCATTCAGATCGAATAGTTTTACCGTTATTTCTTTACTTCGATGACTTTGAAGTAGGAAATGTTCTTGGCAGTCACGCCGGTATTCATAAATTGGGGGCAGTATATATTTCAATTCCGTGCCTTCCACCTTGGCGTTCATCGATGCTATCTAATATTTTCCTTGCTCTGCTGTTTCATTCATCTGATAGAGTAGCTTTCGGTAACCGAGTTATATTTCGACCAGTTATTGATTAGTTAAATTTCCTTAGTGAAAGAGGTGTACACTTAGAAATTCCAACCTTCAAAGGTGTTGTTTATTTTGAACTTGCTTTAATTCTTGGAGACAATTTAGGAATTCACTCATTAACAGGTTTTATTGAGAGTTTCTCAGCAAATTTTAGCTGCAGAGTGTGTAAAGTCTCAAAGGGAATATTAAAACAACAGTGCTATGAAGATGTAACTCTGCTTAGAGATGCCGATGGCTATAAAGCTGATTTGAATTTGAACAATGCATCTTTAACTGGCATCAAAGATAGGTGTGTTTGGCTTGATGTTAAATCATTTGACTTGTTCCAGCAGATAGGAGCTGATGTCATGCATGATGTATTAGAGGGTGTAGCAAAATACATTTTGTGTTTCATACTATTAGAGTATACCCAAACGTACAAATTATTCTCATTATCAGTTTTTAACAACAAACTTTCAAATTTTGACTTCGGGCCGGATAACAAAAATAAGCCATGCTCAATAGAAAAAGAGCACATAAGTCGCGGAAGCTTGCGTCTATCTTCTGCAGAGATGTTGACGCTCTTACGGTTTTTTGGAATTATTATAGGGGACTTTGTCCCAAGGGATAATGTTATTTGGAGTATGTACATAACATTGAGGAAACTTCTTGACATTCTTCTCAGCACAAGCATTTCTGTGGGTACTGAAGATTTATTACAAACTTTGGTGGCAGAACTAAATGAATTGTACCTCAAATTGACCAAAGATACTCTTAAACCAAAATTTCATAATCTCGTCCATTATCACTATTATCTAAAGAAATATGGTCCGATTTCCCATTTGTGGTCAATGAGATTTGAAGCTAAACATAGGCCATTCAAAATGGCAGCTAGAACGTCGTGTAGCCGTGTCAATATTACTTTAACTCTAGCAATGAAACATCAACTTCAGCTAAATGAACTTTTCGTTAGGGGTAATCTTAGCACCTTACTAGTTACGGGACCAAAACGAAGATTGCCATTGTCGAACCTTACAAGTCTGCGGTCACATTTACCGTTGGATCAAATGAAGTCTTTGTCCGAAGTGAATTGGGCGATGATGTCTTCTATACGTTATGAAATAGGATCAATATTAGCAACCGGTTTATGCCAGGATAAATATCTTTACTGCTTTATAATTGTTCAAAATATTTATGTATATGGCGATAATGTCCTAATCTTTGCTGGTAATATGTTGGACACTTTAGGTTTTGATGAACATTACTTTGCATATGAGATTGATATTCCTATAATCGAACGGCCTATTGCCATATTTCACGAATCTTTGCTTTCGCCCATTCCAAATGTGAAAACTTATTCATTAACTGGTAAAAAATATGTAGTTTTAAGGAGCCCTTTGTGAATTCATAATAAAGAGAATTTGTTTTTAAATTTAACGCTGAATTTTGGCTTTTGTTTCTAGAGAATTCCCGAAGAAAACCCATGTTTGCAGCTTTTAACTGAATTTCTTACTTTGAAAACCGCAGAACTGCAGATTTCGAGGTTTGGCACTTGAGACGTTGTACTTATATGAATGATCAAGTTTTAATGAAAACCACTGTCAGACTGCAGTTCTCTTATACAGGTAGAGTTTTGATTTTAGCACTGTAGGAATACCCGGTGGCATAGTGGTTAGGTCGCCTGATCTTACATTGTAAGGTTCCGGGTTCGATTCCCGCCTGGGTCACTTTCCGTTGTGATAATATTAAAAGAGTTGCATTTAAATTCTGTTGATACAAGTAATAACAAGACACACATGTTACACGCACATATACATATAAACACTTCATAGTGGGGTTGGTTGTAAGAGATTTTCTTATGATAATAAACCCGCCCATTGTGAAATTTCACAAAAAAGAGTAGAAGCATCCGAAACCACTGATGATAGAGAAAAAATATAGAAAGGAGTATCGGAGTCTCGGGTTTTGTAGTTACGAAAATTTCATTTAATAGTTTTCAATTAAAATTTCAATTAAAATTTAAATCAAAATTTCAATAATGGTATTTACTTTCCTGTAAAATCACAATGCGTAGATAGGTATGTGTCTTGACAATGAATCTTAAAAATGGAACAAAGCGAAGGTGAATGTCATTTTCTTGACGTTCATGTCGAATTAATTAAACAACCAAAGCAGCAACTGACTATGATATTTTGTAAATATAACATACTTATCGCTTGCACTTGCGATTTTACAAAAAAGACTTTCATGAAAACTATAAATGCAATTTTTCATAACTCCAAAATCGGTTGCAAGACTTTTTCCCACAATTTTATTTCCCCATAAGTTTGCTAAATTCAAAACACAACTACAGTCTGATAGTGGTTTTCATTTGATCGTCGATATAAATACACTTCCTAACTGCCAAAAGAGATGCTTTGTAACCCACAGTTCTGTAGCTTACAAAGCATCTCTTTGTAAGTACATAGAAGCGTATATATGAAACGGTAAAAGGAACCGCAATCAGGACCTCAACTAGCTTTTTCTGGAATTCTCACATTTTTTGTTTGTAATAAATAATGTAAATAATTGTTATAATTGTAATAAATAATTGTAAATAATGACAATGAATCTCGTATGTTTACGCACGTCTACATTCAAAGGGCAATAAAATATTACATAATTGTATTGTGATTAAACTAAATTTTATTGTGATTTATTTTATATACTTGTATTGGGCTCACACTAAACTTTATTGTGATTTATTTAAATACATTTACAATTTGTGTTAATAAACGTGGTTAATATGTGAAAACAATATTTGTAAATTTAAATTACATTTCAATAAACGCTTCATCTTACAGAATTATGTAATTTGTGTTTTCTTTCATAGCATAATATATATATATACTATACACTTTATTGCATCAGGTCACCTGCATCACTGCTGTCACTGATTAACCTGGTTCCAGTAGCTGCTTATCACTCGGTTGCTAACTGGGTGCCCTGTCGATTCCTGTATCTTTGTGGAGGTGTTTCTACAGTAATGTAGATAAACCTCTTAAATGATGTAGAAATCGAAAGGCCATCCCGTAAGCAGATGTGAGGTACTTACTTTTAACCGATTGGGTTAGTTACGTTTAACCGAGTAGGTTGGTAAAATTTAGCCGAGCAGGCCGGTTACTTTTAACCTAGTTGGCTAGGTTACTTTTAACCGAGAAGGTCGGTTATTTTTAACCAAGTTGGCTAGGTTACTTTTAACTGTGAATGTCGGTTATTTTTAACCAAGTTGGCTAGGTTACTTTTAACCGAGAAGGTCGGTTATTTTTAACCAAGTTGACTAGGTTACTTTTAACAGAGTATGTCGGAAACTTTTAACCGTGTAGGTCGGTTACTTTCAACCGAGTAGGTTTGTTAAATTTAACCGAGTAGGTTGGCAACATTAAGCCAATCAGGTCGGTTATTTTTAACAAAGTACGTTTGTAAGAATTAGCCAAGCAGTTCGGCTAATTTCAACCGAGTAGGTTAGTTACGTATAACCAAGTACGTTTGTAAGATATAGCCAAGCAGTTCGGCTAATTTCAACCGAGTAGGTTAGTTACGTTTAACCAAGTAGATTGGCAATATTTAACCGAGCAGGTTGGCCATATTTAACTTTATAACCAAGCAAGTTTGCAATATTTAACCAAGTAGATTAGTTACTTTAAACCAAGTAGTTTGGCTACCATAACCGACCATTGAAGGTCATCAAGTAACAGAGTAGGTGGGTTAATTTTAACCGAGTGTATTTAACCAAATTGAGTTGGTTATTATTAGCAACGGAGGTTGCAGGTGCTATATTAACAGTATGACTTGGTTGTTTTTAGCAGTAAATTGGTTGTTTTTAGCGTAGACGTTTTCTCAGTGTGAGAACAAGCCCATAAGTGTTTTTAAATTTCCATCAAATTTGCATACTCCAGCGTAAATGGTGTCTTCCGCTTGTGGGTATATTGATATCCCCCCTCCCCCTTCCCCGTTCTACATCCCCATGCCGCCCTTGGAGTGAGTCGGTGCGGATGAATTATTCAGCTACCAATATCACTCTCGCCATACTGCCTTTCCATCGTCACCGTGCTTGTATTGGCAACCGAGCGCGCTGCGTGGGAGTTCGTATTTGCTTTAGGTTTTAGCGTAATGTATTATTACGCGTGGGGCGCGCGGTCGCGCGGTGTTTCGTTTCATAAAAGCTATACGGTAATAATTCATTATAGAATTTTGAAACAACGACGCCACGGAGATATAGCGTTAGTGCGACAAGAAAACGTTCTATGTCTAATTCAATTCATTAATTATTAGATATTTCGAAACCCAATGATTGGCCATGATAAGACGTGATTCATCACGATGACCAATATATTGACATCTTATGACCACCATATGATAAGGGAGCTCCACAAGGTCTATCCTTCCAATGAGGGAATTTTTCAACAGGATCTCGCCCATGCCATTCTTCGAAAAAAGTGAAGCAGTTTCTTACACAGAACCAAATTACTATACTTGAATGGCCCGCAAACTCCCCCGATCTAGAACCGAACCCGATCGAAAGCCTCTGGGCCATTTGCAAAAAAACGGCTTTCCAAAATGGCGTGTACAACAAAAACCAAGATGATCAGTGCAGTAATTCAAGTGGTTTCACGATGATGAACTAACTGAAAGGATGCTGTCAAAACATGGTATATTCTATGCCTACAAGAGTTAGAGGTGTTATCAACGCAAAATGAGGACACATTCTTTATTAAAACTAGCAATCTGTAACTACCACTACTGTTTTGTATGTTTATGTCCAATTATAGATAGATAGATAGATAGAGATTCTTTATTGCACATTAAACAAAAACATACAAAAGGCGAACTTATTGCCTAAAATACAATATCTTACAGCCAACCTTCGTGGAAGTGTAAATATTTAGGTGCCAAGAGATAAATAAAAAAATAACAAAAAAAAAAGAAGAAAAACTTATTACATAACAAAAATTAATCAAGTATCAAAAATTAAACATTTTTTAAATATAATTAGGATTTGGAATAATTCGCAAGAAGAAGGATAGGAGAGGATGGGATGAGACTAGGAATTTAGAGACATGAAATGCTTTTTCAGAGACACTTGAAAGGTAGAAACCGTTGGTGCGTTTCTGATGTTTGGCTGGAGCTGGCTCCATAGTCTAGCTGCATGAACGGCGAAGGAATAAGTAAAAAAAGAAGAATTATGAGTGGGAATCGCAATTTTACTATCCTGACTGGAACAGAGTGAAAGACCATGGCTTCCTAAGTGATTGAATTTTTCGATTAGGTAGGAGGGAGCGGTAGGATTGTTGAGGATGTTATAAAGAAGGAAAAGAATATGCATGTTTCTACGTTCACGTATTCGAAGCCAATGAAGTCTGCTTCTATAATCAGAGACGTGATCAATTTTTTTCGCATTGAAGATATACCTAATGCATACATTTTGCAACCGCTCTAATTTGTCAAGGATGACTTCAAGGAGAGTGACCAATTAAGCACTTTTCAGAGAAAAATACTCTTTTTGCCAATTAATTTGCACGGTACTGTATATATATCTACATACACATACTCACAGACTACACAAACATACTCCCTCACCCAATATTTTATTTAATACCTATACAGGCTTCTCTCAAGGTATACATTTACCGTCAAACGATCGCGCCACGTACTCATGTCCGCGTTTCATTAGCGGCTCGTTTCATCTCGCTCTCGCTCATTGCGGCCTCTCCCTCTCCCGCTTTTTTCATCAGCCGTTTGTTTTTACGGTGCGCAATCTCCCCGGAGAGAATTTTTCGTCCAAATGATTGAATTTTTATTTAGTTTTTAAAAAGACCGCCGGCGGTGATCCGCGGTTAGCACCGCTTAATTCCGGAGCTCAGCCGCCATTTGTGTTTCTTTTGCCTTCGGCGGGAGCGGAATGAAGACGCTCGCATTTCCCTTTGATTGTAATAATTATCTTCTTGTCCCTTTTGTTTGAGGGGTCCTGATTAAATGACGCCCGAAGGAGGTATGGAATCTTTTAGATGAATCATTAATGGCGAAACCTTCTGCTTTCCCACCGCTTTGAATAATAATCCCTATCTTGGTTACACTTCATTTAAGGGCTCTCTAGACGATCAAGCATGCTTGTCCAGCTTCGCGTCACGGGCTGTCGTAAACCGCAGGAAATATGAAAATATTTGTTTTTAATATTTACCAAAATTGCCTAATTTTAAAAAACACCAGAGAGTCACGTCATTTTTCAATCAATAACGTCTAATTAACACGACTCCCTGGTATAAAACTACAAAATTAGGCATTTTTGGTAAATATTAAAAAAAACATATTTCCTGCGGTTTACGATTCCCTACCAGCCTGCGACGCGAAGCTTGACAAGTATGCTTGATCGTCTAGAGCCCTTTACAATCGTCACCCTGGGAGCATTGTGTTTCCCGTGGCAAAGTTAATGAAGGGATGTACAAGTGGCCCCAACTAATCGCTAAAAATATGTAATTGAAAATATGTAGTTTTCCCGGTGACACTCTCATATTCATATTCATATTCATTTTATTAGTATACTGGTATACAAGTCAGATACAGATTGGCAAACATCCATACATATTAGCAAACAATCATTTTTTTATCGTAAAGAAAAAACAACAATAAACAAAAAAAATACAAGAATAATGTAAAAAGAGGAAATACAAGACAAAAAATGCAAAGAAATCAATAAACACTTTAGCCACCAAAGCATTTTAGACTTCACTGGAGTAATATTCCTCCAGTGAGTAAAACGCCTTATCTGTGAGGTACCTTTTAAGGCGTCTCTTTACGTCAAGAGATTGCGCCTGTCTAATGTGCTCACTGAGTTTGTTGTAAACCGCTGGGCCGGCGATATAGGCTAGCCTCTCCGACTTGGATAATGCATGACTTACCGAACGTAGCATGCAACGGGATCTTGTTGGATAGTGGTGATGTACACCATTCACTTCGAAATCGGCTAGATTTCTGCGAACGAACAGAGCTACTTCCATTATATAAATGGACGGCAGCGTCATGATGCAGAGATCTCTAAACAAAGGCCTAGCTGGCTTATCAAGCGCCACACGCGCTATTGTGCGGACTGCACGCTTCTGCATAACGAAGGCCCTCTGCCTGTCGGCTGCTCGCCCCCATAACTCCGCGCCGTACGTTAGCAGTGAATGAAAATATGCAAAGTAACACAGGTAAGTAACATAGGTGTGGCTTATAGCGGTGATGACGTCATCCAAGATGGCTATAGATGGCTTTTGTCTCGGTGGCTATCTAACCGATTATTTTTTTATATATGGAAAAACCAATATTTTTTTCAGAAAAACTGCAATTTTTTAGCAAACAATCTGATTTGCACAGAAAGGTGAAGATGCAATGGCGACAGGCAACAAAAAAAAATATTTTTTTTATTTTGTTTTTCACAGAAATTTATACTTAACAAAAGTTGCTTATCTGTCCATACTGATTCACCCCATATAAGGATGCCGGTTGCTTAAAACTCACCTGTAAATAAACTGCTTTGTCTCGGTGGATATCTATCTAGTCGATTATTTATTTATGTATAATTTCGGCGGCTGTACATTCTGTGGCTTAGATAGATCGTTTATCGAAAAATATTAGCTAAATAAGGGGCTACTACTCCATTGATAAATTCCTCGAGGAACGTTCCTATTCAAAGTTAATTACAACAAAAAATATATTATTTCATTTGATTTTAATGAAATATAAATAAAATATATATATATATATATATTAGCTGTCTGAATTATGGTGATAATATAGGATACTTCGTTTTTCATAATTCCCTGCTATGGTAACAGATTGTCTATTTTTACTTATTTGGTAAGTGTGTACTGTGTAATGTTAATTTAGATAATGTTAATGTAATGTAATGTTAATTTATTGCAGTGGCTTACCTATAATATCAATAATAAATGTTTTCTATTATTTATAATAAAAGGAAATTAGAAAAATAATATTAATGATATACAAAAAAATGAGTAAAAATCTTTCGTTATTAAAATATTGAAATATACATTTAAATGGAACAATGTATTTTATAAAAGCTATAGAATTTACATAACCGAAAAAGATAGCATTAAAAAATAATTGATCCTAGAATGTGCAGAACTTAGAAGAGAAAGTGATTCATTAATACCAATAATAGATATTATAAAAAACCACATATAAAATAAAAATAGAAAATTTATTTAATATTAATTAAATTCATAATTATTGTAATATTTTTTCCCAATAAAAACCACCAACAACATTAAAATATCTTTCAAAAATACGTATATAAGATAAACATAGAATGTATACTGAACATTGATGTTATTACCTATATAATATAGTACGTTTTACAACAACAACAAAAATACTTAAATAAATGAACTACTCGTAAACTAAATAAAAAAACAATTAATATCGCACTATTTCTGTTTATTGTTTTTAATATAGTCCGGCATGTTAACAAGTTAATGGAGACATGGCTATGTCTAGTGAAAACTTCACATTTTAAAAAACAAATAAAAGTTGCAATAAATATCAACAATCTACAATAATTGATCGAGTAAATATATCAAAAAGAAAAAAAAACGTTACAGAAAGGGAATTATTTGTGGTTTATGTATTTATCAATATGGATAAAGACA
The DNA here is from genome assembly GCA_944548615.1 of Micropterix aruncella. NCBI lineage: Eukaryota > Metazoa > Arthropoda > Insecta > Lepidoptera > Micropterigidae > Micropterix > Micropterix aruncella. The sequence continues at coordinate 16,790,823 of OX155970.1, read as the reverse complement.
TGTATATTTCCGGAATGCATCAATCAGACCTTTCATTTCACACTAAACACGATATATTTATGTAATTTTATTGATATTTGTACAATTGGACATTTAGGCAACTACTTACTTGATATTTGGACAGTTAAGGTACCCCATGACACTCGGGATGACATACTGATGACAATACCACACATTTTAAAATCGGTTCAAGCGTTTAGAAGTCATGATGGAATAAAGAAACGGAAAACATGCTAAGATGAACCCTGAACACGTTAGGCTCCTTTTTTGTTGGACAGTCTTGTAAAACGTATAGATTGTGAACCACGTTTTAAAAGCCACACGCAAATAAAAATATAGGTCAACAAAGTACCATAATCCCCACGTGATTTTCTTCGAGCAATAATGACGTTGTCTAGTGTAATTGAATTTTAAATTGAAAGAACCCCTTAGCGCCTAACCCATTAACTCGAAGCCGGGAAAGGATTTCAAGTAGTCCTCCACGACGTGGCCAGGAACTGTAAACGCAACACTCAAGATGCTTCCGCCACCGTTGATTCACAAGGATACACTGGAGAGTGCTTTCGCGGCTTTCCGATTTCCTTTCACTTAGTTACCTGTTTTAATATTATTTTACTAGTAGAATAATATGAACACAGCGCCGAGGTGCTCAATTATTTTTTTAATGAATAAACCGGTAGATATAGCGAGAGATAACGCATTAGTTCCAGGGTTATGATCTTTACACATCAGCGCTAAAGTACCTAACAAGACGAACCTTTGGGGATAATATTCCGGTACCTAAAATGAAGACATATTTTGGTCAGGGGCATTTCACGTTTATAGTGCCTAGAATATTTAACCATCTCGATGTCAGCATTAAGAAGTGTACTAGCAAACATATTTTTCAAATTAAATTAATGAAGAGGATGATTAGCCAAGAGCGTATATCAATACACTCTGTGTTAAATATTATAGTTTAAACAAATTCTTAAAAGACAGTCTGTCAAAGATTATTATAGATTTTTAATTATCTTCGATTTTTTGTTGTTTTTGGCTATATTATATCTATATTTAATTTAATTTATTATATTTTTAGATATTTTTTTGTTAATAATTTGACTATTAAAAATTTACTATTTACATTAGGTACTTAGACTTGCCCCAAAATTTTTATAAAATTTTCCATTATTGTTTTATATTTCTTGGATTTGTATTTCTTTTTTTTTGTATTTAGATTTCTTTTATACGTTAAGTAATTTATTTTAGTTATCATATATCACCCCGAATAAAATTCCCTAAAGACCCCCCCCTTAGTCTCTTCCACAGCTGTAACTGTAAGCATTCAATATATTTTTTTTGTTGGAAAAATAATGGCGAAAACCACATTAATTTTAACTGTTTTTCACTTTTGAAGCTGTACTTACCTGTTACCATTTTAGATCATTATAAAGTTTTGTAAAAGATATAGCAAAATCACATAATAAATATTTTTCTCTTCCGAAACTGTAAATGTTTGCATATTATATTTAAAAAGCCTGCGACCCCCCGGGAGTCTTTTCGCGACCCCCCAGGGGTCGCGACCCACTGGTTGAAAAACACTGTCGCAAGAGAGCAGGTGCCTGCAAATTTCTCAGCATGGAATTGAATGATATTTTGTGAAAGCAGCGACATGAACATGATGTATCCTTTTATAAAGAAATGCCACGTCTACCAGTTGTCGACGTCTACTGCGTCACGCTTCATAGTAACTAGAATTACTTTACCCACGTCTCTTGTAACATCGAAAGTAATATTGAAGGATAGAGAGCGTAGGCGTAGTTATGTATCTCAAGGCCCATTCACACTTTCAATAGCCGTTGTCGCCGAAATCCGGCGCCTAAGTCTGCTGTATTTGACAAGCTCTCCTGCCATCCGAGTGATTCTAGATAACGCACCTACTGTCCCCCTTCCCACGACCCATTTTTGTAACGTGAAAGGTTTCTTTAGATACGATGTTTAGATACTCGTAATCGAACGCTCGCACTTTCGGACGTGCATTCAATTGTGTCATAGAATGACCTTTACATTCTGCGTATCGTCATTGATTATGTACACTGAGGAAAACACAATATGATTATGTACACTGAAGTTTACAATATGATTATGTACACAACATGATTATGTACATTTATTATGTACACTGAAGAAAACACAATATGATTATGTACACTGAAGTTTACAATATGATTATGTACACAACATGATTATGTACATTGATTATGTACACTGAGGAAAACACAATATGATTATGTACACTGAGGTTTACAATATGATTATGTACACAATATGATTATGAACATTGATTATGTACACTGAGGAAACACAAACATACGTATTTCCGTGTAATACACGGAAATACGTATGTTTTAACAAGGATGAAGTACATAACTCGGACTGTGATCCATAAATTTGAATTACCTTGACGCGTAAAGTTGTTGACGTGACGGTAGTTACCGTGTTGTAATGTTATGTCATTATGTCGCGACCTTGGGATCTCACTTCTAACATGACAGCATGTAGTAGTATACGTACGGTTATAGTCGGATACACGAATGATGTTGAAACTACTGTATACTGTTATTTCCGTATTAACCGTAAGGAAAATGTTGATGCATACAATCGAGTAATGGAGTTTCAACAAAATTTCTTGTAATTCAACAAAATTACGATTGAAACATCGTTATTCTGTATAAAACTGTAATAACAAAATGGTAATGTAAGAATCAGTCCAATATTTTTCTCAGTGTAGTGTATTAGATTCCTCACCCATATTGGATACTGTGGCAACATTTTTTGCGTTACAATGTAGGTGGCGCTGTTAGCATTGACGTCGAAAGTGATAGAAATTTGTTTGACCATTTATAATAACATTTTTAATGAATGGTTTCCTTGAAAAGGACTGATTGACAATAAACACCCAATAGTTTTACCAGCGATAACAATAATAACATTTAATTACTAGTGCCATCTATCGCGATTTTTTTTATATATGTGTTATGATACTATTCATAGATGTCATTCTATCTAGATAGACTAATAATATGTCTAAAATGAATAATTTACAGAGTATAATCAAAATATGGAGTAATTAAAATTTTATTTTCCACATTTTTTTTATTATTGTCTTAACTGGGCTAGTCAGGTGATTTTATGTTAAGAAGTTATTGTAGAACACTTAATTACCTTTCATTTGACAGCTTGCACATGCACATAGGGCTAAGAGTTTCGATATAATTCGGGGTTTTCAAAATGCGGCGGCCGCCATTTTGATGACGTCATATCTGCGGATCCAGGCACTATACAGCTGGGGTCCCGACGGTTTTGTAGAGAAAACAACATGTTTAATAACATACTAAAAGTTGGTGCTGGTATCACAAAGTGAACTATTTTGTCACTTTTCGATGTTAAGGGAAGGGACTATAAGCCTATCTGAACAATAAAGCGCATAATTATTACGTAGGTATATACCAAATTAAAAAATCGGTTGTGTCACCCCAAGACCTTCCCTGCAAGGGGACCCCCACACCCCCACCTCCGCACAGTAACCACCAACCCCCCAACTCCCCACCCCAACCCCCAAACCTTCAACTCCCCTCACCCCCCTGATAGAGTAAGATCTATGTGTAATCACCTCACGGATGAAAGAACGATCTACAGGTGAGTTTTCAATAACCGGCATCCTTGTAGGGAATGAATCAGTACGAGTAGGTTAGTAACTTTTGATTAAAAAATGTGGAAAAAAAAACATATTTTTATTTTTTTTTTACTTTGTTTTTTTTTAAAATAGTATTAAAAGCGTTAGGTAAAATATCGCAAATATTGTTTATAAGCGATATTTTACCTAACGCTAGATGGCGCAGCACGCTCAAATACTTGTCAAACTTGTATTAAAAATTTTAATATTAAAAAAAAACAAAAAAATAGGAATTATTAAAAAAAAACAATTAAAAAAAAACTAAATTATCAAAAGTGGCTTACTTGCTCGTACTGATTCACCCTCTTAAAGGATACCGCTCAATTAAAACTCACCATTTATATCGTTATAACAGCCTGAGGTGTCGCGTTCGACAGCTCCAAAGTGATAGTGTGAGGTAAACAAACAAACAACCTTTTGTTACTCGTCTTGCGGCAATATCACCACCGCTGGTCACATCCGACGCTGTATCTACATAACAAATACCAGTCGACTTACCGAAAATGCTTTCAAGAAGACGAGGCACTGTATGATTCCCTCCATAGTGTCGCCGGTCAGGCAGAAAGTGCCCGTGAGGTGGCGGGACTTGCGGCCGACTCCTGCCGCAGCGGCCAGACTGGCGTGCACGAGCGCGCCGCGCGGCCGCGCGTCGCCAGTCGTGCCCAGCACGCCGGGCACGCCGGTGCCCATCAGCCGCGCCAGCGAATCCATCAGCGGCGCATCCCGTCGACCCTCAAACCACGATACTTTCACTTCACTTCACTTCAACCTAAGGACGACACTTCGATGTTAAAATAGGGTGCAAGAGTGTACCTAGCTAGAAGATGCGCCCGGGGATAATCTATACTCTATACTAATATTATAAAGAGGTAAAGTTTGTGACGTTGTAGGAAGTAATCTCTGGATCTACTGAACCGATTTTGAAAATTCTTTTACCAATAGAAAGCCACGTTATTTGTGATTGTCATAGGCTATATATTAATCAGAAAAATAAAAAGACTTTTTCGTGGTAGTCTGATTTGCAAAGTAAGTCGGAGAATAAGCGGTCGAACGAAAACGTTTCTAACTAACGCTGCCTTAACGATGAGAGATTTATTTATTTATTTATTTATTTATTTTTTAAGGAAAACCAACAGCCATATAAAATATTAAATAACAACTTAAATAATAAATGATAGCCAATAACAGGTTCTCACATATAGAAACAGTTTAGAGAACATGGAATTGCCAGCAAAAACGCTTGGCAGGGTCCGGTACTATAAATTTAAAATACGCAAATGAAAATTAAACAAAAGGGACAAGAAGGCAAAAAAAACAATATCGAGAAATCGAATACAAAAAAATAATAACAATAAAGAAAAGCAGAAGAGTAGGTACTAAAAGAAGTTGTTGCTGAGGATACGTCTCGCTGATACAACACTAGTGCTAAATAGATCGATATCAACGTCGCCGCAAATCAGTTTATTGAGGTTGTTACTCGCACGCCACATATAGGTGTTTTGCATGTAATTAGATGTAACAACAGGTAGCCGAATTGGGATGGTGTGTCTCGTGGATTTTACCGGAGCATTAAAAGATAGGTATGATAAAAGTTCGGTACAATCCAAAGAACCTTGGGCAATTTTTTGCAAAAAAGTGAGGTCACCGATTTCTCGCCGTTTTGCTAGTAGAAGCAGGTGGTGTTTTTTACATAATTTGACATAGTCGTCTGAACTGTATTTGTCTTTGGTACGGAAACATAAGTATTTAAGGAACTTCCTTTGGATGCCCTCGATGCGATTGGAGTATTTAAAGTACATAGGGTTCCATATTTGGGATGCATATTCCAGGTTGCTACGTACCAGAGTACAGTAAAGAATTTTAAGAGTTTTAATGGATTTGAAATCTTTGGTACTGCGCATAACGAATCCAAGAGCTCTGGAAGCCTTTTTAACTATTTTGTCTACATGAGTGTCGAAGAGCAGCTTGGAGTCGTGGTACACACCGAGGTCACGAATGATAGAGTCCCTTTGAGATATATGATTAAGTTCTAGAGAAAAGTTGTAGAGCTTGATAATGTCTATAAAAAAGTCAGCGACAGCATATGTCTAACTTTTATATTTAAGTCACAAAAAGTAGTATTTTATTTTCACGTTATAAGTACAATAGTTTAATACGGTGCGATCTCACAATCCACGCTCGTAGCCGACTATCCCTCTCAATCAGGTCAACGTCTTTCCCAAAGGGTTATCACGCTCAAAATCCTTCCATAAATCATTGATTACTTGCCAGGAAAGTTTTGTGGTGACGTAAACGATGTATCTTCGTATAAGTTGTAGTTGTATGAGAATCGTCAATTCAGATTTACTCAGACTTGGCCGAAGAGGGTAATACCCCCGAAATCCAGCAGTGAGCGAAATATTAAAATTTCCCTATACATTTTTCGCTACGCCATTTTCTCGCGCCGTCCAATTTGAAGTTGGATCGGAAGCATACCGGGCCCTCGCACGCCCACCGATAAATATATCGAACGGGACCGATGATTAAAAAACTTTTCCTCCTCTTAACTTACTGATTATCCTCTTTTTTCTCGCAGCCGCGCTCGCTCGCTCTACGGGGGGAGTTTGGCGACGGCAACAATGACTGGCAGGCCTCCCGCCGGCTCTGATTGCCCGATAACTTTTACTTATCGCTGTCTCGCATCTTTATTTCTGCGATAGGGATAAGGGAAATATTGTGATTGGATTGTGACACGGGACAAAATGTAGCGACTGAAGATCGGGGTGCAAATGTCGCAAAGTGCAAAGTCTAGATCATTGCTTTCAAGGAACGCAAGAATAGGGCAACAGTGGGATAGTTGCCCCAGTAGGATAGACGCTCCATACTTCAAAACATGACAGTGTAATAGTGCAAGTTATCCATGTCAGTTGAGACTATGAAAGAATCATTATCGGTGTATAAAGGAATGAGTGTCCTTTTATTTATTTATTTATTTATTTATTTATTTTATTAACTAAATGTATACAGCATATTCTTTATATAAAATAAAAACATTTTATAAATTAACATTAATATAGCCATTAATACATTTTAAATTAGCAAAAAATATAAAGTACCCATTTAAAAGATAATAATTTTATAACCTTCTTTTTAAGAAAAAAGGAAAAAGAAGCATTTCTAAATATAAATGTATAAGTACAATAGGGGAATGGATTTTTGATATTGAATGGAAATTTATACATAATGACCTATTTTTACGATAAAGCCAGCTTTAGTTATTATGACTTTCGGTGGCCATTGTACTTAACAGGGTCGAATGCTTTTGCTAAGTCTTCGGACGAAGTCGACAGCAAGCACGGGTTTTATTATAATTTTTTTATGAGTTTATTATGAGGTCGCATTGGTATGGGGTATACCTATTGGGGTGGTCCATTATCCAAGGCGCTATTAGAAGTGTGACAATAGGTAGCAGTTTTCATCGATTACGACGTGACGCAAATATAAACTTTTTAACTACGATCGCGAATCACGCGTCAGATTGTTCGCGTGTCCTCCAACCTTTTTTACGATATTCGCAACTGCCCCCACTAATCGTCCGTCCCTAGGGTGTCGCGGAGCCGCCGTCGCCCGCCGCGCGCTCGCCGAACGGCCGTTGACAAAGTTTCTATCCGGCTATAAATTACGCGCGGAGCGGTGGCGAGGCGCCCGCCCCGCGACGAGGGTACGGCTCGAGAATTTCCGGAATGCCGGGTAGTCACCGCGCATGACAGTTATTAGCCCTTTCTAGGCCTAAGGTGCGGCGCGCGTTGTCACGTGCTTCACGGGGACCCGCACTTTGTGTTTGATTGAATCGTTGCCGGTTGAGAATTCGTTTAGGACATACACACCCTTCAACCAATGGCTATTTTTACATATATATTGTGTGGGGCTTTTCTAAGGTCTTTATGAGCCTATATTATGTTCGCCACCTACTATAGTTCTGCGCTAAGCCTCGTGTCATTTAAGAACCGCAACAGGCTTTCGGCGGCAGATTGTTTTACCCCCCCAGGTTGGAGGTAATGACCACCCAAGTGGGTGTATCTTTTACGCATCAGCGGGCCACACCCGTACAGGAAGGTGCAGGGGAGTTTCCTCTGGCCCTTGGCAAAACCTGCACTTTTACGTGTCCCAGAGCTTGAGAACCAATAGCTATAGTCCGGGAGGCAGGGGTCTTTTTGACCTAGTCATTTCATCCCAATTAATATTAAGAGTGAAAGTAGATGTTATATAGCAAATTACGAAAATTACAGTCAGCTGGCCTAGTAGCGGTGGAAGCGAGTGTGGAATGCCAAGGAACATGACGAGAAAAGTTTTTTACAAAATCATTTTAGACACCCTGTTTTTTTTTCAAGAATTAAAGACGTCAGATAATTTTAGAAAAAAATAGTCAGCTGGGTCGAAGAGGGAGGGAACGACACGTCAGCTGGACGTGTGAATTGTGTTTGATTGAATCGTTACTGGTTAAGAATTCGATTTGAACGTACCCACGTTTTAGAATTCGGCGTGAGAGCTAGTACTATAAATATATCCACACCACCAATAGCTTGACACGTTTCCCGATTACTCTACGTTTATAGTGTAAATTATAAAAATAACTTCTTATAGTGTGCTGGAGTGACCAAGAAAAAGATGGTGCGAAAGTAGAGAGGAATTATATGAAGTGCGAGTTGGGCGCCAGCTAATACACTCCAGGCTTAGCATAGGAAGTAATCAGTGTGCAACTGGCATGCGGAAGAGGACCTCCGACTAACCCTCAACGCTGATATAGGAGTACGCTCCGATTCGAGGGTGCGGTTCGCTGCTCGGGTCGTGATTATAGATCCTCTGTCCTTTTTTTGTATGTAATTTTTAATTGTATCATGTAGATTGTAACAAAACGGGTGTTACAAGCTGCCAATAATCAGCAAACATAACACTGCACTGAAACAACAATCCTTAATAATTTATCAAATTATTTTCTGGCAGCAAAATATATTGGTTTTTGGGAGATCGCACTCAAGATAACCCAACATACGATATGTCAACAGGAACTTTCTACAAAATAAAATCGTATATTTTATTGACTCTATCGTTTCTGTGTGATACTATTGCTCTCGAAAAAACCAACTTCTAATAATTTCTAATAATGTCTTTGTAAATATCAGGATATATTGAATCTATAAGATATTATAGATAATGGACTATGCGATATAATCTATTGCCCAAATCAATTTCAGGGCCACTACCATTACTGCTTGGAGAAAGAATATTTCGTTTTCCAAGTTTGAGCGGATTTTAATATGTTACTATGTGCGAACATCTAAACATTTGTTAATATTGTTTCAACAGCATTTGTTAATATGTGCGAAGATATAAGCAAATCATCGCCATCCATGGTGTCATATTAGTGCGGGCTACAGACTAGTTAGATATACTCTGCAATGTGAACACACAATTGAAATAAAAAAGAATTTCGTTACTACCTCACACACAGCTTGTTTTATTGCACAGACTGTCAACATCGAGCCGCCCTTATTGGAAAACCCTATATTACTGAGAATGTTAGATGCAACGACGCAATGACGTCGTTGTGTAGGAATGCCTACCTCCTGATTTACAAATAAAATTGTACTTTACTGTATTGTATTTGCGAGAACACGCACGCATACAACCTCGCAGGATGATTCCATGTATGTAAACGGTGGTTCGTATCATCGTCGTTAATATTAAATGTCCGCGAACAAAAAAAGTCTCTTAGAAAGCAATAAAGCATCTCCCCTCCCTTTCCCTCCCCCGGGAGATCGCGGAGAGGCTATCACTTATTCATAGTCACGCGGGCGGGAGAGATTTATCGCGCAGCCGACGCACTAGCGGCGTCCCTTTCGCACAAATTGAGATCGATCACCGCGCGAGCGGGACGCGAGATCCCAAGTAGGCTCGACTCACCCCATCAAGACTTGAAGAGTTGACGAATTTCTTATCGGACCTGCAAATAACTTACTGCGTCCACGGGGTAGTATCGATAGCATACTAGCCTGCATCCAGTAGCACAAATGAGCAAGTTTGAATTATTTTATTTATTGATTTGTTTATACGTTTATTACTAATCAACATTACAGAGGAACTAATGCATTAAAAATAAAATGAAGAAACATAATTGCTATGTAAACAGAATGTCGTGGAAAATAATAGCTATCATATAATAATAAATAATTAATTGCCTGTAATTTAAACGCGAGGGTTGGCGGTAAAAATGTCACAATCTGGTAACAACGAGTTAATGTCATTTAAGCACCGCAGAGCATGCGCTAACAACAAGTTCCACCTTGTAAGGTTAATACGCGAGAAAGGCTCCGCGAAAAGATGGTGCGATCGATGACGAAGACAATTATTAGGTACGAAAAGATCCACCTTAGCCAGTCAGCTATGGATATCAGCTTTACTTCGAATCAGATTAAAAATATAGTACATGGTCAGCATTTCTATTTTGAGACAGAGAATTATATCCAACCGTGATAAATGCAGTCGGATACAGAAATGGATAATATCCGTACTGCTGGAAGTAAAAAAAATAAATACTTTGAACCTTTTCCAGCATAAGGGTAAAGGTATCTTCATGCAGATTCCAAATAGTTGTATTCGTTTCCATGCGACTTCTAACAATTGAGTTGTACAAAGTGTTATTATATCGCTCGTGGCTCAAAACTTCGAGTACACATGTCGCTCTTGTTTTGTCAATTTAAAATAAACCTCGTATCAATAAAAAATATATGTATTACACAAAGTTTTCACATAAAATCATCAACGTCAGTTAAGAGTATGAAAGTGTCAGTGTCAGTGTATATGTTATTCCAGAGTATAAAACCATCAGTATCATTACAATATATATATATATATATATATATATATATATATATATATATATATATATATATATATATATATATATATATATATATATATATATATATCTATATATAATAATTCACTGTGATTTTTATAAGTCTACAATTAGAATGAAAAAACGCTTTATCACTTTACTATATAATCAATATAATAACACGATGGAATTTGAGTCCCTAACCAATTGGGGTTGACATCATTTACTAAATATCTATTATTATAAATATCTATATTACGGGTCGATCCATTTCAAATCACTCAGGCATGTTGCTCAACATTTTTTATTTCCCTGTTTTTTTTGCACGCGTTCGCTATAGGTAGACAGACAACAAATTTAGAGGCACAGTTTTATTTGGCAGCTATTTTAAAATGGCGGTTGGGAAAATTTTATAAGGATATCGAAATAATTCAAAAACATTTAGCATGAAATGGACTTTAGGAATATATTTTTTGAATTATAGTATCATGCATGAAATCAGTCAAACTCTTTCTGTAAAAAAAATGATCTCAGGTCAATATCTAAAAAAGGACTGAATGAAAACGAGTGAAAATTTTATAGAATGTTCTTTATCTTATCTTTATCTCACACTAAAATTATGAATGAGACTCAACTGCATTTAGAGTAATAGAGCAACGGTTGGGCAAATTTTAATGATAAACTTGGTTAGCAGATAGTTTAATTGCAAATCTTTTTATAAAGGTATCAAAATATTTAAAAAATCAATATGTTCTGCATAAAATGAGCTTTAGGAATAAATGTATACACATAGGACGTAATGGAATATATATTCACGTTAAACGGCTTTCGGCCATTTTTGAAAAGCTCTAGAAAAAAAAGTAGGGCATTATCAGGACTAAAACTTTTAGTGCAGGTAGTTAAGTAAGTATTCAACACAGTAATAATTTATTATCATCGAGTATCGTTTACGTCATTAAATAAATATGGTCCTAAAAAGTAACGATTGATATATTTTTTTCGAGTTTTTACAGAAAAAATTTGACTGATTTCATGCATGGTACAATAATTTAAAAAACATATTCCTAAAGTTCATTTCATGCTAAATATATTGGTTTTTAAAACAGTTTGATACCTTTATAAAAAGATTAGCAATTAAACATTAAGCAAACCAAGTTTTTCATTGAAATTTGCCCAACCGCCATTTTAAAATGGCTGCAAAAAAAAACTTTGGCTTATAATTTTTATCGGTGAATGTTTTGACACTATCTTTTTTCAGAGTTCAGAAACGTACTGCTTCCAACTGCAAATGCTCGAAAATCTCGCCCGATACCACGTGCAAAAAAAAACAGGAAAATAAAAAAATGTTGAGCAACACATTTTATTTATATTGGGTGTATTCAAAAGGACTGACCCAGACATCGTTTACCTAATATATATTAAGTATCTAATACAAATATTATGAATTATGTAGCGATACTCTTTAGAAACCTTTAGTATCGATTTTTAGATCTACTTAATCTTTAGTGGCTACCTGCTAAAACATTAAATCCATTTCGTAATCATTAGTTTCTTCACCCTTATTGGAGAGCCCTATATAACTATCATAAATTTGCGTGAAGGTACGATTTTACATAAATTGAAATTTTAATTTACCTAATAATTTCAACTCTGGTACGACGCTGCTCTCTCTCTCTCTCTCTTTCTCGCTCCAATAAGCAACTTTTCGTGAGCTACCCGCATAACATATGACGCGTGATAACGCAACACTAAAGATGAGGGATGATTCATTTAGGCGAGGTGAGCAGCAGCACTTTCGTAGCGCTCTACGCTTATTAATAATTTCGCACCTGCGCTACGCGTAAATACTTCACGCGGGCACACATTATTACGTTTTGCATAGAGGGCGCTCGCGCGCGATCCCTCCCCTCCTGAATTATGAATTTAATGCGGGATTGTATCGGGCGGCGGGGTGGGATGCTCCCGTTTTTGAGCGCACCACCGCTAATGAAATTTCTACATGCCGGAGAGATGCGTAGCGCGACTTTGACATCTGCAAATGAGGCGTCTCGTCTCGTGCCGTACGACGAGACAGCTAATACGCACGTACGACTTCGAATAAAATCGAGTAGACAGAGTTAAAAGCATCTGCGAAAATACAGATAGTTGATAACGCCGATGTAATAAGGGGTGATTAAACTTCTTTTTAAAAACAAAAACACAGAAATTCAAGGAAAAAGTTCGACACTTTGGGCCAACCATCGAGACATTCGAAGTAACGGCACTGGAGAAAGAAGAATAAAGGTAATGTAGAGATACTTCAGGCTGGTCAGCGAGACACGGTGTAATTCTAAGTCGTCACATTGATAGAGGACATTGGAGTTGTCATCTACTACGGGCGAACCCGCCACCCCAGGAAGGTATAACGATATAAGTATAATCATTCTTATATGTATAATCATTCTTGTAACCGTGGGGTGAACGGAAAGACTCAGAGACAAGACAGTCTACCGTCTAACTACGCCAACATACCCGAAATTTCCGGATTTCTCCGCCGTCCGGCCTGGTCGCGGATTCAAAATGTTAGCGTTAATTTGGTTTGAATTTATCAGTTTGAGCTTAAAATACAATCTCGAATTTTAGATTAGTTTGAAAAAAATATATATTTTATATCGACAAATAAAATGCGATTATTAACGTCTCGTAGAAATGATTTATACTGATACGGATTGCTATATACTCTAGAAACACATTCATATACACTGACACTGATTCTTTCATACTCTGAACCTATAATGGTAACCTATTCGAGAAAACTTTTTAGAGGTTTTGCTTTAGATACATAGTTGATTTTGATGATGATTTAGACGAGGAATAGTCCTTTATCAACCACTATTCCTCGACCGGTTCTGACTCTGTAAGATACTGTTTTAAGACAGTAAAAGAATGTTTCCGAACTATGAATTTATTGAAGAAGTTTCTTTTTTAGATAGTAAGAGCCCAAAGCGAGAAATGCGATGTTCGTGGCGCGCGGGCGAAATGCGAAAGTGTGCTTTCGCTACTGCGGCGATGGCGTATTCACTGCAATGGAATAGCCAGGAGGCAGGGTTGTCGCATGAGTTGTCGTATGAGTTCGATTAGTGTGTTGTCATCATCGCATATTAGCAAATGTGTGTTATCATCATCGCGCGTCGCTACAACTTTGAATAGCTTAAATGGGTATAGACCACGAGGTGTTTAATTGAATCGATCTTAACTGGGTCGATCTTGTAATCTAGAAAAAATCCGCGTTTCAAACATCATTTTATGGCTACTGAAGATGCCTGGTATATCCTGAAATCCTATCTCTTCTTAATTCCATTAATTCTACTATATGTCATCCTCTTCAGTTATTAAATGCGTATCTGAGTATCTCTTTTATGTATTACCGCAAGAACAATATATGCGGTCGAATATTTAGTGCGTATCGCGCGAGTGTTCGCAACACACCGTGATTTCTCGCTCTGTCCGTGACAGCGTGACTTCGTAGAAGCATCATCGGAACCTACACCAGCGTCTAGGGCAGCTATCCATCAGCAGAGCAGTCAAGGAAGACCAGGAAGAATGGGTGTGTAAAAATAATCTTTTTTTAATTCCTGGCTTTATATATAATTCCTGGCTTTATATATATGGAATCCACATCAGGATCATTATATCACTATGTTGGAAAAAATTCAAAAATGTTTCTTACGATTTATATATTTTAAGCAGTACGGATATTATCCGTACTTATACCCTACTAGTTTCCTACTAGGCATGGTGGGCTATAACTCTCTTAAGTTGCGTAGAGAAATGCTCGCCATGGCCTACGTTTTCAAGCTGATTAGGGGAAGAGTTGATAATCCTAGCATGCTAGCGAAGGTTTGTCGCGCACCAACCTAAGTCGATGGAGTCTGCTTACACGAGCTTTGCGGCACATAAATGCGCTATGTTCGACAGCGCCAGACTTTGATATTTTTACAGCGAGCCCGCATCTCTTCAAGGTGTGGGCATTGCGCTACTTGTTTATGGCAGAATAATATAAACTGTTTTCACTCTTATGTACTGTAAGTTTGTAAGTTTGTAAGTTTTTCTATTCTTAATGCCGGTATTTGTATTTAACGCTTATTTAAACATGTTATGTATGTACTTGTAAGAATTCTATTTTTTTTTATATTTATGTGTATATTGCATATCAACGGATTGGTAGAAACTGTAATGTTGATTTGTTATGAAATAAATAAATAAATAAATAAATAAATAAATAAATATACACACTTGCCTGTCCAGCTGTCTTATTCGCCCTGTCTAACAAAACAGTCCGCCGCCGGACGTTCAAGATATCAACCAACTACCTCAATATGGTGTTAAAAGGTGTCTAAGAAAACCATCATAATTATTGGTATTAAATCCAAAAACAAGCAAAGCATACAGCAAAGTTCAAACAGTTCTCTTTTGCATAATTATACCAGTTAAAATAGCTTCAATAGTATTCATAGCTGATGCGTAAGGTAAGGGTGTAAGAGATAAACAGCAAACGAATGGTAACCACTTTCACAAAAAAAAAATACGTCGACTCGTTGCTTCGGTACCGTGAGAACAAATCAAGCGATAAGTGAAAGTAGAAATAGAAAGAAAATCCTCGGGCGCATCTCTCTTACCCGACGACACTTACACCCTCTCGACATCTCAAGATCAATGCTTACGCTTCGTTTATCTCGACGACGTATACGTCGCACTTTTCCGCGACGGATTGCGTCGATTCGGAAGTGTCGCACTGGCACCAATGCTTTCCACGCAGGTACGTCGCCACTTGGTACACAATCACACTGACGCCGATTATCACAAACACTTCCATCGTGGCTTGCGCTCACATGGTTTTCACAACACTCGTGAAAATTTTAAAATTTCGATGTAAAACACTTGTGTAGTATAGTTGGCACTTAAAGGAAATAGAGGAAATGTTCACTTCACGTGCTCCTGATACGGCAAAAATATTAATATAACGTCGTTGCGCCGACCTAACCTGCTAGTGTACTTTTTTGAGTAAACAACTTTTGGATACAGAATGATCGGAAAAACTGCTATGGCGCATTTCTGCTATGTTCTGATGGACCAAAATCATGCCACAGCACAACAACCAGATCTGCTATCAGCAATGAACCGGATAAAATCTGCTATGTGTACATTTGACACATTACAACAACAAATTTTCAATTTGAGACATAGCACGTTTGGTCGGCAATGACGTTAATACTTCAGACGAACCGGTAAACTTAAAAAAAAACTTAATGTATTGTCGATTTCTTTCTTGCAAATCCTTAAATAGCTGTTCTTTTGTTTTCATCTATTCTATTACAAATGGGTTTAGGAGATAGGAGTTTTTTAGTCACCATGGATCGCAATCAAACGAACTTTTCTTATATAAGATGCATGTGTATTAATTTGAAATTCTCGCGTACAAGTGTAATGTGTGCATGTGAATGAAGCAACACACTAGCACCATCCAATTCTGTGAGATCTATAAGGAGGGTAGGTGGAATGTAACTGTACATTCATACAAGATCAAAGATATAAATATTCTTACGTGTGTGTGTGTGTGTGTTTGAGAGAGAGAGAGAGAGAGAGAACTATCTGTAAATAAGTTTAAAGCCGCCATCAAAGCAAAATTGTATAAAAAAGCATACTATACAATATCTGATTATTCAAATGACAAAACGGCTTGGGAGTAAGGCATGGAAGCATCATAAGAACATAAATTAAAAATAATATTTAATTGTGTCTATATGAATAAAGAACATTTTGATTGAATTATTGAGAGCTAGTAAGCAACTTTGATAGACATTTTTGAAAAAATCACAAAGCAAAAAATAATACTTTTTTATAATCGAATATTTTAATGTTTTGAAAAATAGTATAAGAAGAGTGTATGTGTATGTTTATATATATACATGTGTATATGTATGTATATATATATATTATATTTTTTTTAAACACACGGCTGCTACTAGACATCCTTCACTAGACTACTGCCTCGACACAGGCCCAAGCCTAGTGAGGCAGTAAAATCCACATGAGCCTGTACCTTTTTTTTTTTTATCAATGATTAATTAAGTATTAATGTTAAGCACTACTAGTTTTTTAATCAATAGTTTGTAATTAATTAATTATATGTTATTAATATGGATAAATAAAAAAAATAAAAAAAAAAAAAATAAAATAAAAATAAAAGAGTTGAGTGCGTTGCGCCATCTAGCGTCAGATATAATATTGCAACTATTGTTTAGTCGAAGTATTTTACGTATTTCTAGATGGCGCAACGCGCTCAACGCTTGTCAAACTTTTGTTTATTAGACATATCATCCACATTTTCCAAAACAAAAACTTGTTTTTCGAAAAAAAATATAATTTTCTTGGTGTTTACCAAAATTTCTATTAAAAGTTGCTCGTACTGATTCACCCACTTCAAGCATGTCACTAAATACTCACCTGTATAAAAAACAATACAATATAGGGTACAACTAGCAATATCCCGTATACATTTTTTGTTTATTAGCAAAATCACGCCTAATTCCTACAGATATATAAAAAAAAAAGGATACGGACAGCTGCAGTTTTTAACGATACAGCTCTTTGAATTAAGTATATTTTGGTTGGAGTTGGCCACGAAGGCCCATTTCGTTCTGGGTCGGTCATACTCACGGGTCAACAGCCATCCGGCGGTCTCCACGCAGAAGAGAGATTCAGGGTAGGACGATGACCTACGGCCCGGTCTCCCTAGATGTCAACCTTCGGGCGCTCCTAGATGGTTTGCACACCGTGCGACGTCAGCCAATCGATTGTGCACTCCGACTAACAGCCGAGGGAGTCTGGGAACAGTAATGTTTCCTACAGAGCGGGGATGGCTGTTAATCTTATGACAACTGTTCTTGAAACGACCATTCGGGCACCCGATCCCGGGTGAATAAGCCGGGCAAAGGATGCCGTGGTCCGCGATAGATTCGGTTGATACAGAATCACCGCTTCATAAGGGAGAGGCATGCGCAAGCGACCTCGATCCTGTAACCAGTCAGGAGGTAGGAGATATCCTGAAGGTTAATTTCAGACGGAGATATCCTTCCAAACTGATAGTCAAGGGGAAATGCTGCCCGCTGGGCAGCTTACTCGGTGCCTCGCCGTAAGGCGTTGGCCTTTGACGGGCAGGTGGCGTAGATATACTGTGGATTGTTTTCGTCCCAAGTCTTCTGCGCTCACCTCACAGAAGACACAACGATAAATTTAGATAAAACTTCCTGAGGTGACGGGTTCGCTCAATTTCAATTTCAATTTATTTCCAAAAAAATCTTAACAGATTGTAGAAACTTAATATCCAGGTACATTTAAATTACAGTCTATTAGTCCGTTTTTACAATATCTAAATTTATCACCACGTACATACAGTTACTGTAGTTGACAGCTCGTTGTAGTTGACAGCTTTAGTTGTTTTAGGCCGTCGAATATCATGTTATGGCTTGAAAATAGTTGCTTACCATCATGAAGAACTATAAAGGAAGAATAGATACTAGGTACTTACAAAACTCGCATGATTTATAGGAAAAAACAAAACTTTTCGCAAAATCCTTTTTATCCCTCATAATCCCAAATATATAAGCGTTAGAATACACTTTATAATGTTTAAAGAGAAACTAATGATTAACGCCGGAATACCCCTTACTCCAACGATTCAAATACGAAAATTACGAATAAGAACCAAGGGCGATCGACAAACTTGTCACGTTCCAACGGCGTAAAATCCGCAGACAAAATGAACTCTCCTCGGGAATGACAAACTTAAACGAAGAAAGTTAAGAAGTAATCATGACTGTTCGACATGTCTTAAGTCCCGAAAATCTAAACAAGAGGCGAAACACAAAAGCGGACGCGGCAATTAGACGACATCCGGGGTCGGGCGCGGTTAGGCGAGAATTGCTCGAGTTGAAGGAATTTATGAGCATATTTAATGCGTGGAGTTCGAGAAAGTTTGTGCGGTAGGTGAGAATGGATGGGTGGAGCAGAAGGCTCTCATTATTTCACTGCTAAGAAAACACGTTTGTCAAAATTATTGTCTTTCCTACTCTTGTACGAATGCTTCAATATTAAATAGAATTCGATATCATCAGGATTCTTGTGCAGCACGTTTTATGGCCGCGAAAACCTACGGTTAATTCGCCATGTGTAGACACGGTGTTGAATTTTTTTATTTTTTTTCAAACCAGTTGATAGGAATTCCTACACTTGGTTATATCAAAAACTAACAAAAATAACAAGTACATTATTTAAATATATACCTTTTAGGGTATAAGGTATGAACGTCGGTATTGCAAGGTATGAACGTTGAACATCCAAGCGCAGATTTTCTAGGTTATATAGAAGAAACAACATTTTTCAATATTTTCAATCAAAATTCTTACATAATTTCGTAGAATTTTCATGTGGACAATAGTACTAAATAATCAAACCAATATTGGATAATTTCACAAATTATCATATGGGAAGATATTTTCAAGAAAAAACACAAATACAAACAAACAGTAATAATAATAATAGTCAATAGCCAATACTTAGAAGAAAAAAAACGCAATTGTAAAATAGTCAATAATAGAAAGAATAAGGAATAATAATAGTCAAGTAGGTCAATAGAGCTGCGAAAAATTGATATTGTCGAAATCCTCAATGCTATAAATGGGGTTTTTAGTCAAAATACCCTGTACCTTTTTCTTAAAGTGAACCTCCCCAAGGCCCCTGATGTGTAATGGAAGTTTGTTGTAGAATAAGTAAGATTGGCAGAGAAAGCTATTCCGAACCTTACTCAGGCGCACCTTAAAATGACGCAAGTCCTCTTCATTTCGCGTATTATGCGAATGAATATTTGAGTTTTACTTAGGAAGGTACACACACGCTTTGTACCTGTGTATGGATCACTATGAGGCTTGTCGACAGACACGGCGGAAAAATGGCACCGTACGTACGCACTTTGTCTGCCCCTCAGCGCACCACGTTTACGCACGGCGCAATTTGTATCAGTGTTGTATGGCAGTGTATGAGAGTTTGGTCACGTCACCGGACGATGTTTACAAAACGGATGTACCTAACTGATGTACTTTTTTTCCACGGCGCGGCTAAAACGCCGTACGGTGAAAAAGACGTGCCGTGGACAAAATTTCGTAATCAACATTCAACGTCGAAGTAATTGTCCGCCGTTAAAACGTCGGGTGCCGTGGAAGAACTCTCATACACTTCCAACACTGATACAAATTTCAACGTAAATAAACACGGCTCATACGGCGGCGGCGCCGTGCCGTTTTTCGCAGTGTCCGTCTACAAGCTTCGATGGGATCCATACAACACTGACGACCGCGCCTCGCGGCGAAAAAAACGTGTGTCGGCAAGAGACCTGAGACAGGACTCCTTGGACGACGAGGAAATAACTCGGATTCAGCCTCCGTGTAATCCCAGGTCTCCGCCAGGTCGCCATACATTAAATATGTAATAGGAAACCAAGACCTTACTTAGGAAGGTACACACACACGCCTTGTACCCTTGAACATAATTCTATTCTCTATGTATAAGAGGCTTTCTTTTATATCACAGGCATCTAATGTATTAATTAATTCTGTATTGTTTTTTTGTATGAATAAATAAAAAAAATAAAAATCCATAACTTTCAGTAAAATAATTCCAAGGAAATATAAATCGCAACCATACATAATGTTTACGGTTTAAAATAACTTCTGTCCTACTAATTATTCCCTACATTTTATAAAACAATTTGTTGTATTATATTTTTTTTGTCCGAAGGAACACGACTTACATTGATTATATATTGTATCAGATTGATCAAAGTCGTACTACAATTTGGCAACCATAATTTTACTACAAAACGAAACGTGTAGATGGCACTAATAGCTAAAAAAATTATTAATCTTCAATATGGCGATTTTCGTGGTATAACAGTATAGTGAAGCACTGTAGATGGCGCTCTAAACACGACTATACGATATAAAATAAAAATGTAATAACAAACGAATTTTTAAATCATAGCTCGTATTATTTTAATATTATTTATATAATTTTTAATTTAGTAGTGAATTTCAATGTGTAATAATTTTTCACGTTAATTTTCAAATAGAATATTATGGCATTCTATCTCTTCGTATTATCATTAATTATAGTGGTATTATTTCTTAAATGTAACCTATACTAATATTATAAAGAGGTAAAGTTTGTGAGGTTGTAGGAAGTAATCTCTGGATCTACTAAACCAATTTTGATTTTTTTTTACCAATAGAAAGCCACATTACTTTTGAGTGTCATAGGCTGTATATTAATCCGAAAAATGAAAACACTTTTTCGTGGTAGTCGGATTTGCAAAGTAAGTCGGAGAAAAAACGGTCGAACGAAAATGTTTCTAACTAACGCTGCCTTAACGATGAGAGATATATGATTAAGTTCTAGAGAAAAGTTGTAGAGCTTAATAATGCCCACAAAAAAGTCACCGACAGCATATGTCTAAATTTTATATTTAAGTCACAAAAAGTAGTTTTTTATTTTTTTTAAATAATTTAAATCGTTAGGTCATGTTTATTGGTCATATTATCAACAATTAGGAATTCATATCAAAATAAGTAAATTTATCGTCTCAAGTGTTTAAAACAAAAGACTTTTCCTTTTGCTGCATATAATTTCCCATTTACTGCATAAATTGTTAAAGAGATAATACGACATAGGTATGGAACCGCGACCGAAACTCGGGTTGGAACTCCTGAAAGACAATATATTTTGTCTTGGTACCAAATAATAACATTACATCTAATACAGTATACAGAGAAGTTTTGAACAATTAAAATAAACATAATTTATTCAATCATAATCATTTCATTCACTCATTTGAAACCCGGTTATATAGCCAAATTGGCATGCAAATACATACATAACATACATATGCAGAAAAATATAACCCTCCTTTTGGCAGTCAGGAAATAAATGATAGCACTCAGTACTAACCGAACCACACTTATAATTTAATCACAAGTAAAAATGTTTACCGCCCAACGAAGTGGGCACGGCTCAGCTAGTCTAAAATATGATATAGGATAACTGTCTGATCAAATCTTAATATTTATTTTCTGTCTAATTTGAATATTGAAATAAGTATTTCTTATAATGTATCTAACAAAGGACTATTCAGTATTTTTTTTTTAAATAATCATATTATCAATAATTATGAATTCATAGTGTTTAAAACAAAAGACTTTCCCCTTCTACTGCATATAATTTCCCTTTTACTGCATAAATGGTTAAAGAGATAAGACACTCACAAATAAGACACTCACAAGAAGACACCGCCCAACGAAGTGGGCACGGGTCAGCTAGTTAGTCTATATATAAAATGCAATAAATTGCACTAATAAATAATTAAATGTTATTTTTGTTATCGTTGGTTACATTATTGGGTTTTATAATCAATCTGTCATTTATAATCAATGCTATTATAGACGGCCAAATAAATTGATATTAGATTGGGCCGTCAATACTATAAGTGCCTGAATTTCGCCTAGTCGGAAGGCTTGCTAAATCATTATATGGAGCTACATCGACAAGTTTAACCAATTCGCCTTTTTCCTTTTCTGCTGTGTCGCTGCCAAAAGGTCATGACAGCGAACGAGCAAAAGAATGACAGTAACGAAAAACTGCAGGTGCGTTAGAAAGAAAAGTAAAAAACCTGGAAAGATAGGCAAGAAACGTACCCTTCTCACTTTGATAGGGACTTCATTTGAATAATCGATAGCAGACAGTCGATTACTCGATTGTAGGTAATGGAAAACTCGCTAGAAGGACGATGCATGGTCCACACTCGTGTACCCTTGGACAAAATTCTATCTTTTGAAATAAAAATCCGTAACTTTTATAATAAAATAATTTCAAGAAAATATAAATCGCCATAATGCATTATGAGTGTTTATAGTTCAACATATTTTATGTCAATAAAATTTATGAAATTATTTATGTCCCCGAATTTTATGAAAATAATTGTTGTAAAAATGTTTTTTTTAGCGAAGGGACAAGATTTGTCTATATCATAGACAAATTTAACCAATTTGGTTTATCCCTTTTCTGCTGTGTAGCTGTCAAAAGGTAATGAAAGCGAACGGGCAAAAAAATATATTAACACAATGACGGTAACGAATAACTGCAGGTGCATTAGAAAGAAAGGAAAAAACCTCGAAAGATAAGCAAGAAACGTATCCTTCTCACTTTGATAGGGACGTTATTTGAATAATCGATAGCAATATAGATCAGTTCTATACGGCAATGTGGCTTGTCGTTTTCTTATTACGCCACGTAAAATATGACCCGTTTTATTATTTTAATAATAATAATAATTTTTAAAAATGATGAAACAAATCGACAAGCTTAATGCTTTGAAGCAATATTTTATAGCTAAACTCAACTTAATGCGAAAACATGTTTAGCGGTAATAATGAGATAAAACTATTACTAAAACACTTATAAGGCAACTCTTATCAAATTTATCTAACATTAAAATTCAACAGAAAATGAAACATAAATAAATAGAAGGGAATCTTTTCGTGAATATTTCACGAAGAGCATACTATTTTGTTACTGGACAACGAAAAATTATTTGTAATATTCATCCGACATACTCAATTTTGCGAGTTATTAATTCAATCACACTTTAATCGAGGTATTAATTCAATCATATTTCAATCGAGTTATTAATGCAATCACACTTTAATCGAGTTATTAATTCAATCATATTTCAATCGAGTTATTAATTCAATCATATACATCTATCGATAATTCTGTTCCTACGTTTGTACTATCCTGAACTCATTGCCACACTCTCGCCTCCCTTCCCTTTCCACTACCCCCTCCCCCACCTACTCCTCTAAACAACCAACCCGACGCGACTGTGAGGCAATTGAAACACGTGCCGCTGACATCTATTTTCACGATATCGGGCGTCGCAACTTGTACAAGTAATGGCGAACTTTTCGCGCCATTTTTTGTTTTAAATAAAAGTGTCAATTCCACTGGAGTCAGAGTACACCCCTCCTCTGCCCCCCCCCCCTTTCTCTCTCCCTCTCTCTCTCTCTCTCTCTCTCTCACACACACACACACACATACACACACAAGCTTGCACACGAAATCACACGTTAATTAAAATGCAGCGCAACTGTCATGGACGTTGCGCGATCGAAAGTAAAAGAATGGGTCCTTTAGAATGTGACTATTTGTTTTATTATATGAGAATTGTTTTCTATAAAACACTGATTTTGCTTACAGAAATAACAGCAACCGAATCGATCAAGCATGCTTGTCAAACAGCGCGTCCCAGCCTGGGAGGGGATCGTAAACCGCATGAAATATGCAAAATATTTTTTTTAATATTTACGAAAAATGCCAAATTATGTAGTTTTATACCAGGGAGTCAATCATTCATCAATCAATTACGTATAATTATCGTAACTTCCTGGTATAAAATACATTTTTGCATTTTTTGTATCAATTAGGCATTTTTGGTAAATATTACAAAAAAATATTTGCATATTTCCTGCGGTTTAAGATTCCCTCCCTGCCCGCGACGCGAAGCTTGTCGATCATGCTTCATCGTCTAGAGAGCCCCTAACATCAAGTTTATTCGATTCCATCGCCCATCTGGAATTAACCCGGGTGGACAGAATATTAAAACAAATTATTTAAACGTTGTAGTAAAATTCTCCCTAAAAACTAAATTGCATTTAAATGTGGGCCTCAAAATGAAACGTAGTTCCATCACTGAATTAGCAATAAAATTGGACATAAAATTCCGTTAAACGAAGTGAGCCAAATAGTAAATATATTAAATATATTAAAAAGAACGCAACTTCGCGATATAATAAAAAAACGGTTGTGTCACCATAAAACAATCCCGGCAAGTATACAAGGCTTTTTTTTCTTTCTTTTTTTTATTAAAGGTAACATTAACAAAATATAATTTCCTGCAGCATTACAAAAAAATGTGTTTGGACCAGTAGCGAAAAATAGAGCACACTGCAGCATTTTAGTCACTACGTCAACACCGCCTAACTAGGCCTAGGCCTGTACTAAGGCAGGTGTGCCAGTAAATATTTTACCTGTGCACACAAAAAAATATCAAAAATTCTAAATTATGTCTTTGTCATAAACATTAATAAAATAATTAAAATAAATTAAATTAAGTATTTGAAATTATAATCATAAAATTATCGAGTAAATAAATAAAAATCGAAATCATTATAATAGTAAATAGAGAGATAGATACCTACTAAGCAAAATAAAAGAAACGAATAAAAATAAAAATCATACTAGACAGTCAAATAATTTGTGGCTCTTTTCACGACCTATTATTTTTTAGCCACATATGGGCTCTGCTTCTTAAATGAATCTTTAGTCTGAATTGTTTTAATTTCATCTTCTGATATGTTATATGCCCTAGGGCCCAAAACAGTAAAATGCCTTTGACCAAAAGAGGTCATCCTTCGGGGAATATCTATTTTTTGGCAACGGATCGCCGTGTTGTATGTATTTGTTGTGAGAATGTCCTGTTGTAGTTGAATTGAATAAAAATTACTTATGCTTATGGGCGGATTTAAGAGTGATATTATTTCTCACGGAAGAAACTCACACACCATACGGCAATGAAACGTCGAATATGTCGAGAGTCGACGACGCAAATCGTTTGTCGGCGACGAGCGCGGATACTGAGAATGCAATAAATTAAACACGTTCGATTCAATCGTTTGCGCAAATATACTGACCGGCGAAATTTCAATGTGATTAGTTCAAAGTTTATTTATTCCAAAAAAACCCGGCGAGGGTATAGAACTTACAGTTAATAAATACATTTTTTATAATATTCATATTTTAAACATCCTACTACTATTATAAACGCGAAAGTTTGTATGTATGTATGGATGTTTGTTACTCTTTCACGCAAAAACTACTGAATGGATTTTGATGAAACTTTACAATAATATAGCTTACACATCAGAATAACACATAGGCTACAATTTATAAAGATATAGCGTGAATTATCTAAAATATAACGATAACTGTCAAGTAAGTAGCAAAAAAGTCTAAGAAATTGACATTCGAAATTTAAATTCTATCCTACTATCCTACTAATATTATAAACGCGAAAGTTTGTATGTAGGTATGTATGGATGTTTGTTACTCTTTCACGCAAAAACTACTAAATGGATTTTGATGAAACTTTACAATAATATAGCTTACACATCAGAATAACACATGTGCTATAATTTATAAAGATATATGGTTTTCTATCATCATTATCACAATATTCCATCACCACGCGGGTGAAACCGCTGGGCGCAGCTAGTATCATATATCTGGCAAAAATAAAATTAAATCATGTTAGAAATCTGAAAGTCAATAAACTATACAAAATCAATCATTACATTATCTATATATTAAAAAGAGCACAAGGAAAAATTTAAAATAGAAATACCAAATCCAAAAAAAAGAGTATAAATCTATAAATAAAAAAGTGAAAATAATAGAAAGGCAAATCCATTGAATGATCTCGCAAATAAATAAATCAATAATAATAATAATAATCAAGGTGTCCAATTTGGAAAGAATCTAATAATAATCAGAGTAAAAATATAAAAATACAAGCAATAATTCCTAAATCATGTTACATAATCAGTAAATAAATTATCTATAAAATGAAGTGTTCAGAATAGGATTAAAATGGAAGTTAAAAAAAAAAAAATATATAAAATGAACAAGTAGTCAATTGAGAATATAAAATTTTAAAAGTCCGTGCCATATAGAAATTTTTGCAATAAAAATTCCTTGGTAAGTTTTTAAATAGTGCATATGTTTGTATAGTTTTTAATTCCTATGGTAACCTGTTATAAAATGTTATGCTTCTGTATTGAGTTGTCCTTTGAAATTGATTTCGGCGATTACGGCGTAACAAGGGATCTGTGTAGCGAATTTCGACTCTATAAGTTTAAATATTTCGAGATTAAAATATGACCTGAAAAGTGCGTCCCACTGGTGAGCCGATAACAACCACAACCTTTTTCAACTCTTGTCATGATCGAATGATGCTTGCATGCCAAATATAAGCTCAATCGGATTAAGCGTTTGGCCGCTATCTTGCAGATATGCCAAACACACAGATTTTTATCTAGAAATGGTTTAATAGTCTTAGGGGGGGGAGCTGAAAATGGGGTGCGCTAGTCATAATTCAATTCGAAATATTGAACTTAGAGACTTGAAATTCGATACACAGATGCTTTGTTAGGATGAAACCACATTGTGTTTTAGTTGGAGGGAGCTATTGGGCCCTTGCTGAGTTGGCCACGACGACCCATTTGCTCAGGGTCGGTCACCTTCACGGGTCAACACCCATCCGGGGGCCTCCACGCATAAAGCGCGAGCCCGGGTAGGACTCTGGCCTTAGGGATAGTTTTCTCTAGGAGTCAATCTTCTGGCGCTCCTGGACGGTCTGCGCACCGTGCGGCGTAAGCCAATCGATTGTGCATTCTGATCAACAGTTAAGAGTTTCAAGGCGATAGGTGAGGGCAGCAAACCCCGCCCACCGCCCGGGCAGTTATAACGACGAGGGTCGTCTTGTCTGCCCAGGATGTCGTGCTACGACAACTCTGCGCGTACCAGAAGGGTAAAACGCGCAGGGGGTGAAATAGGGTAAACCCCCCCCCCCCGTACCGCCCCGAGAACCCATTTATTCGAAAAATAAAAGTTATTTACAAAACAAAATAAAAATTTACAAAATAATACAAAATTTACCGAAGAAAAAAGAAAAACAACAAAAGCGTAAATTTAGGAGCCGGTAAGCGGGGTAGAGGACGCTCTAGAACAATGAACGTGAAGGCGCACTGTCCGTGGGCAGGTCTCGGAGCAGCCACGGGGAGGAGGAATCCCTGGATCCTGCAAAGAACGAAACGCCCCATCGGGGCGGTAAAGAGACGGACACAAAGACGGGCACTTCGGGCTGGAAGTAGCCGCCGAATCACGCCACCAAGGAAGAGGGTACCCCCTGGGGGGTATCCCGAAGCCTCATGCTTTCCCAAGAAGCCACCCAGTGCTCCACAAACTCGCCAAACGACTGGAAGCAGGTCCTACAACTGACCAAATCCGGGTACCAAATCGGAGAACGGGCAACGCACGCGCCCACTGCATCCATCAATTTCTCCCGTGCAGCCGCTAGAATTGGGCAAAACCAAATTACGTGTTCCGGCATTCTGATCAACAGTCGGGGGAGTCTGGAAGCAGTACTGTTTCCTATAGAGCGGGGGTGGTTGCTGACCTTACGGCGACTGCTCTTGAAACGACCATCGGCTACCCGATTCCGGGTGAACGGCCGGGCAAAGGATGCCATGGTCCGCGATAGATTCGGTTGACACCGTTCCAACGCTACGTAAGACATATATAATATTAAGTATAATAATATACGTATATATAATTATTATAATATTACAAGAGAATTTATTAATATATTTTTATTTTAGAACAACTCGATCCGTCAAGTAGTTTTTTATCACCGGCGTAAAACAGAAAAAAAATGGTTTGAGAAAAACGCGTTTGAAGTTTTATTTACAGACAAATAGTAAGTTTTTTACACTTACAGCAATCTAAGGCTATCAGCTATTCCAGAGGTAAAGATTCATGAATAGATTTCAACTCGAGGTTAAAAGTAGTTTTTTTATCACGAGCATAAAACAGAAAAAAATGGGTTTTGAGAAAAATGCTTTTCAAGTTTTATTTAAAGGAAAGTGGTAAGTTTTTTACTCTTACAGCAATATGAAGCTTTTAGCGATTCCAGTGGTGAAAGATTTATGAATACATTTTAATTTAAAGTGAAAAAAAAACATAAATAACTTTTTTTTTTGGGCCGTCTAAACCAGGCTCCCTTTAAGTAATCCGATTACTTATCTGAGAGATGGAGAGAGATAGAAAGGGAGGGCGCGAGGCGACAGGGAAAAAACTAGTTCGGTACGCGAAGGCAAAAGACAAAACAAAACTGAAGAGAGGCGGAAGGGGACTTATAAATAACCCTACTGACACTCGAACGTCGGCGTGAGAACGGTCGTTTCCGATGATATGGCAGCATTCAAAAAGTTTCCGAAATATTCAGATCGGGAACTGGTATTAAAACGTGAGAGAAATACAGTCATATTTGAAACGAAAGTTGACCGGAAGAAATTATATCGATGGTTTTATTTTTGAAAATGTTAGTCTGTCTGCGACGGGTAATAGTACTCCTCTACATGCGCGGTCTCATCGTCCAAAGCCACGCTGACACCGGTTATCCTCGTTGTCACCGAAGTTAAGCAGCACTGGGCGCGGTCAAGACTTGGATGGGTGACCGTCTGAGTGTTGGACTGCGTGATGCTATAAATGTCCACCTGGAAGATGGTGCGAATAGGCAACAAGGCGGGTTCCACAAAAAGACACATGCCTTGTGGGTAAAAAATAGTCAAAAGCTTTGACTAGTACCCTACGGTGAAGGTAATAAGGGCTTTTCGGAGTAAACTCCGAAAATAAAACCTTAAACGAGGGAACTGATGCATATCTGGGTATTCAGAGCATGTCACGTCATGGGTTTTAAATTCCAATATTAACACACACACACACAAACCCTTACTTACACATTATACACAATATTGGCTAAAATTTGGCGCGTAGGCATTATTTGGTCATGGCAAGAGTTGAAAGGATTGTGTTTGAAATCGGTCCACCTAGTCATACCTCAATCTCGAAACAATGTACTTTAGGACTTGAAATACACGTGAAATACGCGTGAAATACGCGTGAAATACACGTGAAATGACATTTGTATTTCAAATACACGTGAAATACGCGTGAAATACACGTGAAATACACGTGAAGTACACGTGAAATGACATTTGTATTTCAAATATACGTGAAATACGTGTGAAATACACGTGAAATGACGTTTGTACTTCAAATACACGTGAAAAACAAATGCCAGATGCCTTGAAATACACTCAGTATACAGATGACTTATTGGGCCAAAACCACATTGGGCCGAAATATCGGTTGGAATATCTCATATACAAGCGACACAAATAGTTTTTAAAGTACGCCATATTTAAGAAAATACTTCGTAGTATTGGTAAAATACCATTTTAATGAAACGAAAAGACTACTAAAATACTACAAAATCTTCGAAATACATTCACGATTTTAATCGTGAATGTATTTTAATCGAACACATTTATTATTGGGGAGGGGGGAGTGGAACGCGGGGTAATGTTACCTAGCTACAAAACACTAGAAAATATTAGTCAACTGAACGGACAGTAATAATGGGCTCGATTGCGTTTCTTCATGAACTAGAATCAAAAATTAGTTCATGTGAACGAAACAGGGCAATACGGTAGAGCGGAATGTGAAATGAACAGTTAACAAAACTATCCACCAAAGATAAAGCATCTGAATCTAACACCGAACGAAATGTGTTCGGACATTTCGAAATTTATTCGGACAAGTATAAGTTCGACAGGTAGTTTTTTTGGACGATCGTTCGTTTCATATTCCACTCTAACGTATTGCTCTATCTCGTTTGATAGAACTTATTTCAGTTTTAGTTCACAAAGAACCGCAATCGGGCCCAATGTTAATTTATCCTAAAATAATACGTTTTTACTTCGTAGAATTTGCTTTTTTCTTTCTGCGACAATATTTTGAGCTGGCATTTTTATTTTTCGATGGTAGCCTTGGTTAGGTCAAATGCGAGTCTCGCATAGACAAAAGCCACCCATCTCCGTAAATAAATGCGAATGATCCACTGAAACGCAAATATGAAGAGAAAAGGGGGTGGCGAAAAAAACGCGTACCTTGCAGGCAGCATATAAAACAAAAGGGGTAGCTAGGAGAGGCAAAAATAAAACTAAAACGACACATGCGATGACGGATGGTCCATGAGTTGAATGGTGAAGTGTCACGCTTCAATATAGGCGAATATATATATAGATCGGATAATAGACGTAGATACGATTTTTACAGATGCCGTAGATTTCACGTGAATATGTCGATATATTTGCTTTTGTACTAGGAGTATAACAAAAAATCCGATGACAAAGAAACAGTCACAATCATAGTCTCACGTTCGTTGCAGCTCAAAAACTATTATTTATATTGTTATGATTGATATTATTACGATTAAATATGATTTCACACTATAATTCGATTTAAAATTAAAAGCTGATATTGAGCTACATATACAGGATGGCGGAGAGCCAACTGACATGTTTCAACTAGTATTATATTATATACGGAAGTAATTGTGTCTATAAATACGACTAAGTATGCCGTTGATTTAACGCCGATAACAAGGTTCTTTTTTACCACGCTTTTATTAGGTCGACCTGTATGTAACTATTAATTTATTTATTTATTTATAGTATTACACAAGTTCGTTTGTACAGTTTGCCATATCATGTTGTATATATATATATATATATATATATATATATATATATATATATATATATATATATATATATATATATATATATATATATATATATATATATATATATATATATATATATATATATATATATATATATATATATATATATATATATATATATATATATATATATATATATATATATATATATATATATATATATATATATATATGTATATATATATATATATATATTTTCAAATTGAAATTATGTTTATCACTAAATAAATGAAATGATAAAATAATGAAAGGGCACTTATCTGGTCTGTGGTGATAAACATATTTAGTGATAAACATAATTTCAATTTGAAAAAATAATAATTTACACATTTACAATCAAATATATATATATATATATATATATATATATATATATATATATATATATATATATATATATATATATATATATATATATATATATATATATATATATATATATATATATATATATATATATATATATATATATATATATATATATATATATATATATATATATATATATATATATATATATATGAGACGTTTGCAAAAAACTGATTCTTGAGGAGATAGAGTAATGAATAAAAGTCGCCTAACTAGGCCAGGGCCTGTTCTAAGGCAGACTTTATAAAATATTGTTTAGATGTATCTAATCAAATTACTAAATAATTATTATATAAAAAAATAAAATAAAAAATTAAAACAATTAAAATTTGTAGAAATTCTATTACTTTGATAATAATTATTAACGTGTAGAGTAAAAGTAAAAATATATGTTTGAAAGTAAAAATATGTGTCTAAGGTAACTAATTTAACCATCTTCCAAGGATCGTAGCGTCATGAAAATTGGCAGTTGTATGTAGTTGTGATGACAATACAATAATATGGTACTGTCGAACTGATCTGATGATGGAGTCGGAAGATATGAACTGGAACTTCAAGATGGAATATCGTATCATAGCTGTGTTTGGACTTGTTAGAAAAGTCTTGGAATTAACGTTGACCACGATTAGGTTTAAAGGTCTAATGATGAACCCGGAAGATAGGCAGTGGTATTCCATGATGGAATATCGTATCATAGCCGTGTGTATGTGAATATCGTATCATAGCCCAAAAGCGTGTTTTTAGTGTTTTTTTTAAACTATTAATTATTTTAAAATTAAATCAGGCAGATGGCCTCCGTTAGCTAAATTGCGAGATAACTGTCTGCAGATTCTGTGGCGTCCATGCTGGATTCTCTGGACCTCCATGCTTCCTGTCTAACACGCTACCTCAAATATCTTCACCCAAGCCAATATGGTATTGCAGGACGGTACGTGACCACGTCGACCAATACTGAACTGTCTTACATAGACACGCTGCACTTCAGTAACAGAATTCGGTTTGTAATTACTACGAATACAGGTAACTTGATCATAACAACTTCCAACGCTCTATTGCGACTGACATACAGCAGCGACATTATTAATTAAATAGCGTCTCCGCCTCTACCATTCCCCCTCTAGCTAACCACACCAAGCTATCACAGCGACGCACAATTTACATTTGAAATGTGTCAGTTGGCTGTGCTCCATCTTGTATGTGCATAATAAGGAACCTTTTTAACATATGTAATTTATTTGTTTATTTATAGATTAATATATCTACGTATTTATATTATACATTATTTTATTTATTTATTTCCAAAAAAATATTTGGGAATTATATTTACAGAATGATTTTGCGTCACTCCTAACTAGGCAGTGCATGTTCCAAGGAAATCGCCAATTTGATATGATATATTTTTTAAATTTTAAATTTTAAAAATACATCATATGAAATTAGTATGGTTAATTAAAAATAAAAATTAAAGATAATCATTAAATTCAGAATAATCATTTAATAATAAAAGTAGTAGAAAATAATTATAAAAAAATAAGTATAAAATATGCTCTTGTTGAGCGTGCGTAAATTGTGAGGGTGCGTAAATTGTGTGTGTTTAAATGTGTTGCTATTTTTGAAATGTCATGAGTATACATTCAGTTTCCGTTCTTTCTTTTGTAAATTCCTCCTTTTTGCTGATGATATGAAGGTGTATGCACCGGTAAGGACATTGGACGATTATATATCATTTCAAAAAGATCTAGATAGACTGCCTCTTTACTGCTCGGCAAACCGATTACACATCAAAGCTTCTAAGTGTGCAATTGTTAGTTTTACAAGGAATACTAAGTCGCTAAATTTTAGCTACAATTTAAATGGACTTCTTATCCCAAGAAAATCTGTTATAAAGGACTTGGGTGTTATTCTAAACAGTAAATTAAATTTCATTTCACACATTGACACAATAACTGCCAAAGCATACAGTAGCCAAGCAGTTTAATCATGAGTGAGCGTTATATCAATATGTAATTGATTTATATATGTATATTATTTTAGTTTTTATTTTTATTTATTTTGGTTTATTATTATTTTCGTATAAATATATGTATCTGTATGTGTGCATATATGGATATATATTTTATCTATAGATGTATATAAGTATCTATCCATATTTGTATATGCGTAAATATATGTAGTTTTATATTTGTCGATTTAAAAATAGGTACTTACTATAGTTTAAGTTGACAGTGCAGACTTAATATTGTCATTTAAAGCCTGCCTTAGAACAGGCCTAGGCCTAGTTAGGCGACTGTGTCAATCATTAAAAATAATGTCGCATCAATTTCTTGCTAACATTAATTTTTTACTAGATGTGTTACTAAAAATAAATAAAATGAATAAATAAATAAATAATAGGTCCCTTATAATTTAATATTATGCTTATATCCGCAGT
Organism: Micropterix aruncella; assembly: GCA_944548615.1. Classification (NCBI taxonomy): domain Eukaryota; kingdom Metazoa; phylum Arthropoda; class Insecta; order Lepidoptera; family Micropterigidae; genus Micropterix; species Micropterix aruncella. Next base: position 16,756,859 of record OX155970.1, on the reverse strand, counting down.
CACCTCGAATACGCTTCGCAAATTTGGTCTCCTTGTTACAATATTCACATCAATAGGATCGAACGCATTCAAAACATGTTCTTAAAAAACTTAAATTATCGGTCTTATGTAACTTTTTCAGATTATAATGAAGCTGGTGACTATCATGGGCTTATACTATTAGAAATGAGAAGAGTTAGTTCAGATGTAATATTCCTATACAAGATATTAAATGGCTTTATCGACTGTTCTGAATTGCTTCAGCTTATAAATTTCCATGTACCCCCACGGCCTTCCCGCCAATTCAACTTATTTCATCTACCTCAAGTAAGCATAAACTACGCCCAAAATAATTACATTTATGGAGTATCTCATTTCTGCAATACCAAGCTAAGCGAAATTGACCTGTTTAATACAACTGCGACTGCGCTCAAGACTCTTATTCCGGGTCTTCTGAATGGCAATATTCAAGGACGAGTGAAATAATTATATTATATTTTTTCTTTTCTTCTTTCTTTTCTTTCTTCAATATTAAAATAAACCATAAAATTTCCGTAATAATAAAAAAATTATAATAAAATAAAATATTATTAAAACAAAATTTATAACTTTAATTCCCCTCCACTTCCTCCTATCCCATTCCTAGGCGACTGTATATTTTTACGATCTTTAAGTGGAAACTTTTAACTGGCCTTGTAGTCTATAAATAAAATTCAGACATTTCTCCTGTAATAGCTGTAAGTTTCCTTAATAATAATAAAATAAAATAAAAATATAAAAAATATATTATTAATATACCTATTTATATATTGTTAGTTAGTTACTCGTTTAAATAAATATCGGTTGGTTTTTAAAACTTAAGGCTACAAGGATACAAATTGAATTAATAAAAATAAAAAATAATAAAGTAAAATCACTGTTTTAAATACTATCATCCCAGAGCAGACGAAAAATCGAGTGAAGTGATAAAATCCACACAAATCTAATATAACCTGCTTCGCATAAAATAAATGTTGTAAAAGTATTATATTTACTATTTTCTTTATCAAAATGGATTATATTGGACTTGGACTTATATTGGATATTTTAAAAAAATACACACAAAAGTTAAAATACACCGAGAGATTAAAATCAAAAAATTTATTAAACCCAGTGGGAATTGTGACGTCACGCTCGAGACTAAGTGAAACGCGCTGCCATTTTGTGATAGTTTTGGCACAGCCGACCGTCTAGTGAACCCCTATGTTTCTTTCCTCTCTGTGTCTGATACATAATAATTTATCTAGATGTTCTTCCTCAATCCTTACACACCGAGCTTCATACGAATGCTCCCTCAGGCGGCCCGTCATTCACTTCACACATTAAAGGAAAAATCGACTTCAAGCGAGAGAAAATAGCAAAGAACATCACCATTAGATATTTTTGTAGGAATATAGGTTTTAGAGACCTGGACAGAGATTAGAGAAATAAATTAAAAAGCAGAAAGGGATTTAGAAAGGCAGAAATGACGTTATTTACTCGTTTTTAACTGACTTCAAAAGAGGAGGAGGTTATCAATTCGGTTGTATCTTTTTTTTATGTGTGTTACCTCAGAACTCTGCCATTTATAAACCGATTTGGAAAATTCTTTTTTTATTCGAAAGAATATACTTACAGATTGATCCCATGTTTAGCAACATCCTATTCTGATGATGGGATCCATGAGGAATTGAGAGAACTCCTCAAACATGGCTGCTGCACTTATTAAAAAAATGGAGTCGGTTTTTCTTTTTGTTAAAATTGTTATTTACTCGTTTTTAACTGACTTCAAAAAAGGAGGAGGTTATCAATTCGGTTGTATCTTTTTTTATGTTTGTTACCTCAGAACTCTGCCATTTATAAACCGATTTGGAAAATTCTTTTTTTATTTGAAAGAATATACTTACAGATTGATCCCATTTTTAGCAACATCCTGTTCTGATGATGGGATCCATGAGGAATTGAGATCCATCCTCAAACATGGCTGCTGCACTTATTAAACAAATGGAGTCGGTTTTTTTTTTTGTTAAAATTGTGTCTATGAAGGAAACACCTGTAGAGAATGGTTTCTTGCAGCATGGGCCATAAGATCCAATGTGTTTTGGGATCGACCCAACTCACGATTCAGCTCCTATTCGGTAGCCTCCCCGGGAAGAACTCTCGCGTCTCAAGCCACACGGCTGGTGGAACGGTTCCCCTGGGGATTGGCCTCTGGCGCTACTGGACGGCGTCAGCCAATCGGTTGTGCACCCTGTATAATTACTGAAGGAGTGTTAAGACTATGGAAATCTTCTAAGCAGCTGGGGTGGATGTTGACCTGTTGTCATGCCACTCTTGAAACGACGTATGACCACCTGATCCCGTGTGGCATTACAGGCATAGGACGTCCAGGTCCGCGATTAATTCATATTGAATTAACGCTGTAATACAACAGGTAGAGGCCGCGCAAGCGACTTTAGTCCCGTAGCCAGTCGGGAGGACGGAGGTATTCTGAAGGTTTGTTCCAGACGGAGATATCCTGCCAAAACTGGTAGCTAGTCGGCGAGGTGATCCCACTGGTTTAACTTCCTAGTGCCACGTTGTGAGGCGTTGGCCTCTGGCGGGTTCGTGGCCTTGCTGGACGGTAGATTTGTGCCTCTGGACGGTAGATTTGTATCGTCCCTAAGTCTTCCACGCTCACCTCTCGGTAGACACAACGATCATTATCGTTAAAACTTCCTGAGGTGACGGGTTCGCCCGTTGTAGTCGACTTCTCCAAAAGTTTGAAGACGAGTGTCTCTATATTGTTGCACCGTCATATTTTAACTACTTGGTAATCGCTAAGTTTCCTCAGTTATTTAACCCGCTGCATTGGTGACACCGACGTGATGACGTCACGATATCAATATATAGAAACAAATATAGAATATAGTAATACAATATATTTATATGTACAATAACTTAGATATGCATTAGTGTGTGAGTGTGTGTGTGTGAGTGTGTCTCAGGGGAATAAAATGACTTCAAATCGATTACACCGTATGTAGGGCAAACTATTGAATGGATACATACCATATATCAGCATACTCCACTTCACTACATTAATACCCGTTCATATTAATGCGACAGGAGTATTAAAGTTCCCGTATACGGGCGCCTGTGTAACCTCAACGGAAGACGGAGTTTAGCGATAGACTAAAAGCATGCGATCCTCAAACAGTTACTTGAAATATTATTAACAATCTGTGCCAGAATCAGAAGGCCAAGGTCAAAATCAGAAGGCCAAGGCCAAGAATAAGCGCCAAAACAACACATTGCATAATCAAAATAAATGGTATAATCATAAGTGTTTCCAGTTATAAATGATAAACTAACACTTAGATAACGTTCTAATGTTTCATATCAGGAAAGTTTTACTAAATAATCTTCTCTCTCTCTCGTGAGTGATACTCGGAGAAATATCGATAAAAACGAACCAATATGCCTTTAAGAGCCCGTTCACATATTTTTTCCAGAAAGGCAAGAAAAGTGGATTTTTGGCGTTCTAATTCCAAGAAATAAAGAGATTTCTACAAACTTTAATTACTGAATTACCTGGACCATTTCTTGATGTTGACCATAGCGGCCTTTAATTTTAGATGTAACGAATATTATTTACTTATTCAGCCCATTTTCCGAAAGTCGTTATTCGTAAAACGCTCGGAAGGCAAACTTTGAGCTCCTTAATACAGTAATATCACTACAACGAAAACCGTATACTATTTTTTTTTATGTCCGTCATGTATTCTTGATGTACACTACGGCTTTATTTTTTCGTTTTTTGACCACATATCCAAGGTATACATTACTTACAATTACACAAAATTTAAAAAAAATCTTCCTGTATCATTCTAATTTTCTCAGAAATAAAATAGGATTCTTATATAATACTTATACTATATTAAAGTTCACTCTTTTAGCAATACGACATAATATAAATTATTGTCATTAGAAAGGAGAAAACACTGCAAAAAACAATTAGAAATTGTGTATATATTTGCTTGCGCAAGAGAAGAGCGCTCAGTGCCGCGGTTTTTCTCCCAGGGTTGAATAGTTATTTATTTATTTATTCATCCTATCTTTTATAGTTACATCCAAAAAAAAATGCGTTCAACTCATTTTAAAAGAATACCTACGCTATTTTGTAATACGGCTCTTAACAATTTTAGGTTACGATTTTTAAAATAACATATCTCAGTGTCACTTTATATGTCAATAAGTTGATGACTCCTCATAAGAGGAGAACATTATAAAAAAATATAGAAAGAGTGAAAGTTTGCTACATTTTAATGAAAAACCTCTTAACCAGATTACCAATTCTTTTAAAACGTCTTCGTCGATTAACATTTTTTCTGGCAACCCCCTGAATGACAATTTAAATCGCATAATTTTTGCCAGTTTTTGAACTCTCAGTTGCTAATTTCAAAAGATTTGTAACGCCTTTAGAGGATGACTTACAATGTTTCATTATTATTTTAAAAATAATTGTTATGAATGACGTTAAGGATGACTTACAATGTTTCATTATTATTTTAAAAATAATTGTTATGAATGACGTTATTTAAAAAAATTATTTCATTTTCGCTCATTTTTAACTGAATTCAAAAAAAGGAGGAGGTTATCAATTCGGTTGTATCTTTTTTTTTTAATGTTTGTTACCTTAGAACTCTTCTATTTATGAACCGGTTTGGAAAACTCTTTTTTCGTTCGAAAGAATATACTTACAGATTGGTCCCATTTTTATGAAAATCCTGTTCTGATGATGAGATCCATGAGGAATTGAGGGAACTCCTCAAATATTATCATATGAAATTGAAAATTTACATGTTGGTTCAATTCCGATGACAATTCATTTATTTTTATGATATGCATGACCTGATTCTACACCCTGGGTTGGCTCCCGACGAGGGAACTCCTCAACGGTCAACAGCACAGACCCCAAATTGTGTATACTCATTCAGTTATGATAGCCCGTTCTAAGTCATTGTAATATTCAGAGTATTATTGTAGTAGTAGTAGTAAACGGAGTGGGGGGCTAGTTTCCAGCCCTTGAAACCTGGATCTATAAGAACTTTTGTAACTACCCACTTTGTGGTTGGATCAGGGGTCAGCTAGTAGCCCGGTACTGCATACCAGTCCATGCAGATCACTGACCTTCAAGTTAGGCAGATCGCTGGGTTCGAGGAAAGCTCGTCCCAGTAAACTGTGTCTTGCGGCGAGGCCAGGGCAGCGGCCAATGTGTATGCTGTTTTCAGGTTCTTCGCCACATATTCGGCAGTCCTTGCTCTCGGTCAAGCCAAGATTGAATAGATGTGCTCTAAGGGTCGTGTGTCCGGTGAGGAAACCGATAGTGGTTCTAAGGTTCTTCTTGCTCATGTCAAGTAGGGCATTGGTTTTCTTTTAAAGTGGTTGGTCCATCATGGCTTTTTCCTGGCGACATCCCTGGCTCTGCTTCCAGGATGCCCGATGTTCCTGCTCCAAGCAGTAGATTGTAAATCTTGTAAGATTTGTATTCAACTTACATACCAGTATGATAATGAGGATTTTAATTTACGCCAACAAAAAGTTTGAGAAGTCCTCTCGCTCCCACTATCAATTCTACCAAAGACGTCAGATGTTTATTTTTAATCAATGACCTGAAAATGTAGGAGTCTCTGAGCAGGGATAACAGAGGATCACAAGCAGGTGCCCTAAAATCGCAGATAGACATTAGAAAGAAAAACATGAGATGTGCCATTGAATAAAAAACACAACAAAAATATGTATTGTCTTGTATAATCATCGGAACTATGTAGGAACACACAGTAACAATGTATTAAAAAGAAGTAAATGTATTAAAAAGAACAAATAGGTCTACCAGCAAGGGCCCATTAGCGCCCCTAAGCCCCCCGCCCCCCCCCCCCCCCCCAAGCACCCCAATCGCTCCAAGCGACAGACAAGATTTAACTATACTAATAATATAGATTTTTCGAAAATAGTAACAATCAAATCGGAAAGAAAAGATAATCCTTGAATTATCAATGGCCAGAAAAATTCAAACGACAGACAAGATTTAACTAAACTGCTAATATCGATTAATCGAAAACAGTAAAAATCGAATCGGAATGAAAAGATAACCCTTGAATTATCAATGGCCAGGGAAAATCAAGCGATAGACAATATTTAACTAAGCTACTAATGTCGATTAATCGAAAATAGTAACAATCAAATCGCAATTAAAATTTGATCCTAAATCAGTATAGCAGTATCAGTATAATATTAGTCTAACTAATTAATACCGCTACACCCCTGGTTTTTGTTTAGTAATTGAAACAAAGGGTAATCGAAATTGTCTAAAGATACCTAGTGCAATTCTGTTTTCTATGTGTTGCATTAGTCGATTAAAATGTTAGTGGTCATAGATCCGATCCACCTTATTTTCATATGGTGCATCTAATGTGTTTTTCATACATAAGTGGAGTTGGAATCTCTTCCTTTCTTTTATAATGGCCTCGGGTCGGCATCCTTATATCGAGGATAAGGTTGGAGGGTAGACAACCGGACGGTAAACATGAAATTAAACGAAACAACATCAATTTCAATTTGAAAGGGACGAGAAGAAGATAAAAGATACGCTAAAGGCATACAAATACCACTGTGAGGGTGGAATGTAGACGAGAAATGGACTTTCCTAGTGTTCTATAAATAAAGGTAAGAAGTACGAAGCGTTTTCGTGAAATTCTGAAAAATTTTGTAAGTTGTATAATATTGATGCCACATGGATTACTCTTCAAAGTTTTGAATAAACATTAACGATTAGATGTAGCATTGAGTCTGGTTTGGTTATTTCGGTTTAGTGTTACTTTCTGGGGCTCGTCCAGTAATACGAAAATAACGGTTTAATGTAGCCTCAACATGATTCTTCTAACCAACTATAACCTTACGTATGTAATAACATGCTGACACGGTAAAAGCAACGTCTCGTTGTGCGCCGTAATGAATGTGCGCTTTATTTACTATGCCCGTGACATGGTAACTACACCGTTACGCGTCATTTGATACATACGTACGTACCACACTTCATGTTATGTACGTCATCCCTTTTGAAACACGCGTATTTTCGTGTATTACAGCGTTATATTTTTCTCAGTGCGCCCCGTCCACGCCCGGGCCACGCCCAACGCCCGCGCTACGTCTCCTCTGTCTGAACTCCCCCTAAAGATATGTACGTCACCATGGGGACGCCTCAAAAGCGCGCCACATCCGCGCCACGTCCGCGCCTGGCGCCCGCGCGCCCTGTGTCTGAACTGCGCCTAAACCGGCTAGCTCTAAAGACGGGGAGCTAATAGGCCCTGATGGAGATGGCCACGAAGACCCATTTGTTCAGGGTCGGTCACATTCACGGGTCAACCCCCACCCGGCAGCCTCCATGCATGAAGTGCGAGCCCGGGTAGGACTCTGGCCTGACGACTAGTTTCCCCAGGAGTCAATCTTCTGGCGCTCCTGGACGGTCTGCGCACAGTGCGCCGTCAGCCAATCGATTGTGCATTCTGACTAACAGTCGGGAGAGTCTGGAAACAGTACTGTCTCCTATAGAGCGGGGCTAGTTGTTCCCCTTACGGCGACTACTCTTGAAACGTCCATCGGCTACCCGATTCCGGGTGAACAGTAGGGCAAAGTATGCCGTGGTCCGCGATAGATTCGGTTGACACCGTTTCACCGCTACCTAAGGGAGAGGACCGCGCAAGCGTCCTCGAACTCGTAACCAGTCGGGAGACCGGAGTAATGTGGTTGCAACTGGTAGTAAGGGCGGTTAAGGCGTTGGCCTCTTACGGGCATGTGGCGGAGCTTGACGGTGGACTATTTTTCCTAAGTCTTCTGCGCTTACCTCACGGGAGACAGAACAATCAAATTTTGTTATAACTTCCTGAGGGGATGGGTTTGGCCGTTGTAGTCGACTGCTCTAGTTAGCCCTAAAGACGGCTATCTATTACAAATTGGAGCTTCCACATTACGAGCTTTCATGTCCTAGATACCTTTAAGCGTGCATCATCATCATCATCATTGATCGCATCCATTCTATTTATCCGATCTATTTATAAACGTATTCCATTGCAACAGTCTCTCGGTGTCGACTGTGATCTATTTTGCCGCTAGGTGCCAGCGTTATTCCACATAGCGGCTTCACGTCGCCCGTTTACAATTCCATCTTCGTCGGATGATATGTGCGGCTGGTATCGGCTAATAATCACGTCGGTATCGCTCTCTGAGGCGAAATCAATTTCAATCATAATGGCGCTGTGTGGGGGTTGAGGCCCCGCAATGTCGATGCCGCGTCGTGGCGTCTCTGAGTGTGTGCACAGTACGACAGCATCGGCAACCCGAGCTCCGAACCACAGATTAATCGAAGATATTTGTATTCATAACAGATGCGACGCATGCTGGGATTTGTCTATCGATGCGCTCCTATGATTTATGGTTCAGTGGAGCGGGTCGACTCGTAGAGCTCTCGCAAGATTTTCTATTTCTACGAATACCAGAGACCGCATTAGTAGCAGAGGTAAACATATTCATCTTACAGTATCGCTGATTCTTTAAAGGAAAATTTCTGGAACCAAATATAGTTTCTGTAATTTTTACTAAAACGTCTATTATGACTCAAGAGTGTTATGATAATCTCACAAAATTACAAAAAAATACTTAGAGATGCGATCCTTGCAATGAAATCGAGCCAAGATCTGCCAGAAATAAAACCCTCGCCAAATTATCACCGGAGAGAAGACAATCACTGATGTCGACTAATAATCACGCATCGATCACAAGATGGTATGCCACCTTAGCTACTTCTACTGGAACCATTATTGAAGAAAAAAAAAGCAAGTGAGGATACCTGCAACCACGACAGCCGTCATGCAACTCAGCACGTTAGATAACAGCGCTGCTAGGGTAGAAATTAACTCAGAACAATTTAGGACACTGCTAGACATAAGACATGAAAAATATTAGAAGTCAATAACTTCAAGTTTTAAAGTGTGGTTTTTGATTCAAGAAGCAAAAGTTACAAAGGAAATCAGGTACTAGTATTGTTAGGACTCAACCCATATTCACTTTCCCGGGAGGGAAAGTATTGTGAACGTGCTTAAATTTTTTTGGAGATGAAGACGGATATATACATTTTGAACCCCCCCCCCCCCACTCTTTGTCTATGTGTGTATTCCTCCACGATAGCGCATAAACACTTCATCCGATTGAGCTATAGTTTGGAATTTAGGCAACATTTGGTCATAGTAAGAGTTGAAAAGATTGTGGTTGAAATCGGTCCATCTTTTTATTTGTTATCGTTGTATTATCTTCGCTTAAAGTTGCGGGCGGCCAGTGGCATCTGTTACCGCGTTCCTATGTCACTGCGCACCACTACCTATGAGCCGCATCTGCGGATCGTGCCTTTTTTTTAACTCCGACGTGCGCTTTCGAAGCTTTTTCACTGAATTTCCGTTAGTTGGCGTTACGCTACTGCGCAAATGTTTCGATTTTGCTCGTAATAAAATGAAATGCTACATTCCTATGACAGTTACTGTGATTCTGGGAAGTCTTTCCAGGAAAGTCTTGGGGCGAAATAACCATTTTTTTTGTTTCTTAAACACATGAAAAGAAAAAAATAGAGTATGAAAAAAACAGAAAAAAGGTAAAGTAACAAAAAGAACCCTTTGGTTTTTAGCGGATATAATTACATATGGAACGTAATGAATTTGAAAACTATGTTGTATTATGTCATTCAAGTAGTCATTAAACTCATAGTGTGCTTTTTAACAAGTTAGGTCCATATTGCGATAACTAAATTGTTTTACTATCAACTCTTTATCTTTTACCGTAGTTGTAACAAAAACCGCTTTCTTTTCCGCGCCTTTGTGACGTGTATGTTCGCCGCACCTGTTTTTCATGGTTTCCCGGTGTTTTTTTATGTTTCCTGGTGGTTTATGGCTGTTTCTGATTATTTCTCCCATACTTTGACAAACAAATAAACTATATTCGCGATATATACTATGACATTTTAACAAATGTCTTGTATTGACAGGTAGAGCTGGGTGAATCGTTTCACACTGCGTGAGTCGGTTTCTTTTTATAGAGAAAAACGAGTTTGGGTCCATTGATGAGGTCACAGACGCTATCGAAATTGTACGCGGCGAAGTGCATGAGTTTCGGCATTAGCCAGTGTTTTTTTATGTTTAATGCCTAGTGAAGGAGTTCTATTTTTCATGTAGGCCGCTTCTTTAAAAGCTGCCTGTGGCATCTCTGTTTTTTATGATTTAATTGCTGCTAAGGTGACGTTTATCGTCACGTAATGTGAGGGTTTATCTCGAAAGACGATACCTTCTGGATTTTTGCCTCCACGTGAATGAAATAACCCTCAATTGTTGGGCGGTTGCACATTTGTGGTCAGCGCACACATGGACACGACGGGATATTTGCCGTGTGCCTTTTCGGCTAAATAAAAACGAACATTTTCATACTTGCGTGTTTTTATTTTGTGTTCGTATGTAAAAAGATTTTCTGTGAGCCAAATCCAATGCACATCAATATTCAGCCCACACTCTAAGTTTGATTTTTAGGGTATCTGTCTTTGCTTTCCGCTGTTTCCGTCTTTGCTTTAATAGAGGCGGTGGTGTACATAATATTTTTGTTTTTTTGTTTTGGTGATTCTGCCGTGTTTCTAAACACGGTTGGTTATAACTTAACGGCTATAAAGTTTTACTGAGATAACGAGGACAGCAAGTAGTTACATGAAACCGTTAACTATGACAAAACATTTAAATATAAAAATACATGTAAGTCCTGACACATCTGGTTTATTCATTAATACACCTTTACCCAAATCTGTGTCCAGCCCTCGCAGGCTTCACACAACTTACTCAAGTGTGGAGTGGGTTATTTTCAAACTGCCATATTTAGCTTTTTCACATGATTCATATGCCATATCGGATGGAGTGCGGTAGGTTGAGTGACAATTTAAGGTGGGACATGTCAAAAATTTTAACTGCCATTAAGACAGGACTCATCGAAGGCATCGATATTGTTGATTGTATTCGTTTTCCGTAATTTTTTGACGTATGCAAATGAATCCTGGTTTTCCTGTCATCGAAAGTCTCTTGTACCCTATCTTCGGGATTGTTAGTAGTATAAAAATGCGACAACGATGTTGTCGGTGAGCTAAAAGGCATTTACCATTTTTTTTTATTTGTTTTGTGGGGATTTTTTAAGGTGTTTATGAGCCTTGCTGATATATTGTGTTCGCCACCTACTATAGTTCTGCGCTAAGCCTCGTGTCATTTAAGAACCGCAAGAGGCTTTTGGCGCCAGATTGTTTTACCTCCTCAGATTGGAGGTAATTACTACCCAAGTGGGTGTATCTTTCACGCATCAGCCGTCCACACTCGCAGATGAGGGGAGTTTCCTCTGCCCCTTGGCAGAACCTGCACATTTTTGTTTCTCGGAGCTTCAGGTTGAGCATGTGTTTGTTCAAGCCACAATGCCCAGTGAGCACCCTCACCAGTATGCGAAGATTGTTCCTATTTAGAGATAAGGCCTTACAGGCTGTCTTACGATCGTAAGCCTTAATTAGCGCTTTGGAACGATTCAACCCTGGCGTGTTGTTCCAGTGGTTAATGGATTGTTCTAAACATATTTGTTTGAGCATAAGGTTTGCAAGGCTTTTGGTACGCCACAGCAAGGCTCAGGGCCGTATAACGTTCCCTTTGCTCCCGTCTCACTTTGAGTCATGTATACCGATCTAAATTAGGCAGTCACACCGCTGGAAAAGAGAGAGAGAGAGAGAGAGAGAGAGAGAGAGAGAGAGAGAGAGAGAGGGAGAAAGAGAGGGACAGAGAGAGAGAGGCAATTCATACGATGTGCACTCAAGCGGATCTCATATATTTCGCCGATGTTTATCGCACTCTTGTAAATTTGCAGCTCAATAAGCGTGATTTGATTTCGCAGACCGTGGTGTTCAGTGAACCAGATCTCGAGTTAGCGTTTCCTTCTCCTTGAAGTTTTACTACTCCTATTTCATTTTATTCTGGCTATACTGCATCATTGTTTTCTATTTCTATACAGTTTTAAATTTGACTGACTTTATTAGCGTCCCGTATAGTCATTCATTTAATTTTAAGTAATGTACAAAAAAAGAATGACAAGAACATGTCTACTGTTAAAACAAATATTAGTATAGCAAAAAACATAGCTCAATGCATATAAATATGCCAGTATATCCTGAAATGAGGCGAAATCGCACAACCGACTAGACGTAGAAGGTCTGTATCTGGCTGTGATGTGTTATACAACCTCCATCCCGAAAGAAACCAGACTGATTTATAATATATTCTAGTGGCGCCACCTATTGTTGGGAATATGCGTTGGAAAGCTACGTCCTTAACTGACATGTCAAAGTTTTATTGAACTCCCATGTAAAAAAAACAAAGTTTTTGCGTCGAATGCGTTAGTATATTTTACGACGAAAAATAAATTTCGAACAAAGAACTGCGATCGAGTTTTGTTGTAAACTCGGTAAATCCGGAAGTGAAACGCTCCATCATCATCACCAATCATCACCAAATTTTGTTCTTTCACCGTTTTCTTTATGGCAATGGAAATACTTTATTAACCTTAACAATAGTTGACCTTTGTGTTCCTGAACTTTATACTTTCTGATTTTTTGTATGGGACGGATCAAAAAGAACTGAATGTCTGCTTTGTCCTGATAGATCCCGAATATTATAATTTGAGCTGCAAGTATGGATATGAACCTGATGAAAATTCAGAGTTCCTAATGGAAACCGAATGGCTCCTCTCCCCCTATGTCAGTTAGCCTGCCAGCATGTCAGTTAAAATCAATCGTGAAGGACGTACTCTTTATTTTTTATAGTGAAATCAGGGTTCTTTCCAAGCGGAACAACTGTAAACTCCGAATATTACAGCCGAATAAAAATGATCCGAGAATTTTTGGCCGAAAAAATATTTCTATTCGTCCACATCCACTGTAATTATACGATTTAGCTCCATGCGACCTTTAGCTAATCTCATAAATAAAAGCGGTCCTAAAAGCAACATATTTAGATACCATTTCTGACATTGAAAAGGCCACAATAGAGCCACACTCAAAGTCCGTCCGAAAAAAGCGTTCCATTAATTATTCCAATCGTGGAAACAACTTTAAAATAATTGCTTCGCAAGCCAAGGAAAGTAATCTGAAAGAGATTAATCTAAATTTAATGTAAGCCAATTACTTTAGACGTAATAAAATCATTCACCGTATTTTTTGATCTCACCACGTATAAATATTAAAAAAAACGGTTGTGTCACCCCATGACTTTCATGTCAAGTAGCCAGGAACTTAATTCATCTGAATATTAATATAATAAATACTCCCATAACCCTCCTACCCCTAACCTAGCGCCGCCCTTAAACCCTCGAAAATCGAAACTTCGACTTTTCCGACTTTTTCGACTTTCCTGACTTTTCAGACTTTTCCGACTTTTCCGACTTTTTCGACTATATCGTCATTTTCGGCTTTTCGACTTTTCGAATTTTGTGTCTGCTGTTGTGTTCCCTCGCCGGGAGCCAGCCCAGGGTACTTCAATCATGTCATGTTAAAACTTGAAAGTTGCTAGCATAATTAAATGCGTTCACAAAATTTTGGGTCTCTGCTGTTGGCCGTTGAGAAGTCCTCTCATCGGGAGCCAACCCAGGGTACTTCAGCCATGTCATGTTGTAACTTGGAAACCGCTATCATAATTGAATGCTTACACAACATTTTAGGTCTCTGCTGGTGACCGTTGAGGAGTTCCCTCGTAGGGAGCCAACCCAGGGTACATCAGCCATGTCATGGAGTAACTTAAAAACTGCTATCATAATTGGATGCTTACACAATATTTTGGGTCTCTGCTGTTGACCGTTGAGGAGTTCCCTCGTCGGGAGTCAACCCAGGGTACATCATCCATGTCATGGTGTAACTTGGAAGTTGCTATCATAAATGAATGCGTAAACAAAATTTTGGGTCTCTGCTGTTGACCGTTAAGGAGTTCCCTCGTCGTGAGCCAACCCTGGGTGGACGGATTTTGACCACAATCTTTTCAGCTCATGCCATGACCAAATGATGGCTGCACGCCAAGTTTCAGCTCAATCGGATGAAGCGTTTCGGCGCTATCGTCGGAGAATACACATAGACATACAGAAGTGCGTAAACAATACTTTCCTTGACAAGAAAGTAAAACTGCCAAATACGGTAAGGAAAGGGATGGGACTAGCAACGACCAGTCTGGAGTGTGCCTTACATAGGTTGTACATATACTCCTGGATCCGGCTGGAAAGTGCCTTAAAGGGGTCGTATGTACACTCCTGCTGACTTAAGGTAGATTTCAGTATACACATATTCTATACACAATCTATGCATATCTTAGGGCCAGATCATGCAATCCATTCTGCCGAATAAATAGTCATATATCATACTATATTTAACAGTAACTCTCTAATTTCTATGCACCCTCCAGCAATTAAACCCCATATTTGTTTTGCGAGACTTCCTGGTCATTAATGAGTTAATTAATGGAGCTGGTTAATGAGACTATGTACATTTTCGTGTTACGGAACGTGCCTTTGATATGGATGCATTAAAACGGTTTCGCCGCTCTCGAGGCCGCAAACCGAAGCTCATTAACGCGCTGCGAGGGTGGTCAGCGAAACCACTCCAGTGCCGCTCTCGGGATATTTGATAGTCGTCAAAGTTCGCTGCCGAATGATGACGTCGTTGATAACACAGGTAAACTCTGGAACGATCTACCGGCAAATATACGAAATTTTCCTTCTTTGACATCATTTAAGACTCACCTCAAATATTACTACCTTTCTAAGAAGTAATCAGTTCTTTCCTTTCTTTCCTCTCCGTCTCCTAATATTCTCTCCTCGGTCAATCTTAGCTTGAAATACCTATACTAATCTTTATTTCCACAATGCGCGCATGTACAACTGTGATTAGGTTGCATGTACAACTGTAAGACATTGCCATGCATAAGCTCGCCTGTCTGTATTATAATTAAGTGCAAATAAAAAGAGAGTAAACAGAATAAAGATTTGGGAATTCTAAGCCATGTTATTAATAATTTTATTCCTGCTTACATCAATAATGAAGAGGGTGTTTCGCCCCAGACTATCCGGCAAGCAGCCAAGGACTTATGGGAGGATTTTAAAGGTGATATCCCTTCGGGAAAGAGGTTGACCTGACTGAAAGGGATAGTCGGCGACGAGCGCTGATAGAAAGAATATCACGCATTAAATTCGTTTTTTTTTTTTTTTTTTATAATTTTCATTCGACTTTTTGTACTGCGTTGGTATTATTATTATGATTTTGATTATTATTTATTTACTTGATATTTTTTTATAATGATGATATAATTTTAATTTTTTCTTTTTTTTTTGGATTATTTATTTATGATTTTATTTTTAATTTCCATTGCATTTTACTATTTTTACTAACACTCTCCTAGGATAATTTTGGAAATGTAATTCAGATATTCATAATTTGACATTTTTTGACTATTTTAAACTAACTCTTTCATTTTAATTCCTCCATTACTCTATTTCATGATTATTTAAATAATTGTGAATACCTAATTTGATTACTTTTGTTTTTTTTTTCAATTTTAACTAAACGTGTGCAAAGGTAAAGTATTTCCTGGTGCGCCTGCCTTAATACAGACCTGTGCTTAGTTAGGCGGTGTTATTGTGATCACGATGCTGCAGTGTGCCTTGTTTTGCGCTACTGATCCAAACACGATTTTAATGATGCTGAAGGGGTGTAGATCACGTACTTTACTTTTATTAAATAAAATAAATAAATAAACATGTTCAATTCAATCGTTTAAGCGAGTATAGGTGCTGACCGACGAAAATTCGATGTGATTTCGGAACAACAAGGCATCTGTGTACCAAATTTAAAGTCTGCGAGTATACGTCCAATATATCGGGTTCATATAGTGGACCGATTCTTGGTGGACTAATTTGAACTCTTGTCATGACCACATATAGAGTTGTCAACGACAACGGGCGAACCCACAGGAAGTTTTAACGATTAGTCGTTCCCTCTCCCGTGAAGTGAACGCAGAAGACAAAACCATCCACCGACAAGCTCCGCCACAAACCCGTAAGGGGCCAACGCCTTAACCGCGAGATAACTAGGTGTGTTACCCAGCGGGATAACACTAACGCCCTTAATTCCAATTGCGACCAGATTACTCCAGTCTCTCGATTGGTTACGAGTTCGAGGTCGCTTGCGCGGTTCTCTCCCTTACGAAGCGTTGAAACGGTGTATACCGAATCTATCGCGGACCACAGCATCCTTTGCCCGGCTGTTCACCCATAATCGGGTAGCCGATGTTCATTTCAAGAGCAGTCGCCGTAAGGTCCGCAACCACCCCCGCTCTGTAGGAAACAGTACTGCTTCCAGACTCCCCCCCACTGTTATTCAGAGTGCACAGTCGATTGGCCTACGCCGCACGGTGCGCAGACCGTCCAGGAGCGCCAGAAGGTTGATTCCTGGTGGAAACTAGCCCTTAGACCAGAGTCCTACCCGGGCTCGGATGGGTGTTGACCCGTGAGTGTGACCAACCCTGAACAGAATGGGTCTTCGTGGCCAAACTTAGCAATGGCCCATTAACTCCCTGTCATGACCACAGTAAATATATAGCTAAAGCCATGAGGAAACTACGTACAAGCGTTCGAAACGAACGTACACAGACGCATGCCTCAGCAATAACCTAAGCGATTGTCGCTATGTTGTCAATCGCGAGTACCGCCTCGAGACGAGTGGCAACGTTTTGCGTCTCGGATTATAGCTCGTGCGTTGTGGTTCATAGCAACCTAACATAACCGAACCTTCCCAAACCAACACAAATCCCACCTGGGTAATAAATTTACCAAGTCTTGATGGTAAATCTTAAGATTTACTAGTGAAACCTAAGATTTGCAACTATTCTGGCTTTTACACTAACATATGTATGCCCTGTTTAATTTTATGTGCAATCAGTATTTTTGATATATAAAATTATTTAACTGATAAGTACTCGTATAATAATAAAATATTTAAATATTAAAAAAATAATAATAATTAAAATAAGACAATTAGATCTCGGTTTTAACAATTATTTTCGTTATTATCCAAATTTGGGAAATGGTAATATGTTTCTCGGTTGGCTTGATATTTCCCATCCGCAGCCCTCAGCTAAATGGAAATATTGGAATGTAACTCGACAATTGGCAGTAGAATCCCCGTGATGGCTCCGCAAAATCTATTATTCATCCCGGGCCGTTTCGGACTCATCGCTCATAATGGCGGCTTTATAGAGGCCTACCTTTGTCTCGCCAATCGTAAATTCGGGCTTCGAAGCAGTGATTTAAACAATAACCCACTTTATTTTCGGGTCCGGACCATCCGGGCGAAGACCACCCGGCCGCACGGTCCGTCAAATTCGATAAAATCCACGGTGAGATTGATTCGGTGACGTCACAGGGTGAAGATGTAGATTTGAAGAGCCCACCTAGCGAGTCGATTTTGCAACTATGGGAGCCGTTTTACGGTTGAATGGTCCTTAATCAGTTTGAAGTACTCTCCAGCTCCTTTAGACTAGAGTGAGCGCTTAAAATGTTGTAAGAACCTGTTAGTTGATCTCTCCTTTTACTTTTCCGGGCCCAACAACCAACAAGGAAAGAAAATATTATGAACGTGCAATTTTTTATTCGAGAAAAAGACGTAAATATTTATTTTAAGCCCCCAGAGACGATTCAGGCCATTCCCAGATTAAAGTCTGTCTGTGTGTGTGTCTGTGTGTTTGTGTGTATTCCGCCGCGATAGCGTCAAAGCGCTCAATGCGATTGAGATGCAATCTGGCACGCTGGCATGATTTGGTCATGGCAAGAGTTGGAGGGGTTATGGTAGGAATCGGTCCACCAGGAAGCGCACAGTCATATTTCAATCTCAACATATTGAACTTAAAAACTATACATTTAGTGCACAGATGCCTTGTAGAGCCGAATTTCGGTTAGAATATCTCATATTAAAGCTACACTAATATTATTAAAATGAAATTATACGTGGGAAACGCGATCATGCTTTTACACGCAGAGGCCTAAATTTTCCGATAGCGAGAATGCTGTCTCCCTCGGCGGATATGTTAAAATGTCGCTGCGGTAATGCATGAGCTACTGTCTGGCGAAAAAGGGGCTAATGGGCCCTTGCTGAGTTGGCCACGAAGACCCATTCTGTTCAGGGTTGGTTACACTCACGGGTCAACACCCATCCGGCGGCCTCCACGCATGAGGTGCGAGCCCGGGCAGGACCTTAGCGCTAATTTCCCCTAGGAGTCAATCTTGCGCTCCTGGACGGTCTGCACACCGTGCGGCGTAAGCCAATCGACTGTGCATTCTGACTAACAGTCGGGGGAGTCTGTAAGAAGTACTGTTTCCTATAGAGCGGGGGTGGTTGCGAACCTTACGGTGACTGCTCTTGAAGCGACCATCGGCTACCAGATCCTGAGTGAACAGCCGGGCAAAGGATGCCGTGGTTCGCGATATATTCGGTATACACCGTTTCACCGCTTCGTAAGGGAGAGGACCGCGCAAGCGACCTCGAACTCGTAACCAATCGGGAGACCGGAGTAATCTGGTCGCAATTGGAAGTAAGGGCGTGAGTGTAAGCCCGCTGTGTAACACACCTAGTTATCTCGCGGTTAAGGCGTTGGCCTCTTACGGGCATGTGGCGGAGCTTGACAGTGGACTGTTTTGTCCAAGTTTTCTGCGTTCACTTCACGGGAGAGAGAACGACTAATCGTTAAAACTTCATGAGGTGACGGGTTCGCCCGTTGTAGTTGCAAATTTTAGTTGGCGAAAAGGTAGTTATGGTTACCATGGGTCTTACTAAAGGAAGCGCACTAGTCGTATTTCAATCTCAAATATTAGATTTACAGACTTGAAGTTTGGTGCGCTGATGTCTTGTTGGGCCGAAATGACAGTAGGGCGGTGTCGACCTGTTGTATTACAGCGGTTATTGCGGACCTGGGCGTTCTTTGCCCTTAGTGTCACAAGGGATCGAGTGGCCCAAGGTCATTTCAAGAGTGGCATGACAACAGGTCAACCTCCACCCCCGCTGCTTAGAAGACAGTATATTACCATAATATCCAGACTCCTTCAGCGATTAGTCAGAGTGCACAACCGATTGGCGTCGCCAAACAGTGCCCAAACAGTCCAGTAGCGCCGGGATGCAATCCCGCCAGGAGAACCCGGTCCACCAGTTATGAGGCCTAAGACGCGAGAGTCTTACCCGGGGTAGCCTTCCGCACAAGGAGGCTTCTGAATAGGAGATGAATCCTGAGTTGAGCCGATCCGAGAACAAAATGGATCTTGTGGCCCAAGCTGCACGAAACCATCCGCCGAAATGACATTCAATTTTTGCCGGTCAGTATATTTGCGTAAACGATTCAATCGAAAGTGTTTAATGCGTTGTATTCTAACTATCCGCGCTCGTCGCCGACTATCCCTTTCGATCGGGCCAACCTCCTTCCCGAAAGGACATCAAGCTCAAAATCCTTCGTTAAGTCCTTGGCAACTTGCCGGGAAAATTTTTGGGGTGACACAACCGATTTTTACTAGTGGGAGGGGAGGTTGGGGTTGAGGGTTTGGCTTGCCGGGAAAGTCTTAGGGTGACAACCTATTATTTTATTCGATTTTCGCGTTAAGCCTGCAGTGGTGCCGTATTTTATTTAGATAAAATCCCCTTTGTCCTATCGACTGACGCGGCAGTAGTTTGCCAGCGGGCAGCGGACTGAGTAGACAAAGCTCGTCAAACTAACAAGAAACATTCTGCTCGAGGGGCTTATTATGATGCCGACATCAAGAAATACAGACGAAGCAGACGTATGGAAACTGTCGCTGCCGACGCAGATACTGTATAAGTGTATACCCTCTTAGAGTAACAGATACGACGTCGAGACGTAGCTTTCGGACATTCTAAAACTACGTACGAGAAACCGTAAATGATTTTTTTGATGGGAAAACATGCTTATTTATTTAATGTTTCTTAAATACGCTATCCTGGCAGATACTATCAGTTTTTTTCCTTCCATGCATGTTAATAGAGAAACGAACGAGTCAATAGTCAACACAGTCAGTCTTTAATCCACCCAAAAGTACAGCTGGATATTTTTAAATATTTTTTTGTATCTCGACTATTCCTTATCAACCCAAACAGGCTGCCAACCTTCTGGGACAGCCTGGGTTGGCTGGAGTAACATAAACACAAATAGAAACATGAGCCACGCACAACGGCCCAAACAAGAGGCCAAGTGCGAGAAAAAAGCCCAGACAAACTAACTAACTATCCCCCATGTATCCTAGATCTTGTATTTATATATTATATTTTATGTACATATATAGGTTTCTATGTCTATGTTTATATCCATATATTTATATTTATAGCTATATGTATATCCAATATCTATCCTATTTATTATTTTAAGTATATTAAATATCTAATGCAGAGTAATGTCCGCTCTAACACAAGTATAGCTTAGTGGAGCGTCATGAAACATGGTATTTCTACATACAAACCTCTGGTCAAATCTTGCTATGGGTTATTTTCTGCGATGTATGTAAAGCGTATTCAAAACTATTTTATTGTGAATTGCCTGGATTAAAAAATATAAAAATATGTCATATTAATAAATGTTTGAAACTAAAATATTCAAAATATAAATGAAACAAATATTCAAAAAAACAATTAAAAATAAAGCAACAAATAATCAACAAAAATAATAATAATATTAACCGGACCAAATAGCAGATGCTCAATGAGCACATACGTAAAGCGACAAAAAATATAACGAATAATCAAACATTACAAAATTATTCCTACGAGGTTTACCTCGTATGATTTAACTTAAGAACAATACAGGTATTTTAGAGAGATGCTACTATTTTTCATAATAACTATGTATGTATATTAAAGATATTGCAATATTTTTACGAGGTCGACTACTTTATAAATAGGATGTGCGGTGAGCCAGTGCTTAACTGTATATTTGATTATTATTGGGAATAAGTTTCGTATTGACTTTGGAAGGCTATCAAAGAGTTTCTAGAAAACTTACACAAATGACATTTGGATTATAGTCAAACGGATGTTGGGGTTTGCTTCGAGTGTCGTGATCATAATTATTGCCATAAGTTCAAATTAAGAATCGAAGATATGATAGGCATCACAGAACATCCTTTCACAACCATGTAACCTTTCACAACCGTCCAGCACCCACATTTAGAACGGCATGAAGTACGTTCCAGTTTGACTTGAGGGGGTAGGGGGTTGGGGGGGGGGGGGGGGATTAACGGATATACGAATTCGGAAGTCACAAGCGCGGAAAGCGACCCAATGTTACACACAAACACCCTCACACACAAACACACAATCATACGTGTGCATACACCTAGTTATCCCTACACAAGCCATGCTAGAAGGAGACTGACAGATCAAGTGCTACGACCTGCAAAGCAAGTCGTATTTCAGAAATTCGCGAAGTACGGGTAGGGGCATAAGTGGCGCAGCTCAAAGTTCAAATACATAGCAAATTAAAAAAAATACAGTTTAAAAAACAGGCAATTCGGAATCGCGCGGGTCTCTACACTGATTCCACTTCTTCGAAATGAAAATTGGCGGAACTAGCCAGTTCAGGCGGTTATTCTTTGTGACGGTTTACGTGTTGAAAGTTCGAAATTCAAAAATGTTCAAAGTTCAACGAATTTTCGTTGCACGTGTTTATTTACGCACTAACTCTTGCCGCAAAGATCCAAACGAATTTCAAATCGAATTTCCGGGAGTACCGGTGCTAGACAAGTTTACAAAACGTCTAGTGGATAATGTGGCTTCAAAAACGTCTTCGAATACGTCTTCTATAGTGCTACGTCTGGCCCATACTTCTATGCGGATGGGAGGCATGGAATTTGAAGGAAGATCTTAGGAAAAGTATTCGAGATCTGGGCATACAGATGCATGATGTTGATATATTGGACTAAGGAAGTCAAAAATGAGAAAGTTCTATGTCGGCCAAAACCGCAAGTTTTGCCAAACTATCAAACAGCGCGAAGTAGCATATCTGGGTCACGTGCTTAGTCATGACAGGTACGAACTCTTGCAACTCATTATGATGGGAAAAATTGCAGGGAATAGGAGACCTGGTCATAGATGGAATTCTTGGTTGAGGAACATTCGAGAATGGACCGGGACTACGAGTGTCGCCAAATTGTTTTGCCTGGCGAAGGACAAAAAGATACTTCTTTTTGTCCTTACTGGATACTGTCTTGTGCAGAGCTGACTGCTAACCTTCATTAGTTGGAGGGCACCCTATAAAGTTTGGCTTAAACAACAGGAGAGTAAGCTGCGACCAGGTATTTTATTTTCGTGGCCCGGTGCCGGGTGGCGATTCACAATTTGGGAAACGCTGCTCTACTCGGATCAATGACGCTACTGTACCACTAATTACTTAATCATATTTTAACGACATAGCTCCACGGCTTGTGTCTGTAACAGTGGCGGACCAAGGTACATCAAATTCTATCTCCCCTCCAAACTCGGCAATCTCGGGGTCCCTCGTAGCCATAATGCGACGAGTTAACTCTTTAAATTCCACTCCAACATCTGAGCCGCGCGCGTACGTCTAAAACATCGCCACATGCTATTAGCGTTTTCGCAGTGGCGAAATGGAAAATAACGACACTCTTATGGGCGCAAGGACCCATATAAATCTCACAGTACCTTGCGAGATCACTACTTGGTCACTACTTTCCTAAGACGAAAACAATATTTTTGTGGCAGCGGGTAGCGGTCCGATTTCGTTACTTCATTAAGCGTTAGGCGGAAGGTTTCACGCAAACGGCTAAATTATCACTCTCTATTATTAAAGACCATATATAAAGTGTGAATATGAAAATAAGTTACTAATGCCATCTTGTGGCTTGATTTAACCGAATCGAAGCATGAATCGATTTTCTAAATAAAGATTGGGGTTATGGGGAAAAACGATCAATATATAGGGGAGACCTGTCCAAAACCGTATACCGGGGTAAAACCGTACAGCATAAGTAACTCCTTCAGTTTTCAAAAATTCCCGCCGGCGCGTTGCCCATCTCTAGCCACCATACTTTTCTATTAGTCAGCAGAGACCTGTCAAAGCACGATCACCGGCCGACAATTTATCGCATATTTGTTATTTTTCGGTGTCCTGGTGTTATTTTTGAGTTATTAGAATATCGAATATTGAAGATTCCGTACTTTGTAGGTATGTGGCATATCCAATAATTTTGAATATGTGTGTTTTCTCAATATTAACCTACGACTTTGTCGTCGAATTTTGTTTGCATTTGTAGTTGTGAATGAAATTGTGAATGCAGGGCTTTCGGGGCACAACCGTACGGGGTAAAACCGACCGGTATACGATTTTGACCCAGAGGTTTCCATTATTATGTTTAATCTTACTTTTCAGATGTTATAAACATGCCGCGTAATTACAAGAGAAAAACTAACAGACAAGACTGGGACACTTACCTTATGAGCGTAGCAGTAATGAGTGTAGTTGATGGAAGTATGGGTTATTTAAAAGCTGCAGAAACCTACGGAGTGCCGAAATCTACTTTACAAGACCGTGTCAATAAATATAGAAATAACGGAGATTTGGAATTATCTACAAGCAAAGGCCTCGGCCGATTTAAATCAGTATTTTCTCCTTCTCAGGAACAAGGCTTAGTTGATCACGTTTTGACCATGGAAAGACGCTTATTTGGTCTGACGTACAAAGATCTACGTCGTTTAGCATTTCAAATGGCGGACTGTAATAAAATCACTCATAATTTTAACAAGATTGAGAAATTAGCGGGAGAAGATTGGCTATCCGGTTTTATGAAACGTCATCCGGAATTGTCTCTTCGTACAGCAGAGCCAACATCTGTGGCAAGAGCAATGGGTTTCAACAGGGTTAGCGTGAATAAATTCTTCGATTTGCTAGAGGGGCTAATTGACCAATTTAAATTTTCATCGACAAAGATTTTTAACGTGGATGAAACTGGCGTGACAACAGTGCCTAAGAGACAAAGTAAAAATTATCGCTCTTAAAGGAAAAAAACAAGTCGGCTTAGCTAGTTCAGCAGAAAGAGGACAGCTGACTACGGCTATCATTTGTGTCTCTGCTTCCGAAAATTATGTTCCTCCGCTATTAATTTTTCCACGAGTTCGAATGAAGGCGGAACTGCTCGATGGTGCGCCACCGGGAACGATTGCCGTCTGTCATCCAAGCGGCTGGGTACAAAGTAAAATATTTGTAGAATGGCTTGATCACTTTATAGTTACTGTTAAACCCAAAATAGATGACCCCGTGCTACTTTTGCTAGATGGACACTCGACACATACTAAAAATATACCCTTGATTGATAAAGCCAGGCAAAATGGAGTGATTATCTTAAGCTTCCCTCCCCATTGCACGCATAGGTTACAGCCACTCGATGTGAGTTTTATGGGTCCACTGAGTATATTTTATAGCCAAGAGGTAAACGTTTGGCTTAGAACCAACCCAGGAAGAATTGTCACTCAATTTCAATTATCTAAACTCTTTGGAGCAGCTTATTGTAAAGCAGCTACCATACAAAATGATGTATCTGGCTATTCTAAAACAGGAATTTTTCCAACAAATCGGAACGTTTTCGACGAAGCTGACTTCGCTGGGGCTGAAACGACGGAAATAGAAATAGGTGAACGTGCAACATCAATTTCAGAAAGAATGGATGATCTGCCCTATCAAGACCCGATACCTTCAATCTCTACTGCGCCACAAATTGATAGGATGCCATCAACCTCCACTGCGCCGCAAATCAACCCAATGCCATCAACCTTCACTGCTCTACAAATTGACCAGATGCTATCAACCTCCACTGCTTCAGTCCAACTTTCTCGTGAACAGATTGCTACACCAGATGAAACTATTCTGATACAACTCGTTTCTCCAGCTGATATTATGCCAATTCCCAGAATTAATGCGGTTCAAAAAAGAAAAACCAACCATCGTAGAGGCAAAACAGCAATAATAACTTCTTCGCCGTATAAAACAGAATTATTGGATATTTCCCGAAATAAGAAAAAACAACCTACCCTCATTTTAGAGAAACCACATAAAGAAACCAAACGGTCAAGAATTCCTTCGAGAAAAGCAAACACAACGAAAGATGATATTTGCTCGTATTGTCATGGACAATATGGTATAAGTCAGCTGGATGAAGGCTGGGTGCAATGCACCAAGTGTAAAAAGTGGGCCCACGAAGGCTGTACAGGCTGGGAGTCTGACGAACTGGAACAGTTCCAATGTAACAACTGCTAGTTATCTTCCGGGGCAAAATCGTATAGGGTATACGGTTTTGTCCACCCCCCGGGGCAAAATCGGAAAAATGAGATGTTTGGTTTTTTTTTTAATTTAATATTATAATTAATATTTTTTTAATTGTTTCAATTGTATTATGTTCCCATTGAAATTATTTAATAAAAGTGATGATTATTCAGCATTTTTTTATTTTAATAACTGACCTATGGAGTTTTATCCTTAGCTATACGGTTTTGGACAGGTCTCCCCTACCTATATATATATATATATATATATATATATATATATTAATTTGAAACGTGTTTTTTTCTGTAACCGGCATATTGAGAGAACGGCTTCGTGTAAAAATTTGGTTGAGAAAAAGCTCTCGGTCTGCAGACGTGTCATCAAGTGAGAAAAATTAATAAAGTCATCAAAACAGAAAAGTAAAAAAAAATAAACGTGTTTTGCACTATACCGCCAAATTAAGAGAACGGCTAAATATACAAATTTGGTTGTGTCTAAAAAAAGGTCTAGGTCTGTAGACATGTCATCAAAAGAAAAAAAAATCATTAAAAGAGAAAAATAAAAAATATTGGGGGGAGGGGTTGAAGGGCGGAGGCGGTCGTAGGGAGTGGAGGGGGGTCGAGGGGTTGTGGAGGGGGTTTTAGGGGGTTTAGCGCGCGGGGGGGATTGTCTGCCTGCCGAAAAAGTCTAGGGGAGACTCTTTTACTCAATATAGTTGAAATAAAATTTTAAATATTTTAATCATTTCACCGCCATCTAGCGTTTAGTTGCTAAAGTAAACTGTTTTGGCACGAAAATTTTTGTTTACTTTCAGTCATACGTCATATCATGTAAGCTTCGCTCTTCGATTGTTCCTGTCCGTTTTCTCCAAGATCTTGGTGACATTTCTGATCGTAGATCAAATGAGCAAGGCACCGCAACGTGATTGAATTAATCCAAAGAAATATTATTTGTACATAAATGATAAGTATGTTTCCGTTGATTTTTGAAGCTTTACTGTCAATGAAGTGACCGTCGAATTGGACGGGTTTCAGCTAGTCTATATATTAATTTGAAACGTGTTTTTTCCTGTAAATTGAGAAAACGGCTAGGTGTCAACATTTGATTGAGGTGTCTAAAAAGATCTCGGTCTGTAGATGTGTCATCAAAAGCGAAAAATGAAAAGTCATCAAAAAATAAAAATAAAAAATGATCTGCTAGATTACCTCGCGACCTTTTTGTACAGTCAACAAGTGGCCATCTAACAGGCGACAGCTAAAATGCATTGACATAGTCCGTATCCAGAATCGTATTATAGTAGAATACCGATTATTCGATTTAATTGAAGGAAATGGGTGTTGGAAGCAACGACATTTTTTCGAAAATTTTCATGAAAATGAATTGGATGAATTTCATGAAATGAAATTTTTTGTTTACTTTCTGTCACGAGTCATGTTCCGTACGCGTCGCTCTTCGATTGTTCCTGTCTGTTTTCCCCGAGACCTTGGTCTTAGATCAAATGAGCAAGGCACCGCAACGTCCATAATCGAATGAATCCAAGCAAGTATTATTTGTAAATAAATAATAAATATGTTTTCGTTTATTTTTGAAACATTACGGCCAATAAAGCAACCCACTAATGCCATCGTGTGGCTTGTTCCTAAATGAATCTAAGCATGAATCGATTTACGAAAAAAAGATTATAGTCTGCTCTTAAAATAAGGGAGAAGAAAACGTGTTAAGAATAATCAAGGTATACGCGGTGAGGGTGGACCTTGATCATTCTTTTCCGTTAGGTCCAGAGGAGGGGAGGTCCAGAGGTAATGTAATTGGTAATACTGATCATAAGCGATGACTATTACACGTTTTCGCTTTTTTTCTGAGGTATAATTCAAGTAAAACGTATTTCTTTTCAGAAACTCAAACATTGTTATTACTATTTTATTCTTTATTTATTTATTTTTATTGGAATTATCAAATTAACTATTTACAATAAGTATAATATTAAACTAAATGGCAAAAACTTTCCTCTTTCATTCACTGGCTAGTGCTGCCCAACTGGGATATACCCGTTCCAGGGCAAGCAATTTATATTTTTACATTTAAAACGAGGGTCGATGAACCAACCAACCACAATGAAAATAATAATAATTAAAAAATATATATAATAATAAAAACTTAATAAAAATTACTTATCATATAATATGTAACATTTATATAATAATGTTATGTAATATTTAACATATTATATAACATTATTATATAATAGTTTTACCGAGGTGCCATTTAAGTAAAATATTTCTTTTAACTCAAATATATTTGGTTAATAGACAAAATATATTTTTTTGCTTACTCAAACCCTCGCTAAAGTGTATTTTTTTAAGATAGAAAACTTTAAAAAATGGCATTACCAAAAAAAAAAATAATTGTATGTCATGTCATTAGTAAACCTTTAAAATGCTTTAATGTAATGTATTTGTATATTAACAAATACGGCTACCTAAAATAAATAAATAAAGAAACAGTATTTCATATAATGACCAAAGATTTCACTTTAAGTAAAAACCAAACTTCCACTCTCCAAATGATTCTTCTGATTTTGAATTTTAGCCGTGTTGAGGGAACATTAAGTATATGAGTAAATTAAGCACCCAGCTCTCAGATTGTACGCAATGAATTAAACAGTCTGCGGTTAAGTGCCAATTAATTAAATTAATACCACTCGAATTTATCTCAAAATAATATAATAACTTTTGCCTTCTATTATTTGTGGTTCTAGCCGCTGCTGTTGTTATATCAAGAGACTGAGCCAAAGAGGTTAAATTACAGAACCAATTAGAAGTAAATTGTGTAAATAAATGGAAAAACTGATCAAAGGAAATATAAAATAAGAGAGAGACACAGTAAAACCTCGGTTAACCGAACTCGGGTCAACTGAAACGGAGGGTTATCCAAAATGCCTACGAAAAAATGTGCCAACGTCAATGTTTAAATTCAGTTTTCTCAGAATTTGAAAGATGTTACTTGTCACTTTCATCCAGTTAGCTAGCGAGTTAAAAAGTGGCGATATCGTTGTGCGTTTCCTCCCCCAAATATTACCAGTCTAATTGAGCCACTGAACCAGGCGTAATAACGACATTTAAACGGCAACACCGCATGCTATTTTTGATAACCATCCTGCAAAACAGTGACATGCAAAACAAAAACATGAATGAAGTGCTGAAGGCGGTGAATATGACACACAAAATTTATTGGTGTGTGCAAGCAAGGGAATTACCCCAATAATTAAAAGCGGAAACTCTTCAAAGGTGCGAGAGTAAATTGAATGATGGGCTTGAAGAAGATGACTCTTGACAGAAATAGTAAAAAGAATTCTAGTATGACATGGATATGTGCGAGGTGGATAAATAAGTTGTCACGGACGTTTCGCAAGAAATTACGCGATCGAAGAGCCCGAAGTGAATGCCCTTCATAACCTTACTAACACGCGTATTGTAATTACAATACAAAATGCTGTATTATTAGATGTTCATGGTTTAATCGTATTCTAACCGAAACTGCTCTCCCCTCTCCCGCTACCCGTTTTATCTCGGTTAACCGGGGTTGTACTGCACTTCAATATTTCATTGTTTGTTGCAGTGAATTCAGAAAACCACACATTGACAATAAACAATTTGTAATCAATATCTAACATAAGGGTTAAAAGTGATATAAAAAAATATTAAATTTATATGCGATACATATTATTAGATCGAGGGGTACCTGTATATATGATAACTCGAGGGATACCTGTATATATGATAGACCTTATAAACCGCACCCCCACATTTGTGTGAGTTAGGAACTCATGACCGCCCACACGATTGCGTGGGCAGGGTCTGACAAAAATAAGTAACTTTGCCAAAAACCTGAACATAAAAACATTTTTTTATCTACGATCTATGGTATTTATCTTTGAGGATTTGCAAGAGAGCATTTCAAGAAATTATCGAATGATGAACGCCGATACATCCATCAGCATCTCACGTAAACACAAACACATTTCACATATAGGCACTATTCACCACACTGACAGGTATCGGTATCAGGAGCGCATGAGAGTGCAAGAGTAACGCGACACGTTTTTTTTTTTGAAAATTGGTACAGCAAGACGACGCGGTACGCGGACCGGCGGAGATGAGATCTGGGGCGCCTAAGCGTCGCCGTCGGAGCACGGAGGCAGACTGGCGCCCGGCCGTCGGGCGCGCCGCCCCGGCGACGTTGCCAGCCACCCTCCATTTAACATGACTTCATAAGATTAATGAGATATCTGGAGTGTTTTCATCTATTGTTGACGATGCAAGGGAGAAGAGCGATCGACATCTATGACGATAAATATGACTAACATAATAATTTCTGAAATAATTGGCACGCATGTTGAGCAGGGTAGTTTTGATTAAGTCATTCGACTATAAGAAATAACAATATCAAGAAGATAAAATTATAGGAAAACGAGATATACACTAAAACGTCATAAACATTGTATGACGCATCTGTATAAATAGTTATTTCAATAACTAAAGCATGTACAGGAGAATCGAAAGAAAAATAACATTTATATTGTTATCATTTATATGTTAGTAAAGCAGCAGCGTAATATTTTTTCTGTAATGTAATTTCCATTTTTATTATAATAAAGGTTACGCGCATCTAATATTTCAGTGAGCGTCCCTGGATACGTCAAGATGATGTCAACTTAGTCCGTTCTTATGTGACGTGTAGATAAAATGGCCGCAGTTGTCACTTTCGCTTTTGTGTAGGATAATAAACATTGAACAGTGAAAGTTTGATTGTTTTATTAGAATCAACAAATTGTACAATTTTGTATTATACACGTTGGCAAACAATCAAAGAGAGCTAATTTCTAGGAAAACTTAAACAACTACCTGATGGGAAACTATAGGACTTGCTTGATATATATTTTTTTCTTTAAGTACAATAGCATAATTTCACACGTCTCCTTGATTGACATTTTCTACCATTCGATCATAGTTAATCGATTTTTGCTCAAAGGTAGCCTTTTATATCTTAAATAATCAAAAGAAGTAAAGTATGAAATCACTTCAGCTGGATAAAAGGATCAAAATATGAATCTTTATTATTTTACACATTTCGATTTGATAATTTATATTTAGAAAATAAAGGGTCTTCCAAGAGGGACTTCCGAACTTTGACAGTTGATAGCGGCCATCTTGTTAAAGCTACATCTGTCAAGTTAGTTGTCATTTATTCAGTCTGTTTTGCCAAATCACCATGGACGGAAATAGCATTCAACAACATGTGCAAATAATAAATTTGTTTTATCAAAATGGGTGTTCTGTTCGGCCAACGTACCGCGCGCTTCGCCCATTTTACGGTCGCCATAATCGTCCTACCGAGAGGACTATTCGCAATGTGGTAGATGAATTTGAGTCCACTGGTTCAGTAAACGATCGACCAACACCCGTATGTCGACGAAACGCAAGATCTGCCGAAAACATCACTGCTGTCCGTGAGAGTGTGCAGAAGAATCCACGGCAATCGATTTCGCGTTCACAAGAACTTGGCCTTTCGCAGACCACAACTTGGCCAATTTTGCATCGTGACTTGGGCCTGCACCCGTATAAAATTCAACTGACCCAGGAACTGAAAGCAAACGACCATAGACAACGACGTGTGTTCGCTGAATGGGCTTTGGAGCAGTTGGCAACTGACCCTAATTTTCATCGAAAAATCATCTTCAGCGATGAGGCCCATTTCTGGATGAATGGATACGTGGACAAACAAAATTGTGGAATTTTGGGACGATACCAATCCACATGAGATCCAAGAGCGTCCAATGGATCCCGAAAAAGTCACTGTTTGGTGTGGATTTCGGGCTGGCGGTGTCATCGCTCCATATTTCTTTGAGAACGACGTTGGCCAGGCCATCACTGTCAACGGCGAGCGCTATAGGTCGATGATTACCAACTTCTTTTGGCCTGAATTGGATGATCTGGCCACCAACGACATGTGGTTTCAACAGGACGGCGCAACGTGCCACACAGCTCATGCCACATTGAATATTCTGCACGAGCGATTTGAGGACATGGTGCAACACCCTGTGTTGCAACCATCTACGATGTGTCCTTTCCTCTCATAAGTAATAAATAATAGTAAACATAAATAAATAAAAGCTAAAATAATTAAAGTCAAACAATGAGTGCCAAACGCTCTCTATAAATAAATTCAGACGCGCTCTACGCACTAATGCATTTTGGAATATTCTAGAAGGCCATTAGGTAGGTAGAAATCGTATCCGATAATCGCAAGCCGTCCAAAGAAATATACTCGCCGGTCATTACTTTTGGGTTGTGAGCGGTCCGGGGCGGGTTCGCCTCGGGCCGCCGCTCAGATAGAAGAAAACCCTACTTCGAATCACTCTAGTTTGTACGGATTTTAAAAAGAATTTTAATGTGTTAAATTCAGTGCTCAGATTTCCAAGGTAGGAATTTAATTATATATAGAGGATACTTAGCTCATGTCTCCAGAAACTATAAGGTGTTTTTCCGTCAT
The DNA here is from genome assembly GCA_944548615.1 of Micropterix aruncella. Taxonomy (NCBI): domain Eukaryota; kingdom Metazoa; phylum Arthropoda; class Insecta; order Lepidoptera; family Micropterigidae; genus Micropterix; species Micropterix aruncella. Next base: position 16,724,853 of record OX155970.1, on the reverse strand, counting down.
TACAGAAAACGCACCGTTCGGTTCGGGGACTGGTTCTTTTTTTTTTTTTTTTGCCTTTCTTTTTTTTATGTTAATTCTTCTCCTTTCTTCGATTAAATTTTAGGATTAAATTCTCTCTTTATTTTTTTGGAAATTATTTTCATAGCATGTATCATGTTCATTGTCTTTATATAATTAGATCTCATTATTTAGATAGGAATACTGGGGTATTCGTTTTGTAATTTGGCAGGCCGTAGGGCCATATAAATATTTAATAATATAGAAAAATAGCCAATATATTCTTCTTCATTATTCAAGAGAGGTAGCGCGACACAATCCGGTTGGGTCTCACACATTTTGATTTCATATTTTCTGTTCCTGGTTCTTTCAATTTCCCCATTTCTCCATGTAAGAAATAATTAAATTATATATATAAAACCGGCTGTACAAACCGGACATAAGGTAGACGGAGTTTGGCTAGGGTTCTCTCGGAGGAACGTGACTACCTCGCATATAAAAATTTTAATTAATAAGTACCTTATTTATTACAATGGTGATTTCCCATACGCTGAAATAGGTACCCCTAGAAATTCTTTATAACATACCCAAATAAAACTTATAAAAATTCTTACGTGTTCCGGTAAGATTGGTGCAATAGGTACGGTGCGATACTAGTATAAGCAATCCTAATTTCTAAAAAAACAAAAATTAATACTAGCATTCGCCATAAAAGAGCGAGATTAGAAATAATGGTCATAACCCGCAGGGGTGAAAGGTCGTAAAATAAAATTGTGAAAATATAATTTTAAATATCGTTCTTAAATATTTTTTTGTTATTTTGATTTACATTTCCTCCTCCATAAAAGGAAATTGTAAAATATAATTTTAAATATTGTTTTTTTTTTTTTAACATTTATATATTGATCTACTTTTCCTCTTCCATAAAAGGAAACCGAAAATATAATTTTAAATATTATTTTTTTAAACATTGTTTTATCTTGATTTACGGTATCCTCTCCCATAAGGGAAACTGTAAAATATAATTCTTGTAAATATTGTTTTAAACATTTTTATTATTTTGATTTACGTTATCCTCTCCCATAAGGGAAACTGTGAAATATAATTCTTGTAAATATCGTTTTAAAACATTTTTTTATTATCTTTATTTACGTTCTCCTCTTCCATAAAGGAAACTATAAAATATAATTTTTTAAATATTGTTTTCAAACATTCTTTTTTGTTTTATCTCAATTTACGTTCTCCTCCTCCATAAAGGAAACTGTAAAATATAAATTCTTTTAAACATTGTTTTTAACATTTCCATATTTGATTTACATGTCTTCTTCGTGAAATAAACTGCGAAATATAATTTTAAATACCATTTTAAATATTTTCTTTATGTTGACTTACGTTCTCCTCTGTTGTAGAATAAAACCGTAAAATACAACTTTGAATATTATTCTAAATATCTTATTAGGCTCGATTTACGTTTCTCTTTGATAAGATAAGACTGGAAAATATAATTAAGAATATTCGTCTTCAATACTTTTTCTTTGAATTACCTTCCATATGTCGTAAGGAAATAAAGCGCATATTTTAAACCACTTCAACATTGAGTATAATTTCATTTATTTTTTTTTGAAGGGAAAAGGGGTAAAAAGAAACTACACAAAATAAAAGGAGAAATATATATTTAATTATCCTCTTCCATTCATATACCTACTCCCTCTAGTTACCTTACCTAAATATATTCTATCTTCCTTCCTCAATTAGTCTGTCAATTATAATTTGCCGTTCCCATCTGTGGCATCTTCCTCGTCCATTCCCAATTATAATTATCAATTTTCTCATTTGTTTAATATCCCAGATTTTATTTGATTTTCCTAATTTCCTTTGAGGTATATTCCCATTCCGTATAATTCCACATTTTATTTTTATAACACGATTAGTCATTCTTTTGGGCAGACGTCGCCTCCCGCAAAGCGCCATCTATCGGCCGCGGAGTGAATCATAGTATCCCGTAGTAGTCGGTTCGCCCGTCGAGAGGGCGCTGATCACGGCCCCGCCGATTTCTGTTTTGTCGCCGCCAGCCGAGCGCAGACAGTTTACGAGCCAGAAATAAAGTAGAAAAAATATAGTTGCAAAAATATAATTACAGTTTTGTTTGTTGTACTTGTATTTTATTGTTATATTTTTTGAAAAAAAATTCTGCCCCTAAGTTGGGTGTCAAAACTGCAGCCAACGTGGGCTATATAAGATAAATAACAATAATAAGCCCCGCGATTGGGCGACAAAACTGCAACGCCCAAGCGGGAATTATATTTAAAAAAGCGAAGAATGAAATGTATATTTTGAAAAGACCCACGTTGTGGCGCCAAAACTGCGCCCAAGTTAGGCTATATAAGGTAAATAATACTAATAATAATGAGCCCCACGTTGGGCGCCAAAACTGCAACGAAACCGCTCTATTATTGATGTTTATTTATGCGAATTTATACTATGTTGATATTATTATTATTAATTAGGCAAAAACAGCGTTTTGGTGGCCAATAAGAGATGTCTACCTATTATTGAGGGATAATGTAGCTACGAGGAGCATGGGGCGCCAGGCCACCAGGCGCTGGGCGGTTCGCTGGTTGTGCAAGCAGATCCCGTACCGGAAACAGGCTTCTGCGCGGCGAATTTTACGGGAGTACAGGGTAATCGCTCGAGAGGCTGGCTGCTCATTCAAGTAAGTTTATCGGAGATGGGTCGTGGGAAAAACTCTCAGAGCGCGCGAATCTGCACGCTATTTAAAAAGTGCGATGTCCTGCGTGAAGTGAGACTCGCCTTGATGAGGCGTCCGGTATATGGAGAGGGAAGAGTTTAAAATCTGGTGTAATTCTGCGTTCCAAATGTCGAGATGCAACTATATTTTTTCTACTTTATTTCTGGCTCGTAAACTGTCTGCGCTCGGCTGGCGGCGACAAAACAGAAATCGGCGGGGCCGTGATCAGCGCCCTCTCGACGGGCGAACCGACTACTACGGGATACTATGATTCACTCCGCGGCCGATAGATGGCGCTTTGCGGGAGGCGACGTCTGCCCAAAAGAATGACTAATCGTGTTATAAAAATAAAATGTGGAATTATACGGAATGGGAATATACCTCAAAGGAAATTAGGAAAATCAAATAAAATCTGGGATATTAAACAAATGAGAAAATTGATAATTATAATTGGGAATGGACGAGGAAGATGCCACAGATGGGAACGGCAAATTATAATTGACAGACTAATTGAGGAAGGAAGATAGAATATATTTAGGTAAGGTAACTAGAGGGAGTAGGTATATGAATGGAAGAGGATAATTAAATATATATTTCTCCTTTTATTTTGTGTAGTTTCTTTTTACCCCTTTTCCCTTCAAAAAAAAATAAATGAAATTATACTCAATGTTGAAGTGGTTTAAAATATGCGCTTTATTTCCTTACGACATATGGAAGGTAATTCAAAGAAAAAGTATTGAAGACGAATATTCTTAATTATATTTTCCAGTCTTATCTTATCAAAGAGAAACGTAAATCGAGCCTAATAAGATATTTAGAATAATATTCAAAGTTGTATTTTACGGTTTTATTCTACAACAGAGGAGAACGTAAGTCAACATAAAGAAAATATTTAAAATGGTATTTAAAATTATATTTCGCAGTTTATTTCACGAAGAAGACATGTAAATCAAATATGGAAATGTTAAAAACAATGTTTAAAAGAATTTATATTTTACAGTTTCCTTTATGGAGGAGGAGAACGTAAATTGAGATAAAACAAAAAAGAATGTTTGAAAACAATATTTAAAAAATTATATTTTATAGTTTCCTTTATGGAAGAGGAGAACGTAAATAAAGATAATAAAAAAATGTTTTAAAACGATATTTACAAGAATTATATTTCACAGTTTCCCTTATGGGAGAGGATAACGTAAATCAAAATAATAAAAATGTTTAAAACAATATTTACAAGAATTATATTTTACAGTTTCCCTTATGGGAGAGGATACCGTAAATCAAGATAAAACAATGTTTAAAAAAATAATATTTAAAATTATATTTTCGGTTTCCTTTTATGGAAGAGGAAAAGTAGATCAATATATAAATGTTAAAAAAAAAAAAAACAATATTTAAAATTATATTTTACAATTTCCTTTTATGGAGGAGGAAATGTAAATCAAAATAACAAAAAAATATTTAAAAACGATATTTAAAATTATATTTTCACAATTTTATTTTACGGCCTTTCACCCCTGCGGGTTATGACCATTATTTCTAATCTCGCTCTTTTATGGCGAATGCTAGTATTAATTTTTGTTTTTTTAGAAATTAGGATTGCTTATACTAGTATCGCACCGTACCTATTGCACCAATCTTACCGGAACACGTAAGAATTTTTATAAGTTTTATTTGGGTATGTTATAAAGAATTTCTAGGGGTACCTATTTCAGCGTATGGGAAATCACCATTGTAATAAATAAGGTACTTATTAATTAAAATTTTTATATGCGAGGTAGTCACGTTCCTCCGAGAGAACCCTAGCCAAACTCCGTCTACCTTATGTCCGGTTTGTACAGCCGGTTTTATATATATAATTTAATTATTTCTTACATGCAGAAATGGGGAAATTGAAAGAACCAGGAACAGAAAATATGAAATCAAAATGTGTGAGACCCAACCGGATTGTGTCGCGCTACCTCTCTTGAATAATGAAGAAGAATATATTGGCTATTTTTCTATATTATTAAATATTTATATGGCCCTACGGCCTGCCAAATTACAAAACGAATACCCCAGTATTCCTATCTAAATAATGAGATCTAATTATATAAAGACAATGAACATGATACATGCTATGAAAATAATTTCCAAAAAAATAAAGAGAGAATTTAATCCTAAAATTTAATCGAAGAAAGGAGAAGAATTAACATAAAAAAAAGAAAGGCAAAAAAAAAAAAAAAAGAACCAGTCCCCGAACCGAACGGTGCGTTTTCTGTAATGACGGAAAAACACCTTATAGTTTCTGGAGACATGAGCTAAGTATCCTCTATATATAATTAAATTCCTACCTTGGAAATCTGAGCACTGAATTTAACACATTAAAATTCTTTTTAAAATCCGTACAAACTAGAGTGATTCGAAGTAGGGTTTTCTTCTATCTGAGCGGCGGCCCGAGGCGAACCCGCCCCGGACCGCTCACAACCCAAAAGTAATGACCGGCGAGTATATTTCTTTGGACGGCTTGCGATTATCGGATACGATTTCTACCTACCTAATGGCCTTCTAGAATATTCCAAAATGCATTAGTGCGTAGAGCGCGTCTGAATTTATTTATAGAGAGCGTTTGGCACTCATTGTTTGACTTTAATTATTTTAGCTTTTATTTATTTATGTTTACTATTATTTATTACTTATGAGAGGAAAGGACACATCGTAGATGGTTGCAACACAGGGTGTTGCAATGGTCATCTCACTTGGAGGTGATGTGAACTGGCCACCGAGATCGGGCGATTTGACCCCGTTAGACTATTTCTTGTGGGATTTTCTTAAGTCGCAGGTGTATGCAAATAAGCCACAAACCACATCGGTCCTCAAAGCCAACATAAATCATGCCATCGGTCAAATTCAGCCTGATTTATGCGGCAGAGTCATGGAAAATTGGACATTTCGGATGCTCTCCTAGAGAAGCCATGGCGGACATTTGAACGATATTATATTCCACACAAAATGGCATCAATAGGTCTTTCAAACGAATAAAAAATTTCGATGATATCTTAAACACACTTTGTATTATTTAAATTTAAAGATAGGAAGCGCTTAATGAAAGACCCTGTACCATTCAAAACGCGGATCTCGTCGTAAAATACTAAATAGCTTAAAATACAAATGTATAATAAATTATATAAACATGTTAGTACTTGTATTATGCAGTAAATGAGAGTTAAAGGCGTTTAAGATTAATTACTTCATTAAGATTAGGATTAATTAAAGTAATTACTCACGTTTAGGATTAATTCAAGTAATTACTTTACAATCACAAAAATATGTATAATTTTATTTTAAATCCTTTGGGGTTTCAACTTTATTATCATGGACCACTATAAGAAGTTCAGTAATGTAACGGACCTCTCCCCAAAAGAGGAGTGGGGAGGCGATTTTTCCAACCCCACTGATGAAATTTCGCAAACAAGCGGCCGAACGGCGAATACCAGCGTTTGAATTGTGAATTTTGGCCAAGAATTAACAACAGGCAATATCAGAATACTAGAGCTATTTGGAGCGGACGCGATGATTCCTTAGAGAGGTGATCGTGATATTTCTTCTTCTTCTTCTTCTTTTGATTGCCCCCACCACCATGCAACCAACCCAAAAACCGACAGCCAAAACGAGAGCAGCTCCAGCGAGGGACGAGTTTCCACTTTTCCGACAGTCTAACGGGCGCTTAAATAGTACTTGTCTCCCTCTATACGCGACGGAGACAGAGAAACGTCCAGCTGCGTGACGATCAGTGGGGTGCGGCGTAGCGCTACTTACTTGGCGCTTTTTGAGGCAGATCTGGTGATATTTGATATGTGACCGTTTACTACCGGCAGGAAGGTAACATGCCTGATGGACCCTGGCATGCATGCCATGGACCTCTTGTGGACCCTTGGATCCTAGTTTAAGAACCACTCCTCTATAGTCGCAAGCAAAATGTATTTTATGTCAAAACAAAACGTCTGCCTTGCCATCTGTATATATTACAGAATCTTCTAGATTATTTTGCAGTAAAAATGCTTAAGTACAAGTCATTAATTACACATACAGCGTTGACAAATAAAAAAAATGTCGTTTTACTCCATCGTATTCGAGATCGCTGCCGGGAGTAATGAGGCGACCCTCAGTAATTAGGCACCAACTAAAGAGAGATTGACATCGTATGAAACTAACATTACTTCTAGTTTAAAACATTTGTTATTTGGGCGATTTAAATAAAAGAAACAATAGCGTGCGTCGTAGTCGGTGTATAGCACTTTCCCTTGCAGCCAATATCCAAACCTTCGAGCAAAGCCTACTGTATTTAGTGGCGACCGATGATTCGAAGTTCGGTATTCGAGTGGGCGATTTCTGGAGTAAAATATGGTGTCTACCCTTTTTACACGACTGCCCAACAAAAAAGGAGTGTAATGTGTTCAGGGTTCATCTATGTAGGTTTTCCGTTTCTTAATTTCACCATAACTTCTAAACGCTTGAACCGATTTAGAAGTGCGTGGTATTGTTAGAATCGTTATGTCATCCCAAGTGCCATAGGGTACCTTGACTATTAAAATATCAAGTAAGTAAATATCTAAATGTCCAAATGTCAATAAATTGACATAAATAAATAGTGTTTAGTGTCAAATTAAAGGTCTGATTGAGTACATTTCGGAAATATGCATCTATCTATATGGATGTCCAGACCAAATATAAAATACCAGACCAAATATATAACGGGTTAAAGACGCGGTATTTATATAGCGGTTTTATATAAATTTGTATATAAAAAACATTTATATATTTTTACATTTTTTTCTATATAACATAGCGAACGTATTACGTACGTTCGTATAGGTAGGGCAGTTAACAACAACAATAGATTAAGTTACATGTCATGTAGTTAAAAAAATTGTTAAATAAATATTTCTTACCTACAGACGAGTCAATCATTTAACACGTGAAGAAGAACATAAGAGTTTAGCCAAGGTCTTACCTGAAACAATATAAAAATAAATCGATTATAACAATATCGGCACGAAACTTCGGACATAGAAGAAAGAAATTTCGGACAAAGAAGGGATACCAGGGAAAGTGTGGTGAATCAATGTTATCGGATTATTGCTGGACGCTCATCAGGAAATCCGATGAAGAACTACAAGATAAATACATGCAAGGGCTTCTAAGGGCAGTTTTGAAAAGCTTGAATAACTCAAAAACAAGACCAAAACTTGCATTTTTATTATCTTTTCCGTGTTTAGCACCCTTGAAAACATTAAAATGATAGGTTTTCAACAATGTTACAGAAAAAAGTGAAATTTTGTTGGCTAGTGTTAATTATTTGAGCTATCACATTTTTTCCTTTTCTTAGTTTTATTACACTGATAAGTGTGCACACAATTCACAATTTATAACTAACATAGTGGAGTCTATCTTGGTATGGGCTTTGGCCTAGTTAGACAGACTTTGTATATAACCTTTACAAGCATTTTATTTCGGAAATAAATTTATTCTTATTCTAATTCATTGTGGCTCGTTTGTATTGATATTTCTCTGCGTCTTACGTAGAAAATATAGAAAACATTTATGATATAAAACTATCGATCTTTATGTATTTACTCGTATAACACTTGAAGTTGAAGTAGTATACGACTGCCAGACAAAAACGAGGTAATGTATTCCGCGTTCATCTATTTAGGTATGTTTTCCGTTTCTTTATTCCACCTTAACTTCTAAGCGCTGGAACCGATTGAGAAGTATTTGATATTGTTAGAATGGTTATGTCGTTTCGATGTCATAAGGTACCTAACTGCCCAAATATTAAGTAAATATTTGTCCAAATCTCCAAATGTTAATAAATTAACATAAATATATCGTGTTTAGTGTCAAATAAAAGGTCTGATTAATAGATTCCGGAAATATACATCTATCTATATGGATAAATACATAAATCACAAATATTTTGTAAAAATTCGTAATTAAAATAATCTATACTAATATTATAAAGAGGTAAAGTTTGTGACGTTGTAGGAAGTAATCTCTGGATCTACTGAACCGGTTTTGAAAATTCTTTTACCAATATAAAGCCACGTTTTTTGTGAGTGTCATAGGCAATATATTAATCCGAAAAATGAAAAGACTTTTTCGTGGTAGTCGGATTTCCAAAGTAAGTCTGTAAAAACGGTCGAACGAAAATGTTTCTAACTAACGCTGCCTTAACGATGGGAGATATATGATTAAGTTCTAGAGAAAAGTTGTAGAGCTTGATAATGCCTACAAAAAAGTCAGCAACAGCATATGTCTAACTTATATATTTAAGTCACAAAAAGTAGTTTTTTATATTAAAAAAAAAATTTAAATAGTTAGGTCATGTTTATTAAACAATTATGAATTCATATTAAAATAAGTAAATTTATCGTCTCAAGTATTTAAAACAAAAGACTTTTCCGTTTTACTGCATATAATTTCACTTTCACTGCATAAATGGTTAAAGAGATAAGACACTCACAAATAAGACACTCCCAAGAAGACACAAATAACGGTAATATAGTCAAATTGGCATGTAAATACATACATACATATGCAGTAAAAATATAGCCCTTCTTTTGGCAGTCAGGAAATAAATCATAGCACTCAGTACTAACCAAACCACACTCATAATTTCATCACAAGTAAAAAGTTGTATCGCCCAACGAAGTGGGCACGGGTCAGCTAGTTTTATCAATATAATAGTTCACTTTCTGTAACAACAGTCGTGTTTTTTGTTCTCTTTTATACTATATTAACTTGTTTTATAAATAGTCTCTTGTTACCTAATAATTAATCTTGTTAGTAATGTATATCATATATTTATATAATATACTCGTATACGAAGGCCGGCCTAAATAACTACGCGTGGATCCTTTTAACCACCGCAACCACCGATTGGCGTTTTTGGACACACAGGGGTTTAAGTTGAGTGTTAAATTATTGACGTTCTATGGATTCCGCATGCATTCAGTCCTTAAGGTGGCCCTGTACGGACGCCGCAGCTGCGACCCGCGCGTGGTCTTAAAAGCTTGCTGTTTCATCTTACCCATTGTTGAAAAGAGAGGGACTGTAGAACGACGAAAGAGATAGCAACGACGAAAGAGATAGAACGACGAGAGAGATAGAACGACGAAAGAGATAGCGCTTTGTAGAACGACGAAAGAGATAGCAAGGTATTCAAACGCAAACAAACCGAATGTTCTTGTAAATTCTTGTTCCAGGAAATAAATGTTTATGACCAAACCGTTATCATTAAAACCTTCAGGTAAAATTATTTTTAATCTTTTTTACATGTACGAGGATTGCTTCGAAATATTTTTTAGTTTTCATTATTTGTAAAGTAGATTACGGCACGCCAAACTAAGGTGAAATTGAGGCAAAATTTACGCTTTTTAGGGCTAATAACTAGGATGTTGATAGAAATTTCGAAGTTTTGGCACTACATAATCTTAGTTTTAACTTTAGTGATCTCAAATAAACTCAAATCTTAATATTAAAATGCGTATTGACGTCGCAATCGATTACGGGCGTTTGTATAGAGAGTCGAGCGGAAAGGGCCCTCTTAAATTAATTTCTTGTCAATTAGCGGTTGCTTTGGCAACGCCGCGGCGCCCGGCGCCAATCCAGAGGGCGCCCGCCCGCGAGCGAGGGAGACGGAAGCGGGCGGTGTGGCGACGCCGCTGATTTGATACTTTCAGTGGGAAAAACGCGCCTCTCTGTCGATTCTGCGGCCCTGATACGTCGCCATCGCCGACATAATTCCGCGCGCAGCAGCCTCCTATTGTCTCAGAGCGTCGCAGATTATAATCGGCCTTGCCTGGCTCTCGGTATGGGCTAAAGGGCTGAGCCGGCCGAGGCGGCCGAGCCGCGGACGCGGCGCACAGTGGATCGTCTGAGAGAAGCGGCTGATGAGTAGGTAATCTTTGATCACGTACAGAAAAAACTCTCTCTTCTCTTTGGTAGCGAACGGTTTCGTGCAGCTTGGGCCATAACATCCATTTTGTTCTCGGAACGGCTTAACTCACGATTCAGCTCCTATTCAGAAGCCTCCGCGTGCAGAAGGCTACCCCGGGTAAGACTCGCGTCTCAGGCCTCACGGCTGGTGGATCGGTTTCTCCTGGTGGGATTTCATCTTGGCGCTACTGGACGGTTTGCGTACCGTTGGGCAATGCCTATTGGCTGTGCACTCTGGCAAATTGCTGAAGGAGTTTAGAGACTATGGAAATATACTGTCTCCTAAGCTGCTGGGGTGGATGTTGACCTGTCGTCAACCAATCTTGAAATGACCATTACGCTACCTGATCCTGAATTCAGAGCCGGGAAAAAGATGCATTTGGCCCGCGATAGATTCAAAGCGAATCTCCCCTTACATACTGCAGGTAGATGTCGCGCATGTGACTTCGAACCCGTGACCAGTCGGGAAGTTGGAGGTATCCTGATGGTTAATTCCAGAACTGGTAGTCAGAGGGCGAGGCTGCCCGCTGGATACCTTTCCTGGTGCCTCGCCGTAAAGCGTTGGCCTCTGACGGGCAGGTGGCGTTACTAGACAGTATTGTTTTTAGTCTCAAGTCTTCTACACTCATCTCACGGGAGATAGAACGATCTAATATCGTTAAAACTTCCTGAGGTTGATAGCTCTAGTTATCTCTTCAGGACGTAAAAATGGTTTACCATTCAAATTTCATTAAAGTATGACAAAGTATTATAAAAAAACGCAAACGTCTCAACAAAAAATGTACAGTGAAAAAACGCAAATGTCAAAAACTTTTCTCCCTAAAAAAATACGCACTACGAATCTTGAATAATATGACTCCGTCAGAAAGTTGTAGAGGAAGTTTTAAATCTTTAGGCATCCCAACACTGGCATCTCTCTACGCATTCGAATGCATCATGTTGATATAGTTATATATGTATGTTATATATGTATCATGTTCTTATAGTTATATGGAAATTTTTAAGATTCGCGGTGAATATCATAAGCATGACCACGAGAGGAAATAACAACATTGATTTGTCACGTCCTCGAAATGAGGTTTTCAGACGATGCCCGAATTACGTCAGCATTTTCAACGGTTTGCCCACTCAATTCAAGACTCTGGCCAGGGAAGGAATTCAGCGATTATTAAAAAAAACAGCTCAAAAAGCACCTGATTAGCCAGGAGTACTATGATTTATATTTCATGCCATAAATATTAGTGAAATTTTATTACCATTTACGATTTTTAAATATTTGTATTATTGCAAGGACCATTTTAGTGCTTTTTTGTTAAATAATTCTTTTGATTTGCTTTTATTATTTTTGACAATTTGTAATTTCTGTCAATTGAATGACATTCATTATTATTAGTTCTTATATTATTCCAGTGACCATTCTAGTACCTTTCATTTAAATTGTTTTTTATTTCTCTCTTTTTTACAATTTTATTTATGACTAGCTGACCCGTGCCCACTTCGTTGGGCGGTAAAACTTTTTACCTGTGATGAAATTATGAGTATGGTTCGGTTAGTACTGAGTGCTATGATTTATTTCCTGACTGCCAAAAGAAGGGTTATATTTTTACTGCATATGTATGTATGTATTTGTATGCCAATTTGACTATAATACCGTTATTTGTGAGTGTCTTCTTATGAGTGTCTTATTTGTGGGCGTATTATCTCCTTAACTATTTATGCAGTAAAAAGGAAAAGTCTTTGGTTTTAAACACGTGAGACGATAAATGTACTTATTTTGATAAGAATTCATAATTGTTGATAATATGACCAATAAACATGACCTAACGATTTAAATTATTTTTTTAATATAAAATACTACTTTTTGTGACTTAAATATACAAGTTAGACAAATATATGCTGTCGCTGACTTTTTTGTAGGCATTATCAAACTCTACCATTTTTCTCAGAACTTAATAATATATCTCTCATCGTTAAGGCAGCGTTAGTTAGAAACGTTTTCGTTCGACCGCTTATTCTCCGACTTACTTTGCAAATCCGACTACCACGAAAAATTCTTTTCATTTTCCGGATTAATATATAGCCTATGATACTCACAAATAAGGTGGCTTTCTATTGGTAGAATTTTCAAAATCGGTTCAGTAGATCCAGAGATTACTTCCTACAACGTCACAAGCTTTACCTCTTTATAATATTAGTATAGATTAGTATATTACAAATTGACTTTTAATTTTGTCCCTTTAGTCCTAATTTTAAGATCATTGATATTAAATCCTTATTTTAAATAGTATACGAAAATTTGTTTTTATGAGATGTAGCCTGGCGAGAAGTAGGTAACTGAAAATTTAAAACCGAATTCTATAATTGCGTTGACGTATCGGCGATACGATACGTCAATGCAACACGACGTTGAATTCGATATCGTCCTCGATCCGACGACGACTTGATTGAATCTTTTTCAGAATCGTCCGCTAAACTCGGAACTCGATACTTCCCGCGTGGTTCCCACCCCGTTATCGTGTTCTGATTGGCCGGGGTCGGCCGTTTAGCAGAGAGCGGCGTATGCTCAACTCAGACCGGGCTCTGAGCGTGCTTAGTGCTTTGAGCTAAGGGCAATTCGGAACGCGTTTTTTATTTATTAAATCGATTATCCTTATTTCTCGGCGTTATATTCAAATTTCAATCGTCTTGGGAGGAAATAGTCGGTAATTATTACTGAATGGGGATTTTTACTGCCATTATCCCAGCTAAATTCTATAGCAACGACATGCAGACGACACCGCATGTGCTGTCGTCTATCCTAACCTTACTTCTGACGATTGAAGGACTGTCTAATCGCTTCGAGAATCGCTAATATCGTCGAGTAACGACATTCGTGTATCATTTCGTCGCTTCGGAATCCGGGGGCAGCATGTATAAACTATGCTTCTCGATATTTTCGTTTCGATGGACGCCTTCACGCAACATCATCGACTAACTTTAATAATAATAATAATAATAATGCTTTATTTAAGAGAAAGTAGTACAAAAATTATGTCTTAAAAACTACCCAACTAGGTTAATGCCCGTACTAGGGTAGATTCTGTTCTTTTAAATTAAGATGCGCACGTAATTTTATACTGCAATTATAGAACTATGGTAATATTTTACTTGTTTATATAATATTTAACATTATACATATATTATTCTCATTTATATATAAATATATACATTTACCTACTTGTATTATTTACAAACTATTATTATTTACATACATTTGCATTTACATACATGTATTTATTAGTAATATATAATTGATTAAATTGATAACGTCGTTTTAAACGATGATATGTGTAATAATTTCAGCTACCTTTTCCCTGCCGGTCTCAAACAGCCACAAAGTAAGTTTTCCCTTTTTCATATGTAAGCTTTTGCATTTTTTTAACTTATCCTGAAAGTAATTGTGGAGTTTAGGAGCTACACAACTAAAGTGCCTTTGCGCAAATTTAGTTTTGGTTTTTTTAATTACATGTTTTTCTGACGCGCAACCTCTAGTTAGAATCTTGTGGTCAGTGATGTTGTGTGTGTGCGGATTGTTGAGATAATAAAGTAGGGTTACTTTTGCATAAATCTGTCTAACGTCCAAAAGTCTCAGCTCTTTTAGTAGTTTGTTGGTTGGATATCGATGTGGCTTTCTGGACATAACCCTCAGGAGAGCTTTTTGCGCTTTAACAAGCGGATCTAACGCCGAATCTGTAGAACCCCCCATCCTAATATTCCATATGTAATCGTACTGTGGGCTAGCGCGTAGTAGACTTTAATGAGGCTTCTTAAAGGTAGAACATTTCTAAGGGCCTTAAAAGCAAAAATCAGCTTCCTGATTTTACCCGCAGTAATAAGTACGTGAGGATCCCACTTTAGGTTATTGTCAAAGGTTATGCCTAGGTATTTCACCTGATATTTGTGTTTAATAATATGGCAGTTACAGCGTGTGCTTGTTAAAGGAGTGTTCTGAAATGATTTGCATATATGACTCTTGATTCCTGTGTGTGCGAAATCCTTTTTGTCAGTGATCGTAAAGGTCATATAATTTGTTTTATCACTATTTAGTGTTAGAAGATTGTTCTTTAGCCAAAGATTTATATTTGCGAGACCCTTTTCAGCATTTTTATATACACTTGACCATGTGTTATTCCGGAAGAGTAATGCAATATCATCAGCATACAAGATTGCTTTCCCACCATCTAATGCCACATTTGTTAGATTGTTAATATAGATTATAAATAAAATTGGGCCTAGGACACTCCCTTGAGGCACCCCATATCTGATAATCCTGTCATCGCTAACAATCCCGTTAAGCTTTGTAACTTGCGTTCTTTCACAAAGGTAGTCTGTAAACCATTTCAGGGCAATACCGCGGACCCCACATTTTTGTAACTTATTTAGTAATATAGCATGCGATACCGTGTCAAATGCTTTACAAAGGTCTAGAAAAACGACAAGACATTTATCACCCTCATCAAGAGTCTTCACTATATTCTGGGTCAGAAAAGCAATGGCGTCTTGGGTGGATTTACCCGACCGGAAACCATATTGAGTGGAAGCTAATAAGTTGTGCTTGTTTAAGAAGCTCATTAAACGGGATTTGATCGTAAGTTCGAGTATTTTTGCAAGTGTATTTAGCAAACTAATTGGTCTATAGCAATTTACTTCATTAATCTCCCCACCTCTAAAGATAGGGTTAACCACCGCTTTCTTTAGACACTGAGGAAAAACCCCAGTAGATATACTTAGATTTGTAATAAAAGTTAGAGGTAACAATAAAGTCTCGCTGCACTCTTTGAAAATTTTAGAAGAAATTCCGTCATTGCCGGTTAATTTTTTATCTTTTAGGTTTTTTATTATACTTTTTATTTCTTCGGGGTCCGTTGGTTTTAGGAAAAGGGTTTCTGTTGGCGTATTTGCAACACATGCTTCAAGAGAAAGTTTAATTTCAGTCGTATTTAACAATTCTAGAGTTTTTTCTGCCATTTTCGGTCCTATATTGGAGAAGTAATCATTAAAGTAGTCCGCAATATGTTTTTTGTTATGCTTATTTATTGACACTATCTGTCTATTAATATTGACTTCTTGCAGCTCTGATGGTTTAGACTTTTTCCTATAAGTCAAATCATTTATTAACTGCCATGTTTTTTTGAGTTACCAGCATTTTCCTCAAATTCCTTTTTGTAGTACATTTCTTTAGTTCTATTTATTATGTTTTTGCAAAGATTTCTATATTTCAGATATTCATGCTTCAATATGCTATTGCCGAGATTTAATTTGACTTTGTTATGAAGTTTGTCTCTGCGTTTAATACTTCTTACATGGTTTAAGTTTTCTCTGACAATGGGGCACGAGTTTTTCTTTCTCTGACAACTGGGATGTGATAAATTGGGAAGAGCGTGCTATGCACTCTATCGCATCGCTTCATTTCTCGATTTATCCGCGCTGCGCATGTGTTACTTTGCATACGTTCATCCACTGCTAACGTACGGCGCGGAATTATGAAGGCGAGCAGCCGACAGGCAGAGGGCTTTCGTTATGCAGAAGCGTGCAGTCCGCACAATAGCGCGTGTGGCGCTTGATACGCCAGCTAGGCCTCTGTTTAGAGATCTCTGCATCATGACGCTGCCGTCCATTTATATAATGGAAGTAGCGCTGTTCGTTCGCAGAAATCTAGCCGATTTTGAAGTGAATGGTGTGCATCATCACTATCCAACAAGATCCCGTAGCATGCTACGTTCGGTAAGTCATGCATTATCCAAGTCGGAGAGGCTAGCCTATATCGCCGGCCCAGCGGTTTACAACAAACTCAGCGAGCACATTAGGCAGGCGCCAATCTTTTGACGTGTTTAAGAGACGCCTTAAGAGATACCTTACAGATAAGGCGTTTTACTCACTGGAGGAATATTATTCGAGTGAAGTCTAAAATGCTTTGGTGGCTAAAGTATTTAATGATCTTTTTTGCATTTTGTCTTGTATTTTCTTCTTTTTACACTATTCTTGTGTTTTTTTTCTTCATTTTGTTTTGTTTATTTATTTTTTTCTTTACGATAAAAATATATATATGTTTGTTTGCTAATATGTATGAATGTTTGCTAATCTGACTTGTATACCAGTATACCAATAAAATGAATATGAATATGAATATGAATAACAACCACGAAAACATATTATTATAATCTCTAAGCTAAGCACATATGAGACAATCGCCGCCCCCATCACAGCTCGTTATCGCACTTTGATAACGGTTACGTTCAGGTAAATCCTCCGACGGGCGTGTGTTCCACGCCGATTCGCCGGGCTGCGATATCGCTGATACGTTGTTCGCCCCCCACTTTGAAGTGTAATCGCTTTGATTCAGCAAAGGGTTCCCGAGCGGGGCCGCTTTTGATCGGCGCTCGGCTCGCTTCATTTGCAAACGTTTTTATCCGCGCCGAAGAAGAAATGAAGTGTGCGCTTGCTAACCGGGCAAACTTCGCTCGGAAAAGCCTTTTACGCGGAGACATAGATTAGGAAATCGCTGTAAACGCACCAGATGTCTCGTGGTTTCATAAAACGAACACCATTGAATGTGCAAAAATGTATAGAATGCGTCGCCACCGACCAATAACGACCACACATATGTTATGTCGTTTGAAAAATCTTTTTATGATTGTCGTTTGTAACTACGGCGGTCAGTCTCAAATTATTGTGAGAGAAAATACAGCTAAAAGAACAACCTGTGTCATTATATGAAATAACCCTCCGGCTACGTAACGACCAAATTTGGTTGCACATAAGAACACCGTTGACTACGTAACGGTTGCTCACATATTGCTAACATATTGGCGGTTTGCTCCCGGAGCGCACAGTAATATTATTTTCTAATTTGAACGCATCCTAAAATCCATACAAAATTACTCATAGATACATAGACGGCCGCTAAAATAATTTCGCGCGTAATTTCGCGGATATTTCTGGTAAAATTCCATTGCCAAACATCATCATTTTTTTTTCGAGAAATCATCAAAAAAAATATTGGTTTTATGAGCTAATATCTAAATATTTTTGTATATAAATAAGCAAAACAAAATATTACCTTTGATAAAAAATCTAAAAAAAAAACTAAATAGGGTTCCGTATTTCTCAGTAAGATAAGTACAAGTTAGAAATGCCGAGTTTTTTTTCATTCTCATATTTATACATAATTATCTAATTGTTTTACAAAATGGGATTCCAATATCCAATATACGAAATTTCAATGCGATTATTGCACAGTTATTATTTTTATGATTGCTATAGTAGTTCCATAGTTATAGTACTTTTTGTCGAGCGCGGCGATATTGCAAGAAATTCCAATAAATTGCCGCGGTCTGCCATGAAATTATGCAGATATTCGAAGGGTTATATCGTCACTTATGACCGACCGGGTTGCGAATTCACGCCACGCCGCCATGTCTCGCGTCGTCATACCTTTCTTTAGCGGAAAGGAACCGCCAACGTAACAATTGTTATGCAATGTTGTTTTAAATATACGGCAGTTTGTTATTCTGGCAATAAAATGTATTAACGATGTTTCGCTGTAACGATTTTTTTGATACAATGACATAGATTTTTGTTTTATCTGTAAGCTTTTCTCCACAATGATTTAACCGCTGAAATGGTAATAACACCGATCGGTGGTTTTCCCAATGCTACAACCCGCGGGCGGCCGATCGCGGGCGTTTTATGCAAATATGTAATTAAGTATATGCGAAAAAAGTCGCCTTTAATAAGACATAGAATAAGATACCAGTGTACATTAGTATGTACTAACACCACCTACAAAGAAATTTTCGCGGGTTAAAAACATGCCGCCGTGAGTTTCATTACATAGCTAGCTTTCTAAGGGTTAAGACTGACCGCTATGGTAACAAATGACAGTCTTGGAATGAGCTTTTCAACGACGTATGTACCATCGTTATTGGTGGGTGGAAGAGGGGGGGGGGGGGGAAGTTTTGTCTCATCCTCATTGAAATGATATTATACGGAGTGATCTGGTGTTGTAGGGCCTTAACCGTACTTCTACCTACCTCAAAATGATAAAATCATATTCATTAGACCAAGAACATTCATAAAAAAGTGGAGAACGACAATCATAAAAACTTATAAATATGATAGAAAACGAATTTGCCGCGTTAAGTTTGTAGCGCCCGACGTTTCGGCGACGTTGCAGCCGTTGCAACGTTTTAACATAATACAAATACAATTTCAAAATATATAGTTCCAAAAAGAGCACTATTTAAATGTTCGGTAATTATTCGGCAAACTAACCGAATATTCGGCCGAATACGTACAATAAAGAAAAGGCCGAATATACGGAATGTAAATATTCGGCCGAACATTCGGCACATCCCTAGTTACAACAAACTAAACACGCTAAACACGGCGATATATATTAGAGACGCTGTTTTCTTCTTATATGATAGCAAGGGGTCGCGACACGTACCCTATGACACTCGGGAGGAGAAAAAACGATTCTAACAATACGACAGACTTCTAAATCGGTTCAAGCGTTTAGAAGTTATGGTGGAATAAAGAAACGGAAAACATACATAGATGAATCCTGAACACATAACACTTTTTAACGACTTTTGGGAAAACGTGTAAAAATACATTCAAGACAACAAAAGCACTCTGTTATACATGCAAAAAGATTGAAAGGCGCCTGAGTGAGCATTGTAGCGCGAGTGAGTCTCTCAAATGGAAGCACGACATTGTTTTAGATGCTGAAAGGCTCCTCACTTTGCTGAATAAAATATCAAATGACAACTCTGACGACAGCGAGCGTCGCTGGCAGACGCTGGCAGAGGTTACCTTCAATATTCGAGTGAAGTTGAAGCTGAATAAATACGACGCTTTTCATGAAACCTTATTAATGTGGAAGCGAGAGGAAAACGCAGTACCGCGTATTGCTATTTTAAGGGCATGGCAAGCGTATGGGAATGAGCACAAATGTAGTTGCAAAAGAAAATAGAAATAGAAAAGAGCAATTTATTTATCTATTAAATTATTTAATTTAACAACGCATTTACAATAAATATGCATGGCTAATATTCATGTCAATATTTAATAAGCATTAAATTAAAAATAACAATTGAACACGGCCGACATCAGCATTAGCATGTAAGTGCTGCTGCTGCCCAACTAAGTGACAGGATTTGTTCCAGGGCAGCGAGCTCTCTAGATTTGTATTGACATATATTCGGCAATTTTAAAAAAGAAGGGAAAACAAACATATAAATATACATTACCATCGCCATTACAAATTAAAACTAATAAACAAAACCGGAAATATAAAAAAAATAGAAAACAGAAAATAAATAATCGTCCCAAATTAAATTAAATAAAAAAAATGACAAATAATATTAAACAATAATAACCAAAATTAATGAATAAGAAATAGTAATTAAAAAGTCAGCAAAAATAATAAAAATAATAATAATAAGAATTGTCAAAGATACAATTTAATGATTGAAACTGTCCGGGTATATTAATTTATTGATATTTTGCAGAGCGTCATGTTTCAACAAGAAGTCAATTTTGGCATTAAAATAAGACTTAGGCATATACATTTTTAGAACTTCGTCAAGCGTATTAAATATCCTGGGGGCTATGTATACAAAATGCCTCTGCCCAAAAGTGATCTGCATTCGAGGGACGTCGAAATGTATAGCTCGAGGTTGCCGCGTGCAGATTCTTTGTTGAGTTTTTGTTGCGGTCTCTAAATTAGTTTGATACTCACAGAGCGCCGCTTTCACGTAGAATTGTGGTACGTGTAGCACATTATATTATATGTAGAGATCATCTGACGAGTATCTCCAGGGCTTTATGTTTATAATTTCCAGTACTACATAGTTTCTGAGCTCTGATCAAGGGCTCCATGTGAATGTTCGCTGCACCTCCCCACCCTATGATTCCATAGGTAAGGATGTATTGGCACAACGCATGGTATACTATCTTAAGTGTCCTTTGGTCCAGGATGCCTAATACGTGAGTTTCTTAACTTTTTCCGACAGCTTCATTATGTGGGTGCTCTATTATAACCGGTAATCAATAAGTATACATAGATATTTAATGTTATCAATTTTATTAAGATTAACACAATAACAATTTTCGGGGTTGCTAGACAAGACATTGCTATTTTAAGGGCATGGTAAGCGTATGGGAATAAGTAAAAATGTAGTTGCAAAGGAAAATAGAAAAAGAAAAAAGGCAATATGAATATATTTCAAATAAAAACATTGGAATGTCTTGCAATAGCAATACAGCTATTTCATTTGCGATATTTAATTTCAGTAAATTGATTCCAATGTAAGTTTAAACATTTATTGTAAATTTTACAGAGGCTTAGATATAATTGATTTTTGTCAATAGTCAATATATGGTATAGTGCATTGTCTTTTATTCATCCAAATTGCTTATGGGGCCACATTTTTCGTAATCACCGATTGCGTGCGTGTCTTTGGTCACCGCACGGCAATTTTTTTGGCCTAAACCTGCACGGAAATAGCGCAGTGTCGCGTCGAAAATACCACGCGTGCGTGATGTGTGTAGATAGTCCACGCGCTCGTCTACGATTGAGTGGCCAGGGCCAATTCCTGCGTGCGCTGGCAGGTGGGTGGTCGCTCTGCGTCGCGGCGATTCGGTTGCAACTCTGAACTAGCACGCCGCTGCACGCTCCAACTCCATCGCGAAAAGATTAACGTGCTCGTGTGGCGCATCAACTATGGCGGAATTAAACATGGAGTATCTCAGTACGTACGCCAAAGCGTTTCCACTCCTCTCTAATTGTTTTAGATTAAAAATGCACATTAAATGTGCATTCTTAAATATTTTTTCTCTATTTAATAGATTGGGATGTGTAAAATAAACCAAAGATTTTGAGATTTTATAATTACTTTGAATAAATAAAGTACATTTTTAAAAGCATTCTAAAATGTGTTTTTCCGCTTTAACCGTATTCAAAGACTTTACAAACGCTGGGTTTACGATTCTTCACATTGTTCGCAAATTCGGTTGATTACGTAATCTGGAGGGGGAGGGGGGGGGGGTCAGGCCGCTTATTACGTCTGTTGACATGGGGAGGGGGGGGGTTGAATATCTCTAAAACGTGATTACGTAATATGTAGATACAGTTGGATATGGCATAATATACAATATGACAGTTTAAACACAAATAAGCAAAATATGAATAAAACAAAAAATAAAATAAAAACAAAGAAAAAATATCTTAAAAGTAATGAAACAAATAATCAACAAAAATAATAATAATAATACTAATAATAACGAAAGTCAGACAAAATAAAAGATAAATGCTCAATAATCACATACGTAAAACGGTAGTAATTATAATTAAGGTGATTCGTCGCGGTCCGAGGAAACTATTCTGATAATAGATGGCGTTGTAAGCAATATTAACAGAAAAATACGATTTTTAGCTCTCTCAGTGCAGTAAAAATTACGAAATAAATTTACCGGGAACTTTACATATACACGGTTCGATGTACTTCGTATCACCGCGATAATCAACCGCATTACGAAATTAATGGGGAAAACAGACCAATTTCGGTTCTGAACCGAAATTGGTCTGTTTTCCCCATTAATTTCGTAATGCGGTTGATTATCGCGGTGATACGAAGTACATCGAACCGTGTATATGTAAAGTTCCCGGTAAATTTATTTCGTAATTTTTACTGCACTGAGAGAGCTAAAAATCGTATTTTTCTGTTAATATTGCTTACAACGCCATCTATTATCAGAATAGTTTCCTCGGACCGCGACGAATCACCTTAATAATCAAACATTATCAAATTATTCCTACGAGGTTTACCTCGTATTTTCTGACATAGGAATAATAGAGGTATCTTATAGATATGATATGATATATTTTTCATAATAAGTAGGAATGTATATCAAAGATACTGTAATATTTTATCGAGGACTTCTACCTTATAAATAGCATGTTTAATGAGTCAGTGTTTAAAATTATATTTTAAAAAATGGTTCTAAATATCTTATTTGCTTTGGATGTTATTAAAGAGTATAAGGACCAAATATACAATTACTTTTGTATTAGGTATAAGCAAACGGACTTTGGGGAGGGCTGTGTTGGCTTTAAAAGGAGACTTAATTATTTTTCTTAGCACGCTTGTAAAGCTATTCAAAAATATACTCCTAAATTTTCAAAACAAACATCCAATCCATTCAAAAGTTGTAAGAGCGGTTAGTGATTCATGTACGAAAAAAGTTGCAAGCTGAAAACGAAGCTGAAATGATAAAAAATCCTTGCTTTATGTTCACATCCCAAAATACTAATTGTCATTATTTTGAAATTAAGAGAAAAAAGTAAAGGTGGGTATCCATTAGGTTCGCGCATCAGCTCTGCTCCGCGCATCTGACACTGTTCAAATGGAGACGGTGCGCGCATCAACTCAAGAACAACGAGTGCTCCGCAGTTTTCATTCGAACGTTGAGCGAACATGTCGTCAGAATTTATTATTAAATGTCTCATCCTTCGGATCCCACAGCACTGTATAATTTCGGTAGTCCTCGATTAGAGTTAGACATTTCTCTTCAACCCTCTCCATAGCGATTGATTCGCGTTTACTAAACGCCGAACTTGATGCGCAAGACCTATCCACCAACGTCTTTCTTTGCTCGCGTCCACGAACGTACTGCGCATCACGTTGTGTTCGCACATTTACCGCTACCGCTTGGACTAGGAGCGCTCGCCGCGGAGCGTGCAACGTTTCACGCTCCAGGAGCGCCAACGTATCCACTACTGGAGCAGTTGCAGGTGCGCGGAGCAGAGTTGGTGCGCCAACCTAATGGATACCCACAATGGTTGACATAGAAGGGATGAATATAAAAACAGTAAATTTCTTGTGCAATTGATTTCAAATGACAATTGCAACCTCCAAGATGTACACAAACTGCTCAGTCGGATGGTGACCTATAATGTCTGGTAGGTGACATCACCGTTAATTTCCCAGGATTTTTTTTTTACAAAATCAGAACATATTCTTAAATATATGTATAAAATTACCTCAAAATATCAATTAATTATATTCATTTTTTAATGTATTAAAAAATCACGATAAAAACCGTTAAAACGCCGTCATACATCTATTTCCCCTCTTAAAGCGCTATGTTGGTTTTAGGGCTATGTCTCCTGTATTGGTAACACTATAACCGAGAAAAGGGGGAAAATATACACGTTTACCTGTGCTTACATGAAATATTGTGCTTACATATAATTGTCAGAGGATAACATACTATTATTTCTCTGACAATTCCTGTTTGATCTCTGTTCCTGACGCTCTTTGTCAATTTTCGCTGTCGTACCGCTTGTCGAATTTCGTTGCGTGTTATTGTTCTTCTATGGGATCATTTTGTCATTCACCATATCCTTAAAAGGTTTAAAGAATAGTTTTGGAAAAGTGGGACAATGGCCGCGGTTCTAGCGGTAATCAATAAACGTGTTGAACAGAAAACTAAGTAATTAATGAATGTTACTTGGGAATTGAAATCTAATAAGTAAAATAATAATAATAATAAAACTATTTATTCATGAGAAAAGGCGAGCTTATTGCCTGCAGGCAATATTTTACAGCTAACCTACGGCTTTAGGATAAACTAACCTTAGAGCGGAGATGTAGAAATACGGAGATGCTCTTGAGACCAGAACGACGACTAAACGCATGAGCATATATTTGCTGCTACCTATTTTGTAAGGCAAAATCGAGGAATAAGGAGTAAAACTCCTTATTCCTGCAGTCGCCAAGGTCATAATACCCGTCATAAAGTCAAACTTGTCGAAAGTGGCACGTATTCCATTTCTCGCAGCCTTAAACTAGCTGGTTCTAAAAAATAGGAACTTAAGGACCTTCGTGATTTTTCTGGTATTCCGTTTCATCAAAATTAAGACCCGGTCTTAAATGTTTAAAAAATCCGTCTTGTCTATGGCCGTTCCGAAGTGGGGTCTTAATTTTGACAGCTCGGTCACTCTCTAGCCCGCCCGCCGCGGTGCGCCTCGGCGCCGTCTAGTCACCACACGCTGATTGTCGCCAAAATTTCGTTGGTTTTAAAATGTACAAAATATACAAGGCTTTTTATTATACGATATACAAGGCCATAACATATATAATACACGTCTTATCTAAAAACGTATTTACACAGAATTTTTAGAGGAAAATATAGATATTAATTAATGATTACCCACGATATTCGGCGCTCATCGTCCCTTCTTCGAATTAGAAGCCAATGCTGAGCAAACATCTTTGAAATTGCGACAAAAAGTCTTTGAATTAACGAGAGAAGCAAGAGCTACACGGCAGTCAGACGAAGACTACTCGATTTAGACCGTTCTTAGCTAAGACTCCGAACAAGACCCATCTCCATTACACTTGTAGAAACGGAATACGAAAAAGGGTCTACATTGTGCTCATCAATTTAGGAGCCTGATACCCCTACATAAGCACGATCCAGTTAGGACCCATGAAAGGGAATGACAAAATGTCAGTTCAAAATTAGGCGTCGTTTTAGCGCATTTTGAGACCCCAAGTTAGGCACCTGCGAGAAACGGCCTACGGTTCAGTAAGTGACAACAAACATCAGCGGTCATTTCTATACCAAAGTGTAAAAATGTTCAACAAGCTACCCCCTACAATAAAGGAGATAAGAAGCAACGTTTTAAAAGTGCTTAAAGATAAATCTTGTCAAACATGTTATTTATAAGTTGACAGATCTAGAGGACACTTTAAATATCTGTGTGAGTAGTTTAGATTTTTTATTTTATTTATGTATCTTGCTCCTTAAACTCATTATCACCGTTTGAATAATATTATTATCACGGTATGAGGTGGATATTTTTTAAACTTTAATGATTATTAAATTAAATTTAATTAATTTTATTGCTTATTATTCAATTCGAGTTTACTGTTAGTTTATCTGACATTTTTTCGGTTATACCAACAACAAAAAAATTGTCTGTTTTGGAGTTGTGATTCTTGACCGAAAATTGTAGTTATAATAATTAGTTTTTAATTAACAATGAAATTTTAGTTTGTTAGGTTGGCCAGTAATATTATTGAAATACTAATTTGAAATATTATTAAATTTAGATATGCACATTGCTAAAATTCTTAAATTGTTAAAAGAAAACCAGCGCTATTAGAATTTTCTGATGTATTTCAATGTACAATATAATATGCACGAGTATGTATAGAACATGTTACAATCTGAGATAACTAAAATGATTATAAATATAATGATTATAACCTTTTTCGAATTTCGCTACTGCGCTCAAACAAATACAAACAGTATCGAAAATATGAACTTCTAGCCTTATTTCTTGTTGTATATTAAGGAATATTAATCTCATGTATAAATAAATAATAGCTGCGCCCCGCGGTTTCACCCGCGTGGTGATGGAAAATTGTTATAATAATGATAGAAAACTATATATCTTTATAAATTATAACCTATGTGTTCTTCTGATATGTAAGCTATATTATTGAAAAGTTTCATCAAAATCCATTCAGTAGTTTTTGCGTGAAAGAGTAACAAACATCCATAAATACATTCTTACAAACTTTCGCGTTTATATAGTAGTAGGATATACATATACCTACTTGTAATGTTTACTTACATTTACATTTACATACACGTATTTATTAGTAATATGTAATGGTAATATCAAATTAAAGTGATAGCTTGTCGTTTTAAACGAGGATATGTGTAATAATTCCATCCACCTTTTCCCTGCCGGTCTCAATTAGCCACAAAGTAAGTTGTCCATTTTTCATTCATCGTTTCTGCATTGTTTTAACTTACCCTGAGAGTAATTGTAAAGTTTAGGAGCTACACAATTAAAATGCCTTTGCGCAAATTTAGTTCTGGTTTTCTTTTATTAGATATTTTGGTGACGCACAACCTCTAGTCAGAATGTTGTCAGTGATGTTGTGTTAGTGCGCATTGTTGAGATAATAAAGTTTCCTACTTGTTGAGATAATGAAGTAGGGTCGCTTTTGAATATAACTGACTAATGTCCAAGTCTCAGATCGTTAATTGTGATTCCTAATAAACTATTAAAGTGAACCCAAATGGTTTAATAATAGGAAGAACCTAATACTTATTTTACACAACAGTTCCATGTAATCAAACAGTGCGTAGTTTTCTATACATACCTATAAACCCACTTACGCAGTCTCCTGCCGTTCTTCGGAGGCGCAAAGAAACAGGGTCGGTAATCCCCGTAAGCGCGCCGAGGCGCGGCCCAAAACTTGGCGGTCCTGAGAGCCCGACCTCCGCGCGAGGGTTAAATTAATTAAGCAACGGATTCTACCAGGGTCGCGGGTCGAGCGGAGATTCGGCCCTGCACACCTGTCAACACCCCCCACTTATTCCCCCATTTGACCCAATGCCCCGCTTCTCGCGAGCCCCTTGTCAATCTCCCCACTCGGTCTGTCACGCGGGCGCGCGCGGGTGACCGACCCCTCGCGCACTCATCTCGCTCTGTTTGTTTGTCATGTCAAATATAACGCTGACATTTGCCCCTCTTCTGACGTATTGATTGTTCGTAAAGCGACACCACTTAGTTAAGCGATTGCCGAATTCTTATTAGATTAAGGGCCCGATTCAGACCATAGAGTCTGAATTGAAAAACGATTAGGTCCTTTTCGTTCGATCGGCCACTTGAGAGTTGTTAACTACTACGGGCGAACCTGCCATCAAAGGCTTTAACGATATTAGATCATTATTTCAATTAAGGGGTGAACGCAGAGACTAAGGGAAATACAGTTCGCCGTCTAACTAGGCCAATAGGCCCACGAGAGTCCAACCCTTACCGCGAGGCGCTGGGAAGTGAACCCGGCGGGCCGACATCGCGCCGCGTTGCGATGGTCTTGACCGATCTCTCGCAGGCTTTCGATTCTATAAATCACAGAGGACTGATCAAGAAGCTGTACGACGAAGAAATCGACGACAACGCGATCAAAACGATCGAGCGATCGCACCACGAGCGGTTCGTTTCGAACGACGAAGGGAACGGTGATGAGAGTGCCGCACGGCGTGCCTCAAGACTCCATCCTCGGGCCCGTCATCTTCAAACTGTACGTCTGGGACATATGGAAAATCTACGATGACATGATACGGCTAAAGTTATCGCAGTATGCGAACGACTTGTGCATCCTGACGAAATCAGCAAAACCGTTCGACGCGTCCAGACGCGCCGGACGCACGGTCAACGGCGGTGACCAGTTACTACAAGAGATGGGGGCTCAAATTTAATATCGACAAAACAGAATGTATAATGTTCACCGCGAAACGACAGCACCGTCCTCGATTCATCAGGGTGGAGGATGAATTACTTGAATACAAAAAAAAACGGTCAAATACCTAGGTGTTCACTTTGACCAACGAATGACCAAGCAAGTTCACACAGATAAAAGTGATTGAAAAGGCGAAAAGAGTGCGAGGTGGCCTGAGCTCCATCATGGGGTACCATTCCAGAATCGACGCGTACATCAAACCGGCTGTTATCCAAGCATGTCTACTCCCGATTCTCGACTAGGAGTGCTGCAGCTGCTGCCGCCCTACAGCAAAACGAACCAGCTGAAATTAGAACGCCAGTACAGAATGGCTCTGAAAACATCCGGACAGCTCCCGAGAGATCTTTGCACGGAGACGTTCTGGGAGATGCTCGACACAGATCCACGACACCTCAAAGCGCATGACTTGAAAGAGGACATGCCGCGCAAACTGGCTCAACTGCACATCGAAGATCTCGAGGTGCCGGGCGATCGGTACCCCGGCCACGGTCAACACAAACCAAAGCTCACAAACATTCGACTTAGCGAAGTTGAGTACGTGAAACGCGCAGAAAGAAAGTGGCAGGTCAGCAAACGACCCACCGCTCCCCGTCCGCGACTCATCTACAGACCCAAATGCGCGAGTGGCCAAAAGTACACTGAAATAAAAGTGTCACAAAATATAATAAGGATGAGGCTGGAACGATTGAGCATGGTTTGGACGATTACCCACTAATGTGGGTGATCGTCCAGGTTATGTGCGGACATTATCTTATTTTGGTTTCACTTTTATTATATTATTTTTATTATGTTCTACTTCGCTAACATAGTTTGTAAGCTGTACATATAACGTAGATCGTAGGTTATTCTTAAGCCAATGCACGCCTGTGCTTAATTAACCCCGGCGCGCACTGGCCGCAGCGGCCAGCGATATACTGCTATTTATATGATAACGCGAACAAGCGCGCGCACTTGACCGCGCGGGTTAAGTGCGTTAGAATCGTTACGTCCTTGTAATTTTCATATGGTACCCTTACTGTTCAAATATTAAATAAGTAGTTGTTTAAATGCCCAAAAGTCAATAAATTTACGTAAATATATCGTGTTTAGTGTCAAATGAAATGTCTGATTAGGTGCATTCCGGAACTATAGATGTATGTACTAGTATATGGATAAATACATCATTTTTATTTTATTTTATTTTATTTGGTTAACAAACAGCGTTTATACATAACGAATACAAAATATAACAATAAAACTATGACAGTACATATCTCCGTTATTATACCTTATTTATATACATTTTTTAGCAGTGATTTAATATTATAGAAAAAGAGAAAGAACAAAAAAACAAATGAAAATGAAATTTTACATTGAGATTATAAACCATTATAATTATTTTGTACCAAAGATATATTTTAAAAAACAAGAATTTACAAAAAAGCTATTTATGTAAACTGTTCAAGCGATTAATAGTCATTATATGAAGTACGGGGGACAAAGGACTGATAAGATTTTTTAATGGTTTCCTTAAAAGGACTATTAACTGATGAAAAAATATCAATGTACCCGAACCTATCGCTATACGTTGTCATAGCTCTGTTTATTAGGGAATGCTTCGTATGATTAGAGTTATATCTCTTTATATAAAACAGATTCGGGTTCCGAGTAATGCGAGGAGGGGCCAGAATGGATATCTTTATCTATCCAGAATGGATATAAACCACAAATATTTCATAAAAAAACGTAATAAAAATATTTATAAATGCGATAGTTCACTTTCTGTAACGGCAGTCTGTATTTTTCTGTATTTTTTTAAGTATATATTTACTTGTTTTGTTATTTTCTGTTCATCGCTTTTCTATTCCCAAACATTCCGGTGTGCCTAACGTGAAGCCGCGCAAAAAGTGTAACGGAGCGTTCGCGTGCTAAAGTATTCCGCGTAAAATGAAGTTAGAAAAATAAGTCTCCCGTCGGGTTCGCGATGGCGGCTGAGCATTATCGCTCCCCTCAGTGTATTGTTTTTAAGGGCGTAATCGTAGAGAGGGTAGGGGGTGCCCGCCCCTGCCGCGCCTCATAATTTCCCCGTAATCTGCCAGTACTCTCAGAGTTTGATGGGGATGTGGACCCATGGTTACCAACCGCCTTCTTTTAGAGAAACCGAATGAAGTCATCATATCTATCGGGTCCGAGTGCGTTTATCGTATACGGACAGAACAATATTAAAACATATGGAAACGTTCGGCTGCAGTCTTATGTAATGTTATGTTATGATGTAATGTAATTTTAATATAAAATTATGTTAATGTCCTGTAAGTTAATGTATGTATGTAAGGTAGCTAATGGGCCCTTGCTGAGTTGGCCACGAAGACCCATTCTGTTCAGGGTTGGTCACACTCACGGATTACCAACCATCCGGCGGCCTCCACGCATGAAGTGCGAACCCAGGCAGGACTCTGGCCTTAGGGCTAGTTTCCCCTAGGAGTCACTCTTGCGCTCCTGGACGGTCTGCACACCGTGCGGCGTAAGCCGATCGATTGTGCATTCTGACTAACATATATTGAGTTGTCGACTACAACGGGCGAGCCCGTCACCACAGGACGTTTTAACGATTAGTCGTTCTATCGACCTGCAGTGAGCGTAGAAGACTTTGGACAAAACAATCCAACGTCTAGCTACGCCACAACCGGTAAGAGACCAACGCCTTACCGCGAGATAGCCAGGAATGCTACCTGGCGGGCGACACTCGCGCCCTTACTACCAATTGTGACAAGATTTCTCCAGTCTCTCGATTGGTTCCGAGTTCGAGGTCGCTTGCGCGGTCCTCTCCCTTACGAAGCGGTGAAACGGTGAATACCGAATCTATCGCGGACCATGGCGTCCTTTGCCCGGCTTTCACCCAGGATCGGATGGCCGATGGTCATTTCAAGAGAAGTCGCCGTAAGGTACGCAACCACCCCCGCTCTATAGGAAACAATACAGCTTCCAGACTCCCCCGACTGTTAGTCGGAGAGCCACTGCACGGTCGATAGAACGATGAATCGTTAAAACGTCCTGCGGTGACGGGTTCGCCCGTTGTGGTTGACATCTCAATATGTTAGTCGGAGAGCACAATCGATTGGCTTGCGCCGCACGGTGCGCAGACTGTCCAGGAGCGCCAGAGGTTTAATTCCCAGGGGAAACTGACCAGGGCCAGAGTCCTAGCCAGGTTCGCACCCCGTACGTGGAGGCCGTCGGATGGGTGTTGACCCGTGAGTATGACCGACCCTGAACACATGGGTCTTCGTGGCCAACCCATCATGGGCCCGTTAGCTCCCAAAACTCTGGCTAACAGTCGGGAGAGTCTGGAAGCAGTACTGTTTCCTATAGAGCGGGGGTGGTGGCGGACCTTACGGCGACTGCTCTTGAAACAACCATCGGCTACCCGACCCTGGGTGAAAAGCCAAGCGAAGGATGCCGTGGTCCGCAATAGATTCGGTAATTACACCGTTTCACCGCTTCGTAAAGGAGAGGACTGCGCAAGCGACCTCGAACTCGTAACCAATCGAGAGACCGGGGTAATCTGGTCGCAATTGGAAGTCAGGGCGTGAGTGTAAGCCCACTGGGTAACACACCTGGTTATCCCGCGGTTAAGGCGTTGGCCTCTTACGGGCATGTGGCGGAGCTTGACGGTGGGCTTTAAGTCTTCTGCGCTCATTTCACGGGAGATAGAACGACTAATCGTTAAAACTTCCTGAGGTGACGGGTTCGCCCGTTGTAGTTGACAACTCCATTTGTAGATGAAATCGGTCGACCAAAGGTCGCGTTAGTCATATTTAATCTCAAAATATTGCAGTTAGAGACTTGAAGTTCGAAAATACTACATAATTTTTAAAAAAATACCATTTAATTACCAAGGAAATACTAAAAAATATTACTTTTGCTAACATAGTCACTCGATACAGCACTCGATACAATTACACGGCCCGGTGGCATAGTGGTTAGGTCGCCTGATCTTACATTGTAAGGTCCCGGGTTCGATTCCCGGCTGGGTCACCATTTTCCGTTGGGATCAAATTAACGGAATTGCATTTTCAATTCTGTCGATCGAATGCAATAACAAGACACATACCGACAGACATTTTACACGCACACATACATATAACACGTCTTAGTAGGGTTGGTTCTAAGATATTGTCATATGACAATAAACACGCCCATTGTGACATTTTCACAATAAAGAGTATAAACAAACAAACTATCGGGTGGGAAGGAGAGTGGTCGGGGGGTTTAGGGGTTTGGAACAGGGGGGGGGGGGGTCTGCTTGTCGGTAAAGTCTTGGGGTGAAACAACCGATTTTTTATATGCTATAGAAAGTGTTTTGAGATGGTGGGTCTATTTGTATAAGACAGTAGAACCGTATATATATATGTCCTTTCTCCTGAATCGCCCTACTCCAGATAAGCGCCGCTCGGATGGCAGTGAAAGTCGTTATAAATGAAAAAAAATTGTTCGAGCAGAATAGTCTTTTTTCGAGCATGTGCATATTGTGCATGCTCGTTATCGCGGTTATCGCGGTAGCTGATGGGTGCCTGTGTGCTCTCTGTTCCGCGGTTACTATGCTACTGCCCCGCTGAGCAGCGGGCTCAGGGGTACAAGAGGAGAGAGCGGCGAGTGGGGCGTTTGGGTGAAATGACATCTGTGGCTTGGTTAACAAACGCATAAAATCGCTTTGTACTTCGTCTTATCACTGTGTGAGGGACCACCCCTCACAAGACTCCAAATTATTCATTGTGAGGTGGTGGTGTCAACTTACGAGTTATCTCCGTATTTAAAGGCGGTTTTGATGAAGCAGAATATATTTATTGATTGAATCGATTGAATATTGCCAGTTATAACGCTTGCCGAATTAACGAGTGCCCGGATTACTTTATCGAGACGCGTGGGTTGCGCGACGGCGGGTATGTAGGAGAGTGGATGAGGATGGTATGTGTGCTCCTAGTATCTTGTACTGGGCACGGCTCGAGTCTGTGGGTTTACAGACTGATGCTTCGAGACTCAGGGCAAATGAGGAAAGGAAACCAAGGAGCCGGATCCGTTGAGCGACCTCGCGTAGAGGGGTACCGGATATGCCGTCGCAACCTTGGGGGAAGGTGATCAATCGAGGACTGATAATTTGGTTGCTTTTTGGCCGGTTTATATAGGCCGTGCAATGATGCAATTTGAAATATTCTGAGTAAAAGTATTGTTTCATCGTGCTGATTCATAGCTGCACGAGTCAAAATAATAGCTGAATTGTGTCAGTGGATTTCACTGGAAATCGATGCATTTGTTGATCGTATGTAGTGGACTTAAGGTCCGTTAAAACTGCATTGCTGCTACAAGCATCGATTAATTCCGCCCCATCTGTATAATCAAAGAGTTGCTCTCAAGGAGGTTCTGCACCGAATAGTACGCATCAATATTATCAACTTTAATTAATAAAAACATTCGCCTGTCGTGCCTCCCATTCGCTATCCTGCCCCACAAGTTGGCAACCCTGAGAAAAGAAGGAGGGAAAGTGGGTCGGGGTGGGGGGAGGATAAGAACGGGGCGGGCACAGAGGCACTTCATTTACGGAGGAGTGGAATTTCTTTCTCTCGCGGCTTTGACGTTAGAGCACCTTTTAAGTTTTCCACGAGTGCGAACAGAAGGCGTCAAATTTGTTGCCTGTATTATTAAGGGGCAGGGATATGAGGGTCTCGCATTGCAGAATTCACAACTGTCTTCGACCATTAACCCCTAAACTTATGAAGTAAAAACTCCGCCGTACCTTTTGCATCCCGGAAGGGACGTTACACATTCTAGGGGTTCAAACGAAGATGATGCCTAGTGTATCACAATATACAGAAAATTATCAAATTAACATCGCTCAAGCAGACATTTCAATTTTAATTTTTATTATTCAAATTTATTATACTTTTAACCTGTGCTATCAAGACATTTTTTTTACGTTTACGCGGTGATAGGCGAGGGAGAAAACCTCGCTCACCACCCGGGCAGTTCTAACGACATGGGTCGTTATATCTGCCCGGGATGTCGTGCAATGACAACCTCACGCGTACTAGAAGGGTAGCGCGTGAGGGGTGAACGAACAACGAACAGAGACATGGAGGAAGAGTCTCCGAGTTTCTACCCCCTCCGGCAACCCCGTGAACCGTTTATTTTTCATCAAAAACTATTTACATATTGCTTACAAACCAACAAATAATTAGAAAAAAGTTTTACAAATTAAGTTACTCTTATATACTAGATTACTGTTATTTATATATATCGCTGGTGATTTGTGGCGGTGTATCCATTTGGCTATGTGCGGTGCCGACTTACATCAATAAACAGCAGCAGGGGCGCCGTCGGGGGCAACTAGACCGGGAGAACCCGCAAAAGGCACGCACCCACAGGGGCGGCCGGGACGTCACGATACGATACGGGCGACTTCGGGCGATGAAGCAGCCCACGGACAGCACCGTTAAGAGGGGAGGCCCTCTTTGGATACCTCAATTGGAAACTCAGTTGTCCGCAAACACGCACGGAAGCAAACCCAGCATCCCACGAGATCCATATATCAGATCGGCAGACTGCCGACGCACGCACCAACAGCATTACTGCCCGTGCGGTATCCAGCTTGGGGCATGTCCAGATGATGTGTTCTGCTGTTTGTCGACCAAAGCCACACGGGCACCAGGGATCGTCGCTGAGTTCAAAGCCAAATAATTTGGCCTTGAATTCACCGTGACCCCCGACGAGTTGCGTGAGCCGGTGGTCAAACCGCAGGAAATCATTTTTCATCCGCTCTGACACCGACGGGAAAAAAACTATGGGTAAGGCGGCCCGTACCGCCGGCATTCCACCGTTCCTGCCAGACGCGCAGGCTCTCCGCCCGAATCAGGCGGTTACAGTCCACCAACCTAGTTACCGCCGGGTTCACCGTCAGACTGAAATAGTCCACAGGCTCCCCGCGGCGTAGCCATGACTTCGACGCTCTAAAATCTCCAGATCGATCGGCAATATCCCAGCGATGACGGGAGGAGCACTATCAAGACATTTTGATATTTATTATATCGAAAGTACAAATGAATTCGTGTCACCAACATAAACATTAATATCTCGAAAGCTACGAATGCCAGAATGCCAGCCTATTCAATAATTACCACATTAAAAATAAATATTAAATACCAGGAACCCTTCTAATATACAGGATGAGCTTTATTTAACCGGCATCCTTCAAGGGGGTGAATCAGTACGAGCAAATAAGCAACTTTTAAATTAAAAAATATATAAAAATAAAAATATATAATTTTTTTATTTATAGTATATTGACAGGTTGACAAGCGTTTGAGCGCGCTGTGCCATCCATCGGTAGATAAAATATCGCTAATAACCAATATTAGCGATATTTTACCTACCGCTAGATGGCGCATCGTGCTCAGAGATGTTCATACATTTTTTCATAAAAATATTTATTAATTTTATTTTTATTTTATTTTATAAAATTATCCAATACAACACAATTGATTTTGCGAAATTTATTCAAATACTCTAATATTTTATTCAAATTTTCAAATATTATTTTTTTTTTTTTCACAAATTTTAATCAAAAGTTTCTTATTTGCTTGTACCGATTCACCCCCTTCAAGGATGCCGGTTAATTAACCCGTTGAGTATGAGTCAACCAAATCTGGTCGCGAAACAATTATCCGTTGAGTACGAGTCGACCAAATCTGGTCGTGCGTTTTTTTCACTTCTTTGACGTTCTCATATTTATTCATAATTATCTAATTGTTTTACAAAATGATATTTCAATATTCTATATTCGAAATTTCAATGCAATCATTGTGCAGTTGTTCTTTTTATGATTGGTGTAGTAGTTTCGTAGTTATAGTACTTTAAGTCTAGCGCCGTCGATGTCGCCGAAAATCCTGCAAAAGAGACAGATGCATCCATGAAAATACCCATTTACTCCAAGGGTTGAAAGTCATCTTATATATTTTCTTGTTATAGAACAGAAACAAAGGCAAAAACAAATGCTGTGAATTCGTGGTTCGATTTTCTAAAAAAAACTTTTATTTTGATTTTAGCCATTTTGATGGCAATACTTTACAGTAACCAAAAAGTTTTATTAATTTTATTTAAGTAGTATTAAACAGTCTATTAACTACTTTTTATTTGAATAAGCTAGCATTCTTAGCTTACGACATTTTAACGTTGACCTGGATTGGGACCCGGATTCATCGCTCCCGAATGTAGGTATATATATAAAACTATATTTTTTGCCATTACGAAATCTAATGTATATTCTAGTTTGTACCGTGAGGGAGTTTTAATTGAATGATAAAGGATTCTTACTGTATAGAACTAGACGATAGTTTTTCCCGACGTTTCGGCAAAGATACATTTGCCGCCTCCCGCGGACAATAAGAGTGCGATGTCGCAAACGCGGCGTGCCGCACTCTGTTTTCATTGGGCGTTAAAACACTGACGCCGATCGTAGCGATTAATATTTTGGCGCGAATTTTGAAAATCGTATATGGACGTGGTGGACCGCTCTTGTATGGAAAGAAAAAAATGTAATTTATCGAAACCTCTCCATGTGGAAAAGATGGTCTATGATATGGAAATATTACCAAAATTTTTTTTTTGAAACTTTTAAAATTTAAAAATGCCGCAAGAGGGTACCTATTTCAAAAAATTGGAAATATCATAATTTTTTTTAAATGATTTTAGACTCAAAATAATAGTTTTTCTGCAATATAAATATAAATAAATAAACTAAATGATGATTACCGAGTAGTGAGTACGAATAATACAAAGTACGTACATTGCAGCTCCCCCTCCTCGCCATGTCGAATCATACCGCTTATCATATAATAATAATAATAATAAAACTCTTTATTCTTAAGAAAAGGCGAGCAGTAATACTATTTATAGCAGTAATACAGTAATAATATAGAGCAGTAATACTACTAGAGACAGATATAGAGGTAATTCCAGTTTTTTGGTGTCCCGTTTTATCCTGCCAACCCCTTAAAAGACGGAAGCGGTACGTCTGTAGTCTTATCCACGCGATAAGACCCGACCACGTGGACAAACCTGATCCCCCGGCGGCAATACTACCTACTATCAAGGGGGTTTCCCTGCCACACTAAACGTTCAATGTTCGAAATAGTCAGGGAAAGATCTGCTGGTGTCTGAGAACCATATGGAGATAGGTTTATAAAAAAAAGGCCTGGAATCACGAAACCTCATGCCAGTTTCTAACACCAAACGTGATTACCGTCCACTGTAATTTCGTCAATTTTTTAGGTTTAGGAAACCTTAAAAACCGTCGATATACCTGAAGTTTATTATAGTAACCAAATAGTTGTATGTTTCTCTCAAATCCCTGTTTCCCAGTAACATACATCACTTTGACTTTTTATCATAAAAAGGCATAGAAAAATTAAAATTCATCCCCTTTGCGGCAGTACTTTTATTTTATTTTTCCCTTCATTTACGTATATATAATTTTTCCCTTAATCTTTTCCGTATAGGTTTTGGAATTATATAGAGAAAAAAAAACGATCCATCCTAACGCACACATAACTCACTGCATCCTGATTACCTTACCTATCGCCTGGGGTCGGCGATGAAAACTTCTTGATTAGAGGGTTCCATGTAATGGAAAGTTAGAAACCTTCATCTCGATTGATGTTCGATGTTCTTCTGATTTTGATTGCTTCCCTAATCATTCGCGGGAAATTGAATTGGTCTTTCGAGATAACACACAACAAAAAAACCCCAAGCAGCAATCGACTCTGACATTCTTGCCATATATCAAGGGAGTAACATATCGCATTGTATACGAAATACGAAGAAATAAGTGAAATGAAATGAAATGGAAAATGTCTTTATTGCACAATAAAAATATTTTACGAACAATGGAAACAATATCTCCCAGTCGATCGACATATTGATGTCGGCGAAACTACAGTACGACAGCGGCCAAACTAGATACCTATATTATACAAATAACTTTAATATTACATTTAAGATTACAAAGAATGTTATGCCTTTTATACACAGCTGAAGCAAAAAGTAAATAAGTTAATAAATAATTAAATAATTCATTAGCAAACTAAATCAATTTATTTTATCATTTGCCCATCTGGACGTAATAATCACAAAAACTTTAAAAAATAGAATATCCAGAAATTAAATAATAAATTCTTAAACATAAACATTTGAATCACAAGTTAAAACTCATAATGGTACTTAAATTCAAAGAAAATAAAGTATGTAATCTAAAA
Organism: Micropterix aruncella; assembly: GCA_944548615.1. Taxonomy (NCBI): domain Eukaryota; kingdom Metazoa; phylum Arthropoda; class Insecta; order Lepidoptera; family Micropterigidae; genus Micropterix; species Micropterix aruncella. The sequence goes on along the minus strand of OX155970.1, from coordinate 16,686,475 downwards.
ACAAAAAAAACACACATTATGAATGTAGCCTACCTTAGAGTAAAAAGACGAGAAATCAGTTTTATAACACTTATAACTAACTAACTACAATAAAGTAGATAAAAATAATCGTCAAATAAAGTATTAAAATCAAAATAAAATAAGAAACCTAATAAAAGAAAGAAGAAATAAGATAGTCAGAGAAAATCGAATTTATTTCTACTTAGCGAAATATACACAGATTAGAAATTATACAGGTCAAAATTCAACTGTACCTATAATAAATATAATCAAAACAAAGAATATGTATACATTACATACATTAATTAATTTATTTATTTAGATTATTGATAAAGAGTCGATAGCCAAATCAGTGGATGAACATCCCCTACACCATATACCAAGCGGTTTTCCTTTATCAAAAATGCAGGAGTAATGTAGATACTAATCTAAACTATAACCAATGTAGATGAGATCATGGTAAAAACACAGAAGCTGTCCATTATCCGTGGACCTTTATCCCACCAGAAGCAAACGTTATAAAAAAATCAAGAAGACTACTAGAGGTTTTATGGTGATGGGTGGACAGCATTGGTGCAATATCAGCATTAAGGGTAGTAACAATGTGATTAAGATTTTGTGATTATAATTTTTCAAAAAGCGAATGTTAAAGCCCCCTATCAAAAGACAGCAGGTTCGTAATGAGAGGGTTTCCAAGGGTAGATTCGAGTGCTTGAAAACAATATATTTGAGAAGGACAATCTATGCACCACAAAGGAGCAAAATAAACTGCAGTTGCACTTCTAGAAAGATCTATTTGATTATTCCCTTAAGGAGTTTGTTCACATATCGACCTTTCGTAGGAAAATAAAGCGACTCCCCATTAACCCGTTGGACGCCAACAGTGCCTATAGGCATTTTGCGTCTCATTTGACAGATTCGCGCGTAACTGTTTCGGCCGGTCCCCATATATCTTATATACATATATAATATACATGGCTAACAATATTAATGACTAGATAACAAGAAGAAATTCATGAAAAAGAGATATTGTTAGTATTTATTTATAAAATCGACTAAAGAGTTGAGGCGCAATTTTTTGCGCGCGAAGGCTGGCTTTCGAGCAGTTAAAAGATATAGGAATTTTCACATACTAACTATTTCGTGTACTTCACACAAACATGTATTTTTATTTGTACAATCTCTTAGATCTGCTTTCATCGTACGAAATTCCATCACATTACACATTCCATTACACATCAACTTTCTTGTCCAAGGCATTTGCAGTGCAAGCAGCCCGAATATGGAACTCTGTGCCTTTGCCCCTGAGACAGTTTGAAGACTGATCAGGTATAAAAAATCTATTGAGAGACATTTACTTAATGTATACATACCCACCCCCCCCCCCCCCCAGCCCCCCTCATCCCACCCGCCTCCTAGCTTGTCCTTATATCCCAATACTCCCTTTGATATTTATTTGACACGTGTTATTAATTTCTGTTTTATTTTCATGATTATGTTTATTATGTAATTGTACTCATTTATTATGACTACTCTTACTTTAACAAAATACCCGTGTTATACAGAGTGAGTTTTAATTAACCGGAATCCTTGAAGGGGGTGAATCAGTACCAGCAAATATGCAACTTTTTATTTTAAAATGTGTATTTTTTTTTTCTAAAAAAATATTGGTTGGAAAAATAGTATAAAAAACGCTGAGCACTATGCGCTATCTAGCGGTAGGTAAAATATCGCTAATATTGTATATTAGCGATATTTACCCTACCGCTAGATAGCGCAGCGCGCTCAAATGCTTTTTAAACTTTTATTTAACAGTCAAATTCTCCAAATAAAAAAAGAACAAAAAAATATTTTTTTCTTGTTTTTTCCATTTTTTTTAATCAGAAGTTGCTTACTTGCTCGAAATGATTCACCGCCCCCTTCAAGAATGCCGGTAAAATGAAACTCACCCTGTTTATAAATTGGCCAACTTAAACATTTAGTCACAATAACCTTGGCGGTACTACGCCAACCACCGCATCTATATCCACTCGGATAGCAAAGCAGCTCTTATGGTACTAGCCTCGAATACTATTAATTCAAAGCTAGTGCAAAACTGCGCATCACTACTGAATTCCCCGGGCGAAAAGAACAGGGTAATTCTAAGATGGGTTCCCGGCCATGCAGGAATCGAGGGAAATGAAAAAGCCGACGAACTTGCTAAGACGGGAGAAAATAGAACGTTATAAAGCCCTGAACCTTGCTCTGGCGTACCAAAAAGCCTTTCAAACCTAATGCTCAAACAAATATGTTTAGAACAATCCGTCAACCACTGTAACAACACGCCAGGGTTGAATCAATCCAAAGCGCTAATTAAGGCTTACGACCTTAAGATGGCCCGTGAGGCATTATCGCTAAATAGGAACCATCTACGCATACTGCTGAGGGCGCTCACGGGACATTGCGGCCTTAACAGACACATGTACAACCTCAAACTCCGAGACAGAAAAATGTGCAGGTTCTGCCAAGGGGCAGAGGAAACTCCCCTGCACCTCATGTGCGAGTGTGGACCGCTGATGCGTAAAAGATACATCCACTTGGGTGGTCATTACCTCCAACCTGAGAAGGTGAAACAATCTGGTGCCAAAAGCCTATTGCGGTGCTTAAGTGACACGAGGCTTAGCGCAGAACTATAGTAGGTGGCGAACACAATAGATCAGCAATGGTCGCAGTGTTACAAGGCTCATAAAGACCTTAAAAAAGCCCCACACAACAAATTCCCCACAGTATTTTAGTTGGGAAACCAACGACAAAAAGTTGCAAGACTTTTGTAAAAGCTGATACTTTCAGATCAGACAGTGTTTTAACCATAGAATGTCGGGATAGAGTCAGCAGACCAGATTCCAGGACACCTGGCGCTGGCGTACTAGGAAAGGTGTAATTTTAATTAGCACCCCCAACGGGTTTTGGAAAAGCTCAAAATTCATCAGTAGACAGTGGATGCAATAAAGAACTCGAAACAAATGGGGTCAGACTGCTATCTTCTATCTATCTGGCTAAATGATCTGCTCCCTGAAGACACTTTCAACGATAAAACTACATCATTTTCTGCATATTCCATCTCAGGCACGCCGAAACACCATAAAGCCAAGACGAAAATAATATAGCACCGATGTCGAAGTAAAAGGCTCTCAGCGACAAATCCTCAGCGATGCGTCAAAAGGCGAAACAATAGGCCGATGTTAATCCACTTCCGTCGCAGTCACAGCGGTGGCTAAGAAAGATGAGTGGCGTCCGGCCACGACGCAGCGGTGTGGCCGATCATTCGTTAAAAGAAACGAACAGATGAGCCATCTAACTCAATAGAAAGAAACTAACTCCATACACTAGTCGCCTTTGAGAAAAGTGTTAGTGGAATAATATGCGGGTTCAAAGTTAATAAAGTGTGATACGTGACTGGAGTTCGCGTTGGAGTTAACTTTGGAGTTCAATGCATGCTCTAATAAAATATGAGACGAATAAACCCAGATTGTCCGCTTGGTTCTATCATTGATTATATAGCGTATTAGATTGCCAAAGTCGTACTATAATTTGTCAACCAGGATTTTACTGCGAAACACAACGTGTAGATAGCACTCATAGTTCCAAATATTGATTAATCTTCTATTATTATGTTCAATGTGGCGACTTTCGTGGGGTAACAGTATGGCAACACACAGTAGATGGCGCTATGCAGTGTAGTAGAGCGTCTAGTGGTAGCATCTTTCAAGTTACTTCAGCCGGCTCTCGTTACGGAGGGTCGAGAACCACACAGGTCCACAGGCGTTCTACAAATCTCTCACCAGTGGCTCCAAGTAGCTGTTGTACACGCAGCAGCCACACCGCGGTAAACCACGTCGGCTCGTGGACTAAACCTGGTCGAGGGGGGCCTGCACGCTTTGGTGGACAGGTCTGATTGCGGATACCTCCTGCATAGTGTACGAAGACTGGCCCGGCGAAGAAGGCAACTCGACAGCTTATAAGCGACGGATGTTGGCAGAAGCCGCGGGACAGCACGGCATCGTGGAAAGCCTAGGGCGTCCGGTTGAGGGCTAAAAACCGGCGGCCAGAAACTGCATCCCTCTTTCATCCAATCGTGGCGGATCTCCGCTCCATTGGCGCACGGATTGCAGGGACGAGAGAGTGAGTCTGCACCAGCGCAACCGCTTACTCACTGTAAACTATTCACGCGCAGATGACCTCTAGTTTTTGAACATCGGACCGGACTTGTAAGAAGTCCTGTCAACCAAGAGGTCGCCGTCGTCGGATCACGATGAGGAGGACATAAAAGCGCTATAAACACGCCTATACGGTATAAAAATATAATGTAATAACCAAAGAGCTTTTAAATCACAGCTATACTAATACTATTTGCAAGAAGACGTTAATTTTTAATTGAGTATACTACGTAAAAATTACGCACGTTAATGTTTAGATATCTTAATAGATGGCATTGTAACTCTCCGTATTCGTGATTTAATCAGCCTATAAAAAATGCGATAGATGACATTAATGATTGAATTTTATTATTGTTATCATTGGTTAAATTATTGAATTTCTATAATTAATCAGTCGTTTATGAAATAAACCATTCATTATCAATGTTATTACACTGTGGGACAATTTGTAAGACCATTTCTGTTCAGTTCAATTTTTGAGCTACTTTAGAGCTAAATATGCATGCTGATTTCAAAACTGTAGTTAGTTTTCTTCTACTACGTCAAGTTTTTTTCTCTATACCTTATACGAATGTAACTTTCAAGACACAAGGTATCCTGTGGTTTAAAAAGTTGACGTGATACAAAAAAAACTGAGGTTGTTTTTGTATTCAGAGGCTTAAAGTTATTAAAAACCAGGTAACAGATCTAGGACAACGAAATTTATGTTCCCTAGTGTTACAGGTGGCCAAATTAATAGCAATTAGTTTCACCGGGTAATGCTATCAGCGCCTCTTGCCTGTCGCCGGCGTAAAAGGGTTACTATAACGTTCTATGGCATTGAGCAATATAATACCTTAATAGTTAGGGTACAACACGGCTAGATCAAAATTTACGAGTAAAAGTCCACTTGTTATAGCGATTAATGAATCGCAGATTCTCCAAGCGTCTACTGCCAGAACTTTATGACTACTATTTGACCCTCAATTGCGGATCTAAAAACATTGCTAATGTATGAATAAATGAATTAATGAATGAATCAACGGGAGAGTTGCTTGGGGCTTCGCTTGTGTCAAGGCCCTATACAAAATTCGGGAGTACAACTGCGTCGAAGTCAAAATCATTGTTTGTAAATGCCTTAATATAGATAATGGCTATTGTGTGCCTGGAAAATGCCTGTATATGAAGACTGAGCAGCGAATGAAGCGAATTAAAAATACTTGTGCTAGATTCTGCCTTAATGTTTTTCCTCGTCATCATGTGTCTCCACTCCTCTCTAGAACATCCATAAATCGACTCGTTTTCAAGGGAGTTTGGAGGCTGGAGGAGACATTACGAAAAGTTAAATTACACTACATTACAAACTTCATTAAGTTGCTTTATATGTACCCATTTTAGTGTATCTCTGATTTGTCTAAGGTGCAAAAAAAAAAAAAAACAAATACATATATCTTTATATCATCGAACCGATAGATATCGATGCGATGCGGAAAGATTGCGTCGTAACAGTTCCATAGGAAAAATATTGTAGAAGTAAAATTTCATAGTTAAAAGAGTTTTATCCACATAACTATTGTTCACGCCAGTGAGGTTTGTGTGAGAATTAGCGTAATTTTCCGTCTCCTAATCCCCTGTCTAACCAGACAATCCCTTTTATAAATTCTTCCGCTCCAATCAAATATTGTCGGTACCCATTTAAACATGCCGCGACGCCGCGCCGATCTGAACCGCCCAGCGCTACGGGATCGCCCCGTCCGCGTCGGAACGACGGGTAGGACATACATTGTTGATTTGGCTGGGCGCGTGGTCGAATCAGTTCGCTCCGCAACAACAGACGAGATTAGCGTTTTTTCTCGCCGCAAACCGCCGCATCGCATCACACAAACTTATGTGTTGAATAGCCCGCATCGCAATTCGTGTGAAACCTCAGTGAGTGACAGTTAAATCGAGAAGCAGAAGTGGTGCAGTCCAGCAGGACAGACGGAACAAACAAAACCGTAAGTACCGACATCCTGTCTTTCCACTTTAAATATCCGCTCCTGGGTACTAAGGTATACCAGGTGGTCCTTCAAGCTAGTAAACTCACACGGATCTCACGCAAATTCATAAACCGCCTAGAGTACTCTTCTGAGTAACGAGACCAGACCTCTAGGTACCCGATCTATAACTATATAGATCCATAGTTCTCACGAAAAGTTAGGCATTTTTTCACACATGCAACACGGAATATACAATATATGAGATGGTGAGAGGGAGCAAGGGGTGCGAGTGAAACGGGGTGCAACCAAGCGGATACAAGCGAGAATATAGCCTGAAAATAATATGTAATGTTAATTAATAATTAATTGTGAGGGCTCATTCGCCGAACACTGCACACATCTCTTTCCATCCGTGCGACCGTGGATCTTTCAACGGTGGAAATATACGCCTGTTACGCAATTACGTCATCGTCATACATTTGGAAAGCGAATGGGCGCGAAATTTCATACGTATGACGTAGCAGACACAATAGTTTCCACCGCAGAGCATATTTGTTAAATTTATCACTGTTTCCTTATAATCAGACACATCAAACAAATAACCACTATAGACGGGTGTTACACGTTAAATCTGGTATCAGTTCAGTCCGTGACGTTTGTCAGACTGACGGGAAACTGATCGTTTATCGAGTTGACTGATGGACTGAACTGATGGACTTTCAAACATTTTGATGATTTCTATCAATCCATCAGTCAGTTCATGATACAACAGCTCCTACAACAGCCTTGTTACCAAACATTTTTAACTTACTAAAGTATTTATGTTTTTCTTTAAGAGGGTGCTGCACGAAATTTCTCAAATTAGGGTCTAGCGTTTTAGTTATTCCGCTAAAACTACGCTAATAAAAGCAGTGACAAAAAACACTCGTTTTTATCAATAAGTCATTTATAAGGTAAGATAATAAATTTGGCAATAGTTTGAGTAGTTTTTTATAAAAACACCCGAGAAAATATACAAAAATGGGCGCGGGGTTTTAGTCCTCACTGGGAAAATAAGAAATAATTTAAATTACAAATTATTGTAACAGAAAGTTAAATGACATATCTTCACTATAAAATATTTAAATTTCAATTATTGTAATCGGATTTTGTGCAATAAATCACAGAAAATCAGGTATCAGATTCTCCATACATTTTTTGTATGGGCTAGCCGCGTTAATAAATACACAGGCGCTCTATGAAATAGATTCACTTCCCTGCTGCTATTGAAAGTGAGAGCACGTCGCTTTGTGTTAGCTCTTATCAGTTCGCGCGCACGTAATCTTTTATTCTTCTACACCGCAGTACCGCGTCGTCACGCGTCGCCACTAAAAAGCAAACAGCAGTAAATATTTTTTTATATTTGTTTTTTTTAACGGATGTTTATGGCATCTTTGTTATAACTTATTATAATACTCTACATATATTTTAGTTAATGGGGAAGCGCAAGAAAACATATTTCGTGAAAACACGAAAAGGAAAAGCAAAGATAAAGAAACTATTGACAAAGAGGTTATTTTCATATTCTAAACTATTTTGGTTTTGGTAGATTCAGTACATTCAGTACATATTTTTCTAAGGTTGCGACACGTCATATAAACCAGAAAAAGCACGGGAATTTTAAAATCTAATAGTCTTTGAAAATATTCAAAACTACAGAATACTTAAAAATATTTTAAAACCATAGAAAAATAAAATCATTCGAAAATCATTTTAAAATCAAATAGCCTTTGAAAATGTTCAATATCATAGATATTCAATAGTATAGGAAGAGTTTTAAAAATTTTGAAAATTTTGAAACTTGAGATTTTTTTATTTTTCTTTTATTTTAACTTCATCTCATACATTTTTCACCTTGATCGATCAGTAGAAAATTTACATCTCATCATTGCGTCACATCACAAAAATAACAATTTTCAATCACGTTAATTTTCAATCGCTACGTTACATTATTTAAAATATTAAATTTAAAATTATCGTAGAGTACGGAAGACCACCACGGGGCCGCGAAACCACCGCGGGGTTTCTTCCGCCATACTACGGCATCACAGGAAGACTCGATGGCCGCATTAAGTGCGACACACAAGTCCTCTGCGGTACTATTGAAAGGCGATGGAAAGGCCTCAAGATTCTTGCAGAGGACTTCACCAAACCGGTCCCAGTTAATTTCGCCGGTTCGGTATCGCTACTCGGATTGTGGCGTGGGGGGAACGCGACGACCGATGCCAAATGTGGTCCGAAGAAGAAAGGTGCTCGTGACCTTTCCAATTGTTCATCCAACGGGCGAATCCCGGGGAGCATTGAGTGAAATCCACAAAACTCCTCTTCGAGACTGTTTAAAAGTGGCATTCATGAATTTATTTCATTATTAATTTTAATTACATATTTAAAGTTGTTCAAAAATATATAATCACATTAAGCCGCGAAATCTATCTGTACCTTCTTTCCGTCGGAAGTAGTTTATTTATAAAGGTAACTGCTTTTTGAAATAATAAAATTTTTGTTGTAGCTATTTATACCTATAATAATTACTGTTTTTTTTTTCCTTCTCGACATACATTTTATCCTCGTACTGATGAGAATGACAATGTTATAATTGTTTTAAGCATTATCCATTTTTATTTCTTTACTCAGAATCATAAACTATCTGCTATCCTGATAGTGGAAGCGGTTCGTCTCATATTTTGAAAGAATACTGTAAATTGTGATAAAATAAAATCCTTCTGCACACGTGTGTTCATTAGACCAAAATAGTCTATTTGACCTGCCGCTCCGAGATATTTGGCCCAGCGGACTCGAAATGGCGGCAATTTTCCAAGATGGCCGCTAATAAACCAAAATGATTATTCTCGTGCTGATTTTGAAGACCCATGGGTCTTTTTCGGTTATTTTGGCGTCGTACATTTCAAATACGATGCTGAAAATATAAACATAAATGTGTACAATCATTTATATATAGTGTAGTATAGTGTAGTATAAAACGTCCACGGTACATTTATTTTGACCAGTTCTGATGATGATACCAAGTACAAAAATATGGACGTTTAAGTTTTCTGGCCAAATGTACAAATATGTTCAAATCGGTTCAAAATACGTTCAAAGGTTGTTCAAAACACATGTAGTCGTTATATTTGAGCCAGCGACTACAAATTCGAAGTCAAAGACCCATTCACATTCTATATATATAGTTAAAATTTTCCATGTTTTCTGGGTAGCGAATTTCAGAAATTACTTACAGCATACACAAAATTATTCTCTCGTTTGACTTTTTTGACAGTTTTGACTTTAGATTCGTCTTTTCAAATGTGCAAATACTCGAAAAAGACGCGTATAACATAACGGTAACGTAAAAGTAAATTCTCGTTAAAAATGTTTATAATCCTGTTGAAAATTAACTAAAGTTATTTTTATTGCCATATTTGAAATATACGACCCCAAAATAGCCGAAAAGGCCCATGGGTCATTAAAAACAGCATGAGAAAAATAATTTTGGTTTATTAGCGACTATCTTGAAAAACGGCCGCTATTTTGAGTCCGCTGGGCCAAATATGTCGGAACGGCGGGCCATATCGACCATTTTGGTCTAATGTGTTGGGATTTGCTTTTATCACAATTTGCAGTTTTTGTTATTTGCAATTTGCTATGAGCAATAAAATTATAAAATGTAGGTTACTTCGCTTTGGCGGGTGACCGTCTGTAGGTTACTTTGCTTTAGCGGGTGACGTTCAGCGTTATCAATGTATGCGATTTACTCACACGTGCGTGGCCGCTGGCGGCAAGCGTAAATTACCTACATTTGTGTAACGGCATAGGCTCGGGACCCTCCTAATACATTTTTTAAGGCCAGGGGAGTACCAAGGAGGATAATAAGCGGGGGTAATAACTTTGGATCAGTTCAGTCCGTGACGTTTGCCAGACTGATGGGAAACTAATCGTTTATGGCGTTGACTGATGGACTTTCAAACATTTTGATGATTTCTATCAGTCCATCAGTCAGTTCATGATCAAGGCCGCGGACTGAACTGATGCCAGATTGAACATGTAACACCCGTCTTACAGACAAGCGAGAACACACGACCGATCGATAAGCGACACTATCTAGAATGGTAAGTGACTATCTATACATTCCATGGACGTTGCCAAGCTACGCTGAAGGTCGTATGGTTCCATGCAGCTTGGGTCTGATGGCCAGTTTGTGTTTGTTGCTCAGCCCCAACTAGGACTACCTTAGAATGCCTCAGTGAACTCTGACTGCAGTTTTATCCTGCAGTCGTAGGCAGTTGTGTTTATTTTGTTTCTTTGTTTCTACCCTTTATTGTGTAAGCATGTATAAGGAGGAGAAATTAAAAAATATAGAACAAGAAATGAAAAGACTTGAGATAGACGTACTGGGAATAAGTGAAGCCAGATGGAAAGGAACAGGTATACAGAATACCGAAGAAACGGCTTCATACTACAGCGGTAATGATGATAAACGCCACATGAATGGAGTTGCGATCATCATAAAGAAACAATTTTAAAATACAGTTACCAACTTTCTGTCAATATCCAACCATGCTATGTTACTTCAGTTAAAATCCAAACCTATAAATGTTAACATAGTGCAGGTATACGCTCCTAGAGCAGATAAAAGCCATTTTGGAAGATTTCTACAAAGACCTCAAGACTGACCTCAACAAACTAAAAAAACAAGAATGAACAATTATCATGGGTGACTTTGATGCAAAAATCGGTTAAGGTTACATCTAAGATGTCATCCGACAATACGGCCTAGAAGTGCGAAATGACCGAGGAGACCGTCTAGACCAGTTTTGCCAAGAAGAATCTCTCGTGGTTATGAATACTTTCTTCAAATTACCACCAGTCTTTATACGTGGAAGTCCCCAGCTGATTCCCCGACAAAAATTGTCCACGTCTGTTTAAGTGAATCATTCAATTTGTTCAGTTAATGACAGTACACTTAGGAATTGATCGTTCCATTGTCCGGTAGAAGCTCAAAAAAACGATTTCATTGAAATTCCACGTAACAGACAGCATCACCTTTTTTGGCATCAAGCCGAAATGCCAGAGCTCAGCTTAAAATGAAGCTTGAGGCCGATCAGCTTATGATTGTCAAGCCAGCGACAAAAGTGCAAGAGTTTTGTAAGAGCTGATACTGTTAGATCAGACAGTATTTTTGCCGTAGAATACCGGGTTAGAATCAGCAGGCCAGATACCGGGACAACTGGCGCTGACGTACTAGGAAAGGTATCATTTTAATTAGTATTTTTATTTATTTATTTATTTATTTAAGAATTAATTACTATAAAACATTGATTAGCTTACAAAAATAACAGGAACCGAATGGCAAAACCTTAACCTTTTGCTTATTTGTTTCTGTCACCCAACTGGGACTAGCCCGTTCTAGGGTGGACAGGACTCCAATATTACAATCAAGTTTGCTTGATTGCTTGGTTGCCTACAAATGCACAAGTTTTAGTAAAAAGCTAATGACACTAAATTGCCCTAAAATGTGGTCTTCAGAATAAAATTAAAAAAAAATAATAATAAAAATATATAATAAATAAAATGCAATTCCATTATTAAATCGGCAATAAATATAATATAAAATTCGATTAAATAATATAAATAAAGTTATATGTGAAAAAAGAAAGAAACAGTCATTATTATTTAATATTATGTTTTAAGTAATATAAGATTTAATATAAAAATACCTAGTCTAAAAGTATAATTCATTGTCAAAGTCAAATATTTTTTGGTAGTTAGTTCAATGTTAAAAAATACTTAACATATAAGTTTAAAAATATGTTAATAATTTAAGTGTTTTGGAAAAGCTGATAATTCATCAGTAGATAGTGGATGCAATAAAGAACTCGAAACAAATGGTTAGACTGCTTAACAATAGAACGCATGGCATAAGCAGTACTCCATGCATGTCCCAAAAATGAAGTCCCTGCGAATACGCCAGGTACGTATTTGTCGGTAACTGTTACGCATCGGTCTAATATGCCGCGCAATATAATGGACTTCATTTTTGTGAAATGTATGGAGTAATGCTGACGCCATGAATTCTAATGTTAAGCAGTCTGACCATTTGCTTCTGGTACTGTATTGCATCCACTGTCTACTGATGAATTTTCAGCTTTTCCAAAACACTTCAGGAATAGTAATTAAAATCACACCTTTCCTAGTACGCCAATGCCAGGTGTCCCGGAGTCCAGCCTGCTGACTCTACCCCAGCATTATATGGCCAAAATATTGCCTGATTTGAAAGTAGGCGAGAGCAGGTGGGCTTTCTACACGGGGAGCATTCGTATAGTGTAGAAATCTACGCTATCCAATACATTGACGTGCTTGCGTTTGTGTGCGTGACGCGCTCGTATGAGCGCGTCAATGTATTGGATAGTGTAGATTTCTACACTGTACGAATGATCCCCGTGTACGAAGCCTACCTGCTCTCCCCTATCCCTGGAGAGTTAATGGGCCCTTGCTGAGTTGGCCACGAAGACCCATTCTGTTCAGGGCTGGTCACACTCACGGGTCAACACCTAGCCGACGGCCTCCACGCATGAAGTGCGAGCCTGGGTAGGACTCTGGCCTTATGGTTAGTTTCCCCTGGGAATCAACCTTCTGGCGCTCCTGGACGGTCTACACACCGTGCGGCGTAAGCCAATCGACTGTGCACTCTGACTAACAGTCGGGGGAGTCTGGAAGCAGTACTGTTTCCTATGGTTGCGGACCTTACGGCGACTGCTCTTGAAATGACCATCGGCTACCCGATCCTGGGTGAACAGCCGGGCAAAGGACGCTGTGGTCCGCGACAGATTCGGTAAACACCGTTTCACCGCTTCGTAAGGGAAAGGACCGCGCAAGCGACCTCGAACTCGTAACCAATCGAGAGACCGGAGTAATCTGGTCACAATTGGAAGTAAGGGCGTGAGTGTAGGCCCGCCGGGTAACACTCCAGGCTATCTCGCGGTTAAGGCGTTGGCCTCTTACTGGCTTGTGGCGTAGCTAGACGGTGGACTGTTTTGTCCTCAAGTCTTTTGCGCTTACTCCAGGGAGATAGAACGACTAATCGTTAACACTTGCTGAGGTTACGGGCTCGCCTGCTGTAGTCGACAACCCTAGTTGCTCTCCCTTTTCCGGTTTTACAATACTCTTGCACCTTTTTGTCGCTGCCTCTTGGACTATTAAGGGATCGCGGAGCTTTAAGCCAAACGTTTTGAACAGCATGGTATTTTCACCGTAGTACATCAGTTTCAGGAGTGAGCCTATCTCTTGGTACCTTTGGACTTGCGAATCCTCCCGAACCGCTATTAATTCTCGCCCCTTGGGTTTTTACGTAACGCTGCTGGCCGCTGTATCGTCGCGTCGCTTAATGAGTCCTCGCATTAAGCTTATGCCGCGCGTCGCGCCTTCTCCGGATTTTCACCACTTGCCCTTTATTATTTTGCTTATGAAAAATGGTTTTAATTTCCTTGCCAAGGACGAAAGGGAGAGCGGCCAATTTATTAAAGACTGCGGATCGGATGAGGGCGAGCACTTTAAAACGTGCGCAATTTTCGACAATGACGGCTTTCTATATTTTATTGTGTCTTATACAGGTTGTTCAAAAAGGGTAACCGAAGTAATTGAAGTAAAACAAAACAAATAGTAACAAAAAATCAATATTGATGTTTTGTAAAATTATACTTAGGGTTTCTCTGATGTCGTGCGTTACCGATATGATCAGAGTCCAACGTTGTGATTTGTTTCCTCGGCGTAGTACATGCGGTAGGATAACGCAATGTTTAATGCTTCGACCATTTAATTATTCAAAAAGAAGTTAATAGAAGAGATAACTTACCATTGATAACGTCAAACGAGAGTGATTATATATGATAAATGTATGCGCTTATAAATCGGTAGATCTGCTGTTAAGTGGGGTATTTTTAGTGTAAATTAATACTTGCGATTGTGAAAGACACAATTTTCCATTAAAGATAAATTGCATACAAAGATAAATGAAAGACTCACTTAAAAAGGAAATTATCATTTCTTTAAAAACTATTAGTCATCAGGCGATTAGACAGTATTGCCTGTTAAATAACGTCAACTGAATCTTTGAATTAGAAAAATGTCTTTAATGATTTTAATGTTACATTGTTCATCATGATGAGTCACTACATACTTAATGATTTTTTCTTACGATTGAAATATTATGCTATTCAAAAACATACGTTACGTTGCCGACAATCTCTAATATGGAACAAAGATTTTCGATTACGAATCCACACTTTGCTCTTAAGTTCATTGGTACTTCAGTTCATTGGTACATTTTAATTTAGGTAAGAGTAATAGTATGACTGTCATATTTGAAAAAATATCGGTTCTGTCACCCCAAGACTTTCCCTGCAAGTACCCACGGACTGATTTCATCTTAATGTCAATTTCATAATTAAAATCGATGACCGCCCTCATTTGGCCGGCTGACGAACCCGGTTGGCTTCTTCCGTTGTAACCGCCTCGAGCGACGCGGTTCGTTTCTCGGATAAGGGCGGGTTTTGGCCAAGCGCCAATATATGGCGTTAATATTTTTAACGCCATATATCAAACCTCTGGCGCTCCTGGACGGTCTGCGCACCGAGCGGCGCAAGCCAATCGATTGTGCTCTCCGACTAACAGTCGGGGGAGTCTGGGAACTGTATTGTTTCCTATAGAGCGGGGGTGGTTGCCTACCTTACGGCGACTGCTCTTGAAATGACCATTGGCCATCCGGTCCTGGGTGAACAGCCGGGCAAAGGACGCCTTGGTCCGCGATAGATTCGGTATACTCCGTTTCACCGCTTCGTAAGGGAGAGGACCGCGCAAGCGATCTCGAACTCGGAACCAATCGAGAGACCGGAGAAATCTGGTCACAATTGGAAGTGAGGGCGCGAGTATCTCGAGCCCGCCGGGTTTATTCCTTGCTAACTCGCGGTAAGGCGTTGGACTCTCACGGGTTGTGGCGTAGCTAGACGTTGGATTGTTATTGTCCAAAGTCTTCTACGCTCACTGCAGGGCGATAGAACGACTAATCGTTAAAACGTCCTGTGCTGACGGGTTAGCCCGTTGTAGTCGACACCGCAAGATGTATGTGAGATACTCCAACCAAAATTTCACAATGTCATTTCGGGTTAACAAGGCATTTGCGTACTCAATTTCAAGTCTTTAAGTCCAATATTTTGAGATTGATATATGACTAATGCGCCCCCTGGTGGACCAATTTTAACCATATTTTATTCAACTCTTGCCATTCAACTCTTGTCATGTCCAAATGATGCCAGTATCCTAAATGTCAGCTCAATTAGATTAAGCGTTTGGGCGCTACCATGGAGGAATACATGACATACAATCACACAGACAGACTGGGGTTCAAAACAGATATTTCCGTCTTCATCTCGATAAACAAATTGTGCGCTCACAATAATTTCCCTCCTGCTCGATTGAACGGCCGGAAAAGTAAAAAAATAATTTCAAAAATCAATATTGACGTTTAGTAAAATTATACGCAACGGAAATTTTTATTATTATTATGTTATTCAAAAACATCCGTTACGTTGCCGACTCCCTCTTATCTGGAACGAGAAATTTCGATTACGCATCCACACGTTGCTCCCGTATTTCAGTGGTAATATTGGCTTTAAGTTACATAAGTAAGAGTGATATTTAAAAAAATATTAGTTAACAATAAACACTCGAAATCAATAAATCCGGGTCCCCAATATATACCCTATAAATGCTAGCTTATTCGGCTACTAAGAATACTAGCTTATTCGACTACTACGAATGCTTGCTTATACGGGTACTAAGAAAGCTAGCTTATTCAATAATTAGCACATAAATAATGAATATTAAATTCTAGGTACAATCTTGTTTTTTGTGACACAACAGATATGCAGAGAAATTCAAAGAGATGCAGAGGAAAAACAAATGCAGTAAATTCGTAGTTCGATTTTCAAAATATGACTTATTTTGTGTTTAGCCTGTTTCATGACAATACTCACTGATAGCAACGAAGAAATTTTATTTGATTCGTATTTAAATAGTCTATAGAACACTATTATTTCAATAAGCAAGCAATCTTAAGTTTCCGGTATATTAAGTGTTAGTGACCGGATTCATTGCTCCCAAGTATAGTTATAACCGCACGATGTTTAGATGGTTATTCTCGCGATTAAATCAGCTGGTCTTTCAGATTTCGGCGATTCCGCGTAGTTTTAAAACAGGTTGAGTCCAGATCGGAATGAGGCTGGAATGAATAGGGTCGCTGAGCTCCTCTGGGGGTACCAATCCGTGCGGCGACACAGAAACCCGGCAGACCTCAAAGCGGTGGGTAGGAGCAACTGGGTGAGAGCTCGCGTAGCTGGTTGCTACGTGCGGCTTTCCCGGTGATGCGGGCGTTGAGGAGTTTCTTTAGTTCTGTTCTGCGTGAGTATCTGTCCAAACAGACACTGACGCGTTTTCCTCCCCGAAGCGGGCTTTGATGCTTCCCAGGTGAGGTACTAACGCGGTTCCCGCGCCGAATAAGGTGTTTAGACTTTTCTAAGACTGACCGCACAAAACCGTTCTGAGGCGCTTCCCGCGCATCCAGGACCGTGTGACGCGACAGGTCGCGACCATCCCTCGACTGACAAAGACCGGCTATTATAAGGACGGATCAGCGGATCGACAGTCGATTTGTGTGCGAAGGTGTTCGAACATCTTTAGGAGGTGGTGGAATACCATCTCTTTGCTTTTGGGTTGGTCCGGTGGTATCGTGTGAAGAACACTTTGGCAACACCCAAATCGGCTTTAGTACTGGTGTTGGTATGAGAAAGGCTCTTCTTTCTATGCAAGTACTCAGTCAATACTGCATAGATGTTAACAAGGACATGTTTGCCTGCTTCGTCGCTTATGAAAAGGTTTTTGATAGAGTATAGCATGGAAAACATCTTATTCTTCTTCTTTTTTTCAGGTGCCTTCTCTGCGAAGGTTGGCGACCATTCTGGCTATTTGTATTCATCCCACACCATTGCTATGAATTAGCAAGCCAAGACATTTGTCTTCGTCCCTGAGGTCTTCAACCTTGGATTTTGCCTTAAATTACAATTCATTACAATTCAAGGCAAATCATTTAGACATATTATTACATTCCCGGGGCAGTCACAGAATTACTTCTCAGATTTTAATAGACGTCTAGCTGTATCTGCCCTATGATGCTATCTATTCGGCAAAAGGATAATCTCCTCTTCTGTAAACAAACGTGAAAAAATCAACGGTACCACCAAGTGCCTCCGACGTCCTTTAATTAAAACTAATCATCTCCATTCATCGCTTCACAAATCTGCCAAATGCCTCTTCAATCATGCCATTACTTTATCACACAGGGTTGAACGGGAGTTAAGAATGCTTTCAATGCCATTATTCTGTATACGGGTGCCATTAACGCTGATGAGAGCTATCCAATTAGACCTATGACCCATATTGCGACACAGCGAGAGCCTCTATTTTTGATCTCCCACGTGGCTTGTTATATCTGCTATTGACGTGGCTATGTTTAGTTACTTCCGGATCCTACATACGTTAGATCCCGGGATAGTATATCCTAGGAAATAGGCTAATATTCAGCAAATCGATTGTGTAACCAGTCCGGATACCGGAGTAATCTGGTTGCAACTGGTAATAAGGGCGCCAGCTTCGGTCCGCTGGGTGATTAACCTGGTTATCTCGCTATAAGGCGTTGGTCTCTTACAGGCGTGTGGCGTAACTAGACGATGGACTGTTTCGTCCTAAGTCTTCTGCGCTCACGTCACAGGAGACAGAACGATCTAATATCGTTCAAACTTCCTTAGGTGACGGGTTGGCTAGTTGTAGTCGACAGCTCCAGTCGCCTCCAGTTGTCATTAGACACTTGTGGCTGGGGGCGGTACTTTCAGCTACTTTGCGCCAAGCCATAAGCTATCTTGGAATAGGTTCTGCACGGTGTACTGACTACGGTCACCGGTTCTATGACTTAAGCTTAATTTATCGAGACGCTTGACACAAGCTTAAGCATTGACAGATTTGGTGAAAATCTCGTGCATGATTAGCATGCACTTCCTTTGGCGTAATTTTGGATTGGAAGACTCTTTGAGATTTAAAAAAAATCAACAACCTACAATGCTATAAAGACATAAAAGCTTAATGGAAATTATCTCCTTCTTATACGCAATTTTTATGACACTTAAAGGGTTACGAGGAAGAACGGTCAAAGTCAATTAGACTTTTTGAGATGAGATACATTTTTATTGGGTATACATTTAAGTAAAAAGCTTTTTTATTTTTAAACCTAACTATATTTGGTTTACAGACAAAATATATTTCGTACTGACTCGAGCAAACCCTGCATAAAAGGTTCTATTTTAAGTCAGTAAATTTTAAAAATAGCATTACGAAAAATTATAAAAAAATGACTCTCATCGTTCTTTTTCATGGCCTTTCAATTGTTTGTAGGCCACACGTTGGGCGCCAATTTTCTTATTGTAAAACTATTTTTATAAAAATAAACAAAGTCCGTTTTTATAACAATCTACGCTTTTTACACCAGGGTAGGGACTGTAAACCGCCGGCCCGCGGGCCATTATAATTATTCCATTTCTATTCATTAGATGGCCGCCCTGTTTGCGCAGGATAAATTCTGAATATTTATTAGACCGAAACGGTCGGCCGCATTTCAATTTTGTTTTCAGTTTTCAGGTAATACCGGTAATTATACTTACCGCAATTTAGGCATGCCACTGAGCCCTTCCTATAATACTCCCTTTCCCTGGAGACACCCGAATAAATTAGCCCAGCGTTTTGTTTCTCTCCGCGTAATTGGATCGCCGCTTAAGCTGGCGTTGAAAAGAGGCGAATGTCTCTTTGGAAATAGTTAGGTTATTATTATCAGTAAAAAATTATGCAGTGCCATATTCGCCATTAGAAAGATAAGAAGTTTATGCGGTTTTGAAGCAGCTAAATCCGTTTATTTTGCATATTTCCACTCCCTAATAACGTATGGCCTACTGTTTTGGGGAATGGCACCAAACTCAAAAAGAATTTTTCTCCTCCAAAAAAGAGCGGTACGCAGTTTATATAGAGTCTCACCAAGAAGTTCTTGTAAGCCGCTATTTGTAAAATCAGGAATAATGACTCTATTTTCTTCTTACATCTACCAAAATATTATGTACGCTCGTAGACACCTAACGGAAGCTCCGGTGAATAGTGATTTTCATCATCACGATACGAGGAATAAATCCAATTTCCACATAAACCGACAGCGACTTAGCAAAGTGCGAAACAGTTTTATTCACCAAAATTTGTCCTTCTATAATAAGATTCCAGAGCAATTGAAAAGCCTTGGAGAGGACCAATTTAAAAAGATAATTATACATAATTTGGTAAGAAACCCAATTTATGGTATAAGTGAGTTTGAAAATTCTGAGTTTATTTTCCATGTTGATGATTAATGAAATGCGTAAAGTTTTAAACATAATGGTATTATGATAGCTGACATTCTAATTTTCATATAATTAAATTCATTTTTTTTTTAAATACGAAGGCATATTGCTGGATTGGCAATAAAATATATATTTTTTGATTATTCTACATAGAATTTGCATTTCTATTTTAATATATTATTCTCTCTGACATTAGCATATTTTGATTATTTGTATGTAGGTATTATTGAATATAATATTACAGCCATGACAACTATCACGATAGTTATGTTTATAATAATGAAATTTTTAGCATTTAATTTTGTGACGCATCCAAGTGTAGGAATGCCTATCTACTGGAGTAGTTGATTGTATTGTATTGTATTGTATTAGGATTTTCTATGTTGGTGATCGCAGTCCATTAACGATAGTAATATTCTTATAGAAATCAGAAAAACATCTTGAATAGCCAAAGGATACTTTTTTTAAAATTTTACTACAATCGATAAAGTGCTATATAAGAGTGACAAATTAAAAAAAACCACAGTTAACAAATTTGGCTTTAGCAAAATAAGTTTTAATTTGTATGTTCGGAACAAATCTGTATTCTACACGGCAGAAACTGTCATTGTCAAAACATCATGTTTAACAATCGACTAGACAGCCTAGTTAGTCTAGCAAATGTTCAATTGCGTGTGCCACCGCGACTAACGAAGAGCTCTCATACAATTTCTGTTGATGCTTGAAACAGCAATATTGTGTCGAATAGACCGACCTCTCTCGCCAGGATGTGTCGTGTTTTTTATACCACACGTAAACGAGTAGACAATAGACATATTTAATGATTCCATGAGTTTTGTAATGAGGTGCAGTCTACTCGGGACAACCTCTAATTGTCGCTGGTGATGGATTGCAGGATTTTGGAAAATCGCCTTGTTCCAGTTGTTGCACAGATTTATTGTCGGTTATGTACAATAGAAGCGCACGCGCGTAACAGAACATTACGGCAGCGGCGAATCGACCGTCTGTGGCGATCGAATAACATGTGGCGGCGCGTTCCGATCAGCAGTCCTCTCTTCACTATAGTATCCGCAGTACAAACTGGCTACTGGGGCAATTAGAGACAGTTAACTTAGGAATGGTACCATGTCGATAAAATAATTATCTATACTAATATTATAAAGAGGTAAAGTTTGTGATGTTGTAGGAAGTAATGTCTGGATCTACTGAACCGATTTTGAAAATTCTTTTACCAATAGAAAGCCACATTATTTGTGAGTGTCATAAGTTATATATTAATCCGAAAAATGAAAAAGACTTTTTCGTGGTAGTCGGATTTGCAAAATAAGTCGGAGAATAAGCGGTCGAACAAAAACGTTTCTAACTAACACTGCCTTAACGATGAGAGATATATGATTAAGTTCTAGAGAAAAGTTGTAGAGCTTGATAATGCCTACAAAAAAGTCAGCGACAGCATATGTCTAACTTTTATATTTTATTAATTATGAATTCTTATCAAAGTAAGTAAATTTATCGTCTCAAGTGTTTAAAACAAAGGACTTTTCCCTTTTACTGCATAAATAGTTAAAGAGATAATACGACATAGGTATGGAACCGCGACCGTATCGTAATCTATACTTCTATAAATATTATAAACAGGTAAAGTTTGAGACGTTGTAGGAAGTAATCTCTGGATCTACTGAACCGATTTTGAAAATTCTTTTACCAATAGAAAGCCACATTAATTGTGTCATAGGCTATATATCAATCCGAAAAATGAAAAGACTTTTACCTGCTAAAATTAGATAGATAGATAAAATTCCTAGATTTAGCCAAAAGCGGTGAGTAAATTAATATACCGAGAGTAAATTAATATACCGAGCAAATTAATATACCGAGACAGTTCCCATCATTAAATCTTATCCCTGATATTTCATATTATTATTATTATTTTCTTTGACTTTTTTAATTTATTACTATTACTTATTCATAAATTTTGGTGACTATTGTTTGATATTATTTGACATTTTATTTTATTTTTATTTTATTAACACGATTATTTATTTTTGTGTTTTATTTCCTATTGTGATCATTAGTTAGTGATTATTAGTTATAATTTGTAATGGTGACGGGAAGATATATATATCTTTCTTTTCCTTTTTATTTTATTTTTTTTTTATTTTTTAATTATTCATTGCCGAATATATGTGATATAAAAACTAGAGAGCTAGCTGCCCTGGAACAAGTCCTGGCACTTAGTTGGGCAGCAGCAGTACTTAAATGCTAATGCTCATATCGGCCGTGTTTAATTATAATTTTAATTTTAATTATATATTTTTTTTTATTGATATGATTATTAGTGATACTTATGCACTGTTAATGAATTGTTAAATTAATTAAATAAATAAATAAATAAATACCGTAATAGGTGGTAAGTAGCTAACCGATTAGGACTATTAATTGTGGTAACCGTAACAGTTCGATTTCGACATTTTATGACATTTTAACGACACTTTTACCAAATTAGTTTTCGTGTACTTGCGGTGTCGACTACAACGGGCGAGCCCGTCACCACGGGACGTTTTAACGATTAGTCGTTCTGTCGCCCTGCAGTGAACGTAGAAGACTTTGGACAGTACAATCCTACGTCCAGCTACGTCACAACCCGTGAGAGTCCAACGCCTTACCGCGAATGAGCCAGGAATAAACCCGGCGGGCTCGAGATACTCGCGCCCTCACTTCCAATTATGACCAGATTTCTCCGGTCTCTCGATTGGTTCCGAGTTCAAGGTCGCTTGCGCGGTCCTCTCCCTTACGAAGCGGTGAAACGGTGTGCACCGAATCTATCGCGGACCAAGGCGTCCTTTGCCCAACTCTGAACCAAGATCGGATGGCCAATGGTCATTTCAAGAGCAGTCGCCGTAAGGTAGACAACCACCCCCGCTCTATAGGAAACAATACAGTTCCCAGACTCCCCCGACTGTTAGTCGGAGAGCACAGTCGATTGGCTTGCGCCGCACGGTGTGCAGACCGTCCAGGGGCGCCAGAGGTTTGATTCCCAGGGGAGACTGGTTGACCCAGTACTAAGAAAGTCTTTACAATTATCGTTAATCAATAATATTATGAAAATAATTGATACTTTCACACTGTTCCATACTAAACCCATCGAACTGGCGGAATGTGACATACTAAAAAAATGTGACACTAGAAAAATGAGTGACATGTAGAATGGGACACAGAAATGTGAAACTAGAAATATGACACTAGGAATGTGACAGTAGAATGTCACAACAGAATATCATTCTATATAGAATGTCACACTAGTGTGTGAAATTAGAATGACATAGAATGAACACACCAGTGTTTTGCTATGATACTAGTGTGTGTGACACTAGTGTGTGTGTGACACTAGTGAAAGTAGAAATTTGACAATAGGAATGTGACACTAGGAATGCGACACCAGAAAAATGAATACGTAATAACCGACGCTAGTCTATAGGAATAATAATGATTTTAACGGAAAAACTCCGCCTTGCCACGAGTCGTCTTCTTCGTCTTTAAATCAAAAGATAAACAGATCATTAACTCTGTCAAGATGTACAGGATACTGAGATTGTTATATATCACAATGTGACGCTTAGAAAGTAGTAGTATCAACATCATAGCAAAATCTGAATAGCTGTCTTAATAAGGCTGCATGTTCGTGACAGCGCCCTCCAGTTTCTTCGCCGCGTTACAGGGCTGTGAAGTTGGTCCAGCCTATACCAACTTTAAATTAAAATTCCTTGTTGCGGACTGTTCCTTTATATTTATTATTAACGAGTATTGTCGTCTTTCTATAAGTTTATTTGATCGGTCTAACATCAGGGAAAATCCAAACACTACGAAAAATTGGTTACATTAGAAGTGCTGAGGTCTGTTATGGATTACGTCTTTGAGGTCGGTCTGTTATGGTCCTTGCCACTTAAAACCATTGGTTGTTTAAAGTCTAGCCATGTTTTCGTGACACGATCATTATTAATAATTGTATAGTATTTTTTTTTACCAAACAAGATCATTTTTAACTTGATATCAATCAATCGTCACGGACTGAAATACTAATATGTCGGTTGGAAGATACGCTATATTGTGAGAAAACCGATGTGAGCTAATTGAATTAAATACCAGAATATGACACTATCACACCAAAACTATATTACAAATAATGGATTTCATAATATTTAAACTTCACGAAAAGGGCTTTATTAGAAAAAAATATTACTTTAATATTTGAAAGAAACATTTACAGTTCGTAGCTACATAACCTCTTAGGCTGGTACAATATTCGACCCTAGACAAAAAATGGCTTTCTCCCTCGTTGTTATGACAGTAATACATTACTCTCTGAACTATAAAGAACCACTACTCGTTACAATGAGTAGTGGTACTTTATATAATAGTTCAGAGAGAAGGAGGGAAACAGATCCGTTAACGATAAGGTTTGGTGATAAGTAGACATCACGGGTTCGTGACACGAAGCTTCAGCCAGAAAGAGCAGATAGAGAAGGAGAGAATAGTTGCACTCTCTAGAGAACAGCATAGGCTGGAGCACCGGGTAGAAATACCTAAAGCCACGCTACCTTGAACACCTACGCGAAGCTTAAAGTGGTGAGCACTTCTGCGTCTAGATAGACTTCCAGATGCTGAATTACGTGAATTGCATATAGTACGCTTAATCTCAGAATCGGTCACAGGCTTAAGGTGGGTATACATTAGGTTCGCGCACCAACTCTGCTCCACGCATCTGCAACTGCTCAAATGGAGATGGTGCGCGCATGAACTCAAGAACAACGAGTGCTCCGCAGTTTTCATTCGAACATTGAGCGAACATGTCATCGCTAAAACGTATTTTTAAATTTCTCATCTTTCGGATTCCACAGCACTGTCAGTGTACGATAATCGCGATTAACGACTAACGATTGATTCGTTATCGTCAATCAGCGACTTAAACGATTAGTGTTAATCGTTAGTCGCGATTGATGATTAGACGTCTGCGATTGATTTTCTCGACAGCGGTCAACTTCAGTTTTTGCGTTTTTTCGTCGGACGATGCCGTCGGTGCGCAAACGCGACCGCAAACGCGACCGCAAACGCGACCGCAAACGCGACCGCAAACGCGACTGCAAACGCGACCGCAAACGCGACCACAAACACCACCGCTAACGTGACCGCGAACACGACCGCGAACCGCGCGATTTCTCCTCGGCCCTCTCCATACCGATGGATTCGCGTTTACTGAACGCCGAACGTGATGGTCGAGACGTACCCACCAACCTCTCACTTTGCTCGCGTCCACGGACACAGTGCGCATCACTTTGTGTTCGCGCATTTACCGCCACCGCTCGGAGCGCTCGCCGCGGAGCGTGCAACGTTGCACGCTCTGGGAGCGCGGACGTATCCACTACTGGAGCAGTTGCAGGTGCACGGAGCAGACTTGGTGTGCGAACCTAATGGATACCTAGCGTTAGGTGTAGTAGATATTTAGGTGTGTGACAAGCATCGAATGGGGCACATCATATTTCACCCGTTCCTTTAACTTGTATTGCGTTAATACGCTCATGCGCACATATTCAGGTGCCGGAGGAAAAAAACGTTGATTCACTGAGTGAGGCGTCGTGTTCGTCGCGTTAGAGAAGGAACAATGCTTGTCATCTGTTTAACTAGTGCGCTTAGTTGTAGAATTGGAAGGTGCAGATAGTTAGGTTCCTTCCAGACACAGTCTCGGGTTACAGGGTTTGGGCTCGTTTCTTTTGTTGTCTAAAGTATTTTTGATTACACATGATGACGAGAGTCTGAAGATGGAGCCGGAAGATTGACACTAGAACTCCTTGATGGAAAGTGCTAAGGTAGTCGAGTTTCGGCTCGTTTGCTTTGTTGTTATGCGTATTTTCCATTACACGCGATAATGAGGGTCTGGAGATGGAGCCGGGAGATTGCCAGTGATAGAAAATAAAGCTTGTTTCTTTTAATTACTTTTAATTTATTATTACTTGCAGTTTCTGTTAGGTGTTGTCTGGCATACATTAAGCACTGGTCTATGCTCCGGGTGTAACATGTTTAATTGAGGTCATCCGTATATTTCACAATGCTTATCAATCTTCACTTTCGTTGACGTTTTAAGTGTGTAGTTTGTCTGATCGTTTACCTTATACCGTTGTAAGTATTTGGTCTAGCCGCCGCCGCGCCGTGACGGTTGATAATCGATGCGATGTCTGTACGACGACCAGAGTACTTATCCGAGTTGTCTCGATTTCTCGACGTAAACAGAGAGTAGATAAAACACCGTATTAATATTTAAACCATTTAATTACTGTTACAAGTTAATTTAGAGATATGACTTAATAGTAGAGACGATGTGACAGAAGTGATTGAAGTGAATTAATTAATTAAATTGAGCTCTATTTATACTCGTAAGCCGTGTGAAATAATCCAGATGGTGGGGTTAAAGTGCGTCAATAAAATACTTCTAAATATTAAAGACGCGTTTGAAAGATGCGAAATTAATATTCTTTGAACTATATTAATCATTACTGTGTGTACACAAAATCGTATGTTATACTGAGAATTATACATTGTCATGTATTATTCTTTGCAAGTCCCTACACTGTTAAGTATTCAACATATCTCAATTTCGATTTCGGTCGAGCCACCCTCGCAGTAGTGCCTTGCAGCGCCTCGCAGTAAGCAGCCTGAGATACAATGTTTTGACTTAGGCCGGGCTTTAAGTTGAAACAAAGGCCAACTGCATGTATTCTCACGACGATGCCGCTTTTGCGAACTCTGTCAACAGCGATATGCTATCCGCCGGGAGCAAGCCGGTTTTGATGCACGTTGCACGTGGAGAAATACTCTTGAAACGATTTAGGTTGAGAAATTATTTTAAGATCTAGAGTAAATGCATGACGATCGATAATTTAAGTATGCTAATCCCGATCCCCCGTGAAATTTAAGCCCGCTTTTTTTAAATGCTTTCAGATTTATTATAATATGTCTCGAGTCATCCGGTTCCTGGGTCTTAAGTCACTAGTGGCAATCTACGGAGCAAAGGTATGACACCTCTCAAAGATTTCATTCAAAAATATTTTTTGCATTAACTCCTATACTCTTGCCAAATTTTTTTGACTGACGGTAATTAATTGACAGTACAGAAAAACGAATTCATTAAATATGTTTATACACTTTCTACTACTGGCAACATTTCTTGCTGAAACGTATACTTTCCTCTTCTTGTTTTTATTAATCTTACCTATCCTTAGTTGGTCATCGATGGATAACTCGAAAAATTATAAGATTTCTCCAGTTGGATTAATTCTATGGTGGTAAGTATAGTCCTTGTTTATGCCATATATTGTTATTTATAAGATAACGCAAGATTACATTAAAATTATGCTTATTGACAAGACCATGAGGGCTTCCTAATGTTGGGGTTATTTTGCCACAATTTGAGGTTATTTTGCTCCTTAACGCAAAGTTATCCCTGAGAAATGTGTATACTTTTAATACAAATTTAAACTTGAGAAAATTTACCCATTCATTGCAAAAAAAAAAAAATTATTCAGAAATACTACGAAAAATATAGAACCTGCTGGAGAAATCAATGTAGCTGTAACTACAAAAGCCTACTTGCCAAAAAGATAGGATAACATATCATTTTTATTTATGACGGAGAGAAATTTCCTGGCTAAACAATGAACCAATCAGGAGCAATTATTTTGGCCATAATTTAATCGTTAATGGCTTGGTAATGGTAGGAAAAGCCTGACTATCTGCATTACCTATACATGAATATACTGCAACCAATAAAGAAATCGAAAATAATATCCAAACGTGGTTTATTTGAAATTCCACACTTTGAAATTGTAGGAGGCATAGTTAAACATTTTGCGGTTTCCAATCATTATTTTGATAGGTACCTATTACGCCTTTATGCCATTGTGCCTACTTTAAGGAACTGTAGTTATAACGTATGTGCTAGTTGTTACTGAACTTTGTGAAAATGTCAAAAAAACTTATTTTATTCTCTCCTTTTTTATTTTTTTTAAAAAGCCATTTTATTAAAAGTCTTTCTTTTAGATTACAAAATATACCTGATTTATTAACAATGGGCGATATTACATAACAGCGGCGTTTCTTTGCGTAAATCGTCGATTATTTCACTGTCACTGCAGTAATAATTTCATGGAGCAATGTTCCCCCACCAAAGAGATAACTTTGCTCCAAAATTTAAAACAATATATAAAATAGAAGACATATATAAACAAATTAAATATGACGAGCAATGTATTCATCGTGGCTTTCTCCACGCGATAAATTATTTTACATATTGTCAAGCGATTTGAATTTTCAGATAACCTCAATTAACTAAATGAACTCGTAGAATTGGAGCAAAGAACCCCACATGGCGGTATATTGTTTATTATTATTATTATTATTTATTCCGTAGCCGGCGATTGGGGAGGGGGTCGCCCTCGCAGCCAATACGCTGCTGTCGTAGCCGCTGGATCTCGTACTCCATTCACGATTCGCTTCCATTCTTGACGATTTTTTGCCACGTCTCGAGCATCCCTAGCCGATAATCGTTGATTTTTAAGATCGTCTTTGATGTTATTTAGCCAGGTTTTCTTCGGTGCCGATCGCTGAATTCTCCATTCTGTCGGACGGTCTCGCCAAAGAAGTTTACGTGGCAAGCGATTATCGTTCGTTCGGCAAACATGGCCGAACCATCGTAGTCGACGTTTTTGTACTTCTTCTTCGATCGTTGTTGCTAGATCGCATCTTTCTCTAATGGTCTCGTTTCGAATTCGGTCGCGGAGTGAGACACCGAGAATCTAAAATTTAAATATTGTTTAAATAAAACGAATTAAATAAGGTATTTTATTGGAAAATGTAACATATTGAATAAAATATTTTGCAATTACAACACTATAAAAACAAATTCACCCACTTATTTCAGCTTAGCTGCGATAGAATGAAATGTTACACTTGTAAAAAGCCTTCGTTTGGTATATTTGGCAAAACGTTACAACAAACTTCGCAAGTGGGTACATTACCCATTGTCTTTTGTGGCGATGGCGGTAAAGAAAACAAGAATTACATATACAAGTATACTTGCCACATATATATTTGAACTAGCTGACCCGTGCCCTCTTCGTTGGGCGGTAAAATTTTTTACTTGTGATGAAATTATGAGTATGGTTTGGTTAGTACTGAGTGCTATGATTTATTTCCTGACTGCCAAAAGAAGGGTTATATTTTTACTGCATATGTATGTAGGTATTTGCATGCCAATTTGACTATATTACCGTTATTTGTGAGTGTCTTCTTGTGAGTGTCTTATTTGTGAGTGTTTTATCTCTTAACCCATTTATGCAGTAAAAAGGAAAAGTCTTTTGTTTTAAACACTTGAGACGATAAATTTACTTATTTTGATAATAATTCCTAATTGTTGATAATATGACCAATAAACTTGACCTAACGATTAAAATAATTTTTAAAATTTGAAAAACTACTTTTTGTGACTTAAATATAAAAGTTAGATATATACTGTCGCTGACTTTTTTGTAGGCATTATCAAGCTCTACAACTTTTCTCTGGAACTTAATCATATACCTCTCATCGTTAAGGCAGCGTTAGTTAGAAACGTTTTCGTTCGACCGTTTTTTCCGACTTACTTTGGAAATCCGACTACCACGAAAAAGTCTTTTCATTTTTCGGATTAATATATAGCCTATAACACTCACAAATAACGTGGCTTTCTATTGGTAAAAGAATTTCAAAATCAAAATCGCTTCAGTAGATCCAGAGATTACTTCCTACAACGTCACAAACTTTACCTCTTTATAATATTAGTATAGAAGTATAGATTTATACTTTTCACATATACTCGTTTGGTATATCTGGCAAAGTGTTACAACAAACTTCGAAAGTGGGTATGAAATTACCCATTCTCTTTTGAGCTTCGTTTACCTAACTAAACTACTGATCCTTCTACGTATATTCAACTATAACACGAAACGGAAGCCCCTCGATTCCATTCCCTCGGGTGCACATACACATATCGAAACGTGTAACATTCGACGCTAGACGCGTAATGCAACATGCGCCCCCGTTACCTGCGCTCTGCTAACTTCGCAGATTTAGTTTTCTCCTGTTACTTTTCCAACTTTCCGCCGAGTGGGCAAAATCCTATGCGTCTACAAGTCTCCAGTGAATAACCCAAACATATACGTTCGACATATTGTTATACTTGTAGTAGCACACAGAGGCGGCTCGTGAATATTTTTTATGGGTGTGCAATAAAAAAAACAGGATATAATTACTTACATCTATTTGTAAATAAAATCCATTCGCCCGCGCCGGCTCCAAACACAAGACATGGTAAACAAAACAATTTGTTCGTTTCTTCACACCCACATAACCACGGTGTTTTGGTATACTGCTCAGGTTTGAAAACACGTGTATAAGTTTTAGATTTTGTACTACACGTTTGTGTTAGCATTATTTCAGGACGCGGTCGCCCCTTTGATTTTAGTTCGAGACGCACTTCTAAAGTCTTTTCACAGTTTTTTATGTACGACACACTGTATTGTTCCATTGTTACCGCCAAATAACATGCAAACAAGCTATTTTTCTAATTATTTACAGTCAAACAGTGCCAAAATTCGATATTGCCTCGCGCGCGAGTGTAAATTATTGACACTGACTGACATTTAATTTTGTTTACGTTCGGCAACAAGATGAACGTAGCCGCACTGGCTACGTCCCGGTGGGAGCGAGATAGCGAGCCGAGAGCGCATGCGCGTTGTTCACCCGTTGGAGCGGCGCTCTTAATACTGCTAAATTTCGATACAAAATCTTTTGTTTCACGTGCAGGAGATTGTCGATTTTTCTCTTTCGCACTCGTTACATTCAGTGCTGTTTGTTGTACTGAACATTGGTTCATAGGAGCGTATTCGCTGGCGCTCCACTTAGTCGGTCGGATTATTGTTCCTAGCGATGGATTATTTTTAAAAAAGTGTACAGGGTAATTATTGATTTAATTGCTTAAATTTTTGTGGGAGTGCACCGCACCAGCGCTCCTTAGGACGAGCCGTCACTGGTAGCACATATGGAAGAGTTAACTGCATTCTTAGAAACTAAAGAGTGTTACATTACACGGGTAGCTAATGGTAATCGTGTAGTTTTGCCACTTCTGTCTAATATCTTGTTCTCAGGACCGGCTCAACTCACGGTCCCGAGAAACGGTCCTATCCATCAGCCTCCTCGAATAAGGTTCTATTCCGGGAAGGACTCTGTGTCCCAGGCTATCATGCTGGTGGAACAGTTTCCTCTGAGGGATTAGGCCGGAAAAGTAAAATGTGTAGTGTATTGTGTTTTTTGAGTTAATGTAAAAAAATTGATTTCTACCTATACTACATTATTAATTTTTAAAACAAGTAAATATATTAAAAAGAATAAAAAACACGACTGCCGTTACAGAAAGTGAACTATTGTATTTATAACAAGGTAGAGAGGACGAGTAAAGTATTGAACATAACAACAAAATATGACAAA
This sequence comes from Micropterix aruncella, assembly GCA_944548615.1. Classification (NCBI taxonomy): domain Eukaryota; kingdom Metazoa; phylum Arthropoda; class Insecta; order Lepidoptera; family Micropterigidae; genus Micropterix; species Micropterix aruncella. The sequence goes on along the minus strand of OX155970.1, from coordinate 16,655,230 downwards.
TATCTTCTGTATATTTGAGACATTGATGCAATGCATCTTTCATTATCTTAATGACATTTGATTGAAACCTCAAATAACTATATACAATTTAACGCCCTTTATACTCATTTGTATGTACTCTTTCGAACTATCTTTTTACATTAGTACCATTTCTGGTCGCTTGATGTAATTTAGTGTTTATTAGTGTAAACAAAATTGATGAGAGCGATTTGACCCCCTCCCCATGTATTGAGCGATTTTTGCCTATAATCAACCATTATCCTGAAGGTCTAAGCTATTCAAAAAAATATATTTCATTGAGGTACCCGATTTTCCGTTAGCTTCTGGAATCATTTGTAGTACTTTACTTGTAACAATAAATAAATACAAACGGAGCTGCCATGGAATTCACCGACCGGAGTCGGGCCCATCATAATACTATTTTTTACACTTCTGGGGGGTGAGCAGTGGATTCCGGACTTACGAACCGGCTGTGGTAGGTTTAGGACAGCTGTCTTGCCACATGTGAGCGTTCACCTTGCCACCCATTCACTCCCCCTTCGAAGCCATAGAATTTGAGATACGCAAATCGCAGTTTTAGATAATTTTTCTAAGAAACAGTTGATTATTTTTCTGGAAAGGCCAAGATCTTTAAAGAGGTGAAATAGAGATTTAGCTGGCAGGCCACGAGCGCCAACTTCCACCGCGTGAAGGTGAACAGTGAAGCCGTTCCGGGTCACGGCATTTGCAAGATCATGGTATTTATTTAATTTGTACTCGTGGTCTTTTGGGATATTTGATTCCCATGGAACAGTTAATTCTACAATAAGAGCCACCTTCCGAGATAGAGAGTAAAGAGTTATATCTGGACGGAGGGCTGTGCATCCGAGACTTTCAGGGAATTTATACTGCTTAGAGACCGAATCAACCTCCAGAGTCCAATCTGTAGCTTTCTCGATTATTGAGAAAGGTTTTGTAGTTAAATGTTTTTTGCCTTTAGAGCCATCCCGCACAAACTGTATTGGGGGTTTGGAGGATACTGTCAAACCCTTGTTGGCACGAGCCACTGAGAGACTAATTACCTCGCGAATAACAGCGAGAACTTTGTCATGGCGGTAAGTGTACCGTCCTTGATCTAAGGCCACCTTGCAGCCAGCTAGAATGTGTCTAGCTGTGCAAGGGGTATTGCTACAGAGGGGACAAGAACTATCCTCGGCAAAGCTCCAACGAGCGAGGTTACTGGGGTCTGGAAGTGTATGCTGAAAGGCATTCAAATAAAATTTCAGCATCTCTGGCGTCCAGTCATAGAGCATTACCTTCCAGTGCATTGGAGGCGGAATGCAAAAGTCACCAATTGTTGTCCAGTCATTCTGGCATTGAAGGCCAATAGCATGAGCCATACTCTTGCTGTCGTAATCTCCCCGCAAAAGAGACTTCTTCAAGTCCACGTCGCTCGTGGTTGTACTGCCATACCCCAGACCAGTGCCATTCTGGCTGATTCCAGTAAGGAACCTTTTGTGGAAGTCTACGCGGGCTTGTAGTTCATTTGAATCACTACAGCCACTTATTACGTGCTTCGATATTGCCGGATCTTTGGAATTGCACAGAATCGAATTTTTGGTTATTCTGGAGTTGGCGTAGAGCAGAGAGGGCAGTTTAAGCGCTAGCCCAAAATTTTGTTTGGACCTGAAGAGAGTCGAGGGGTCAGCTGGTTTGGCTAAGGACAGCCAGGATTTTAAACTAGCTGTCACCAGTGCATCTAGACGGGACAGTTGGGTTTTGGTAAAATCGTAAATAAGAAAGGGCCATGACAAATGTGACGTTAGATAATTGTCATAGATCCAGGCCTTACGAGGGCCAGAAATTAGCAAGGCATCTATTTTCGCCAGGCAACTTTTGAAATGCTCTATAACATGATCGCCCGAGACGTCTTTTCCCTGATGGGTGATTTTTCTGCCGAGGAATTTGAAATGATTGTTTGGGTCTATAAGGGAGATATTAGAGCCCTTATAGACCAATTTGGGGTCATAGGATGTAAATTTTGTGCCCATGCGGGCGAGTCCAAGGCAAAAACATTTATATTACGGTTTTTAATGAAATAATTGTGGTTTATGTATTCATCCATATAGATAGACGTATATTTCAGGAATTTACTCAATCGGATCTTTCATTTGCCACTAAACACGATATATTTATGTTAATTTATTGACATTAGGACATTTGGATATTTAGACAACTATGTACTTACTTGATATTAGGACAGTTAATGTACACTATGACACTCGGGATGACAAAACGATTCTAACGATACCACGCGCTTCTAAATCGGTTAATACATTTGAACGGAATAAAGATACGTAAAAATACATAAATGAACCCTCAAAACATAACACTATTTTTTTGTTGGGCTGTCGTGTAATAATAACATGTATTTGAATGTTAAATAAATGGTTCCAGAGTGGATTGTCTGGGATAGAGTCTGTTATGTAAATGTGGTCTCTCTGTCATGTTGCATCATGATGAAGAAAAAATTTCGATTATTGACGGTCGAACTATCAAATTATATGAAATCGAAGAATATCGCGGTTGTTTGATAGTATAAACAGGATAAAATGAATTTACCGCGTGAAGTTTGTAGCACCCGACTTTTCGGCGAAGTTGCGGCCGTCGTTGTCCAGGGCAGACTACAGTACTGTCAATCGTCATCCGTTGTTCCGCGGGTAGGCGGCAAACTACTGCTGTTACTCCGCAAATTAAAACAGTGGCGGGGCTGTGGGGTCGCCGCGCGCGAATTTCGAAAAACAAAACCGAAACAAACGCCGCCGAAACGTCGGGTGCTACAAACTTCACGCAGTAATAAATTAATAGTTAAAGAAAACACTAAAAACACGCTTTTATAAATGCACGTAAAAACCACATCATCAGACCTTGTAACCTAATCGTGGTCAAAGTTCATTCCAAGACTTTTCTAACAAGTCCAAACACAGCTATGATACGATGTTCCATCATGAAGTTCCAGTTCATATCTTCCAACTCTATCATCAGATCAGTTCGACAGTACCATATTATTGTATTGTCATCAGAACTACATACAGCTGCCAATTTTCATGACGCTACGATCCTTGGAAGATGGTTAAATTAGTTACCTTAGATTCCATTACATAGTTAGTTACATACAGGTCGACCTAATAAAAGCGTGTTAAAAAGAATCGATTACCCAATACTGCCATAGTAATAGAGTTCGTCGACGGAAATTTCCAACCTACAAAGTCATTTTCTGGTTTTCTCGTACAGAAGCCCGTCCATCTGTGACGTTTCAGTGCATATCTTAATTAATGTGGCAAATTAAGAGCAGCAGACACTTCGCTTTGAGTTAACCCTTGATCGGTTAGTAAGATTGTCTGAGCGACTTTAGCTTCAGTAATTGCGACTTGAGTTTCAGTAATTGCGACTTGAACTTCAGAAATTGCGACTTCAACTTTAGTATATGCGACTATAGCTTCAGAGCATATTGAAGATCAACAGCTATCCAATTCAAAGGAAGAAAAGGATAACGTATATAACTTTAATAAAGCAAACTTAACCGTATTTGCAGCTCGATAACACTGTAATGATATTTAATATGACGGGAGATGTCATAAGCAAGTGCAGAGAATATAAGAGTCGGCAGATGTTGAAGTATTGCTTTATTATAATAGAGGCGAGGCGCGGGACGAAGCGCGAGACGAGAGTGTGAACGGGCACCCGCGTCTCGCCTCGCGCCTCGCCTCGCCGCTCGCGGCGCTCGCGTCGGGAGCGGTTTTTTGAGAACGAGTCAAAGGACCTCGCGACGAATAGTTGGGGAGCCAGCGACAAAAAAGCGCAAAACTTTTGGAAAACGGATACTTTCAGATCAGACATTATTTTGGCCATAGAATGCCGGGTTACAGTCAACAGGCCAGATTTCGGAACATCTGGTGCTGGCATTTAGGAAAGATGTAATTTTAATTAGTACCCCTAAAGTTTTTTGGAAAAGCTGAAAAATAATCAGTAGACACTAGATGCAATAAAGCACTCGAAACAGATGGTCAGATTGATTCATAATCGAACGCATGGCGTCAGCATATCCTTACCATTATCTTGCACGGCACAGTAGGCCGATACGTCATAGACCGATGCGTGACATGGAGATGCTGACGCCACGCGTTCGATTATGAAGCAGTCTGACCGTATGTTTCGAGTTCTTTATTGCGTCTACTGTCTACTGATGAATTTTCAGCTTTGCCAAAACACTTTGGGATATCAATTAAAATGACACCTTTCCTAGTACGCCAGCGCCAGGTGTCCCGAAACCTAGCCTGCTGACTGTACCCCGGCATTCTATGGCCAAAATATTGTCTGATCTGTAAGTATCAGCTTTTCCTAAACTCTTTCACTTTTTTTGTCGCTGGCTCTTGGACTAATAGGTGCTAGCTCGCACGCACCACAAGAATGTAAACAGAAACTCATTTTCCTTCGAGCACGCGAGGCGCGAGGCGACTCGCGGACACGAGGCGCGAGGCGAGAGTGTAAATCAGCTATAATAAGATTTTCGATTTAGATGTACATACACTAGAGAGGTGTCACCTACAACGGGCGAACACTTTACCCCAGGAAGGTTTATTAACGATATTGATCGTTCTTTCAACCTGGGGCGAACATGTAGGAAACAGTCCACCGTCTAGCTACGCCATCACGCCCGTCGGAAAGCAACGTCTTACCGCGAGGCACTGGGAAGAGAACCCAGCAGGCCGGCCTTGCGCCTTGAATACCAAATTTGGCCGGATTTCTCCGTCCTCTCGTCCGGTTCTAGATCCGAAGTCGGTTTTAAGCCATTTTAAGGTTACATGAAACCTAGGAACGACCATATCTGAAGAATTTTGTATAAAGATTTTTTTTCAAAATATAAGGAATTATTTTTAAAAGTTTCCAAGCAAATCCCTCGGTAAGGAACCAATTTATAATTTAGACTCAAAAAAGTTCCTCATTGCCTTGGACGTTAAGACTTTAAACTGATTTCGAAAACTTTCAGGCGCGATTACTCCTACAATGTAGGCGGTGTGCTTTATTTTACTTAATTCTATTGACTGGTTGAATCTCTAGCGTCGCGCTTAACCGCATTTTTATGAGGCCCTAAATTAATTACAATTAATTAAAATGTGAGTGCGCTCTGAGAGTTACGCTAAATATGCTTTACTATTAACACCCTTATACCACCACTGCGCAAAGACAGTTATTATGTGCGAGCGCTGCGATTAAACGTTTAGTAGCCCGGTCGCCAGCACGAGCGTACGTGGAATCTGTGCCTCACGCCTCGTCAACACTGGATTTTGTTGGTCAAACCCTACAAAATTGTCCCCGCCCATTTCTTTGCGTGTACGCCCATTTGTCGCCGTCTCATGTCGTCTTAAATAATCATAATTGCTAAAATTAAAATAATATAATTATACCAAATTATGAAAATTAAACGTGAGTTTGGAAAATAAAAATGACATTTAAATGAGTAGATATATAAGTATTAAAATAATCATAAAAAATAAAGAAAGACTCGCTTTCCGCTTTCGAATAATAAAAATTTATAAAGTCATTAATACAATGCATTACAAGAATACAATACAACTGCATTCTAAAATCTTTTTTGTTGAATAATTATTCTGTTTACAATGACGGAATTATTGAATAAGAAATTTACCAAAGTTAAACGATAATTTATTTGTGACAAATTTGTGGTGATGGCAGTAGAGGAAACAAGAATTAGATATATAAAAGAAAAAAAGAAAAATTGCTTTAAGTCTTGGGAAGGAGAAGGATGGGTCTAAGGGTTTGATACGTTGTTAATCAAATAGAAAAATGATAATGAAAAAAAACATATCCACCATTATTAACGCCCTACCCCATTCCCTCTACGTATCACCCTCCCCCTCTTCTCCCCCATTAGCAGGTACGCGCCGCTCCGCAGAAGCGTGTAGGCGTCGGTACGCGCTCGAACTTTTGTTTACCTTGCTGCTGGCTGGCTGGGGCTCTTTATCGGCGCTAAAGTTCCCCTGGGATAGTGCCGACTGCCGCCGCCGCCGCGTTTCGGTAGTCGTTGCTGCTCTCCGCATATTATTTTGCAGCATTTCGCTTACCTTATACACCGCCGCCGTGTAATTCCTACCGTTCGCCTTGAATGGCCCGCCTATTTATATGTATAAAGCGAGTTAGCATCTCACCTAAGTACATTTCTAGGGCTGGTATGTTTCTTACGACGATTATCATAACAATTTGATGTCCTTTCACGAAATTATTTTATCTCTCCCTTATACCTCTTATAAAAATAATAATAATAATAATAATATACTCTTTATTTGCACCTAAATATGATACATAAGGCAAGCTTATTGCGACATAGCAATATCTTACAACTAACCTAATTATAGTAAAAACATGCGCGCATTATGGTAATAAAAGTTATTACGTTCGTCTGCATAAAATACAAACCAGTAAAAATATTTAAAACTAAGAATTCCCGAGAAAAGAAAATTGGGAAACGAAGAGGAGAGAAGGGGAAGAACTAGTTATTTTTTTAGGAAATTAGTAATCTTTGAGGCAAGTCTTAAATGATGGTAAAGAAGCCAGGAGATCGTTCCAGTCTTGCCCCATGAGCACAGAAAGAGTAGGAATAGAAATCAGTATTATGACACTGAATTTGTAATTAACTGTCAGAGGCTGACCGAAGTACGAGACCGTGGTTCAAAAAGCTCGTGGAGATAGGATGGTGTTGATTGGGAGAGTACACGAGAGAGAAGAGCAAGTCTATGAACGTTTCCCCTTTAGCGTACTGGCAACACCTTTAACTGTGCCTGTGTCTTATACCTCTCTTATGCTCTTCATCCTGGTGCAACGAACCAAGTGTTAAGACTGATTAACATCTAGTCAGTTACCAATTTCAAACTCAATACAAGTCAGTGCTGACTCGGTACTGCCATCGCGAAATTGTTTTCCAGTCACTACGGTTTATATTTTCAGTTCTTCCCTTTCTCTCCTGTTCCTCTCCCAATTTTCCTCTCCTCGGGCACTATTAGTCTTAAATTCTTCCACTTGTCTGTATGTTATGTAATAATCTTTATTTTCACAATGCGCGCATGTACCACTATGTTTAGGTTAGCTGTAAGACATTGCCATGTGGCAATAAGCTCGCCTTTTTTGTATACTTTTTAAGTGCAAATAAAGAGTTTATTATTATTATTATTATTATTATTATATTTATACCGCTATATATTTTAAAGACAGTCCCCCCCCCCCTCCTCACCACATGCGTCAGCGGTAATGAACCTGTGTAAACGCCGAAGTTAGTAGTTGGTCAGTCGCTGGCAATGCGTAGGGTGATATCCCGTAGTATGGAAAATTAGCGAAAAAGTTTAATTAGCGAAAACGACGCATTTTCCCTTAATGACTTTATTAACTTGCGTACACCTTATTCAAATAACTACGCCTGATTGACTGCATGTAAGCAGTGTGAGTCAGTTCTCAGCACCAGGACTGTCGCATGTTACTGATTCAATGTGAATCTGTATTTACTTAAAAAAACGTCATAATTCTGTTTATTGTTATATTTTTATTTCAAAAAGATAATACTACAAATTTAAATTATGTAAATGCCACGTTAATGCATTGTCATGTATACATTTAAGTATACTTAGTATGAATTTAACGAACATAAAGTATTTTCTAGAAGTAAGAGGGGTGACGGTGATTGTGGCAGCAACGCAGGCGAAAAGACGAAGCGCAATACGTGCAGCTTTAACCAAAATCAAAACACATAATCGTACCCGCACGCAGCACTCACCGCTCTCTTCTAATATAGCCCTGAGCCCGCTGCCCAACGGGGCAGTTGCAATGAAACCTCGAAATGGAGAGTTCCCGAACACCGAACAGTTGCAATGTAACCGCGAAATGGAGTGTGCGCGAGCACTGAACAGCTGTAATTATATCGCGGTACCGACGAATACACGAATAAAAGAACAGTCCGCTCGAACAGCTTTTATTAACCCTTCCTATGTGAGCTAACCATTTTTGGTTAGACGCTTTCCGCGCTGTGCTAACTGTAATATTTATTCATTATTATCTTAATTGTTTTACGAGATAATGTTGTAACGTTATAATATTTCAAATTTCAATGTGATCATTTTGCAGTTCTTTTTACGATCCGTATACCTAGTAGTTAAAAAGTTATGCGCAAAACTATCCCGGGCAGAAATTTTACCCCGCCATAGGAGGGGTTAATGACGTCTACTGCCGTTCGTGCGACGCGATCTATTTGGAGTTAAAAGATTCAGGGTAAAGGGTTATGGAGATCTTTCGCATGTCCTAAACATGTAAACCAAACATCTTAAACATTATTTTAATAAGCTGAACTGAGCTGAATGTACGCATTGTTCGATTTAACCACATTTTTGCTTAATGATGGCGTTGAGCCTGCCGATGAACGCATCACATGCTGCACGAAGACATGCATTGAGCGCATCCAAATTATGGTATATTCTAGTGGACTTCTAGCCTCCAAAATAGTCCAATTAGAAAAATCCAGTGGATCAGCGCCTGGTGAATAATGGCCCTGGTGCGCCGATATAAACCTCGGAACATTCTCAATACGATTTTTTCGATTTTCGAAGTCTTTATGTACTGGAATTTTCTTATCCTGGCTTCGAGCCTGGCCTTCTTTGGTAACGAATAGTTTCCTGCAGCTTGGGCCATAAGATCCATTTTATTCTCGGATCGGCTCAAATTACGATTCAGCTCCTATTCAAAAGCCTCCACGTGCGGAAACCAACCGGTTGTGCACTCTGACTAATTGCTGAAGGAGTCTGGAGACTATGGTAATAAACTGTCTCCTAAGCAGCGGGGGTGGATGTTAACCTATTGTCATGCAGCTCTTGAAACAACCTTGGGCCACCCGATCCCGTGTGTGCCACACGGCAAAGGAGCCCATTTCCGTGATAAATTCAAATTGAATTACCGCTGTTATACAACAGGTAAATCCACGTAAGCGACTCCGTACCCGTAACCAGTCGGAGGTATCCTGACGGTTAATTCCAGAGGGAGATATCCTTCCATAACTGGTAGTTAGGGGGCGAAGCTGCCCGCTGAGTACCTTTCCCGGTGCTGAGCTAGGCAGAAGATTGTCTAGTCTCTAAGTCTTCTACGCTCATCCTACGGCTGAAAGAAAGATCACATATCATTATACCAGCCTGGGGTGACGGGATCGCCCGTTGTAGTCGACAGAGCCCTATTGTCCTGGCTTCGAATTGTTTATCTGCCCACGGTAGAAATGCTTCTAAGACCTGTTCGAGATACACGGTCTTTTTAACCTTGTCATCCTGGTCGATAAAAACGAATGAGGAGCAACCTTCAGCAGTCACTGCCTTCCAGACATTTACAGAAGGTGATCATTGCTTTTCGAATGCTAATCTTAACTTGAGATTACGGTTTGACTTCCTCTATGACCAACACGTTCATTTTGCTTGTTTACGTATTGGTGGACGGTGATTTTTTTTATTCGAAAATGCAGTGTTTGGCAAATCCTCGTTCGCCTGCAAGCTTTTCGGTGCCTTGGCTTTATTCAACGGTACTTTTTTTCTGTAGTGGAGTTCAGTCTAATACGTTTTGTATCTTATAGCGCTCTAGGTGGAGGTCATTTTTCAATATTTGACGAACACTCCAGCTCGAACACTTCTGAGACGAAGAAATTTAGGATTATTTTCAATAATATTCTGAAAATATCATGCGAGACCGTATATATTAAGCAATCGGTTAATATATACGGAATATTAGACTGGCAATAACCTTATATAGAGCATAGTTTTAGCCGCGAAAGACAGATGGTGCTGGCGTAGTGTTCAAGCACGATGACTTTTTTAAAGTGTAAACAAGTTCATGTGATCTACGGATGGTTAATAGTTCGTCTAGGTTGGACCATAGAAAAATTCTGAGAATAACGTTGGCACTCTATTAATTAGTGATGCTACGAATATTCGGTACTATTCGGTATTCGGCTTATTAGACCACTTTTTTAATATTCTGTATTCGGCCGAATACTGCGTACTATTCGGTCGAATACCGAATAACATGAAAAAAAACGCACTCAAAAATTTATCTATTTTAATTACAAATTATATTATTGCATCAATACTTAAAATCTACTAGTGGTAGGTTATGATGAATTAAAACATTTTTTTTTAATATTGGTTGGTTGTAAACGATTGCGCTTTTCCTCTTAACCAATACTTGTCTCTGAAAATGGCCTCTCACTATAAACACTACTGCCAGGAGATGATAGATAAATCGTTGCGAATTTTGTCAGGCTCGGATATTGTTTTGCGTTTGCTGACCACCAATTGTAAGGGTTTGTCGTCCGATATAAGTGAACAGTTTTCAAATAAAAATTAATCTCATGTCCAGTAGAACTTTTCTTCATACCCTCATCATTTTGCATATTATCTGTAGCGACTTCCTCAAAACAGTTCCAGGAACTGTCGTGTATTTCAATCGTTTTGATTGGTTTTTCTTTTCTTACGAAGTGGAAAAGAATCACCATCACATTAAATACTAGTAAACTCATCGCAACTTATTTTCAGAGCTTCTAAAAGATTTGTTGTCTTGCTCTTTCCGTTTGGACCAATCCCAGGAAACTAGTTTTGAACCGCGGGTCAAAAAAAGTGGCAATCAATGAGACAGGTCATAACCTGTCACGCGCAATTATATTATGCACGCCGAGCACACATTTTACGCCGAACATTCGGCGCTTCGGCCGATAGCGTGGCCAAATATTCGGTATTCGGCCAAATAACTATTCGTGGCATCACTAATATTAATGTTTACTGATCTCAATTTACTATGAACCCCCTCAGATTCTACTTTACAGCATCGCATTCCACATTTTCCCATCGCAGTTCACCCTATTATCACCACCCGAATGCCATTTACCTTACCGCAAAGGACAATATCGTCCGAGTTGATCGTTTGCGTCTCGTTCGGCACTATTATGATCGTTTCGCTTATTACGCTCGTGCGCAATTTGCCTTTAACGACCGTAACTTAATACGCCGCCCGTATTTTTTATTACAGACTTCTGAATAGATTCGAGAGACCGCAGCATTCGTCTCTTTATTCTCTGTGTTAAATGCTAAAATTTCACTTCGCTTTAACGAGGTGCGGCAGGAGATTCGTCTAGCGGAGCGCTATCTTATTTGAGATGAGGAATAATACTGTTATGAGATCTGAGTCTGAAAAGCATCACACAATTGTGACAGGGTCCGAAAATGATTCCCAAATTTAAATGAATTATTGAATTTTATATAGTTTTAGGGAACGTCGTCGTCATCACTTATTGGGCGTCGGGGTAATCAATTATTGAGAGGTGATCACCCGTCATTGAGACGGGTGATTTATTTTATGATGATGGTGATCACTGTGATGAGACAAAGGATAGCCCCATCGTTCCATCCATCCTTTGAATGTCTGATATCTGACTCCAGAAGATATGCGAAAAAGTGAAAGTCCAAATTAAACGAAGCTAGAGATTTATTATTCAATTCCTTTGTGTGAGTATGAACAAAGCTAGGGCGGGAGGGCACGCTTGCATCGCGATACAATTGCAGTCGTCAGTGCGCGCGCGATGCTTCCGTGGATGACATATGACGATCACTGTTTTGCGCTGGGCAGTGTCCAGCCTGCGGGGAAAGAGCGGTGAGGGGCACGCAGATACGATGACGTTTCTGTTTGTTATACGGACTGCACAATTGCATTTTTTTTATCATCATCTTATGTGCCGCTACATAGTTATATAATCATATAGTTATATAATTATTATACCAGATCGTTACGATAATCGTTTGTAAGAAACATGCCAGCCCTAGAAATGTACTTAGGTTAGATGCAAACTCGCTTAAACATATAAATAGGCGGGCCATTCAAGGCGAACGGTGGGAATTACACGGCGGCGGTGTATAAGGTAAGCGAAATGCTGCAAAATAATATGCGGAGAGCAGCAACGACTACCGAAACGCGGCGGCGGCGGCAGTCGGCACTATCCCAGGGGAACTTTAGCGCCGATAAAGAGCCCCAGCCAGCCAGCAGCAAGGTAAACAAAAGTTCGAGCGCGTACCGACGCCGACACGCTTCTGCGGAGCGGCGCGTACCTGCTAATGGGGGAGAAGAGGGGTGAGGGGGGGGGGGTGTGGAAAGGGGTAGGGCGATAAAATGGCGGATATGTTTTCGTTCATTATCATTTTTGTATTGGATCAACAACGCACCAAGTTTTATACCCATCCTTCTCCTTCCCTAGACTTTATGCAATTTTTTTTATAAGGCATCCTGTGTCCCACTACCATACGGAGTAACGCCCGACACTTCCTGCAGGCTTCTCTTCACCAGTATATTTTGACATTATACATAGAATAAAAACGAATTTACTGCGTGAAGTGTATAACACCCGACGTCTCGGCGATGCATACCGCCGTTGTCCAGGGTGGACTGTTGTGGTTTCATTAACCGTTGTGTTGCCACCCGGGGGTGGGTACCCATCGGCGTACGTTTTGTTGAATACCTTTTTTTTTTCAAACAAGATTGACCAAAACCTTTTTGTATCCCCATGATTTGACCGATTCTCTATCAAAATTTGCATTCTACAAATTAAAAAAAAATAACAACTTGGATTAATATATAAATATATATTTTTATTTCAAATGGCTTATATATTGAATGTACTGTATATAATAATAACTTTTGCAATGTGATGTTGGACAAAAATCATGGAGTTTTCGTTTATTTGCACAGTAATATACAGCTTTTGTATGAAAAATTACAAAAAAAAGTCAATTTCAATCTTTTACACAGATATATTACAAATCAATGATTACAATTCAAACATTTTCTGATTTTTGCTGTGTGCTGATCCCAAAGGGGCTTGTTACAGTCAAGTCAAGACTTCTTTGTCTATCTTCTCTTTCGAATAGGCTGCTCGTTGCAAACTTTTCTACCACTAGCTTCTCGCTGATTGTTGTTATCAGTTACCACTTCAGCTACTGGCCTTTCGTAGTAACTTTCGATTGCGATTCTCGTTGCATGATTTCGCATGACTTGCTGGTTAGAAAATCGCTCTTCTGTCACTGGCAAGGCAAGTTCTTCTGATAGCTGGCTTATAAAAAGTCTTAGTCTGTTAGCTTTTTTTTGCAAGCATATCATTATTTTCATACGCAGAAACACCGGCGATATCGAAAATATTGTAAAAAAAAGCTAACGGCCATCTGCACGTTCCAAACTCTCTCAGTAGTGACTGCACGTCTTGCTTCTTCGAGCGAACGATGAAAACTGAGCTATACGGCTTTACTGCTTCAAATATATAGGCATACCTGGCCTTACCAGAAACGAGAAATTTACGGTGCAGCTGCGCACGTTTTATACTTGATTTAGGACTTCCAATGTCCCTGTATATAATTTAATTATTATATTCAGGTAAGAATATCTTCCTAGAATATGAATAATTAAATATTGATCGAATGCATATAATTATATTTACGTGGAGGCCGCCGGATGGGTTTTGTGAGTTTGAGCTATAGTCGACAGTGCGGTGTCGTAAGCTAACGAAAGAACGCGTGTTATATGAACTCCGATCCCCGCACCACAGCCACCGCTTACATTAAGCTCAGTCCCTGACAGTACATATATCCGTTAACTCTGAAAATATTACACTCATTTTTTTGGGCATTCCTGTTCCTACGTATATATATATATATATATATATATATATATATATATATATATATATATATATATATATATATATATATATATATATATATATATATATATATATATATATATATATATATATATATATATATATATATATATATATATATACTGTCATGACACTTTTATTACACCAATTGAGCGATTCCAATGTCACCATACATTATTGAAGAACTTTGGGCGCAGAGCTTACTAGACCTACCCACAAATACCCGAATGCCATAATAAATTATGATAATTTATGTTACGGAGGTGTACGTACGCCGCAAAATTCGACTAAAATGCCATTTCTCGCGTAATTTATATACGAAAAGCAAACTTTCTCCCTAACTAATAATACCGCAAAGTCCGAGTAGTGATAACCCTTTCAGCCGGGGCGCAAATTCTATCAACTAATTAGGGACGTCGAAAGTATTTAGTTCAAACTGATTTACAGACATCTTGCGGTGTCGACTACAACGGGCGAGCCCGTCACCACAGGACGTTTTAAGATTAGTCGTTCTGTCGCCCTGCAGTGAACGTAGAAGACTTTGGACAGTACAATTCTACGTCCAGCTACGTCACAACCCGTGATAGTCCAACGCCTTACCGCGAGTTAGCCAGGAATAAACCCGGCGGGCTCGAGATACTCGCGCCCTCACTTCCAATTGTGACCAGATTTCTCCGGTCTCTCGATTGGTTCCGAGTTCGAGGTCGCTTGCGCGGTCCTCTCCCTTACGAAGCGGTGAAACGGAGTGCACCGAATCTATCGCGGACCAAGGCGTCCTTTGCCCGACTCTGAACCGGGATCGGATGGCCAATGGTCATTTCAAGAGCAGTCGCCGTAAGGTAGACAACCACCCCCGCTCTGTAGGAAACAATACAGTTCCCAGACTCCCCCGACTGTAAGTCGGAGAGCACAATCGATTGGCTTGCGCCGCACGGTGTGCAGACCGTCCAGGGGCGCCAGAGGTTTGATTCCCAGGGGAGACTGGTTGACCCAGTGTCCTACCCAGGATTCGCACCCCATGCGGGGAGGCCGTCGGATGGGTGTTGACCCGTGAGTGTGACCGACCCTGAACACATGGGTCATCGTGGCCACCTCATCATGGGCCCGTTAGCCCCCTGATTTACAGACAGCTAGGAGCGATTGCGAATGGCGAAGCACTTACAATTTCGGTGTTATTCAACGTGAGTATTTAGTTACAGGCATTTTTGAAGGAGGCGAATCAGTACCAGCAAATAAACAACTTTTGATTAAAAAAAGTCAAACAAAAAATATACATATATATTTAATTTTAAACATTTTTAAAATAGCATCAACCTTAAGCACGATACGTCTTTTAGCGGTAGGTAAAATATCGCTAATATTGTTTATCAACCTTCCAGCTGCGGGCGATTTTCTCATCTGTTCGTACGAAGTCACGGGGCGATTTCAGTAGCTATTTTAAATATTTGCGTTTCTATATCATTGAACAGTGTTTGTTGCCTTTACTTCCGGAGTTGGAGTGAAAGGAAATGCTGGAGGATCAGCTGTCATATTATCCATATCGACTTCATTCCACACACGACGACTTGCTAGATCCACGTCGTCCTCGGACTCCTCATCACTCTCACTGAAAGTCTCTTCAGAGCTAAAATCGCTTCCCATTTTTTTTTGATTCATCGAAATCCGCCTCATCAGAAGATATTACGCGTCTCGGCATATTGACAATGAATGTATGGTCGCAATAACTGATCGGATAGACTGCACACAACTGAATGTAAATTATGCGAAGCGACAAGACTGTAATGTTTTATCTGTTTACAGGGAACAAACTGGTAAAAACCAGTCGTTCCGATTCGCACGTAGAACTTGTGAACGTGAAAATACCGATCGCGTTGACGGGGAAATAGCGTCTCCTGACTCAAACATTACCTAGAAAAAATATGGAACGCTATAATAGCGTGCGTGCCCCGCGATTTCGCACGGAAGAAGCTGAACGCGTACATGTGCGTTGCCCGCGGTTAGAGGTATAGAGGTATTTACCTACCGCTAGATGGCGCAGCGCACTCAACACTTCTCAAACCTTTTTTCAATTAATAAGATTTCAAAATTTGCAAAAGAAAAAACAAAAAAATAGACTTTTTTTATATTCTCAAAAGTGGCAGATATGCTCGTACTGATTCACTCCCTATCAAGGATGCTAGTAACTAAAAACCCATCCTCTATATATAACTACAATAATGACTGCTTCGCGCGGGTGTCGATAATAGGATTACCGCCAAACAGCCAACGACTTGATATCCCTTCAGAAAGTAGGTCGACCTGATTGAAAAGGATTATCGGCGAAGAGCGCGGATAGTAAGAATGCAACGCATTAAACACGCTCGATTCAATTGTTTACGCAAATATACTGACTGAAACAACAAAGCATCTGTATAAGAAACTTCAAGTCTACAAGACCAATATTGCGAGATTGAAATATGACTAGTGCCCCCCTCCCCCCCCCCCCACCTGGTGGACTCAGCTATTGCTATGACCAAATGATCCCTGTGCTAAATTTCAGTTCAATAGGATCACTCGTTTGAGCGCTATCGTGGAGGAATACTACAGACACACAGACAGACTTTCACCTGGAAATGATCTTATTCATCTTATACTGCGGCCACAGCTAGCGGGAAACGTCAATGCCCATCATCGCGATAAATGAACGTTCAACGTCAACGCCCATTCTTGGCAATAAAATTGGCCTTAATTCTTCTTCAACCAAAAAGATGCGGCGCCGTTTTTTAAGCGCGAAGGCGGTTTCTTGCGGTAACGAGATGGACGTTGACGGTGCTACACATATTTTCATGAGTGTACATTTTTATTATATGAACATAATATTATATCATTACCGAATGAAGTAATATTGTTAAAATTTCCTAAGGAGACGGGTTCACCCGTTGTAATTGGCAACTCTAGTTGTCATTTATAAATGTTTTCTAACTTTGACAATAATTTGCAAAGAAACCTTCAGTTTTAGTTCGATATTTTGAGATGAAACATTCGTTTATTGATTCAGTTGTTTATTTCTTTTTTTTGTCGTAGTTACAAACATTGCACTAAGTTTATTTTTTATTTAAATCATCACCCTGTAAAGTACTGCGAATCAATAACTTGTAATGATCTGAAAATCATCACATGATCGCTTAGCAGCTCTAAGCTAACCGGAAATAGATTAATCGAATTTTTAAAATTAAATTGTACTTTAAAAAGATCATAGTGACATCTAGCGATTTAATTAGGAACTAAACTTGACAGATGAAGAATGTCAGTTGCTAAACTATAGAGTGCAGTGCCAGCGTCACATAAATAAAGGGGTTTTGAGTGGTTCTTGAGAGTTAAGGACATCATTAGGGGTTTAAATATAGACAATCAGGAATATTTGGCAAGAAATTAGCATATTTTGAGATTTTTACGAAAAATCGACGTAAATATCAATAATTGACAAATAGACAATAGAAGCATGTTTATGGTCTTAAAAAAGTCGACCGATTGGTTTTTCAAAGAAATATAAAAAGGGGTTCATTAAATAGTAGGAATTATGGGAGAATTAATAGCAATATTGATAAAGTCATTTGAAGAACATTTAATTTATTATTAAGAGAAATTGGAAAACATAATCGACATCGATGGAAGAAAGCCGAATTAATGAAATTAAAAGAATTTTTCACCAAATAATTGCCAGTCAAAATAAAATTTAATAGTTAAAATGAGGAAATTTAGAAACACTTAATTAAAATAGAGGAATTACTAGATAAAAATACTATCAATAAATAAAATTGAAATAAAATAGTTATATTATTTCGCTTTCAAATGCGAAAGCGGAAACGACGCGAAAGAAAGGCGGCAAGATTAAGTCAAAGTATGAAGATTTCCCGCCGAATATGAAACATCAATTTCTCATAATACGTAAAATAAATACTTAAAATCATATGTAGAAGTAGAAGCACGAATTATCGTTAAGAAATTCGCTTGTTAGCAATGTGGCAGAGCGTTATTTAACGAAAAAATAGATAAATCAGATCGTTTTATGATTGATTAGTCAATAGTTGTGGGTTAAATTATCAAAAAAAGGTCACATCGATAGGGGTGTTATAAAAGGGATGGACGTGTTGCTTCCGGCATCCATTAAGAAATTTTAGTTGCACGCACAAAAGCTGCGAAAGTTTGGGAAAGAAAAGTATATCTTGGGGCTCAGATGTGATAATAAACAGTTTAAAATAAGGGCACTGAGATGCTGTGAAGCATCTTAGTGCCCAGTTCATTAAATTCGTATAAAGTGTGCAGATCGTACATCACAGAAACGCTTTATCGCAATCGCCATTGATGCGCTTTTTACAAGGACACTAAAAAACGAACCAATAATAGAAAATCCAGTGCTAAACATGTGAATCGAGAGAGCTACGCGGGTTGGCATGTAAAAAAATCCAACATTTCATATAAAATAGAAGTACGAGATTTCGTCGGGTTGCAATACGAAAATTATATCAAAGATGGCGGACGAATCAAACTGAAACGTCAGATTGAGATCACAACATTGCGAACGTCCTTCGGAGGTGTATAAATTAGCGTCGAAATAAGGGAAAAACATTGACGAAAACGCAGTAACGGCTTGAAAATTGCAGTACGATAGTAAGCGGCTGGGGTTTCTAAAGAGACATTCTTCTTGGTGATGGCAGATTTCTAGAAAGGCGACACGCATCGAAGAAATTGACATTAGTTATAAGTGCATAATGTGAATGCAGCTGTAAATACGGGGAAGTATAGCCGAGAGTCATTGTCGGCAAAGATGTACTAAAAATATGTAAGTTTATTTTGCCGAAGCTGGCGTTATTTAATTATTTGGGCCGAAGCTAGCAACCAATATTGTCATTGTTGTATATTTTTTTTGGGGTTATAAATATTAGAGTTTTGTGGGGTTTGTTGGAAATTATTGGAAATGATAAGTAGTAGTAACGTAAATGCGTGATTTCTACATATTTGCACGTTAACTAAAAATGAGGCATTTAACATCGATTGGTATGAATAGTCGTTGATAGTTCTACGAGGTAAACCTCTAGTCAGACTATTCTTTAATTTGGAAGAGAGTTAGCCTTTGCTAACTCCATGATTTAGACATCAGCCATTATATAAATGTGCTTTTAATTTGGAAACTAGTTAAGGAAACATTCGAATTATACTGAATGTTAGAATAAAATTAAAGATAAGGAAAATTGTAGATATTGTATTAAGGTTTTTTGTTTTGACTGATCGATGGGGTTTCAAGGATAACGGGGAGGGAATAGTATTAATAGAAATAATAGAACGAAAACCATATGGACATTCAGTGGACTGAATGGTAACCAGGTCGTAGTTTATATCGGGCATTAGCGACTGCGGTCATTTAAATTCATTATATCACTGGAACGCCATCGACTAGTTGACAGTGTGTTAGTTTATAAGTAATTTTATTGTTGTATGTAAACATTACGATTCATGTTTCAATATAAATTGACATTGAACACATTTAAATAAATAAAGGATTAGAATCCAATTGTCGAATTTTGGTGCATCGTATTAAACACATGCCATTCGTATTAATATTATTATTTTTTTAACAATCGACCGAAAATAAGTTTATAATTAAAGAAAAAGCCAACTCTTTACAATGCCGTCCCAACGTGTGGGGCCTTGATAGATTCTAAATAAAATAAATAGTAAATTATTTTCGATCGATCGTAATTTGGGCATTTAATAAATAAAAAAATATAGAAACATGAATCGTGTGATATAACTGTATATTTAGCATTGCGAATTGTTGATATATTGTATATGTGTGTTGTTTCTGGAAATCTGCCTATATACATAATTTAATGTTATTGTACATTATGTACACATATTGACTGCAATCGTCGTAATTGAATCGGTGATTAAAATAGTACCTCGGGAATAAGAATAGTTTAAAAATAAAATAAACAAATTTGATTGGAAATAGATTTTATTAAGAATTAGGCTGGAATTAAAATAAATTAAAATAATTGTAATCAGGACGCCGCGGATAATAACCTTTGGCACAATAGCAATCGTCAACCTTTTGCTTTGAATAAAATATAATAAATTAAATTCGTTTAATTAAAAAATAAAATAAATTGAATTAGTTTTGAATCAAAATAAAATAAATTAATTAAATTCGTTTAATCAATAATAAAATAAAATAAAATAAATTCGTTTAAATAAAAAAAAATAAAATAAATTAAATTTATTTTGAATCAAAATAAAAATAAATAAAATAAATTAATTAAATTTATTTAAATTAAAATAAAATAAATTAAATACGACAAATAAATTAAGAATAGACATAGATATCATAATGTCTCAAACAGCTTCGTCATCGAAAAAAAACGAAGGCTGGAGAGAGATATATCTCGAATAAAATACGAATAGAGAACTCGATGGCTGGGAGGGGGTCGTCGGTTCGCATTTTAATAATACCCTAAATAGTAATGATATGGATCAGAGACCTTATATTTATGTAAGGTTAAATAAATTTTAAATTAAAAGCATTAATAGATACAGGCTCTTCTGTTAATATAATAGGGAGAAAATATATAACATTATTTCAGGGTTGTGCGTTTGATAACAAATGCAATAATATACAATTGATGTCGGCGGATGGTACGATACAGAATATTATAGGAGAATTGAATATAGATATCAAATATGAGGACGTTTGCCGACGTTTAAAATACATACTTAGTAAATACATACTTGAAATACTTACTTATATATAAAATCGGAAGGTAAAGCCATAGGGCGATGCCACATAAAAGATATGGTAAAAATTAGTAAGGGGTGATTAAAGAACCTTACGATTCTATCGGTTGAGTGATTAGTTGTAGAAGCTCAATAAATTATAGGGAGTATTAAAAAACTCACGGTTTTTTTTTGATGGTATGTTTTGTGGTTGTCATAGCATTATAATATTATTATATTGGCTGTCATGGCGGTTATTATTATTTTATTGAGAGAATAACCGGCAGATTATTTTGAATATCAGAGTTATTGATTGTAGCGGGGTGTGTGTTCTTGTGTATGTATTGTATTATTATACTAAGATAATAAATTATTTTAACACGATATATCAAACATTGGATTTCATCATTTTTCAAGTTATAAATTACATTACAGATAATATCATTTTCCTGTTCCTTACTAGTAATAGATATTATCCTATCCATCATCCTATCACCATTCCTATCCTACCATCCTATCCATCATCCTATCACCATTCCTATCCTACCATTCTATCATACACTACCTATCCTATCACATTCCTTATTTCTATTCCATTACCAAAGTCTTAATAGCAACAAATTATTAATGCCATACACAAAAGCAGTATACTATAAATCAGAAATATTTTAATTACAATACATATTAGCTTACACATTTAGTTGAGAAGTATAGTTTAATTTTTTCACATTAGAATCACACATTATTTTGCGTATATATATAGCATACAGTTACATTTTACTAAACATATTATCCATTTGATACGTATATGTATGGAAGAATGCACCTCGTGAAATCGTTGGGTTGTAAAATATTGTTAATAAGCTGACAGTTTTTTTTTCATTTGGGTATCTAGGGGAGTGATATTGTTTTGCAAAATTGGGAAAAGAGTTATAACAAGGAGAGCGTTGTGTTGTTTGAATCTCTTCGTTTTAAGCAACAAGTATTCCTTTCCTATCCTATCCTATCTTATCCTAAATCCTATCCTAATCACCTACAACTTGTTGTTCAATCATTCCTACCTAAAGCGAAGAAATACAAGCGAACACGATTAGGAATCTCATTAGTGTAATAAGTTTTTTGTTTGTAAGAACTAAATGGCAAAGCAGTATCGGGATACGATTATTATATTGGAGAGAAGATTCCAAAGTATTATTAGTAAAGTCGATGGATTATTGTTATTGATAAAGTTGGTTGATCGTTATATTATTGAGACTGTATAGGGCCGGATTAAAATCATTATTATAATTATTATAAAATATATTTTTTTGGAATTGGGTTATAGTGCTATATAGGAAGCGACTATAAGATGAATGAAGAGTCATATTAATATTGTTATTTAGTATAGAATGTTTGGTGGTATTGTCGACGTCTCGCTATTTAGAGCGGGATGAAGAATTTAGAATCGAAAAATAGCGCTAATTTTAGAGCGACTATAATATTATGGGAATTTTATCTGAAGTGGGCGGTCTTCGGAGTTGGAGCCACTGCTCGGGTCCATGTTTTGTTTTGTATTTGGTAACTTGCGAGGGAGTATATATCGAGGTCTCGGCAAGGTTGAGGTCGCACCTCAACGCGTGACCCTGATCAGGTCTACGCTTTTGGACGAGTTGACACCCAGAGTCGGATATGGTCTAGATTCGACAGGGAGGAGCTCAGATACCCAATGGGATTATTATTATTACGGTGGCATTATGGTTACATGCACCAGGGGGGTTATTATGGGGTTGCGAAATTAGAATAGGCCGGATATTGATTTAGTTTATGTTATGAAGGAGATAAATAGTAGCGATCCAGGAGGGTGAGAGAAGAAGGACGATAAATACATTTGTTAATTAGTAAACCAACATAAGTTGTGATGAAGGAGGGGATTGATTTTGGTATGAAGATAGAATGAAAGGTGCTGTGAACGTGTGATGTATACAAGGCAGTGTAAGGATAAATTCAGTTTCCAAATTCTGAAATAAC
Source organism: Micropterix aruncella (assembly GCA_944548615.1). Lineage (NCBI taxonomy): Eukaryota > Metazoa > Arthropoda > Insecta > Lepidoptera > Micropterigidae > Micropterix > Micropterix aruncella. The sequence continues at coordinate 16,632,696 of OX155970.1, read as the reverse complement.
GAATGAGAGTTAGAAACCATTTACAGCGTACGTTAAAATCACAAACAATAGACTAGTGGAGAACCTATTAACAATCGTCAGGTTATCTAATTTGAGATTGTGTCTAAGTAAATAGCAGAAGGGCAAGCCCAGCGTGAAATAGCATACTATATTAAATAAAAACTTACTATGCGACTGGTTGGGACAATGTCACGATTTTTTAAAAAATCTAGAACATTAAGGGACGACCAGAGCCTGTTCAAGTGCATTGTTCTGACTTAGGCATATTCAAACTATATTTTTTGAAGAGTTAGACAGTTAAAATGTTCACCATCGAGGACTCGGGAGTAATCCTAAATTGAGCGGAGTGGGTGAATGGAGAAGAAATAAACGGAATCAATTTAAATTTTGCAACGGAGAGAAATATTATAATTATTATATTGATGAATTGAGATTATTTATAGATTGGTCGATAGAACAGAACAAGTAGGTGGAGACATGGTCGAGGACTCGGGTTTATATCCTAATTGAGCGGACGCATGTTGAAGCGAAAGAGAGAAGGAGGAGCTGGAATATATTATATAAATATTAAATTTTGCAACGGAGAGAAATATTATAATTATTATATTGACGTATTGAGATTATTTATAGATTGGTCGATAGAACAGAATAAGTAGGTGGAGACATGGTCGAGGACTCGGGTTTATTTCCTAATTGAGCGGACGCATGTTGAAGCGAAAGAGAGGAGGAGAAGTTGGAATATATTAAATAAATATAAAAAATTGCAACAGGAGAGTTGGAATCTTCATTCATTATTATTATTATAGGTATCATATTATTGAGGTGAGATATAGGGGAGAAAGTGAGAAATTATATTAAAAGTATTATCATTAAAAGATCTGGGTTAGGAGATTGGTATTATATGGAAACAAGATAGAAATTATAGACTTGAAGAGGGAAGGCAAGTACAAAACATATCGTAAGGGTACGAGAATTAAAAGTAAAATATTATCATAACATTATAGTACAAAACATATCGTAAAGGCACGTGAATTAAACGTAAAATATTATAATTAACATATAGCACAAAACATATCGTAAGGGTACGAGAATTAAAAGTAAAATATTATCATAACATTATAGTACAAAACATATCGTAAAGGCACGTGAATTAAACGTAAAATATTATAATTAACATATAGCACAAAACATATCGTAAAGGTACGTGAATTAAACATAAACTATTATCATTGACATTATAGTACAAACATATCGTAGGAGTTACATAGTTATTTCCATAAAATTATTAACATTAATATTATATTACAAACATCATGAATAAGCGGTTGGAGATTGAACAGATAACAAGAAAGATATGTGATATGATTGCTTGAGGGCAAGCAGAGATTTTGGGAGGGGGTATTGTAATGATCTGAAAATCATCACATGATCGCTTAGCAGCTCTAAGCTAACCGGAAATAGATTAATCGAATTTTTAAAATTAAATTGTACTTTAAAAAGATCATAGTGACATCTAGCGATTTAATTAGGAACTAAACTTGACAGATGAAGAATGTCAGTTGCTAAACTATAGAGTGCAGTGCCAGCGTCACATAAATAAAGGGGTTTTGAGTGGTTCTTGAGAGTTAAGGACATCATTAGGGGTTTAAATATAGACAATCAGGAATATTTGGCAAGAAATTAGCATATTTTGAGATTTTTACGAAAAATCGACGTAAATATCAATAATTGACAAATAGACAATAGAAGCATGTTTATGGTCTTAAAAAAGTCGACCGATTGGTTTTTCAAAGAAATATAAAAAGGGGTTCATTAAATAGTAGGAATTATGGGAGAATTAATAGCAATATTGATAAAGTCATTTGAAGAACATTTAATTTATTATTAAGAGAAATTGGAAAACATAATCGACATCGATGGAAGAAAGCCGAATTAATGAAATTAAAAGAATTTTTCACCAAATAATTGCCAGTCAAAATAAAATTTAATAGTTAAAATGAGGAAATTTAGAAACACTTAATTAAAATAGAGGAATTACTAGATAAAAATACTATCAATAAATAAAATTGAAATAAAATAGTTATATTATTTCGCTTTCAAATGCGAAAGCGGAAACGACGCGAAAGAAAGGCGGCAAGATTAAGTCAAAGTATGAAGATTTCCCGCCGAATATGAAACATCAATTTCTCATAATACGTAAAATAAATACTTAAAATCATATGTAGAAGTAGAAGCACGAATTATCGTTAAGAAATTCGCTTGTTAGCAATGTGGCAGAGCGTTATTTAACGAAAAAATAGATAAATCAGATCGTTTTATGATTGATTAGTCAATAGTTGTGGGTTAAATTATCAAAAAAAGGTCACATCGATAGGGGTGTTATAAAAGGGATGGACGTGTTGCTTCCGGCATCCATTAAGAAATTTTAGTTGCACGCACAAAAGCTGCGAAAGTTTGGGAAAGAAAAGTATATCTTGGGGCTCAGATGTGAGAATAAACAGTTTAAAATAAGGGCACTGAGATGCTGTGAAGCATCTTAGTGCCCAGTTCATTAAATTCGTATAAAGTGTGCAGATCGTACATCACAGAAACGCTTTATCGCAATCGCCATTGATGCGCTTTTTACAAGGACACTAAAAAACGAACCAATAATAGAAAATCCAGTGCTAAACATGTGAATCGAGAGAGCTACGCGGGTTGGCATGTAAAAAAATCCAACATTTCATATAAAATAGAAGTACGAGATTTCGTCGGGTTGCAATACGAAAATTATATCAAAGATGGCGGACGAATCAAACTGAAACGTCAGATTGAGATCACAACATTGCGAACGTCCTTCGGAGGTGTATAAATTAGCGTCGAAATAAGGGAAAAACATTGACGAAAACGCAGTAACGGCTTGAAAATTGCAGTACGATAGTAAGCGGCTGGGGTTTCTAAAGAGACATTCTTCTTGGTGATGGCAGATTTCTAGAAAGGCGACACGCATCGAAGAAATTGACATTAGTTATAAGTGCATAATGTGAATGCAGCTGTAAATACGGGGAAGTATAGCCGAGAGTCATTGTCGGCAAAGATGTACTAAAAATATGTAAGTTTATTTTGCCGAAGCTGGCGTTATTTAATTATTTGGGCCGAAGCTAGCAACCAATATTGTCATTGTTGTATATTTTTTTTGGGGTTATAAATATTAGAGTTTTGTGGGGTTTGTTGGAAATTATTGGAAATGATAAGTAGTAGTAACGTAAATGCGTGATTTCTACATATTTGCACGTTAACTAAAAATGAGGCATTTAACATCGATTGGTATGAATAGTCGTTGATAGTTCTACGAGGTAAACCTCTAGTCAGACTATTCTTTAATTTGGAAGAGAGTTAGCCTTTGCTAACTCCATGATTTAGACATCAGCCATTATATAAATGTGCTTTTAATTTGGAAACTAGTTAAGGAAACATTCGAATTATACTGAATGTTAGAATAAAATTAAAGATAAGGAAAATTGTAGATTATATTAAGGTTTTTTTGTTTTGACTGATCGATGGGGTTTCAAGGATAACGGGGAGGGAATAGTATTAATAGAAATAATAGAACGAAAACCATATGGACATTCAGTGGACTGAAGGGTAACCAGGTCGTAGTTTATATCGGGCATTAGCGACTGCGGTCATTTAAATTCATTATATCACTGGAACGCCATCGACTAGTTGACAGTGTGTTAGTTTATAAGTAATTTTATTGTTGTATGTAAACATTACGATTCATGTTTCAATATAATTTGACATTGAACATATTTAAATAAATAAGGGATTAGAATCTAATTGTCGAATTTCACGGCGGAGATTTAAACTCATGCATTATCAATATTAATATTATTTTATTAACAATCGACTGAACGCAGCCATTGTTGTCATCGACAAATAATCGATCGAAAATAACTCAAAGAATAAATTGTAAATATTTTGTGGTGAATTAGGCGCTCATTATTATAAATATAATTCACAATAATAGTACTTAAACTAAATAGAAAAAGTTATAATTTTAATTGTTTAAATATGCATTTTGGTTTAATATATGGATTATTAATTGGAGAAGATTTGTTTCATTGAGGAAGTAAATACAAAGAGGGAAATTATTAGGCAAGGTATTGGAAGCCTATCCCTCTTGAAGGTAATATTATCACTGTCGCTGTATGGTGGTAACATATTGAAATAGATATAGTAAAATCTTCTCTACATATGGCGTCCCAACTAGTGGGGCTGATTGAAGATTGATTCATAAAATAGACATAAAGAAATAGTAGTAGTATATTATAATAGGTAAGTAAAAATCTAGCTTACAAACTGCCAAAGTAATTGGCTTTCATATGAAAACTCCTTTAAGTCGCCAGCCAAGATACTCGTGGCTGGCAATAGTGGTACAACGCCAAGCCCGAGATAACTCGGGCTTGGCGGTTAAAGGGTTAAGTAGTACGGGTATTATTCATTAGTTTTTCGGTCTACCAAACAATGAGGAGGTAAAGTATTGTAAACGCGCAATTTTTTTTTCGATATGAAGACGGATATATACATTTTCACCCTACACCCCCCCCCCCCCCCCCCGCCCACCCCCCTCTGAGACTATTAAGATGATTTCCAGACTGAAGTCTATCCGTGTATCTGTCTGTATGTATCCCTCCACAGTAGATTTCAAGTTAATTTACATCAAAACCGGAGTCTTTCGAAACTAGACGAATACTAAAATATGGCAAAAGATTACGAGATAATAAAGATAGTAGGGGAAGACATATTATTATTTAACCCTTAAATGCATGATTATACGTTTTGAATTAAATAAAATTGTTTATTATAGGAAAATAGTCATAGGTTACGTAAAAAATAAATTAAAAAAACAGGTAATATTATGGTATATCTATTTTGAAAAAGCTTGTATGTAGACTTGTAACTTGTATGTAGACTTGTAAACTTTCGGCAACAATATGCGTTTATTACTAAAATTACTGTAGACATATTGCATTAATATTGATAGACATATTGTATTTATATATTTATTAGTATAGAAATTTCCATATTATTTATGAATGAAATACAGAAAAGCAATTGCGATTTTTGTTGTGACATAAAGCAACCTTGCATTTGATGCACTCAGTCTGTAAAAATCCGTTATAACCTGGAAATTTGCATCTATTTTTAAAACTGCACCTTTTTTCATTATGGCCTACAAGTGCCATCATGGCCTATAACGGCATACTGAACTTTTCTGGAACTGGCCACTTATAACAAAAGAAATAGAAAACTAATAACGCTTGCTTTTTATTTCTCCATCTAGTTATTCCAAAAATCTAGCTTGTATCTAATACAATTTTCAAATACAACATGAAACATTGATAGCTTACCTTACAATAGATGAGAAGTATTTTTTTAACAATTAGATAAATCACTCCTTCATAGGTAACCATCTCAATAATAGTAACTATCTCTTTTCAGGTAACACATTGAACTTCATCACCCACCACATTCAAATGTCAAAAAACGATTTAACTTACCCGCCAAAAGTAATGTCATTTTTTTCTTTCACACACGATTTGTTGTCTATGGTTATCAACGTGCATTCGGAAACGGACACACTAAGGTTTTTGAATAAAATTAAGTGAAAATGTATGTATACAATTGGCAACAATATGCATTTAAGGGTTAAAATAATAAATTGTGTTTTATATACATTGTTTAAAAAATCACAAAAATGCGCGTGAACGTATGGACTGACCTGACAGTATCTTACTCAAATATTGAGTTTTAAATCAAATGGTAATTTTCTATTTTGCACGACGAGTATATACGTCGATCGCGCTAAAATAAAGATCTGGATTGACTTGTATATACGTCGAGCGCATTTGACTGGTTGAGGAATGCTCAAAAAATCGACTCGATCTCGGGCGTTAGCCCCTGCGACTGTGTTCTTTAACCAGACCTGAAGAAATGGCTCGGGGTAAAGAGATTCTGCTCTAACGATGACGTATTCCACGAAACAAATGCGTAATTTGAAAGATTGACGAAATTATATTATTCAGGAAGGATCGGCAAATTGCAAAAACGTTGACTAAATTTCCCGAGCTACAAGGATATTCAGCTGTAATGATGACGTCATCCGTGAAACAAACGCGTATTTTGAAGGGTTGTCGAAATCAAATTATTCGGAAGGGGTCGGGAAAGTGGAAAAAGTTGGACTAAATGTATCGAGCCGAGGGGATTATGTAGAGCGATTGTTTTTTTGACATTTTCTTGGTGACGGCACACATATATGTAGTTGATCACTTTTGCGTACGGGCGGGTTTTTGAAAACTAAAAGGTAATTCCAATCATCGCAAATCTACAAAATTTGCCTAGCCGAAAGCTATTTTAACCGACTTCAAAAAAAGGAGGTGGTTATCAATTTGGTTGTATCTTTTTTTTATTTTTTTTTTTTATTAATGCCTAATTTTGTAGCTTTATTCCAGGGAATCACGTCATTCATCGATCAATTACGTCTAATTAACGTTACAAAATTAGGCATTTTTGGTAAATTAAAAAAAAATATTTGCATATTTCCTGCGGTTTACGATCCCTCCCAGCCCGTGGTGCGATGCTTGAGAATGATGCTTGGTAGTCTAGACAGCCCCTTGAAATCAACGCTATCTACCTAACTAAGCCTACATATTTATACCTCTACATTTAAGCGCACGCCAAAAAAACCTAATCAGTCCATCCATAAGTCGAAGTCTTGTTAGGTATAAATAGAGAACGGGAGTGCGAAGGCGGCCTGTGAATGAATGCGTTCACCGAATAGAAAGAGATAGGGGCATGTGGGGCCCTCCTCTATCCTTGTCTAGTTGTTCATGCGCGTGTATCCATAGCATAGCAGACTAATGGCGTTCAGCCATAGTGATATATACGCGTTGCCATAGTGAATATGTATGTGTCTCCGTGCACGCGCGACTAGAAAGGGTGGAGGGGGTACTATATGCTGCTGTCTCTTTCTATTCGGCTGGCGCATTCTCAGGCAGGTCACGGGGTCTAGTTTTTATATATCAATGGTATAAATAGACAGTCAAGCGCGAGACGTTTAAAATAATGTAGAAAGAAAAAATATATAGGTAGGTACATGTGAGTTTTAATTAACTGGCATTCTTCAAGGGGGCGAATCAGTACTAGAAAATAATTGTCCATAAAATACGCAGTCAAGCAGTTTTAAAAGCAATTTTACATGTACACACATGTAGGTACACATATGAAACACATGATTCGAAGGCGAATTTACTAGCATCCGGGTACATCTCACTAAAGCTAATGTTCAGTGGTTTTGATACATATAGGGAGTGTATATTCCACCCACAGCATCCGAAATAGTCGCGCCATCTAGCCGATTACGCGTTAAACGCTTGGGTTTCAGCGGAGTTTCGTTTTAGCGAAGACACGAACCGCGCGCCGAACGGCATAAGAAGAAATTTCGCCATCGCTCGGTAGGTGGCGATACGATTCCAAAAAATTAAATAACTCACCGCGGGAATTACGAACATCTGAGAGGACTGTTTGAAACTTACCTGAAACGATAGAAAAAAACGAATTAGCAAGCAAACAACATTATATTAAAATAGTATATCATGTAGACTCTATTTCTATAAAAGCCGTACGTAACGAATAGAATAGAATAGAATAACTTTATTGTGCTATAAAAACATCACTTAATGAATATTACACCGGTTCTATAAAAGAAGACAAATTATGCACAAATCGCGGACTTATCGATATCTTACAGTGAACCATTAATTCTTATAAAAAATAAAAGATAAAATAGATTAATATACAGTATACATAAAAAAACTCACATAAGGTTCTGTTTCTTCGCGAACAAACAAACGCTCCCAATAACAACGGGAGTAATTTAATAGATAGGATATCAATACAATACAATACAATATTTAAATCAGACATACAATACAATACAATACATCATATAAATCAGGCAAAATGCCTGAATTAGTAAATCCGGCATAATGCCTTTTCCTTTACATCTTTTTTCCTAAATTTTATACTTGAATCAATAAGTGCTATAATTTTTATTACTAAAATACAAATATTATTTCGTCATGTATTAACCGCCCTACCTTTGGGTTATTATTCAAAAAGTAGGCAAAAAATCGTTAGGTTTTTTTTCATTACATTTCTTAATAACAATATTTGTTTACAATATACCAGTCATTTTTTTACACAAGTGACCCATTTATTGCCCTTTTTTGTATTTAGAATCGTAGGAATAATTTGACGTATCACGTGCGCTTTGCGAATTTCAGTTTTTTTTTTGTTTTTTGTTTTTGTACTCGGGCGTACTCTAACCTACGTGATACGGGTTGTCGCCTTCGGGCAATATTATAGCGGTTGTATCACGTTTGTTCATATAAGTACGGCGGTTAATGTAGTTCATAAATTAATAAATATTCCCAGAGAACTCTGGCGCTTTCGCTAATTTAATTCAACGTTAAGGGTCTGGAGCCATTTAAACCCAAAAAAACATCACTTTGTAGGGTCACAATTATTGTAGACAGCAACACATGTATTTATTTATGTTATAATGTTTAACATCCGCGATATAGTCTTCGGTTTCATATAACAGCACCTTAGATCAAATGAAGTAGACTTATATAAGTAGTGTTTTAGATTTTTTTAATCAATTATCAAAATGCTAAATGCGTTATGAGTATTTATTACGTCTCCATATTTTGAAATCTTCTGTTAGATAATGAAATGAGAATATTAAGGTCTGATAAATTAGCCCCACTGATGAAGTCTCGCAGGATGTAGGTTATCTTTTTTTGTATCAACCCAAGCTAGACGTCCGTCCTCTATCATATTTAAGAGTGTGCAAACAACTTTCATAATATCGTCAGCATCCTGACAGATTTCCGAGGACTTGATGCATTCATACTACTTAAGAGCATTATCTCCTATTCAAACTCGGGTCGAAGTCAACCGAGCTTAATGCGCCACTGTCCGGTAGAGTGAGAGTTGACTTTTTGCCTTTTGGTCATTGATAATGACACGCTTGTTGCCAAACATTCTCTTTCATTTAGTTTGAAGTTTTAGAATAACCTTAACCCGCCGTCCTGGTAACCTTTTAGGGGTCGGATAAAGGTGGCGGGACAAGTTGAATGGTGTGGGGAGGAAGGGGGATGGGGGGGGGGGGTTGTAATGTCACCGAAGAGACTCATTATCTTCTGTAGGCTATTTCAGCCCCTCGGACCCGTTTAAAATTCCCTACCTAGTCTGTTAACTTTTTTGGCAGATTTCACAGCGTATTTATTCTTTGTCTGTAGTTGTGTTTTCTTATGCTGCGAAATGAATTTAACGCCCTACGATGTAAATATTTCAACAATGTCAAATTTGCGATTTCAGTGAATTTCAGCATAAACCACGTTTTAAGCAGCTCTTTGTCTCTTACAATATTGTTGCGGGCGAAGAAGGTGGATATTAGACAGAGAAATGAAATATCTTCTTCTTTTATAGGATAAAGTATACATTTTTACAAAAGTTGCCAGCAAAGCGATTTATGCATCCTGTTAAATACCTAATTTATAAAAGTAGATCACTATAATATTAAACGACTACTGAATGATAAAGATGATTGGTGTAACATAACTTATTTTTCATATTAACTTCGCCACATATTAGTCCACAGGATGGAGGTGTCGACTACAACGACGGGCGAACCCGTCACCCTCGGCTGGTATAACGATATAGATCGTTCTTTCAGCCGTGGGATGACGAGACAATCTACTGTCTAGTTCACCAGTAACCCGTTAGAGACCAACGCCTTACGGCGAGGCACCGGGAAAGGTACCTACCCAGAAGGCAATAACTACCAGTTTTGGCAGGACATCTCCGTCTGGAATTAACCTTTAGGATACCTCCGTCCTACCGACTGGTTACAGATCCGAAGTCGCTTAGGCAGCCTCTACCTATTGTATTACAGCGGTAATTCAGTTTGAATTTATCGCCGACCTGGGCGCTCTTTGCCCGTAATGCCACACAGGATCAAGTGGCCCAAGGTAATTTCAAGAGTGGCATGACATCAGGTGAAACATCCACCCCCGCTGCTTAGGAAACAGCGTATTTCCATGGTCTCTAGACCCCTTCAGAAATTAGTCAGAATGCACAGCCGATTGGCTTCGCCGACCGATGCGCAAAAAGTCCAGTGGCGCCTTGATACAATCCCAATGACGTTGGGCCACTCGATCCCGTTTGGCACTACGGGCAAAGAACGCTCAGGTCCGCGATAAATTCAAACTGAATTACTGCTGTAATACAACAGGTTGCGTAAGCGACTTCGGACCCGTAACCAGTCAGAAGGACGGAGGTATCCTGAAGGTTAATTCCAGACAGAGATACCCTGCCAAACTGGTAGTTAGGGGGTGAGGCTGCTCGCTGGATACCTTTCCCGGTGCCTCGCCGTAAGGCGTAGGTCTCTAACGGGTTGCTGGTGAACTAGACAGTAGATTGTCTTGTCCCCAAGTCATCTACGCTCATCCCATGGCTGAAAGAACGATCTATATCGTTATAACAGCCTGGGGTGACGGGTTCGCCCGTCGTATTCGACACCGCCCTACTGCAAGCCATTTTGAGTTTACCATATTTATTCCCGTATTCTCTTCTATATTGCCCAACTTCCTTTTGAATCATCCGTTAGTCGTGTCACGTATAGCTTTATTTTGTTGTCTGCCATATTTCGGCCAATAAACTTGTTTACTAGCTTTCACATTGGATCCGGATACGCTTGCTCAAACGCAATCAATCTTACCCTCTGACTATAAACACAATAACTGCCTTCGCTTTATTTTTAACATAGCTCATTCGCTCGTCGTCACATCGCCTTTAATCGGGTGTTTGACGTTTGATTGTGTACTTTATAAAACCATAATATACAAAATTTCCTGATTTTACCAAAGACGGTGGTCGAGTATTAACAAATGTGAGAAGATGTTGACGGACTCGGTTTGACCTAAAAAATCGGTTGTCTGTAAAGTCGGTTTACTGATGATAGTTGAACGTGACAACGTCATAAGAAAATACTGATGGAATGGTTGCATTTGAAGCAGTTTCATTTAAGATTCTGATATTGTTTATTACAAACACCCAAAAATATATGCTTTTATACTCACCGATTTGACTACAACATGTAAATGTATTATTGTATAGCAGTATAATTGTATAATTGTTTATTGTTTAAAGTTTATTGTTTTTTTTTTTAATTTGAAAGTTTGAAATCTCAAACTGTCAAATAAAGGTTTGAGAAGCGTTTGAGCACGCTGCGCCATCAAGCGGTAGGTAATACGTCGTAAATAAACAATATCAGCGACATTTTACCAACCGCTAGATAGCGCATCGTAATGATAGCTTTTCATACTTTTTTTTTTTTTTTAATAAAAGTTGCTTACTTCGTTGCACTTCGTTGTACCCACAAGAAAATTGTCCGTTTAGTAATAACATTCCGTATATCAAGAATACATATAAAATTATGTGAAGAATTTAAATCAAACTAGTGATTTTCATTCGTACTATTTTAGACTGAGGTTGGTAAATAATTCTTGTCGCAACCGGTAGATGGCAGCATTTATATTGAATAATAAATATAATAAATGGAACGCCTCAAAGCGAGGTAAAGCCACATGAGTCATGTTTTTTCGAGCGTGCAGCAAGCTCCATCGATTTATAAGACGTTGTCACGTCAAAAATTTGTTTGTTTGAAAAACTTTATTGCTCACAATAGAGCCCATATTGGCAATAGGCCCACACACATGGTGGGACTATTGACAAGTGGCGATACCTTAGGACCATAACGGCAGGGTTAGGCGTCTTGACCACGGCACGTCTTTTTTAACGTACGGCGTGTTAGCCGCGCATTACAAGTAAACGTGACCTCTTGTCACGGCGCAATTAAGTCACGTATGACAATCGCCGCAAAACTATAAAGTTTGGATCGCCGGACGTTATTTAAAGCGACATGAGCCCTCAGAAAATGTTACAAAATGGGCGGACACGCGAAGAAATAGGTGCGTTCAATTTTGTAAGGTTTGACCAATAACAATCCAGCGTTGACAAATCATCAGGCAAGATTCCACGTCCGCTTGCGCCAGCGACCGGTCGGGCGCATACTAAACTTTCGATCGCAGCGCTAGCACAAAAAAACTATCTTTGCGCAGTCCTTGGATAAGGGTGTAAATACGTAAAGCATATTTAGCGTAACTCTCAGACCGCTCTTACGTTTTCATTAAGTGCGATTATTTTAGGGCCTATATAAAAAATGTGGCTAAGCGCGACGCTAGAGAATTAACCAGTAAATATAATTTAAATTAAAATAAAACTCACTCACGCTTACAAAGTTTTCAAAATCAGTTTAAAGGCAATGAGCAACTTTTTTGAGTCGAAATTGTAAATTAGATCCTTATCGAGGAATTCGCTTAGAAACTTTTTAAAATTAATGCTTATATTTTTCAAAAAAATCATAAAACTATAATTCTTCAGATATGGTCGTTCGCAGGTATCATGTCACCTTAACGTATATATTTTTGTAAACCGTATGGGAAAATATGGGAAATTATTAAAATTAGTAAATAAACAAAACCTGTGGGAAAACATTTTACAGGGCAAAACCTTAGGACAACATATTAATAAAAGGGCCTCTATACGGTGGTCGCTATACTTCAATAGCGCGATTAGGTCATTAATATCAGCGATACTTATCTTAAATTCAACTGATATTACTATTACAAAATCGGTGCTGCATTTTAACAAGCTGTACCTCGCCGTTTCAAAGTGAACTGTAATGTCATTAAAGTACCTTATTCATTGCTCCCGGTGGGACTTGCAGATTTCACAATCACTTCTGGGCGGGGACTGCCTAAATGGTGAAGTTGCGAAATCGCCTGCGAGTACCGAAGTTTCACCTCTGAGCTGTACGGTAGCGTAGCAGAACACCGGCGAAACTTTCACTCTACACTAACTTATATTGCATACAACTACACGATAGTTACCGTTACGACCCCTGTTGTTACCAACTACTAGAAAATCCTTGGTAATGAAAACGGAGCCGTCATTAACCGATTCAAATAACGAAAATATGTTTTGATTTTAAGGCGATGGAACAACAAGTTATTTTTAAACAAATGATGCTGTATCAAAAGAGAGGCGACACCGATACGGCACCTTTTCTCTTTCTATTTCAAACAAATAATAGAAAGTATACATTAAAAGATTTATTTAAATAATGACAAGTTGGAATTTATATCAAACGATGCTAAAGTATCGAAAGAGAGGCAACGCCGATACGGCACCTTTTCTCTTTCTATTCAAAACAAATAATAGAGTATAAATAAAGGGATTTTTTAAATACCGACAAGATTGAATTTATATCAAATTGTACAGCAAATCGTGATCTTAGGAGTTTCTACTTTAATGTTTTTATCGCTTCACAGAAAACTACAACCAATAAGTCATTTAATTCCAAGTTGCAACATATGCATTATAAATAGGATAGAAACGAATTTACCGCGTGAAATTTGTAGCATCCGACGTTTCGGTGTCCAGGGTAGATTAAAAAAGCTGTAAAATCCGTTGTTTTGCGGGTAGGCCGCATACCTCTGCCGCCACTGCGTAGGTTATAACGGTGGTGGGGGGGCCGGGCTCGGAGCGCGCGAACTTCGAAAATCCGTCTTGCACACAACACTCACTGTATCATGTCTTACGTCCTTGCGTTCGGCGTTCGGCGGCGGGAACATTTTAAGAAGAGGGTTCCACGTAGAAAGTTTGTAACCGTCGTCTCTATTGAAGTTCGGGGTTCTTCTTATTTCAATGGCAACCAGTGGTTACTTCCGCTATCCAATATATGTTCGCAGATCGCCGATTTTTATCGCTGAACGTTTTTAACAGCTTTGATGTATTCTGTCAGTCACTACGCAGATTACATAAACAGGCAATTCACAAATGAATTATTACTACAAAAATAAATGCATAAAATGCTGATAGTTGGTAGCAATATTTTTAATTGTCGCATGGTTTGGCTCGTTCTATCGGCTAGGTTAAGTGTCGACCTTAAGTGTCCTCTGCAAATTTCTTCGAAAAGGTTGCTGAAGACGTACTTGAACGAGGTAATTCGGACCCAACATTCCTGAAACATATCATAGTGAGGACGGGCAAACAGTCAGCAAACAATATTTTTTGATGTTATGAGGCATCTGCGAGTAAACGTGTGCCTGAAAAGGTTAGATTTGCGTTACAACAATTCTTGGATATTGCACCACGATAAAGCGTCATCAGACACATTGACATTTGTACACGATTTTTTGACCAAAAACTCAAACAATATATCAGATATGATCCGTTTGACTTTTCCTGTTCCCCAAACTTAAGTTTTCTTTTCTGGACTAGCTAGAATTGCTAGACTTGCTAACAAGCTAGACTTTTTCTGCTACCTCATTTCGTGGAATAGGTTTAAGTTCATTGAAGCCATAAAATATAATTCGCTGAAAGAGATAATGGCCGTATCAGAAAATGCCCATAAAAGTGTATCGGCGACTGGATTACGCGGTAGCGTATGTACATATGTCGCATCAAATGGAATATATTTAAAGGCCACGAAATAAATTAAAAATATTAAGCCAATATGGCAAGTTTGAAGTTTTAGTGAAGAATTTCAGATATTAATTTGATTGCACGGTATAGCATTTTTCGCAATCAATATTATTAAAGAACGCTAAGAGATAGATAATATTATTAGAAGTCATCGCAAGATTTAATAAGAATAATGTTATATATTGTTATGTTATCTATCGTTACGTTATTATATATTGCAATGTTATTATATATTGATATGTTATCAATTCTTTTGAATAATTGGAATAAAATGCTGTTAATGTCGTCGTAAATGCTATCAGCGCCACCTGTGCATTTCGCCGGCGCAGAAGGATCGCCGAATCGTACTATGGAGTTGAGCAATATAATACCATATATAATCAATGATGTTATTATAAAATTAATAGGAAAAAACATTTTTAAAAACAAGCTTTTATTAAAATGCTCTAAAAACAAGAGTTGAGTAGTCCCCTCGTCGGGAGCCAACCCTGGGTTCAGTAGCCGTCACGGTGGCACTGAAAAGGGCTATCATAATTAAATGCTATACAGAACTTCGTGTCTGTGCTGTTGGCCGTCGAGAAGTCCCCTTGTTTCGAGCCAATACTGGGTGCAGCAGCCATGTCACGGTGGAACTTAGATGGGCTATCATAATTGAATGCGTATAAAAAACCTGTCTGTGCTGTTGACCGTTGAGGAGTCCCCTTGTTGGAAGCCGACTTTGGATGCAGCAGCCATGTCATAGTGAAATTTAGAATGGGCTATCATAATTGAATGACTTGTGTAAAATCAGTTCATGCTTACCATAAAAATGCATTGACATCAAAACTGAAGCAACATATAAAAGTTCAACTTCATAGGATAAGAGGAAGTGGTTCTATTACAGCTTGCAAGAGTTGACCTAAACAAATTATCATTGCAAGTTATATAGTATATTAAAAGATTTTTTTTTTTTTTTAAACAAGCTTTTTTTCCATCATGCAGTGCCAGCGGCAATCTCCCGGCTCCATCTTCAGACTCTCGTCATCATATGTAATGGAAAGCACTAATTGCAACAAAACATACAAGCCCACGCTCGACTTTCTTAGCACTTTCCATCAGGGAGTTCCAGTGGTAATCTTCCGGCTCCATATTCAGACCTTCCTCATCATGTACCTTCTGTCTAAAAAGTTCCGGGAATTTAGAATTTAAAAAGATTCTGTTAATGATTTCAAAAAAATAAAAAAAAAATTAAGTTGGTAGAACTGCCTTTATTTACTCTATGCCTAGAATGCGGGCGAACTGTCAGCCATTTTGATTAGAACAGCAATTGAATTGTACACCTTAGTAGTGCGCCACGATTTTCACAATGAACCAAAGTATTGAACAAAGAGTTTGCCTTAAATTTTGTGTTGCGAAAGGATTTTCGTGTGCCAATTCCCTAAAAATGTTAGAAAAGGCTTATGGTGAATCAGTTCTATCCAAAACACGGATCTACGAGTGGTACAAAGCATTCAAGGAGGGCCGAGAGATCGTCGAAGACAACCCTCGTTCCGGGCGACCTTCGATCTCTTCAAAAGACGAAAATATCGAAAAAGTCAAGGAAATTGTGCTCCGTAATCGCCATTCCAGCTTAAGAGAGATAGCACGTGACCTGAACCTGACGTCTCATGAGTCCATTCGCTCGATTTTGGTAAATAAATTGGGCATGAGACGCCGCTCGGCTCGTTCCAAAGGAGTTGAATTTTCTACAACAACAGTACCGCAAACAAACTTCTTTAGACATGCTGGATCGCGTCGATTCTGATCTCACATTCATAGAACGCATTATAACTGGCGATGAGACATGGGTCTATGAATTTGATATGCAAACAAGTCAACAGGCATCAGAGTGGAGGACAAAAAACGAGCCAAAACCGAAAAAACCACGATAAAGTCGTTCAAAAGTCAAACTGATGCTCATTGTTTTCTTTGATATTCGCGGTTTAGTCCATCACGAATTCGTTCCAGAAGGACTAACGGTCAATAAGGAAGATTATTTGGCCGTTTTGAAGCGTTTACGTGAGAAAATCCGTCAAAAACGGCCTGAATTGTGGATCAACAACTCGTGGATTTTCCACGACGATAATGCACCGTCGCATAGAGCAGCAATTGTGACCGAATTTACGGCCAAAAACGCGACAAATACAATTAATCAATCACCGTATTCACCAGATTTGGCCCTGTCAGACTTCTTTCTGTTCCCAAAACTAAAATTTCCTCTTCGTGGTACCCGTTTTGAGTCCATAGAGTCCATTAAAGAAAATTCGTGGAAGCAATTGAAGGCTATACAGAAAAACGCCTACAAAAAGTGTTTTGAAGATTGAAAAAAACGCTGGCGAATGTGTGTTGCATCAAATGGGGACTACTTTGAAGGTTATAAAATAAACATTGACGATTAAACGAAAATTGGGTGTTTTATTTAATAATTCCCGGTACGTTTTAGACAGAGTAGTATAATGGAAAGTACTCAAGACAACAAAACAAACGAGCCCAAAGTCGACTATCTCAGCACTTTCCATCAGGAAGTTTCAGTAATAATCTATCTTCAGATCCTCGTTATCTATCTTCTGATGTGTAATGGAAAGTACTCATGATAACAAAATATACTAGCTCAGATCTGACTATCATACCATTTGCCATCAGGGAGTTCCAGTCCCTTCATCCCGGCTTCATCATCAAATCAGCTCGATGGTAACATAATATTGCATTGTCACCGAACTTACATACGTATGCCCGATTTCAGCTCAATCGGACATTTTAAAAATAGTTAGAATATTTTGAAACTGACAACCATTGCAAGTTAAAATAAAGCTTGTAATGAATCGTTTTGGCCAACATTTTACCAATATAGCGGCACGAGCGCGGTAAGCGCGGGAAACAACCCCACGCTGCCCGATATTCTAAACGTACATGTTATCATTATTATGTAGAGATGATCGCCGCAGGCGGGACGATTCTCGACGAACTCGACGCGGCGACCAACTCTATTGAAATATTAATCACGGGCGCGGCGCCGAGTTAAAGTTTCGCCCGCGGCTATGAAGCACGACAAGCGGCAGCGCGGGGCGAAACTTGCACGTCTTGCGGGCAATTCGCGAAACTTCGCCGCGAAACGATTAATGAAACCAGTAAAAAGTTACTTGGTTCCTTCCGCCCGTACTTACGACCACCTACCTAAATACAGCATGTGCCAAAAAAACATATTCCATATTTCGTAGAACAGTGAAATATAATATGAAGACCACAGTGGGATGTTGTCATCTACAACACCCCACTGTAAGCGGTAGTTTATTTCGAATTTAAAAGCGGTGCCGCTTGGGCCACGAGATCCATTTTGTTCTCGGATAGGCTTAACTCTCGATTCAGCTCCTATTCAGAAGCCTCCTCGTGCGGAAGGCTACCCCGGATAAGACTCTCGCTTCTGAATTGAATTGAATTAATTAATTAGCTCGCCCGGATAAGTCATTATTTAGGTGGCTTAGTAGTTCAAGTTTCAATGTTTTCTTAAATAAGTATTTGCTGATTTAAAACCATGGTTAGTGTCGCTAACCGTGGTTATCTTTACTAACCAACGTTAGTGCATGTCGCCATGGGTGTGAACGAAATTAATTATTTGTAAAAACGATGCAGAGTTGTTAATTCGCCAGTCTAATTGGACGAGACGTCGCAGTCTGAGGCGCGCGCGGATGGAATCACACTGCACTTTGTGTACAGAGCAGGCAGCAGTTGAGCAATACGAAGCCTAAAAATGTG
Source organism: Micropterix aruncella (assembly GCA_944548615.1). Lineage (NCBI taxonomy): Eukaryota > Metazoa > Arthropoda > Insecta > Lepidoptera > Micropterigidae > Micropterix > Micropterix aruncella. The sequence goes on along the minus strand of OX155970.1, from coordinate 16,614,267 downwards.
TTTTTTTTAAAATGCAAAAATTCCAAGTCTCCAACATCGGAAACTAAGAATGCTAGCTTATTCAATAACTACCAAATTAACAATGAATAAAGAATACCAGGAACGCTTCTTATATACTTTTTTTGTGACAGAACAGAAACAAAGGTATATGTGAGCCGAGTATGACCTAGAAAAACTGAATAACTTCGTTCAAGAGTTTTTTTTGTTGTGTAAATAGAACAAAATTTTAAAAATGAATATTGAACTAACAAAGTAATTACTAGAAATTACTATTAAGTATGTAAGAGGTATCACCGGATAAACAACCCTAACCTAACCTACGAGATGCCACTGCAGAAAGAAAGAAAGAAAGAAAGAAAAATACCTTTATTGTACTAAAATATTGATAGCGAAAACATAAATTCTATTTTAACTTAGTACAAACGGCGGGCTTATCGTTTTGCGATTTTTTACAGTCAACCGTTGTACTATTTATTAAAAGTTGCAATGAGAGTTATATTATTAAATAAAAACTAAATTAAATTAAATTGCAACATTAAATAAATACTGCAATGAGAGTTACAAGAAAACTAAGCACTTTGAGCCCTTTGGGACATGGACAGAATGATCCGGAGCATGATTTTAACCCTTAGAAATCTAGCCGTGCGAATGAAATCACGACGGCATGTTTTCCACCCTCGTAAATTTCTTTGTAGGGGGTGTTTCTTTGAAAGGGGTGTCAGAATAAGTGAATGGCTCCTTAAATAAATTTTTAAACTTGATCAGGTTTCTAAGTTGTCTCGTTCATAATTTGTTTAATAAAATTGTTACGTTAAAAAAACACAATACTTTCCCTCCTGGTCGGTTGGTAAGCCAGGAAAGTAAAAGAAGCCAGCTAGGTAACCAGGATAAAATCCGAATTTGCGATTGTATAGAAGATTATGATCAGACTATAAAATAAGGACACTAATCTTTCCAGTATTTAATTTGTGGACGCTCATTTGGGATATGTGTTAGAACCCCTAAAACTATTTCTGGTGAAGTCTTATGATTCTGTTCATTTCGCATAATGTTGTGCGTAAAAAGTCAACCAAAATCTAATAGTTTTTTAGGCGCATCCTATAGCGTTTTCTCTCCCTCTAAAACTTATACATATGACTGCGAATATTAAATTCTGAGTGGAATTCGCCGGAATTCTACCTTCCTCCCTTCGTCATCGATGCCTGCTGCTTCAAAGTTATTACGAAATTCACATAAAATGTAAGTGGAGGTCGCTTCTCAAGAGAAGTCCAATGAAATTGCTGCGCATTGATATGCATAATATGTATAATACACGTTTCCCGGGTTATATAAATTATCAACTTTCTTTCAGTCAGTGTAGCATTCATTAATAAACAACTTATTTATTTAGGAATTAATTTCTTTAATACATTGATTTAATTTTTCAATAGATTATGCTTACAAAAATAACAGGGACCGAATGGCAAAACCATAACCTCATGCTCGTCCGATTCTGTCACGCAACTGGGACTAACTTGTTCTAGAATGGACAGGGCACCAATAATACAATAAGTTATTTAATTCTGTGTATGTATTAGGTCAGCGGTATTCTGTTGTATCATACATAGGACAGTGGGCAATCGTAGTCAGCGGGCAATGGTGGTCACTAATATATCTATATTATATATAAAATGCTCAGCGTGCGCATGAAATGCACAGTTAGCGAGCGCCAGACGTCCAGACTATGACAATATGTTACATTGCATGATACATTGCACTAACGGTGGCATAGTGGTTAGGTCGCCTGATCTTACATTGTAAGGTCCCGGGTTCGATTCCCGGCTGTGTCACCATTTTCGGTTGGGATCTAATTAACGGAATTGCATTTTCAATTCTGTCGATGGAATGCAATAACAAGACACACACTTACAGACATGTTACACGCACACATACATATAACACGTCATAGTAAGGTTGGTTGTAAGAGATTGTCATATGATAATAAACCCGCCCATTGTGACATTTTCACAATAAAGAGTATAAACAATGTGGAGGGCAAATTCTTTCATTTCATGTTACCTTTCGTCAGTCTGTACGCAGCATAACGTATCGTTCTGTCTCGTTCGGTTGAACAAAGTTCCCATTTTAGTTCACGAAGAAACGCAATCGGGACCATTGTTTTTAAAAATTATAAATACAATTGTTCACCTTTTTTGTAACGGCAGTCGTGTTTTACCAACCGACAAGTAGATAAAGTATTGTGAACGCCCTAAAAAGTTTTTCGAGATGAAGACGGATATATACATTTTTACAACCCCCGAGACGGTTAAGACAATTTCCAGACAGGAATCTGTCTGTGTGTCTGTGTGCCTGTCTGTAAGTGTGAGTGTATGTGTGTGTGTGTGTGTATTCCTCCAAGATAGCACCTAAAGGCTTCATCCGATTGAACTGAAATTTAGCATGCAGGCATCATTAGGTCATGGCAAGAGTTGAAAAGATTGTGGTTGAAATCGGTCCACGCGGTACTTTTTATTTCTGATTTTTTGGCGATATTTCGATTTTTATTGTTTACTAAGGTAAGGCATCTTCCTACATTTCTATGACAGTCACTGTTGATTATGCTGATTCTGAAAAATCTTGGGGTGACACAACCGATATTTTGAATCTGCAGTCGTGTTTTTTTTTTTTTTTTGTAATTATTGTTCTTGTTTACTTGTTCATTTATTTATAAGAACAAACCATATGGTCTTAATATTCTCTACCAATATCGCAACGCCTGCGCCGAAACTGCTTAGTAGAATATCTCGAGTTAATAAGGAAAATAGCCGTCGTCTCGAGAGGGTAGTCGCAACGTTTGTATCGGCATTAAAGTCGGGCGGGTAGGCCAAATTAAAAACCACTGACTTGCAAATTGCGGGGCATTTAAATTGGAGATGTAAGCGTGCGCAAAAACAGCGCGGAGTCTTCTTCTTTGTGAGATGATTTAACGAAGGCTACTTGATAGAGCCACTCTGCATAACGTAGATTTGATCACACTGGTCAACATAATGTTTGTACCTTTGTCCTTATTTCAACCGATTTAGGAATATATGGTATTTTTAGAATCGTTATATCATCCCGAGGGTCATATAGTACCTTAACTGTCCAAATAGCAAGTAAATAGATGTCCTAATGTCCAAATCCTTAAATGTCAATAAATTAACATAAATCTACCGTGTCTAGTGTCAAATGAAAGATCTAATTCCTCTTTTTTAAATGTATTTTATTGGTATATGTATTTATATATGTATATATGTATATGAATGCGTATGTGTATTTATATAACCCTTCAATCCCTACTCTCCCGATCCTCGACATTTAACATAGATAACTTAAATTAATTTGATTCAATGAAAATTGCTAAACTTTTTTTGTATAAAGTTGGAAACAAGTAAACGGCCTGTTACCATTGTTATGGTAATTATTTGAAACCATTAAAATCTGCGCCTATGGCTTGGTTCGACTTTCTTCCAATTATTTTTTTTAATTCAGACAACAGTAGAAAACATTACGAGGATATGGTTCTTTCCTATAAATAAATGATTAAGTAAATTAATTAACGAAAAACTAAAATCAAACAACATTTAAAAGGCACTTTTCAACTATAAAATTTTAACCCGCATTTCCGGAATTCACCCATTCTTTACCCTTTCCTTACTGCTCCTTACATTTTCCGGTAGTTTATTTATTTGTGTATTCACAGTATTTATTTATTTACTTATGCACGTATGTATGTAATGCATGTGCAAGGGTATGAATGTATCTATATACATAATTAGTTATTTTCAAATTCATAACATTTATTTCCTATTTAATAACATAATAACTTTGATATAATTTATTCTATCGCTTTGTTTAATTAAAATGTTATAATACGTAGTATATAGCTTCATTCACCTACATGTAGATATATCATTAGTCTGTAGGTCAACGACTGTAAGATATTGTTTGTTTCGTTTCGACTCTTTATTGTGAAATCACAATGGGCGGGTTTATTGTCATATGACAATCTCCTACAACCAACCCTACTATTACGTGTTTATATGTATGTGTGCGTGTAACACATGTGTGTGTGTCTTGTTATTGCATTCGATCGACAGAATTGAAAATGCAATTCCGTTAATTTTATACCAACGGAAAATGGTGACCCGGCCGGGAATCGAACCCGGGACCTTACAATGTAAGATCAGGTGACCTAACCACTATGCCACCAATAAGTGTATAGCAATAAGCCCGCCCTTGTACACAATTAAATTGATGCATTAAAGAGATTTTTAATATTATTTCACTTTCTAAAACTCGTCAAAATGTTAGAAGTTGCCGAGTTTTACATTTTTGCAAATTAAAAAATAACGAGGTTCGTACATTCAGAAGTTTTATATTTTAAAATTGAAGTTGGACGCTTTTGGGACACCCTTCGATTGGTACATTTCACAATTGGATTTTAACGTACTTTAAACAGTTCTGCAGATCTACACCGCAGGCATCTCCCAAATATGGCGAAAACCCGAAAAGTTGCCGAGTTTTACATTTTCGCACAACTAAAAAAAACGAGTTCGTACCGCTAACGGTACTATTGCTGACATAAAAAAAGACTTAATCGATAGCTAGGTCGATAGTAGGAAGTCGGAATCACAGTGAAGAACATCATTATTACATGATGCTATGCAGCCGATAGCTGTTTTTAGCAGCCGATAATAGTCCAAGAGACAGCGACAACAAAGTGCAAGAGTTTTGGAAAAGCTGATACAGAGAATGCCGGGTAGATTCAGCGGGCCAGACACCTGGCGCTGGCGTACTAGGAAAGGTGTTATTTTTTTTAGTATTTTTGAAAGGGTTTTGGAAAAGCCGAAAATTCATCAGTAGACAGTGAATGCAATAAAGAACTCGACATATAAGGTCGGACTGCTTTCGTAATCGATAGCGTGGCGTCAGCATCTTCATACATGTCTGCATCGGTCGTTAACAAATCGGTTGTGCTGCGCAATATAATGGTCGCAATGGCGCAATGTAATGGTATGGAGATGCTGATGCCACCTCTAGATTATGAAGCAGTCTGACCATATGTTTCGAGTTCTTTATTGCATCCACTGTCTACTAATGAATTTCAGCTTTTCCAAAACACTATCGGGCTAGTTATTAAAATTACTCCTATTTTTTCCGCCATTTCCATTCGCCATCGCCACGTGTCCCAGAATCTGGCCTGCTGACTGTACTCCGGCATTCTATGGCCGAAATACTGTCTGATCTGAAAGCATCAGCTTTTCTATACCGAACAAAGTACGACTATACCGAACGTTGGTTCTTCCCATTCTTCTTTATGGATCGGAAACGTGGACGTTACTACAATCGGACCTCAAAAAGTTCGAAGTCTTCCAAATGCGATGCTTGAGGCAGATTCTCGGTGTGTCACACCGCGACCGAATTCGAAACGAGACCATTAGAGAAAGATGCGATCTAGTAACAACGATCGAATTAAGAAGTACAAAAACGTCGACTACGATGGTTCGGCCATGTTTGCCGAATGAACGATAATTGCTTGCCACGTAAACTTCTTTGGCGAGACCGTCCGACAGAATGGAGAATTCAGCGATCGGCACCGAAGAAAACCTGGCTAAATAACATCAAAGACGACCTTAACCCTTGGAGTAAATGGGTATTTTCATGGATGCATCTGTCTCTTTTGCAGGATTTTCGGCGACATCGACCTTAAAGTACTATAACTACGAAACTACTACACCAATCATAAAAAGAACAACTGCACAATGATTGCATTGAAATTTCGAATATAGAATATTGAAATATCATTTTGTAAAACAATTAGATAATTATGAATAAATATGAGAACGTCAAAGAAGTGAAAAAAATGCGAACCAGATCTGGTGGTATAATACTCAACGAATAATTGTTTCAGAACCAGATTTGGTCGTATCATACTCAAGGGGTTAAAAATGAACGATTATCGGCTAGGGATGCCCGAGACGTGGCAAAAAATCTTCAAGAATGGAAGCGAATCGTGAATGGAGTACGAGATCCAGCGGCACCGACAGCAGCGTATTGGCTGCGAGGGCGACCCCCCTCCCCAATCGCCGGCTACGGAATAAATAATAATAAATAATAAGACTTTCTAAAACTTTTGCACTTTTTTGTCGCTGGCTCCCTAACTACGTGGACTCTTAAAATCTTGTACGTTTGGTAAATTTACATCGCTTGAACTGCCAAACCGAGTTACAAACTCGGTTTGGCAGTTCTCTTAAAATTGACAAAAAAAAACACAAAGTTTAAAAGTACAGTCTGAAATAATTAGGGATCCACGCGCCCAAACCGGGGGCGCAAGAACAAGTAAAGAAAATAAATTAACTTCTCAAAAGCCGGCGTCCCTTCTCGGCAAAGCCTCTCTCGCTGTCGAGGATGTCCGAACGCAGCTACTTTAATTTTACTGCGAATTAATTCACAACTCGAGCTGAGGAAATGAGGTTAAAATGGCTGAGCGGCAATCCCGCTTATGTGTCTACCCAAATTTCAGCTTACGCTAAGCTGCATTAACAACATCAACAAAACCCGACCGTAAATAGAGCAGAACTCCCCAATCCATTAAGTTCATATGAATATCATAACGTGGATTCACTTGAGAATATGCGCCTCTAATAAAATACGTTTTCTTTCCAATATTTTAAATATTTTTATTTTTTTTTTATTTTATTAATTTTAGGAATCTTACAGCTAGGTATACGGTTATTACAAATTAATATGTATATAAGGCCAATTACAAGGTTCCACAAGTAAAAATGTATGAATAGATATATAAAAGGGGGAGAAAAAAAAGAAAAACAAGTAGACTAAGAAAAAACTAAACAAAATAGAAGAAAGGATTAGCCAAAGAAGGCGTCAGCCAGTAACTTCTTGAGCTGCTGGACTGACATATTAAATAAGTCAATGTCATATTGGGTAGCTACATCATTGAAACTTTGGCTTGCTCTCAATAGATAACTGTTTAGCCTGTAATTGGTGTTAGCTCTGGGGATAAACAGGGTGCATGGTCTTCTGATCGGATCAGCAGAGACTCTCAACCCAACCTTCTCCAATAAATCCGGGCAGTCAACTGAGCCATTTGCTATCTTCAATAGGTAGGCGACATCTGCAATATGGCGTCTTGTGGCTAAAGGTAAGAGGTGAAATTTATGACAACGTTTAGTGTAGTCTGGAAAGAATTTTTTTACTTTAAATTGTAGGTGTCGTACAAAACGTCTCTGAATTCGCTCAATGCGGGTAATGTAAGTGTTATAGCTGGGGTTCCAGATTTGTGATGCATATTCCAAGTGACTACGTACATATATTGGATCCTTACCTATCTAATTGCTGTTTTTTCACACTTGCCACTTTGAACTTGGATAACTTGGATTTGAGTTGGAATTTCAATTTCAAATAAATTTGAATTAAAGGCCATGTTATTCTTGTTTTAATAATCAGCTGTTTATTTGTCTTTACGCCGTTCGTTTTTGCTCAAATATTTTCGTTTGTGCAACCATGCTAAAGTCGAAAATTTGCAGTATTTTCAAATATGAGATCTTGTGCCGGTGTTTTCTATTACAGCTTCTTGCAGTCTGGCTATACAGTTACCGTAATTGTATACTGTTAAAAACTGCAGACAGTGATGGACAAGCTCGTGAATAAATAACCGAGCCTAGTCAATAGCTCATCGCCACTGCTTCTGCATGACATGAACGTATAATCACAGATTTCACTGCAAACAGTCGCAAACTTGCAGGAGCTGTCTTGGTCACACACCGTACTTGCCAGACCTTGCTCCAATAGAGTTTCTTTTTTTTCAGAGTTTAGCTAACTTTTTACAAGGGAAAAAAATCTACTTTGAAGAGTCGGTGAAAAACGCCGTCAAAGAATTCATTGGTTCCTGTGCACGAGAGTTTTGCAGCAGATTAAATAAGCAACTCCCATTAAAATAACAAATCTGCATAAATAATATGGGTATTTTTTACTTTATTTAATATATATTTTTCACACAGAATTTTTGGCCTTAAACTTCATAATTTAACTCAAGATGAGATATATTGGAGGCCTCGTACGCGTCAATAATATGAATTTGCGGTTTTTATTGTTATTGGTGGAAAATCACGCTCCAGATCGCTCTGTCTATTTTCCGAAGGCTCAAATTGATCAGTAATCAGGTAGTTCTTATTTCAGTGGCATCTCATTTGCATGAGTTAATCATTTTATCCGATGATACCTCTTACTTGCTTAGTAGTAATTCCTCGTTATCAACTTAAGTCAATAATAGTTTTAATCGTTAGGTTAATATATTTCTTGAATTTTGTCCCATTCACAATATGAAACTAATATCTCGTGAACGGAGTAAATCACTTTTTTTCATGCCCTTAAGGGCCGGGTCACACGATGCGGTACGGCTGCGGCGCAGCGCCTGAGCGGTGCCGCTGCGGCGTCCTACATACAAATTGGAATCCGCATGAAGATACTTATACCCTCATGCTGGAAAAGGTACAGAAGTGTTTTTTGAGATTTTTGCACTTCAAGCAGTACGGATATTATCCATTTTTGTATCCGACTGCATTTATCACAGGCATGGTTGGATATAATTCTCTCTGTCTCAGAAGAGAAATGCTGACCATGTCCTATGTTTTCAATCTAATTCGTGGTACAACTGATAACCCTAGCTTACTAGCCAAGGTGGATCTTTTCGTACCAAATAATTATCTTCGTGCTCGATCGCACCATCTTTTCGCGGAGCCGTCCTCGCGCACTAACATTACGAGGTGGAACTAGTTGGTGCGTGCTTTGCGGCGCTTAAATGAAATTCACTCGATGGCACCAGATTTCGATATTTTTACCGCCAACCCTCACTTGTTTAAATTGCAAGCTATTAATTATTTATTCTTATATGATAGCTAGTATTATAAGTGTCATTCTATTTGTATAGTTACGGTGATATCTTTATTTATTTTACTTCTCAATGCCTTGGTTTTACTGTTATGTTGATTAGTAATAAGTGAATAAACAAAATATATAAATAAATAAATAAATCAATGGTATGTCACACGGTGCGTTCCGGCGTCGCACCGCACTCAAACTGGTAATATGCGCCTGAGCGGCACTGTTCAGTTGTTAAGTGCAGTCGAAGGAGGGTACATGCTTGCCTGTTTCGTTTGTTTTCTCGTATTTTTGTTATTATGTACCAACGAAGAATATATTGACATTGACTACCTCATTTCACTAGTTCTACGTACAATTTAACCACAACGCTATTCGCCCACTGCGGCGTCGTAGTAACGTTGCGGCGCCGTACCGTGCACTGTACGTGTGTCGTGTCGTGTGATACGGCGAAATGTTTGCGGTGCGGCGTCGCACCGCATCGCGTGGACCGGCTCTAAGAGTTTGCTTGTTAGCATGTACATGTCACATATGGAGCGACGATATCCTGATATCCTTTAATAAGTCGTATCTATTAATGCTGTTAGTTTTTCTGAAGATCAACGAAGTCAACGAATGTTAAAACCTCAATTAGGTCTCAAACCTGCTGAAATCGGCAAGCTGCTCCTGTAGTCTATCGATTCAGTAAACATGGTACAGAAAATAACTCCAATCTGTTCGTTTCCGTTGGATAACTGGATGCCACTGGGTGCATCCGCCTTGATGTACTGCACCGCCACGACTTTCAGGCAGACGGCTATAAATCTGGCCAAGCGCCCGTGAATAATGGCCCGCCAGTAGCTAATCTGAGGGGAAAGCGGGAGTGGTTTCACACACAACACAAGAATTCGGAAGCTTTACTTTATAACTATATCACTATTCGTATATCACTCTCATTCGGACTAAAAGTAGGGCTGAAAGACCACTTAAGTAGCAAAATTGTAGATAGATGATCTAACCTTACGTAAATCGCGCAACTCAAGTGCCTACTTGGGATCTTGCAAGACCAAAAAAATATAAAACTTAAAAAGAGCGATAACATTGAATTCGATATCGTAGTCGTTCCGACGACTTGACTGATTCTGTTTCAGAATCGTCAACTAATATGGGAACTCGATACTCGATACTAATCTCGATAATCTGTGAACTCGATTTCCACCCCGACATCGTGTTCTGATTGGGCGGGGTCGGCCGTTTAGCAGTGGGCGGCGTATGCTCAATTCGGAGAACTAGAGTTTTCAACTACAACGGGCGAACCAGTCACCTCAGGAAGTTTTAACGAAATGTTCGTTCTATCTCCAGTGAAGTGAACGCAGAAGACTTAGGACAAAACAGTCCACCGTCAAGCTCCGCCACATGCCCGTAAGAGGCCAACGCCTTATCCGCGAGATAACCAGGTATGTTACCCAGCGGGCTTACACTCACGCCAGTTGGGACCAGATTACTCCGGTCACTCGACTGGTTACGAGTTCGAGGTCGCTTGCGCGGTCCTCTACCTTACGAAGCGGTGAAAAGGTGTAAACCGAATCTATCACGGACCACGGCATCCCTTTATTTTATTTTTATTTATTTATTGGAATTATCAAAATAACCATTTACAATAAGTATAATATTAAAACAAATGGCAAAAACTTTCCTCTTTCATTCACTGGCTAGTGCTGCCCAACTGGGATATACCCGTTCCAGGGCAAGCAATTTATATAATTACTAAAACGAGGGTCGATGAATCAACCAAACACAGTAAAAAAAAATAATAATTAAAAATATGTATAATAATAATAAATATATATAATAATAAAAAATTAATAAAAATTACAATATTATATAGGAAATAGAAATACTAAATACATTAGAATACACATATACACACATACATACATACTTACACAATATATGTTAAGTCAGCTTCAACTTATTCTACTACATCGATCATGGCATGGATAGATAAACGCTCTTCTTGCAACAGCCATTTATTTATTTTGCTTTTAAACAAACGACAATTGGGGCTGGTTTTTATGTCATTGCTTAATTTATTGTAAAGTCTTGTAGCTATGAAAGAGTAGTGTCGCTGTCCGAAAGTCGTCTTCATCCTAGGTACATTCAAATTATCACTCAGGAGTTGTCTAGTGGGTTTCGTGTGCGTAATAATAAAAGATTTATTTTGTTTGGCCACGAAAACCCAACGTAGTAGTGCAGTTTTAATAAATAATAATCTAGAATCCAAAACTTGAGCCACTTTAAAGAGATCATTAGAAGAATATTGATATGGTTAGCGATGCATGATTTTTAAAATACATTTTTGCGCTGTTAGAAGTGGCGTCAGGAGGGTTTTGCAGCACCCACTCCACCCAATTATACCATAGTTAATAAGGGTTTCACATAATGCAAAATACACTATGCTTTGCCCGACTGTTCACCCGGAATTGGGTAGCCGATGGTCGTTTCAAGAGCAGTCGCCGTAAGGTCAGCAACCACCCCCGCTCTATAAGAAATAGTACTGCTTCCAGACTCCCCCCGACTGTTAGTCAGAATGCACAATCGATTGGCTTACGCCGCACGGTGCGCAGACCGTCCAGGAACGCCAGAAGATTGACTCCTAGGGAAAACTAGCCCTAAGGTCAGAGTCCTACCCGGGCTCGCGCTTCATGCGTGGAGGCCGCAGGATGAGTGTTGGCCCGTGAGTGTGACCAACCTTGAATAAAATGGGTTTTCGTGGCCAACTCAGCAAGGGCCCATTAGCTCAATTCGGGCTCTGAGCGTGCTTAGTTCTTTGAGCTATGGGCAATTCGAAACGCGTCCTTTATTTATTAAATCGAATATCCTTACTTCTTGGCGCTATATTCAAATTTCAATCGTCTTGGGTGAAAGTAGTAGGTAATGATTGCTGATTGGGGATTTTAACTGCCATTCCCTACCTATCTCCTGGAGCAACGACATGCAGACGACACCTCATGTGCCGTCGTCTGTCCTAACCTTACTTCTGACGATTGAAGCACTCTCAAATCGCTTCCAGAATCGCAAATATCGTTGAGTGACGGCAACGTTGAGTGATGAACACATTTGTCAGTCAACTTTGGTACTTTATACAAAAAGATTAACAATAGTCACCTATTTAAATAAAAGAGATAGGTAAGCAAGTTTCTTATTACACCCATTTACAACAACCGATCGTTATAAAGATCAAAAAAAATATGGTGAATACCCTCAATTTAAAAATACTAAAGAGCAGATAACTTTTGCTTATCGTTTACCAATCGCCGCAGTAATCGTTTGACAGTGTTTCGGTGCATAGATAATTATCTCATGATCATAATTTTGAAGTGCTTTTCTAATTCGTATTAGCGTAATTAACTTTCAGTATGTCTTCAAAATGGTAAATGTTTACAAATAAGCTTGTGATTGAAATTTACTTTATGCATGTTTTTATAAATTTATGACCTAGATACATATAGATTATATAGATAGATATAGATAAATCGATAATAAAGCCTTTTTCACAACTGGGTTAAACAGACCATAATTTGTATCATGCTTAACAGTATGTACCTTTCCAAAAAGTATTAATTCGTTCATTCAACTGGTTACTGATTATTCACAAAGTTTGAAAAACACTGATAAAACTCGTAAATCAGCCAGTATCCGGCCGCTCTACGAAAAAATAAATACACTGTTGTCATGCAAAACCGGAAAAATATCGTAAAAATAAAAACAATCTGTGCCGCTTTTAACCCCCAGACGACCGCTCACACGCAGCCAAAGCGGCTGATTGATGGCTGCTGACGGAATCAGAGCAATTTATAAAAAAGAAGGTAACCAGAGACGGGGGAGCGTATATTGAATGCAAAGGGTGCTCCCAAATGCAAATCGCCTTGAATTATGCTTTATAGCACATCAAAGACTTTCATGTCTGTTTGAAATCGTTGGGAGCTAATGGGCCTCTACGCATGAAGTGCGAGCCCAGGCAGAACTCTGGCCTTAGGGCTAGTTTCCCTTAGAAGTCAGCCTTCTGGCGCTCCTGGATGGTCTGCGCACCCTGCGGCGTAAGCCAATCAATTGTGCATTCTGACTAACAGTCGGGGGAGTCTGGAAGCAATACTGTTTCCTATAGAGCGAGGGTGGTTGCGGACCTTACGGCGACTGCTCTTGAAACGACCATCGGCTACCCGATCCTGGGTGAACAGCCGGGCAAAGGATGCCGTGGTCTGCGACAGATTCGGTATACATCGTTTCACCGCTTCGTGAGGAAGAGGACCGCGCAAGCGACCTCGAACTCGTAACCAATCGAGATACTGGAGTAATCTGGTCACAATTGGAAGTAAGGGCGTGAGCGTAAGCCCGCTGGGTAACACTCCTGGCTATCTCGCGGTTAAGGCGTTGGCCTCTTACGGGTTTGTGGCGGAGCTAGACGGTGGACTGTTTTGTCCAAGTCTTCTGCGCTCACTCCAGGGAGATAGAACGACTAATCGTTAAAACTTCCTGAGGTGAGGGGCTCGCTCGCTGTAGTCGACAACTCTAGTTGTCTGTTTGAAATCGTTGGGAGCTAATGGGCCCTTGCTGAGGTGGCCACGATGACCCATTTTGTTAAGGGTTGGTCACACTCACGGGTCAACACCCATCCGGCAGCCTCCACGCATTAAGTGCGAGCCCGGGCAGGACTCTGGCCTTAGGGCTAGTTTTCCCTAGGAGTCAGCCTTCTGGCGCTCCTGGACGGTCTGCGCACCGTGCGGCGTAAGCCAATCGATTGTGCATTCTGACTAACAGTCGGGGGAGTCTGGAAGCAGTACTGTTTCCTATAGAGCGAGGGTGGTTGCGGACCTTACGGCGACTACTCTTGAAACGACCATCGGCTACCCGATCCTGGGTGAACAGCCGGGCAAAGGATGCCGTGGTCTGCGACAGATTCGGTATACATCGTTTCACCGCTTCGTGAGGAAGAGGACCGCGCAAGCGACCTCGAACTCGTAACCAATCGAGAGACTGGAGTAATCTGGTCACAATTGGAAGTAAGGGCGTGAGCGTAAGCCCGCTGGGTAACACTCCTGGCTATCTCGCGGTTAAGGCGTTGGCCTCTTACGGGTTTGTGGCGGAGCTAGACGGTGGACTGTTTTGTCCAAGTCTTCTGCGCTCACTCCAGGGAGATAGAACGACTAATCGTTAAAACTTCCTGAGGTGACGGGCTCGCTCGCTGTAGTCGACAACTCTAGTTGTCTGTTTGAAATCGTTGGGAGCTAATGGGCCCTTGCTGAGGTGGCCACGATGACCCATTTTGTTAAGGGTTGGTCACACTCACGGGTCAACACCCATCCGGTAGCCTCCACGCATGAAGTGCGAGCACGGGCAGGACTCTGGCCTCAGGGTGAAGAGCCGGGCATAAGGACGCCGTGGTCCGCGATAGATTCGGTTTACACCGTTTCACCGCTTCGTAAGGGAGAGGACTGCGCAAGCAACTTCGAACCCGTAACCATTCGTGAGACCGGAGTAATCTGGTCGCAACTGGAAGTAAGGGCGCGGGTGTCGGCTCGCTGAGTGACTAACCTGGCTATCTCGCGGTAAAGCGTTGGCTTTTTACGGGTATGTGGCGGAACTTGACAGTGGACTGTTTTGTCCTAAGTCTTCTGCGCTCACTTCACGGGAGAAAGACCGGTGAATATAGTTAAAACTTCCTCAGGTGATGGGTTCGCCCATTCTAGTCGACAGCTCTAGTTGTCCGTAGAGTAGATTTGGCCGCTATTGAGAGGTATCCGTTGAGAGGTTTTACTGTATTTCTGATAAATTAGTCGGGGTCGTATCCATTATTTAGAGTATACGAGCCAGCATTGAATAATTTTCTGTTGTCGGTTACAAACAAGAACACACCAAATATACGTCCTTCCGCCACTCCCAGTAATAAGCATAATTTATAAACGTAATCAACCCTGGCAACCTTTCGACTTCATTAAATATTAGATAGAGGACGGAAGCCTCTCATCTAGATTGGCCTCTTTAAGCTCGAGGAGCGCGTGAGGAGACTCCGTTTATAACCGAGCCACTCATCCTTTTAGTAAGTGTCATAAAATGGGTGTATATCGATGCGGCTTTTTATGGAACGAATACGAAAAGTTAGATGTATTTTAGATATACACCAGTATTATACACAGTGTTTTAATTAACCGATATTCTTGAAGTGGGAAAATCAGTACGAGCTCGTAAGCAACTGTTTTTTTTTTAAATGAAAAAAGTTAATTAAATGACTGTTTTATTTAATGAATTTGAACAACTTATGAATACGTGACGTACGTCCAAGTATACTCCTCTTTCGCCCGGAAGATATTGATACGGCATGCTTCTGTAAATGAAGATCTATCGATGATATACGAGTGGACTACTCTTATATCATGGACTACTCTTAAATCTTTCCAAAACGCAGGCTTGTATCATCGGTAGTAGATATTTCAACTTGAGGATTAATATAAATGCAGTTCCAAAGACCTGCATCGGTGGGGATGAGGTCGCTTTCAGTTTTGAGGGTAAAAACCTCGGTGTCCATATGGACGAAAACCTCTCATGGCGGCCACACATTCGAGAAATGCGACGCAAACTCTGGCTGGAAAATATCCTCTCGTAGGAGAGCAAGATTAAGATTTGTCAGTCTGCTCTCCTTCCCCTTCTGGATTATGAAGATCTCGCTTTTCTCGACCTCACAGAGGAGTTTTCCACCAAAGTTAAGCGTCTCCAAAATGTCTGCATTCGTTATATTTATGGTCTCAGAAAATTTGACCACATCACGGAGTACAGAGAGAAGCTTCGCTGGCTGTCAGCCCGGGAGAAAAGAGACATGAGAGTTCTTTTTATGCTTTTCCGGAAGAAAAGAGACATGAGAGTTCTTTTTCCGCTTTTCAAGATCTTGGATTGTGTCGCTCCTAATTATCTCACCGGCAGATTTACTGCGCTATCGCCTCATGAACGACCTTTGATATCAAAAGATAACCTTCTACTCTTTATCCCTGGTCACAGCACTGACTTCTTCTCATTCTCTTTCACCGTGCATGGAGCTCGTCTTTGGAATGCTTTGCCGAAAAATGTGAGAACCGTGCATAACAAGCATAACAAGTTTTAAAAACAGACTCAGAGAACGTCCCCTTTCCCCTCCCATCCTCCTCCTTTTAAAACCATAGCGTCCTTATAAATGTTAGATTATTTTAGTGTGCCCACAAAGAGTTAAAAATATATTTCTTTAATTTTTTTTGTATTTTCCATACCTTTATATAGGTTAAGTTAGCATCTACTCGCGTGCAAAGTTCATACAATAGTATATGTTAACTCTAGAATATTGACTGCAGGCAAAAAGATTGCCTTTTCTTACGAATAAAGTGATTTATAATTATTTAATAAAAGTTTGACAAGCGTTGAGCACGCTGCGCCATCTAGCCGTGAGTAAAATATAGCGAACTATATTAGAGATATTTTACCTACCGCTAGATGGCGCAGTGGGAATCGTACTCAATACCTAAGAATCGTAGTTTGCGCGCTTCTAGACGGTTTGCGTTAGCCAATCGATTATGCACTCCGACAGATATCCGGGGTACTCTGGAAACGGCTTTATTTGTTATAGAGCGGAGGCGGTAGTTTACCTCGTGGCAGCCGATCTTGAAACGATCATTCGTTTCAACAGCCGGGCAAAGCATGCCGTGGTTCGCGATATATTCGGTAGACACAGAATCACCGCTACACAAGGAAGAGGACCGCGCTAGCCACCTCGACGCAAGAGCGCTTGGTCTGCCCGCTGGGTTAACAACCCGGTCCCGGGCGGTAAGGGTTAGTCTCTCGCGGGCTAGTTGGCGGAGCTACATATATAGTGGATTGTGATTGTCTAAGTCTTCTACGCTCATCCCACGGCTGAAAGAACGATCCTTTATCGTTTTATTAGCCCGGGCTGTTGGGTTCAACCGTTGTAGTCGACATCGGCCAACTGTACTCACGATTAAAACTGCCAAAGTGTTCAGTTGTTTGCGAGGAATCACTACTAAGCATGTAAGAGGTATCACCGTATAATATCATCAATTCATGCCTACGCGAGGCCTCTGCAATGATAGCTACAAGAAAACTAACACCCGTATCTATAATCGAGTATTGATCATTACTCGAGTACCGAGCAGTACTCGAGTAATGCTTGAGTAACAGTTTTCATTTTATAGTCGAGTATCGAAAAGGCGACTAATACTCGGGTATTACTCAGAGCTGAGTATCCATCTGGCTATACTTGAGAGCTACTTGGCTTGGAGCTGTCAAAACTTTTCGTTAATATGCGTTAGTGCATGTGTATATTATTTTATTTACGTATTATTTCGTGAAATGGCGGAGTTTCTACAATGGCTGGAGAAAATTGAGAGAATATTCGTGGTCGGTGGTGCGGTAGCACGCTCAAATAAAACGAGTCCCAAATAAAACGCAGCACCTGATATGAGGGAGTTACGCGAAAAATCATGACAGACGATTCTTACCCGCGCTTAGAAAGAATTCATGAAATGAGAATCGAACTGTCACATCGTGGCGACAACAAATTGGCGTTTGTTTTAAGTCACCCACCGACTATGAATTAAAATGAACAATTTAATGCATAGTTTATAGAAAAGCCACAATAAAATGGCTATAAATGCTCTCTGTAAATCTTAATCATAATTTTAAATGTAAAATAAGTAATGATCAATACTCGACTATAGATTCGAGTGTAAGCATTTTGAGCCCTCTGGACATAGACAGAACGATCTGAAACGCGTGATTTTACACCAATAATATTTAAAAAAATTGAAGCGTAAGAGGTCTTATAGATCGACGATATGTATCCTCTATCTTCTACATAGGCCACACATTTTTAGTATTAAAACTAAATTTAGCGAAACTTTTTTTTTAAACTAAACTTTGTTTTAAAAAACACTATCTCCATACTTAACAATGAAAGATTTCCGAAAGTCGTAGTAGAAGTAGTACTGTTTTAAATATTTTTAGATATCTATGGAACAAGGAAAAAACCACAATATAACATTCTAGGGGATCACAGGGGTTTTCATACGTTGGGTCATTATTTTTTTTTATTTTATTTATTTAAATCCAAAATAAAAATTTACAATGTTGAAATAAATAATACAGTGTAGAAAAGAGCAAATACTTAATCATTGTTTGCGAAGCAAAGAAAGTACAGATTTGATGGATTTCATCAGCTCCACTAGACTACAGTCTGTTCTGAAGTGATACCAGTGTTATATTTGTTACATAGAACACTTTTTTATAAATTTTCGGTTAAAATAATGAAAATATTTGGCAACATAATTTAGAAAATTTGAAAAAAAGACGCCTAATGTTAGTTAGTGAAGCGGTAATAATAGAAGGATATTTACCTACATAGGCATTATAATAAATAGATACATATATTTAAATACACACTCATACATATAGAAATATATATACACATACACACACACTTACATATATACAAAACGTATCTACCTGTATTCAATATATACTTTATATATACATACATAATAATATATAAATAAACAAATACAAATACATAATTTCAAAAACTATTCTGTATTTATTATTTATTATTATTATTATTATTTATTATTTATTATAGACACAATTTATAATAATAATAATCTTTATTGTGAACTGTAAGAAGGTCGTACAAAATGGATAGGTACTATTATATGTGCTATACAGTTTACCAATCAGGCGTACAATATGTATTTTTCTATAATTAAATATGTTCACTTCGCAGTTGAAGAAAAAAAAAATCCGAAAATATTACGTTTAAGACATAGGTATTAACAAAATAATAATTAGAACTATTATCTACAAATTTAGTAAATTTCCATTACTATATATACATCAAATGTCAGTTTGTTTTTAAGTTAAAATGTCAATCTGGAGTTATTAGGCTATCTACGGTTTGTCCGATATAGAGCTAGAATTAAATATAAATGTTTAAAGTTTAAAATGTTGGAGAATTACAATTAAAATATGTTATATTATTTATTTGTCATTATCGTTTATAAAGTCATTCACGCTGTAATAACATTTATTTTTGAGCCAGTTAATGTCTGTTTGAATCCTGGTTGTTGCATTGATTTGATGTTTTGTGGAATAGCATTAAAATATTTACCACAACAGAACTCAGGTCCCTTTTTACACATGTCTGTCCTCGCTGAGGGACAATTTATGAGGTTTCTATTCCTCGTAGCCCTTGAGTGTACATCTCTTCGTAAGGAGTAGACATCGGGATTATTTTTAATGAATTCATAACATTCCAGTATATACAGAGAGAGCACAGTCAACATAGACATGCTAACGAAGAGCGGCCTGCAGGAAGGGTCTGGCGCTACTCTGTTTAAAAGTCGAATACAGGACTTATGTATTTTGCACGTAACCTTATGTACGTAAACTTATGTATTTTGCACATATTTTGTGACCTCAGTTTGAAAGCGGTACTGGTTCTCAGCTTCTGCCCATTGGTGAGTGTATTATAAATGGTATTAGATTGCTCAATGCAATAGTACGTTTTGGCAACCCTTCTACACTGGCGACTTTCTGGTGACGCTAGTAACATTTTCCGGCGAAACTAATAGCAATTTATTTGGTCATCTAGAATACCATTGATAATGAATGTTTTTTTATAAACGACTGATTGATTAGAAAAAACCTTATAATGTAATTTATGATAACAATAATAACATTAAATTGTTAGTGCCATCTATCGCATTTATTTATAGGCTAATTACATCATAGAAATAATACGGAAAGACAGAATGCCATATATTAGTCTATTTGAACCTTAAAGTGCGTAATTATTACGTATTGAAATCTGTACACCAAATTAAAAATTGACGTCTTTATGTAAATAGTGTTAATATATTAAGATAAATAATTTAAAAATTCGTTTGCAACTATTTTATTATTTTATTTTGAGATATGGTACCGAATATATGTTTAGATCGCCTCTATAGTGCGCCGCCGTACTTTCATACTACGAACGCTGCCATGTTGGACATAAGAGAAGATTACTAAATGTTTCAAACTATGAGTGCTATCAACACGTTCGGTTCGTAGTAAAATCCAAGCTGCCAAGTCGTACTATGACGATGAGCAATCTAATACCCCTATAAAATGAATGGTTGAGCTTAAATAACATCTGATGCAGTACTGAGCTATGCTTTCACTTCATTTGGTCGTACTTTTCGCACATATATAGATAAAATATTTAATTTGCAACGTAGAATAATAAAACTTTTAGTAAATAAAAATGTGTTAACACAATGTAAAAAGAACTATAACTTGTTGTTTAAGCGATGCGATATATTACCTATACATGAAAAAATTACATACACACTAGCAATGGAGCATTTTAGAAATTCAGAATTTAAAATACCAATACAGTACAGTAGGAATGTTAGAGAAAAAGTCCGTAAAATATTTGAAGAACCAAGAGCGAACAACTACTATGGTGAAAGGACGTTAAAGTACCTCATTCCAAGAATCTTTAATACTATTGTATCTGAGGAAGACTGTGTAAGCGTGAGCAAACAGATGTTTAAAAAGAGATTAAAAAGCTATCTGTTGGACGTGTATAGTGAAATTAGTGGTCATAAGTAAAGTTGTTATACGTTTCTATAATTTAAGCTTGTAGTAATACTGGCCTAATTTAAGCCTGTAGTAAGACCAGTAGTAATACTGCTGTGCATTGTTTTTTATATTATTAATGTCTTTTTGTACCACAAAATTAGAAGTGTAAGACTAGAAAAATAAGAGTTTGTTTCGCCAACAAACTGTATACCAGTTTGGCGAGATTTTAATATTAAAAAACATGTATTTGTTCTTTGAATAAATATAAAAAATAAAAAAAAACTATTTTTATTATAATTGCATACAACTTCTACAGCACAATTCATATTTGTCGAAGAAAAACATTATGCCTTTTCGGTATTCGACTCGAAAAACGATATACTCATCACCATACGCCCTGGTATTTACGAGAAGGGCGAAATTCTGAAATCCTCTTCGATAACGCGAGTCGACGGTGCTGCGATGCCGAGTTAACCCCAGAAGACTTCTTATGCTGCCACCAATCAATCATCCGCGTCGACCACTTTTCAGCGCCTAGACGCCTCGCAATCACCGCGATAAAGAAAAAGTATAGACGGACACTTCCAAGTGACATAATCTATGGAAAGCAGCGAAACGAAGTGAATATTGTATTTTACTAAAAAAACTGTAATTATTTAATTAAATATTTTGAAATTTCGACACTCTATAACTTTTTACGCGACCGACCAACAAATAAGGAGTGTTATGTGTTCAGGGTTCATCTATGTATTACTTCCGTTTCTCTCTAGCATAACTTCAAAACGCTTGAACCGATTTAGAAGTATGTGGTATTATTAGAATCGTTATGTCATCCCGAGGGTCAGGTTAAGTTTTGACAGTTTGGGCAGTTAAGGTATCCTTCCTTAATAGTCCAAATATCAAGTAAGTACCGTCAACGGCAGCAACTTTGCCTACCATTAGCAACTTTTGCCCGACACCAAAATACTTAACACAAAGTTGTATATCTTTTTACCTCGTAAATGCTGAAACATTAAACTTGGTGAATCTTAATTAGACTACTAACAATAAGGACAAGGTTATTTAAGTTCACATTCAGCTGTTATAGGCCAAAGAAAGTAGATGTGTACTGGAACAAATTTTAGTGTCCTCATATCTCTTGTGGTCCAGGCCGATATAAGTGTGGCGAGTACTTCATTGTAACATTAAAAGTTGTATAATATGGTCTTTTTTTATATTCATTAGCAATTGCTAATAAAATATGAATTTAACCCCTCAAATGAATGGCGATTAGCTCGGGTTGCCTACGGCAAAATGTATATAAATTTATATTTACATTTACATTTACATAGAGCGGGGTTTACTATAGAGCTATAGCATTACTATAGAGCGGATTACTATAAAGCGGGGCACATTTACATTTATATTTATATTTATATAAATTTATATACATTTTGTATACATTTTGCCAAGGCATCCCTTAAGACTGCGCCGACCATAATTCACGTGCCCTAAATAGGTATTTAACGCAGCACACCGGTTGGCGCCAATCGTCGCGACGATATGGCGCGCCGAATATCGTCGCCTAAACAAAAGTACAGTGTAAGTCAAAATTAGATATTTTACAGAAAAAGCAGAAAACTGAGTCATTGTTAACTATTTCGTCTTATATTATATTTATATTTAACTATATCACAGTAATTTATATAAACGATATCATAATAATTTGAATACAGGTCTCTGATTGTGCGGTTATGAGGCGGGGCCGTCCACATATTACGTAATCACGTTTTTGGGATTTTCTACCCCCCCCTCCCTCCCACATGTTTACATACGTAATCTGCGGCCTTACCCCCCCCCCCCCCCCCCCAAGATTACGTAATCAACCGAATTTGTGTAAAATGTGAAAATTCGTAGATAAGATATTTCACTCCAACCATCGTTTCAAGCTTTGGATATTGGAAGACTTTTTGTACAGGAGATTATTCAACATGGAAACCAAGTTAAAACTTATCTGAAACTTTTTTTCATATAGGCCTTTGTTACTAAGAAAAAAAAACTTGAAGACCTGAATTTTAAAAATAAAACCCGCTTTTTGTCGGTAACCTTGACCTCAACAAAAAAAGTCATGTATAACTTTAAACTCAATTTCTCATATTGAACAATATTCCAAAATAAAAAAAAACTGTTTAATTTTTAAAAAGTAGATACGATATTTCACACCAACCATCGTTTCACGCTTTGGATATTAGAAGACTTTTTGGACAGGAGATTATTAGATTATTTGGACAGGAGATACGTAACATTTGAAACCCTTCCAGAGAGTAACTCCCTTTATTGAGGGTGCATTTACAGGACTGGCAATGAATCTCTTATGGTTTACGTGCTAAGTTCATTTAGTTGTTTTGGACTACCCCGAACATCGTAATATATTATAAATACATACAAGAAAGTAATTTGTTTTGTTTGTTTGTTTGTTTCTACTCTTTATTGTGAAATTTCACAATGGGCGGGTTTATTATCATACGACAATCTCTTACAACCAACCCTAATATGAAGTGTTTATGGGTCATTCCGCCATTTCGTGCAAATCGCCTGTAATATCAGACTGCATACCGCATTTAGAAAAAAAGTTTTGTTGAAATATATTTACTCTAAGTGTGAGGGAGAAGGCTCTTTAGGAAATCTAATTCTAAAGTACATAGTTTTTTTTAATCTTAAAAATACATGGAAAAATTTCATTCCTCTCCGCCTCCAAACCACAAACTTCAAATTCGTCGATGTGTTGTACCTAAACTTGCCAACACATACTTAGTTGTCTTAGCATACATGAAAGATAAGGTAAACACACTATAGGTATTAAAATATAAGACATCTACAATTACATATAAACAAAATATTTCTACTTTTGTCTTTGGCAACAGAGATTCTATCATTTCCCGCGCAAAAAAAAAATAAGTATATCTTGCTCCGCAACAGGAGCCCAAGCTTCTACCGTAGATCATTATGCTCCTCATTGGTCAGTCTGTCGCGTAAGCTCTGAAGGCTGTGTGAATAGTCGCCGTGTAAAAAGATATTTAAGTTCCTTCTCTTCATTTCGAGTTTGTCACCGTTCAGCAGTCATTACCATCCATCCAAGTCAAACAGTAAGTACAAAACAATAAAGCTAAGTTTATATCCACTTTGGTGTGTTTAGGTAGGGTCTTTCGTCCACTGTTATTGAAACTTCAAGGTCATCAATCATGGGAAATATGCAGAATAAACTTCCATTATTTCATTCCACTCCTTGTCATTACCTTCCTTTCCTTCCAAATTTATGTAGGATGGTAATGAAACGTATTGGAAGGTAATGAAAACGTGTCAGATGGTAATGAAAACTTTTGGAAGGCAATGAGTTATTGACAATTTCGAATGGTTTTGAAGGTTTTTATAGGAAACTTAAGAGCTAAGTAGATAAATGTCAATTATCTATATGTCAATTTTGGCCTGTTTAAGTGTATTTTGGGTAAATTATGAAAGAATTCTAGAAGAAAGAGAAGAATTATAGAAGAAAGAGAGCTAAGCTCTTTTATCTCCAGTTTCATCTACGTTCCGTGCAACCATACCAAGCATTTGGGGAGATTGAGCGTTGGGATTGACATCACATAACCTGAATTAATCAATCGCGAATTTGTAGAAAGCTTCACTCAATACGGTGAAATTATAGTTAACCATGTGTTTAATGTAAACCACCTTACTAGCAATGAGATGAAAGACGATACACCGAATGTTCATGTAGCATGTACGTGGTAGTAGGTAGTAGGTAGTAGTACGTGTAGGTAGTAGTACGTAGGTAGTAGTAGTAGGTAGGTAGTAGTAGTAGGTAGGTAGTAGTAGTAGTAGGTAGTAGGTAGTAGTACGTGGTAGTAGGTACGTGGAAGTGTACCTACTACCGTTTTTGAGACACAACGACATATAAAAGTCATGCCGTTTTATATGAATACTGACGGCACAATGTTGATAAGCACACTGATGACATGGATAATGACAATACAAAAAATTGCAACGCATAAAAAGAAAATGTTAAGAATGTAGCTTGTCATGGTGTACATTCCGACAATATTGATGATTTGGGTAATAATCCAATATCTATTAAAATAAGCTGTATTAGTACATAGGAAAAAATTGAGAATACTCAAATGGCACATACACCGTACTTTTTTTTAAATGTTGGGATAAATCTAATATGCTTTCTTGGCCCGTAGTAGACGATGAAGATAATATAAAATCGAAGACTATCGCGGTTGTTTGACATTATAAATAGGATAGAAAACGAATTTACCGCGTGAAATTTGTAGCACCCGGGTGCTACAAATTTCAATTCGTAGCACCCGGGTGCTACAATGATGTTTTGAAACCTTCAACCAAAGCTGTCGATTCCATTGCGCTAGATGAACCTGTATAGTTTTTGAAACATATGTGATCTGGAACTGTGTGTTTTCTGTTTTCAGCTCGAGCACAAACCATCAATATTTATTCTTTACTGCCATATATAGTACTTTCTTTGTCCTGTATCCTATTATTACTGCAGCACCCGATAATGCGTTGTAGTTCTTTTTATACGATCTTTTCGACCAGCAGCCATCAGCCACCATAGTAATCATTGGTACTCCATTCGCATCCACTTCGCCGTTGAGTACAGCTAAATTATATTCGTCTTTGGCTGCTTCCTCCATGCATTTCTCTTTGGCTAGTTCCCATAGTTCACAGATCTTGGTATGGTACTTTGAGTATAATTTATCAGACATACAGGGTTCAGGTGGCTGAAACTTGTTCCAATCCTGAAAATCCAGCGCCAATAGACATGAAACTACTAACAGCGTTATGGTTGAGGTTAAGTTCAACTGGGCTATCTGGTTTTTTACAATTTAAAAGTTCTAATTTTGCATTGCATAATCGACACGTAAAAAAGAATTTCGATAGAAACCCTTTCTTAATCTCCTTGGTAAGTTTTAAAAAATTTAAGTTACATTGAAATGCAGAGTTGTGATGGGCCATTTCTTGGAGTTGTTTGAATATGTAATTAAAATCTACTATTCTGTTCCCTTCAGGTAAAAAATCCACATCATCATTATTTTCCTCTTCTGTTATTAATTCGAAATCGGAATCCGAGTCCGTTTCAAATGATTTCTAAAATAAAATTAATTGAATTAATAAATTATTGCTGAATTGCTGCTGAAAATAGAAGTGACCGGAAATATTGAAGAAGGTATGTATAGAAAAGTTGCACTGCAAGTCAAATTTACACTGATAATAAAACTTTATCAAATTTAAATTACGTAGGCGATGGGCCGATTGCGTTTCTTTGTGAACTGAAACTGGAATTAGTTCAATCGAACGAGATACGAAGCAATACGAACGAGGTAGAACGGAATATAAAACGAACGATCGTCGATAAAAACTACCTGTCGGACTAATACTCGTCCGAATAAATTTTGAATACATTTTGTGCTGTGTTACATTCAGATGCTTTATCTTTGGTGGGTAGTTTTAATGCGAAAAAGTGAAAAGTGAAAACCGTTCATTTCACATTCCGCTCTAGCGTATTACCCTGTCTCGTTCACACGGACTAATTTCCAATTTTAGTTCACGAAGAAACGCAATCAAGCCCAATATCAGAGTATTTTTTTTTAATATATAGGTATATATCTCAATCGAAAACACGATTTGTATTGGTAAAATTAGATAGTTAATAAAAGTAACTGAATTAAGTACCGAAAATCTTTGTTACAAATATACAGGTAAAGTTTATACTGGAACACTTAAAAAAAATATATACAACTAACTTACCGCAAAATCATTGCACGGCGTATATTTTGTCGTCGAGTGTTCATCAAGTTTTCTTATACTCGAGCCTATTATCACATTGTTCGAAGAATCCTAGGAACGAAATGTACAGTGATAAAAGTAATTATTGCTTTGTAACGTATTATCACTTAGATCCTAAGATTTTTATACCTGGGCGAGCGAGTCTTGCTCAGCGATGGCACTTGCACGTACAATAGAAGCGAGAAGTCGTTTGTTTTGAAACTTTGAGCCACATTTCAATTTATGATATTTAATCTTACGCTTTCCCATTTTTACTAAAACATAATAATATGCTCATTTAGATAAAAACTTGTATATATATAATGCTATATAATGCTCATTTAGATAAAAACAAGTTATAATTAGGTCAGGTTCTTACACGAGCTGACCTAATTACAACTTTCGACAATAGAAAAAAGGAACACTAATACCAGATAAAATCTAAATAAAAAATACTTTCAATAAATGCTTACATCGTTTTACCGCGTGAGTGAGATTATACGCGCACGAAATAGATCGCGGCCGGTTTTCGAGGTCAGATCGCTACGCAAAGAAACGTCACCCCCTCCTCAGCTCTAGTGGACGACTGAATAATTCACCCTTGCGCTCGCGTATATATATCGAACGTTATTTGGCCATAGTAAATTTGTATGGCAGATTCGAGGTATCTTCTAAAAAAATCATATTTAAATAAGCAGGGAACATTTTTAAATATCGGTGATGCTTTCTTGTAGCTTGAACGTTTGTGATTTATTACGATTTGAAATTTGAAATAAAATCTAATTTCTTTATTCATTGTGAGCAAAACACCGGAGTGCTTTTCTTAAGTTTTTCCCCAACTTTATGTTGAAAGAAATATTAACCAGCAAATGGTTTTTGATTATAGAAGCTGTATTATTGTAAACACATTCGTTGAGATCTTAAATATATTTTTTAAATATTTATTACCGAAAAATTATGGATTGCAGCGACAAAACCGTGACTGACGTTTTCGCTTATTTTGCTCGGTGCAGTCTTAAGGGACGCCTCACATTTGAGGGGTTAAAGCAATTTTTACTGCTAGGCAATTTTGCCACAGGTTTGAGCGATTTCGCCAACAAACATTGCCCAGCAATAAAAATTGCTTTAAATTCATATTTTATTAGAAATTGCTAATGAATATACAAAAAAGACCATATTATACAACGTTTAATGTAACAATGAATTACTTACCACACGTATTTCGGCCTGGACCACAAAAGATATGAGCACACTAAAATTTGTTCCAGCACACATCCACTTACTTTGGCATATGACAGCTGAACGTGAACTTAAACAAACCTGCAACCTTGTCATTATTGCTAGTCGTTTAATTAAGATTCACCCAGTGAAAGTTTAGTGTTTCTCCATTTATGACGTAAAAAGATATACAACTTTGTATTAAGGATTTTTGTGTCGGGCAAAGTTGCTAACGGTAGGCAAAGTTGCTGCCGTTGACGGTAGTTGTCTAAATGTCCAAACAATCAAAAGGTCTGATTTAATACATTCCGGAAATATACATGTATATATATATATATATATATATATATATATATATATATGGATATATACATAAACCACAAATATTTCATAAAAAAATCGTAATAAAAATAATTATATACACAATAGATAGTTCTTTTTACGGCAATCGTGTTTTTTTATTATTTTTAATCAATTTACTTGTTTCAGACACGTATTTCGGCTTAGATGCTAAAGAATGAAATGTTACGCTTGTAATAAGCTATCGTTTAGTATATGTGACAAAAAGTTACAACAAACTCGCAAGTGGGTAAGAAATTATCTATTGTCCTTTGCAGCACTGATTGCTATAAGTTCAAACTCGTCCATTGTAATCTCCACCATTGTTAGTGATCGCAATCGAACAGACGAAGTGTAGACGTATAGCTGCATGCGTCTCAAGGCGTTGAAAAATGCATGCGCTAGAAGCAAGTTGAAATTAAAAGGGCACAAGCGTCATACCCAAAGGTCGCTTACTGAGGTACAACGTCAGTAGTTCTCGAAACGAATAATAAAACGATGTAACGCTTTCAGTAGTTTTCGAAACGAATAATAAAATGATGAAACGCTTAAGTGCCTATCTTCACTTTATTTGAACATTGCTCGCAGCAGTGCCCGCGACAAATTGCTCCGCGAACTTAGAGCACTGACTTGGACGTCGACCCTGTCTTCGAGTATGTGTGTGTGAGTGAGAGAGAGAGAGAGAGAGAGAGAGAGAGAGAGAGAGAGAGAGAGAGAGAGAGAGAGAAGAGAGAGAAAAAAATTAATGCCACGATATTAGGAAAGGCGTGGAGTTTTTACAGTAGCGGCCATCTTTGACACACTCAATCATCGCACGCTTGGATGTATGTAAAAGTATGATTGTTTAAAATATTGGCGAGGCTGGAAACTGCGTATATGGGATCCACGAGTTTCCTAATTTGAGTGTTACCATTATTTCGCAAAGCTCTGGGTCAGCAGAGAATAACCTCATTGGTACTTAGAAAGAAACATGACTGCAAGAACCCGATTTTATCGCTGGTGAAATTGAGTCAGCAATAATAATTCTGAAAAGAGTACATTCCTATAATAAGATCGAATTCTGTGCAGTTACTAAATAACATTGGTGCTCAAGAAACTAAATACGATGATGATGACCACATCCCTTTTCAGTCTCGACTACAGAGTACAGCGATTTATGGTTCAGTGAGGAGTGTCTCGCTGCTCCGTCCTATCGCGCGCCCGCATGTGACTAACGTAACCAATTTTAATGTGAATAATGCGAGTACGTTTGGGGCATGTCAGGATATTGCTACAATAATTATACTTCGGTCCTCGAAAGTGCCCGTGGTCTACCTTGCGAGTTGTCACCACCCAGGACAATTCCCAGCCAGCGACTCCCATTTAGCGACAACTCCGATAGCTTGAGGCTACGCGTCTACATATGACACTTTCGCGCATCTTTGTATCGCAGGAGCTGTCCGTCTTGCTTGTGTTTGTCTTCTTAAAGCTCGCAGTAAAAGATGCGCATCGCCATGCCATGCGCCACCACTTCGAAAATTCAGGTAACGTGTTCGCAGCTACCGCTTCATCAGTTAGACCTCATCACCAAAACGCATCATTGCATTTGCCAAAAAAAAAGTGTGAAAATCAACCAAAAAGTGTACTTTTGAGACGTTCTCGAAGCCGTGCGTTGTTCCTTGGAACCAGAAGCATTTAAGCAACCAGCTATGGATATTAAGCCAGTAATAGGGCCTTAAGTGTTTAACAGCAGTGTTAAGATTATTTTCTTGAATCATCAGCTCTCAAGAATGGCTACCCTACTCACCCAACCTGAATCCCACAGAATAGGGTGTGTGGTTAATTTTAGAGGCAAGAAGTTTAGATGAGGAAAGGTCAAGACTTAACCGGCCGGACGCCAACAATGCCTATAGGCATTTTGCGTCGTTTGACAGGAACAAGCGTAGCCGTTTCGGCCGGCCCCAATATATAATTATTAAAAATATATAATATACATGACTAACAAGATTAATATTAGGTAACAAGAGGTAATTCATGAAAAACTATATTGTTACGATTTATGTTAAAAAGCGAGCAAAAAGTTGCGGCGCAGTTTTTTGCGCGCGAAAGCTGGCTTCCGACCGGTTAACCGGGAATGGTATAAAATAACCGTGGAATTTTGTTTCAAATCTCGTTAAACGTTTATCGGTTTACATCAAAGCCAAAGGAGGTTATTTTGAGGACCAATCAACTTGCTTGCTCAGAGAGAGTTCCATTTTTATTATTAACATTACATTGTAAGCTATATCCCAGTTCAATTAAATTATTCTCCAAAATGTTTATCAGCATTATTTTAAGCCATCCTTATTATGTGCTAAGAATATTTATATACTTTTCCAGCTCCTTCGAATAATGTCCTTATTAGTGTTATAATTGAAGAATAAGAAACTGCAAAGTGACTCCTATTTCTATTATTATTTTATTTTTGTAAACATTTTAATTAACGTGAGTGCGTTAGAAGTACACTCGCAATTTGTAATCTCAATGAGCGTTTCTGAGTATGTATCTATGTATGTATGAGTGTGTATATATTTATTTCCAAAATTTCTGGTATACAAAAGTAATACAATTTAATTTATTTTCCTGTAATATAAATTATATATCCAATTAATATAAACTTTATTTAATCTCTCGTAAAATAATTTAATTTAAATAAAGTACATGTTTACATAATTTTTAGGTTACATAATTTATTCTTAGAAAACTACTTTTATAGGAAAAAGAATATCCGCATGATTAATTTCATATTCGATATAATAACGTCAGTTATGAACCCCTGAAAATCGTCAATCTGTGAAGACTTCGGGTCGGATACGTAATTATTGGCCTACCTTCATATTATTATGCTGGGCAATATTTACAATAATAAAAACGAAGTTTGTAGGAATGCGCACGGCAGCCGTCGGAACGGCAAAAGGGTGTTATCGCATATGTTTGATATGATCTGCGGTTAAAATTATTAGGTAAAATATATAATTTAATTTCTTTTTTTTTCTGACACAACCGAGTCATTCCAATAAGACTCGGGAAGTGAGCTCGCCTTATCACAGGAGTGCATAGCAAGGCGGGCTCGGTATCACTTTACTTGGCACATTAGGAATACAAACTTTAACATATAATTTATGCACAATTTGACCTGGGCACAGACAGATGTATGCCTAAATTTAGAAGCATATAGCGGTATTTTCTGGATTGTACAATATATTTCTTTTGTGCTATTGCGTTTGAATCTATATGTAACAAATAAATGAAATGAATAAATAAATGAAATGAAATATTGTTATACCTAATATGCGAATAATTTGTATTCGTGTTGAATCAATAATCAGTAATTAGTATATTATTCTCCTAACTGTAGCAAACATATATGCTACGCTCGCTATGCTTCCGCTCCCACTGCTACGGTTTAGTGTTCTTTGTACGCTTATGCGGAAGCACGTTCGTCTCTATTTCAGCGTTGCATTTCGTGTTGGGAATAAAGAAGCACTCTGGGTTACGTGTTCCGATTATGATGTCCGAAACGCCGACCACTCCTCTAGACACTGAGAAAATAGCCGCGCACGCGACCATCTTACTGGCCTTAATTACACACATAGAGTGGTTTGCAAAAACAAAACGACACTCAAGGACGGGTATACATTAGCCGGTTGCGTTGGATATATAATGGGAGAAGGCGTTATTTCAGATAGTTCAACCTGGATAACAGATGAAAATATACAACAAACACGCTCAGTGCTGGCGCCGAAGACTGACTGACTCACACTGTTAAACAGTGTTAGTCAAAATCGTGACTAACGATTGAATAGTTTCAATCGTAACCATGACTAAAAATTGCGATTAATATTCTTGACACCGGCCAACTGCAAGTTTTGCAAGTTTTTCGTCGGTTGGTGGTCGGATGGATGTTCAGTCCGTCGGTCGGTCGATCGGTCGGTAGGCTGGTCGGTTGGCCCATCACTCGGCCGGCCGGTCGGCCAGTCGGTGGGTCGGCCGGTCGGTCGGTCATTCGGCCCGTTGGTCGGTCGGCCGGTCGGTAGGTCGGCCGGTCAGTCAGTTGGCGGGACGGTCCGGCGGGTCGGTCGATCGGTCGGTCGGTCGGTCGGTCGGTCGGTCGGTCGGTCGGTCGGTTGGTCGGTCGGTCGACCTGTCACTCCGAAGTAAATGCCGTTTCAATCCGAAGTATATACCATTATTATGTAATTGTACATATAAATGTATATGTACTTGTACGCGGCCCGGTGGACTGGTGGTCAGGTTACCTGATCTTACTTTGTAAACTTTCGGGTTCGATTCCTGGCTGGGTCACTATGTTCAGTTGGGATAATATTAACGGAATTACATTTTAATTCTGTCGATCGACTGCAATTACGAGACACACACTTCCACACATGTTACACACATGCATACTAATAATCACTTCAAAGTACGGCTGGTCGTAAAACATAACCGTATGATAAAAAATCCGCCCATTGCGAAATGTCAGAATAAAGCGTAGAAACAAATAAACAAACCGAGGTTTTAAAAAAAGAATTGGTTTATAAATCAATCAAAACATATAAAACAAGCTGCTACAGGCAATGCACCCTATTGCTAAGGGCCTATCATCATCATATCATCTTTACGCTGACGACCTTTAAATCTATTATCATGCCAGGCCAGATGATCTTTGCACAGCCGTGGCTATAATGAACTCCGATTTAGATCAGATATCTGCTTGGGCTATAAAACATGGTATTATTATAAATACAAATAAATCGCAATCAATTTTGATAGGCGGCAAAAAAACAGTGTCAAAAATAGATACTTCGTCATTACCGCCAATATGTGTAAATGGAAAAATTGACGAATATACTAAAAATGTTAAAAACCTTGGAATTCTAATAGATAAACATCTTTCTTGGCAAGATCAAGTAAATCAAGTAAATCGTCGCATTTTCCATGGTTTTATAGTCTCTAGCGGCTTCAAAGATTTCTCCCCATGTCACATAAAGTAATGATTGTGTCCACACTCTTAACGCCTATACTTGGCTACTGTGATGTTTATTATATAGATGCCAGTGAGGTTACTTTGAATAAGCTGTAGCGTCTGCAAAATATCTTCCTCAGGTATATTTTTAATTTGCGAAAGTTCGACCACGTTAGCTGCTTTCGTGAGCAACATCATTGGCTTCCTATTCGCGATCGAAGAAATTTGCATACGTTGTCGCTACTCTACAACATACTCAATAACCCCACTTCACCCTCCACGATCTCCAGGAGAGGCCATGGTCTTCCACTTCGATTAAGCCGGGATAACACACTCGCCATTTCAATACATTATTCTTCTGTTTACACGCACTCTTTTACGGTCCATCCTGCTCGTTTATGGAATCAGTTCCCTCACTCTATTAGGCATGCACCTTCGTTGCACACTTTCAAAAAGTTGTTGAAGAAACATTTAGTTATACACAGCCACTAACCAAATACCTCTCCTTTATCCTTCCCTGGGCAACCTTAGCATAAGTTACTGACATATATTTGTAAAAGTTTATTTTAAATTTAACTTTACTACTTCTTTGTGTATTGCACGGTAAAAATTAGTAATTATTTTACTAAATGGTTGACTGTAAGATATCGCTACAGCGATAAGTCTGCCATTTGTGCTGTGCATAAATTGTCTTTTTTATAAAACCACGGAAATATTCATTAAATTATGTTTTTATAGCACAATACAGTTATTTATTTTTCTATTCTATTCTATACCAGTAACATTTCACGATAAGCATAATATTGATAGCTCATTTACACTCTCGCGCAAGTGGCGAGGCGAGGCGCAAGACGCAAGTGTGAACGGGTACTCGCGACTCGCCTCGCGCCTCGACACGAGTTAAAGGACCTCGCGACGAATAGTCAGGGAGCCAGTGACAAAAAAAGCGCAAGAGTTTTGTAAAAGCTGATACTTTCAGATCAGACAGTATTTTGCCCATAAAATGCCGGGGTTTTTAATTAGTACCCGTAGTTTTTTTGGAAAAGTTGAAAATTAATCAGTAGAAAGTGGATGCAATAAAGAACTCGAAACAAATGGTCCATGATGAGTTGGCCACGATGACCCATGTGTTCAGGGTCGGTCACACTTACGGGTCAACACCCATCCGACGGCCTCCACGCACGGGGTGCGAACCTGGGTAGGACTCTGAAAACAGTTTCCCCTGGGAATCAAACCTCTGGCGCTCCTGGACGGTCTGCGCACCGTGCGGCGCAAGCCAATCGATTGTGCACTCCGACTAACAGTCGGGGGAGTCTGGAAACTGTATTGTTTCCTATAGAGCGGGGGTGGTTGCGTACCTTACGGCGACTGCTCTTGAAATGACCATTGGCCATCCGATCCCGGTTCAGAGCCGGGCAAAGGACGCCTTGGTCCGCGATAGATTCGGTGTACACCGTTTCACCGCTTCGTAAGGGAGAGGACCGCACAAGCGACCTCGAACTCGGAACCAATTGAGAGACCGGAGAAATCTGGTCACAATTGGAAGTAAGGGCGCGAGTTTCTCAAGCCGCCGGGAAGCAATTCCTGGCTTTCTCGCGGTAAGGAGTTGGTCTCTTACGGGTTGTGGCGTAGCTAGACGTCGGATTTGTTATGTCCAAAGTCTTCTACGCTCACTGCAGGGCGATAGAACGACTAATCGTTAAAACGTCCTGTGGTGACGGGCTCGCCCGTTGTAGTTGACAACTCAATATATATATGTTTCGAGTTATTTATTGCATCCGCTGTCTACTGATAAATTTTCAGTTTCCCCAAAACACTGGGATAATAATTAAAATTACACCTTTCCAGGTACGCCAGCGCCAGGTGTCCCAGGTGTCCAGGTGTCCAGGTGTACTGTCGCCAGGTGTCCAGGTGTACTGACTGTACGCCGGCTTTCTATGGCTAAAATTTTGTCTGATCTGAAAGTATCAGCTTTTCCAAAACCTTTTCACTTTTTCTTGTCGCTGGCTTTTAACTAATAGTTGCTAGCTCTTATACACCACGAGAGTTTAAACAGAAACTCATTTTCCTTCGATCACACGAGGCTCGAGACGAGACAAGAGACGAGGCGCGAGGCGAGACAAGAGACGAGGCGCGAGGCGAAGCACGAGGCGAGAGTGTAAATGAGCTATGAAACTGAAAATTGGAGTACCGCATCTATATACAGAAGCTATGCATACTCCTCTGTTATCTCCCTATCTCGGTTAGCGACCTACGAGTCGCGTGTGACCAATTCAGTTCCGAATAAAGAATTATTCACACGGCTCACGCATTTAATTAATTACCCCGCGCACGCCATCAACATTTCTCATATGGTCTCGATGCCAATAACGCTGTAACAAAAATCACATTTTGTTACAGCGTTAATTGAATTTTTAGTTGCAGTTGCATAGCTCAAGCACTGCGCAGAAATCCGAAGTTACAAAAAAAAACAGTGTATTTGTGAATGTTGTTTATGCAATAAAATCAAATTAAAATAAACTTTGTTGTGTATTGTTTATTTAGATTTTTCTAATAAATTAATTATTTGTTGGTACCTGACGTTGCCTTTTATTCCCGATGCAGATGCGCGCGACGACGTCTCTCTTTGACATCATATTGACGTCATTCCTTGCTAATTTTGATTTTTTATTCAGGCATGACGTCAAATCGATTTCACTTCACAGGCATGCTGCGTTTTCGAATATTTATTTTATCTATGTATTTTTTACAATAAACTTACAGATAGTAAATACATGATAGATTATTTGCAAAACTTATTTATACAAAACTTGTTCTAAGAAAAGTTTTCAAAGCTTGTACGAATAACTATAATAAAAAAAACTATTGGCGTCAGGAAGTTCCAGTCCCTCCAGCCCGGCTTCATCATAAAATCAGTTCGAAGGTACTATAATATTGTAATATCACCAAACTTATATAAATATGCCAAATTTCAGCTCACTCGGATACCAGCAAGTGGTTGAAAAATGGGTTGCCAATTTTTAAACCGACAATTTACATACGAACACTGCAAGTCAATATAAAGCTTGTAATGTTTGCCCAGAGACATATATTCTACATAGCCTCAAAATTATATAATTCCCTTAGTGAAGACATGAAAAATTATCCTAACATAAAAATATTTAAAGCAAACCTTAATAGATGGCTACTTAACAAGGGATATGTAAAATCTGATCAACTTCTTTGCAACGCACGACAATTTATTTAGTATCACTTATCTATTTTTCTTAATTAAATTTTATTAAATTACAACTATAAATGTATATATTTATTACATAGCTATATTTTTTATAAAATTGGTATATTTATGTGTATATACAGGTGGTGGGTCCAAATAATTTATTTAAAAAAAAACACTTCATTTCTTAAAATTGCATAAAAATATACACATCTAGGACGGGCCAAATTATCGCCTAGTTAGATGTGCTATTGGCAGTAAAGGTCATGTAAGATGTGTTAAACCTCCCTATATTAATTATTAAATAATTTATATAATTATTATAAGATTACATGACCAATGAATGAACTGTATACCTAATCCTATGTACCTAAATAAATAAATAAATAAATAAATAAATAAATGATTAGGTATCAATGTTTACAATACATAATATAATATGACATAAGGGTATGGTACAATATAATACAGTGATGTAATACAATAAAGTAGCAGTTTCGAAGGAGATAGACCACATTTGACGAAATATTTATTTAAATTCATGGAATCATAGAATATGTCTAATCCTTTAGAAATGATATCAAAAACGCGACAAATCATAAGAGAGGTCTATTCGACACGATACTGTTATTACAAGCGACAACAGAAAATGTAGGATAGGTCTTCGTTAGTCACGGTGGCACACAAAATGAACGTTTGCTAGACTAGCTGGACCGTCTAATCGATAGTGTGAAGGCTTATGGAGACATGTTATATCGTTAATGGTCCTGCGTCTTTTTAAATCTACGAGCCTGAATTGAAAAAGCTGCTCTCTACGAGGCCACATTTCTTCAACAGCATGCTAGTGAATTTCCCGCGTATGTTCCACTGACTCGAGAATACGCCAGATTGTTAAAAGTGAACTGTCAAATGGATTTGTAGGTTATTTTTAAACAACGAATATTATGATTAGGTCAGAAAAAACACGGAATCCCAAGAGAAATTACGATGAATAATGTGTAAAATACAAACTGTTTTTTTTTTAAAGATTACTACATCCCGCAATATTTCTTTTTAAATTACGAAAGAAGCTACGAATATATTCTGCTGTTATCTTATAAGCAATAAGCTATATTCGGGGACTCAGGTCGCATAATCGTAACAAACTAGGATAACTCGTAGCGTCGTAGAAGCGTAGAGCCGTAGCCTTGCTACGCTCGAACCCGCCGTCAAAACAAAAGGAAAACATTTATTAAGGAAGTTCGGCGCAATGTGCGGTTTGGAACTTTTGCATCAGCCCCGATCCGGCGGATGCAATTTTGTAATTGCGATAAATAGATTTCCCCGTATACTCGTATTCGGTTCTACAGGTCGATTATTTTATCTTGAGCTGGTTATATGTATTAGACTTTATTAGAGTATAGGGGGGCTCAAGAGAAACTTTTGAATTTAAAAATATCTTTTCCAGCATCCAGGTCAAGTGAAACGCACAAAAGTGCGTTGTGTATGGCAAAACCCTCTCCATTTTAGATTCAAAATAAAAATACAAACAAGTATATTTATTAAAAGGAATAAGAAACACGACTGCTGTTACAAAAAGTAAACTATTGTATTTAAAATTATTTTTTTTACGGTTTTTTATAAAATATTTGTGGGTTATGTATTTATCCATATATATATACATACATATTTTCGGAATGGTATTAATCAGACCTTTCATTTGACACTAACCAAGATATGTTTATTTACGAGTATGCTAATTTATTGTCATTTGGAGATTTGGACATAGACAACTATTTACTTGATATTTGGATCCTATTACATGTACGGTCTATTACACTCGGGATGACATAACGGTTCTAACAATACCACATACTTCTAAAATGGTTCAAGCGTTTAGAAATTATAGTGGAATAAAGAAACGAAAACACACATAGATGAACCCTGAACACATTACACTTTTTTTGTCGGACAGTCGTCTAAGAAAACAAGTAGATAGACTCAAATATATCATACGAAAACCGTAAGAAAAATAATTATAAATGCAATCGTTTACTTTTTGTAACGACAGTCGTCTTTTTTATTATTTTTAATACATTTACTTGTATTAAGTCACAGCAGGGCAAAGATGTTGATTAGCCCGTCGGACGCCAACAATGATTATAGGCATTTTACGTCGTTTGTCAGCTCCGCGCGTAACCGTTTATCTCGGCCCTCATTTATTATCTATACTAATATTATGAAGAGGTAAAGTCTGTAACGTTGTAGGAAGTAATCTCTGGTTCTACTGAACCGATTTTGAAAATTCTTTCACCAATAGAAAGCCACGTTATTTGTGAGTCAAAGTCTATATATTGTAGAGACTACGTCACTACTTTGTAAGTAAAGTTCACGCTGTAAACACTCGCGCGAACGGAGAGCCGTTCGCGCACCAGTTCATAATAAACCTTCTTACGGAGCACACACTGCGTTTCAATACCGGCTGCGCCGACCGCGCCCGTGCGCCGCCAATGGCGACGTGGCGCGGCACTCGCGATTCAATTAAAATTACTGTGATTAGGTCCACAGGGCCTAATCCTACATTTACTTCGCCGCTTCGAAGCCGGTATTTTACTTCGCCGCTTCGAAGCCGAGCGACGAAGTAAAATACCAAATGGTAGTGGCGAAGCTGGAACATGCCGATCTCCAGCAAGTTAGCGACATCGTAAAAAACCCGCCGGCGACAAATAAATATGAAACCTTAAAACAACGCCTCATATCCGCGTATATGGATTCCGACCTTAAGTCGTTTCAAAAACTTTTGTCGGAAATGGAGTTAGGGGATCAGAAGCCATCCCTATTGCTACGGAAGATGCGAGACCTGGCAGGGACTCGCATCAATGAGGAAGGCTTGCGGTTCATGTTCGCTGGGCATCTGCCGAGAAACGTTCGAGCAATCCTTGCCGTATCGGACAAGCAGGACCTAAACGAGCTCGCTTCTATGGCTGATACAATCATGGAGAATTCCGGGTTTCGAGGTCAGAGCGAGTCAATTGCTCGTGTCGACCGCCCTGATTCAAGGACAGGCTCATCAGAAAGTGAGTTGATGAGACTCATCAGCGACCTCACAAAGCAGGTAGCAAAACTATCTAGCGATGTAGCATCGCTAAGCATGAAACACCGAGGACGAAATAGGTCACAGTCCCGAAGCACTCAGCAGCAAAACCGGTCAAGGTCAGCATCAGCTGACAATAAAAATAAAACCAACCACAAAGGTCTTTGTTGGTACCACCGCAAGTACGACGAAAAGGCAACATCGTGCCAACAACCTTGCGCGTGGAAAAAGGCGGAAAACTAGGTGGAGTTCAACCCAAAGCGGCAGGGGTTGTAACTTCACAGTGCCGCCTCAGCGTTGTCGACAAGAACAGCGGAATACGACTACTCGTTGATACCGGAGCAGCAGTAAGCGTACTACCACCCATGAATAGGAAGAGTGTGCCTACAACCGACTCCAATATCCAACTTTTCGCTGTTAACGGATCAAAAATTCGAACTTATGGACAACGCATATTACGACTTAATTTAGGTCTTAGGAGAGTATTTATATGGACTTTCGTGATAGCAGACGTAACGCAAGGAATACTCGGTGCAGATTTCTTACACCGTCATAATATTATGGTGGATCTAGCTAGACGTAGACTAGTGGACAAATACACAAATGTAGCAACCACTGCGTCGATCTACACGTCAGACGAACCATCTATCCGTACCGTAAGCGAAGACAACCCTGTCGCCGAGATTTTGAAAAAATATCCGAACGTCACCAGACCAACAATACTCCCTAACAACGAAGTCAAGCACCGAGTGACTCACTCAATCGAAACAAAAGGACCACCAGTGTACGCACGATCCAGGCCGCTTCCACCTGACAAATACGCTCGCGTAAAAAAGGAATTTGAAACCTTAGTGGACTTAGGTATATGTCGACCTAGTTCCAGTCCTTGGGCCAGTCCACTTCACGTCGTCATGAAGAAGAGCGGAGAGTTACGCCTCTGCGGAGACTACAGAAGGCTCAACAGCGTTACGAAACCAGATCGTTTCCCGGTACCTCGCCTGACTGACTTTACGTATATCTTGCACGGAAAACATATCTTCACCAAGATAGACCTGGTCAGAGCTTTTCACCAAGTCCCTATAACCGAGGAAGACATAGAAAAGACTGCAATCATCACACCTTTCGGATTATATGAGTATCTGAAGTGTTGTTTCGGTTTGCGTAATAGTGGACAAACCTTTCAGCGTTTTATGGCCTCCGTACTTCAAGGTTTAGAAAACGTCTTCTGTTACATCGACGACATACTAATAGCATCAGAAAATGAGATAGAACACAGGCAGCACGTCGAAGAGGTGTTGAAACGACTGGACACCAACGGTATCACAATCAACGTGCAGAAATGCGAATTCAGCAAGACCACGATTGAGTACCTGGGATACAAAGTCGACGAAACTGGTATAACACCACTGCCTGAACGCAGTCTAGTCATTGTCGAGATGAAACAACCTGAAACTGTGCAACAGCTGCGCAGATTTTTAGGGATGGTCAACTTCTACCGCCAGTGTGTACCACAAGCCGCCCAGTATCAGGCAGAGCTAAACAAGTACCTCATCGGATCGAAGAAGAACGACAAAACAAAAATTGAATGGACCGACGCAGCATCCGAAGCTTTTGAAAAGTGTAAGAATGCAGTCAAAGATGCCACAACTCTGGCACATCCATCAGCAACAGCGCCACTTTTTCTCATGACAGACGCTTCTGACTCATCTGTCGGCGCTGCTTTGCAACAGAAAACCGAGAAAGGGCTACAACCTCTCGGATTTTTCTCGAAAAACCTAACAGAAACGCAGAAAAAGTACTCTACCTACGACAGGGAATTGCTCGGTATATACCTCGCCGTCAAGTACTTCCGCCGTCTCATCGAGGGAAGAGACATCACTATCTGCACAGATCACAAACCAATAACGTTTGCGTTTGACCGAAATGCCAGTACCAAGAACGAAATACCTAGGAGATCTAGACAACTGGACTACATCTCACAGTTCTGTACGAAGATCCAGCATATTTCAGGAGAACAAAACGTCGTCGCAGACTGTCTATCTCGACTTGAAGCTATTAACTGCCCAGCCGAGATAAACTATGACGACCTAGCCCTCTCGCAAGAACAGGATACCGAAGCGACCGGTTTTTTACGTTATAATGATACAGTAAAAAAGATGCAATTTCCGGGAGCACAGAAGAAAATTATTTGCGACACGGTAAACGACCAGTTACGGCCGTTTCTAACCGAAGAATTCCGTAAAAACGCGTTCAAACTCATTCATGGCGTTTCTCACCCGGACGTTCGGGCATCAAGGAATCTGATCACGGAACGATTCATATGGCCACGAATGCACACCGACATAGAAAAATGGACACAACAATGTAGTCCCTGTCAAAAGACGAAAGTTACGCAAGACGTCCTCCGAGACAGCCTATCTCCAATCGAAGCTATCAACTGCCCATCCGAGATAGACTACGAACAACTTGCAACC
Source organism: Micropterix aruncella (assembly GCA_944548615.1). Lineage (NCBI taxonomy): Eukaryota > Metazoa > Arthropoda > Insecta > Lepidoptera > Micropterigidae > Micropterix > Micropterix aruncella. Next base: position 16,572,577 of record OX155970.1, on the reverse strand, counting down.
GCACAGATGTTGGACGAAGAAGCAAACGCCGCTTTAAAAAATACGGACACCGTAAAACGGATCACGATTCCGCAGGTAGATAAAGCAATAATCTGCGATACTGCAAATGATCGCGTTCGACCTTTCCTGACGCGCAATTTTCGATTAACAGCATTTGTACGAATTATCACTTGCATTATCTAATATGGGTGGCTGTTCGCGAGAGATCGATTCTTAGAAGCTTATATTCCTCTTTCACACGCTCGAGCCACCCCATAACAGACATAAATAACAGACACTGAAACAAAATACGGCTCATTCAAATATTAAAATCATCCGCAAGGAAGTCCTAACTAAATACGCAGGACAAAATTCCATGAAAGGTCCTGGTAATAATATATCGCCGTCTTTAAGGGCCGAAGACCCCTAATTAATTATCAGCCTGTCATTTCTCGCAGTGGATATATCGAGGGTGTCGACCGATAACAAAAAATCGTAAACGCGGCAAGCCGCTCGCGCAACCCTCTTATATTAAAACAAATGTGGTAATCTCAAAATAATCGCAATGTTTGAGGTAATTAGGAGGCTATTAATTATTCGACTGAAAGCTTGGATAAAATCAAATACTTATAATTTTGCTAGCTATTCGAAGGAATTTTAAGTACTAAATATGATGTATTGTTAATGTTTAATCTACATATTTTCGCTATAAACCTAATGATAATGTAGTAGTAATACATATTATAGAAAATTACCTTCAATTACGGTGAGATTAATTTAAGTTAAAAATGTAAGCCTGATTGAATAATATGTACTCTCGCTAAGCCACACCCCTTAACCCTCAGTAGGCCGGTCTCTTACCGCCGCCATTGCCTTTTAACCAATCACGGGTTAGAGTGGCGGGGCTTTAGCGAGGCTAGTGAACGATTTTGGAAAATCGAACAGTCACAAAAATACCGAGGTCGAGAATGAACGACCCTTAAGCGGCGGGATAATAGTTGTACATACGGCAGCCCTTGGCTGGTCTCGTACTCGCGCGCATAATTTAAGTGTATACTGTAACTCACGAGTAAATTGAGGGACAATAAACGTTCTTTTGAAATAAACTCTTTCACTGTGTGATCATCTAATAGAGTGTGAACCAGATACGGGAGACTACTCGGCGGCCAGGAAGAACGAGAGAACCCGAAGGTAAATAACATTTACAGTCCACAAAAACCACCCTTCAGCAGTGGGAGAAACTCACAGAAAAATAACTGATGGATTTTATAACCATAAGTGATCCATCGCAGCCGGATGAAAAATAAAGAAAAGAACCTTGAAAAATAAATTGTACGATGGAGTCGACCGCAGAAAAATCGAACGTATCAAGGCGGACCTGGTCACAAAGCAGCAGGAGGAGTGAAAGAGTTCAGGAAGTGAAAGAAGCATCAGAACAACTGAGGCGGGTCACCAGAGAACAAGCAAAGGTAGCCGCGGAAAAGAAAAAATTGGAATCAGAGGCGATAACGCAAAGGGAACAACTCCGTGCGACCGAAGAGATAGCGACGGCAAAACGCAGATCGGAGGCGGCAGGAGCGGCGGCTGCGATTCAAGTGCAACATGCAGATTTAGAAGCTGAATTGCAGATGCTAGAAGCAGACCGTCAGCACGCACTTAGAGTGTTAGACGTAGTTTCCGAAGCTTACGACTCAGAAAAAAGCGGAGAATGGGAGACAAGAAGTTACGCCGATCTTGAAGAAACAGAAACAGCAGGTCGTACTACGCTGTGGGCAGAGACGCAAGCACCGCTGACTTCATATAGTGAACCCGACCAAATAAAACCACGAAATGAAGAGAGATACCGCGGCAGGAGAGAAGAAGAATCGGACGAGGCGATGCAGCACGAGGCGGGCGCGGCGGCACCTCACGGGGCAACACATCGCGCGGCGCACGAGGGGATGCGGCTCGAGGCGGGCGCGGCGGCACCTGACGGGGCGGCGCATCGCGCAGCGGGCGGCGAAATCGCGACCGCAGCGGACGCGGCGGCCACAGACGCCGCCGCGGCCGCTGGCTCCAGCACAGGAGACGGGTCCGATGACAGCGCGAGCAAAAAATTAATAAGCCAGGTATGTCGAGTAATTTCAATAGCCTCCTCGAAGCCGCAATATAACAAGGAACTTCCACACTTTAGTGGAGATCCACTTCAGTTTTTAGCCTTTAAATCGATTTTTAACCAGTCCACCGAAGTTATAGGTCTGAATGACGAACAAAACTTACTTCGCTTGCAATCCGCGATACGCGGACGAGCAAGAGATTGCGTTTCAGGGTTACTTTTATCCCCTGCGAACGTTGGCGAAATAATGAAAACATTAGAGACGTTATTTGGAAATCCAAATGTAATTATTCAGCGCACACTAGCTGATTTACGTAAAACCAGGGACCTCTCTGAATTTATAGAAGCAGAGGAATTGTTGCAATTTGCTTGCCAAGTTAAGAATCTGGTGGCCACAGTAAAATCAGTAAATAGGATTGAGCACCTATGGAACCCAGAACTTTTAGGTTCTCTTGTAGCGAAGTTGCCAAAAAACTTATTAACATTGTGGCTAGGAGATAAAGGAAAGGGTAAACCAGACGAACCGGTTATCATACGATTCGCATCTTGGCTAGAAACACTAGCGATAGACTCGCAAGATGCGGGAATAGGTCCATTAGACAGCGGTAGAAAAAATCAAGTAGTAGCGCGCGATAAAAAGTATAAACAGCAAAATCATAAAAATTACGTTCTTAACATGACTGAGCAGTCTCGTATGAAATGCCCAAATTGTACCGGCGATCATTTTCTCAGCAAATGCGAAAGGTTTAAAAAACTTTCCCTAGACTCTCGCTGGGGAGTCGTAAAATCACTTAAGCGATGCTTTAAATGCCTTGCACCTTCGCACGGCAGGAAAAACTGCCCAGCCTATAAAAGGTTTCCTCGATTTAAGTATCATTTCTTACTTACTGCCGCGGACGCGGCGCTCGGCGGAACCGAGATAATTACGGCAACAGCCGAAGGTGAAACACAGACCGGGGCTATTGTCGCGCATACAGTAGCCAACAACAGAGTCCTCTTGCAAGTTTTACCGATAACGTTAATAGGACCAAAGGGGAGAAAGGTAGTTTACGCGCTTTTAGACAGCGGATCGACGGTCTCTATAATAGACCGCGAAGTCGCGCAAGAGCTGAATATTAGAGGGCCTCCCACCAATATGGAGGTATGTGGTATAGGAAGTATGAAAACTTCTTCTAAAGGGGCTGAAACAGTCTCGTTTCAAATAAGGGGGGAATTGGGCCGTAAGGTTTTCGACGTGCAGGCTTATAGTATTGCGGCGTTAAACCTTCCGAAATTAAAAAAATTATCGGCGGCCGCCTCTGATTTTGACACTTTGACTGCGGTGAAAGTCGACAAAATATCAGATGTCCAACCGCGCCTACTAATCGGGGCTAATTGTTGGGAATTAATCGTTTCACGCGGATTAAGGCGCATTAATGACGAATTATCGTTGTCAAAAACACTACTGGGCTGGGTTCCAGTGGGACGAGTATCTGTAGATAGGCAAAATGACGCATTACATAGCTTCTGCCTAAGTGATAGCGGTAGCAATGACGCGTCTCTTCAGAGATTACTCGAGGAAAACCTCAGATTAGAGCAAGACTGGCCGAATAAAAAGCGAGAACTTGCGGACTCGGTAAGGTCTAAAAAATTATTGGAATCCACTACTTCGTTAAACGGCGGGGTATGGCACACGGGGTTGCTCTGGCGAGATGACAGACGTGTTCTTCCTGATAGCCGACCTATGGCGCTAGCTCGACTTCACGCCGTCGAGAGAAAAATGGACAGAGATCGGACTTATGGAGACGCTTATTGTCAGAAAATGGACAAGTACTTAGCAGAAGGTTACGCCGAAGAAGTAGACCCTTCCAAATTAGCCGGCCGAACTGATATATGGTTTTTACCACACTTGGGTGTCTGTAGCGCCGCCAAAGGAAACAAGCTTAGGATCGTGCATGACGCTGCTGCTAGCGTAAAGGGAGTATCTCTAAATAGCTTACTGATAACGGGGCCAGACTATAATCAAAGCATAACAGGTATACTTTTTAGGTTCCGCGAGCATCCGGTGGCTTTTACCGCCGATATTGGGGACATGTTCATGCGTATTAAGGTGATCGAGGACGATACCTATAGTCAGTTGTTCCTTTGGCGGGGATATCGGCGCGATATAGAACCTCGTATCCTAAAAATGTCCTCTTTAATATTCGGTTCTCGGTCATCCCCGACATCAGCCCTCTATATCCGAAATAAAAACGCTGAACGTTTCAAGAATCAGTACCCTCTAGCAGTGGAGGCTATCACAGACCATCACTTTATGGACGACCTTGCTTTCGGGTCTTCTTCAATAGAAGAAGCTCGTAACGTGATAAAAAACATAATTTACATACATCAACAAGGGAATTTTTTCTTAAAGGGCTGGGCGTCTAATTATCAAAGCGTTTTGAATGAAATACCCGAAGAAAGGAAAGCTACCCATAATATTGCTCTGGAGAAAGGAGAGATAAGCTCTCAACGGCTTTTAGGGTTAGAATGGTTGCCAGAAAGTGACCAACTTACATTTAATTTTAGGTTAGAAAAACTCGATGACGCCTTAAAAACGGGCCAGAGAGTGCCAACGAAACGAGAGGCTCTTAAGGTAGTAATGTCAATTTATGACCCACTCGGGGTATTAAGCCCAATAACTATCCGAGCCAAAATTCTAATGCAAAAGGTGTGGACCAGCGGTGTAGCCTGGGATGAGGAGGTCACACAAGATATTTTCAAAGGTTGGGGTGAATGGATAAATGCCCTTCGCTCGGCGAAGGACGTAAGGATTTCACGCTATCACGGCGTAACAAAGAATCCCTCCGAAAATAGACAATTACACATATATTGTGACGCGTCTCAAGAGGCTATGTGCGCTGTCGCGTATATGAGAATAGCCAGACCAGGCGAAGAACCGACCACATCCTTTATCGCAAGTAAAACCAGAGTCGCGCCGTTAAAAAAAATGACAATACCGCGTTTAGAACTGACAGCAGCACTATTAGGCGCCGAACTAGCGAAAAAAATCACTAGCGAGTACAAAATTAAATTTCATGAAAAGATTTTATGGACAGACTCGATGAACGTACTTTGGTGGATACGTTCACGTAGCTCCGACCACCAACAATTTGTCTCTAACCGTCTGGGAGTATTGGACGAACTGACTACCCCGGAGGAGTGGAGATGGTTAAGCGGAAATAGTAATCCTACAGATGAAGCTACGAGAGCGAAGTCAAAAATTGACCTCTCGCCCGAGAGCCGTTGGCTGAATGGTCCTGAATACCTTAGACAGCCACCAGAGGTATGGCCGGCAAAGGTTCCCCATCAACCCGGGGAAAAGGATAAGATATCCCTCGAGTATAAACCATTGGCGGTATTTGCGCTACACGCTGTACCTACGAGCACAATAGATGTCGCGAGATTCTCCCAACATCGCAGATTATTGCGCGTAGCCGCATACGTTAGGAAGTTTATTCAACTATGTAGAGGTGCCACGAATAACTGCATTTTAAACGGACAAGACATTGCCAGCGCTGAAATAATATTATTAAAGGAGTCGCAGAGTCGTTCTTTTAAGAAAGAAATAGAACTTATACGAGTGAAAGGGACTTTACCTAGGAATAGCCGTTTGATAGGTTTAAATGCGTACTTAGACGAGCGGGGCTTAATAAGAGTAGGCGGCCGCATCGCAAATGCGCCGGGTATACCACACGACACTAAGTATCCCATAATACTTGACGGCCGGGATCGCTATACACAACTACTGGTGGTAAGAACTCATGAGGAGATGGCTCATTCCGGGGTTGAAACGACATTGGCCAGCCTACGCCAGAGGTTCTGGCTAATTAGTCCCCGTCAAACGGTCAAAAAATTTATATACCAGTGTATGCTGTGCAAAATGAGAAGGGCAAAACCAGTCACAGCGTTGATGGGACAACTCCCGATGTCACGTTTGCAGCATCATACGAGGTGTTTTAACGCCGTAGGCGTAGACTACTTCGGGCCGGTTCAGGTGACTATACGAAGAAAAGTGGAGAAACGATATGGCGTGTTGTTCTCTTGTCTAACCACACGAGCGGTTCACATTGAATTAGCATATGATTTGTCTACTAATTCGACAATACAAGCGATAAGAAGATTCATAGCCCGGCGGGGCAAACCAAGGGTGATAATGTCAGATAATGGATCTAATCTAAAAGGTGCGAGTGCCGAATTGAAGAAGGTCGTTTCAGAGATTGACGATGAACGTATCCGTGAACGTTTAAGTAACGACCAGATTGACTGGAGGTTTATACCACCTGCTTCTCCCCATCATGGCGGCTGCTGGGAATCGATGGTTAAGTCAGCCAAAAGAGCTTTGTACGCCATATTGAAAGAAAGAGCGCCTTCTGTGGAAATGATGCAGACCTTATTGGCTGAAGTGGAGTCAATCCTTAATCAGCGGCCTATCTCGCACATTACTATAGACAGTCGAGACCAGGAGCCACTTACGCCGCAAAGCTTTTTGTTAGGACACTCTAACAGCACCGCTATGGGTAAATTTACCATTGGAGATTTATGTAACCGTAAACAGTGGAGACAGACCCAAGCTCTAGCTGACTCTTTTTGGAATAGGTGGTCTAAAGAAGTACTACCTATGCTAGTCTCTCGACCTAAATGGAAGGAGGTACAACCTCCACTAAGGGTGGGGGAACTGGTGTTAATATTGGATCCCTCTCTAGAAAGAGGAAGATGGCCTCGCGCTATAGTAACGGAAGTCTACCCTGACAAAACAGGTGTTGTCAGGATAGTAGATGTAAAAGTCGACGGAAAAAATTATCGCAGGTCAATAAGCAAACTAGTTAGATTAGAATTGTCCGCCCGAATAGAATAAGCCATAGATATAAATAACGTAGATTTAAGGTAAATAATTCGTAAAATAAGTTAATGGCACGTTGCCATGAGCGGGGAAATGTACGAATTATCACTTGCATTATCTAATATGGGTGGCTGTTCGCGAGAGATCGATTCTTAGAAGCTTATATTCCTCTTTCACACGCTCGAGCCACCCCATAACAGACATAAATAACAGACACTGAAACAAAATACGGCTCATTCAAATATTAAAATCATCCGCAAGGAAGTCCTAACTAAATACGCAGGACAAAATTCCATGAAAGGTCCTGGTAATAATATATCGCCGTCTTTAAGGGCCGAAGACCCCTAATTAATTATCAGCCTGTCATTTCTCGCAGTGGATATATCGAGGGTGTCGACCGATAACAAAAAATCGTAAACGCGGCAAGCCGCTCGCGCAACCCTCTTATATTAAAACAAATGTGGTAATCTCAAAATAATCGCAATGTTTGAGGTAATTAGGAGGCTATTAATTATTCGACTGAAAGCTTGGATAAAATCAAATACTTATAATTTTGCTAGCTATTCGAAGGAATTTTAAGTACTAAATATGATGTATTGTTAATGTTTAATCTACATATTTTCGCTATAAACCTAATGATAATGTAGTAGTAATACATATTATAGAAAATTACCTTCAATTACGGTGAGATTAATTTAAGTTAAAAATGTAAGCCTGATTGAATAATATGTACTCTCGCTAAGCCACACCCCTTAACCCTCAGTAGGCCGGTCTCTTACCGCCGCCATTGCCTTTTAACCAATCACGGGTTAGAGTGGCGGGGCTTTAGCGAGGCTAGTGAACGATTTTGGAAAATCGAACAGTCACAAAAATACCGAGGTCGAGAATGAACGACCCTTAAGCGGCGGGATAATAGTTGTACATACGGCAGCCCTTGGCTGGTCTCGTACTCGCGCGCATAATTTAAGTGTATACTGTAACTCACGAGTAAATTGAGGGACAATAAACGTTCTTTTGAAATAAACTCTTTCACTGTGTGATCATCTAATAGAGTGTGAACCAGATACGGGAGACTACTCGGCGGCCAGGAAGAACGAGAGAACCCGAAGGTAAATAACATTTACAGTCCACAAAAACCACCCTTCAGCAGTGGGAGAAACTCACAGAAAAATAACTGATGGATTTTATAACCAGCATTCAACGCTGTACACAGAATCGCGCACCCTGGAATTCGAGGTACGAGAACATTAATAAAACAACGCTTTTATTGGCCATCGATGAACGCAGACATCAAACGATGGACTCAACAATGTATACCATGTCAACGCTCCAAAGTAACGAGACACAACGTCACGCCACTTGGAACCTTCGACACTGCAGGACGTTTCGAACACATCCATATCGACATCGTCGGACCGCTCGAGACGTCACAAGACTGCAGATACATTCTCACGATCATAGATCGTACCACTCATTGGATCGAAGCCGTGCCACTCAGAGATCAAACTGCTGAGACGACAGCACGTGCACTATTCGAGACGTGGATCAGTCGGTATGGATGCCCACTTCGCATCACAACCGACCAGGGAAGAAATTTTGAGAGTTCGCTATTCAGGAGCCTCACAAACACCCTGGGCATAAAAAAGATCCGCACAACCAGCTTCCATCCAATCGCAAATGGAATACTAGAGAGAGCTCACAGAACACTTAAAGCAGCACTCAGAGCACGTGAAAATACCAAAAACTGGGTGAGCGAACTACCATCAGTGCTACTTGGCATGCGATCCGCTGTTCGCCAGGACACCAACGTCTCTGCTGCAGAACTAACATTTGGACGGACACTCCGATTGCCTGGAGATTTTTGTCAGCCTTCAAAGGACACCGCTCTCGATGCTACATATGTTGAAGAACTTCGCCAACACCTCTCAAACCTAGCAGCCATTCCCACCAGAAAGTACACCAGGACAAACGTTTTTATACATCCAGAACTAAGGGATTGTACCCACGTTTTCCTGAGGTGTGACCACACACAAAAACCGTTGTCACAACCGTTCGACGGACCTTATTTAGTCACGTCACGAAATGCTAAGCAGTTCGACATAATCGTTAATAATAAAAAACGAACAGTCAGCTGCGATAGAATCAAACCCGCACATTATGTTGCACAACCTGATACCCCGTGTTCGACAACAATCGAAACGCCGACCGAAGCAGTACCAGCGCAGTCGACGCCCGATCGAAGTGCAAACTCGGACAACAACAACAATGGCCCGAGCAAAGTACAATCGACACGCGCCGAATGTCAGCGAACCCGCAGCGGACGAGTAATCCGGAAGGTGACGCGTTTTGCAGACTTCACGAGTTAAACGACAGAACCTACGACCGACATTCGCCCGTCAACATTCGAGCAGTGCAGTCAACACCATGGGAACCAACCAGTCTAAAGATACAGAGACAGTGGTCAGCAACAATATAGTACCGACCACACTATCTGAGAAGACGACAGCCATCAGCAACCAGGCCGAGATCGTCATCATCATCATACTAGTAATCGTGGTAACCCTGTTACTAGCGAATTGCTCAACCAAGCTTCGTGAATCCGGACAAAAATGGATGAGGAAGCAGCTGACCCGAACCTACCTGATGAACCAGACACCGCCTACAGCAGCAAATTTGCCAGCAGCCCCATCTCAGCTTTATACAGTGAGTGGAGTGTGAGTGTAGTGCGGTACAGTGTTAGAGCTCAACGCTAACACACGTAGGTTAAGGCAATTTCTACGAACTTTTTTCGTATATTTTACATGTTTTTTAACCAAACTGTTGTCATTTTTTTTACAAACTATTGTCATAATTCTTAACGCCTAGTTTTTTTTCAACTTGCGTAATAAGTTTATACACATTGTTTACAAATTGTTTAAATGTACTACCGTTAAATTTTGTTTACAACGGTCAATCATTTTGAGACCGGACAATATGTTTTACACCATTTACATTGATTATAAGTTTTTTTTACAAAACGCAATTTAGCATAAGATATTTCTTTTAATGTAGGCTTTTGCAAATTTATTGTGTTTACAGTTGTACGTGTAATTTAATTTCTTTACCAGAACAAGGCGAAAACGAGCCGTTTTCTGGGGGTGTGTAGTGTAGAGACTACGTCACTACTTTGTAAGTAAAGTTCACGCTGTAAACACTCGCGCGAACGGAGAGCCGTTCGCGCACCAGTTCGTAATAAACCTTCTTCCAAGCAACATCACTGTGTTTCCTTCCGCGCCGCGCCGCCCGCCTCGGTGACTGAACATTAGTAGTAACGTGAGTTTTACCTAAAACGAACTAAAAGACCGCGTTACTGGGATTTCGAGCATCCCCATACCCTCTGGTATAATATTAATCCGAAAAATGAAAATACTTTTTCGTGGTAGTCGGATTTGCAAAGTAAGTCGGAGAATAAGAGGTCAAACGAAAACGTTTCTAACTAACGCTGCCTTAACGATGAGAGATATATGATTAAATTCTAGAGAAAAGTTGTAGAGCTTGATAATGCCTACAAAAAAGTCAGCGACAGCATATGTCTAACTTTTATATTTAAGTCACAAAAAGTAGTATTTTATATTAAAAAAATAATTTAAATCGTTAGGTCATGTTTATTGGTCATATTATCAACAATTATGAATTCTTATCAAAATAAGTAAATTTATCGTCTCAAGTGTTTAAAACAAACGACATTTCCCTTTTACTGCCTATAATTTTCCTTTTACTGCATAAATATTTAAAGAGATAATACGCTCACAAATAAGACACTCACAAGAAGACACACACAAATAACGGTATATAGTCAAATTGGCATGCAAATACATACATACATATGCAGTAAAAATATAACCCTTCTTTTGGCAGTCAGGAAATAAATCATAGCACTCAGTACTAACCGAACCACACTCATAATTTCATCACAGGTAAAAAGTTTTACCACCCAACGAAGTGGGCAGAGGTCAGCTAGGTTTAAATATATGTTATACATGCCTAACAAGATTAATTACTAGGTAACAAGAGGGAATTCATGAAAAAAATATATTGTTGGTATTTATTTTAAAAAAGACCAAAAAGTTGCGAAGGCTAGCTTTCGACCGGTTAAATCAAAGTAGATAGCTTAAAAGATAAAATGTGTAAATTTTGAGGAGCAACTTCGCGTGTTTGGGAAGATTCTATGGGAAGCGATAGTTAATATACGTTGTGCCCGCTCGAACTACAAGTTTATCTGTTTTTTTTCGGCTCTAATCGTCGGCGGGCTGACGCCCCCTTTTCCGCACAAGCGATAGGGAATCGCTACAGTCATTTGTCAGCGCGTTTTTGCCCGCCATTTCACCCTCGTGTTGCGGCAGTATTAGCACTTCACGCGAGTAAGAAACAAACGATTCTTTTTGCGAGACAAATCCCGAGATAAAGGCGCGAAAATGAAAGGAAAATCGCTTAATATTCTGCGGAGCTGTGGCAGTATTGCTTTCGCAGGATTTATATGAGGTAGACAAGGGGTTATACGACGAGATATCGGTAGGAAGCCTTGAACTTCCGGCGGACATATTGTTTCGCTAAAGCCGAGAATCTATAACATTATGAAATGCTATTATTCACGTGGCGCTCAGCGCGGGAGAGATAATTGATCTCTCGTGATGTCCGGTGAGTATGGGGGACCGCGTGCTTCGTCATCACCATCACTAGCGCTACAACTCATTGCAACGCTTGGTTTTTGTGTTTTCGGGTCGGTCCAACTTACGATTCAACTCCTATTAAGTAGCCTCCTCGTTCGGAAGGCTGCCCCAGGTAAGACTCTCGCGTCTAATGCCTCACGGCTGGTGGATCGGTTTCTCCTGGTGGGATTACCTCCCGGTACTACTGGAATGTTTGCGCTCCGTTCGGCAATTCCAATCGGTCGTGCTCTCTGACTAATCGCTGAAGGAGTTTGGAGACTATGGAAATATACTGTCTCCTAAGCAGCAGGGGTGGATGTTGACCTGTCGTCAACCACTCTTGAAATGACCATTACGCCACCTGATCCTAAATTCAGAGCCGGGCAAAAGATGCTCTTGGTCCGCGATAGATTCATACTGAAATTTCTTAATAAAGGATTTTCCAAAATTAAATGACTTAAAAGTCACGTTTAAAATACTGAGTTTAAAACAACGCTTAAGATGTATATTTTACTTGTTACTGAGGAAAAATAATAATATTCAACTTCTAGATCTTGTGAGGGACCACCCCTCACTAGACTCCAGGCTGTGCGGTGTGAGGTGGTGGTGTCAAATTGCGGGTTATCTCCGTATTAAAAGGCGATTTTGAGTGAATCAGAAGGTATTTATTGAATTGATTGAGAGTTCGATATTGCCAGTTGTAACGCTTCCCGAATAGGTAATATTGACGCGGATGAAGTGACTCGCGGAATGAATGAATTTACGAGGATGTGAGGAAAAGGATTTTACTTGTGCTCCTAGTATCTCATACTGGGCACTGCTCGAGTCTGTGGGGATGCGGACTGATGCTTCTCGATCAGGAAAGGCGGAAAAGGAAACCAAGGAGCCGGACTCGTTGAGCGACCTCGTGAGAGGGTTACCGAGTATGCCGTAGCAACCTTGGGGGAGGTGATCACTCGAGGAATGATACTTTGGTTGCTTTTTCGCCGGTTTATATAGGCCGATAAATGATGCAATCCAAAATATTCCGAGTAAAAGTATTGTTTCATCGTGCTGATTCATCGCTTCTCGAGGTAAAATAATAGCTGAATTGTGTCAGTGTATTTCACTGGAAATCAATGCATTTGTTGATTGCATGTGATTGCGGTACTTAAGGGTCGTTACAATCTTCAGTTCTTTTCTGTCAGTAACAAAGACTTAAATGAATAAAGTTATACTCGAATTCAACTTCAAGATATGCAGTTTATTTCGCTACGGGGACCAAATTATAAAAGTACCCTCAAAGCTTCGTGATATTTGAATCAGTTTTTATACCATGTATAAAACATTAGATATTGCACCATGTATAAAACAAGTTAATTTATTGGAGAACTTATCTTTTAAGCAGGGACGATAGAAGCTCGACGACACAAGATAAAAATATTCAAAAAAGCGCCCTCACCGTAAAAATATTATTTTGATTTCTTGTGATACAATCTACTATTATTTATTAATTTATTTAAGAGAATATATAAGAATATTGAAACACAACGATTCTGCCGCAGCCCTTATTCCAAGGAAGACACCAATTTTATATGATATTTTATATGATAATTTTATATGCAATATGAAATGTAATTTTATGAAAAAGATGTTTTTTAATGTATTGATTTCATAAGCTAAAATCAAAATGTAAACGAAACTGTTAAAGTAAAATAAAAATAAAAAACAAACAAAATAATCAAAAAAAAAATCATTGAATAATAAAAGTAGTAATAAATAATAATAAAATATATCCAAATACAAAGTATTACCTAAAGAAATAAAACTCCTCTAAAAACCTCCACAGCATATTTATTTCGCCACTATCCACAGCTATATTACAATATTCCTTCCCTTAAATGATTCAGCGAAAAAGTCATCGCTTTACAATTTACTTCGCAGCAGATCCCGAATCACTCACCGAAAGGATTGCGGGCTACTTTCCGCAACTCGTCAGATGAAAAGCCACTCGTAGTGGGCGTAGCGGGGCACGGCGCGGATGAATTATTCACGAAAACGCCGCCGCCCGTAGGCCCTCTACGCCGCCCTCGTAGCCAAGCGTAGAGGCCGCCTCTACGTGCGCTCAGCGCTGTAATGACGCCGGCGACTTGTTAAATCGGGTCCTGTGAGTGATACGCTTCGTGTTCTTCGATGGGACGATTAATATACGAACAATCATATGTAATCTTGTTTTATGATTATTGAAACTAAAAGGCGAGAGCTAAAACTACTGTAAAACATTGTCTTACAAATATGGCAAACGGTTCGCAGCATAGAAATGTATGAGAATTGTCCTTCGAGTGTCTAGAAAGTGTCCTTTGAGTGTCTACCTCGAACTCGTAACCAATCGAGAGACCGGAGTAATCTGGTCACAATTTGAAGTAAGGGCGTGAGTGTAGGACCGCCGGGTAACACTCCTGGCTATCTCGCGGTTAAGGCGTTGGCCTTTTACGGGCTTGTGGCGGAGCTAGACGGCGGACTGTTTTGTCCTCAAGTTTTCTGCGCTCACTCCAGAGAGATAGAACGACTAATCGTTGAAACTTCCTGAGGTGACGGGCTCGCCCGCTGTAGTCGACAACCCTAGTTGTCTAGAAAGTGTCATGATGGAGGCTAATGGACCCTGTTGCAGTTTGGCCGGTTGTGCATTCCAACTAACAGCTGGGGGAGTCTGGAAACTATTTACTCTAGAGCGGGGGGTAGTTGTTAACCTTACGGCAACTGCTCTTGAAACGACGATTCGACCACCCGTTCACGCGTGAATCGCCGGGCAAAGGATGCCGTGGCTCGCGATAGAACCGGTAGACACCGCATTACCACTACGCAAGGGAGAGGACCGCGCAAGCGACCTCGATCCTGTAACCAATCAGGTGGTATCCTGAAGGTTAATTCCAGCCGAAGATATCCTACCCCGGGAGCCCGCGGTATGATTACTTACCTCATCGAGTTGCAGAATAAAACCGCTTTAAATGAAAAGTAGACCTTAAATAGGTAAGAAAAAAATTGGTCTGCCGGGGCTCAGCTTGGAGGGTTTTATACTACAGGCATTTCTTTCCACGCAATTTAATATATTAAATAAACAGGTTGAGAGCCACAGCTCCCAGAAGACGCCCATTCATCTTTAAAGTAGGTATGACGCTGCTTGCAAAACGTGCGTAAACAACTATATTAGGCCGAGATCACACTTAACATTGCACGATGGGTTGAAACGTCACTTCGGCGGACTTAGGAATCAACTTTGTTTTTTTTACTGTTTTCTTTATAGAGATGGATATACCTTATTATTGCTAGCAATAGTCGGCCTATGTGTTTTTTTCCTAAACTTTATACTTTGGGCATAAAAAATATTTTCAGATTTTTTGTATGGGACAGATCTAAAAAAAAATAATGTCTGGTTTGTCCTGATACAACCCGCTTCAAAACCTTTTTTATCTTAATCCTTGTCTCCTCTACAATCATTCTGCGTATTCAAAAAAAAATATAAAAATGAAAACTTGCTAGATGAGTCAAACAAATGATAAAAAACACGTATTTCAAAGCATATGTTTTTACTATCTTAGGTTATTGAAAACCAAATATTACGCGGAATAGGAAGTAAAACTACGTAATAAGACAAATAACTGCTTAAAAACTAACAATAGTAGATACAAAATAATGATTTAGGTAGGTATCACGGCCATTTTATACCATCACTAACACCCGTTTTAAATTTTCTGAGTACCCTAATTAAGTAAATATAGACTGACTGACAATCATTAATTAATAGTTACTGTAAATAGTTACGTAAAAATGATAACACTTCTGAGGCATTACAAGGTCTATTGAAATTGGTTTAGCTAATACAAGTGCAAACAAACAAATTCAATACAGATTATTAACGAATCACATAATAATAAAAAAATAATCCAGGAAACATTACCTAAGTAGCATAAATTGGCTAAATAAAGGTCACGACAATTTTATCCTATCCTGACTGAAACGGAGTTGGAAGGCCATGACTTCCTAAGTGATTACATTTCTCAGTTAGGTAGGAGGCCATGACTTCCTAAGTGATTGCATTTCTCGGTTAGGTAGGAGGGAGCGGTAGGATTGTTGAGGATGTTATAAAGAAGGGAAATAATATGCAGGTTTCTACGTTCACGTATTCGAAGCCAATGAAGTCTGCTTCTATACTCAGAGATGGTTTAAGTGACGTAAAGGTAGCAAACATCAGTATCGTCTAGTAGTCAGTCAACAAATTAAAACTTTTTTCTGCATCTGGTTTGTAAATTGGAGAATTTACATATTTTTGGGGTGGTGAATTCACTGATCATATCAGATTCATGGTGGATTTATATTATACAAATCAAAATACATACTAATTGATATATCACACTCCAGATGAAAAAGCAAAGTAAAAAAATAAAGATCTAAACAAAGAAAGAGAAAACACCAAAAAACTCGAAATAAAAATTTAAATAAATACTCAAAAATCTTATGTGCAACAACATTTTCAAATATAGATTCCGATTCTACGCATTAAAATACGTACTAATTGATGTATCACACTCCAGATGAAAAAGAAAATATAAAAAATTAAACATCTAAACCAGTAGTTCTCAATTAGATTTTCCTGCGTACCACATCAAGACAAACTTCAAACTCGCCTACCCTTTATTGACCTAAACACCCCGTTTACAGAACTAAACATCGTGTGCCCCCCCTCCCCCCCCCGTACATAAATAAAAAAATAAATATTTTTTTAACATTTAATACCATCAAAATACAGTTGATGTCGGTGAAATCCAGTTTAATGTGAGAAATGTCCCTGTTTTTCTTTGCACAAATCTGAAACAACTTAGTCAAGAGATTGCCACGCATACCTCTTGATGCAACTTCGCGTACCCCTGAGGGTAGACATACCTCTAATTGGGAAACACTGATCCAAACAAAAGAGGAGAAAACACCGAAAAACTCAAAAATCTTGCGTGCTAGAACATTTTTAAATGTAGATTCGGATTCTAAGCACTAAAACACGTAGGTACCAATCGATATATCACTTCCCAGATGCAAAATGACTGTTGACTACTCTAATTAGAACTCCGCAACGGTCAACAGCACAGACACGATTAAACGATTATATTATAATTATAATTAGATCCAGGGATATTTCTCCGGCTCCGGATGTTCCGGATCAAACAGCGGTCACCTGCTGTCTATTTGCCAGAAACTATTAGAAGTGAAATAGTAGTAGCTAATCAACATGGCACTCTAGCTGAAAAACGGAAGGATAACAAATATGCATGTAAAATTTATCGGACTCCCCCAACATTAAAACCATATGAAATCGAAGACTATCGCCGCGTGAAGACGAATTTACCGCGTGAAGTTTGTAGCACCCGACGTTTCAGTGACGCAGAACAACGGCGACGATTGACAGTACTTAAATCTACCATGGACAACGGCGGTTGCAACGTCGCCGAAACATCGGGTGCTACAAACTTCACGCGGTAAATTCGTGTGTTAACACGATACATAGGATACTATTTATAATAACGCCATAATTTTCCATAAAACTAAATATATAGATATGAAAATATAACACTTTCACGTAGACATTGTCACACACTGGCCCATCCTCCTATAAAATGTTAGCAATAAAACCCTGTTATGATTCCCCTATGGCGCAATAAACGTGGAGTGATGGGGGATGGGGGGGGGGGGGGGGCAGGGGAAGGGAAGGGGAATGGGAGGGGTTAAGCCGCAGGCCGCACGGGAGCAAAGGACGATGAGTATAAAATTGTTGCAATATATTGCTTATAAGGCGCGTCAAAGCCGACGAATACATTGGGGAAAATGGAAAATCACAGGGAATATTGGCCTCTGAGTTACGTAAAGAGGCATGAAATATGTGAGAGGAGGCGAGAAGAGAATGAGTATGTTAGGGATATATGCTCTACCGCCTTATTTCAATCTACAAGGATTTTTTTCTGGAGATATCAATGATTTCACATAAAAACGCGAGATGTATATCGAGATGACACAGTCAATAATAAAATTGAGTTAATCAAGAATTCTTTTAACCGACTTCAAAAAAAGGAGGAGGTTATCAAATCGGTTTTATCTTTTTTTTACTTCAGAACTCCGTCATTTATGAACCGATTTGGATTTTTTTTATTTAAAAGGAATACTTTCAGTTTGGTCTCATTTTTGTCAAAATCCTGTTCTGATAATGGGATCTATGAGGAATTGAGGGAACTCCTCAAATATTGTCATATAAAGTTGAAAATATACATGTTGGTTGAATTCTGATGACAACGCATTTTTTCATGGTAAGCATGATCTGATTCTACACCCAGGGTTTGCTCCCGAAGAGGGGACTCCTCAACGATCAACAGCATGCAACAGCGAATGTTGTATATGCATTCGATTACGACAGCTCGTTCAAAGTTTCACCAAGACAGGACTGCGGCACCCAGGGTTAGCTTCCAACGAGGGAACTCCTCAACGGTCAACATCAAAGACACAAAATTTTGTATATGCGTTAAATTTAGATAGCCCGTTCTAAGTTTCACCATGACTTGGCTGCTGCACTGTATTATTTCATTTCAACCTACTACCCTGGGATTTGGTTTCCTAGACGGTGTCTGCTGTGTTCTCTCATTTGTGTAATCCTGGTAGATTTAGGCAGCGGGAATAGGTTCTGATGTTTCTGAGTCAACATTACCTATTAGTAGGCTGTCACAGTGCTCAACCCAGCGCTCGAGGTCTTTTTCAAATTTCATTTTAATAATTATAGGTTCAAGAAGCAGGACCTTTAAAATAAGGGCAACTAAAATAACGTAGACATAACCCATTATATAATGCCACCAGTAATTATCCCTAACAATGCGTTGAACTTATAAAACTAGGACGCCATAATAATGTCAGGCGGCCTTTATACTTAGCAGGGTGTTAAGTAGGTATAATGGTAATTCGCGCCCAGACTATAATGAGACAATATGTGCGGTGTCAAACCATGAATAGCAAACGACACGCTACCAGTACGAATTAATGAGATGGTGATCCGGCTCAGTTATGACTGACTCACCTTTAAACCGTAATTTGTCAGCAGGAGACTCATTTCGAGAAAAAAAAATATATGAACAACTAGGGTTGTCGACTACAGCGGGCGAGCCCGTCACCTCAGGAAGTTTTAACGATTATTCGTTCTATCTCCCTGGAGTGAGCGCAGAAGACTTGGACAAAACAGTACACCGTCTAGCTCCGCCACAAACCCTTAAGAGGCCAACGCCTTAACCGCGAGATAGCCAGGAGTATTACCCGGCGGGCTTACACTCACGCCCTTACTTCCAATTGTGACCAGATTACTCCAGTCTCTCGATTGGTTACGAGTTCGAGGTCGCTTGCGCGGTCCTCTCCCTTACGAAGCGGTGAAACGGTGTGTACCGAATCTATCGCGGACCACAGCGTCCTTTGCCCGGCTGTTCACCCAGGATCGGATAGCCGATGGTCGTTTCAAGAGCAGTCGCCGTAAGGTCCGCGAACACCCCCGCTCTATAGGAAACAGTACTGCTTCCAGACTCCCCCGACTGTTAGTCAGAGTGCGCAATCGATTGGCTTATGCCGCACGGTACGCAGACCCAGGAGCGCCAGAAGGTTGATTCCCAGGCGAAACTAACCATAAGGCCAGAGTCCTACCTAGGCTCGCACTTCATGCGTGGAGGCCGTCGGATAGGTGTTGACCCGTGAGTGTGACCAACCATGAACAGAATGGGTCTTCGTGGCCAACTCAGCAAGGGCCCATTTACTCCCTGTGTTTTACCTACCGCTAGACGGCGCAACGCGCCTAACTCTTTTTATACTATTTTACAAAACATAACATTTTTTAAATTTACTGAAAAAAAGTGTTTTTCCCTTTTTTTTAAATTAAAAGTTGCTTTTTTGCTCGTACTGATTCACCTACTTCAAGGATGTTACTAATTAAAAACTCACATGTATAAATCTCCTTTCGTGCGAGTGAATCATTTTACATTTACAACCGCCGTCGTTAGGGTAGAATGGTATTTTATATTACGAGCCTATACGAAGAGGAAATTGCTGGTTGCGAGTAAAATGCGCGCGAATCGGTTCGTCGTTAACATTCCTAAAACGTTTCTAAAAAGACTTGATTCCTAATTGTGTGCGGATCCATTCCTTTTTATCAAGGTCGAACAACCGTGGTAGTCAACAATCTAAAAATATGTATATCATAAACTAGCTGCCCCGTGCCCACTTCGTTGGGCGGTAAAACATTTTACCTGTGATGAAATTATGAGTGTGATTCGGTTAGTACTGAATGCTATGACTTATTTCCTGACTGCCAAAAGAAGGGTTATATTTTTACTGCTATAATACCGTTATTTGTGAGTGTCTTCTTGTTAGTGTCTTATTTGTGAGCATAATATATCTTTAACTATTTATGCAGTAAAAGGGAAATTATATGCAGTAAAAGGGAAAAGTCTTTTGTTTTGAACACTTAAGACGATAAATTTACTTATTTTGATAAGAATTTATAATTGTTCATAATATGACCAATAAACATGACCTAACGATTTAAATTATTTTTTAAATATAAAATACTACTTTTTGTGACTTAAATATAAAAGTTAGACATATGCTTTTGCTGACTTTTTTGTAGGCATATCAAGCTCTACAACTTTTCTCTGCAACTTAATCAAATATCTCTCATCGTTAGGGCAGCGTTAGTTAAAAACGTTTTCGTTCGACGGCTTATTCTCCGACTTACTTTGCAAATCCGACTACCAGGAAAAATTCTTTTCATTTTTCGGATTATTATATAGCCTATGACACTGACAAATAACGTGGCTTTCTATTGGTAAAAGAATTTTCAAAATCGGTTCAGTAGATCCAGAGATTACCTCCTACAACGTTACAAACTTTACCTCTTTATAATATTAGTATAGATGTACAGTAGACAAAGGGATTATAAAACTAGCCTAACGAACAAAGTTGAAATTGAAGAAGAAGAAGATAGATTCTTACCAGAATCCTCAAAAAGTCCTTATCCATTGATAATGAACATTGGCTCAGTTACTTACCTGAAAAAGAAAGAAAGTAAAGTCAGTCATAAAGTTAAATTACACACCTACTTTTCGGTGTACGTTGATTGTTTTGTTGTAATTAATCTTGCTCACAACTTTACACATTTAGTGTCGCGTGAGGCGATGAACATTTATATTACATGGGTTTCCAATTTATATTACAAGGGAGGGTCGATGTTGACAGTCTATGCAATAAAAGAAGCTGCTGTGTGCGTATTAAAGAAATTACTTGTTTATTTGAAAGGACCATGTATGTCATTATGTATGGAATATGACATCGTTCAAATATCCGCCGCGACTTCGCACCGTGGCACGTATCCGAGAGGTCCAATTTTCGATACATATGCCGCATAGATCCGGCTTAATTTGAGCGATGGCCTGGGCTATGTTGACGTTGAGGGCATCGGTCGATTGCGGCTTGTTGGCATATACGAGTATCTGCGACTTCAGAAAACTCGACAAGAAAAAGAATAGTGGGTCAAATCGCACGTTCTTGGTGACCAATTCACGTCACATTCGCGAGACATAACCATACACTAAGGGGCTCTATAGACGATCAAGCATGCTTGGCAAGCATCGCGTCGCGGGCTGGGATGGGATCGTAAACCGCTGGAAAAATGCAAATATTTTTTTTTTATATTTATCAAAAATGCCTAATTTTGTAGTTTCTACCAGGGAGTCACGTCATTCATCAATCAATTACGTCTAATTAATGTTAATCTCTGGTATAAACTACAAAATTAGGCATTTTTGGTAAATATTTTTTAAAAATATTTTCATTTTTCCTGCGGTTAACGATCACCGCTCTCTAGACGATCATGCTTAATCGTCTAGAGCCCCTAACGAACAAAAGTTTTAAGATGCTGCTTAATAGTGTAACTTGCCATGGTGATTTGACATCATTGACTAAATACTAAACAACTGATTCGACAGACGCCGCCAACAACATGGCCGTTACAGACTGTTAAAATCGACCAGCACTTATTAGAAAACCCTTATTATTAGTAATCAATGTAACCAAACATTGGTCAGGCCCAATGACAGGTTATCAGGCCCAAGCTGCACGGATCCGTTAAATACCAACTCACATAATGTTTTTGCTTATGCATAAGTTGTCCGTGGTCTTTTTAAATAAATAAACGGTATTTATTTGACAGTAGGGCGGTGTCGACTACAACGGGCGAACCCGTCACCCCAGGCTGGTATAACGACTTAGAGACGAGACAATCTACTTTCTAGCTCCGCCAATAAGCCCGTTAAGGATCAACGCCTTAAGGTGAGGCGCCGGGAAGGTAAGTACCACTTTTGGTAAGATATCTCCGTCTGGATTAACCTTCGGATACCTCCGTCCTCCCGACTGATTACAGGTCCGAAGTCGTTTACGCGGCCTCAACCTGTTGTAATACAGCGGTAATTCGATTTGAATTTATCGCGGACTTTGCCCGTAGTGACACATAGGGTCGGGTGACCCAAGGTCATTTCAAGAGTGGCATAACATCAGGTTAACATTTACCCCCGCTGTTTAGGAGACAGTATATTTTCAGTATATTTTATTCAGAGTGCACAACCAATTGGCGTCGCCGAACGATGCGCAAACCGTCCAATAGCGCCGGAATGCCATCCTGCCAGGAGAATCGGACCACCAGCTGTGAGGCCTAAGACGCGAGCCTTCCGCTCGAGGATGCTTCTGAATAGGAGCCGAATCATGAGTTGAGCTGATCCCAGAACAAATTGGATCTTACGGTC
Source organism: Micropterix aruncella (assembly GCA_944548615.1). NCBI lineage: Eukaryota > Metazoa > Arthropoda > Insecta > Lepidoptera > Micropterigidae > Micropterix > Micropterix aruncella. Next base: position 16,550,107 of record OX155970.1, on the reverse strand, counting down.
CAAGCTGCACGAAACCATTCGCTAACGGTAACTAGAGCTGTCAACTACAACGGGCGAACACGTCACCTCAGAAGGTTTTAATGATATTAATCGTTTTGTCTCCCGTGAGGTACGCACAAAAAACTTAGGACAAAACAGTCCACCCTCAAGTTCCGCTACATGCCTGTAAGAAGCCAACGCCTTACTGCGAGATGACTAAGTTAATCACCCAGCGGGCCGACACTCGCGCCCTTACTACCAGTTGCAACCAGAGGTATTTATTTGACATCTTGGGTTGTCGACTACAGAGGGCGAGCCCGTCACCTCAGGAAGTTTTAACGATTAGTCGTTCTATCTCCCTGGAGTGAGCGCACAAGACTTGAGGACAAAACAGTCCACCGTCTAGCTACGCCACAAGCCCGTAAGAGGCCAACGCCTTAAGACTGCACCGAGCAAAATAAGCGAAAACGTCAGTCACGGTTTTGTCGCTGCAATCCATAATTTTTCGGTAATAAATATTTAAAAAATATATTTAAGATCTCAACGAATGTGTTTACAATAATACAGCTTCTATAATCAAAAACCATTTGCTGGTTAATATTTCTTTCAACATAAAGTTGGGGAAAAACTTAAGAAAAGCACTCCGGTGTTTTGCTCACAATGAATAAAGAAATTAGATTTTATTTCAAATTTCAAATCGTAATAAATCACAAACGTTCAAGCTACAAGAAAGCATCACCGATATTTAAAAATGTTCCCTGCTTATTTAAATATGATTTTTTTAGAAGATACCTCGAATCTGCCATACAAATTTACTATGGCCAAATAACGTTCGATATATATACGCGAGCGCAAGGGTGAATTATTCAGTCGTCCACTAGAGCTGAGGAGGGGGTGACGTTTCTTTGCGTAGCGATCTGACCTCGAAAACCGGCCGCGATCTATTTCGTGCGCGTATAATCTCACTCACGCGGTAAAACGATGTAAGCATTTATTGAAAGTATTTTTTATTTAGATTTTATCTGGTATTAGTGTTCCTTTTTTCTATTGTCGAAAGTTGTAATTAGGTCAGCTCGTGTAAGAACCTGACCTAATTATAACTTGTTTTTATCTAAATGAGCATTATATAGCATTATATATATACAAGTTTTTATCTAAATGAGCATATTATTATGTTTTAGTAAAAATGGGAAAGCGTAAGATTAAATATCATAAATTGAAATGTGGCTCAAAGTTTCAAAACAAACGACTTCTCGCTTCTATTGTACGTGCAAGTGCCATCGCTGAGCAAGACTCGCTCGCCCAGGTATAAAAATCTTAGGATCTAAGTGATAATACGTTACAAAGCAATAATTACTTTTATCACTGTACATTTCGTTCCTAGGATTCTTCGAACAATGTGATAATAGGCTCGAGTATAAGAAAACTTGATGAACACTCGACGACAAAATATACGCCGTGCAATGATTTTGCGGTAAGTTAGTTGTATATATTTTTTTTAAGTGTTCCAGTATAAACTTTACCTGTATATTTGTAACAAAGATTTTCGGTACTTAATTCAGTTACTTTTATTAACTATCTAATTTTACCAATACAAATCGTGTTTTCGATTGAGATATATACCTATATATTAAAAAAAAATACTCTGATATTGGGCTTGATTGCGTTTCTTCGTGAACTAAAATTGGAAATTAGTCCGTGTGAACGAGACAGGGTAATACGCTAGAGCGGAATGTGAAATGAACGGTTTTCACTTTTCACTTTTTCGCATTAAAACTACCCACCAAAGATAAAGCATCTGAATGTAACACAGCACAAAATGTATTCAAAATTTATTCGGACGAGTATTAGTCCGACAGGTAGTTTTTATCGACGATCGTTCGTTTTATATTCCGTTCTACCTCGTTCGTATTGCTTCGTATCTCGTTCGATTGAACTAATTCCAGTTTCAGTTCACAAAGAAACGCAATCGGCCCATCGCCTACGTAATTTAAATTTGATAAAGTTTTATTATCAGTGTAAATTTGACTTGCAGTGCAACTTTTCTATACATACCTTCTTCAATATTTCCGGTCACTTCTATTTTCAGCAGCAATTCAGCAATAATTTATTAATTCAATTAATTTTATTTTAGAAATCATTTGAAACGGACTCGGATTCCGATTTCGAATTAATAACAGAAGAGGAAAATAATGATGATGTGGATTTTTTACCTGAAGGGAACAGAATAGTAGATTTTAATTACATATTCAAACAACTCCAAGAAATGGCCCATCACAACTCTGCATTTCAATGTAACTTAAATTTTTTAAAACTTACCAAGGAGATTAAGAAAGGGTTTCTATCGAAATTCTTTTTTACGTGTCGATTATGCAATGCAAAATTAGAACTTTTAAATTGTAAAAAACCAGATAGCCCAGTTGAACTTAACCTCAACCATAACGCTGTTAGTAGTTTCATGTCTATTGGCGCTGGATTTTCAGGATTGGAACAAGTTTCAGCCACCTGAACCCTGTATGTCTGATAAATTATACTCAAAGTACCATACCAAGATCTGTGAACTATGGGAACTAGCCAAAGAGAAATGCATGGAGGAAGCAGCCAAAGACGAATATAATTTAGCTGTACTCAACGGCGAAGTGGATGCGAATGGAGTACCAATGATTACTATGGTGGCTGATGGCTGCTGGTCGAAAAGATCGTATAAAAAGAACTACAACGCATTATCGGGTGCTGCAGTAATAATAGGATACAGGACAAAGAAAGTACTATATATGGCAGTAAAGAATAAATATTGATGGTTTGTGCTCGAGCTGAAAACAGAAAACACACAGTTCCAGATCACATATGTTTCAAAAACTATACAGGTTCATCTAGCGCAATGGAATCGACAGCTTTGGTTGAAGGTTTCAAAACATCATTGTAGCACCCGGGTGCTACGAATTGAAATTTGTAGCACCCGGGTGCTACAAATTTCACGCGGTAAATTCGTTTTCTATCCTATTTATAATGTCAAACAACCGCGATAGTCTTCGATTTTATATTATCTTCATCGTCTACTACGGGCCAAGAAAGCATATTAGATTTATCCCAACATTTAAAAAAAAGTACGGTGTATGTGCCATTTGAGTATTCTCAATTTTTTCCTATGTACTAATACAGCTTATTTTAATAGATATTGGATTATTACCCAAATCATCAATATTGTCGGAATGTACACCATGACAAGCTACATTCTTAACATTTTCTTTTTATGCGTTGCAATTTTTTGTATTGTCATTATCCATGTCATCAGTGTGCTTATCAACATTGTGCCGTCAGTATTCATATAAAACGGCATGACTTTTATATGTCGTTGTGTCTCAAAAACGGTAGTAGGTACACTTCCACGTACCTACTACCACGTACTACTACCTACTACCTACTACTACTACTACCTACCTACTACTACTACCTACCTACTACTACTACCTACGTACTACTACCTACACGTACTACTACCTACTACCTACTACCACGTACATGCTACATGAACATTCGGTGTATCGTCTTTCATCTCATTGCTAGTAAGGTGGTTTACATTAAACACATGGTTAACTATAATTTCACCGTATTGAGTGAAGCTTTCTACAAATTCGCGATTGATTAATTCAGGTTATGTGATGTCAATCCCAACGCTCAATCTCCCCAAATGCTTGGTATGGTTGCACGGAACGTAGATGAAACTGGAGATAAAAGAGCTTAGCTCTCTTTCTTCTATAATTCTTCTCTTTCTTCTAGAATTCTTTCATAATTTACCCAAAATACACTTAAACAGGCCAAAATTGACATATAGATAATTGACATTTATCTACTTAGCTCTTAAGTTTCCTATAAAAACCTTCAAAACCATTCGAAATTGTCAATAACTCATTGCCTTCCAAAAGTTTTCATTACCATCTGACACGTTTTCATTACCTTCCAATACGTTTCATTACCATCCTACATAAATTTGGAAGGAAAGGAAGGTAATGACAAGGAGTGGAATGAAATAATGGAAGTTTATTCTGCATATTTCCCATGATTGATGACCTTGAAGTTTCAATAACAGTGGACGAAAGACCCTACCTAAACACACCAAAGTGGATATAAACTTAGCTTTATTGTTTTGTACTTACTGTTTGACTTGGATGGATGGTAATGACTGCTGAACGGTGACAAACTCGAAATGAAGAGAAGGAACTTAAATATCTTTTTACACGGCGACTATTCACACAGCCTTCAGAGCTTACGCGACAGACTGACCAATGAGGAGCATAATGATCTACGGTAGAAGCTTGGGCTCCTGTTGCGGAGCAAGATATACTTATTTTTTTTTTGCGCGGGAAATGATAGAATCTCTGTTGCCAAAGACAAAAGTAGAAATATTTTGTTTATATGTAATTGTAGATGTCTTATATTTTAATACCTATAGTGTGTTTACCTTATCTTTCATGTATGCTAAGACAACTAAGTATGTGTTGGCAAGTTTAGGTACAACACATCGACGAATTTGAAGTTTGTGGTTTGGAGGCGGAGAGGAATGAAATTTTTCCATGTATTTTTAAGATTAAAAAAAACTATGTACTTTAGAATTAGATTTCCTAAAGAGCCTTCTCCCTCACACTTAGAGTAAATATATTTCAACAAAACTTTTTTTCTAAATGCGGTATGCAGTCTGATATTACAGGCGATTTGCACGAAATGGCGGAATGACCCATAAACACTTCATATTAGGGTTGGTTGTAAGAGATTGTCGTATGATAATAAACCCGCCCATTGTGAAATTTCACAATAAAGAGTAGAAACAAACAAACAAACAAAACAAATTACTTTCTTGTATGTATTTATAATATATTACGATGTTCGGGGTAGTCCAAAACAACTAAATGAACTTAGCACGTAAACCATAAGAGATTCATTGCCAGTCCTGTAAATGCACCCTCAATAAAGGGAGTTACTCTCTGGAAGGGTTTCAAATGTTACGTATCTCCTGTCCAAATAATCTAATAATCTCCTGTCCAAAAAGTCTTCTAATATCCAAAGCGTGAAACGATGGTTGGTGTGAAATATCGTATCTACTTTTTAAAAATTAAACAGTTTTTTTTTATTTTGGAATATTGTTCAATATGAGAAATTGAGTTTAAAGTTATACATGACTTTTTTTGTTGAGGTCAAGGTTACCGACAAAAAGCGGGTTTTATTTTTAAAATTCAGGTCTTCAAGTTTTTTTTTCTTAGTAACAAAGGCCTATATGAAAAAAAGTTTCAGATAAGTTTTAACTTGGTTTCCATGTTGAATAATCTCCTGTACAAAAAGTCTTCCAATATCCAAAGCTTGAAACGATGGTTGGAGTGAAATATCTTATCTACGAATTTTCACATTTTACACAAATTCGGTTGATTACGTAATCTTGGGGGGGGGGGGGTAAGGCCGCAGATTACGTATGTAAACATGTGGGAGGGAGGGGGGGGGTAGAAAATCCCAAAAACGTGATTACGTAATATGTGGACGGCCCCGCCTCATAACCGCACAATCAGAGACCTGTATTCAAATTATTATGATATCGTTTATATAAATTACTGTGATATAGTTAAATATAAATATAATATAAGACGAAATAGTTAACAATGACTCAGTTTTCTGCTTTTTCTGTAAAATATCTAATTTTGACTTACACTGTACTTTTGTTTAGGCGACGATATTCGGCGCGCCATATCGTCGCGACGATTGGCGCCAACCGGTGTGCTGCGTTAAATACCTATTTAGGGCACGTGAATTATGGTCGGCGCAGTCTTAACCGCGAGATAGCCAGGAATGTTACCCAGCGGGCCTGCACTCACGCCCTTACTTCCAATTGTGACCAGATTAATCCGGTCTCTTGATTGGTTACGAGTTCGAGGTCGCTTGCGCGGTCCTCTCCCTTACCATTGATTTTACTTACGAAGCGGTGAAACGGTGTTTACCGAATCTATCGCGGACCACAGCGTCCTTTGCCCGGCTGTTCACCCAGGATCGAATGGCCGATGGTCGTTTCAAGAGCAGTCGCCGTAAGATCCGCAACCACCCCCGCTCTATAGGAAACAGTACTGCTTCCAGACTCCCCGGACTGTTTGGGGAGCTGGGGGTTAACGGGCCCATGATGAGTTGGCCACGATGACCCATGTGTCCAGGGTCGGTCACACTCACGGGTCAACACCCATCCGACGGCCTCCTCGCATGGGGTGCGAATCCTGGGTAGGACACTGGGTCAACCAGTCTCCCCTGGGAATCAAACCTCTGGCGCCCCTGGACGGTCTGCACTCCGTGCGGCGCAAGCCAATCGATTGTGCTCTCCGACTAACAGTCGGGGGAGTCTGGGAACTGTATTGTTTCCTATAGAGCGGGGGTGGTTGCGTACCTTATGGCGACTGCTCTGGAATTGACCATTGGCCATCCGATCCCGGGTAAGAGGCGGGCAAAGGACGCCTTGGTCCGCGAAGATTCGGTGCACTCCGTTTCACCGCTTCATAAGGGAGAGGACCGCGCAAGCGACCTCGAACTCGGAACCAATCGAGAGACCGGAGAAATCTGGTCACAATTGGAAGTGAGGGCGCGAGTATCTCGAGCCCGCCGGGTTTACTCCTGGCTTACTCGCGGTAAGGCGTTGGTCTCTCACGGGTTGTGACGTAGCTGGACGTAGAATGTACTGTCCAAAGTCTCTACGTTCACTGCAGGGCGATAGAACGACTAATCGTTAAAACGTCCTGTGGTGACGGGCTCGCCCGTTGTAGTTGACACCGCAAGATGTTTGGGGAGCTAATGGGCCCATGATGAGGTGGCCACGATGACCCATGTGTTCAGGGTCGGTCACACTCACGGGTCAACACCCATCCGATGGCCTTCACGCATGGGGTGCGAACCTGGGTAGGACACTGGGTCAACCAGTCTCCCCTGGGAATCAAACCTCTGGCGCTCCTGGACGGTCTGCGCACCGAGCGGCGCAATCCAATCGACTATGCTCTCCGACTAACAGTCGGGGGAGTCTGGGAACTGTATTGTTTCCTATAGAGCGGGGGTGGTTGCCTACCTTACGGCGACTGCTCTTGAAATGACCATTGGCCATCCGATCCCGGTTCAGAGTCGGGCAAAGGACGCCTTGGTCCGCGATAGATTCGGTGCACACCGTTTCACCGCTTCGTAAGGGAGAGGACCGCGCAAGCGACCTCGAACTCGGAACCAATCGACAGACCGGAGAAATCTGGTCACAATTGGAAGCAAGGGCGCGAGTGTCGGCCCGCCAGGTAACATTACTGGCTATCTCGCGGTAAAGGCGTTGGTCTCTTGCGGGTTGTGGCGTAGCTAGACGTCGGATTTGTAATGTCCAAAGTCTTCTACGCTCACTGCACGGTCGATAGAACTATGAATCGTTAAAACGTCCTGCGGTGACGGGTTCGCCCGTTGTGGTTGACATCTCAATATGTTAGTCAGGGGAGTCTGGAAAAGGCCATCCGGTCCCGGTTCAGAGTCGGGCAAAGGACGCCTTGGTCCGCGATAGATTCGGTGTAGGTACACCGTTTCACCGCTTCGTAAGGGAGAGGACCGCGCAAGCGACCTCGAACTCGGAACCAATCGAGGGTCCGGAGAAATCTGGTCACAATTGGAAGCAAGGGCGCGAGTGTCGGCCCGCCAGGTAACATTACTGGCTATCTCGCGGTAAAGGCGTTGGTCTCTTGCGGGTTGTGGCGTAGCTAGACGTCGGATTTGTAATGTCCAAAGTCTTCTACGCTCACTGCACGGTCGATAGAACGATGAATCGTTAAAACGTCCTGCGGTGACGGGTTCGCCCGTTGTGGTTGACATCTCAATATGTTAGTCAGAGTGCATAGTCGATTGGCTTACGTTGCACGGTGCGCAGACCGTCCAGGAGCGCCAGAAGTTTGATTCCCAGGGGAAACTGACCATAAGGCCAGAGTCCTACCCAGGCTCGTTCTTCATGCGTGCAGGCCGTCGGATAGGTGTTGACCCGTGAGTGTGACCAACCCTGAACAGAATGGGTATTCGTGGCCGACTCAGCATGGGCCCATTAAAGGATGATTCATGCTACACCGGGCCGGGGCCGGGCCGGGCCCCGGCCGGGACACGGTCAGATATCTATAGTATACTTTTGTATGAAGCAATTCATGCTTGGCCGGGCTCCGGCCGTGACCGGTCGTGCCACGTCCGGAGCACGGCGTCGAAATGGCGATGGATATTGTTTTCCCGGCTCCGGTCTGCTAATCGTTCAATGGCAGAGATATGCTTCAGAAATCTTGAATTTTGTTTGGTTAAATCACGTTTTATTTTTCCAAGAAATATGCTAAAGCATTCTTTAGACATCCTAAAATAACTTTTTGTTTGGTTAAATCACGTTTTATTTTTCCAAGAAATATGCTAAAGCATTCTTTAGACATCCTAAAATAACCGTAAAATTTGCTCTCATCATCTATTAATTCCTTTTAGAGCGTGGCGAATTCTCCCTCCGATTGTCGTTTTCTCCAGGCTGGATGTACACTCCATCTTCTTTTATTATATTCAGTTCGTGTTTCCAATACTTCGTCTTCAAAGGCAATCGCAATAGCTGCCAACTCAAGTTGTGAAAATTGCATTAATAACACACTTATCAATCAAGCGAAAATAGAAATTAAAAAATATTATTATCGCCAAAATAGATGGACGCAACACTAGTTAGATAAGTTCGCCATTTGTGCATAAATTGTCTTTTTTATAAAACCAGCGTAATATTCATTAAGTTATGTTTTTATAGCACAATAAAGTTATTCTATTCTATTCTATTCTACTAGTTATCGCGGACACGGCCGTGGGATAAATAAACTCGGAAACGGCCCGGTCACGCCCGGTGTAGCATGAATGACTGGCCCGGCCGGAGCACGTTGGAAACGACTCGGCCGGGGCCCGGCCCGGCCCCGGCCCGGTGTAGCATGAATCATCCTTAAATCTCAAAAGTATTTAGTATTTATTTGACAGTACGTATTTGTATGTATAGCCTGTAAGTTGTTTTGGGAATAAAATAGACTAGATGCGTCCCTCCCATCGGACTGGCACGACTGGCATATGACTGACAGTTTAAGAGTTTTCGATATTTTCCGGTTTTTTACGTGTTGACAGTTTTCAAAAAAGCAGCGTCTCGAAAACACCGTGTTTTCGTTAAATGGAAATCGTGGAGCGGTGCGCTGCGGTTTGTACCCGGGCGCTGCTATGTGGGAAATCAAAGAAAAACAAAAGCTTGTACAAAAGCGGAAAACAATCCGGGGTTGAAGGGTTTGCGGTGAGACAGAGATTCCAGCCGAAAATGGTATGTAAAAGAAGTCATTTGGGTTTGAGCTGAAGCAGGCTAAAATATAAAAGCGCCTCCTCTTTCATTTCCCATGTTGTTATTTTTAATTTCCTTTGAGTCTGTGTGTGTGTATATGTATGGGGTTGTGTGCATTACTCCACGTTATCCGGTTGTGCTAAAATTTGTTTGTTTGTTTGTTTGAAGCTTTATTGCACACACATAAGAGTACAATGTGGTGGGCCTATTGCCAAGTGACTAAAGGTTTATGTGGGCAAATTGATTCACAAGTAATAAATGAATACACTTACATACATAATAGTCATCATAGGATAAAATATAAAACAGTGATTAGTAACGTATGCCAACTCGATATTGAAGGGAGGAGTGGAATATTAGGACAAGCAAAGGAGACGGGAGTGGAAGGGGGTATTCATGAGTTGAGTAAATGTCTCTTTAACGATTTTTTAAACCCGCTCAGGTTTTCAAGTTGTCTTATCGGTAAAGGCACGAAAATCCAGAGTCGGGCCGCCTGCACTGCGAAAGACATGAAAGTTGATGAATGATGAGGTATAGCCAGTAATAGATTTTCATGATTTGGCATGCGGGCATCATTTAGTCATGGCAAGAGTTGAAAAGATTGCGGTTGAAATCGGTCCACCAGAAGGCGCGTTGGTCGTACTTCAATCTCGAAATATTGCGGTTAGAGACTTGAAATTCGGTACAGATGGCTTGGTTCAACCGAAATCACGTTCTGAAATGGTTAGAATATTTCGTATACAAGTGAGCCAAAAAAAATGCCGCCGTATTTAAGAAATTACTACATCACATTGGAAAATAGCTATTTTGCTACTCGTTAAGGTGAGGCGGAGGAAAGTAGGGTCGAAGACGTTGAGAAGTTTGATGCGCGCGGGGGGGTTTGCTTGCGGGGAAAGTCCTGGGGTGACACAACCGATTTTTTTACAAATTTAGCTCTTGGATGTTTTGTTTCGGATGTATATTTTAACTATTCATACCATTATATATGATACCTTTATATTATATATTATTATCATTAACATTTATTGTTCATCTTATTATTACTAGTCAAAATAAAAGAAAAAATATTGCATTGATATATAAATCAATCGCGCATGGCACTTAGTTACATCTATGAGTACATCATGGCATCTAGAGTCATCACCGAGACGACATGTTTTCGTTGCATGCAGTTTTATCAAGTGACCCCCTCCTTAACGAACTAAACAACAGTGGTGAACGGTTTCGTGCAGCTTGGGCCACAATATACATTTTGTTCTCGGATCGGCTTAACTCACGATTCAGCTCTTATTCAAAAGCCTCCTCGAGTGGATGGCTACCCCGGGTAAGACTCCCGTGTCTCGGGCCTCAGAGCTGGTGGACCGGTTTCTCCCGGCGGGATTGCATCCCGGCGCCACTGAACGGTTTGCGCATCGGCCGGCGTAGTCAATCGGCTGTGCATTTTGACTAATTTCTGAAGGGGTCTGGAGACTATGGAAATATTTCTAGTTTTAAATCAGGCATTTTCCCCGACATACTTAAATGTGCAAGTCATCCCTATTTACAAAAACGGCGATAAATTAAACATTGACAACTATAGACCCATATCCCTACTAAACACCCTATCTAAAATCATAGAGAAAGCTTTCGAAATACCTGCAAGAAAATAATATTCTATCAAAAAATCAATTTGGATTTAGAGAGGGTATGGGCACTACTGATGCTATTGCAGAGGTAACAAGTGTAATTTATGATAATGTGGATAAGAGGAAAAAATGTTTAGCTGTTTTCCTAGATCTAGCGAAGGCATTCGATACTGTTTCACACGACAAACTGCTTCAGAGGTTAGGCAATGTGGGATTTAGGGGTATCACTCTGGGCTGGTTTACAAGCTATTTGACAAATAGGAAACAAATTATTACCGTTAACAATACACACAGTAAGCCAGAATACCTCCAGTATGGTGTCCCTCAAGGCACTGTTCTCGGGCCCATTTTATTTCTTATTTACATCAACAAACTCTCTAATCTAGTCGGCAAAACAATTTCCTTGCCGATGATACGGTCGTTATTTTCGAGGGCTATAACTGGAATTAAACATTCTCCGTAGCCAATGAGGGTATTAATGAAGTACATGAATGGTTAGACAATTCTCTACTTAGCCTGAACATACATAAAACTAAGTACCTTACGTTCAGCAACAATAGTAAAGGCCAACCACATTTAAACCATAGACTGACCATTCATGACTGCGACAGAAATACTCAGCATTGCAACTGCACTACTCTAGAAAGAGCACAACAGGTACAATACCGGGGTATAACGATCGACAATAAGATGCGTTGGCAACCACATATTGATAAGCTGGCGATGAAGGTGCGTAAACTCGCATGTATATTCAGGGAAATAAGAGATATTGTTGACCCGGGAACACTGAAAAACACCTACTATGCATTGTGTCAGTCAATACTATGCTATGGTATTATAGGATGGGGCGGTTGTACAAGGTCCACTCTACACCCTCTAGAAGTAGCGCAAAAATGTATTTTAAAAATAATCGCACGTAAACCATATCGATTTCCGTCAGACACTCTTTACATCCAGTCCGAGGTTTTGGATGTAAGACAGCTTAATGTTCGCATGGCCCTAATATATACTAAAAATAAAATGACACCTTATAATCAACAGCGAGTTGGAAAGACGAGAGCAACAAGAACTGGTGATATGATGGTGCCAAGATCTTATACAACAATTGGCCAGCGCCATTTCACGTTCATTGGCCCTAGAATGTATAACAATCTTCCCGAAGCAATTAAAAGTAGTGAGAACACATCCACTTTTAAAAAATCTCTAACTGATTGGTTGTTGGAGGTGGGTAGGGACGGTTTAGGGAATATGCTGACTGTTGTATTTTGAATGATAGTATTTAGTACTTAGTATTTAGTTTTTCCATGATAATTTTAAATGATGATCGTAATATCAATATGTAATTGATTTATATATGTACATTATTTTAGTTTTTATTTTTATTTATTTTGGTTTTATTATTATTTTCGTATAAATATATGTATGTGTATGTGTGTATATATGGATATATATTTTATCTATAGATGTATATAAGTATCTATCCATATTTGTATATGCGTAAATATTTGTAGTTTTATATTTGTCGATTTAAAAATAAGTGCTAACTATAGTTTAAGTTGACAGTGCACACTTAATATCGTCATTAAAAGTCTGCCTTAGAACAGGCCTAGGCCTAGTTAGGCGACTGTGTCAATCATTAAAAATAATGTCGCATCAATTTCTTGCTAACATCTTAATCAAATATGACATTATTTTTTTCCTAAATGTGTTACTAAATAAATAAATAAATAAATACTGTTTCCTAAGCAGCGGGGGTGGATGTTGAAATGTTGTCTTGCCTCTCTTGAAATGACCTTGGGCCATTCGATCCCGTGTGGCACTACGGGCAAAGAACGCCAAGGTCCGCGATAAATTCAAACTGAATTGCCGCTGTAATACAACAGGTAGAGGTCGTGTAAGCGACTTCGGACCCGTAACCAGTCGGGAGGACGGAGGTATCCTGAAGGCTAATTCCAGACGGAGATATCCTGCCAAAACTGGTAGTCAGGGGGCGAGGCTGCCCGCTGGTTATCTTTCCCGGTGCCTCGCCGTAAAGCGTTGGCCTCTGACGGGCAGGTGGCGGAGCTTGACGGTGGATTGTTTTGTCCTGAGTTTTCTGCACTCACCTCACGGGAGACAGAAAGTTACATTTCGTTAAAACTTCCTGAGGTGACGGGTTCGCCTGTTGTAGTTGACAACTCTAGTTTAACAATGTTCCACGTCAAAAAGAAACTATGACAAGATTTCAACCATTTTTATTTTATTTTATTTTATTTTATAGCAAACTTACAGATAGTAAATATATGATACTAGTATTTTAAAAACATATTCAAACGAAACAAATTTACTATCCTATGAATAGTTTGCAATGCTTGCATTACAAATTAACAGAAATAACATGAACACGTTGATAGTAGAAAAAAATATAATAAAGCTAATAATAATATAAGGGTAAGAAAAGTAATAATTAAATAAGTTGCTAATAAGGTTATTTGGATAGAGCAAAATAGTATGAGTAATTGGATAATAATATTTATTATACATAATATGATATAATACAATAGTATGTTATAATATAATAATCATATAATACAGTACATTAGGATGGCAGTAATTGAAATCTTAAGAAGTAGGAGATAGGCTAGGTATGATCGAGTCTTTTATTAAATTAATGGAATCATAAAATATATCCAATCCTTTACCCGATTTATCAAAAACGCGACACATTCTGGTAAGAGGTCTATTCGACCCGATGTTGTTATTGCAAGCGACAACCGAAAATGTTTGAGAGCTCCTCGTTAGTCGCGGTGGCACACGAAATTGAACTTTTTCTAGACTAGCTAGGCTGTTTAGTCGATTGTGCAAAAGCTTATGGAGACACGTTATATTAGTTATAGTCCTACGTGTTTTAAAGTCTATTAGGTTGAAGTGAGAAAGCCGCTCTACATAACCTTTCAGAGTATTTCTGAGGCCACATTTGTTCGACAGCATACGTGTGAATTTCTTTTGGACTCGTTCAATTATATCGCTGTGAACACTGTAAAGCGGATTCCAGATCACTGATCCATACTCCAGAATTTCACAAACATTATTTTTTGCTTAACGAAATTCAGAGAAAACCATCATACTATTATTTTTTTTTTTATTCTGGAATCAAACAGAACTACATACAATGCAATAAAAACCTATTTAAAAGTGACAAAAATCCATTAATGTGATTCCGAATATAAAGTATGCAAAATGAACGCAATATAATTTTATATTGTTTCCGCTTGAGAATGGGGGGAATCAGGATGGGAAGTGAGGTGAAAGGGAGAGAAAAAATAGATAAAATTATATTATGTATGTATATAAATATTTATATATTTAATTTTAGGTATGATATATAGTTATTATAATGAATATACTTGAGACAAAATTATGTCCTTGAACTAAATTAAATGAAACATAATATGTATAAATGTTTTGTGATCATCTAGATTGATTCTAGAATTTTTTTTATTGAGTTCTTATAAGAGGTTGTTGATGAGTGTAATATGTCCACACTTAAAAAGTCTGTATTATATCTATGACACGCTCTGTATAGAAATGCATTTTGAGATGCGTTGGTTTTCACCACAGGGAGATGAAATAGTCGATGCGATCGAACAGGGCGGGGAGGAACATAAAATTCAATGCGCTCCAAAATCGCGTTCGCATCGATGGAATTATTTACCAACCCCCATGCAAGAATACGGCATCGATCAAGACTCTATCAAACACTGATCTAGCAAAATCATCTGAACCAGTCACGATTACGATTATATACATTAAAAATGTATATTGTGGATAAAGTCTGAAACAAAATAACGGAAAAAACGCCAAACCGACCGAGAGGTCTGCGCTAATAAAAGATTTACCACTTGTTTATTTGGAACATGCCCAAACGCGGTCGACCTTTCCGTGATCCAATGAATTTAATATAAATCGGCCGCACGCGTATGACCGTATGTGGGTATATGTGTACGAGTATATAAACAGGGGTGCGCTTGGACATTTATAAGTATTGTATTAGTGCGTAGCACAGATTAGGAATGGCGCGTACACTAACGAACGTATTAGATGCGTTATACCTTTGATAACGGGTCGTTTCGGACTGCGATATCCGCAAGGACTTGGATTGCCATTGTTACCAACTTGGGGAAGATATTGGGCCCTGTTGCAGTCTGGCCACTAAGATCCAGTTGTATAGGGTCGATCAAACGCACGGGCCAACACCCATCCGGCGGCCTCGCAAGAAGAAGTGCGAGACAGGGTAGAACGCTGGCCCGCGGGCGTCTGCCCTAGGTCCTTCTTCGGGCGCTCCTGGACGGTTTGGGGACCGTGCGACCTCAGTAAATCGATTGTGCATTCCGACTAACATCCAGGGGAGTCTGGAAACAGTAATTGTTTCCTATAGAGCGGGGGTAGTTGTCAACCTTACGGCAACTGCTCTTGAAACGACCATTCGGCTACCCGATACCGGGTGAAGAGCCGAGCAAAGGATGCCGCGGTCCGCGATAGATTCGGTAGATACAGTATCACCACTACGTAAGGGAGATGACTGCGCAAGCGACCTCGATCCTGTAACAGTGTAACCAGTCAGGAGGCCGGAGAAATCTGGCCATAACTGCTAGCTCTCTCGCGGGTTAGTTGGCGGAGCTGGGTAGTGTACTGTCAGTGTCTAAGTCTTCTACGCTCATGCCATGGCTGAAAAAACGATCAAATATCGTTATACCAGCCTGGGGTGCCGGGGTGGTTCAGCCGGTGGTGAACGGTTTCGTGCAGCTTGGGTCACAAGATCCATATTGTTCTCGGATCGGCTCAACTCACGATTCAGCTCCTACTCAGAAGCCTCCTCGAGTGTAAGGCTACCCCGGGTAAGACTCCCGTATCTCAGGCCTCAAAGCTGGTGGACCGGTGTCTCTCGGCGGGTTGCATCCCGGCGCCACTGGACGGTTTGCGCACCAGTCGGCGACGCCAATGGGTTTCGCATCTGACTAATTGCTAAAGGGGTCTGGAGACTATGGAAATACACTGTTTCACTATACACTCACTATAAACTATATACTCTTGAAATGACCTTGGGCCACTCGATCCCGTGTGGCACTATGGGCAAAGAACGCCCAGGTCCGCGATAAATTATAACTGAATTACCGGTTAATACAACAGGTAGAGGTCGCGTAAGCGACTTCGGACCCGTAACCAGTCAGGAGAACGGAGCTATCCTGAAGGTTAATTCCAGACGGAGATATCCTGCCAAAACTAGTAGTCAGGTGGCGAGGCTGCCCGCTGTTACCTATCCCGGTGCCTCGCCGTAAGGCGTTGGCCTCTAACGGCTGGTGACGGAGCTTGACGGTGGATTGTTTTGTTCTAAGTCTTCTGCGCTCACCTCACGGGAGACAGAATACATTTCGTTGAAACTTCCTGAGGTGACGGTTCGCCTGTTGTAGTTGACAACTCTAGTTGGGGTGACCGCACTTCTGCGTGGACGCCGATGGATGGGTGTTGACCCGTGCGTTTGGCTGACCCTACACACATAGGTCTTAGTTGCCTAACTGCAACAGGGCTTATTAGCTCCCAAAAGTGATTTTAATACTACTTTTTACTTATTTTCACTGCGAAACATAGCTGTTATATGTTATATGTGATAACTGTTATATATTACTTTAACGCAATAAGCTCGCCAATTTATATCATCAAATAAGGCGTTTTTATTATTATTATTAATATTAATATCATCGGCTTAACGTATATTAAAGAAGCGACTTTAGATCAAGCGAACTCAACTGCATGTCGAATCTGTTGCAAGCAAACACAACTCTCTTATTAATCTGTGTATGTTAACTTGGCAAGTGTAACCGGAAGTGGCGTTGAGTTCCGTTATCAGAGCCAGTGAGCCTACTTCCGGTGGCAATTATTCATGTTAACTACGCCGAGTGCTTTATTGGAGATATGTACTAAATCGGCGAATTGAACAATGGGTATGCTGAACGATAGCTCGGTCGAGAATCGCACGATTAATTAATACTGCAATACCCGACGATTCAGAAAATTATGCACTAATACTTTCAAAGGATAATGGGAGACGTCCATGCAAGTTTTAGGGTATGTGAAGAACAATTAATAAGTTTTACCTGGGCTGGGATTCTGAAGCGACGACACGATATACGATTGTCACTCGAAGCAAGAGCGGGATACTTTTATCGTATGATGACGGACTGTAAATTATCGCACTGCGTGTAAATAGCTGATCGACGTTAATCGACAAATAGAGCGAGACATTCTTCCCCGTCTGCATAAAAATTGTTCGGGAGTTAGTGCGTAATCATTTTCTGACAAATCGTGTAGAAATACTCCAATAAAATCTTCCGTCACAGTCACTTCGCACGTACGATAAAATAAGAAGCAAAGCGCTCACTCTAGCTAAGTCGAAGAGCCGAGTTTCGATAGTCCTTGAATCGTCAAAAGTAAGGTTAAGAATGACTACAGCTCATGAGATGCGGTCTGGGGAATCGCCGCGATCACGATAAGTTTAGAGTGACCGCTTAACTTCTTATTTTATCGTACGTGCGAGATGAGTTTCTAAGCAGATTGTATTGCGGTGGATTTACAGCTTTTGGAAGAAAATGATTACGTAGTAACTCTTAAAATCTACCAAACGAGTTTGATGCAGACGCGGAAGGATGCCTCGCTCTACTCATCGATTAACGTCGATCTACCACCTAAACGCACTGTGGTAATTAAGAGGCTGTTAACATACGATAAAAGTCTTTTAGCTCCCGTATCGAGTGACGACAACGTATATCGTGTCGTTGCTTTAGAATCCGGAGGTTGGCTTTTTAATCATTTAATTATTTTAGTGATACAAATATGTTATGTAGAACTTAGATACTTTGCACATCTTATTTAACCTTGAGTAATTAAATAACCAGCTAATAAATAACCAAAAAAAAACAGAAAATAAATACATCGCATAATTAAGTGGTAATGTAACCTAACTAGCCCTGACCTGTTGTAAGGTAAATATTTAATTTTGCTTGTGCTTGCTCAATACTGTATTTATAATAACGGCATATATTCTTTCGACAATGATTTTTTTATTATAATGAAAAATTAAACCCTTTGTACTCGAGCGGCTCCGCTACGGAGCCCGGGCAGGTTATTACGTCCACTTGAGCGGCTCCGCTACGGAGCCCGGGTAATTTATTGCGTCCACCCGAGCGGCGCCGAAAACGATTTTAGCGAAGAGAAACATAATATCTCGTATCGGCCGATTTTATAACAAACACATTTCGCTTCGCTCATTTATTACTATAAGCGATAGAGAATTGACAACATTGTATACTTAAGTACGATGTTTTCGTTACCTTTTAAGACGCCGAAAAGTTTGCGAAGCGGAACCGACGAAATCGCGAGGGAAGTTTCGAATAAAAATTACAAAATCGCACGAAAACGGCTGAAGCGCAGAGATCGTAAAATTGAAACGTCAAACTCATTCTTAGAAAATGAAGTTTCGCTCGTCGGATTTGTTTCGCTTTAGACGAGCGTAATGACGTCGTTTCGATACGAAAAAGGAGTCATAAGATCGGCCATCAGTTATACTTCGCTAAATCAGCGCAAAAGTGAAGCCAATAGAGAACTCTATGGTTATTAAATCACCCTACTGATGTAATATGTTTGGTAATAATAAATGGGCACAAAAGTATTAAATTTACTTGAATTAAAATAAATATGACATAATAAGTTATCAAATATTTATCTATTTATTTATTTATTCAAGAAAATCTATAGGAAATATTGAAACACAATTATTCCGCGTCGCTTTTAACTAGGGCAGCGGAGACACCAATTTTATATGATAGTAATTTTAAACTGTAAACATTGTATGTCGCTTCGTCAAGAGGAAATTTGATAAAATATGATGCTGCGTACACATCGGCCCAACGAGCACACCGGTCCGTAATCCGTAGCAAGGCGATAACATCAAAGGAATCAAAGCGTTCGGCCAGACGCGGTGTGGGCAGGCATCGAAGGCTAACAAACGATAGCTCATATCAGTATTAGTGTAATATCGACAAACATTATTAGTGTAATATCATTTCGTCTTCACGCCATCGATATATTAGCTAGATTTGCCCTCAGATACAAATAAGTTGGCTCCATAACCTTTGCCTGTAAATCATGTGACGTAGAAAGCAATGAATTAAACAGTATGCGAGAGAATAGCGCGCAATATGCTCCGCGGCAGCTCTCACACCGGAAACGGTCGGCTGTCTGCCAGCGGACTGCGACCAAACTACTACTGGCCGGCTTTCAGTAGTGGTTTTGAAGGGGTCATTTTAGAGCGCGGTAGGTCCATCTAGGGCAGCGATGCACAGACTTTTCCTACTTGAGGGCCGCATCACCTTCTCCCAACCAACGGAGGGCCAATGAAACAATGTTATGGCTATGGTCTTCGAATAATTATTTATTTTCTGCTTCTTTGAAAATTTGGATCATTCAACCTCACGTGTATCAATGTCATAATAATAATACAAAATATATCAGTGCCAATACAATAGTTAAAGAATGGAAAATTTTAGATTAGAAATACGTATCATTGTTATCCATATTACAGTATAATATACTAGGAATAACATGTATTCTATTCTATTATCTAACTAAGAATGTTCTATATATCTAACTAAGAATAAATTTTATTCTAAGTTAGATACATGACATTGTGTAGAAGACACAATTTTTTGTATGTTGGTGGTCACTTTAGTCGTGGCTAAGCGCAAAATGGCTTCAAGATTTTCGTTGTTAAGACGATTTCGGTTCTTACATTTATTAGCATTCATTATTGAAAATGTTTGCTCGCATATATACGTTGATCCGAATAAACTAGTACATTTGAGTGCGTTACCTATCGATGTGGGAAACATATCTGCACTGAGGCAACGACAAAAGCCCAATAAATCACCTTCGTTAAATTTATTTCGAAAAGTGTCGTCGTTTTGGATATCGATTAATTCAAGCTGAGCGGCTTCTGGTGCATTTTCGGGCAATACCGAAAAAGGATTGCTAAAAAGATCGAGAAGCGGTTTGATTTTTTTTTAAATAATTTTAATTTTAAAAATAATTTCGAGGACGGGGGCCGCCCACTAAGTTCGGCGGGCCGCATGCGGCCCGCGGCCCGCGGTCTGTGCATCGCTGATCTAGGGGATCATGTATCGATGGTTCACGCAGACTGTTTACGAGAAGTCACTACTTACTAATTATGAATAAGAAAGTCACTGCTTACTAGTCAAAAAATCGGGTCCGCGTCCCGTCTGCGCCCTGCGTCCGTAGTGTGAGTGAGGCTTGCACCGAATATAATACATATTATAAATAAACTTCGTGTATGGTAACGGGCTAATTCTGGTTAATTAAAATGTACTAAGTCTTCAATGCTTAAATTATTGATATTTGGACATGAGGGAATGCTGAATGTATGTATATATGCATGTATGTATGTATATGTATGTATGTATGTATTTGTATATGTATGTATGTATGTATGTATGAATGTATGTATCAATTAAATCGTTAAAGCCGCAATACATCTACACTCAAACACGTTTTTTTTATTATTTGAAGTATTTCTTCTATAAAAATAGTACATCACTACGTAAACTATTTGTGAGCATTTTCTTAGAGCTTGAGAAGTGGACCTCCGGGAGGAAGTCGCTACGTGCCGATCAGATTCACTCTGAAGGAATCTTTTTATTTGGACTTTCTCTTTGCCTTTCTCCTTCGCATACTTACAGGGCGGGCGGCGCACAGTGAGTCAACACAGCTAGATAAAATCAATATCAGTTTCACCAAACCTAACTTATTTCCAGTTAAATAAAAAAAAACATAGTTAAAAATTGGTGAAGTCGCACATCCAATGATTTTAAAGAATCGTTGATGATCTTAGCTATATAACAGCAATGTACAAATTAGAATAATTTATTGGCTGCAATCGATAATTGGATAGTGGCCAAACCAACTCCATCTTTAACTAAAATGAGATTTCCGCACAGCTGTACAAATACGCCAATTACTAAATTTATTTATTTATTTATTTATTTATAAAATTATCCAAAAAACAATACAATTGATTTTTGCGAAGCAGATAAGATTGCATTTGTGTGGATTTTATCCCCCCACTAGATTGTATATCTGTTCTGGGGTGATAGTATTTAAGACTTTAATCATAGTGACTTCACTTTCTTTCTTTTTTTCTTTTTTTTTTTTTTTTTTTCTCATTCATTCCGATCGCTCATTCATTCTTATAAACTTTAAGGTTATTATAATTATATAAATGTGTATATAGATAAAGAACTAATATTAAATAAAGAAAAAGAACATATTTGAGTTTTTAGATAAGTTAAATAAATAAATATATAGATTAATATATAACTAAATTGACCACTAAATTAAGTTAAGTAGCCTAAAAAGGTTTCTTAATTGTGCACATATACTTGTGAATTTAATTAATTAATATAATATTATCATTTTTTATTTTTTTTTTAAACATAATCAACCGAAAAAATATTTTTCTTATCAAGTATCAGGTGACAGATATGGACCGAAGTTTGATCCCTCAAATTATCGACCGATACCAGTACCCGATGCTTTAGCAAAAATTTTGGAAAAATAGTAATTACACAACTCTGTAATCATCTAGAAACCAATCACATGTCATCCGAAAACCAATACGGCTTCAGATAGAAAAATGGGAAACACAAGATGCAGTACTAAAAATGTCAGAGCATAACACTAGGTATGTAGACGCCAACAAAAAGTGTATTACTGTACTTCCCGACCCCGCGCAAGCCCCCGACACAGTATCCCATGAAATGCTCCTAATGAAACTTGGGAAATATGGCATCACAGGTATCGAACTAAACTGGTTTCGCAGCTGTATTGGATCCCGGAAACAGCGTACCCGGGCAGGCGATTCACCCAGTAATAGTCTCCACAATAATCATGGGGTCCCACAAGGAAGCACTCCTGGACCGACTCCCCTCCCACTCTACACAAATGGGCTCCGTGAAATGGACGTTGACGCAGATATATTATCCCACGCCGACGATACTGCCCTCCCACTCGAATCGAATAGTTGGGAAAGTGTATGCAACAAGGCAGCTGCCGCAATGAAAAGTGTCAAGGGCTGGCCTGACCACAATCTGTCAACGCCGAAACGTAGATAAAACAAGCTTGTAGCCTTCAGCATAGATGCTCGTCAGCAACCTCCACAAAATTTATAACCTAGTCCTACACGAAAGCGACAGTCTTGATTGTAACTGTGCACAAATTTGAGCGTGTGCATTTTGTAGAGTACCTAGGTGTTCATGTCGAATAAACATCTCCGGTGGCAAATACATATCGAAAAGGTCGCCGAAAAGGTCCGTAAAGCAATATATATTCTCAGGAGTAGCAGAAATGTTTCAAATATGAAAACTATGAGATCCATACACTATGCCCTGGCACAGTCACTGATGATACATGGCAATATCGAACTAAGGCGGCGCGGCCATACTGCACCTAGACCCACCAATAAAAGCCCAAAGAGGTAAATAGATAAATAAATAAATAGATGTGACAAATACGGCCTAGGTCAGGATGTGAGTCACCATTTCTTCGCACTGGCTTCTACCTTTCGTCATGAGCCACTTAAAAATATATTTCTTCAGAGTCAATTTACTAATTGAACTCTGCACTTTAGCCTTCCCCAAGGAGGAGCAGAAGGAATTATATATATAAAAAAGTTTCGTTAAGTCATAATAAAATGCTAAATATAAAAAATATTTTGATTCTGAAGAAGCTCTAACTCCAGCAGTGCCGGTCTAATTCAGGGATTTAGCGTACTTGTACAAAAAGGCTACTTAAAAAAAGTAAGCAAATAAGGTTGGTCGTTTTGTTAAGATTATTTTTCGTGTTGATAATTTATGTAATAATTTTCCATAATACTATATACATATACATAATACTATTATCTACCTACGTCTGTCATATGTCCATTACATTCGTATCCGTGGCGAATTTACCACTCCCGGGGGTGTCACAATATACTATAGGTAGTAGTAATATAGAAGCTACTGCAAATAACAGCTAGTTATTACAAGATTTTTGCTATGACAATAATTTGAGTATCTTACCTATATCACAGTATACCAGACAGTAGCGTCTTAAAACAAAAATGAAAACGAAGCGAGCTACGTCACAAGTCCAAGGGCTCGCATATGGCTGCCACGTGCCTACTACTCCGCCAACGCAAGATCAACAAAAGAGGAAAACTGGCAACAATTCGCAGAGCGCTATTTTTCGGTAGCAGACAGCCCGTTATAATTCACAGGTTGCTACATTTTAGACTGACTGCCACGATAACGAGTGGGTTGCTACATTTTAGACTGACTGACGCATGATGCAATATTAACGGAAAATCACTCAGTCTAAAGTTCATTCGCTCTAAAATTATATCCACTGCATTTTAGAGCGACTGACGCGAAAATAATTTTAGAGCGAGTGCACTTTAGACTGACTGACGCGTGTCCCCGTTCAAACGTTTGAAAATTCGCCTATCTTCGAACGTGCGTAACACTAACTAAAGGCATTCGTCGAGACGTACCCCTCTGGTCACTTCCCTCGCACCCTATTCCCGCAATACCCTGTCGCTCGACAGTACGTCCACTACTCTCTCGGTATACTGTGACTATATTTAAGACAAATAGAAAATCTAACGAGTTCAGTATCATGACTGATTAAAATAATAAATACAAACGGAGCTGCCATGGAATTCACCGACCGGAGTCGGGCCCATCATAATACTATTTTTTTTTTTTTACACTTCTGGGGGGTGAGCAGTGGATTCCGGACTTACGAACCGGCTGTGGTAGGTTTAGGACAGCTGTCTTGCCACATGTGAGCGTTCACCTTGCCACCCATTCACTCCCCCTTCGAAGCCATAGAATTTGAGATGCGCAAATCGCAGTTTTAGATAATTTTTCTAAGAAAGAGTTGATTATTTTTCTGGAAAGGCCAAGATCTTTAAAGAGGTGAAATAGAGATTTAGCTGGCAGGCCACGAGCGCCAACTTCCACCGCGTGAAGGTGAACAGTGAAGCCGTTCCGGGTTACGGCATTTGCAAGATCATGGTATTTATTTAATTTGTACTCGTGGTCTTTTGGGATATTTGATTCCCATGGAACAGTTAATTCTACGATAAGAGCCACCTTCCGAGATAGAGAGTAAAGAGTTATATCTGGACGGAGGGCTGTGCATCCGAGACTTTCAGGGAATTTATACTGCTTAGAGACCGAATCAACCTCCAGAATCCAATCTGTAGCTTTCTCGATTATTGAGAAAGGTTTTGTAGTTAAATGTTTTTTGCCTTTAGAGCCATCCCGCACAAACTGTATTGGGGGTTTGGAGGATACTGTCAAACCCTTGTTGGCACGAGCCACTGAGAGACTAATTACCTCGCGAATAACAGCGAGAACTTTGTCATGGCGGTAAGTGTACCGTCCTTGATCTAAGGCCACCTTGCAGCCAGCTAGAATGTGCCTAGCTGTGCAAGGGGTATTGCTACAGAGGGGACAAGAACTATCCTCGGCAAAGCTCCAACGAGCGAGGTTACTGGGGTCTGGAAGTGTATGCTGAAAGGCATTCAAATAAAATTTCAGCATCTCTGGCGTCCAGTCATAGAGCATTACCTTCCAGTGCATTGGAGGCGGAATGCAAAAGTCACCAATTGTTGTCCAATCATTCTGGCATTGAAGGCCAATAGCATGAGCCATACTCTTGCTGTCGTAATCTCCCCGCAAAAGAGACTTCTTCAAGTCCACGTCGCTCGTGGTTGTACTGCCATACCCCAGACCAGTGCCATTCTGGCTGATTCCAGTAAGGAACCTTTTGTGGAAGTCTACGCGGGCTTGTAGTTCATTTGATTTGATCATATTATTCAATTAAAATATACGTGAATTGTTAGAATCAGATCATACGAGTATGACGACAAAATATTTATAAAAAATCAGTAAATAAGCCAGTGAGGTTTTCGTTTCTGTCTAGTTTCGTGTCGGAGTTCATTGTTTTGGATTATTTCAGCTAAGGTAGAACTTACATTTTAATATATGTGTACACTCACTCTAATGCTACGGTTATTATTTTTACCAATGTGAAGTTAATTGGACATTCTAGACGTGCGAGAACCGATGCCATTATTTCATGTGAGCAAAGACATTGTTAATTATTATATATATAACAACTTAGCTTGGAAAGAACTAAAAATAGCGACAGCGAAGAAAATATTTTTTCTATGTTGCATTATGTTTTTTTTTTTGTTATCAAAATTATTTAAATATTATATTTGTATTGCATTGTATTGAACTACAAAATTAGGCACTTTTCGTAAATATAAAAAATATATATTTGGATATTTCCTGGGGTTTACGATCCCCTCCCAGCGCGCGAAGCGATGCTTGATCGTCTTCTAGAGAGCCCCAAATATTTTACAAGTAGGTATTTATCATCTATGTAAACACCCGCCATCTGAATAGAATAATACAAAAAACGTTACCTAGAAACTATTAAGGGCTCTCTAGACGATCAAGCATGCTTGTCAAGCATAGCGTCGGCGGCTGGGAGGAGGTCGTAAACCGCAGGAAATAACCTTATTTTTCTAAAATATTTACGAAAAATTTTGTAGTTTTATACCAGGGAGTCACATCATTCATCGTCAATTACGTCTAATTAACGCGACTCACTGGTATAAACTACAAAATTAGGCATTTTTGGTAAATACTACAAAAAAATATTTGCATATTTCCTGCGGTTTGCGATCCCCTCCCTGCCCGCGACTCGAAGCTTGTCAAAGCATGCTTGATCATCTAGAGAGCCCTTTACACTATTATAAATAGGACGAACATGGATTTACGGCGTGTAGTTTTCAGCGCTCGAGGCTTCGGCGATGTTGCAACCAGTGTAGATAAAGACGAGTGCAGTTGATGGATGGCCTACAATGCGATCCATAGCCACTCGATTGACGGAACAATGAAGCTGGAGGGCGGTGTCGACTACAACGGGCGAACCCGTCACCCCAGGCTGGTATAACGATATAAATCGTTATTTCAGCCGTGGGATGAGCGTAGAAGACTTGGGGACAAGACAATCTACTGTCTAGTTACTTGCAACCCGTTAGAGACCAACGCCTTACGGCGAGGCACCGGGAAAGGTCCCCAGCGGGCAGCCTCACAACGCGGGCAGCTTCACAAACAGCCAGGGCTCTGGAATTAACCTTCAGGGCTCTGGAATTAACCTCCGTCCTCCCGACTGGTTACGGGTCCGAAGACGCTTATGCAAACTCTACCTGTTGTACTATAGCAGTAATTCGGTTTTAATTTATCGCGGACCTGGGCGTTCTTTGTCTGTAGCGCCACATCGGGTGGCCCAAGGTCATTTCAAGAAGGGCATGACAACAGGTGAACATCCACCCCCGCTGCTTAGGAAACAGTGTATTTCCATAGTCTCCAGACCCCTTCAGCAATTAATCAGAATGCACAACCGTTTGGCTTCGCCGACCGGCGCGCAAACCGTCCAATGGCAGCGGGATGCAATCCCGCCGGGAGAAACCGGTCCACCAGCTATGTGGCCTGAGACACGGGAGTCTCACCCGGGGTAGCCTTCCACTCGAGGAGGTTTCTGAATAGGAGCTGAATCGTGAGTTGAGCCGATCCGAGAACAAAATGGATTTTGTGGCCCAAGCTGCACGAAACCGTTCACCACCAATGAAGCTGAAGCTGATAGACCCGGAAGATGGAAGCTGTTGAAAGCGTCCGTTGCAAAATTCCGTTGTGATATCCAAAGAACAATTTTACTTTTCACGCAGATCCCAAAAAGCGATTGAAAATAGAAGAACCCCGAGCTTCAATGAAAAAAAGAGTTAAACTCTCTTCTACGTGGAACCCTCTTTTTAAAAGGTTATCAATGCTTATCGCCGAGCGCAAAAACGCCAAACAATTGTGTCATTATTGCAGTATTGCCAGTATTGTGTACAAGACCACCCCCACCGTTATAATCTGCGTTCTAACAACCGCAGTATGCCGCCTATCCGCAGAACAATGCACGATAACTGAAACACTTCAGTCTACCTCCCATGCACCGGCGGTTGCACAAACTTCATACGGTGTATACGATTTAGTCTTATTATATAATTTAAACAAAGGCGATATTCTTCGATTTTATATTGAACAATACACTGTGCGACGGCGTCGCAACTCCTCCTTTTAAGTTCTCTTCGTTCTCTGTCTACGATCGGATACATTTCAATTTACTATCCAGCGCACAGAGGTCCCATACAAAGAAGCTCGAAATGCCTTCGTCTTTCTCCCGTAATTAGTTAGCCAGCATGGATACGTTGTTGGAACCTATAAAAAGCATAGTATAGAATTTTGTATTATATGTGTAAAAAAAGAAATAGTGAAAGCATATGAGATCTAAGCGTGTCGTTTCCAGAAAAAATCCGGAAGTATTTTTCTCAACGGTTTTATATGTATTTTTGGAGGCTGAATCCGATTTTCAACTTTGCAATCTCGTCAAAGGTGAGCTAACTTCAGGAATCGCGAAAACCCGTAAAACTTTTGCTTTTCATTTAGTTTTTCGCTTATAATTCACGAATAAAGCATTTTTTTATAACGACTTTGCAGTACAAAATAAAAGTAGACAACATTTCCTACAATTCATATTTACAGACTTAATTCCTCCGATGTACCAAACCGCCGCCAAAGCGCGCCCAAAAATAGTATTTGTTTGTCACTTAGAGAAAAACGCAGAAAATGACATTTTTAAAGTGGGGTAGAGCCGCGCTATGAATTTTATACGCCCAAAATAAATTATATTGTGATAACCTTTATTATTGTGATAAAAATTATTATTATTGTGATTAAAATTATATTGTGATATTGTGATTCCTTAGGTCATATTTACCGCCTAATTATTAGCGAAATAATAATAAATTTGCGTTTTTTCGCGATTCCTAAGGTTAGCTCACCTCTGGCGAGGTCGCAAAGTTGAAAATCGGATTCAGCGTCCAAGATTTTTTTCCTGAGGAAATTTCCATAATCTTGGACTAAAAAGAAATCGTTTTGATTCAAACGAATCGAACAGAATCGAAAGAAAAGAGTCGCGAAATAGAGAATAAAATAGGATCGTTTAACTGTATTGTGCACGTGCCATAAATTAAAAAAATATTGGTAAAATATTATATATGAAGAACTCGTTTTACCTATGAAAATACCGTTTTATCACAGCTATTTCTATTGATTATTATTATTATTATATTTTATATACGCCATTACTAATATCATACCCGCTCCCACTCCACACTTACACGCTCAACACACTCCCACAAACACATACACACACACCCTGCATACTCGACTCTTATGTAGTTCTAAAATTGAAAAAAAATAAATTGAAGGTACATCAGTTTTATTAAGTAGTTTAAAAAAAACGTAATTTATGTCATTTTATTGAAATCCGTAACCGGTTTTATTTGTTGTAAATCTGCATACATTTGAAAAAATATTATTACTGTAATACTGTGTGATTTCTCAATAAAGAAGTGAATTGAATTGAATTGAAAAGCATCTTATAGAAATGTTATATTATATGTATAATAATAGACAAAATTTTTACAAAACGAAAAACTGACTACAATTTTTTTTTATAAGTGCAGCATACTTAGAACGGGCTATCATAATTGAATGCGTATACAAAATTCAGCTGTGTATACAAAATTCAACTGTCAACAGCATGTGCTGTTGACCGTTGAGGAGTTCCCTCGTTGGAAGCCAACCCTGGGTGCTGCAGTCCATGGTGAAACTTAGAACGGGCTGTCGTAATTATATGCATATACAAAATTTTGTGTCTGTGCTGTTGACCGTTGAGGAGTTTCCTCGTCGGGAGCCAACTCTGGGTACAGAAGCCATGTCATGATAAAACTTAGAACTGGCTATCATAACTGATAAAGTATACAAAATTTGGGGTCTCTCGTCGGGAGCCAACCCAGGGTGTAGAATCAGGTCATGCTTATTATAAAAATAAATGAATTGTTATCGGAAATAAACCAGCATGTAAATTTTCAAATTCATATGATAATATTTGAGAAGTTCCCTCAATTCCCCATCGATCCCATCATCGGAACAGGATTTTTATAAAAATGGGACCAATCTGTAAGTATAATCTTTCAAATAAAAAAAAAATCCAAATCGGTTCACAAATGGCAGAGTTCTGAGATAACAAACATTAAAAAAAATGCAATCGAATTGATAATCTCCTCCTTTTTTTGAAGTCGGTTAAAAATAGAATAGAAATCGTTTTGATGCAAACAAAACAAATCGAATTGAAAGAATAGAATCGTGAAATAGAGAATAGAATAGAATGGTTTAAGTGTATTGTGTACATGCCATTAATTAAAAAATGTAAACAAAATATCATGACAAACTCAGACGAAATATTACTTACCATTTTCGTAATTCTAACAGTTCAGAACGTAGTATATATTACATTTGAACACAAAAATGAGTATGTAATAATCTAACTAAACTAAAATTAATACAATATGAGCATAGTACAGTAATCTAACTAAAATAAAATCAATTAAATTTTTATTAACACTATTGCTTAAGGCCTAATATCATCATACCTTTTTTACGCTGACGACCTTCAAATCTATTATCATGCCAGGCCAGATGACCTTTGCACAGCCGTGGCTATAATGAACTCCGATTTAGTTCAAATATCTGCTTGGGCTATAAAACATAGTATTATTAAAAAAACCAAATAAATCGCAAGCAATTGTGATAGGCGGCAAAAAACATTGTCAAAAATAGATACTTAATCATTACCGCCAATGTGTAAATGGAAAAATTGACGAATATCCCAAAACTGTTAAAAACCTTGGAATTCTAATAGGTTAACATCTTTCTTAGCAAGATCAAGTAAACCAAATAAGTCGTCGCATTTTCCATAATTTACATAGTCTCCGACGGCTTCAGCGATTTCTCCCCTATCACATAAATAAATGATTGTGTCCGCACTCTTAACGCCAATACTTGACTACGGTGATATTTGTTATATAGATGCCAGTGAGGTTATTTTGAATAAGGTAGATCCGTCTGCAGAATATCTTCCTCAGGTATGTTTTTAACTTGCGAAAGTTTAACCGCGTTAGCTGCTTTCGTGAGCAACTTCGTGAACGGAGAAATTTGCATACGTTGTCGCTACTCTACAACATACCAATAACCCCACTTCACCCTCCCATCTCAAGGAGAATTTCCACCCTTTGGGAGGCCACGGTCTTCCACTTCGATCAAGCCGGGATAACACGCTCGCCATTTCAATACATTATTCTTCTGTTTACACGCACTCTTTTACGGTCCATTCTGCTCGTTTATGGAATCAGATCCCTCACTCTATTAGGCATGCACCTTCGTTGCGCACTTTCAAAAACTTGTTGAAGAAACATTTATTTTTACACAGCCACTAACCAAATACCTCTCCTTCATCCTTCCCTGGGCAACCTTAGCATAAGTTATTGACATATATTTGTATAAGTTTATTACAAATTTAACTTTACTACTTCTGTGAATATTGTACGGTGACAATTAGGAATTAGTTTATCAAATGGTTGACTGTAAGATATCGGTAAAGCGATAAGTCCGCCATTTGTGCATAAATTATCTTTCATTTATAAACCAGTGTAATATTCTTTAAGTAATGTTTTTATAGCACATTTAAGTTATTCTATTCTAGTATATGTCTATCTATTAGTACGGATGATACATGAAACCTTATAGAGACATATAAGGTGTAGTTCTTACTATTTAACTTTTCTTCTATGACTCGTATGCAAAATTCCAATATGGACTATACCACTACGACAATACAGTAATTAGTCATTCTGTTCATTATATCTGGCTGGCAAATCTATCGATTCAACTCATATCAAGTAGCCTCCTCGAAGAATGCTAAACATGGAACGGACTCTGTTTCCTTTGCCACGGTGGGTAGATCAATTCCTCTGGGGGATGACCTAAGGGCGTTGATGGGCGTATTGGGGCATCGTGCGGTGTCAGCCAATCGACTGCGCACTCCGGAGACTGGAGGCCTCAAGAAATGGTCTTATACATTTCCTAGCTTTTCCCCATTTGGGGAGCTAACGGGCCCTGTTGCAATTAGGCCACTAAAACTCATGTGTATAACGGGCAGCCAAACTCACGGGTCAACACCCATCCGGCAGCCTCCACGCAGAAGTGCGAGCACGGGTAGGACTCTGGCCTGCGGGCCAGTTTCCCCTAGGAATCAACCTCCAGGCGCACCTGGCCGCTTTGCGCACCGTGCGACGTCAGCCAATCGATTGTGCAACCCGACTGATAGCCGAGGGAGTCTGGAAACCGCACCTATAGAGCGGAGGTAGTTATGTACCTTACGGCAACTGCTCTTGAAACGACCAACCGGCTACCCGATACGGGGTGAATTAACCGGACAAAGGACGCCGTGTTCCGCGACAGGTTCGGTAGACACCAAATTACCGCTACGTAAGGGAGAGTACCGCGTAAGCGACCCCGATTTCTACACCAGTCGGGAAGCCGGAGAAATCTGGCCATAACTGGAGGAAAGGGCGCGAGTGTCGACCCGCTAAGTGCACACCCGGTTTCTCGCGGTAAGGCGAGTCTCTTACGAGCGAGTGGCGTAACTAGAAAATGGACTGTTTTGTCCCTAAGTCTCCTAGGCTCACCTCACGGAAGACAGAACGATCAAATATCGTTAAAACTTTCTGAGGTGACGGGTTTCGCATTTTGTAGTTGACACCTTCAAGTGTCATTACACTTGAAGGTGTCAACTACAAAATGTTACGATAGCAAGTTTTGAAACACGGTAGCATTGCTTTTATGTCTCTATGCCAAAAACGCCACTGATTGACATAGTAGGTAGATCGCACATGATAACATCGGTAGAGATACGCAAAGAGGTTTCTTTACTAGATGTTTCACAAAAACATTTTTGCGTACACAGGTAGGTCAAATAACCATTACCAGAAGGCGAATGCTGAGTTTATCCCTTAACGGGAAAATGTCCACGAGAATAATGAATAAAAACAGGTAAAGAAGCGCCTCCCGGCTCGGCACAGGCGTAGCGAAGGCGTAGAGGCGTAGCAGTCGAGAACAACGGCAATTGTAGCGCTTATGTCAATGGCTACGGAGAGCTCTTACAGATGCTACGACGTAGGCCGTAGATGAATATTAAATATGTCGATTTTTAGAGAAACGGCCTAATATATTTGGGAACCGTCACAGAAATGTATGTTTATTATTAAATCTGCTACAAATTTTGGATATCAATAATATCGGTTGATGCGATAAATTAGGATAAAAATACAGTGGAAAGTAAGATTACAACCGTAAGCTTTCCGGTATGATTTTTTTAAAACATAAAACTGTAAAGGGCGATGTAAACAACGTGTGTGTCGAGCATTGTGAAAATTGGTTCAATAGATTTTGTATAAATTGATGAGACATAACTATCACTGTGATCCATAAAGATGTTTACAACTTTTTCCAAAATTTTTGGAAAAACCATAGAACGTAAAAAAAACGAATCAGAAAGTCGCCATAAATATTTTATTTATTTACTTTAAATCCCCAGAGTTCATTGGTAATTTGCGATATTTAAAAAAAAATACAGAATATTGTTAAACAATGTTTTTTGCTAATATTAAGATTTTGATGTCCTAATAAAATTTAAAACATATAATTTCTAAATTATTTGTACTCGATAATTCATAAAATAATTGATGTTATGAGACACATATATCCCATGGTCCTTAAAGGGTTAATCGAATACACTTTAAATAGCGGTATCAATGACTGACTGTAAGATATCGCTATAGCGATAAGTCCACCATTTATGCATACATTGTCGTTTTCTATAACCAGTGTAATATTCATTAAGTAATGTTTTTATAGCACAATAAAGTTAATCTATTCTATTTTATTCTATTTATCAATCAATCAACCAAGTCATACCGTACTGTTTTTTTTTATACAATCTCTATCTTCCCCTCTCTCCCTTCTTTCTCTCCTCCCTCCCCTCCCCTCCCCTCCCCCCCCCCCCCCCTCCTCTCCTCTCCTCCCTCTCTCCCTGCCTTTCACCTTCCCTCCCAAACTGAGACTATCTTAATTTTTCTTCATACTTCATTCTCCATATGTTTTCAATGTGCTCTTCCCGAGTTGCTACAGTACATACAAATGTGCGAAATTTGTGTTTTGGTCCGATATTTTCAGTTTAAATTGACAAAAGTCTGTCGTCTGGATTTATATTCTTCTTTAAGTGATTCTTCTTCGTTGACATAGTGTACATAGGGACATATAGTTGCTGACATAAGGAAGAAGGAGTGGAGAAATCTAACACCATATACCATATAACCTAACAGTATAATCAATGATATTAGCAAAGCATGATTTTGCGATTGAAACAAAGCATGATTCTGCGATTAGCACGGCATGCTTTTGCGATTTTGCAGGCAATGCTTTTCACTACCGCCATACCTTAATTTGACAAAGTCAAAGATTTCGCTTTTCTCGTAGCATGGCATTTGCGAATAGGATTCGCGCGCAAAGTTGCGAGTTCGTCGACATTGTGTAGGTGTGAGAGATTCGAATGGGGTGGCCGCGTGGATAGAGGTGTAGAGGGGATAAGGGGGGAGGGGAGCTCGTATTTACGAGATGATTTAACAGTAAACGCTTTACGCGAAGTGTAGCGAGATGATTTCGCCTCGGGAGTTTTGATTCGAAAGGGATTTCGACTATGCGATAGCGACGCTACGACTGTAGGATAGTGCCGATTGGCTGCATGCGCCATAAAACTTTTAAGTAGAACATGATATTTTCTATTATTTATTAGTTAAGGAAAAACATAAAGTGCTACAAAACACAACACAATTACATTTAGAATACAGTATTTCTGGCCGCAATGACATGTTTTCAGCATTTTTTTCTTTGAGTTGCTATAAAATTTGCGATTGGATAAACTGAAATCAGCTAAGAAGAAAAATTTACAAATCAGGTAAAAAAGATTTTAAAAATGTGTTTTATTTTCAAATGTCTGACGGTAAGTAAATTATGTATCAAATCTTTGCAATTCCCTTCTTTTCTAAGATGAACTAAACGCAGAAAGAAGTTACTGTCGCTGTTATTTCATTAAACTGCAGGGGTTATACAACGAAAACAATTTTCAATGTGATGCAAAACTTCAAAATTACGCAATTAAAATTATAATCAAAGGATACACCTAAAACTACAGTTTGCTTGTAAAGAAACGTTAAGGTCGGTTACGTCCAGTTAGGACTCTAGCAGTCAATAATGCAAACGAGGCGCGCACGACAAAAAATACCGCTCAGAAACAGAAACTGATGTCACTATAGATGGGCTTAAGCAGAAATAATGCAAAAAGGTAATAAATAAAGACCTCAAACTAAGTGCTTACAAAAACAAACAGGTCCATTTTCTCAACAAGCGTCAAAAGACATTACGACTTTAAAAGTGTTGCTGAGGAGGCACGCTGAAAACCATCACCGATAAATCGTTTTTTTGGCCGAAAGTAAACATCACTATCGAAAAAAATACAATAAACCAAATGACCAAATGTAGTAAAAAGACTCACTAGTAATGGTCTGGCTGGGAGCATCTTACTCGGGTGAGACCTAACTATTTATCAGTGAAAAATGAATAAAAAGCTGTGCGAAAGTGTATCATAAGACTATTCTTGAAAACATTGTAAAACGCCTACTTTATACCACGTTCAGCGACAATCAATGAGTCTGCCAACAGGACAGCTCTGGCCTACAGGGCCAATAGTACTCAAGAGTTGTTAGCTAACATAAATATTGGCCACCCCACTCGGTGGCTTAGTGGTTAGGATCACGATTTTCCGTTGGGATGAAATTACGAAATTGCATTTTCAATTCTAACGATCGAATGCAATAACATGACACACGCTTATACATGTTACACACACACACACACACACGCACACGAACACGCACA
Organism: Micropterix aruncella; assembly: GCA_944548615.1. Taxonomy (NCBI): domain Eukaryota; kingdom Metazoa; phylum Arthropoda; class Insecta; order Lepidoptera; family Micropterigidae; genus Micropterix; species Micropterix aruncella. The sequence goes on along the minus strand of OX155970.1, from coordinate 16,515,023 downwards.
CGCACACACACACAAATTTTTTAAAAATTTATTTATTTATCCTATTTTTTATAGTTACATAAAATAAGATTGCGTTCATTTTTTTAACACATTTTAAAAGAATACATATGATGAAAATCGCGAAAGGGCATTAACTTGTCAGGATTACATCACCCCACTAGGTATACGCCTGTGTTGGGGTGATGGATACAAAGTTCTGTGGTATTATTTGCTGAGCCTGTACGCCTATACATATAAACGATATATATATATATATATATATATATATATATATATATATATATATATATATATATATATATATATATATATATATATAAGATGATTATAAAGTAAATAATTATAAAAGCCACTTACATCGTGACGAAGGATTCCCTTGATCGGATTCGGGAATGCTTTAGGTGTTAACGAGAATGATGAATGCCTCTCACTTGCGGAAAGAGGAGTAGGTTTAAGTTGGGCCCATTTTTCAACTAGTAAACGCTCACCCTTCATCCAATTATCTCAAAAATTAAACTATCAAATATTTCTATATATATATATATATATATATATATATATATATATATATATATATATATATATATATATAAATATATATATATATATATATATATATATATATATATATATATATATATATATATATATATATATATATATATATATATATATATATATATATATATATATATATATATATATATATATATATATATATATATATATATATAAACCTGTACATATAAACGCTTCAACGGTTGTATGAGATTGACGTATGATAACAGATATGCCCTTTGTGAAATTTCACAATAAAGAGTAGAAACAAACAAACAAATTTAATCCGTCATGAAGATCAGCCCTCGTAGACACAGACGTAAACTCTTTGGATTACAAAATACGGACCTATTTTACGGGAAAAGTCTGTGCTAAGCGCCACAAAATTCCGATTCTAAAAAAGCTCTTACAAAAGCAGTATCAGATAAAGACATGAATGTGGCTCGTGATTCAATCGACGACTGTGTAATATTTTGTGTCTGTAATAATCTACATTGCTATTAAAATATAATCTGTGTTAATAGACCCTATAGTTTAACTTTTACGACAGCACAAAGACCGACTACGTACATATATATATACTCGTCTCAAAGATTTCGTATTCTTTGATACCTATTAAAAATTAATAATTATTTTTGAAGAAACTTATATAATTTAGCCAAACTTTTCATTCTTTATACTCTCTGTTATTTTAACGTTGAAATTGTTTTACAGCAACTATCATTGTTTTTTAGCAATGGTGGTTTTGGGATATTTTAGTCGGGAGACATGTCTTTATATTTTCTATCCCCTGAATGGTTCTAACTCCATATGCACGTGGTTTCGATCGATAGTGAGGTTTGCTGAAGTAAAAGCCTTTGTTCTGAGTGGATTATTTATTAGCGTAATCGCTTTGGGAGGCGCAAGTACCTCTGGGTTTCACGGCGGAATTGCGACTACTGACCCGCTGAACCCCGAGCGACGGACCCAGGAGTGTAGAGGGGAATGTGGCGGTTTGTGGGGGCATGCCAGTGGAGTGACTTGGGTGTTTGTTTATCAACTGCATAAACAAAATCGTCTTATTGATACATATCGCTACAGTTTTTACTACTGCTATTGTCCATGTAGCTAGCCTATTTTTATCAGTTTGCTTAATTTTAAGACGCTTATTTCTGTGTAAACCAAGGTTATATTAAAAATGGCAATAACCCCATTGTGCCGCAAAAATTCCCCCTTATTCAGCATAACGTCGGGTGTTTACGATTGATTTTGATGGGCGACTTTTATTTCCTGACTGGCCGTCGCGTAACAATATCAACTTCTCCATTTTTACAAAGCTACCCGAAAATTTCGATTAGAGCTATTTCGCCCTAACCATAAATCGTTTCCCTTTTCCCTTGAACGAGTAGAATCATAAATACCGCCACCTCCTTGCGTAATAAATAAATGTTGAGACAAAATCTATCGCGGGTCGCTGGCTCTTCCTTAATCCGCGGAATATATACAGTATGTCTGAAAAGTGTGCGCCGAATCGAATTGCGTGTTATTCAGTGCGTACACCGCGCCGCGGGTGCGGGGATCGTGGAGATGGGCTACCTATATGGTCATAAGGTCACAGAGTTCGAAAGGACACAAAGCTCGTTCCATAATTTATGAGACATTGCCGCATTGGTGATTCCTGGTGTTCTGTGGTGATTCCTGGTGCCCTGACTAAAAATCTCTATAAAATCTCTATAAAATAAATAATTCACTAAAATGGCTCAGTTAGGAAATGCCCCATTTTATCGCTGTGTACATATTCCTACGTATGTGTACATATTCCAGTTCCGTTCATAACGAGCTGTCCGTTCTATCCTAACTGACCAAACATTAATGGGAGCTAATGGGCCCTGTTGCAGGGTGACGGTGTCGACTACAACTGCCGAACCCGTCACCCCAGGCTGGTATAACAATATAAATCGTTCTTTAAGCCGTGGGATGAGCGTAGAATGGGGACAAGACAATCTACTGTCTAGTTCGCCAGCAACCCTTTAGAGTCCAACGCCTTACGGCGAGGTACCGGGAAAGGTACCCAGCAGGCAGCATCACCCCCTAACTACCAGTTTTGGCAGGATATCTCCGTCTGGAATTAACCTTCAGGATACCTCCGTCCTCCCGACTGGTTACGGTTCGAAGTCGCTTACGCAACCTCTACCTGTTGTATTACAGCGGTAATTCAGTTTGAATTTATCGCGGACCTGGGCGTTCTATGCCCGTAGTGCCACACGGGATCGAGTGCCCAAGGTCATTTCAAGAAGGGCATGACAACAGGTGAACATCCACCCCCGCTCCTTAGAAAACAGTGTATTTCCATAGTCTCCAGACCCCTTCAGCAATTAGTCATGCACAACCGATTGGCTCGCCGACCGGTGCGCAAACCGTCCAGTGGCGCCGGGATGCAATCCCGCCGGGAGAAACCGGTCCACCAGCTCTGGGGCCTGAGACACGGGAGTCTTACCCGGAGTAGCCTTCCCTTCGAGGAGGCTTCTGAATAGGAGCTGAATCGTGAGTTGAGCTGATCCGAGAACAAAATGGATCTTGTGGCCCAAGCTGAACGAAACCGTTCACCACCCTGGACCCTGTTGCAGTTAGGCCACTAAGACCCATGTGTTAGGGTCAGTCAAACTCACAGGCAGAGGCGTAGCTAGGGGGGGGCAGGGGGGTACATATGTCCCTGGGCGCCACAGCTTAGGGAGCGCCAAAATGAGGATGGATTTAAACTAACTTTTGTATTTTAATTTTATAAAAATGAATGTATTTTAAAACGTGAGATGTTAAACGAAAAATTAAAAATCTTGAATGTTCAAAAAATTTGTGACATTACAACCCTGGTTTTTACGTTTTAAACAAACAACTCAACAAGAAATATCAGTACGGTTTTTACGTTTAAAAAACCTTAATAACAAATTTGGATTTCTGCTAGACGTAAAAAGTCTTCTGGCTGAGACAAACATCAATTCACTTCATCAAAATTGTTTAGATTTTGGAAATTTCTACGACACCGACGTCAATGGTCACGAATTGTTCACAGCAATCGGAGACTGCAAAATGCTGCTCAATACCCGGACTGAAATTCTACCAGAAACTCCTTTAGACCTTCTTGGTTTAACTTATCATATGGAGATGACGTGTTTCCCAACATGCGTATTTCACTGCAAATTCTTTTAACAATTGCTGTTTCAATTGCAAGTTGTGGGCGGTCTTTCAGTAAACTAAAGCTTATTTTATCATATTTACGTGCTTCAATGGGACAAGATCGTCTAAGTGATCTTGCACTCCTTAGCGTCGAAAGACAAACCCTTGATTCTATTAATTTTGACAACTAAATTGATGAGTTTACGACAGTCAAATTAAGGAAGATCAATTTATAGTAGAATTCCAATTCATATATACTACACATACACACTCACGGACAAGTACAATAAATATGCATAGAATTTAGTTTTTATTAGTATTTATAAATGTTAATAATTAATTAGTATTTATCTTAGTATTTTAGTGTTTATTAAATAAATTGTTTCAATCCATAAAAAGAATTTTTAGTTTTTATTCTATTTATGAACCATATATTATGGAACGCCCATTACAATTTAATTGTATTTAGAAAAAAATCATTGCAATGGGATATAAGGACTTTAGTTTTTACCAAATCTGCGTTCCATAATATAAAATGAAAACTAGTGGGACTGATAACAGGACACAACACACTAAACAAACACCTCTTCAAAATGGGCGGAACGAATAGCCCTATGTGCAGAGCATGTCCCATAAGTTTAGAATACATTAGTAGTAGTACATAAGTAGTATTTTTTCACCAAAAAAGTTTAGGAAAATTTAGGTTTCAGCTTACTTGATTTTATGTACTGGCAACGATTGCAAATATTATTTGTATTCATATTTAGTTTTAAAACTATTTTTTTTTGTTTAATGGCCATTTTTTTTTAAATCGTCTTTTTTTGGAACAGCCTGTATCTACTTGATAGTTAATACGTGGTAACCAGCGAAACGGTGTTTTTAGTTGGACCGGTTGGCCAATAGGATTACCTCTTTACGAGTATTAGGGTTTCGCATAAAAACGATATCATAGGGGAGATCGGGTCGTAGCGAATCGATGCCAGGCTTTCAAGCGTTGTTGAAATGGGTCAGAAAAGGTTTGAAAAGTTTGTTTATATAAAACCAGCTACCTAATTATCAAAATAACTATTTAAAAACAATGAAAAAAAAATAAAGTTTGAAATTTCCTAGATGTCAGCTCGCCTAACATAAATGCATAAAAAATAAGTTTATTTGGAGATGTCGACTACAACGGGCGAACACGTCACTCGAGGAAGTTTTAACGATAATGATCGTTCTTTCTTCCGTGAGATGAGCATAGAAGACTTTGGGACAATACAATCCAAACCAGATTACTCCGGTCTCTGGATTGGTTACGAGTTTGAGGTCGTTCGCGCGGTCCTCTCCCTTACAAAGCGGTGAAACGGTGTATACCGACTCTATCCCGGACCACGGCATCCTATGCCCGGCTGTTCACACAGGATCGGGTAGCCGATGGTCAATACATATGTACATCTAGAGATAGGACAAATGGCCATTGATTTTTTAAAATTGCTCGTTACAGCGAGAATGTGATCGCTGAATTTATCCTGTTTATTGGCCATTGATCCATGTGGAAGATTTTCCGAAAAAGAAGTTGTTGCATTTTTGTATACATATACCTATCAAATTCAATTCGTGTACAAATCAACTGAGTAGCTTTCAAGCAAAAACAAACTCATTTGCGCCAACAGTGAGTTATGAATGCCACTTTATTCAGTAGGGTAAAATACACCTTTTCCCACAAGAACGTTGGAAAGATATCTGGTAAAATAAGCAATATACAGAAGGAAACCATATACATGTTTAAATGTTATTTAATGTAGTACAGCGCATTATGATTAATAACAAATAAATCTCCTTTGTCTTGCTAAATAGCCTCACAAAGTTTGGGCATGCGTTCCACCAGATTTTTTTGCATATCGCACGGGTAAAGTTCGCCATACTTTTTTTTATTTAAAAACACAAGTGCTTTAACCCTTCGAGTAACGGCATAATTTCATTGCAGACCGCGGCAATTTATTGGAATTTCTTGCAATATCGCCGCGCTCGACAAAAAGTACTAAAACTATGGAACTACTATAAAAATCATAAAAACAATAACTGTGCAATGATCGCATTGAAATTTCGTATATAGAATATTGAAATCTCATTTTGTAAAACAATGAGATAATTATGAATAAATATGAGAGTCGAAAAAGTGAAAAAAACTTGGCATTTCTAAGTTGTACTTGTCTTACGGAAAAACACCGAACCCTATTTAGAAATTGTAAATACTATCTTTATCTTTATTAGATTCTCTATCTAAAGGTAATATTTCGTTTTGCTTATTTACATACAAAAATAATTAGATTAGCTCATAAAAACCAATAAAATTTTTGATGATTTATCGAAAAAAAAAATATAAATATGTTGTTGACAATGGAATTTTACCAGAAATATCCGCGAAATTATTCTAGCGGCCATCTATGTATCTATGGTAATAATAAGATATTTAGTATGGATTTTAGGATGCGTTCGAATTAGAGAATAATATTACTGTGCGCTCCGGGAGCAAGCCGCCAATATTGGTCGTTACTTAGTCAACGGTGTTCTGATGTGCAAACAAATTTGGTCGTTACGTAGCCGAAAGGAGTATGTATATGTACGCTTTCCACTGAGATGGTGCACGACAACACTCCAGACATTTTCGGTGGGGTTGGCAACAGGTGACTGTAAAGGCCATTTTAGAGTTTCGATGTTATTTTCAATTTTCAATTCAGTACACAGTTGGCAGCGATGTTTGGGGTCATTGTCCTATTGTGAAATCTAACATGAATTATCTTCTCCGAATCATATTTTTGCAGACTTTATAAGTACTTTTTGATATATTTTTAACATCAATTACGCTTTTATTTTGGTTTACCAGTAAAAAGTTCCAAAACCGAGAGGACAAAAGCACCCCTAAACATGAATTTTAACTGGCTCTTTAACCGTTCGCTGTATCACGTTAGTGCCTTTAGAAGCCCAAGCATGCTTCCTAGGAAACGATGCCCAAAAAGATGCTTTCTATGTAAAAATATTACTGTCCCAATTTTTAAACGACCGTCGGCTACCCGATTGCGTGTGAAAGCCGTACAAATGATGCTGTGGTCCTCGATAGATTCGGTTGACAACGTTTCACCGCTACTCAAGCGACCTAGAACTCGTAACCAGTCGGGAGACCGGAGTAATCTGGTCGCAACTGGAAGTAACGGCGCGAGTATCAGCCCGCTGGGTAACATACTTGGCTATCTCTCGGATAAGGCGTTGGCGTCTTGCGGGCATGTGGCGGTGCTTGACGGTGGACTGTTTTGTCTTAAGTCTTCTTCGCTCACCTCATGGGAGACAGAACGATCATATTTCGTTAAAACTTCCTGAGGTGACGGGTTCGCCCGTTGTAGTTGACAGTTCTAGTTTCCCAATATTTGCCAATATTTTTGTGTACCCATTTTAGTCGTATTTCCATGTGTTTTTCTGACAGCAATGGTTATCGTAATACTTTTCGATATGTGATATGATTTCCTTCCAGTCGTCTTTTTGTCATCCTGAGACTGACTTTCACTCCTTTTTTACTAAAGAATTTTCTAAGCCTGGCATAATGTTAGATTAGAATTTGGTTCAAACAACTTTAAAATCGTTTTGTCCTCTTTATAGCTCGTAACGAGGTTTCCACCTCTCTCCTTAAAATCATCGACGTTTATGCCAATATCGTTTATCACAGCTTTATGTTGGTTTTACCCCTACCTTCGACCTTTTTATATAACGAGCAGCTGCTTAATAACTCATTTTAGGTTTTTTTAAATGGGTGCAAAGAACCACAGCTTCAAATCTTTCACGTGAGCGGAAATCATTTTTAATTATGTCTGACTGCGATGGCGCAGTACCATCAATTGACACGTTCGCTGTGACGCGACGTAGTATAATCCACTTCCTATGTAATGTTAAAATCGCGACTGATTTTTGTTATTACTTTCCGCGATATCACTCCAACGTTATTGTGGGATAGAGTGTACATCTCATAAAACCTCTGAACCGAGCTGAAACCAAATAATCCCATACTATGTTTTTACAGAGGCATTAACATTTATATAAAAGCAAAATCCAGTGTTTTTTTAAATGCCAACTTAAGCTAAATCAATCATATTCCAGCCGATCAATCAGAGCAACTATTCGCAGCCGCTGACTGTCAGTAATACCAAGAATAAAAATATCTATGTATTAATAAACGAAAGCGAACATACCGACAGAATTCAAGCAAACGGCAACTTACCAAACTTTATTGACCCAAAATCTATGATATTATTGTATAATACTGTACGAAACATGAAGCGAAGTATGCTAAACATAAGTTACAGGACAGGTGGACGACCTCAAAAATAAGGAAAAGAACAAAGGTGAGCGATGTTTTGAACAAAATTAGGAAACTCAAGTGGAACTGGACTAGTCACATCATGAGAACCAACAGAGAAAAATGGTTGAAAGACGTAATGGAATGATATCCTAAAAATGGGAAAAGACAAAAAGGACGTCAAATCAAAATATGGGAAGATGATCTACCAAAAGGACGTAGAAGGTTGGCTCAGGACAGAGATGAATGGAAAAAAATGGGGAGGCCTATGTCGAAGGACAATGCGATCATTAAACTGGCTGCTAAGAATATGATATACCTTATTTCAAAATTAGATTAAAAATATTATTGTTTTATAAGTATCACATAAGGCAAAACTGTACAATACGGTCAGTGAATAAAGGCTTTTATTAATATTATTACTATTATTATAAAGGCCCTTAAAAAGCGCCGACGCTTGCGATGCGTAGCTTGTTCGAAATTCGAATTCGAAGTCTCGCGGCCTGAGTCTGATATTTGATTTTTAAATTGCATGAGATGAAAATTATTTTAATTGCTTTGCGTCGCATATTAATAGGAATTTTCGCCAACTGTTCAACGACTTTATTTTTAAAATGAAAATTCAGAGGAAAAAAGACCCTGCCTACTTGCCGCGAGAGTCTTAGTGTAACACAACCGATTATTTTTTTTATTTTGAAAATGGCGGATATCAGTCATCAGCTTTTATATTACTATGAACTATTTCGAACTATCTGTGTACGTAATTTGCTCCTAATTGGACGTGTAGTTTCTGAGATACAGTGGTTTTACAGACACAAACATAGACAGACCTTTTTTCCGAATTAATAACTACAAATATTAACAGTCAATAACTTCACATATTAACAATATGTTTTTTTTTCGATTGGTTAAATAATGAAATGCCGTATTTTTGCATTTTCTCGGATCAGTTTTTGAATGGTCTCTATTCAACCCGCGGATTTGAGAACTACCGCGGCGCTGCGTGCGTATGTTCAATGTTCTTTGAGTTCACCCAATTCAGAAACTTGCTTGCTGTCCTTTCAAGTTCTTTTAGAGGCTTCTTATTTTCATCGCTCGATCTATCGCAATTATTCACAGATTGACTTATTACACATTATATTAAATTAAACATCGGCCCCTCTGTGCGCTGACTGACTCCAACGCGACTCGGGCATAAAAACTGATTTTCGAGCTACTCCTTTATCTTTGCTTATTTGATTTGTAGGCTTTATAACTCTTTTAGAAGTTTGAAGTAGGTAAGAATGCGAACAGTGGGTCTGTTTATTCATTTACTTTCTTGTTACTCAGAAATACATTCGTGACATCTCTATATTTATACAGGTGCTTATGCTGTGTATCAGGATTGAGGGTCTTAACTTTGAAAAAGGATGCAAAAAAATATAAATAACAATTCAAGATTTGATTGATTCTTCTTCCAGGGATATCATTTTATAAAAACCGCAGAAAAATTAATAATAATATCGCAAGCATGTCAAAAATAGTGATGCATATCTTAAAGTTTGCCATAATAATCTTAATATATATAAATTACGTGTCACGTTGTTTGTCCGCGATGGACTCCTAAACTACTTAACCGATTTGAATCAAATTTGCACACAATGTGCAATTTGATCCAACTTGAAAGATAGGATAGCTTACGTCTTAATTTATAGTCGCGATATTATTTTATTGCAATGTCTATTATTTGACATTCGCAATTATCTGTTAGTTCCAAACGATTTTAACAGATGGCGTTATCTATTGAGTAATCCATAGATGGCGCTGCTATGTTAAACCTACAAACGTCATAGTCGGCCAAGCGTTATTCTAAATTCAAAATATTGTGAAGGTAATACAGTGAAATTATTCCTGCTTTTTAATTATTTGTGCTTCATTGTTCAAAACTCTTTAATTAAAATATATACATGTAAGTATTATCACATAGTTATAAAAGTGGAATAACTGCAGTATAGGAACCTCTCTCCAATTTTTTTCATTTTAATGCTAAATCTGGAAGAAAATTGTGTCGGTCGCTATAAATAAGCGAGATATAGGCATTCAAAGTTTAAATTTTAAAAACAGGCCAAAATAATATAATATAAAAATGGATGTTGGTAGGTATATATGTATGCCCGTCTGTCCGAGTTTAATAGACTCCGAAACCGTTTGACCGATCACCATGAAAGTTGGCATATATATGTATTTATATATATCCGCTTTGTTGCAACTTTCAACTAGACGGCGCTGCAGCACACCAACTTCTATACTGCTCAACCAATCGCCAACAAAATTGGTATACATTGGTATTTGAGAAAAGATATAACACGGGCAACGCCGGGTAATACCACTCGTTATTATATATAATGTATATGACATTTATTTTGTATTTACTTAATTTTAGTTATATACATTTTTCATTTAATTTTTGTGGGCATCATGTTAATTTTTCTTGATTTTATGCAATTTTGGTTTGATTTCATTACAGATGTTTAGGTTATTTATGATTCTAGGTATTTTTTATATTATTATCAATTATTTGATTTATTTTAAGATTGTCATTAAATGCATTAGATTTGTTCTGATTATATGTTATTTCAATTGTATTTATTTCACCACACATTCAAGCAAGGTAGAACTTTTAACTTTTCACAATACGATTCCTTACACCCTAAATGAAATCTTTTAAATCTGTACACGTGACGTCACCTTTCATAGATTATTTCTAAAGAACTTCTCCGCGGAAAATGGAGGCTGGAGTTATCTCCCTTAGCTCGGTCGCGTAATCCTCCGCGCGTCGTGGAAATCCCCTACGAGACCGACTAATTCAGGCTTACGGTTTGAAAATTTCGGTCTCTCGTAGGGCTCGCGCGTACAGCTGAATGAAACGTAATTCAAAACGAAATAATTGGAGCTCGGCCTTTAACGACTGCGCGACTCGAGTTCCTTTTAGCTCATTCATCCCTTGGGAAACTATCCATCTTCCTGTTCTTAGCGTAGCCTATTCGCTCGGGATAGAAATATCTATACACTTTTGTTGATTTGTTTTATGAGTACACGCAATTTATCAAGTGTGAAAATCATTAAAACGCTTTAAGATGTACTTGTAGAAAGAAGGGAGTCAGGTTCTGTGCGTGTAAAGTTCAGAATGACTAAATTATACGTACTTTGGGGCCATCCACATATTACGTAATCACGTTATTGGGATTTTTGACCCCACCCCCCCCCCCTCCCCCGTGTCAACAGACGTAATCAGCTGCCTTACCCCCCCTTTCCCTCCCCCCTCAATATTATGTAATCAACCGAATTTGCAGAAAATGAACCCAGCGTATGTAGTGTTTGTTAAAAGACTCTTCCACAATGAGGCAGAACTCCGGATCCTTCGTGCACCTTTTGTATTTCTTTTTAAACTGCCCCCACTCCTCGTTCGGGAACACGCCTGGGCCACTCAATCGCAGACGAGCGCGTGGACTATCAAGTACCTACATCGCGTCAAGGGGTATCTTAGACGCGGCACTGCGCTATTTCCGTGCAGGTTTGGACCAACAAAAATTGCGATGCAGTGACCAAAGTTAATTACGTAATCAGGACACCCCCCCCCCCCCCTTGCCCTTTGGTGATTTCGTAATATGTGTGCGGCCCTTTTTCAGATGCTTGATCCCACGAGCCGCGTGCACATCGTCGAAAGCTCAGTAGTTCTAAATTTGACGGTCTGACCTTTGAATGTACTGACTAGCCCTCAAATGGGTAAACGTATCTCCTTATGGTCGATTTACAATGTTGAGTCTAGTACTTCCAAGACCTCAGACCATAAAATTCGCAACTGTCAAATACGCCCTAATATAAAATAGGTTCTTAATGGCTCCGTGCAGTTTGGGTGGTGTTGGCCAAACTCTATGTCATGTGGCTTGCCCGACTCACTGTTAAAGTTCTATCTGGTAGGCTCCTAGTAGAAAGACTTAACCTGTCAGTGCCGCCATGAGCTTCTACCATGGCTCTAATCCTGCAGTAGGAGGCGGTTGGGATCAGAAAATCGAGGATTCGAAGGAATTTCTCGGACGAACGGGCGGTTTGCATGACAGGCTGTGTAAGCCACGCTTTCGCGATCCGGCGAATATTCTGGTCAACATCTATCAGGTCGAAAACCCTCGTTGCTTAGGAAATGTATAGGTACAAGCAATTCCAAGCCCCTCCAGCTATTCGCCCGAGTGCACAGTCGATTGGCTGACGTCGCTCGATGCGCAAACCGCCCGGCAACGCCAGAAAATCATCTTTCATAAGAACTGATCCATCTGCCGTAACAGGGGAAACGGAGTAATTTCCAGGTAAGGCCCTCTTCGAGGAGACTATTGGAGGAGCTGAACCGTGAGTTGAGCCGACCAGAGATAAGGAGCAGGTCTCAATAACTGCATAGGAACCGTTAGTTGCCAATGTCTTCGTGTATAACATTCTAAAGCTCCCGAATAATATTTGAAATAAATAAATAAATCAGTTTGCTTTTTTACGCGTTGTGGATGAGGCCTTTATCATGAGACCACCTTTGTAAATTGATGATGTAGTTTATAAAAGTGTATGATCTAAAATCCCCAAATTCCCTCTACTACCCGAAGTTTTCACTTAAAAGTATGCGCTGTGTACGGACATCCCAGGCGACTCATGAATTCGAGCCGCCCACCATTCACTTTGTCGTGAAAGTGTAATTCGAGCACAGGTCGTAACGGGGCCGAGTTGGCGCCAAACGGGGAAACGAACCCGGCTCCCAACTACCGCGCTTTGCTTTTATGGGTCCACTCTCCGCAGCGATGAAGAGACTCATGAATATTCCGGCCGCTCCTGAAAAATTACCCTACAGGGGCGGACGGATAATACTCCGATACCTAATTATTTTAATTTTAATTATAGTCGCGCTGGAAAGGAGGATTTTTATAAGGTATTGTTTGTTGAGGTCTTAAATTACAAGAAGAAATTACCGAAGCAACGCATTATCATCGACACGGTCAAATGCATTCAGGAAATTCGAATACAAATTATCCACCTGACTGCCAATATCTGTTTTCTAATTCCCGCACCACGTAAACGTTAAACATAGAGGGACTGAAGGTAGTAGAACGACCGGGAGGAAACCCATATCGGGTCCTCCGACATTGTACCGCATAAGGTCACTTGTCCACGGCACGGTTTTTTCACCGTTCGGCGCATTAGGCCTCTTGTAGACATACGTTTTTTCGCCGTAAACATCCATGTTTAATTTGCCGTGTCTAGACGTTCAGTGGGGTATGGGACACTGCGGAAAAACGGCACGGCGCAGCCGCAATATGCACCGTGTTGACCCCTCGGCCAGCCGTGTTTATTTAAGAGAAAATTTGTATCAGTATTATATGGCAGCGTATCAATATTATACGGAAAGTTTGTCTAAGACACAGGACGATTTCACGGCAGACAATTAATTCGACCTCGATGTTGTTTACAAAATTGAGCGCGGCTGACGCGTCGCACGGTGAATAAACCGTGTCGTGGACAAGAGCTCACGTTTTTTCCACGACGCGGCTAACGATCCGTTAAAAAAACGTGCCATGGACAAAAGGCCTTAGCCGCGCCGTAGAAAAACGTGAGCCCTTGTCCACGGAACGATTTTTTCACCGTACGACGCGCTAGGCACATCAATTTTGTAAACAACATTCGAGGTAACTGAATAATTGTCCGCCGTGTAAACGTCCGGTATCGTAAACAAACTCTCATAAGCTCCCATACAACACTGATACATATTGCGCCTCCCATACAACACTGATAGAATAGGTGCCTTCAGCAGCGCGCCGCGCCGGTTTTCCGCTGTGCCCGTGGACAAGCTTCCATAGTGATCCATACAACTCTGACGACCGTGCCTCCACACGGCGAATTAACCGTAGGTGTTCATAGCGAAAAAACGTTTGTGGGCAAGAGGAACAACTGTACGTATGTATATGTCACGATGGAGCATCAAAAAGATTTGGGAAAACCGGTTACACTATAGGCCTGTAATTATCAACACTCGGGCAGTAGACTTCCGATCAGGATCTTCATTATGAAGTCACATTCAAAATAATACAAAGTTAGGAGGGCTATGGGAAGTATTATAATCAATTTTAAATTCTGTATACATAATTTAAACTGTATGAGCAAAATTGCTATCGGCATCTATGCTATTCGCGAAATTAGATAGCAGGCCATAGTGAGTGCCGCCATCGAGGTATATATACTACGCCTGCTCCCACTCACGACTAACATATGGAAAAATCGTTTGGGGAAACGCAAGCGACCTACTTTTATCAACGAATACTTTACGCTTCTAGAGAAATTTGAGAGCTGGTCATATCGGGAGGACTTCAGCATGTTTGTCAGCTTCGTCAATCCATTAGGTTCGCGCATCAACTTTGCTCCGCGCATCTGCAACTGTTCAAATGGAGACGGTGAGCGCATCAACTCAAGAACAACGAGTGCTCCGCAGTTTCATTCTAATTTTGAGCGAACATGTCGTCGCCAAAGAATATTTTTAATCTCCTCATCCTTCGGATCCTACAGCACTGTATAATTTCGGTACTCCTCGATTAGATCTAGACATTTCTCTTCGACCCATTCCATAGCGATGGATTTGCGTTTACTAAACGCCGGAACTGATGTGCGAGACATTCCCACCAACGTCTTGCTTTGCACGTGTCCACGAACACACTGCGCTTAACTTTGTGTTCGCAGCATTTACCGCCACCGCGTGGAGCGCTCGCCGCGGAGCGCGAAACGTTGCACGCTCCAGAAGCGCGAACGTATCCATTACTGGAGCAGTTGCAGGTGCGCGGAGCAGAGTTGATGCGCGAACTAATGGATACCCACCTTCAGAGTAAGCAGCCGCATTTTCAGGTGTTTAACTTAAAAGATCTTCATAAGATTTGGTTGTACGTGAAATAACCTGTTCGGTTAAAGCTTCACGAATTGCTTCTCAATTAATACATAATACATAGCCACGCTTAGCTGTGAGCCTGATAGGAAATCAATTGGAAACGCAGGGATGCCGAAGCGCACCAAAGATTTCACCGATGCGGGACAACTTTTGTCTAAAGATCTTGTTGTGTCTTAAGATTTTAATTTTACACGCGCGTATTCGCGTAGGCAACGTTGCGTCAAAATATCAAGTCAATTGACCGACTACTTTTCGAGTTTTGCAAGCACAAAAATTCATATAGAATTTCGATTTATTTAACCTGAAATCAACTGCATTCAATGATTTCACCGCTTAGATTTTTACTTTACAGTTCCGCCAACATTCAAAGAAGTGAAGTATTGTAAGCGCGCTAAAAAACCCGAGATGAAGACGGATAGGCAACATTTAGCCAAATTGGTTAGAAGTTGCTGATATTTTGTAGACGATTTATTTGCCAGAGATACTATGTAAGTTTGAATTGTACGTACCGGTAAATTACACAGCGAGGAGATCGCATCTATTGTTTAATGTGCCGTACCACCGTACAAATATTTTTGTAGACAGGCCAGTGGGAAGGGTTATAGCTCTTCTTAATTCCTTACCCACAGAAATAGATATCTTTTGTATATATCCCTTTGGCAGCTAAAAAGGCAACTCCTGCTATCTCATGTTTATCATAATCTGTCTTTTATTTAGTTTTATATTTTTATGTTTTTTTCTTGTTCAATGTTAGCATTAATTTAGTTATGTAGTCGTTTATTTTTAGACTTACACTCTAGCGTTAATATTCAAGGGCGAATTGGATTCATCTGTAATGCCCTTGAATACTATTTGAAACTAATAAATAAATAAATAAATACACAAGTTGATCCCCCCCAACCCCCCCCCCCCCCCCTGCAAGACGATTAAGAAAATTTTCAGACTGAAGTCTGCCTGTATATCTGTCCTGTGGATTTGTGTGTGTGTGTATTCCTCTACGATAGCGTACAAACGCTTCAACCGATTGTGCTGAAACTCGGCATGCAGGCATCATTTAGTCATGGCAAGAGTTGATAAGATTGTGGACGAAATCGGTCCACTAAAGGGCGCACTACTAATACTTTAATCTCGAACTATTGGACTCAAGAGATTTAAATTTGATACACATGTGTCATATTGGGCCGAAATCACATTATGAAATTTTGGTTGGAATAACGCATGTACAAGCGACACAAATAATACTTAAAGTTCGCCATACATTAATTAAATAGTAAGGCCCTTAAAAGTGGCTACGCGTGCGATGCGTGGCTCGTTCGAAGTTCGAAGGCTCACGGCGACCCGCGTTTGCAATTTAATTTTTAAATAAATGAGATGTCCCGCGTTTGAAATTAAAAATTTCATTGCATTGCGTAGCACATTTAAAAAAAATGCCAACTGCTCATCGACTTTATTTATGGTATTTATATTCAGATGAAGTGACTCCCTGGCTACTTCTGGGAAAATGTTGCGGTGACACAAACGATTTTTATATGTATCACCTTACATAATATTCCTGTATTGTCTATTAGTAAATCAACCGACAAAGATGTTGTAACGCCTGTAACGTATAACGAAAAATCCACTTTTTTATAAAATTACTTCTAGCTCAACGCTCGCATCATATATTTTCTGAGCAAATCTGTTTTTTTAACGTTTTTCATCTTTCTCTGTTATTATTTTAGTACGGGAATGTAAAAATGGTTGCAGTGGCTCCATTAATGGAGCTGTTTGTCGCGGTCCGTCGGCCGCAGACGGCTCGGTCGGGAATTAGGGCTTCAGCCGCCTCCGTAGTCGCGCTTTTTTCAACTGCCTTTGTTCGGATTATGATGCCTCCACATCGCCATTCTTTCCACAATATTAAAAAGTCTTCCGTTCTTTTAATATAGAGGCGGCGACCGCCCCTCTCCTGAGATAAACAGCGGCGTTATTTTTCAGTTTTCGTTATCTCGGCAACTTTCGCCACCTTTTTCAGACCAGGTATCGCATTACGAGGAAAATTCTTATGAAAGAAAATTTCATTAGAGTAAAGCATATTCCTTGAATTATTTGATTATTAAAATGGGTTATGGTTAAGTAAGGCGTTGTAGGAGGCTGATAGAGGTAGAGTCGATGATAATACGTAATAAAAAATGCTAAAAACAAAACGCATATTTAATTGATGTCAAGAACAGCAAACGAATCCACAGACATTGTCGCGTAGCGATCTCCGCAGTTGCAGCAGCTACGCTTCAAATCTGGTAGACGGCGGTAGCGAGTACAGTACTCCGAATAACGCAAATCATTGTGTTAATAGATGAGTAGCTAGTGATCTTTTCCGGTACTGATTTTCCCAGTCAACAAACGTCGATAGCATTATTCAGTGACTAATTCTAAGTAGCGGACATGCATTTTGTAGGGTTTTTTTTTAGGTGGGTTGAGCTGGAAAATGCTTTTGAATATACAAATGTACCTAATGCACTATTTTAGCACTAATGAATATCGTTTTACTGTTAAGTCACATGCAATATTAATTAGAAAAAAACTGGCTGATCTAAAGGTATGGCGAAGTCGTCTGGCACCTGAAAACTTAACAAAATGGTTACCCTTTTTTCCCAGACATAAAAAAATGTCAACTCTGTATGTGATTTGCGGTCGCCAAAGCCTTACCAGACTCGTTTAATTCTCGTCATAGTGACACTGCGCACAGCCATAAACTTCAGTAGAGTCTGGCGAGGCTGTAGTTATTATTAACATTAGCCAGTTTTTTTCGTGTAATTATAGGATAAATTATCCTGTACAAAAATTTGAAGCCTGTGAAAATGAGAGCAATAAGTTTGTATTTTTGTCTAATTTCTAAATCCCACCAGACGAATTCCGCGACTTTTTAATGTAGCCAGACTTCCTTAAAATGAAAATCTGTGAAAATACCAATTTGTATTATAAGTTTTAAACGTGTAAAAATATGGGCGACTAATCCGTTTTTTCCGTTGTTATCGACATCGATTTTTTTCCGTTGTTATTGATGTAGCTTCGTTCAACTGTAAATAAGCCAGATTGCTTTTTTTGTGCATTTAATGATCGACTCCAGTGAATGGAAAAGATTTATAACTGCACCTCCCCAGCCCACCCATCCATAGCGTAATCCTCGCCAGATGCGTAAAATCTAAGATAGCATCAATAATAGACCAGATTTAATTACTTTTACAAACTGGGAAAATAAGTCTTAAAAATATTCACTACCTCCCCGTCTATAAGGCATAGCGGTATACGGCTCGGCGGCATAGTGGTTAGGTCGCCCGGTCTTATTTTATAATGTTTCGGATTCGATTCCCGGCTGAGTCCCCACTTGCCGTTGGGATTGATTAACGGCAATGCATTTCATTTCTGTCGATCGAATGCAACAGCATGCACACAGCAATAACATGCACACACACACTCACATGCACACCGACATATCAACACTTCATATTAGGGTTGGTTATATGAGATTCCCGTATGATAATAAACCCGCCCATTGTGAAATTTCGCAATAAAGAGTAGAAACAAAAGAATATTAAAGCGATTTTCCTCTTTGATGGCAGTGATATTTACCCTCTCGTACAATTGAGTCGATTGACTACCGATCAGAACCAATTACCGCCCTATTGACACGGTGCAAGTCCTCGCTCACGGTCCGACAGAAAGCAGGATGTTCGCAATTCGTTGCATTATTGCCGAACACCGGGCGAAATAGGGGCGGTAAGAGGCGGGGATGTAGTGGAGGGGTGGTGGGAAGGGGGGGGGGGGGGGGAGGCGTAGTGAGCCGTAGCGATCGACTAATTCGATTAGTCCGCTGCATTAATACGAGCAAGCCGTGAACGTAGCAGATTGTGTCGACGCGACCAAACGAAAATCATAACCGGGCTGCAAGTGTACAACCTTAATACTTGCAGTATCCGGGCGACATACTGTATCGGATTTGAGCAATCTAATGTATATACTAGGTGTATAAATTAATTGGGAGATAATGGGCCCTGTTGCAGTTAGGATAGACCCATGCAGCTTCCTCTGTGAGTGAAACTCCGGGCGCTCCTGGACGGTTTGCGCACCGTGCGGCGTCAGCCAATCGATTATATATAAATCTAGGAAAGACTGCGAGGCATTATTAATATTTATATATATATATATATATATATATATATATATATATATATATATATATATATATATATATATATATATATATATATATATATATATATATATATATATATATATATATATATATATATATATATATATATATATATATATATATATATATATATATATATATATATATATATATATATATATATATATATATATATATATATATATATATATATATATATATATATATATATATATATATATATATATATATATATATATATATATATATATATATATATATATATATATATATATATATATATATATATATATATATATATATATATATATATATATATATATATATATATATATATATATATATATATATATATATATATATATATATATATATATATATATATATATATATATATATATATATATATATATATATATATATATATATATATATATATATATATATAAATAAATGAAATTATAAAATAAATGAAAGGGCACTTATCTGGTCTGTGGCGACCAGGAGCGACTCCACGCCGTTTTTCTTCTCCTCTTTCAGTGTTTGCTGTTTCCTGCTGTGGTATTGGAAAATGACCAAACCGGCTTCCTATTTTCTCCTACAGCGGTAACACAACAATTCGAAAGATGAGAATCAATGCTGATTTCATCAATCTGACAATTTTCATCAATCTGGCAGATTTCATCAATCTGACAATCAAATCGATACAGGTTATTCCTAGTGAGGTGGTAAACCACAAACTATCATTTCTGAATCTCTTTCCGAGTTAGGAAGTAAATTGGAAAACTGTTTAATTAATTATGAAATATTAGGCTAAGAGAATGTTTTTGAAATTAAATGTATTTTTATGGACTTAAATAAATAAATAAATAAATTATGTATTCCGACTGACAGCCAGGGGAGTCTGGAAACAGTATTGTTTCCTATAGAGCGAGGGCGGTTGTTTGCCTAGTGGCAGCCGCTCTTAAAACGACCATTCGGCTACCCGATAGCGGGTGAAAGCCGTGCAAAGTATGCCGCAGTACGCGATAGATTTGGTATACACCGATCACCGCTACACTATGGAGAAATCTGGCCATAACTGGTAGCGAGGGCGCTTGGTCTGCCCACTGTGTTAAGTACCCGGTGCCGGGCGGTAAGGGTTGGTCTGTCGCGGGCTAATTGGCGGAGCTAGATAGTGGATCGATCATTGTCTCTACGCTCATCCCTCGGCTGAAAGAACGATCACATATCGTCATACCAGCTTGCGGTGACTGGTTCGCCCGTTGTAGTCGACCCCGCCCAACTGTACAATAAATTAATTCGGTGGCTTATTAAATCTTACTTGATATTTCCTTTGAAAAGTTTTAACCCTTCTGCTACTTAACGACCAAATTTGGTTGCACATCAGAACACCGTTGACTACGTAACGACCAATATTGGCGGCTTGCTCCCGGAGCGCACAGTAATATTATTTTCTACTTCGAACGCATCCTAAAATCCATACCAAATATCTCATTATTACCATAGATACATAGACGGCCGCTAGAATAATTTCGCGCGTTATTTCGCGGATATTTCTCGTAAAATTCCATTGTCAAACATATTTTTTTTTTTCGAGAAATCAAAATTTTTATTGGTTTTATGAGCTAATATCTAATTATTTTTGTATGTAAAAAAGCAAAACGAAATAATACCTTTGATAGAGAATGTAATAAAGATCTTGATAGTATTTACAATTTCTAAATAGGGTTCCGTATTTTTCCGTAAGACAAGTACAAGTTAGAAATGCCGAGTTTTTTTCACTTTTTCGACTTTCTCATATTTATTCATAAATATCTAATTGTTTTACAAAATAGGATTTCAATATTCTATATAGGAAATTTCAATGCGATCATTGCACAGTTATTGTTTATATGATTTCTATAGTAGTTCCATAGTTATAGCACTTTTTGTCGAGCGCTATAGTACTTTTTGTAAGCTCTGATTATTTTAAAATTTGCAAATTGGCAACACTCAGTGTTTATTACACCACGTGTTTTATCTTAATAAATCAGTTAACCACAAAAAAACAGTGATGAACACGATGTCTGTCGAAAAACAACATTTAAGACAGTGCATTCTTTTCGCATTTAATTTTTTTAAAAATGCTGCCGAAGCAACGGAAATGATTTGTGCTGCATTGGGGGGAAATGCTGTATCACACAAAATATGTAAAAAGTGGTATTAAAGATTTCGGGATGAAGATTTTGGATAGAGAACGTCCGTGCCAACCTGAAAGTTCGACGGCATGGCCCTCGAAGAAATTTTGAATAAAAATTCTGCACAAACTCAAAAATAACTTGCATCACAACTTGGTGTCACCCAGCAATGCATATCTTACTGTTTACATCAGATTGGAAAAAATCAAAAAGTGGGTAGATGGGTCCCGCATAGTTTAAGTCCAAAGATAAAGGTGCAAAGATTCGATACGGAATTTTCTTTGTTCACCCGTTTTGAAAAAAAATGATTTCCTGTACAACATCGTTACCGGCGACCAAAAGTGGATATTATAGGACAACCCTAAACAAAAAAATCGTAGGTGGATCCAGGAAAACCGTTAACATCGACTGCAAAGCCTAATATTTATACAAAGAAAGTTATGCTGTGTGTCTGGTAAGATAAAATGATATAAATGGTATGGTGCATGAGATGTTGGATCCTGGACAAGTTGTTATTGCAGATATTTTTAGTAAACCGCTTATTTGTTTAAACGATGCATTAGAGCAAAAATACCTTATACTGGCAGTAAAAGTCAGAAAGTGATTCGACATCAGGACAATGCTCAACCACATGTCTCAAAAGTGACTCTGGGTGTTATCTACAGGATGGGCTGGGAAATTCTAGCTCACGCGGCTTAATCGCCAGATCTCGCTCCTTCGGATTACCATCTGTTTCAATCAATACAAAAAAAAAAAAATATTTAATAACCATTTTTTTTAAATACAGCTTTGTATAAAATCCAGCCAAGCTTCATTGCGACTTTAGTGGCCATCTTGACCATATTATAATATATATGCTGCAATTACATTAATGAAGATTAGTCGGCACAGAAAGACGATAATATTTACTAATATTTGATATTACTAATATTTGATAATTTTTACATAAAAAGATGAGACGTACTTATTGCTAATATAATATGTATGCATGTATGAATCTTATTCGTATCATTTACACGTATGTTTCATTTTCACTGATTTTAAAACTAGCTATTTTATATTCTCTTTATTTTGTAAATTTTTATAGGTTTTTGAATTTAGAGGAATTTTGTTGAATATATGAGGGATTAGCCAATTCAATCTTCTTTTCCATAAAGGTAGCGAAAAGGAGGGACGAGTAGTCGTTCATTTTGTATATGTCTAGTGCTGTGTTTATGTTGGACATAATTTAGAAATTCGTCAGTCTCGAAATAAATGAAATGCCCAACTAACTGCCCTGGAACAAGTCCTGGCACTTAGTTGGGCAGCAGCAGTACATACCTGCTAATGCTCATATCGGCCGTGTTCAATTTTAATTTTAATTTTAATACTATATTTTTTTATTGATATGAAGTGAGACCTATGCATTGTAAATGAATTGTAAATTAATAATTTAATTAAATAAATAAATAAATTGAACTATCAATCTATAATAAATAGTACATTATCTGGTAATATGTCACAATAATTGAAAAGTCATATCTGGTCGTTTCTGAATTTATGTCGAATCTTGTTTCGAACTATCATTTTTAAAATACGGTGTTGTAGAGATGTGTTGCGCGATATATAAGATTTAAATGTGTTGCCGTAGGTTGTAATTCCGTAAGCAATAGTAGATTCGACCAGGGCAAAATACAGACATCTCAGCTGGTTGTATTTGATAATGTATTTTAAATGGTAGATTTTTATAATTATTTGTCTAAGTTTTTTTGCAGATGTTATTAATGTGCACTTCCTAGTTGAATTTCAAATCTTTTTTTTCTAGACTTGTTTTATATGCTTACACCGACAGTCCGATTGTGGCTTATGTAGACAGTTATGCGTAGGGAATTTAACTGCAACGCTACTTCCTCGTTCTCTTGCCTGCGATGACCTGATATGCATAACTTTAGATTTTTCGCCATTGATTATCAGCCCATTGTTTTGGTGGTGAAAGCTTTAAAACAATTGACGAGGTCCAAAATTGCATTGATCACTTTATCATTTCAAAACCGCCGAATGCCATCGCAAAAAAAACTTTTTTTGGGTATCGATCGGGTAGCCGATTGGCAGTTTAGGGAGTTGCCGTAAGGTTAACAACTACCCCCGCCCTATAGGAAATAAGGCCATTACCAGACTCCCCCGGCTATTATACGGGATCCACAATCGATTGCCGACGCCGCACAGTGCGCAAACCGTCCAGGAGCACCCCTAGGGTTGATTTCTAGGGGAAACTACCCGGGCTCGCACTTCTGCGTGGATGGTACCGGATGGGTGTTAAGCCGTGAGTTTGGCCGACCCTTACACACATGGGTGTCAGTGGCCTAACTGCAACAGGGATCATTAGCCGATCTACCCGACCTCTTAATCTATACAGACCTACCCGAAGATCACGTATACTTTAATTACAATTCAAATCCCACCAATCAAGCGCCGCATCGTCGATATATTTTTAAAAAGCGCTACATCACCGTATCTCATTAGATACGCTTAAAAGGCTAAGGCGATTAGCTTAGTCGAAGGAGCGCGACGGGGCGGAGGGTAGTCAACGCTATGTAACCGTCAATCCGCCTGGAAAATAATTAAATCCGTCCCGGCCGATAAGGCGCCAAAGCGGATCGGGATAATGGCGTCCTTGGACTAAGATAATCGACGCCAAAAACCATCCGATCAACAAATCCAAATAGTCTTTTGTTCATCCAAAATTAAGGATAGCTTTTTCAAAGTTACACGGGGTGGACCTGAAAGAGTGCGGCTTCAGAAAAACTATTGTGTTGGAACGTGGCGTGCGGGAGGTAGGAACGAGTAGTGCGATTTTCGGTTTTTTTTTTAGAAATTAGGGTTTTTCGGGTACGTTCTGTGTAAAAGAATATTACGTCAAGTAAATATATTATAAAGAATAAAAAACGCGACTGCCGTTACAAAAGTGAACTACTATATTTATAATTATTTTTTATAAAATATGTGTATATGTATATGTATTTATCCATATAGATACATATATATTTTCAGGATGTACTGAACCAGACATGTCAATTGACACTAAACACGATATATTTATGTTAATTTATTGACATTTAGACATTTAGACAACTATTTACATGATATTTTGACAGTTATTCCATGACACTCAGGATAACATAACGGTTCTAACAATACCACATACTACTAAAACGGTTTGAGCGTTTAGAAGTTACAGTGGAATAAAGAAACGGAAAACATACATAGATGATCATGCCCTGAACACATTACACTCCTTTCTTTCTTGGGCAGTCATGCAAAAATAATAAAAAAACATGACTTCTGTTACAAAAAGTAAACTATTGTATTTATAATTATTTTTATTACGGTTTTTCTAAAATTTTTGTGGTTATGTATTTATCCATATAGGTACATGTGTATTTCCGGAACGTACTTAATCAGACCTATCGTTTGACACTAAACACGATATATTTATGTTATTATATTGACATCTGGACATTTGGCCATTTAGACAACTACTTACTTGATATTTGGATAGTTAGGGTACCCTATGACTCGGGATGACAACGGTTATAACAATACCACACACTTCTAAATCGGTCCAAGCGAGTCCTATCGGTCCAAGTTATGGCGGAATAAAGAAACGGAAAACATACATAGACGAACCCTGAAAATTTTAAGGTCCGACTGAGTAAGGTTCGGAATAGCTTTCTCTGCCAATCTTACTTATTCTACAACAAACTTTCATTACACATCAGGGGCCTTGGGGAGGTTCACTTTAAGAAAAAGGTACAGGGTATTTTGATTAAAAATCCCATTTATAGCATTGAGGATTTCGACAATATCAATTTTTCGCAGCTCCATTGACCTACTTGACTATTATTATTCCTTATTCTTTCTTTTATTGACTATTTTACAATTGCGTTTTTTTTTCTCCTCTGACTATTGGCTATTAGTATTATTACTGATTTGTTTGTATTTGTGTTTTTTCTTTAAAATATCTTCCCGTATGATAATTTGTGAAATTATCCAACATTTGTTTGATTATTTAGTACTATTGTCCACATGTAAATTCTACGAAATTATGTAAGAATTTTGATTGAAAATATTGGAAAATTTTGTTTCCTCTATATAACCTAGAAAATCTGCGCCTGGATGTTCAACGTTCATATCTTGTAATACCGACGTTCATACCTTATACCTTAATAGGTACATATATATTTCAATATTATGCTTATTTTTGTTAAACTTTGACATAACCAAATGTAGGAATTCCTATCAACTGGTTTGAAATTAAAAAATAAAATAAATAAATAAAAACATTACACTCTTTTTTTGTTGGGCAGTCGTTTAATAAATAAATAAACATGCATCGATGCTTTCACAGAAAATGTGCAGTATATAACGACTTTTTCACATTTAAATAAGTTAATAGTAAAAATACATCTTTAAAAACAAGCTTTTATTAAAATGCTCTGTCCCGAGCCCTGGGTGCAGCAGCCATATCATTGTGAAACTTAGAACGGCCTATAATAATTGAATGCGTATAGGTACAAAATTTTGTTTCTGTGCCACCGTGCGAAGCCGCGGAACGATGTCATCTTCCATACATAATGGTAAGCATGGGCCATTACAATAACTACAAAATTTTAACAAAACAAAACCGACTGAGAACGTGCTATCACAATTAAATGCGTATACACAATTTCGCGTCTGTGCTTTGCAGCCCTGGGTGCTGCAGTCCTGTCTTTGTAAAACGTAGAACGGGCTGTCGTAATTGAATGCAGCACTATCACACCTCGATCCACTTGTTAAAGCTCAGAAGGCGCTGTTAAGAGTAGTCAACAAAAAACCGTTGAGATACCCGTCTGAGCAACTTTTTCGTGAGTTCTCTGTTCTTGACGTACGGCAAACATTTGCTAAAACGATAATACTCTATTATCATAAACATAAAGAATTGTACCAGCACACAACCCATAAAATTATTACACGAGCGATAACTAATAGTAACCACATAGTGCCCAAACTGAATAGTTCCCATGCACAGAGACATTTGCTTTACTTGGCACCGTCGTTGTTCAATAAAACTAAGGATATACCCGGCATTTATACTCAAGGTATTAATATAAAAATAAATATAAACA
Organism: Micropterix aruncella; assembly: GCA_944548615.1. Lineage (NCBI taxonomy): Eukaryota > Metazoa > Arthropoda > Insecta > Lepidoptera > Micropterigidae > Micropterix > Micropterix aruncella. Next base: position 16,488,520 of record OX155970.1, on the reverse strand, counting down.
AAAATAGACTAACCCACTGGTTGATCACCCAGGGAAGGAAAGAAACCGAAAAATTAATTTGCTTTATTCCTATCTAACTCAACATTCCTAACACAATATTATTAACCTACCATATATTTATGATTATTATTATTTATGATTATTATATATTATTATTATCACATACCTTTTTAGACAATTTGAAATTTTATTTTTTACTAAAATTTTACTTTACCTGATTTTATTTTTCACGGCATTCTTCAAAGAAATTTTTTATTTAGCATTAGGCAGTACTTAATTATACGATTCTGAGCCTACCTTAGTGCGGACGTCTCGTGCGATCCAGTTAGGTTAGGTTTAATTCATTTGTAACTAATACTATGAGTTTTTGTAAATAAAGAATTTGAATTTACAAAATGTCGTGTCTGTGCTATTGACCGTTGAAGAGTCCCTTCGTCAGAAGCCAATCCTGGGTGCAGAATCAGGTCATGCTTACCATAAAAATGCATTGTCATTGGAACTGAACCAACATTTGACCAAACAAACACTGCAAGGTAAATAAAAGCTTGTAAAAAATGCGTAAATAGCGCACATTCTTAGAAATCTGGATATCTCCCTCTATTTTACGCCCATTCGATTCTCTATTTACTTTCATCAGCTCCCGAAGGGAATCAACGAACGATAATCGTGCTGAGAGCCACCTTAATGGGGATAAATGCGATGCAATAACTCAAAGTCTTACGAGGCGATCTAAATTTCGCTTACGGAAATTAATTGCCCCCTCGCTAATACTTCGCCCGAGTAGAGGAAGCGCCTAAGGTATCAGCAGTTCATATTAGCACCGGTTAACATATTGAAATATACAAGTGACTCATTCCAAGGTTCGAATTTGGATATATGGCTTACAGTGGAGGGATTTTATAAGTAATATTGATTACTTGAGAGTTTTTAACTAATACGGGCGAACCTATCACCCCCACGAAGTTACAAGGATATTAGATCATTCTTTCTCCTATGAAGTGAACGCAGATACTTAAGGACAACACAGTCCACTGTCTAACTACGCCACTTATCACCGTGGCTGTAGTTCTCGGTAATCTGTCATGTCCCTACTCTCCTAGAGGATATAACTATTCTTCTCGTTGTTGTTTATTCTTTTGGGCGTATCTTCTTTTTTTCCACTTAAACTCATTAGTGTATCGAGTTATTCTCTTCGCACGAGCAGACAGTTTAAAATCTACTATAAAAGGAGGATGAGCAAAAATGTATGAGATGTGTCCCCGCAGACTAATAACGACCAGACATACATAGGTCGTTGGAAAGCTCTTTTCATGACTGTCATGTATTAATATGGCGGTCAGTTTCTAATCATTGTGGGAACAAAGTTACAGCTAAAAGAAAAACCTATGTCACTATGTGAAAAATCGTCACATCACCGGCCTGGTATGCGGAGCTACGCCACGCCGTGCCGTGTTTTGCGTCGCCATAACTTTTTTTTTTTTGGAATGAACCGCCAAAGTAACAATGGTGATGAAATATGGTTGCATTATCAATTTTGATAAACGACGATTACCTTGTTGCTCTGACAGTAGGACGTAAAAGCGATGTTTTACTATAAACGATATTTGAGATACAAAAACATAGGTTTTTGTTTTAGCTGTAACTTTTTTTTTTCACGATTTGAAACTTAGTCGTAGTAACAAACGATTCATGACAACATCTTATTGGTCGGTGGGGACGTTAAGCTCTTCCTCTTTTAACCACTATGTACTACAATGTCGGGAATATATGGGAATATATCTCAATCGGAATTTATTATACAACTGAAATTTTGGTAAATTCTCAACGCAGTGATTTCTAACTACGCATCGACGAAACACTTTCAATGTTGTAATCCATACGACTTACATAGCCTCTTCACTAACTTAATAGAAAAACTGTTTCTCCTAAACTTCTCAATTCAATAAGTTGTTTTTGCCTTTTTCACTTTCGTTGGCTGCCACGTTTCTTTCTAATCGGACGTTGGCATCATCTCCCTAGGCTCGACGCTTCGCTCAAAAACTACCCTCCTCAAAGACGACTTCGTTTTACGACTTAATGGCATTGGCCGTCTTTAAACGTGATGCTCCTTTGAATAAGAAATAAACTATTCCCTTGAGAATTTTGTGGGAGGCATTTTCTTAAGTTTAGTAAACGTCTAAATGTATCGTTTTATTAGTAGGTACTATAGTTTTGAACTAAACTCTCTAACTGGATGTTAAGAGTGGAGGTCGGCGTTCATTGAAAACCCACTGTACGCTGTCTGCCATGCCAGTCATCGATAGTTATCAAGCCGGTCATTGGTCAACGATAGAAACTTATCGCCGATACAGGAAAGTAGGAGAGTGATGATCTACGATTGTGATGGCAGTATATAGTAGGTATTTAACTATAAAATAGTAGTTCATAACCATCGATATATAAGGCCTAGATATGCCATCAGGTTTGGGTCAAATGATTTGGGTCATGACTGTTGCGCGTAAAAACACGTGACAGAGAGAGCAATACATTGAATAGTATGCGAGAGAATAATCGCTCACACCGAAAAGTACTTGCGGAATACTGACGGCGATCCGTAGTGGTATTGAAAAGGTCATTTTCGCGCGCGAAAGGCCTATCTAGGCCCTTATAAATCCATGTTCATAACAGGTTGATTTATAAGGTAGAGGGTGGATTTTGATTTAAGTTTATTGGCCGATTCAAAACAGGACAAAGAACTACGATCGTTCGAAAAATCGGCAGCTCGGTACTAAAATCGCCGGTACAGCAATGACTGTTCTAGCAACCGTACCCGGGTATATTAATTGTGGGGATACTTGCATTCGCTATCAAATGGTTAAAAATAAAAATATCAGTATTGGTATTTTTCGATAAACACTTAAGGAAGTTGTTTTTTTAAGATGGCTCGTTAACCGACCCGTAGCCAGATCTTTGAACAAAATTGGTATCGGCACCTAGCATTGAAACAAATATTTCACGGAAGTGATATTTTAATATCTAAGTAAATTAATATGTTTAGTCATGAAAAATTAAGAAACATTTGTACCGTAACATAAAAAAATACTTTCCTTTTAATATCGTCGATCTACGTGTAAGTATGTTAGACCTCGTACGCACCAAAAATACGAATTTGCGTTTTTTATTGGTATTGGTGTGAAAGCACACTCCGGATCGTTCTGTCCATGTCGCGAGGCCTCAAATGCTTAGTTTTTTGTAATTCCCATTGCAGTGGCATCTCGTAGACATGAGTTGATGATTTTATCCGGTGATACATCTTACATGATTAGTAGTAATTCCTCGCAAACAACTTATATCTTCTCTGTGTTGTATTTGCAGGGTAACTCCTTTATTCGGTGACAATCCACTGCCACCACTTCATTATCCCTGTATCATCATGGCACCCCGATGATGCGTCGCTGCTGCCGTATTGGATCATCTTCCTCGTCCGGTTATGATTTGTATGATAAGTCCTCATCAATTCTCTGTTCGTTTATTGTAGGGTCAGATTATTCTGAGACGATCCCTCGAGCGACTGATTGGGGAATTATTAGGTTCTGTTTTGACTATAACCGTGCGTTAGTGAATGTGGTTGAGTTTGCATAGTTTAGGTTAGGAATGTGGTTAGTTCGCATAGTGAATGTGGTTAGACGGTTAGGTTCGCATAGTCTACGTAGGTATGTTTGATGAGTGTTGAGGTCCGCCACAAGAATATTGAAGAGCCACCAACCAAAAAACTTCAATGTCTTTGTTATTTTGCGGTGATTATTACGACCGCAGCCCAACAGCAACTGTCGCTTCATTCAGCTCCGAATAAACACTGAAACGGGTTGTTGGTATGAGTAAATCCTTTTTTTTCATCATTTGCCTACAGTTGCTAGGTTTAGCATATTATCACTTTTATTATTAAAATCGGCATGATAAAATTATCACTTATTTTTGATCCACAAATCAAAAAAGGGATGAAAGCAATCTAGACGAAATGCTCACTTTGGAAGCCAATAATCTATATCTATGCATTCTGAGGAAAGATAATGTAAGGTATGCATTAGCTCATTTGTCTATTAGAAAGGGTGTTGCTTGGTTTTATGGTAAATATTTTTGTAGGACTCTTAAATTTAAAACGGTTGCAGAAAAGCTCACTGACAACGACTCCCTTAAACGGTTTCAAGAAAGCCCCCCTGACAAAAACATATGGTCGCCATGTGCAAACATCGCACACAAAGTGTATTCGTGCGGTGGCGAAGGGGCAATCGATACGGAAATAAGGCTTTTGGCGCCCTCGGCAACCCGCAGTAGGAGCCCGCCCAACGTGAGATGAGCGATGGTCTTAGGGCTGGAAACAGTATGTGAGCGTCACACACGGTGCATCCCTTAGACACCATAATCCTCCAAAAGCTAAAGCGTATGGGGGTTCATGGCGATCTGTTAATATGGTTAAATTCTTACACCGCTTAGCGGCAGTGGGCAATTTTTACTGGGCGTTACCCTTCCACCTTTGTTACTGCGCAAACAGGGTAACCACAAGGCTCTTTGTTTTAAAGCATGCAATGATATATTTTTTTCGCTTCCTAATAGTATTATGTATGACATAGTATAAAAGATTACAAAATTGTATTTATTCTAAAATATAAAACCGATTATGGATTTCCTGTGAATTACAAATTTACGTTTATTTTAATTCACGTACATTTTAGTCATTTTGTTCTTATTTAGTACTACAAAACATCATACTTGAGAATTGTGTGCGTATGTGTATTTTTGCTGGAAGTCACGGAGACGGTGGGAAGGTGTGTGTGTGTGTGTGTCATTATGTCCGTATATTTATGTACATGCTTCAGTGGATATTGATATTATATATTATATTATTTTATATTTTGTTATATTATATTTTATATCATATCGATATTGGACATTATATTGGGTGATATTTAGAGCGCCTAGTATATTTTGTAAGACGATCTAAATGAAAGAACCTTGATTGCCTGACTGGATACTATCTAAGTCCATTTGCATATCGATATTGGACATTATATTGGATGATTTTTAGAGCGCCTAGCATATTTTGTAAGAATCTAAATGAAAGAACCTTGATTGTCTGACTGGATACTATCTACTTACAAAGTCCACTTGCACCCTACGAAATGTTTCAATAAATGCACATAATCAAGCTCATAAATACTGAATAAGCAATGAGTGCTTCCAAGAAAGGGTCACATAAGCAATGAGTGCTTCCAAGAAAGGGTTACTATCAGGAACCTTGGAGTACTCCTGGACTGACAGTCAAGACGTCGAACTGATAGCTGGGAAAGTATTGGGATTTGTGATGAGGTCATTTAGGTATTTCTCGGGAGTTAAAAATGGTTTACTACTCATATAACGTTTTTATTAAATTTAATAATTATTATTAATATTATTAATAATTAATATAAGAGTTTTTGGTAAAAGCATGTATTGAAACCGTTTTTTTACAAAATAAAATAAAATAACTAAGTTCGCAGTATCTTAGAGTTCGCCTCTCCTGGAATGTAAAATGAAGTCGTGTCTTTTCCCGCACAAAACTACCACCTGAACATCGTCTAGTTCGTATGAGCTAATTCCAATTAGTACGCGAAGAAACGCAATCGGGCTCACTGTAACTGTTTGATTTCTAAATAAAACAAAATAAAATCAAATAAATAAGTTCCTAGTATCTTGGAGTTCGTCTCTCCTGGTCACTGTCAGTGCAATAAAAAAGAGTATGACACTCTTGTGCAGTGTAACACACACACTCATATATGTGCTCCTACTCTGAAACTACTTGCATTGGATACGAGTAAGAAAGTTGTGGCATGATTTGATGCATGACATAACTCACTATACCATAGGTCTGAACGAACAGACGGACCCTATAGGCGTATACTTGATTGCTTACTATGCGTCCTAGCTTGCTCACCAAAAGCATGTTGTTTACTGGCATTTAAAATATGACATGAAAATCAAAAAAAAAACATTAAAAAAAAAAAGTTTTACTTTCCACCAGGGAGTTCCAGTGGCAATCTTCCGGCTATATCTTCATACCCTAGTCATCATGGTTAATGGAAAGTATCCATGGCAACAACAAAAAACGAGCCCAATCTCTACTTTTTAAAATTCAGACTCAGTACAACAAAGCAAACGTCGAGTATCTTAGCGTGTATCTTATCTTATCGAGTATCCCAAACTCGAGTATCTTAGCACTTTCTATAAGGGCAAACTTCTAGCTCCATTTTCAGGCCCTCGTCATTATGTGTAATGGAAAGTACTCATGATAACAAAACATAATAGCCCAAATTCGACCATGTCCTACCATTTGCTATCAGGGTGTTCCAGTCGCCGCATCCCGGTTCCATTATCAAATCAGTTGGATGGCACCATAATATTGCATTGTCACGCAACTTACATAAGTATGCCAAACTTCAGTTAAATCGGATACCAGCAAGTGGTTGAAAAATGGTCTATAAATTTTGAAACGGACACAACTTACATACGAAAATTGCAAGGTAATATAAAGCGTGTAATAAAGCATAACAAAATCACTTTCAATACTCTACCAATCCCTTGTTTGAAATCCCGAAGCTGGAATTCAACTGTGTTGTATTTTAGGTGATAATACCGTTGAGATATTGCTTATACATCGTTTTGAGTCATAACATACTGACAATAAACCATATGAAACCATATGTCTTTTTATGTATTATAATTACTTAATTGACAGCTCTTCTTAAATCGTTGTGTGTAAAAAGTTATATACGGCAATAGATGACGATGGTGGTTGGTTTTACTTGGTGCGTCGCGTCAGAGATGCGAGACGAAGCGGGTGGAAGGGCTGTAATCAACTCACGTACCGGGTGTCACGTAGGCCATTAGTTGTTGTTTAGCTCTCGTTTCGTGTTGTATCACTTTTAATTGCTGTAATATTTTTTTTATTATTGTGGAATACATAATGTTATTAACAAAAGTAATAATAAAAAGATAATAACAATATTTTTTTTCCAGACATCTCCCATTAGAGACTTAAAAAAATACGTGTGGCACTCGGGGACTGCCGCGGTAAAGCTATTGCATAGCATTTTTAACAACTTATGCAATTATAATTATTTATTTATTTTATTTTTTCTGATATCAGATAACTGCGCTCTATCGGAAAACGTTGAAATTATTCCGAATCATTTGCGGCTGCGAAAGCAAATGATTCGGAATAATTAAAACGTCTTCCGATAGCGCGCCGCGCACGAATTTTTTATTCGATAAAGCAAAAAAAAAATCGTAGATAAAAAGATAGATCATTAAATTATCTTTAAAATGGTGCAGGTTTCATAATAATACGCCAGATAGTATTTGCGTAGTAGTCGTTTTTGTGTTCGGTTAGACCTAATTTCACAAATTAATTACACTATGTAATATAAACAAAATCTAAAATATTCAAAGCTAAGAATATTAGGAAAATGTTCTTGTTTAACATATATTTTTTTCGAATCGTAAGCAGTACTCGTTTAGACGTAATTATCAGTTTAAAATCATTGATTTTCGTTAAGAAATTTCTTCATTCGGTCGCCGCGCTGGCCTAGGCCCGCGATAAAAGCTATGCAATAGCTTAATAATTGGAATATATAAAACTCAAATACCACTAAGATATTTGAGGTGAGATTTACTTTCGAAATAAAGGATGAATTTTTAAGTAGTGACATCCTTGAAGTGGGTGAATCAGTACGAGCAATAAAGCACCTATTAAAAAAAAAAAAATATTGTTATTTTGGTAAATTTGAAAAACTTAACCTATTTGAAAGTTTGACAGGCGTTTAACGCGCTCCGCCATCTAGCAATAGGTAAAACGTCACGAATAAATAATATTCGCGATATTTTACCTACTGCTACTATATTTTATACTATTTTTCAAAACATTAAAAAAAATCAGTTTAAAAAAAAAGTCTTTTGTGTTTTTCCAATTATCAAAACATGCTTATTTGCTCGTGTTGATTTACCCACTTCGATGATATCACTAATTAAAAACTCACCTGTATAACTAAAGTATGCCTAAATTAATATGCCACTCAAGCATATTGGCTCGTGGGCCCAGGGCTCATACAAATAGTAACTTTCCCCTTTGTAGGATAGGTTTAAGGTTGAACAACAAGAAGGATTAAAGATGGGTTAAAATAATAAAGAAACGAAAAGAAAGTTTTTAATACAATAAATATACATGACAAACCAAAAAACAAAGGATCACAAACATAAACGAACTCAAAAGGACTGGATTTCACGCAAGCAAGGCAGGATTCCCATCACAAAAGCAGGATCTTCGGGGATTATGTCCTGTTAAAAATAAAAAAAAGTGTGTTAGTATCAAAAAATAGTGGAAATAGGGACCAACAGAAGAACAGGATGAAAGATTTATAATACGTCAATTTATAAGCAATAACATTTAAGGCTGATTTACATTAGGTCAGTTACTGACTTCAAATTCAAGACAAGTCAGCCCACGGATTCTTAAGCGACGATACGATACACGATCGTCGTAACTCGACGATATTTGCGATTCTGGAGGCGATTTGACAGTCCTTCAATCGTCAGAAGTAAGGTTAGGAAAGACCAAAGGTGCCTCTGCGGCGTCCTACATACAAATATCCATGATATGTCACACGGTGCGTTCCGGCGTCGCACCGCACGCAAACCGGTAATACGTGCAGTCGAAGGAGGGTACATGCTTGCCTGTTTCAATTGTTTTCATGTATTTTTGTTAACATTTAATCGAAGTGTTTAAAATTAGTACCAACGAAGAAGATATTTGCATTGACTACCTCATTTCATTAGTTCTACTTACAATTAACTTTTTAACAATTAACACTTTTCGCCTACTGCGGCGTCGTAGTAATGTTGCGGCGCCGCACCGTGCACTGTACGTATGTACGCCCATACGGCGAAATCTTTGCGGTGCGGCGCCGCACCGCATCGTGCGGACCGGCCGGCTCTTAATAGTTACAGGCTGCGATGTAGTCAGTTACTTTATTGATGTGCGTTTAAATATGTGTTTTTTAACCATCTTTGGTAGAATATCGGTCAATTATCGTATTGAGGGTAGCCTATACATACAGCACCCGCGTTATAATGCCCAATAATGACACGAAATAATGTAAATGTGTTACTACTAATAATTAGTGGGTAAAGAAAATTGCTCATCGCGCGTTAGTACATCATCAACGATCTTCCTATTCACAGCTAACTACCTATTGAAACGAAGGCTCTCTATTTTTAACACTGAAGATAGCGCATTAGTTTGCTCAACGACGTACTAGGATTTGGAAACCAGTATTTTGCTACGAAACGCAATGTTTAGTAGATGACATTTATAGTTCCTAAAATTGATTATTATCTTCTATATGGCGACTTTCGTGGTTTCACAGTATGGCGGTGCACTGTAGATGGCGCTCTAAACACGTCTATACGGTATAAAATAATAATATAATAAACGATTTTTTAAATCATAGCTCTTATTATTTACATAAAGATGTCAATTTTTAATTTGGTATACAGGTTTCAATGCGTAATAATAACGCACTTTAACGCTCAGATAGACTAATAGATAACATTCTATCCCTCCGTATTATTCCTGTGATGCGATCAGTTATCATGCATGATCACTAACAATTAAATGTTACTATTATTAAAAATTATCAAATTTTTATTACTCATCAGTTTTTCATTTAAAAAAATATCCATTATACGAGGTATGTCCAATAAATACGCAAATAGATTTTTTTTATTTTTATTTTCCAAAATCTACGGTAGATCAGTCTTTTCCCCTTTAATATACTTCCCATTTGTAGCAATGCACTTGTCCCGCCTTCGTTTCTATTGTTCAAAACATTCCTGGAAATCTTCAGGGGTTTTTTCGGCCCAAGGTAAACTTCAAGGAACACATTAGGCAACTATCTACATCTTCTTTCAAACTTCTCGGGTTTGTGATACTTCAATCCAAACACCAATAATATTCGGGTTATGCGCACGTTGTACAACTCGATTGTTAGAAGTCGCATGGAAACGAATGCAGCTATTTGGAATCCGCATGAAGATACTTATACCCTCATGCTGGAAAATGTACAGATGTGTTTTTTGAGATTTTTGTACTTCAAGCAGTACGGATATTATCCATTTTTGTATCCGACTGCATTTATCATAGGCATGGTTGGCTATAATTTTCTCTGTCTCGGAAGAGAAATGCTGACCATGTCCTATGTTTTCAATCTAATTCGTGGTAAAACTGATAACCCTAGATTACTAGCCCAGGTGGATCTTTTCATATCAAATAATTATCTTCGTGCTCGACCGCACCATCTTTTCGCGGAGCCGTTCTCGCGCACTAACCTTACGAGGTGGAACTTGTTGGCGCGTGCTTTGCGGCGGTTAAATAAAATTCAATAGATGGCACCAGATTTCGATATTTTTACTGCCAACCATCACTCGTTTAAATTGCACGCTATTAATTATTTATTCTTATATGATACCTAGCATTGTAAGTGTCATTCTATTTGTATAGTTACGGTGATATCTTTATAATTTTACTTCTCAATGCCTTGGTTTTTCTGTAATGTTGATTAGTAATAAGCAAATAAACAAAAAAAAATACAAGAAAAAAAGGAATCCGCACATGTTCAATGTTTTCATCAACACAGAAAGTCGACTGCCGTCCTGGACTTGCATCGTCCTTGCATTCATCACGGCCCTCACAAAAACGCCTGCTGCACTTAAAAAATCAGTTTTCTTCAGTTTTTTATCTCCATAAACAGCCTTTAAAATTTAACGAATTTCCCGACAATTTTTCCCACGTTTCAACAGAAATTTGATGTTGACTCGTTGTTCGTCAATCTCCATTGTCAACAAAAGCATAAAACACACGCCACAAAAAAATATCTCGGTTCGAGTGGTATGCCTGCTTTGATGGTTTGGTGATTACTGATGCTTCAGTGGCTCTCCCTGCAACCAACTAGCCAGTGCTCTCACACGAACTTCAACTCAAGGACACTCGAGCAAGGCAGTTCCAGTATTTATTGGACAGACCTCGTAAATATTATTATAGAGGAACACATTAATTGTTATTAGTTTGGCCGTCTATGCTAACAGCGCCACCGGAATTTCGCCGGCACAGAAGGGTTGCCATATCGTTCTATGGAGTAGTGTAATCTTATACCATATATAATGTATAATCAATGATAATACTGATAACTGCGATCTCACTATCTGGCTTCGCTTTGAGTCTCATGTAACATTTTCTCTCTAATGCCGCATCCACACGTTGGCGAATGTTCGTGTTACAGATTAAGTAACGTATAAGATGCGGATTTTCAAAGAAAAAAAACAGCCAGCTGACAGCTCGGAGCTGTAAAAATAACGTCAAAATTAGAAGGGGTGCGCAGAGTGCGCATGCGCGGCTCGCAGGCTGACAACCACAGCTCATATTTGTTACGGTGATGTTGGCATATCTGCTATAGGAGCTTTCTATATATGTTTCCTAATAGTTGTTTACACCCACTTGGACACGAACATTCGCCAACGTGTGGAGGGGCCATCACACACACACACACAAACACTATTTTAAGATCAGTATACATATATATATGCGTAAACGATTGAATCGAACTTGTTTAATACGTTGCTTTCTCGCTATTCGCGCTAGTCGCCAACTATCCCTTTTCCACGCACGCTCAAATCCATCCAGAAGTCGCTGTTTACATGCCGGGAACGTTTTGGGGTGACTCAACCGATTTTAAAATATTCTACAGAAATCTAAACAAGTGACCTTACCACTGCTATATTTCCTGCTCTAATATCTGATTTTGAACCTAACTTGAATATTTGTAAGATAGAACCGTGTGTGCCGCTCCCGGATGCGATTCGCCGAAATCTCTCCTCCGAGTCAGTTCACTGCCCTTCGCAAATCGGTGGGAAAGTCAACGTACACGCGCGGATGCAAATACACACGCGCGATGCTCACGCACACTAAGGCGTTTAATCTCTAAAGGAAGGTAGGACTTCCTGTAAGGCGAAGGGTAGGAAGTTTACAGGCGAAGAGAATGATCTTATGCTGTTCGGATTAGTGTAAATTGATCAACGGGGTAAAATTAAAGAAAGAACCAAATTTACACAACGTTATCATACGACAATATATTACAACCAACCTTACTATGATGTTTATATGTATGTGTGCATTTAATATGTGTGTTTGATCGACAGAATTGAAATGCAATTCCGTTAATTTTATATGAACGGAAAATGGTGACCCAGCCGGGAATCCAACACGGACCTTACAATGTAAAATCAGGCGACCTAACCATTACGCCACCGAATTCAATAATTGGCCAAACCAGAAGTCTCCGAATGTCTACATACGAAATATTAATATTTATAATGAAATATAATGAAATAACATATAATGAAAACATCCACGCCGAGATATTTATATAATTGTTTCAATTAATATTTTTGAAAGTAATCTCGGTGAATACAGTCAAATAAAAAATAGGTACCTTTCAATATATTCTATTATATTGCAAAAAAAATTATTATCAATTAACAGCGTTTCATTTAAAAAAAAGATAGAATCGTCGCGGTGGAGTACGTGGGAGTGTACGAAGGCGAGAGAGAGATGAGCGTACGATGAGCGTACGATCTACAGACATCCCACCGAGTAGTATAAGCCGTTCATACTAGAATATCCAGCCTCAAAAAAAAACAACAATTAAGCATTCTTATACGAAGTCACGTCGCAGTGTTCTACTACGGTAAACGCCTTCAGCTGAAATAAACATAATCGGCGAAAAACCATGAAATAATCAAAAATATTGACTAATATAGAGAATAAGATTACTGGACTATTTAAAAGAAAGAAAAATAGCTAATATGAAGGTAATTCCAACAAAGCACAGTCTCTTACCGATAGTTGATTTAAAGACAATTCAGTAGTTTTAGGTGTGTCAACAATTGACATTTCTTACCTGAAACAAAGAAAAAGAATAATATTAGCAAAATATTTCGGTTCAGTATTCCAGCATGTACATACACTCATCTGCACAAATAGCCCAAACCCAAATTGCTTTTTTAAAAACTTTTGTACGTTATATGATAACGGCCCACCTTAATGTCTATTAAAAATTATCTCATGTCGGATGGATTATACATACAACATCACGTGAAGTACTCGGGCGGTCACCTATCCAACAACTTATAGCTACACACAATACAAGTTTTAGCAGATAAAACGATCAAAAATTTTAGTAAAATTTAGCGATAAGCAAAATGTTTTTTGTCGCTTAAAGATACTTTATTTGATATTCAAAAGAAATACGCAAATGTTACGACGGGACGACCCACAACAAATGAGAGGATGTCTCGCCACCTCCTACTAGAATTTGCAAATCCCCGCAATACAATTAGTTTGACATTTTCAGTTTAACCGTTGCTGCTGTTGGATGTTTTTCTCTCATTGTAATCACTATAGTCATATTCTTACAACACTAGTTTAGTTTTACAACAGTCATTTTTCTCAAACTCAGTACTGTATACTGCACTCACTGCTATATATAGTAAGTAAGTATGACTAATTAACATTACCTGGACGTTTTTTTAAATCCTCTAACATTTCAACGCCTACAGGGAGAAGGTTAAAAAACTTAATACTTAAATATAGGCAGCTCTTATAAAGTTTAGAAATGGGATCTACCACAAGTGCCTTGATAATCTATATGCCGTTTGGCTTACATTAAATATGTAAGCTGAAAAAATGTTGGTTATTCTATCCTCAGCAAACTGTTTTTTGCAGGTTGTTCTGTTTGAGATTTTAACTCGTTTTTACACGACTGCCGAAGAAAAAGGACTGTTATGTGTTTAGGGTTCATCTATGTATGTTTTACGTTACTTTATTCCACCATAAATTCTAAACGCTCGAACTGATTTTGAAGTATGAGGTATTGTTAAAATCGCTATGTCATCCCGAGTGTCATAGGGTACCTTAACTATCCAAATATCAAGTAAATGATTTTCTAAACGTCCAAACATCCAAATCTCAATAAATTAACAAAAATATATCGTGTTTAGTGTCAAATGCAAGGGCTGATTGCACATTCCGAAAATATATATGTACTAGCTGCGCCCCGCGGTTTCACCCGCGTGGTGATGGAAAATTGTGATAATGATGAGAGAAAACTATATATCTTTATAAATTATAGCCTATGTGTTATTCTGATGTGTAAGCTATATTATTGTAAAGTTTCGTTAAAATCCATTCAGTAGTTTTTGCGTGAAAAATTAACAAACATCCATACATACATTCTTACAAACTTTCGTGTTTAGTAGTAGGATAAATATGTCAAGCAAAAATATTCCATAAAAAAACAGTAATAAAAATATATATAAATACAATAGTTCACTTTCTGTAAGGGCAATCGTGTTTTTTCTTCTTTTTAATATGCTTGTCAAACTTAAATCATGTTGTTTATCCCATTTTGTGGAGTTTAACCGTCCCACCCGCGCGGGGAATGTTTTTCAAGTGCCATGGAAAAAAAACATTATTTTTTTCTTCAAAATTATTCAGATGTCACAACGCAATTCCAATTATTGCCTAATTGCCGGATAATTTCGAGTTACCGGGCTTATTGTATTAGGAGGCCATGAGAGACGAGGAGAGTGTCTAACGAATTCCGTAGCCGAGCGGAGCGCGGCTGCTGCACCAAATCCCCCGGAGAAATTTCCGACTGTGCCAGACACACGTTTCGCCTAATACAATTATCGAGAGAGCGTGTTTGTTTGCTTTGTCATAATATCCGTTCTTGGATGAACGCTTCGCCCTCCCGGGCTTTATGCGCGCCTGATACCGATACTCCCAAGCCGGCATAAATTAAATTAATTGAGTTGGTAATAAATAAAATAAAATATTAATAACAGGTGCTGGCATCAATTTTTTTTTTCAAGAAGTTTGCCAGTGACGAGATATTCATCCCGTATATAATAGGACACTTATGACACTGTCTTTTTGAGAGCCCCTGCAAATCTATACTAATATTATAAAGAGGTAAAGTTTGTGACGTTGTAGGAAATAATCTCTGGATCAACTGAACCAATTTTGAAAATTCTTTTACCAATAGAAAGCCACGTTATTTGTAAGTGTCATAGGCTATATATTAATCCGAAAAATGAAAATATTTGTTCGTATTAGTCGGATTTCCGAAGTAAGTCGGAAAAAACGGTCGAACGAAAACGTTTCTAACTAACGCTGCCTTAGCGATGAGAGATATATGATTAAGTTCTAGAGAAAAGTTGTAGAGCTTGATAATGCCTACAAAAAAGTCAGCGACAGCATATGTCTAACTTTTATATTTAAGTCACAAAAAGTAGTATTTTATATTAAAAAAAATATTTAAATTGGTCATATTATCAACAATTATGAATTATTATCAAAATAAGTAAATTTATCGTCTCAAGTATTTAAAACAAAAGACTTTACCCTTTTACTGCATATAATCACTTTTACTGCATAAATAGTTAAAGAGATAAGACACTCACAAATAACGGTAATATAGTCAAATTGGCATGCAAATACATACATACATATGCAGTAAAAATATAACCCTTCTTTTGGCAGTCAGGAAATAAATCACAGCACTCAGTACTAACCAAACCACACTCATAATTTCATCACAAGTAAAAAGTTTTACCGCCCAACGAAGTAAGCACGGGTCAGCTAGTTACATATACAGAGGATGGCCAAATTATTATACTGAAGCATACATTTCCGTACCTACATTTCTCATAATTATACTTTCAAACTGTGCTTACTATTGGGTCCTTACCTGTGAAGTTGCTGTTCTATAAAGGAAATTTAGGGCCAAAAATTTTGTATGAAAAATATATATTTAATTAATGGAAATGTTGACCCCTATTATCTATGCAGATTTATCATTTTAATGGGAGTTCCTTAATTCCTCTGCTGCTGTAAAACTCTCGTACCCAGGAATCAATGAAAGCTTTGAAAGCGTTTTTTAACGACTCTTCAAAGTTGTTTTCTTTTCGTTTATAAAAAGTTATATAAATTCTGAAAAAAATTAAACTCTATTTGAGCAAGGTCTCGGACGTTCGGTGTGTGACCAAGAATCTCCAGCCGCAACTCCTGCAACTTTGCGACCGTTTGCAGTGAAATCTGTAATTATAATCTTGACTAACCATACATCAAATGTTAGAAATAATAGTATAATAAAACTTAGGTGCACAAATTATTAAAATATTTTAAACATATATGTTAAGTATATTTTAACATTCAACTAACTACCAAAAATTATTTGACTTTGACAATGAATTATACTTTTTAGACAAGGTATTTTTATATTAAATCCTATATTACTTACCATATATTAAATATTAATGACTGTTTCTTTCTTTTCTCACATATAACTTTATTTATATTATTTAAACGAATTTTATATTATATTTATTGCCGATTAAATAATGGAATTGCATTTTATTTATTATATTATCTTTTATTATTTTTTTATTATTATTTTATTTTGAAGACCACATTTTACGGCAATTTTAGTGTCATTAGCTTTTTACTAAAACTTGTACATTTGTAAGCAACCAAGCAATTAAGCAAACCTAATTGTAATATTGGAGTCCTGTCCACCCTAGAACGGGCTAGTCCCAGTTGGGTGACAGAAACAAATAAGCAAAAGGTTAAGGTTTTGCCATTCGGTTCCTGTTATCTTTGTAAGCTAATCAATATGTTATAGTAATTAATTCTTAAATAAATAAATAAATAAATACGTTGTCATGCAGAAGCAGTGGCGGTGAGCCATTGACCAGGCTCGGTTTTTTAATCACGAGCTTTGCCGTCATTGTTTGCAGTTCTTAACAGTACACATTTATGGTAACTGTACAGCCAGACTGCAAGAAGCTGTAATAGAAACACCGGCACAGGATCTCAAATTTGAAAATAATGTAAATTTTCAACTTTACCAAGGTTGCACAAACGAAAATATTTGAGCAAAAACAAACAACGGAAAGACAAATAAACGGCAGATTTAAAAAAAAGAGTAACATACTTGAATACTTTAGTGAATCATGCATGATATTGATTACTTTAGTAAAGCATGCATGATATTAAATACTTTCGTAAATCATGCATGATATTGAATACTTTAGTAAATCATGCATGATATTGAATGTTACAACTAGCAATGGATATAATTTAATTCAATATTTAAATGATTGTAATAGTACCAAAAAGTCAGTTTTTGGTGCCAGCACTGACGCCTCTAACGCACTTAATGTAAATCTACACTAACAACGCGCGTTGTCGTCTTTAACCCCTGGGAGGCCAAAAACACCAATCGGTAGTTGCGGTGAATAACAAACAGATCCGCGCGTAGCTATTTCGGCCAGCTGCGTGAGTTTTTAGTTACCGGCATCCTTTAAGTGGGTAAATCAGAAAGAGCAACAAAGCAACTTTTAACCCTTGGAGTAAATGGGTATTTTCATGGATGCATCTGTCTCTTTTGCAGGATTTTCGGCGACATCGACCTTAAAGTACTATAACTACGAAACTACTACACCAATCATAAAAAGAACAACTGCACAATGATTGCATTGAAATTTCGAATATAGAATATTAAATTATCATTTTGTAAAACAATTAGATAATTATGAATAAATATGAGAACGTCAAAGAAGTGAAAAAAACGCGGAACCAGATCTGGTCGTATCATACTCAACGGATAATTGTTTCAGAACCAGATTTGGTCGTATCATACTCAAGGGGTTAATTTAAAAAATGTATTTTTTTTAATATATTTTTTTAAAATAGTATAAAAAGCGTTGAGCACGATGCCATCTAGCGGTAGGTAAAATATCGCTAATATTGTTTATTAGCTATATTTTACCTGCCGCTAGATGGCAAAGCGCGCTCCACGCTTCTTAAAAAAAAATTCAATAGATAATATTTACAAATTTGACAAATAAAAAACTTAAAAACAAAAAATAATAAATTTTATTCAAAGTTGCCTATTTGCTCGTATCGATTCACCCACTTCAAGAATTCCGGTAACTGAAAACTAATGCTATATATATATATTATAGAAAGATATGACATATAGTACATAACTAACAAGATTATTTATATGCATAAGGTGGCATAGTGGTTAGGTCGCCTGATCTTACATTGTAAGGTCCCGGGTTTGATTCCCGGCTGGGTCACCATTTTCCGTTGGGATCAAATTAACGGAATTGCATTTTCAATTCTGTCGATCGAATGCAAAAACAAGACACACACTTACAGACATGTTACACGCACACATACATATAACACGTCATAGTAGGGTTGGTTGTAAGAGATTGTCATATGACAATAAACCCGCCCATTGTGATATTTTTACAATAAAGAGTATAAACATGCATTTTTGGTACATGCATCCAGGCAACAAGAGATAAATATATATATATATATATATATATATATATATATTGGACGAAACCTGCTTCAGGGCCGACGAACTCGTCGAATCGAACGCAGGGTCCAGGACCTTAATCGCGGAAGCCAAAGCTGCCGCGTACGACGCGATGTGGTAGTAGACTGTATGTGGTTAATTATTAATTTTACTCACGTCGTCAGCTGCTCCATAGGGTTTTCTTGGCGTATACACAGCTCTCGGCAGGCTGTCTGGTTTAAGTCGTTCCCGATGAATAATTCCACAGAACTTAGGAAGGAACGGTTCAGTAATTATAGAGAATGTTATTAATGCGGTTTTTATTTTCAGCAAGTCCTCTTTACACAACACAATTCACAATATTCGCCGCGATTGCAACTCGCGAGTTGCGATTACTATTCAAATGTGCAATTATTATGCACGTCCGACGCGTCCTAAACTATGAGGGCGATATCTTCCAATCTACGCGCGGATTCGGCAACTAACATCTGCCGGAGTCAAAGATTCTTTTGAGACTGACTGGCCTATTTCCAAAATGGAAGTCAAAGCTTTCAAATAAGCTCTTCTTGTTGATTGGCTAGAGATCGTACGTCCCCTTTGGCGAGCGCTAGCTACTCGCCTATTGGCTATTTAAATCAACAAACCGCACCCCCTAATGGCGGCTCCGTACGTCTCGTTTGAGTCTCATTTACATTCATCCCATTAATTACTCTACTTATAGTCTAATTAGTGATCGAGAGTCACGTGCGACACACATTTGATCGTTATTACATTATTAATCGCCCGCGACTCTCACGCCATTTTACCTATTTTAATATTATTTACGATTTATATGAAACTATACTAACTTAAACTATAAAGAAGTTAGTCGTGTTCCTAGATTGCTGCATTCGAGAGTATTGCTATTGTAAATGATGTTGATATTTATACTTGACTTTATTTCATAATTATCATCAGATTATTTTTTATATCCGTATTTAGCGGCTTGACGTCCATTAAATTTACGACCGCGTCTCTTCCCGCCTGTCCGTTTTTTTCTTAGCCGCTCGCATACCCTAGTCCTCCACTTAAAATGTCCTTTGTGAACGATATGAATAGAAACCTTACACTTCCTGGCCAGCTCCGCTCGCTGTCGTAAATCTAAATGAAGTGCTCTTGTACTGTGTGGGGTCCTACATATTTTTACTGCGTAATTCCTTAAACTTATTCCCGCAAAAATAAAGAAAATCGTCCATATATATATATTGTTAGTATTTAAATAAAAAATTGACCAAAAATGTGCGGCGCCGTTTTTGCGCAAAACGGCTGGCTTCTGAAAGGTTTAACCGCAGCTCAAAGAAAGCGCACCACTCCAGTTTTAGAACCGCTGATATAAAGCACTTTGTGCGGACGTCTACTTTTTAATTAAAACCCTTTCAGCCTGAATGCCTCCGGCAACGTGCGGCTGTTCAAACTGTTCTATATCGTATTACCTACTTTGGTCGCATTCAAATGCAGCCCGTATGACTTCAGGGTCATGACCTTTATGAAAACAGGTCAAACGTAAAGTCGGTTAACCCAACCACTTGGAGCTTTACCTCCGCTAGATTCGAGTTCTCTAAACTACGTAAATCGATAACAGTTGCGGCCGCAATAGGCGGATATCTTTGAATAGGTAATAGAAACTGGGAGACCTAGCAATACCTTTAGTGTGGCGCAAACTGAAAGGCCGGTGGAACCGAAAATATCAGAATAATTGTATTACTTATGCGATCGGTATCGGCATCCTGGTGTCAGCCCAGTGCCAGTACCCTGGAGAAAAACTAGTGCCGGCGTCCTATCGCAATACCAGTTCCATCATATTGGTGATAATCCTAGAGCAGCGTTTCTCAATTAGTGGTACGCGTACCCCCAGGGGTACGCGAAGTTGCATCAAGGGGTACGCGTGACAATCGCGTGTTAAGTTGGTGCCGGCATCTTAGAGAGCCGACCTGGTATCAGCATACTGGTACCAAACTGGTGCCAGTATCCTGGATCAGCATCATATCATGGAGCCAGTCTGGTACCGGCATACCGGTGCCAAACTGGTGCCAGCAACCTGGTGGGATCGGTATCGGCAACCTGGTGTCAGCTCAGTGCTAGTACCCTGGAGACAAACTAGTGCCAGCATTCTATTGTAACACCAGTTCCATCATCTTGATGATAACCTAGTGAAAACTTCGTTGTGCCAGGCTGGCGCCAGAATCCGGATGTCAGCATTGTACCGCTATTATGTTACCTTTTATCAACATCCTGATCACTAACTGGTACGTCCATCCTGGTGTCAGCCCGGTGGGCTCTGACTAACAGTCGGGGGAGTCTGGAAGCAGTACTGTTTCCTATAGAGCGGGGGTGGTTGCGGACCTTACGGCGACTGCTCTTGAAACGACCATCGGCTACCTGATCCTGGGTGAACAGCCGGGCAAAGGACGCTGTGGTCCGCGATAGATTCGGTATACACCGTTTCACCGCTTCGTAAGGGAGAGGACCGCGCAAGCGACCTCGAACTCGTAACCAATCGAGAGACTGGAGTAATCTGGTCACAATTGGAAGTAAGGGCGTGAGTGTAAGCCCGCTGGGTAACACTCCTGGCTATCTCGCGGTTAAGGCGTTGGCCTCTTATGGGTTTGTGGCGGAGCTTGACGGTGGACTGTTTTGTCCAAGTCTTCTACGCCCACTCCAGGGAGATAGAACGACTAATCGTTAAAACTTCCTGAGGTGACGGGCTCGCCCGCTGTAGTCGACAACACTAGTTGGTGTCAGCCCGGTGCCGGCATCCTGGACATGGTAAAGGAATCATGGAAGTAGCCTAATGCCAGCATACAGGTGACAGTCTGGTGCCAGCATCCTAATGACAACCGGAAATTCCCATCATGACTCCCGAAACACACCCCACCCCCAAGTAACAGCTCGAATTTGACCGGTTACATTTAAATCACGTTTTGCGTTTCGATCCACCGATATCGATCACATATTGAAAAGCAAAATGTATAATTTATTGAGCAAATCGACAGTTTTATTTCATATGTTTACTTTTACTCGCAGGTCTCATAGAAATCGGCCCTCAGAATAGTAAATATATTATTTTTTCCATCGGTCAAATTGACCGCTCGCGGTAGGACACACAATAAATATTTCTGGGTAAAAAAAGGAAAAACTAGAAGTAAATGCTGAAGAGTATTCTATACGCATATTTTAAGATAAGTCATATAGTTTGATAGCGATATAATAACGTTAAAATATGTGGAAAAAAGTACAAAAGTTTGGAAACGGTCAATTTGGCCGCTACTGGTAACTTTAGTCTTAAAGAGCTTAAAGGACAAATGCACAAATGCCTTTTTGATTATAGTAAAACGGACTTTAGGGAGGACTATATTAATTTTGCTTCGAGTGTCGATCTTAGCTATAATAAAGGCGATTGTATTATACAGCGGTGTCTGGTTATCTCTGATAAAACTCATAGTCTACAGGGCAACATCGCCCTAACGTCGGGTGCTAAACACTTCACGCTTTAAATTCGTTTTTATCTAATTCATGCCATACAACCGCGAGAGCCTTAGATTTCATACTGTCACATTTGACTGTGATTAATATTAAACTCACGAAAAACTAACTGTTCATAATTGAAAACGTCTGACAAAAACAACGCTCTCATCCTAGTTAACTAGTACCGTTAAAAGACTATCAAAAAACACACGTGATCAAAATCGTTGATACTTCTTTGAGAAAAATAAATAATTAAATTCCGTTAGTCATATCTTTCACTCTTTCTTTCATACATATTTGCTATTTACTGTGCCGACCCTATACGTACATAATTATATTATGTCTTCGCTGGTTAGTTTATTTCTGTATTATTCCATTCCATAGCTCCGCCGTCTAATGTCTCACTATATCACGACAACTGAAAAATGGTCCGGCTAATGAACTTGATCCTCCCTTCAGGACGCCGCCTTTATAACGGAAAGCGTGCGGCATTTGTCAACGTCTTTCAGACTGACCACATTCTCGGTAATCTCGCATGATGGACGATCTATGCGCGCTCCTAATTCGGCGTGGGAAACACGTTGCGGTATCGCTAACATCCCAATCGTTACTTTATGCCTTCTGTAGAACACCTACTTAGGCCTTTGTTACTGAGGAAACGTATAGTTTAATATGCATACTTTCGGATTTTATATATATTGCCAATAATCTTATTCCAAATCAATTTCATCCACTAATGCAATTACATTCTTTTGCTTATGTTCTTTTGTTATTAAATGCTTTCACGAATCTTTTAATCTTTTACGAATCGACCTCACGTTCACGAATCTATCACCGGTAACAAGAAAGGAGATAATAAAAATATGTCAAAACGTTAATTTTAAGTCATCTAGGTATACAGAGTAAGTTTTAATTACCCGGCATCCTTAAAGGGGGTAAATCAGTAGATTCACTCCTTAAAGGAAGACGGTTAATTACAACTCAACCTGTATTTCCCGATATAGAAACCCTTTGCATTACTGGAGGATAACATAGTTCGCGGTGTTCCTTTGGAGCATAAACCACAAGCTATACTTCAAAAAGGAAAAATGTTCAACCATGACATACTCGCGAGGTGATTCCCCGTTTGTATATATAACCGCGTAACTCAATTGGCGAGGATGTTAAGGAACAGATAGCACCAGGGTGCCATCTCCCCTACACCATCTGGCGCAGTCTCAACAGACTGAGAGTGGGTGTGACAAGATGCCGGGCTAATCTCGTTCGCTGGGGCTACGCAGAGAACCCTATATGCATATGTTGAACGCTGCAGGATGAAGTCCACCTCTGATCCTGCCCACAACTATCAACCTCCATGACACACCAGGATCTACAAGAGGCAAACGATAAGGCCATTCAGACCGCATATTTTTGGAGAGACGTATCTTTAAATAGCCCGGACACGTTAAAAAAATAAATAATAATAATAATAAACATATTTATTTATTTATTTAAGAATCAATTACTATAAAACATTGATTAGCTTACAAAAATAACAGGAACCGAATGGCAACACCTTAACCTTTTGCTTATTTGTTTCTGTCATCCAACTGGGACTAGCCCGTTCTAGGGTGGACAGGATTCTAATTATTACAATCAAGTTTGCTTGATTGCTTGATTGCTTACAAATGTACAAGTTTATGAAAAAGCTAATAACACTAAATTGCCCTAAAATGTAGTCTTCAGAATAAAACAAAAAAAATAAAAAATAATAATAAAAAAATATTAAAAGATAATATAATAAACAAAATGCAATTCCATTATATAATCGGCAATAAATATAATATAAAATTCGATTAAATAATATAAATAAAGTTATATGTAAGAAAAGAAAGAAACAGTCATTAATATTTAATATATGTTAAGTAATATAGGATTTAATATAGAAATACCTAGTCAAAAAAGTACAATTCATTGTCAAAGTCAAATAACTTTTTGCAGTTAGTTCAATGTTAAAATATACTCGACATAAGTACATGTTTAAAAATATGTTAATAGTTTGTGCACCTAAGTTTTTTTACACTATACATAGCTGAGGCATATTTCGACACAGACACAAGTTCCTGATTACGAATGTGTGACTTTAGCCTATGTAATTGGCCGTAATAAATACGCCTTATAATTATTGTAACGACTGATATTGCTTAATATGAGTGTTTTCACTTAATTTTGTACCAAACTGTTACAAAACAGCTTCTATTTTCACTTCTAAGACGCATGTTTCCAGTCCCGGCACGTGACAAGTGTTGTCCCACCCGTGACATGAACATATTAGCTATTTTTTATTAATTGTGAAAATGAAGTTAGTGTATTTGGTTACATCATTGTAGCTAAACATCTAATGTATATTGTGACGAACTAGTCGTCACGGGAATCTACTTCCATAATACACAATAATAAACTTCATTATAAATCATCTTTTAATTCATTAGAACCTAATCGGACTAAAAACGGATGTCATACTCGCATCATGCGATTAAATAACGCACACCCCTAGTCAGATTCACGGCATAATTGCCAGTCGATTAAATTTAAACCGACTGGATCGGGTGATTACTTCTATACCCTCTCTTGGATTTTGACCGCGGAACAGGGCGGACTGCTCGTGGCCGCTGAGGGCCAAACCCCCCAGCGGTCCACATATTTCCTGCAGACCAGAGCAGCAGTGCCACGTTTATAATTGTCTGCAGTTTCAATAGTTTTGCCGGCCAAATAACCGGATAATATCAGTGCGCCAGTCCTGCATTCAAGCCGAATCGAACCCTAGTCTCCGTGGGACCTACCCTCCATTACCAGGCGAGTTTTTAGGGTTCACGTTCTGACCTCCCAAACTTTTAAAACCCCAAGAGTTCAGTTTATAAGTTTTTATATCTCACGTCAAATAATATAACCAAATTAAACCTAGTGCAAGAGCGCTCTTCTCGGTTCGACTTAGCGCGTTTCTCTTTTGATATTCAATTAACATACTATTCAGCCTAGTTGAGCGCGAGAGAATCTAAGGATTCGGCGCGTAGTTCCTGAGAAAACCGTAGTGCGATTCAGGGGACACGCCCCCTAATAGCCGGCGGCATCTAGGCCGACTGAGCGCGGAAGCGCCCGCGCTGGTGGTTGTTGAGGATTCTCACCTTAAAAAGGCCCCTTGTTTTAAGTACTATAAAAGCATATTGATAGAGGTGTCTCCCAGAGTCCATCCGAAATTCCCATATTAACCCTTAATCGCAGACCTACCGTGAGTTTACCAACCTACCTACCGTGAGTTTCCACATACGCCCTCGGCGATCCCTCCGCTCTGAAGCGCTTGTAAAGGCATTAGAAATCCTCCCGAATACATTTCATATAATTAAATTAAAAATGTTTTTCCGAGTAAAATTGTAATATACGCACAAATAAACCTTGTAGCATACATTGAGTTTTCTTAAAGGGTTAACCTCTCACCTACGGAGAGAATTCACTTCGTGATTTACGATATATGTAAATGGTATAAGGTTAAGAGTGCCAAATAACATATAAAAGGAACCGCTCCGGATTAGCGTGAAGCTCGTCCGTTACACATCGATGCGAAATCTGCCGCGCGGTGGCGGCACTAGCGCAGCGATCTGACAGCTCAGATCGCGCGCGACTTCACAGCGGTCGGATATTCATTTTATTTTCCAGCTCCAGCGATAGGCCACGGTAAAGTACGTGTTTATTCCTATTTTTTTACTTTTCCGCTTCCCTTTCCATAATCTCACCCCCTTCTCACATAAAAGCAAGGCTGTCCTTCTCTTCAGAAGCTCTCCTTTCCTCGCGCGGGATTCCTTGGGTTTTCCACGACCCTTTCCACTGAGCAGCCGCGGTCCCGGATCCCGTTGCGTATCCCCTTCTGCGGCGTTCAAGGTCAGGCAGCGACCACGCCTGCTTTTTATTGTAGCGTTCCGATTCCCATTCATCCAGGATTCCCGTGGTGGCGCCCACATTCACACATTCACGAGACTATTACACCTTTTTTCCACGGTGATCCTAAAACCCCCCTGAAACACATCTTTTTCCCATGACCTAACAACAGGCCATTTTAATCGGGTAACGTTACAATATAAAAATGTCTTATTTCAATAAAAATGTGAAATAAATTCACAGAGTTTTCGTCAAACATTCTTATACGCAAATGTATGTCTATTTTTCGTCCCACCCGTGACGAAGAATATTTCATTTGTATCACCAAATGAAATGAAATAAGTTTCATATTCTGTTACTAAATTATGAATTCAAGATATAAAATTAGTCGTCCTCTTCAATAACAAATACCCCAAATTTAATATTGTGTACTATTTTAATGCATCTAAGACGCAATTTACTATGCAAATATCACGGGTGGGAACCCGTGATATTCCTGATGCGGACATAATTCTCACGGCACTCGTGGTAGGTCCCATTTCTACAGTTTACAAACTAAACTGTAGATATGTAGAACAGTTTACAGCTATTTATATTTAAGTTTTATGTTTTATAATATCCTCCTCCTGACGTCGAAATAATATAGCACACCTTCGTTTGAGGAAAATGACATTTCTAAACTAGTGTTATAAAAATATTACTATATTGATTACAATGAAAGAAAATTTCCAACAGTTTTAACGGTAAAACTGAAAATGTCAGATTAATTATGTTCCACTTATAAATCTGTATGCTACGCATTCAGTCAAAAATACACGTATTTTTTTTAAATTACGACGATAATAATGACGTTAATACCACTGCACTGGATCTCAACACATTCTCAAGTTAAAATGCTCTTATTATTGGCGTCACTGCAAACTGAAATCTACGAGTCGTTTGGCAGTGATCCAGAAAAATTATGCTTATTTCCAATACGTAAAAATTCAAGTGTCAAAATCTCGTGGTACAAGACACAACTGACGATTGTCAGTCAGCTTACGCATAATAACGAAGAATTTATGACTGGTATGTATGAGTGTGGCCCTATCCCGGGTATAGATGGCGCGATAGTTGATTTAATCGTTGATCATAATATCGATCAATCGAACACGAACAATATAGCAATTTTAGTTGAGTGAATTTCAAGATTGCCATCTTAGTTAGCTGGTTGGTTTAATGGAGGCGAATTCCCCAGGAAGGACTGGTAATGAAGGGATTATTTCACAGTTTGTAGGAAGTCACGGTATTGCAGTACTGGTACTACAAAATTGCATGGACCGAGGAGGTCCAGAGTGCTGTCTAACAATGGGCGTTGGAATATACATATAATGTGGTGCCCTATATTCTATATCTCCATTATTACGTGATCAATATAACCGTAACCGCCTCTTCCTTATACAACTTTGCAGATTAGGCCTAACGACTTTCCTCCCTCTTCATTCTTCACCTTTCTCGTGCGGGGCGAGCGACAAAGGATTATCGTCCCGGCGACAATACGGAGCCTTATTAGTGAAGGGCGAATGTCGCTCGGCGTTGGCGTCGGCGCCTACTCGATAATAGAATAATCGTGGAAATAATGACCCATGGTGGATTACCGATAATCGTGACCGGCGGCAATTAGCGAAATAGGGACAACAAAGGCTGGGCACACGTACACACACACACACACACACACACACCCTCACATACACACATACACACACATACACACATACACACACATGCATACGCACTAACGTAGCATCCAGTATATAAAGGAGGGTGGTTTTATCCTTCGGCACAGGAAACTCTTTTGTCCTTAAACGTATCCGATAAGCAGGTTGTGTGATTTCTTTAGACAGGGAAAACTCGATTATCCTTTGCCAATAAGAAAGGCATTCCCTAAAAGAAATTTTGAAATCAAGCTACTTCTATTAATTGTCTTTTTGTCGAGCGTTCTTGCATAGGTACATATTCAACTCGGATAGTATATTTTCTATCTTATCTAGATTTACCTTTTAAATGATCTAGTTGATTGTTTGTTAGGAATATTGTGGTATTTCAGAGACATATTCTGGAATTTTTAGCTTCTTTTGAAACCTTTCAGTGGAGACACTACACCATAAACTATCTTTTCTGGGTCGACACCTATTCTCACAAAAGAAAGTTCAAATACTTAGGTTCCATGATTTCCCTAGTCATCTTTGGCTTGACCGAGAGCAAGGACTGCCAAATATGTGGCGAAGAACCTGAAAACAGTATACACATCGCTGCCCAGGTCTCGCCGAAAAAAGACACAGTTTACTGGGACGAACCTTTCTCGAACCCAGCGATCTGCCCAACTTGAAGGTCAGTGATCTGAATAGCCTGGTAAGCAGTACTGGGCTACTAGCTGACGGCTGATCCAACGTAGTTACAAAAGATCTTATAGATCCAGGTGAAATCAAGGGCTGGAAACAAGCCCCCCACTCCGTTTACTACTACTAGGCTCCATGATGACACTCGATGCCAACGTCGACCCTTAAGTGTCTCATAGAATTAACGACGCATGGTAAAAATGGCGATCACTTCCTGGTGTCCTGTATTCCAATAAAAACTAAAGGCAAAGTGTACAAAACGGCAGTCTGTCCGGCGCTACTGTATGGCTTCAAATTCTCACAACGAAAAAGACACATGAACAAAACGCACATACCAACGAATTGAAGATGCTCATGTGGGCTACAAATGTAACTACACTGGGCAGAATGCGAATGAACACATACAAGGTAGCTTCAAGGTTGCACCAATCGCAGATAAGATCACCGAAAACCGCCTACGCTGGTATGGGTATATCAAAAGACGAAGCGACGACCATGTGGTACAAATTGCTATGAAACTACCTGAGCGAAAGAAAGAAAGGGGCCGTCCGACACTGACCTGGTGGTACAACATCGAAAGAAACCTCAAGAAAGCCCAATTGTCCGAACCGACAAAAGTGAGGAGACCCGTTCCGAAATAATGGCAATAGGAGAGGACGAAGAAGAAGACTTTGGCACTTTTATTGGCGTTTAAGAAAACCTTGGGCGATAAAAAACTCGTATTTGCTTCCGCTCGCTTGCGCCTTGACTAGCTACTAGTCTACCCCTTTCCCAAAACGCAAAATGGTTCGTGGAGTGTTGCTAGCGTTTCCTCTTTTTTTCGGGATAGGTAAATTAAATTAAATAATATTTAATGTTTTGCTGCAACCTGTGAAAAGAAAAAGGACTAGAAAGCCCAGTTAACAATACAACTATCAATGGTTGTTATTTATCAAAAACCAATAAACAGTAGAAAGTAGCAAGACCTATTTGAATCTTTTATGTACATCACATTATGATTATCTTTCTAGGGTTAAGGAGCTCACGTCTTTGTTATTTTGTAAGCGCATGGATGAGAACAGGTAGGGAGATGATAGAGAAGAAAGATAGGTGCTACACGATACTTTAAATTTTAACCACTAACATTCGACATCGATTCCATACATACTTGAGTAGATGCAGAATATCGTCGCTCTACAAGTATGTGTAAGACGTCGTACATGCCAACAAGCGAACTTTTCAGGTCACGGAAAATACTAACTTCGATCACGAAATATTTGTTTTCGTTGTGTAAATGTGACTAAATTAAAAAAATATTAGTTATCATTAATAACGATTAAAACTGTCAAAGCGTTAGGCTGTTTGCGATATATTATTACAAAGCACGTAAGGGGTATCGCCGGATAAAATCGACAACTCATTGCAATGAGAATTACAAGAAAACTAAGCAATTTGAGCCCTCGGGACATGGACAGAACGATCCGGAGCGTGTATTTACAACAACAAAAAAACAGTTGCGTGAGCCCAAGACTTTTCCGGCAATTAGCCAAGGAGGTCATCTCATTCAATTTAAAAATCGAATGCAAGCGCGCGTCGCAGTAAAATTCGCCATTAAACATTCGAAATTTTTAAACGTGCGTCGTGCGATATCAAATGCGTGACGCCACAAATTTAAATATTTGATTCCCACATACATTTGTATAGCGGACTTTAAATATTATTTGGGTCGTATATGAGATATTCAAACCAAAATTTCACAATCTGTGTTCGGCCCAACAAGGCATCTGTGCACCGATGTTTCAAGTCTTTAAGTCCAATATTTCGAGATTAAAGTATGACTAGCTCGCCCTCTGGTGGACCGATTTCAACCAAAATCTTTTCAACTCTAGCCATGACCAAATAATGCCTGCATACCAAGTATCAGCTCAATCGGATGAAGCGTCTGGGCGCTATCGTGGAGGAATACACACACACACACACACACATACGCACACACACATACACAGAGACACACACACAGAGACAGACAGACGTAGATCTGAAAATGGTCTTTATTGTCTCGGGGGGGGGGGGGGGGGGGGGGGAATCAAAATGTATGTATCCGTCTTTATCTCGAAAAAAAAGCGTTCACGATAATTTACTTTCTCGTCGATTGGCAGGCCAGTAAAGTGAAACGTAAATCGTTTTTTGGCGCTCACGAGGTTTACATATACGAGTCGATCGACGATATATCGACATAGCAACCCCTTCCAGGGGCAAATCAATCATACGTGACGATTCGCTGCGGAAGTGAGTCTACGATTAGCATTTAGATGGCGCCCCGTTGCAACGTCGACGTGACCCGGCTTCCACGGCGTACACGTCGCGACTCGCGGGTAATGCCAAACGCTGGAATCACTCGGCCAACCGTCTGGAAAATTTATACATCGCCTGTGCCCTTGCGCCTGTCTCCATAACCGAGGGAATGTTCGAGTACAATGTAGGCGCTATCGAATATAGGTCGCACCATAGAAATCTTATGAAATGGTAAAATTTCCCTTCCAAGTTGTAAGGCGGTTGGGTCCCGCAATCTATTTTTAAATTAATATTGTTTACATGCACTTTCTATCAACATTTCTCCTACCTCCATTCACTTCCCTCACTGATTACTTTACCGGCTTACCAACCGACGAGGAGATAAAGTATTGTGCACGCGCTAAATGTTGTTTTTCGGGATGAATACGGATACTTACATTTTGTTCCATGTTTCAAGAGAACCGCCAAAGTACAGTAAAATAACAACAGCAAAACGTTTTCATACAAACGGCCGAAACGAAAATTCTCAGCATATCTCGACAACCATCAGACGCGAGTGCTTCGCGGTTACCTACGATCGGCGCGGGACACTCCCGCGCATTTATTACGTAGGTAATTATGTCACGACGATATACACAGTATTGTTCGGTGTATGGATGTTTAAATTCGTCTATATCGAAAACGGAGGTAACTATAAAAAACAACATTATTATTCAGCTTTTATTTTGTGTACCTCGATTACGTTAAGAATCATGATATAATAATCATCATAACTTATGATGTTCTTACTATCTTATAATGAGTCATACTAATAACTTCAACCATGAAAAAATATATCATGCAATAGCGGTTTCTTATTTGTAAACCCGAATAAATGTATACATATTCTTATTTCAGACTATCTGAATGGCTTCGGCTGATGTGTCGAGATGATTCATCAAACAAGCCTAACAACAGAAGTTACCGCGTTTGTGAAAATCAAATAAACGAGCAGGACATACTACCTACACCAAATCGGACATACTACCTACACACATTTTGGGAACCGCCTCTTGGTCTATAAACCAAAAATACATAAATGTAGATAATAACTATAAAGAATTGCAATTCTGCTCTGATGGGCTCACCAGTCAACACCTATGTGTGGCTCGGCGCAGCGTAAGTACTTATTTCGAGAACGGGATCATTAACCCACTGTTCCTTTTCCATCTACTGTGGCCAAAGTAACAATTGTGATGCGTTATGGTTGCATGATCAGTTTTAATATATAACGTTTAAACGCGGTGTTTTGCTGTAATTAATAATATTTTTAGACACAATGGCATAGGTTTTTGTTTTAGCTGAAACTTTTTCCCCACAATGATTGAAGACTGACCGCTATGACAAATAACAGTCATGAAAAAAAAAACGTTTCAACGACATATGTCCAGTCGTTATTAGTCGGTGGGGACGTTTTGTGTCATCATGCTTTTGAAAAAAATATATTATTTAGTTTTAATATTAATGATACTGTACACACTACAACAACTGAAAGGCAACCAGCGAGTGGCCTAGAACAACCCTATCTATAGTTGAGCGGCACCGGCCGAAACACATTTCTCAGTTCGTCGTATTTAATTATTCCTATAAGTGTATTCCTATAAGTATCCGTGTATAATGTTTATATCATATATAATAAGGAACCGCCTAAGTAACAATTATGATGCATTAAGGTTGCAATAACAGTTTTAATATATGACGATTAGTTTGTTATTGTGACACTAAGAAGTAATAATGATGTTTTACTGTAATAGACGATTTTTTAGATACAAGGACATAGGTTTTTATTTTAGCTGTGTTTTTTTTCAACAACGATTTGAGACTGGCCGCCATGGTAACAAATGACAGTCATGAAAAGAGCTTTACAACGGCATATGTCTAGGTGTTATTGGTCGGTGGGGACGCATCCCATACATTTACTGCCCATCGTCCTATTATACTGTTGTTTATGGTATTTTCACGAAATTTTCAACGACGTACGAGTGTAGATTGTAAAGTTTCCGGAATGGGCAAGAAAACGCAGTAACTGAACAGGTTTTTGTTTTTATTTTACAACATATGCTCCTTTCAGGACGATACACTTTTCCCAGAGGTCATCTAACTTTTTTAAGCCATTAGAATAATACGATTTCGGGAACTCTGCATGCAAAATATGCATTCGTGACGGCGATGACCTCCTCGTTTGACGTGAAGCGCTTGCCCTCAAACCAAGTCTTCATAATTAGGAACAAAAAGACGTCACACGGGGCCAGGTCTGGAGAGTACGGTGGATGCGGCACCACCTCGTAGCCCGATTCAACCAATTTGGCTGTGGCTATTCGGGATGAATGGGCCGGAGCGTTGGGTGGTGGAAGATCACTTTTTTCTGCTGCAAACGAGGCCGTTTCTCCTTCAATACTCCGTCGAATTGACCCAATAAATCACTGTGGTATTAACCCATGATCGTTCTTCCCGTCTGCAAAAAGTCGATGTGGATCACACCTTGCGAATCCCAAAAAACGGTTGCCACGACCTTTCTGGCCAATGGAACCGTCTTTGCCTTCTTCGGAGCAGATTTACCTGGAAAATCCTTTGTTTCGACTGCTTCTTGGTCTCTGATGGGTAGTGGATGCATGATTCGTCCACGGTCACAAATCAGCGAAAAACTCCGTTAGATTAGGCTCCAACATAGCCAAACACTCTTTAGAAGTGGTCGCACGATTTCGCTTGTTGTCCACAGTCAGCAAACGCGGCACCTAGTGCGACGACAGCTTCCTCATGTCCAAATGTTCGTGCACGATATTTTGCACACGTTCATATGAGATGCCCGCGGCCTCTACTGTTTCGCGCAACTTCACTCGACGATCGGCTAACAAGATATCATAGACTTTGTTGACCATTTCATCATTTGTGACCGCTTTTGGACGTCCACTGCGTGGTTCATCCTTGGTGCTCGTAGGGCCACATTTGGACTCGCTCACCCAGAAACTGATAGTCCAAAATGAAGGTGTGGAGGTGTCACGTATTTCCGTCGTCGTTTTCCCATCCATCCAGAAATGTTTAATCGCCGAGCGAAATTCGATTGTTTCCATTTTTGCAAGAGTGCCTGACTTGCTTCACAAAACTGCTAGGTAAACAAGAAGTATGCGAAGTATCTGTTGTGATGGTTGGCAATACAAATAGGTTGGTGTTGCCAACCATCACAACCATTTCGTGATACGTACGCCATCTCTTCCTCATTCCGGACACTTTCAATCTACCCTCGTATTTATCACAATAAAATATAGCCTATAGCACTCCTCGATAATGTAGCTTATAATTAGTGAAATATTTTTTGAATTCGGATGAGTAGTTTCGCAGATTACCTCTTACATACAAACTTACAACTTTACTTCTTTATAATGTTATAGTATTGATTTCAAAGCGTGAATGAGATTACCTCCAACCGCGGGAGATGCTCACTGAGCGTTCAGCTCTTTCAATACGGTTACGCTATTATCGCGTTGCAAATAATTTCTGATCTATTACCCCGTCGAATCTTTTTCTGTTGCTCTGTAGTATCGGGAGTCGCAATTTTCATGTTCTCGAGTCGCAGGGCCGACGGAAACGGACAAGTTACGACCTGTACCGTAGTATATAGACTAGGCCCCGCCTTATTTACATTCATGTGAGGGACCACCCCTCACAAGACTCCAGGTTGTTCGGTGTGAGGTGGTGGTATCAACTTACGAGTTATCTCCGTATTGAAAGGCGGTTTTGATGTGAAGTGGAAGGAATTTATTGATCGAAGGTTTGAATATTGCCAGTTATAACGCTTGCCGAATAGTTTACGTTGACGCGAGTGTATAGATGCGCGACTGCGGTTACTAGGATATACGGATCAGGATTGTATGTGTGCTCCTAGTATCTTGTACTGGGCACGGCTCGAGTCTGTGGGATTACAGACTGATGCTTCGAGACTCAGGGAGAATGAGGAAAGGAAACCAAGGATCCGGATTCGTTGTCCTAACTCGTGAGAGAGAGTGCCGAATATGCCGTCGCAACCTTGGGAGAAGGTGATCACTCGGGGAATGATCATTTGGTTGCTTTTTCGCCGGTTTATATAGGCCGTGAAATGATGCAATCCAAAATATCCGAGTAAAAGTATTGTTTTATCGTGCTGATTCATAGCTGCACGAGTCAAAATAATAGCTGAATTGTGTCTGTGGGTTTTACTGGAAATCGATGCATTTGTTGATCGTCTTTTGTTTAGTTTATTCGTTACCGTAGATTTTGAATATGTCGAAATGTGAAATATTTTCTTGTGACGAGACTGATGGTGCTCAATAAAGTGAAAAACTATTAATAGGTTTTCCTCTCTGATTCTTCCCATGAATGCGATATTTGCATTTACAGCATAATGTACGCTAAATGTCAATACAATTTGACTTAGAAATTTCAGTTCATGTTGTTTTTGTTTTATTCCTTCATTACAATCCTTGCACTTATTTGCAAGAATATATTGCAGAATAGCCTTAAATGTCCCATCGCGCCAAACTCGTCACCCAAGGGTATTCAATGTACCCAGACTCCATACAAATCAAGCAAGGAATTCAACTCTGCATCGAATTATGGAAGCCTACGATGAATCATTTCAGGAACTAGACATATTCTCAATGAGCAAAAACGAGTTTATCAGAGCAGTAATAGACCAGACCATAAAAGCTTGAACAGATACATACCTGTGCAGAATCACACTCACTCATATATACACAGTCACAACTATGACATATACACGTAGATGTTCTTACATACACCCATTAAACACACATCACAATCACACATATAAACACACTCATCCTACTCTATCATACACACTCACAAATCGAGAGAACATGATTATATAACATAATATATAAATATTATTACACAACATCACGCACATAAATTGTATATTATCAGGAGACTATTTTGGCCGTAATATTGTTATTATTATTTATTAACTTAAGACCCCAGCGCTGTTTTTCTCTTTTGTTGGAATAATATAAATAAAATAAATAAATAAATAAATTTTAAATATCGAGTAAAATTGGCCCTTGATTTTAAATTTTTAAAAATCGATCGGAAAATTGCCTGCGGTTGGAGACTTAATGAATGTTGTGACTTCATGATGTGTAATTAAAACGACAACACATAAAAAAAGTTCCTAGGGGGTTTATCCACGAATAGCAAAAAACATAAATGTAAAATTTGTTTTACAAAAAAATAATAATAACGTGATACGCAAAAAATCTTCTCATTCCAATGGAGTAATCTATTTAGAAAAGTATCAGATTGAATCTGGAGCCGTACCATCAAGGCAGCCGTAACCATTAAATATACGGCACAACGATCGAACCTCACTTATAGCTAATGCAGCCGAAATAAAAAAAGACCCCGCTCGGGAGAAAAAAAACATTTCCCTACTTTTCCGGTTGACGTAAAACGAAATTATTGCCGGGACAAGGGCAAGTTTTCCGGGCCGCGCGAGAGGGGGAACCCCGGCGGTGCGACCGGCCGAGCGCGAATTAGTACACGGTATGCTGAATGGTGATTGTGTGTCTGCCAAAAAAATCGGGGTACAACGGTCGGATTAATTTTTACTTCCTTCACCGGCTGCGCGTGTATTGTAATCAAGCCCCTGCTACTCGTTTTTATTTTTCAACTGTTTCCACTTGAAGGGTAGCGAATGGTTTCGTGCACCTTGGGCCACAAGATCCATTAGCCATATCCATACAGATTAGCAAACATTCATACATATTAGCAAACAAACATTTTTTTATCGTAAAGAAAAGATAAAAATAAACAAAAAAAACGCGAGATCATTAAACACTTTAGCCACCAAAGCATTTTAGACTTCACTCGAGTAATATTCCTCCAGTGAGTAAAACGCCTTATCTGTGAGGTACCTCTTAAGGCGCCTCTTAAACACGTCAAGAGATTGCGCCTGCCTAATGTGCTCGCTGAGTTTGTTGTAAACCGCTGGGCCAGCGATATAGGCTAGCCTCTCCGACTTATGCTCCGGATAATGTGTGACTTACCGAACGTACCTAGCATGCTACGGGATCTTGTTGGATAGTGGTGATGCACACCATTCACTTCAAAATCGGCTAGATTTCTGCGAACGAACAGCGCTACTTCCATTATATAAATGGACGGCAGCGTCATGATGCAGAGATCTCTAAACAGAGGCCTAGCTGGCGTATCAAGCGCCACACGCGCTTCTGCATAACGAAGGCCCTCTGCCTGTCGGCTGCTCGCACCCATAACTCCGCGCCGTACGTTAGCAGTGAATGAACGTATGCAAAGTAACACATGCGCAGCGCGGATAAATCGAGAAATGAAGCGATGCGATAGAGTGTATAGCACGCTCTTTCCAATTTATCACATAAAGCATCAATATGTAGGTGCCATCGTAACTCATTATCGATTACGAATCCCAAGAACTTTGTTGAGGATACTTGAGTTAATTCTTCGTTATTGACGGTCACATGTGTTTCTTTTTTAGTAGGTATAAGGCTGAAATACATAACATTCGTGTTGTTAATGTTGAGTATTAGGCCATTAGCGTCAAACCATGCACCTAACTCATTCAACACAAGTTGGGTATTGCTGGTTAACGATGGTAGACTCTCGCTCTCTATTACTGCGCATGTGTCATCTGCGTAAAGTATCAGCTCAGCTCGCGATGTGGCAGATGTAATATCATTTATATATAATAGGAAAAGAGTGTTACACAAACAAGATCCCTGCGGTATGCCTATCGCTATCTCGCCCGCTATGGAGTGACAGTCCTCAATAGCAGTCACTTGCTGCCTCTTGCGAAGAAAAGAATTCATTAGGTTCGAGGCGTTTCCATCGAAATCGTAATGTTTCAATAATTCATATCACAGCCAGATGTTATCATTAGATATGATTATATAAAAGGGCCACCATTTTGTTCGGTTTTTCAAGTGCCTTTGCCATACCATAGATGAGCCGGATTATTTTTTCTAATCAATGCTGCACGTGACTTGATAGTAAAACGATTTTCATTAGTGCTAAAAACAAGTGGAGCACATTACAAGTGGAGCATTTTCCAGCTTAACTCAACTGAAAACCCCCCTACAAAACACATGTCCGCTACTTAGAGATCGCCACGGAATAATCCTATCGGCATTTGGTGACTGGGAAAATCAGTACCTACAGAAAAAAATCACCAGCTCCGCGACTATTATTGTCTAGTGAAATATATATTTCTGATACTACTCATCACTCTACGCTGCCGTCGGTTAAATTTTGTTCGTTATATCATGTCGGCTTCTTAAAATCAGTCACTGAATAATCCTACCGACGTTTCGTGACTGGGAAAATCAAAACCGAAAAAACTCGCTAGCTCCGCGACTATTATTATAACAGAATGAAATATATATTTCTCATACTACTCACCACGCTGCAGTCGGTTAAATTTTGTCCGCTATGTCATGTCCGCTACTTAAAATTAGTCACTGAATAACCCTATCGACGTTTGGTGACGCTGCCGTCGGTTATTTTTTAACAGCGCACCGTTGATCCATTTATGTGATCGTCGCTCCCGTCTAATCAGCACTATCCATTTAACGATTAATCATATAATTCAAGTTTATCGATAAACGCTAATAAAAAAAGTTAAGACTCGATGCTGCGGACGAACACGCTTCCCAGGATGTTTTACGGCCTTTCTCGTCTTTTCACATTGAAATGATTCGCAAAGACTTTACACTTACCAATCTACTGATCTAGTTACACCAAAAGCCAATTGGCCAAAGCCTTGGCACCTAATGGTTCCGTCCAGCTTGGGCCTGATGACCTGTTTGTTATCTTAGATCGGCTTATCTCACGGTTTAATTCCCATCCGGTAGCCTCGTCGAAGAGGTACTAACATGAATAATCCTACAGATTATTCATGTTGGTACTCAATGCTCTGGTGAAAAACTGAGGGAGGGGGGAGGCGGGTCTGGAAACGTACATTTGCTAAGAAGCGGGGGTAGTTGTTCACCTGATGACAGCTAGGTACCTTTAAAACGACCCGTTGGCCGTCCGATCCCGTGTGACCTTGAGCAAAGGGCGCCACCGATCCCTGATAAGCTCAATATCAATTACCGCTTAAGTCATGTAAGAGGCCGCGCAAGCGAAATTGAATCCGTGACCAGACTTAAGGATGAAGAATTCCGCCCAAATCTGATAGTAAGGGCGTGGGGTCAGCCTGCTGGGTTCACTTCCCAGTGCTTCGAGGTAAGGCGTTGAACTCTAAGGGCTCATGCAGACACGCGGGAACCGCGCGATTGCAAACCGTGCGGTTTAAACCGCAACATTTCGATGTGTTTTCAGACAGCGGGCGGTTAATGAGCGGTTGGCGTGCAGATATCGGCGTCGTCAGTTCAAAGATGGAAGTCAAAGAAGCAATAATATGTTTGATGTTTGCTCAATAAAAAGAGAAGGCTTGAATAAAGCCAATTCGTAACCTTATATCCCAAATTAGAATATTTGGGAAAAAACATTTAGTTGAGAATGTAAATAACATGTTTTGACGAACTAACTGAATTGGTCAGGGTTGGTGAATTGAATTGGTGAATATCTCAAGTTCTGAAACCCATATGAGGCCAAGCGTGTGATCCCATATTGCAGGTCTTTTATCTCCTTCATCAACTAACAAGTCAATGTCGAAGCGATCCATTGCGAACTCGTGGTCTAGTGACCCGTGGTCCCGAGCCGCGCGGTTCCCGCAACGCAACTGAACGCTCTCCTAGGGCTCCATAGTAACAGAATCGCGCGGGCGCCTCGCGATTCTAATTTCTGTCAGTTGAGTGGCGGTTATCGCACGGTTTGACGAACTCCGCAAAAACGTCTGAACGATTATTTGGACGCTCGTGTAAATAAGACCCGCGCGATTATCGCCGTGTCTGAACGCGGCGAGTTACTGGATTGTTGGCGTAGTTAGACTGTGGACAGGGTTTGTTCCTAAGCCTGCGTGAGACACTGCGATAATCGCGCGGCACCCGCGCGATTCTGTTACTATAGAGCCCAAGGAAAGCGTTCAGTTGCGTTGCGGGAACCGC
The DNA here is from genome assembly GCA_944548615.1 of Micropterix aruncella. Lineage (NCBI taxonomy): Eukaryota > Metazoa > Arthropoda > Insecta > Lepidoptera > Micropterigidae > Micropterix > Micropterix aruncella. Next base: position 16,448,839 of record OX155970.1, on the reverse strand, counting down.
GCGGTTCGGACGTCAAGAGACCACGAGCTTGCAATGGATCGCTTCCACACTGATTTTTCCATTAATGAAGTGAATAAAAGACATGCAACATGGGAGCACACGCTTGGCCTCATATGGGTTTCAGAACTTGAAATATCTTCTCTGATTAATTCAATTAACTCGTCAAATGATATAGACATTATTAAACAGTCGAAGATTTTTTTCCCAGATATTCCTAATTTAAAATACAAGGCTACTATTTGGCCATATACCGCATTAGATGCACCCGATACCGCCTTCTCTTTTTTTGAGCAACATCAAAAAAGTATTGCTTCTTCGGCTTCTATCTTTAAACTGACAACGCCGATATCCGCAAGCCAACCGCTCACTATAGTACGGCCATTATCAACGTGCACTTGGAGTCATAAATCATTAGGCCGGACCTCTCGCTCACACTCGCTGTCTTTCGCTCGCACTATGGGGATGCGTGTTTTAAAAATAATAATAGCAGTATCGATGTATCGATGGAATATCGATGGATTATGATGGATCGATGGTTGGATCGATAAAGATGACAAGAGATATCGATGGATATTATAGATTATGATGAAAATTTTCGATGGGTTATTTGTAATAATTGGTTTAGTTAGTTTTAAACTCATTTGATATTGATGAAAGTGATGATAGTGATGAAAGCGACACGAAGAATTTCAATTTTAATGCCATTTAAAATACCAAATCAAGAAACTCCACATTAAAAAAAATGGTTAAAAAAACGATTTCTATAAAAAAATCCCGATGTATTTTTGTACGACATTCTAAATAATAAATATTTTTCATTTTGTTCGGCAACATTTTAGGGAATTAAATAATGTAAGAAGTATAAATGTAAGCAATGATACAATGTCTACGCAACTACACATAAGTTTTTAAGAGAATAAATTATTTTATTTGATTTGAGTAAATTATCGATAAGCAACGTCGACTTGTTGGACATCCTTACGCGCGTCGTCCGGCCTAATGCTTTATGACTTCAGGTGCACATTGATTTTGGCCGTACAATAACGCCTTCTGTCTGAACACATAACAAAAGTTCGCGGTTCGTACAGTTTACAGTCGCTCATTTCCCGCATGTCTGAACGAGCACTGTCTCTGCGTTAACTCCGTAGGAGAGAACATGATATGATATCGTTATAGCTTCCTGGGGCGGCTGGTTCGGTCGTAGTATTTGACAACTCTCAATGTCGATGCTGCGGGCAAACTCCTCTTCCTAGGATGTTTTAACGACTTTATAGTTATTTCATCTTAAAATGGTTCGCGAAGATTTTGGGACATAACAATCTACTGATCTAATGACGCCAATGCCCAGCAGAGCCCTATCTACACCTACAAGGAAGCGCATACAACACAAACAACGCTGATCATCTTCAGCGTTGCTCTGTCTATCCATATTTTATTTAAACAAAGTTAAAAGGCGATTTGGCAGTGAAGAAAAAAGAGGGTGACGACGAGATTAATTTTGAGCCCGTCGGGCTATATATAACCGGGAAAGATTTCATTTGCTGATGTGATTAAGGCGACGTACTACTTAAAAAATAAACCGTATCTGAGTTTTTAAGCCCCGCCTACTTACCCCCTCCCCTCGCGACGGGGCAGGTGTTTATTATGTTGACTCATCTCGCAGCGATATTCACTCGCTATCGATGTCTGGACTAAACACACTAGGTATACACTATTGCAATGGGATTTATATTTTGGGATTATGCAAGTGTCATGTACCTACGCTGGTGAAGAAGGCTACGCTTTATCATCATCTAAACTTGAACATTATATTAATTTCCCGGCTGCCACTAGTAGGGAAGGTGTTGTGATCGTGCGGAAAAAAATGTTTAGATAACGATAGAGATGTCCATTTTGAGGTCCACCAAGATGATTAAGACCATTTTCAGAGAAATGTATGTCTGTTTGCCTGTATGTAATCTCTCACGATAACTGCCGAGCCGTTGAACCGATTGAGTTGAAATTTGGAACATAGGGATAATATCACCCTGGAATGCGCCCATTAGATTTTGGCTGTCAACTGTTAAACCAAACTATCACTGTCAAAAATTGACAGAAGCCATATCTTACAGAATTTCATTTGCGATATGTCATTTGAAAGCCCCTGAAAAACTGTATTAAGAACAGTCACCTGTCACTAATTAATTTTCGACATTTTAAAATTATTTTAAATGGTGATAGATGACAATTGGAGAAATGCCGTTAACTGTTTTGGATACAGTTTTCCAAGGGCTTTTAAATGACATAAATCGCCATTCATGTTCCGTGAGATACAGCTTTAGTATTTTTTTGATAGTTGTAGTGACAGTTTTTGATAGTATTTTTGGCAGAAAAAACATTTAGCATCGAATTAAAAAACAACATTGTGTATCGAACTATTTATTCGCGGTACAATAGTTCTTTGAGGAGGACATAACGACACCCATCGCCTTGTACATTATCATTAAATAATTATTTAATTAAAAAGTAATATAATTTATTTTTAGATACTGTAAGCACATCATTGTAAACTTTAAAGAAATACACATCATTAAAAATAAATAATTATTAATGAAAATATAAAATCATTAAGACAAAAAATCATGAAGACATTTCTGGTTGGCAAAGTAGTCTGTTATTTCTGAGTAGATACATACATATTAAATGTAAAGAGACGAATAAATACATTTAAAATTGCGCAGTACATTTGAGACTTCCTTTTTGTAGCCTTGACAGTGTCGCTTTGTAGTGGTGCGCCGACTTTTGTAATTAAAATTCATCAAATGATAATACATTTTCAAAAGCCTATTCATCATTATTAATTAGATCTGTACTCAGCACAGATTTGGAATATCGTGTACTTTTCGGTGGCTCTATATTGCCTGTGCTTTGCTTTGGAGTGTTATTGGCAAGTACATTCTCTGTGAGTTCTTTGCTCACTTTGTGATGGAATCACTGAAAACTAACACAAGGGAGAGGAACCGATTTCTTTCGTTTTATCGTGTCGTTTCTTTTATTTGCTTCTTTCAAAGTGTATTCAGGCTCCCTTAAATCCATATTCCCTCATACTCCTGGATCGATAATTTCAGGTAATACACAGTCCATATAAAAACAAACAAGTTTTTTCCATGACATTTGTCCAAATCAAATCATCCGTCTGTAGAGGAGATCGTTTTTACCAGACCAAAATGTAAATAGGCACACTTCCTTTCCAGTTATATCTATCGTTCCAGTTACAGTTTCTTTCCAGCACACTTTCTTTAAAGTTATCCACAATACCACAGATAGTTCATACCTTGTTGAAAACTTACGTTTTTTCGTTCCTCAGCGATTAATTCGCAATTCACGCACGTTTGAGGTCTCTCGTGCCAATACCAACTACGGGAAACATTCCATCGCTTATGGGCTGATATGCACGTACGACTCTTGTTTCTCCACCATCGACATTTTCAACCTCAACCAACCGACGTTCGTTAAAGAATTATTCAAATCAATTGCACCTAACGAGCTTGTTAATACCTATAGTAATTAGTTATATACTTTCTATACAACATATCAGTAGCTACCACAAATATTTATAAATATCTATAAATATTTATTATATATTTATAAATACCTATAAACATCAATAAATATCTGTATCTATATATCCACTATACGACCTATCTATATCTTTATTTATATCTATATACATATACACATACCATCGTCTAACTCCTTCTTCCTAATCACTTCCAATTCCCTACCTCTCCCATCGGTTTTCTATATAATTTTTATATTTAATATGAACTTTGTTTATTTTATAATTAATTTTTAAGTGTAATATGCTGAAATCCAAATGTGTAATAAACGTTTATCGGCGTAATGTTTTTCTTTTTTTTTCTACATGTATGCACACGTATGTATATTGTATGCGCTGTATTTTTCCAGAAATAAAATAAAAAATAAATAAATAAAAAGAAATTATATATGGACCTGTCCTTGAACTTGAACGTACCAGTGATGTTTGATGCTGATTTCAAGTTTTCCATCTTTCTGTTTCCAAAATGTCACTTTTCTTTTTCTTGTCGCTTCCGTTAACCCGATTCTATGCGCTGTAATGGGAAATTTGACTTCAAAAATATAATCATCAGATATTCCATCTGGAGAAGCTCCCAAAAATGGAAATTTAGGGTCAATGAATAATCCACATTGCTGAATTTCCACTTTTTCTAGACATATTTTTCATTCTAGTGCAGTTGTTTCATTTTCTTTTCCATGGCAAATTGATGCTACATTGCTCAAATCCCATTTTCAGTCATGGATTTAACTAAATTGGCGCATTTTGTGTGTTGTTAACTATTGACAATTTTGCCAAAGTTAGACGCAGTTACCATTTTTCTTCGTAATTCCAACCACTCGCTGCTTTCACCTTGAATAACCGTAAGTTTTTCAATTCGCAATCGGTCATTTTTCTATTTTCCAATTCTTGAAATAACAGAGCTTTGCTTTTTTCGAATATTTCTGATGGAACATCGGGTTGGTTGCAATGTTCTCCATAATGCGAATTATTGTTTTTTTTTCAAAAAAACTTTCTGCTTTTATTTCTTTTATAAAGAATGGATTTACTTAAATGCCTCTGTCTTCTTTATTCCACTTTTGATATCCTGCCAGAGGGACTTTTGCCTATACATTTTTTATGTAATCTTGACAGTGGCTGTTTTGTATTAAATGATATAACTGCCGCATTACATCGCGCTTGGTAAGACTGCTTTTGGATGTAATTTGTCCTCTTACCACCAATAAATTTTGCAATGATGCCGTTAAACCTTTCGAGAACATTACTATCTACATCATGAATTAGGCTTCTTGCATGTATTGCTAGGTACGTTTTAAGTTATGTAACGTATTCTTTCCCAAATAATGTCACCCATCAATCAACTCATTGCATTCAGTGTTTCATTTTCCGACAAACAATTTTAAAAACTTCTACATTTATCATGGTTTCCAAATGCATCTATCGGGGTGTTCAAAATGTCATTATACAGGCAATCAATTTTCTCATCAATTGAAAAGTTTTGACATTTATTGTAAGCTACTGCTGATGTAATATTTCTTCGCATTTTTAGATTTGTTTTCACAGGTATTACAAGTTGAATAAAAGCTTTTAAAAAGTAGATACCTACGTTTTGTTTTTTAAATTACAATTCTGCCTATCTGACGGTTTTCTATATTAGAACGGTCAGAATCGTAGCCTAATTGTATATTATATTTATACATGGTGTATAGCTCTGCCATATAGCTCTAACGCAAATGTATTGGCATTATTGACTGTCCCCTTATATACACACATTTTGACTCGCGGGAAGCAAGCTGAAGTGGCGCACTTGTTTTAAACTCGCATAAGATCACACCGGTCGTAGGTTCAAATCCTATCGATATGTATATATTTTTTTTTTTGTTTTTATACATAAAGAAACATTGTTATAAAATGAATGAACACTTTTTATTAAAAAAAGTAATATTGTAAATTAAAAAAAAAAGAAATAAATAAATATTAAATATTATTTTACTTATTATGTGTTTCTATTTTTCAACATATGATTTATCATATTTTTAAACCTCTTTCATTTACACGGTGAAATAGCCAACTAAAACCGATATTTTTTTACTTTCACATCTCCGATCCATTTAACGAAATGTCAATTTGGTAATAATAAGTCATGAAACAGAGCGTCACGAACGCACCCGCATATGTCGGCCTTCGAAGCCGAAATGAACCACGTTTCTAAGAGCCAATAACATTTCACTATAAAAGGTTGGCTGTTATGCCATTTGAATCAGTAACTGATCCCCACATAAGAACCATATTGACCCAATGTCGCTTGCGGCATTTTGAATGCCAGCGCGTCGTCGCGAGAAGAGCGCGCTCATCTCATTGTATGACAAAAATAATATAAACGGGCTCTGCAAAATATTATTTTTAAAATATACTGATATTTTATTTGAAAAAAATAATCGTCAGTACTACAAGTTTATTGTACATAGTTTATGTAAAAAAAAACAAACTTGAAAAAAAACACACAGTAATAAGTAATATTTAACAGTGAATATGGATGAAAGTCACACTTTTTATATATTTTTTTTTAACAAGAAAAACTTATTTTTTTGTATTTGTGCGATAGCATTAAACTTTACAACTCATGTTAAAATGCCGTAGTATTTTTTTTGAGTTTGTTGATCGTGCAGTTTAGAGTGAGGCACGGTTCAAAAAATGCTCTAAAATGAAAATTTCCTATATAGCTCCCAGGTTTATTTAATTTTCTCAATTTTCCAATCCTTTTTTAAAAATCTGAAATAGCTATCTACTTAAGAAAGATACCGTGAATTACGATATTTTTTTTCAGTTGGCTACCATCATCAGTTATTTCAGTATGACGGTTCAAAAATTGACAAAAAATGTAATTTTCGAAATTTACATACTACGTCGCCTTAATGTTGCTAGATAGCCGGAGTAGGATCGTTAATTCCCCCCCTTCCTACCGGCATCCGTGCCAAATTAAAATTGGGATTCGGTAGTATACCGGCAGGCCAGGAAGAGATTTAATCCGTTGTAATTATGTAGATAAAACATAGGTATTCTTAATTAGGAGGTAAGCTAATTAAAAATCGTGTTGATGCTAGTCAAATCTTGGAGCAGATAAATATTTCGTGCCCCCTCGACCAGCTCGCTTTCAGCGTTCCTTGCAACTGCCAATTGTCAATTCTAACTATGCACAAAATGCTTTTCTTTATAGAGCTTGTCATCATTACAACTCGGTGTTTATGGATGTTGATAAATTTGCCACAACCCCAGACACATTTAAAAATCTAATTATGAATATATTACAATTTAATTAAGTAATCTCTTTATTATGAAAATAGTTATTCTCCTCTTATGTTTGTATTTACATAACTTTTTTCTATTTTTCGTTTCTCATAAAATGTGTCATTACATAATTATATATTTTTTCTTATTATCTATTTAATAATTAATTCATTTATTACCATATTAATATACATGTTTATGAATCTATTTACTGTTTTTTTCTGATCTATTTACTTTATATTTACTCTTTTAATACTTTGGACTGTTTAGTAACTTAGCAATTACTTTTCAGGATATTTTCTGTTTATATAAAAAACCCTAATATTTTCACTTTAAAAAATGCTTGTATATATTAAACTTTTGTTTTATATAGAATAACGTACTATATGACCGTTTAATTGGTGGAGACATATAAATGGTTTATGTTTGTTATATTTTGACTAGGTAAATATGTTTTTTGTACTGTTTGTTTCCCGAATAAAATAAAATAAAGTATGCTGTGTATACTGAAAGCAGATCGACACATGAGTAGGTTCATCTTAATAAATCTAGGGCGGAGTTCTCTACAAGACTGTAATGTCGTCGTTATTGCAATCATATAAAACAATCTATGACTTGTTTGACAAACATGCAAGAATCACGCAGCCAGCAAACAACCAATCACTTGCATTTGTCTCTGGTCTCTTATCTTCTTTGGCACTAATAATAATCACCTTTTACTTTTTCACGACTGCCCAACAAAAAAGGGTGTAATGTGTTCAGGGTTCATCTAGTATGTTTTCTGTATCTTTCTTACACCATAACTTCAGAGGAAACTCCCCTGCACCTCATGTGCGAGCGTAGCCCGTGGATGCGTAAAAGATACCACCACTTGGGTGGTCATTACCTCCAACTGAGCAGGTAAAACATGTCTATGGATATGCACTGTTTCCTAAGCAGCGGGGGTGGATGTTGACCTGTTGTCAAGCCACTCTTGAAATGACCATGGGCCACTCGATCCCGTGTCGCACTACGGGCAAATAACGCGCAGGTCCGCGATAAATTTTAATTGAATTGCCGCCGTAATACAACAGGCAGAGGTCGCGTAAACGACTTTGGACCCGTAACTCCTTCCGCAATCAGTCGAAATGCATAACAGATAGGCGTCGCCGCACCGTGCGCAAATCGTCCAGTGGCGCCGGGATGCAATCCCGCCGGGGGAAACCGGTCCACCAGTTTTGAGGCCTGAGACACGAGAGTCTTACCCGGGGTGGTCTTCCACTTGAGGAGGCTTCTGAATAGGAGCTGAGTGGATCTTGTGGTTCAAGCTGCACGAAACCGTTCACCACCCGTATATTCAGTAGCAAAGTGGCGACTATCTGGATGTTGCACGTCTGAACGTTAAAGTTAATATGATAAAGGTCCGCGAGAGGTCGAGAATAGGCCTCGCCTCTCTAAATCAAAATCGATAGTGTGGATAGTGCCCGGTGCGCTCCAGGGGGGTCATAAAATCCGCGATTCTGCCGCAAACCGCACCGCCATCCCAAACGTACTTATAATAATTCACGCACCAGGCGCCTCGTAGTCCGCGTAATGTAGCAATTGCGCGCCCACCGTGTCGTTATGTGTCCGTACGGATGAGGCTGCTGGCCCTGAAATACGGCCGGGTTTATTGTTACATATTGACATTGTAGCGATAGGAGATACTACTCCTGATTTAAGCATACGCGGATATGGTTTATCTGTCGTCGATGTGGCAGGGGACGGATGCAGAAACTTCCACGAGCTTATAAAATTGAAGACTATCGCGGTTGTTTGACATTATACATAGGATAGATACGAATTTACCGCGTGAAATTTGTAGCACCCGACGTTTCGGTGACGTTGCAGCCGCCGTTGTCCAGGGTAGACTGAAAGAGCTGTCAATCCGTTGTTCAGCGGGTAGGCCGCATACCGCTGCCGCCACTGCGTAGGTAATAACGGTGGTGGGGGCCCGGGAAGTAGAATTGTGTTTTGCTATCCAAGGAACAATTCAATACTTCTTTCCTCGCATGATCCGGGAAGCCATTGATCATACGAAACTACAGTATATTCTTATTTTCGTATTCTTCTTCTCCGTCGTTCCCTCGTTTTTTTTTCTCTTTAATTGAAAAAACAACAGATTTACATCAGTCTTGCGTACTAGAGATAATATTACATTAAGTTATTTGATATAAATCTAAAAACGTTGAGGTACTTAACGTTTACGAGGTACAAACGTTAACGTTGTATTACTGAGGATCGTGGCCACTTAGACAACAGTTTGCCTACGAGGCTCCTCCACTTCGACCTGTCTTCTGCATGGCGGGTCGCAGATTGTATTGACTCTTTTGTAACTTCTTTGATGAGGACGTTCTATTTGGCCGGTGATCGGGAGCTAACGGGCCCATGATGAGATGGCCACGATGGCCCATGTGTTCAGGGTCGGTCACACTCACGGGTCAACACCCATCCGACGGCCTCCACGCACGGGGTGCGAACCTGGGTAGGATACTGGGTCAACCAGTCTCCCCTGGGAATCAAACCTCTGGCGCTCCTGGACGGTCTGCGCACCGTGCGGTGCAAGCCAATCGATTGTGCTCTCCGACAAACAGTCGGGGGAGTCTGGGAACTGTATTGTTTCCTATAGAGCGGGGGTGGTTGCGTACCTTACGGCGACTGCTCTTGAATTGACCATTGGCCATCCGATCCCGGTTCAGAGCCGGGCAAAGGACGCCTTGGTCCGCGATAGATTCGGTGTACTCCGTTTCACCGATTCGTAAGGGAGAGGACCGCGCAAGCGACCTCGAACTCGGAACCAAACGAGAGACCGGAGAAATCTGGTCACAATTGGAAGTGAGGGCGCGAGTATCTCGAGCCCGCCGGGTTTATTCCTGGCTAACTCGCAATAAGGCGTTGGACTCTCACGGGTTGTAGCGTAGCTAGACGTTGGATTGTTATTGTCCAAAGTCTTCTACGTTCACCGCAGGTCGATAGAACGACTAGTCGTTAAAACGTCCTGTGGTGACGGGCTCGCCCGTTGTAGTCGACACCGCAAGATGGCCGGTGATCTGCCTCTGCCTCTTCTTCCCTCCACTTGATCCCCGGAAAGCATTTTCTCCAGATTCTCTGGGTTTTTCCTGGCAACATGACCGAAGAACTGCAGGACCCTTCTCATGCATACGGTGGAGAGCCTCACTTGGATGCCGAGTTCTTCCAGGACAGATTTGTTGGTGCGGCGTGCTGTCCATGGGATTCCTAGCATTTTACTCCAACACCACATCAGTGCATCGATTTTGGTGCGTATCCGAGCCTTCAGGGTCCATGTCTCCAATGCATAAAGAAATATCGAGAAAACCAGAGCTTGAAACAGCCTGACGTTAGTCCGCCTTTCTTATACCCGATTCTTCCACAGCCTTTCTAGCTTGCTCATGGCCGATCTTGCCATCTGGCTTCTGCGTGAGACTTCCTTTTTGCAGTTTCCGTCGTTGCATATCATGGAGCCCAGATGGACAAAGTATTTCACAGCTTGAAGGTCACTCAGCTGGTTGGTGCGTTGCATGGTTCCAGCCCGGTCCACAAACGTGAGTTCCGTATTAACCGTGCGTTTTAACCTGGTTCCGTATTAACCGTGCGTATTAACCTGGCTCCGTATTAACCATGCGTAAAATGTTCAACAAAATTAAGGATGAAAAATTGTTATCTATACTAATATTATAAAGAAGTAATGTTTCTAAGTTTGTAAAGAAGTAATGTTTGTACGTTTGTAAATTTGTATGTAGGGGGGGTAATCTCCGAAACTACTCATCCGATTTGAAAAATTCTTTCACTAGTAAAAAGCTCCATTATCGACAAATGCTATAGCTTATATTTAGCTTATATTGGTTTTCAATACGAAATTAAGTCGGAGAAAATGAGCTGGTTAGTTGCTTTATCGACGTGCGCTAATAAAACGCCTTAATATATGTGAAACTAATAAATAATAAAACATCAACCTCAAAGAGAAATATATAAAAAAGTCCGCGACAGCATATATCCAACGTATATATTAAAACTACAATACCTACTTTTATATTTCAAAAAATTGTAAAAATAAATAGGCAATGTTTTTTGAAGACATTAGCAATAAATTAAGAATCCTTACGAAAATAAATTATTCCATTATCACGAGTGTTTAATAGAGATAAAATTAGACATTTACTGTAAGTATTTAGGTGGTATGGTTAAAGAGAAATCATGAAATTAGTAACGCCTGCAAGCACATCAAAATACCTAGCAGGCGGCATCAACGGCTGCTGGCCCAGCAAGGTCAGCGTTTAGCGGAAGGCGGCGCGGGTTGTGAGGAACAAGACGCGTTCCTACGAGACAGGTAGCGTGTATCTGAGGGGGGACGTCTTGCACTATATAGCTTATAAAAAGGCAAATAAACGCCACCCGTATAATCATAGAAAGAAATCGATTCGAAACTTTACGCGAAGCGAAGTTGTGAGCAACAGCTAGTTCCGTGTAAAACTGTAATAACAAAATGGTAATGTAAGAATCAATCCAATATTTTTCTCAGTGTATAATGCGCAGAACCCGTTCGATTCTTTTATTTGCATCTGAAAGGCAAAACTTCCCTCGAGTAATAATTTGACGCTTCGTCGCTGATTTCGCGCTTTCCGTCTTGCTGAACCTGCACATGACGCCACTATCCAACATGACTTAATTAATTAATTAACTAATGGCTAAAGGGACGGCCTGTGTTTTCGGCTAGTTAAGGGGGGCGGGGTGGGGGGAGCGGCTTCGAGGCCTCGTTCAATTTCACCGATTGGATTAATCGTTACGCCGAAACAAATTATTATTCGTCCAACTGACCAGTGACATTAAAAAGAGTGGATGGTTATGACAGTGATTAGGAGAGACAACGTAGACATTAGAGAGGGAGAGATAATGCGTGGGTGATTCTGTTTGATCTTTGTTGGAAGCAGGTAGTTTGACCTACCTTGACACTGACCCTAAACACATGGGTCTTCGTGGGTAAACTGCAACAGGGCCCATTAGCTACCACGACGACGCAGTATATAGGGGCGAACACACTATCGGACGCGTCCGCTGCCGCGGCTTATGGACAGTATGCACAGTCGTTTGGGACGTGGCTTGCCAGATCTCTATCGGACGTCCGAAGCCTCGAGGTCGCCTCCGCGACTGACGTCCGATAATGTGCACGGCTCAATAGAAATTCATTACACAGATCGCGCCCATAAGCCGCGGCTAACGTACGCGTCCGATAGTGTGTTCGCCCCTTAATTCTGAAATCGCGCTTCGGCTTATATTATTCGGTTTTTATTATGCAATTTTAAATTGTGACTTGTCAGTACGCGCTCTAATGCAGCCGACGCGGTGCTTTACTCTCTTCTCTCTGCGAGTAAATTCGCCAATATGGCGCGGAGCCAACTTTTTGCAGCGCTGGACCGAAATGAAATTGTTCTCCATAAGATAACGCCGCTCCGGCGCGCTTGCTGAAACGCCGTAAACGCGTATAATGAATGTTATACAGTGAAATAGGTAAATCGGGTTAGTTTATGTGTAGATTATTAGGTAAAACATGGAATTAAACGAGTGATCATTACAGACTATACTACAAACTTTAGTTTTCTACAAGTCTTCGCCAATTCGTGTAATACGATCGGCGTTCATATACCAGTGTTTAATGTATGCTAGACAGCACCTCGCAGAAACTGCAATTAATGCAGGCATTCACTCGCATCATACCCGCGGTAGCTGCCTTTTAAGCATACCTAGCATTAAATTCTATAATCTTTTCCCTACAAAATTTAAACAGCTGGAGGACATAAAATTTAAAAAAAACATTAAGGAGATGCTGATAGGTCACCCTTTCTATAATCTGGCCGAATTTGAGGGCCATGATTAAATATTGTGCCCATTTAAATTACTTAAAAAGTAGAGCCTTATTGTCTGATTATTTTATATGGTCTTATATCTGTACTTTTAGTTTAAAATGCATAACGTAGCTTTAATTTGATTATTTAACATTTTACTGACAATTTGAAAATTACGATGAATAATTTTACAACGTATCTTTTCGAATTACTAACTACTTCGAATATTAGACTTCTATTTTGATTATTTATATTTATAGTTTGACAATCTAGTAGTTAATTCTTGACTGCCTATGTATAATCAGTAAAGAGTAGTAACGAGACTTACTACCTATCCCAATTGTTTTGACACGTCCAAGAGCGGTCTTTAGATGTCAATTGGACACGACGAAAATGTAATGTAATGTAAATGTAATACATTGTGGTGTGGTTCTTGCCCGTGCAGTGGGTGTCTCGGGTCGTCTTATCGCCTTTAGGCGTTCAGGAAAAAGTCACTTATGGTGCGGTATCTACAGTGTGAGTTATTAATTAGCAACACCTTAAATTAGGCGAGTAAACAAAAAATAATTTTTTTTTTCGAAAAAAAAAAATTTTTTTTTTGAAAGATAGTATAAAAAAAGAGTTAAGCGCGTTGCGCCATCTAGCGGTAGGTAAAATATCGCAGACATTGTTTATTCGCGTTATTTTACCTATTGTTAGATGGCACAGCGCGTTCAACGCTTGACAAACTTTTATTATCAGTCAGGTTTTTCAAATTTGCCAAAAAAAAAAGGTTTTTTGGGTATTCCCAAAAATTGCTTATTTGCTCGTACTGATTCACCCACTTTAAGGATGTCACTTATTAAAAAAATAATCTGTATAGAATACAGATTACAGAATCTGTATTAATATGGACGAATAAACAACCACTTCTTGAGATAAAATATTTTTTTCGTTATTATTTTACCGACTGCGCCGGTAAAAGACAATTGAGCAACCACAACTTTTACCCTTGTAATGAAAAAAATAAGATATTTCATCAAATCTTAAAATCAGAATAACCTTCGTATTAAAATAAATTAGGCAGTGACATAAAAACCAGCCCCATTTGTCATTTGTTTAAAAGCAAAATAAATAAATGGCTGCTGCAAAAAGAGCGTTTACCTATCCATGCCATGATCGATGTAGTAAAATAAGTTGAAGTTGACTTAACATATATTGTGTTTATATGTATGTATGTGTGTATATGTGTATTCTAATGTATTTAGTATTTCAATTTCCTATAATATTGTAATTTTTATTAAATTTTTATTATTATATATATATATATATTTTCTTATTATTTTTTTTTATTATTATTATTATTATTATTGTGTTTGGTTGGTTCATCGACCCTCGTTGTAAATGTAAAAATATAAATTGCTTGCCTTGGAACGGGTATATCCCAGTTGGGCAGCCAGTGAATAAAAGAGGAAAGTTTTAGCCATTTGTTTTAATATTATACTTATTGTAAATGGTTAATTTGATAATTCCAATAAAAATAAAAATAAAATAAAATAATTTTTTTCAACCCTGTACGATACGGTAATCTAAAGCTATGCTAAGTTTCATGGCACAGTGGTTTAGTATTTGAGAGTTATTCGCATTGGCGTTTTGCATGAAGAACGACCCTTCACCGACCTTTTAATACTATACATGCATAATCTAGATGTGCCAAACACAGACTTGAGGAATTTCCCACCTCTAAATAATAATTAAGCCCAAGAGGGAGTCGGGTAAAACGGGAGAGACCTTAAGATGCTATTTAAGGCGACCCAATAAAATCCCGCCCCAGTGGATTCCGGCAACGTACCTACCGCGAGCACTCGCAAGTATTGAAGGGGGTAGACTTTACGAGGGTCCCGAAACTACCCACAAAATGACTCCATTTGATGATAAACCTGTGTACTGTGTACGGCCTGCCTATAACAGTTTACATGGGGGGCGCGGCGTTAAACATCGCTTATACAAGAAGCATTAAGTTACCCTTTGTAACTAGTGCTGTTTGGTGTGTGTTTGTCTTTGTTGCTTAGTTGTTAATCAACTACGGATAGGTGTTATGCAGTTTGTCCTTTCTATGCTCCTTCGTATTCTCCTCTGCACTGAGAAAAATATTGGATTTCTTCTTACCTTAACATTTTGTTGAATTACAAGGAATTTTGTTGAAACTCCATGTTAATGTTAATTCTTTACGTCGCGACCTTGGGATGTCGGTTCTGTCAGCATGTAGTAGTATTACGTACGGTTATAGTCGGGCACATAAATCATGATAAAAATACAGTATACTGATATTTCCGTATCAACCGTAAGGAAAATGTTGATACATATAATAGAGTAATGAATTTTAACATTTTTTTTGTAATTCAACAAAACTACGATCGAGACATCGTTATTCTGTATGAAACCGTAATATGGAATCCGCTATGTTTCTCAGTGTAGTTCGCTGAATTATTATGATAAATAAATAAATAACAACGAAGAAACGTATAAACATTTTCCTTACGGTTAATATGGAAATAACAATATACTGTAGTTTCAACATGATTTATGTACCCGACTATAACCGTACGCTTTTTGCTATCCCAAGGTCGCGACATGAAGAAATAACATTGTTTTAATACTACGACACGGTAACTGCCATCACGCAAACACCGTTACGCGTCATGTAATTAATACGTATGGACCTCAGGCTGCGTTATATACGTAATCCTTGTTGAACCATGCATATTTCCGTTTATTAAACCGTTACATTTTACTCAGTGTGGTTCTGAGTTGAGTTTGTTTATTTCAACGGTTTTCTGTTTGTGTAGCCGGGCTAATTAATAAAGAAAAATATCTGACCGAAACATGTTGCCATTGAAAATCAACAAGAAATTAAATACAAATTTTCACAAATTAATAGGTTGTATGAATATTGTTTATGACTAGCTTTACAAGAGCTGATCTGGACGTATCAGCAAACTGCCTGTCCAGAATAAATAATAATAATAATAATAATAATAATGATAAAGGCGTGTCGGAACAAACTCAGGTCATGTCGGCAAAAAATAAACAAAAAAATACTCTTAGCCACAGAAATGGAAAATACTCGTTGGAACGAAACAACGCAAAAAGAGCACTTTAAAATGTCAAGCAAAATAAAAACCTACTTAAAGAGAATTATTTACCTAAAATAACGAAATATTGAAAATTAGTGTACCTGTTCAAACAGACAGAACGCACATTTGTTGCGAAAGACAGGGACCGCTGCTTGGCTCGCGTGTCTGCCGCGTAACATTATCCAAGTAACATTATGAAAAAAAATGTGTCGGGAGAATCATTTACTGTATTAAAAAAATAGAGATGCTTTGCCTTTGACATACCTTTGTTAACAGGTGAAAACAAAGATGGTCAAGTCCATTTCAACCATGCGTTTCCACCATATTGGCCATTTTAGCCATGCATGTTTCGGTAAAATAATATTATTTAAGGGAAAAGTAAGATAATTAAAAACATATTAAGGAATCTATCAAGCGAGGAGCTGTTCGGACCGACTTTGTGTAGTCATATTGAATTTGGAGGTTTAAGATGTCTAAGCTGCAGAACGATAGAGTCATAAATGCGACTTCTCATTTTCTAGATTGAATAATAGAATACTCTAAATTGGAACGACGGGAACCGTAGGAAAGTGATCCACAAGGATCGTCGAGGGGTCCTGAATATATTCGATCACATGCGCGCCAGTTAGCCGCCTCCCCTGCTTCATTGCGAGCCGAGTTTTATTCCTGAATGGTTGTACGTTATTTTTCTGTGAGCTTTCAATTGTTTTCTGTGCACAAAATGTTCTGCCTATGGAAATGTATAGGCAAATAAAGGAAGTCTACGGCGGTAGCGCAATGAGCGAGGCTTCAGTGAGAAATGGTGCATACTATTTTAATCAAGGAAGAATTAATGTGCACAGCGAAGATCGGAGTGGGAGGCCATCAGGGAACTAACGCTGTTGGAGTTGACCACGAATACCGATTTGTTCAGGGTCGGTCACACTCACGGGTCAACACCCACCCGGCGGCCTCCACGCATGAAGTGCAAGCCCGGACAGGACTCTGGCCTGAGAGCTAGTTTCCCCCATGAGTCGATCTTCTGGCGCTCCTGAACGGTTTGCGCGCCGTGCGGCGTCAGCCAATCGATTGTGCATTCTGACTAACAGTCTGGGGAGTCTGGAAACAGTACTGTCTCCTATAGCGGGGGTAGTTGTTCACCTTACGGCGACTGGTCTTGGAACTCGTAACTAGTCGAGAGACTGGAGCAATCTGGTTGCAACTGGTAGTAAGGGCGCGAGTGTCGGCCCGCTTGTTGACACACCTGGCTATCTCGCGGTAAGGCGTTGGCCTCTTACGGGCATGTGGCGGAGTTCATAACGGACACAGAACGATCTAATTTCGTTAAAACTTCCTGAGGTGACGGGTTCGCCCGTTATAGTCGACAGCTCTAGTTGTGAGGCCATCACAGGTTACAGATGAGTTGAAAGCAAAAGATGAGGACAACATTCAGGAAAATTGATTATCATTTATTATCGAAATTAAAGGAATATTTGAGAGAAAAACAGTTCGCAACAGATTAATACCTTAAACAAGAAGTGACATCCTAGTTCAGATCTTTGGCGGTAGAGGAATACAACATTGGAATTAAAAAACTGGTGCTACGTTACAATTTATTCCGTGATTAGTCCTAGATGTCAATCCTGCAAAAAAAAAACACTATTCATTTGGTGGAACAGTCCACGAGAAATGCAAAAAAAAAGTGTTTCTGTGCAAAACTTTCTCCTTTTTGGGATTAGGTGCGGTCTGTTTGCCGTTACTAGTGTAGCTTAATGGTGTAAATATAAATGATGATTCTTATGATCATAATAGTAGTGGAAGGAAAAAGTCACTTATGGTGCGGTATCTACAGTGTGAGTTATTAATTAGCAACACCTTAAATTAGGCGAGTAAACAAAAAATTATTTTTTTTTTCGAAAAAAAAATTTTTTTTTTGAAAGATAGTATAAAAAAAGAGTTAAGCGCGTTGCGCCATCTAGCGGTAGGTAAAATATCGCAGACATTGTTTATTCGCGTTATTTTAGCTATTGTTAGATGGCACAGCGCGTTCAACGCTTGACAAACTTTTATTATCAGTCAGGTTTTTCAAATTTGCCAAAAAAAAAAGGTTTTTTGGGTATTCCCAAAAATTGCTTATTTGCTCGTACTGATTCACCCACTTTAAGGATGTCACTTATTAAAAAAATAATCTGTATAGAATACATTAATATGGACGAATAAACAACCACTTCTTGAGATAAAATATTTTTTTCGTTATTATTTTACCGACTGCGCCGGTAAAAGACAATTGAGCAACCACAACGTTTACCCTTGTAATGAAAAAAATAAGATTTTTCTTCAAATCTTAAAATCAGAATAACCTTCGTATTAAAATAAATTAGGCAGTGACATAAAAACCAGCCCCATTTGTCTTTTGTTTAAAAGCAAAATAAATAAATGGCTGCTGCAAAAAGAGCGTTTACCTATCCATGCCATGATCGATGTAGTAAAATAAGTTGAAGTTGACTTAACATATATTGTGTTTATATGTATGTATGTGTGTATATGTGTATTCTAATGTATTTAGTATTTCAATTTCCTATAATATTGTAATTTTTATTAAATTTTTATTATTATATATATATATATATATATATATATATATATATATATATATATATATATATATATATATATATATATATATATATATATATATATATATATATATATATATATATATTCTTATTATTATTTTTTTTTATTATTATTATTATTATTGTGTTTGGTTGGTTCATCGACCCTCGTTGTAAATGTAAAATTATAAATTGCTTGCCCTGGAACGGGTATATCCCAGTTGGGCAGCACTAGCCAGTGAATGAAAGAGGAAAGTTTTAGCCATTTGTTTTAATATTATACTTATGTAAATGGTTAATTTGATAATTCTAATAAAAATAAAAATAAAATAAAATATTTTTTTTCAACCCTGTACGATACGGTAATCTAAAGCTATGCTAAGTTTCATGGCACAGTGGTTTAGTATTTGAGAGTTATTCGCATTGGCGTTTTGCATGAAGAACGACCCTTCACCGACCTTTTAATACTATACATGCATAATCTAGATGTGCCAAACACAGACTTGAGGAATTTCCCACCTCTAAATAATAATTAAGCCCAAGAGGGAGTCGGGTAAAACGGGAGAGACCTTAAGATGCTATTTAAGGCGACCCAATAAAATCCCGCCCCAGTGGATTCCGGCATTCGGCAACGTACCTACTGCGAGCACTCGCAAGTATTGAAGGGGGTAGACTTTACGAGGGTCCCGAAACTACCCACAAAATGACTCCATTTGATGATAAACCTGTGTACTGTGTACGGCCTGCCTATAACAGTTTACATGGGGGGCGCGGCGTTAAACATCGCTAAATACAAGAAGCATTAAGTTACCCTTTGTAACTAGTGCTGTTTGGTGTGTGTTTGTCTTTGTTGCTTAGTTGTTAATCAACTACGGATAGGTGTTATGCAGTTTGTCCTTTCTATGCTCCTTCGTATTCTCCTCTGCACTGAGAAAAATATTGGATTTCTTCTTACATTAACATTTTGTTGAATTACAAGGAATTTTGTTGAAACTCCATGTTAATGTTAATTCTTTACGTCGCGACCTTGGGATGTCGGTTCTGTCAGCATGTAGTAGTATTACGTACGGTTATAGTCGGGCACATAAATCATGTTAAAAATACAGTATAGTGATATTTCCGTATCAACCGTAAGGAAAATGTTGATATATATAATAGAGTAATGAATTTTAACATTTTTTTTTGTAATTCAACAAAACTACGATCGAGACATCGTTATTCTGTATGAAACCGTAATATGGAATCCGCTATGTTTCTCAGTGTAGTTCGCTGAATTATTATGATAAATAAATAAATAACAACGAAGAAACGTATAAACATTTTCCTTACGGTTAATATGGAAATAACAATATACTGTAGTTTCAACATGATTTATGTACCCGACTATAACCGTACGCTTTTTGCTATCCCAAGGTCGCGACATGAAGAAATAACATTGTTTTAATACTACGACACGGTAACTGCCATCACGCAAACACCGTTACGCGTCATGTAATTAATACGTATGGACCTCAGGCTGCGTTATATACGTAATCCTTGTTGAACCATGCATATTTCCGTTTATTAAACCGTTACATTTTACTCAGTGTGGTTCTGAGTTGAGTTTGTTTATTTCAACGGTTTTCTGTTTGTGTAGCCGGGCTAATTAATAAAGAAAAATATCTGACCGAAACATGTTGCCATTGAAAATCAACAAGAAATTAAATACAAATTTTCACAAATTAATAGGTTGTATGAATATTGTTTATGACTAGCTTTACAAGAGCTGATCTGGACGTATCAGCAAACTGCCTGTCCAGAATAAATAATAATAATAATAATAATAATAATGATAAAGGCGTGTCGGAACAAACTCAGGTCATGTCGGCAAAAAATAAACAAAAAAATACTCTTAGCCACAGAAATGGAAAATACTCGTTGGAACGAAACAACGCAAAAAGAGCACTTTAAAATGTCAAGCAAAATAAAAACCTACTTAAAGAGAATTATTTACCTAAAATAACGAAATATTGAAAATTAGTGTACCTGTTCAAACAGACAGAACGCACATTTGTTGCGAAAGACAGGGACCGCTGCTTGGCTCGCGTGTCTGCCGCGTAACATTATCCAAGTAACATTATGAAAAAAAATGTGTCGGGAGAATCATTTACTGTATTAAAAAAATAGAGATGCTTTGCCTTTGACATACCTTTGTTAACAGGTGAAAACAAAGATGGTCAAGTCCATTTCAACCATGCGTTTCCACCATATTGGCCATTTTAGCCATGCATGTTTCGGTAAAATAATATTATTTAAGGGAAAAGTAAGATAATTAAAAACATATTAAGGAATCTATCAAGCGAGGAGCTGTTCGGACCGACTTTGTGTAGTCATATTGAATTTGGAGGTTTAAGATGTCTAAGCTGCAGAACGATAGAGTCATAAATGCGACTTCTCATTTTCTAGATTGAATAATAGAATACTCTAAATTGGAACGACGGGAACCGTAGGAAAGTGATCCACAAGGATCGTCGAGGGGTCCTGAATATATTCGATCACATGCGCGCCAGTTAGCCGCCTCCCCTGCTTCATTGCGAGCCGAGTTTTATTCCTGAATGGTTGTACGTTATTTTTCTGTGAGCTTTCAATTGTTTTCTGTGCACAAAATGTTCTGCCTATGGAAATGTATAGGCAAATAAAGGAAGTCTACGGCGGTAGCGCAATGAGCGAGGCTTCAGTGAGAAATGGTGCATACTATTTTAATCAAGGAAGAATTAATGTGCACAGCGAAGATCGGAGTGGGAGGCCATCAGGGAACTAACGCTGTTGGAGTTGACCACGAATACCGATTTGTTCAGGGTCGGTCACACTCACGGGTCAACACCTACCCGGCGGCCTCCACGCATGAAGTGCAAGCCCGGACAGGACTCTGGCCTGAGAGCTAGTTTCCCCCATGAGTCGATCTTCTGGCGCTCCTGAACGGTTTGCGCGCCGTGCGGCGTCAGCCAATCGATTGTGCATTCTGACTAAGTCTGGGGAGTCTGGAAACAGTACTGTCTCCTATAGCGGGGGTAGTTGTTCACCTTACGGCGACTGGTCTTGGAACTCGTAACTAGTCGAGAGACTGGAGCAATCTGGTTGCAACTGGTAGTAAGGGCGCGAGTGTCGGCCCGCTTGTTGACACACCTGGCTATCTCGCGGTAAGGCGTTGGCCTCTTACGGGCATGTGGCGGAGTTCATAACGGACACAGAACGATCTAATTTCGTTAAAACTTCCTGAGGTGACGGGTTCGCCCGTTATAGTCGACAGCTCTAGTTGTGAGGCCATCACAGGTTACAGATGAGTTGAAAGCAAAAGATGAGGACAACATTCAGGAAAATTGATTATCATTTATTATCGAAATTAAAGGAATATTTGAGAGAAAAACAGTTCGCAACAGATTAATACCTTAAACAAGAAGTGACATCCTAGTTCAGATCTTTGGCGGTAGAGGAATACAACATTGGAATTAAAAAACTGGTGCTACGTTACAATTTATTCCGTGATTAGTCCTAGATGTCAATCCTGCAAAAAAAAACACTATTCATTTGGTGGAACAGTCCAGGAGAAATGCAAAAAAAAAGTGTTTCTGTGCAAAACTTTCTCCTTTTTGGGATTAGGTGCGGTCTGTTTGCCGTTACTAGTGTAGCTTAATGGTGTAAATATAAATGATGATTCTTATGATCATAATAGTAGTGGAAGATTACCTTAGCGTATATCTGACGAACGTCTAGCAATTTAGATTCTTTATACAAGATCTCAGAAGGATACCGGTAGGGTTTTCTGTGGATTAATAAAAGTGTTTATTTGCAAAACTTGTTCTCCTTCTTGGAATTAAGTACTATATGTTTGCTGTTACTCGTGTAACTTGACTGTGGTGAATATAAATGATGATTCATGATCATGCTAGTAGAGTAGGAATACCTTAGCGAATATCTGAAGAACGTCTAGCACTGCATTCTTTATACAAGTTCTCAGAAGGATACCGGTAGGGCAGTTTGTAGATTAAAATGTTTCTGCGCAAAACTTGTTTTCCGTTTTGGCACCAAGTTCTATATGTTTGTTGTTACCCGTGAAACTAGACTATGCTGAATATAAATTATGATTCTCATGATCATGCTAGTAGAGTAGGAATACCTTAGCCAATATTTGACGAACGTCTATCACTTTAGATTCTATATACAAGTTCTCAGAAGGATGTCGGTAGGGCTTTTTGCAGATTAAAGTGTTTCTGAGCAAAACTTGTTAAATAATGAATAAAATGATGATTATTAAGATCATAATAGTAGAGTAGGATTACCTTATCGAATATCTGACGAACTTCTAGCACTTTAGATTTTTTATACAAGTGCTCAGAAGGATATCGGTAGGGCTTTTTGCAGATTAAAGTGTTTCTGAGCAAAACTTGTTAAATTATTAATAAAATAATGATTCTTAAGATCATAATAGTAGAGTAGGATTACCTTAACGAATATCTGACGAACTTCTAGCACTTTAAATTCTTTAAACAAGTTCTCAGAAAGATACCGGCAGGGCTTTTTGTGAATTAATAAAAGTATTTCTAAGCACAACTGGTTCTCCTTTTTGACATTAATTGCTGTCTGTTTGCTCTTACTCTTGTAAGTTGACTGTGTTGAATATAAATGATGATTTTCATGATAAAAATAGTAGGATTACCTTAGCGTATATCTGACGAACGTCTAGCACTTGTGATTCCTTAAACAAGCAGCTATTACAGCCAAGATAATTAGGAGATTTATTAAAAGCTATATAATTACAATATCCCAAATGACGTAAGCCCATCTTGTTTTGCGTAATCCTCTAGACTGACGTAATACTGCGGTTAAGCTTAGATAAAGTTCGTGTATACATATACCCACGTTGCCCGAAAGGCGGAGTCAAAAGTCCCGAGATGCGAGCGAGTTCGCAGCGTAATAAGTAGAGTAGGCACACACGATTTAGATTAGGCGTCGGACCGGCGCCATGGACCGCGAAAAAGGGAGGGAAACGAGGGAGGAGGATGCCTCCCAATTGAAGCGAACAACGTAAAAGACAGTGAAAGGACGAGTGCGAAGTTGGTTGCTCCATAGCTTTTATTTAGTAAGTGGCTATTTTTGTAGCTCGCATTAAATAGCAATAGATTATAAGAAAAATTTAAACTGTTCTGAGCCGCTATCCGTTTCGGAAATATTGATACAATTTGACGAACGTTGCAAAGACGAAACAAACCCTGTACCATTGAATATAGATAAAGGTTACGGGGAAGAACAATCAATGTAATAATTTTGAAAATTTTACTAACTTAAAATATGAACTTTTAGCCAGGGTCTGATTGAGTAAGAAAAAAATGTATTTATCGATAAACGAAAAATATAGGGTTTTCCAATAAGGGCGGGTCGATATTGACAGTCTGTGGCGGCCATGTTGTTTTGGCGGCGTCTGTCAAATCTGTTATTTATTATTGACACTAGGCCTCTACTGGCAGCAGACAGTAAACGTCGATGTGGAGATTTTAAGAAAAGTGCGACAGGGATGTATATTATCGCCATTGCTGTGCAATTTATACGCTGAAGAGATCTTCTCAGAAGCCCTTGAACACGCAACTGAATTGATCGTTGTAGATGGGAGACCCCTCAACAACATTCGATACGCCGATGATACTAGTCTCCTTGCCAGCTCTATCGAAGACCTACAGTCTGCTTAATCGGGTTGAGTCGATCAGTGCACAAAATGGTCTGAATATAAACATCAAGAAGACCAAGTTCATGGTTGTCGGACGTACGTCGTCAGCGCCACCCTCTACATCAAGAACCAACCTCTGGAGAGGGTTCGCTAATATAAATAACTTGGCTGTATTGTGAATGATCAAGAAGACCATAGTGTGGAAGTCAGATGTCGCATCGAATAAGCTAGAGCTGCGTTTATCAAAATGAGCCAACTTTTTTGCAACCGTAGTCTCAAACTCTCCACTAGATGCCGCCTGATGCGGTGTTACACATTTTCAGTCCTGTACAGAGTAGAAGGGTGGACTACAACCCAGACTTTGTGTAAAAGATTAGAAGCTTTCGAAATGTGGATTTACAGGAGAATATTGAAAATATCTTGGACGGATAGTCACAAATGAGACGGTGCTGCAAAGAATGCACAAAGGATTGTAATTACTGAAGACCATAAAGACATATTGAGATGTCAACCACAACGGGCGAACCCGTCACCGCAGAACGTTTTAACGATTCATCGTTCTATCGACCGTGCAGTGAGCGTAGAAGACTTTGGACATAACAAATCCGACGTCTAGAAGTACAACCTACGCCACAACCCGTTAGAAGCCAACGCCTTACCGCGAGTAGCCAGGTATGTTACCTGGCGGGCGGCACTCGCGCCCTAACTACCAATTGTGACCAGTTTCTCCGGTCTCTCGATTGGTTCCGAGTTCGAGGTCGCTTGCGCGGTCCTCTCCCTTACGAAGCGGTGAAACGGAGTATACCGAATCTATCGCGGACCAAGGCGTCCTTTGCCCGGCTGTACACCCAGGATCGGATGGCCAATGGTCATTTCAAGAGCAGTCGCCGTAAGGTAGGCAACCACCCCCGCTCTATAGGAAACAATACAGTTCCCAGACTCCCCCGACTGTTA
Organism: Micropterix aruncella; assembly: GCA_944548615.1. Lineage (NCBI taxonomy): Eukaryota > Metazoa > Arthropoda > Insecta > Lepidoptera > Micropterigidae > Micropterix > Micropterix aruncella. The sequence continues at coordinate 16,423,730 of OX155970.1, read as the reverse complement.
GTCGGAGAGCACAATCGATTGGCTTGCGCCGCTCGGTGCGCAGACCGTCCAGGGGCGCCAGAGGTTTGATTCCCAGGGGAGACTGGTTGACCCAGTGTCCTACCCAGGTTCGCACCCCGTGCGTGGAGGCCGTCGGATGGGCGTTGACCCGTGAGTGTGACCGACCCTGAACACATGGGTCATCGTGGCCACCTCATCATGGGCCCGTTAGCTCCCAAAAGACAGGAAAATTACATACCATAAAGACATAAAGACAGACCATAAAGACAGGAAAATTACAATACTTGGGCCACATATTGCGTGGTAGCAAATACCATCTTCTACAATTAATCCTGTAAGGGAAGATAAAAGGCCGCCGAAGACCCGGCCGAAGAAGAACCCACTGGCTACAAAACCTCGTTGAATGGGGTTCAACTCAAGCACAACCGAGTTGTTATGCGCCGCAACTTCACGGGCCCAAATAGCCATAATGACCGCCGACCTCCAATAAGAGATGGCACTTTAAGAAGAAGATTATTGCCACTCCTGCCAAATCACCACGGCAAGTTACACGATTGAGCAGCACGTTAAAACTTGATTATCGAAATGAGTGTTCGTTAGTGCATGGTTATCTCTTGCAGGGTTGACGTGAATTAACCACCAAGATCGTGCGATTTGACCCCGCTAGACTTTTTCTTATGGGGTTTTCTGAAGTCGCAGACGCCAATAAGCCGCAATCGACCGATGCCCTCAAAGTCAACATAACCCAGGACATCGCTCAAATAAATTCAACTGGAGCAAATAAATAAATAAATAAAAATAAAAATAAATAAATCATTCAATAAAATTAGAAAAGTCTTGTGTTGCTGGCAAATGAATCTAAGACTCAGAACTCGGATCCTGCAATGCTACATCTGGCCAGTGGTTATGTACGGCAGCGAAGCGACTGACCATAAAAGAAGACACCAGAAGGCGGCTAGAAGCTTTTGAGATGTGGTGCTACCGTTGACTGCTCGGTGTAAGCTGGACCCATAAATTTAGCAATGACGAAATGCTTCAGCGTGCTGGTACGACCCGAAAATTGTTGCACACGGTCAAAAAGCGCAAGATTGGATATCTGGGGCAAGTGCTGCGGCATGACAGATATCAGCGGCTCCAACTAATATTGATGGGCAAAATTGAGGGTAAACGGCGTCGTGGAAGAAGGAAAGAGTCGTGGTTGTACGATGTCAGAGAGCGCTAATGGCCAACCTCCAGTAATGGAGAGGCACTTCAAGAAAAAGATATTCCATACATAATGGCATACATGGGGACTTTAAAATCAATCAAAAAATCGTTAATACCTTACATATAGCTTGTTTTATTGTTAACATCGACCCGCCATTATTGGAAAACCCTATAGTAGATTTTCTACGAAAAATACATTTTACTTAAATTCATACCTCATTAAAAAATTATATAAATTCATACCGTCCCGTGAAAATGAATGTTTTTTTGTAAAGGACTGGTTCATTTTAAAAGCCTAATAATTTAATCAACGGTAACAATAATAACGTCAATTATTAGTGCCACCTATCGCATTTTTATATAGACTGATTACATAATACGGAGAGATAGAATGACATCTATTAGTCTATCAGAACTAAAAAGTGCGTAATTAATAAGTATTAAAACCTGTATGCCAAAATAAAAATTGGCATGTTTATGTAAATAATAAGAGCTATGATTTAAACTCGTTTGTTACTATATTATTATTTTATTACGTGACAAATTTTATTATTTTATTAACAAATTTATACAAATTTTCGGAACCATGAGTGACATCACTATATTTCGTTTCGTAATGAAATTCTAGCTGCCAAATCTTAGCACTGCGTTGGGCAGTCTATAACGATATACAGGATTACTTTGAATTAACCAAAATCCTTGAAGAGGGTGAATCAGTACGAGCAAGTAAGCAACTTTTCAAAAAAAGTATTTTTTTTTAAATATTTTTTTCAAAAATTTGAAAAAAATTACTTTTTGAAAATTAGTTTAAAAAGCGCTGAGCTCGATGCGCTATCTAGCGGTAGGTAAAATATCCCTAATATTATTTATTAGTGATATTTTGCCTACCGATAGATGGCGCAGCGCGCTTAAACGCTTATCAAACTTTTATTTAAGCGTCAAGATTTTTAAATTATTTTCTTTTTTTTTTTATTAATAAAAATCCCTTTTTTATTTTTTTTTTTAAATATATCAAAAGTTGCTTAGTTGCTTGTACGGATTCACCCCCTTGAAGGATGCCGGTTTATTAAAACACAACCTGTATAATCAATCGGTTTGCCCAACAACGTGCAAAGTTCCATAGCATTATCGATGGAAATCAACAAATTAATAAATAGTCCAGTTTTACCAGGAATTTAAATAAAATTAACATTCTGGGTAATTTAACTTTCAATTATGTGTGACCTTGGACAATACGGTCGCGAGGGTCGTCCGGCTCATCCGACGCGGCGCTCCCGACTGAGGCCGGCGCGCCGCGCCACCCGCCTGTCCCGAAGCGAAAGAGGGTAGACGTGAATCTTTGCGGTTCGATATATTCGGCGCGCGACAGTCTGCGGCGACGAAGCCCGGCCATATTTCCATTCCCGAAGAGGGCAGAAGGTGAGATAAAGTGGAAATCCACGACGGCGTCGCGTTCAAGTCCCCGCGGTGTGGATCTCATTTAGAGAATAATTGATATTATATTACTTCTCTCCTTCTTCCCCGAAAAAACGCAAGTGATAATTATGGAAAAAAATCAAAACGATTTGGAAAACGTCAAGATGATGGATAGGAGGTTATGACAAAATGTCCCCTCCACCAATAACGACCGGAACATATCTTTGCTCTTTTCATGACTGTATTTTAACCCATTTTAGCCCGTTAGGGAGCTAGCCACAGTTGCAGTTAGTTGGCCACAGACCCATACGTTCAGGGTCGGTCAAACTCACGGGTCAACACCCATCCGGCGGCCTCCACGTATAAAGTGCGAGCCCGGGTAGGACTCTGGCCTGCGGGCCAGTTCCCCTTAGGAGTCAACCTTCTGGCGCTCCTGGACGGTTGCGCACCGTTCACCGTCAGCCAATCGATTGTGCATTCTGACCGACAACCGGGGGAGTCTGGAAACAGTACTGTCTCCTCTATAGAGCGGGGGTAGTTTACCTCACGGAAATTGCTTTTGAAACGACCAATCGGCTACCCGTTTCCGGGTGGAGTCCGGATAAAGGACGCTGTGGTCCGCGATGCATTCGGTAGACACCGTATCACCGCTTCGTAAGGAAGGACTGCGCAAGTAACCTCGAACCTGTAATCAGTCGGGAGACCGGAGTAATCTGGTTGCAACTGGTAGGGGCGCGTGTCGGCCCGCTGGGCGATTAACCTGGTTATCTCGCGGTAAGGTGTTGGCTTCTTACGGGCATGTGGCGTAACTAGACGGTGGACTGTTTCGTCCTAAGTCTTCTGCGCTCACCTCACGGGAGATCTAATACTGTTAAAACTACGTGAGGTGACGGGTTCGCCCGTTGTAGTCGACAGCTCTAGTTGTATTTTAACCCTTAAACCCTACCCTGGGGTGTATTACACCACAGGTGTTGGTTTTTCGCGTGGTATTTCTTACTCTTTTCGATTTTTATTGGAAGCTGTAAAAACCTAGTAAATTCTATACCTACAAGAGTGAAAGGTGTTATCAACTCAAAAGGAGGACACATTCTATATTAAAACTAACAATCTATAATTACCAGTACTTGTTTCATATGTTTATGTCCATTAAAGCACTTTTCGAAGAAAAATACGCTTTATTCCAATAAATTCTTACGGTACTTTATATCTTCATTGAGGAAAGGATATATGCCATTTTTAAGCACAGTATTGTTGCAAGCACATAGAAAATGTGCTTGCAACAAATGTATACCTTAGAACAGTTCCCTGCCTAGTTAGGTGGCGTTGCCACTAGACTATGAGATGTAATCATTTTCTGTAATGGATTCAATGTTTAAAATATTTTTGTGCATACTACCTAAGCTCAAATTGTTTACTCTGGATATTTGCCTTATTAAATAAATAAATAAATGAAGTATGTGCAGCTAAGCTACCTATTTTAGTAACGCAGGTGAAGGTAGTGTTATGCGCCACCCTAGCGAGGCTAAGTGCAGCTAGCTTGTTTCGAGCGAGAGAATGCTTCGTTTATTATGTTAACGGCGGACGATGACGCTAATAAAGACGATGAAATTGCGTCAGAGAGGGAGAAATCGCAAGGAGGACGCAGTCTGTACTGGTCTTCAGTAAGTCAGCGTATAAATAGCGATTAATCATGTGCCCTCCTCGTTGAAGTTCTAAACTTTTATCTGCGAGGGCTGTATCATGTGTAAATTATGGGGCTTCAAAATTATAGTTGAATCGGACTTCGCAATATTCTAAATTTCTATACAGCATACAAAATAAGTTAAAATAACACATAAACATAACATATAACGGTAGTAAAGCCAATGATGTTTTAAATTATTTGCGATATAAGGAATACAAAATATGCTAAACGATACAAAGAAAACACACGAATAATTTTAAATTAAGACGTAATATCGCGGTGCGAGTATGTGGATGTTAGTATGAGTTTATGTGACAGAGGGCGTGCGTATGTGGGTGTGTGTGTGTGTGTGTGTGTGTGTGTGTGTGTGTGAGTGTGTATCAGTAGTGCATATGTGCACGTGAGTGTATGTATGTGCATGTGTGAATGCGGGATGCTAACTCTGATCCGATCCATTCTGATCTCCAGCTTTTCACGTACCTCCCCCCTCAAGCACGTAACATCCATTTGGGGACATGTATGGCGGCCGCCTAACAATCCGTAACATCCGATTTTGGATATCGCGCTCGCCGCTGCGAAAAATGCAATTTACGATTCGAATCGTCGTACTTTAATGCTTTCTGACCGCGGGACGACATGGCCAAATAATCTTTCATTCGCCGGCCAACGACGATAACATCGACCGCCGATTTAAAAACTCAGCATTAGACGTCAAAACAGCAGTGTCGATCGGCCCCCCCGCGGCGGCGTATAGGTTCCGCGAAGTGTTTGTTTTGTGAAGTGTTTTGTGGATATAAGTGCAGTGTATACCGGATAAAAGTAAGTAATTTCCCTTTTTAAGTAGTTTAGCCATTAGGATTATTCAATTTCCACAATCAATTTGCTGTTTTTCACGAATTTTCGAAGAAACCACTTTGTCAACAATGGCCAACAATGTGAAAAAATGGCCGTTTTTATTTTGTAATGTTTGTGAAATATCCCTATATATCGCGAAACATGACGTAATGTCGCTTTAATTTACTAATAAAATAGGTATTGCTTCATTTACATCCTAAGTTATCACATAATTAGGCGTATTTTGAACATTATATGTTGTTTTTCTAATATGGCTCGCGAAAATGAAACTTGTTTTGATAATTACTATGAGAGAAAAAAGTGCGATTTTCCATAGTTTTTCGATGAAATGTGACTCTTTGGAGTATAGTAATTAGTTATTAGACATATAATAAGTCTATGATAAGACAATATAATTGAAAAAATCTAACGAATTTTATATTATGGGCATTCAAAGTTTATTATTAGGTTCGAACGCGGAAACTCTCAAAACTTTAGATTTTTCTATAATATCAGACAAAGGTCAAAGTTCTGGTGTGATTTCTAAGAAGAAGTGATGTAGTAATAAAGTTATTTTGAAAGAATTTCATATAAAAAAATACCATAAGTAGTCACAAATTAAAAATTAAAAAAATTTTTTTTTACGAGAATAAATAAAATTTTTCTTGGCTGAATAAATAAATATTTTTTCCGTATTTTTGTATGCAAATAAGTAAAAAAAAAATATCGTTTTGGTAAAGCATTTAATAAAGAACATAACTGTATTTACAATTTTTGATATTTACAAAAACTGTATTTACAAAAAAATCGAAATGATTTTATAGGCGAGTTTTTTTCAGTTTGCCAATTTTGTAATATTTATTCATTATTATCTTAATTGTTTTACAGATAAGGTTATAATGTTTTATATGTCAAATTTCAATGCGATCATTTTTCTCTTTATCTTTTTTTATTCCGTTTAGTGGTTTATAAGTTATGATCGTTTTTCTCAAGGCCGTTGACTCGCGTCGATTTTTTGCGCGCGAATATGTCGCGCGCAAAAGTGATAGGTGTTTTTACCTCGCAACGTGAGGGGTTAACAAAGGATCGTCTATTTTCGTGGTTATTAAATATCGTTAAAGCCTACATTGTATGCATGCATAACACGTGGCAATAACAAATTGGCGCCATACCACGTTTATGTACCTTCTTTTAAAGCATTCATTGTGACATCCCTATTGGCCATATATATAATGTGCAATTTAGTTCTTAAGCCGCAATTATATTAGGGCCACGCCGCGTGTTGCAACGCTGTCCCACGCAAAGGGCAGCTGATTATACTACAGTGTCGTGTCGCCGCGCAGGCTGACGAATTTTCGTGTCAGTTTAGTGGTGGCCGTCATCGTCCGCACTTGTCTACAATATTTCGGCAAGGAAAATATTGCCTAGGTACCTACTTATGTTAAGCCTACTCAAGAAGAAAAGAAAAAAGAAGAAATATTGGGTGCATCCAATAAAACAGTAAGAACTCGAAGTGAATAGCATTTATTGGTAAATAAACTAGAAAGCGACGAAACTAGATTTCACCAATATTTCAGATTGACAAAAACACAATTCGACTACTTGAATACATCCTTTCATTGAAAATGATTTTAAAAAATACGTAGGTATGCCATCGCTCACTTGCTCAGCCAAATGCGAGTGCCCACGGCTGAGTATACTAGCGAGAAGCGAGCCAACGCGTGGCTTCTCCCACCACCGATCCCACGCCGATCGAAATCGAGTGATCTGCGTGGCGTCAGCTCGCGCGGCGACACGCGGGCCATGTCTAATATAATCATTTTCATACTAAACATATGAAACCGAATTCAATCCCACGCGTTGCAACACGCGGCGTGGCCCTAATATAATTGCGGCTTTATTATGTGATATGACTTGTGGCTTTTCTACACCCTGCCCTACCTGTCATGCTAGCATTTAGTGACAGCAGTGGAATACAATGTGCGTAATTTCGAAGCAGCGCTATTGTTGCTGCCGATGACGTAGTTTTTTTCTAAATTGTACGTACTTTAAAAACACACACGTAAATCGTAAGATATCTTGTAAATTTGTATTTTAAAATATTTTAAACTTTATAAACATCGTAAGAGTTTCTTAACTTCTTCTCTTGTGAGTAAATCAAACGGATAGACCCGTAATGATATAAAAAACGCAAATCTGAGCGAGATAGGAGAGATGAACACGGTGATATGAGGGAGGAGAGATGAAAAGAGTATGGCATCTGGAGCATTGGAACATGGTGGGTTGTGAGCCTGGATTTGTTCGAATTCAGCGTATGCTGCCACCGTAGAATGCTCTGCATTCAGTTGGATCCAGAGAGTTACCAATGTTAGAGTACTCTTACTTGTCGGTAGAGATCGAACTTTTAGCCATAATCAAGCAAAGGAAAGTGGCGTACCTGGGCCACGTCCTGAGACATGAGCGATACCAACTGCTTCAGCTCATTATTATGGGTAAAGTTTGCCGTAAACGACGGGCTGGAAGAAGAAAAAAGTCTTGGCTTCGCAACATCCAAGAGTGGACAAACATCTCAAGTATAGAAGAACTATTTCGCTTAGCCTAAGACAGGGAAAAATTCACAGAGCTGACAGCCAACCTCCTGTAGGAGAGGCACTTTGAGAAGAAGAATAAAACTAGTTATATCGAATAAAGTTAACATTAGCATTACAAATATTAGCAGATTGAAAGAATTTATTTAATGTACCAAAGCGAAGGCTAACGATGAGAGTGGTCTCTGCGAAGAATCGCCACTCGACATTCAGTAAGGGAGAAGAAAAAATCTTATCGCAGACGTAAATTATCATACTGGCCTGCTTGAGAGGCATGGCAAGGACGGTAGGCGGTAGACTGCAGGGACGCAACATGATTTTTCGTCGCAAATTCTATTATTATTTATTCCAATAAAGTGCCGCTATTTCATAGGGTCCATGATAAAGACAAAGACTAAAAACTTTTCTTTATCATTTTTATATTCAATAAAATAGGTCAAAGAGTAGATTGTTGGAAAATACCACAAAACAAATAAATAGATACGAAACTATTGATTTTTGCACAGGCTAAATCTATATATCCTACTAATATTATAAACGCGAAAGTTTGTAAGAATGTATGAATGTTTGTTACTCTTTCACGCAAAAACTACTGAATGGATTTTGATGAAACTTTACAATACTATAGCTTACACATCAGAATAGCGCATAGGCTATAATTTATAAAGATATAGTGTGAATTATCTAAAATATAACGATAACTGTCAAGTAGGAAAAAAATCTACGAAATTAATATTCGAAATTTAAATTCTAAGCGTCAACATATATTTTGAAAATTTTCTCCTACTATCCTACTATCCTACTAATATTATAAACGCGAAAGTTTGTATGTATGTATGGATGTTTGTTACTCTTTCACGCAAAAACTGTTGAATGGATTTTGATGAAACTTGCAATAATATAGCTTACACATCAGAATAACACATAGGCTATAATTTATAAAGATATATAGTTTTCTATCATCATTATCACAATTTTCCATCACCACGCGGGTGAAACCGCTGGGCGCAGCTAGTATATATATAAAACAAAGTCGGGTTTGTTCGAACACTTATAACTCGAGCACGGCTGGACCGATTTTCATGGTTTTTGATTTGTTGTATTTGTCTCCGTCCCGAATAGCAGAATAACTATTAAAAACATTAGAAAATTAACGAAAAAATAAATAGCGTCTTTCGTAGGAAAAGGAAAAGCGTAAGCTTACCCGCACCCTCTTCACCCGTCTTTGTATCGATCGCACCGCGACTTATCGGGATACTATTAGTGTCAGCCGCTAGGTGCCGTCCGGCTTTAGGGGACCACCCCCTGCGCACATCGCGCGACGAGGTATCTTCGTCGCCGCACTGCGCTATTTCCGTGCAGGTTTAGACCAAACAAATGCGATGCGGTGATCAAAGTTGATTACGTAATAAGGACGAGCACCCCCCCCCCCTTCCCCACGTAATCAAGCGTAAGACTCAGCTCCAACCCCCCCTCTCCCCCTCGTAATATGTGGACTGCCCATAAAACCGCTATATATTTTGTCTGGTATATTTTAAACGACTATTGTTATTGAGAAATCTAATAAAAAAAAAGTATTTACCTACTTTTTAAATATTAACCCAAAGGTAGGGCGGTTAAGTATATTATAAAAAGTATATTAAGTAGAGAATTACGACAAATAATTTAAATTTATAAACCGAACGCATCAGTGGCTTGGGTATATGCTAGTGGCGTGATGAGGTGTAAGGTGTTTGTGTGGATAAAAAGTGCACGTGCGAGTTGGTTATACATTATTGTATGTTAGGTTATATATGTGTGTATGTGTATATTCTATAGAGCGGGGGTGATTGTTAACCTTATGAGTCGCTCTTGAAATGACCAATCGGCACCCGATCCCGAGTGATAACACCCAGGCAAAGAACGTAGTAGTCCGCGATAGATTCGGTAGATACCGAATCACCGCTAACGCAAGGGAGAGGGCCGCTCAAGCGACCCCGAAACCACAACCAGTCGGGAGGCCGGAGAAAACTGGCCGAAACTGGTAGTAAGGGCGCGAGGTCGTTTCGCTGTTTGCACACCCGGTGTCTCGCGGTAAGGCGATGGCTTCTTACGGGCGAGTGGTGTAACTAGACAGTGGATTGCTTCGTCCCAAAGCCGCTCACCTCACGGGAGACAAAACGATCAAATATCCTTAAAATTTCCTGATGTGACGGGGTCGACCGTTCAATGTATTATGTATTATGTGTCTGTCGATCGTATCAGCGACCCAAACATAAATGTTGAAGTCATCTGGATATAATCTGTGGACTGAAAAAACCTACGTATGAAAAAACCCACGGACGGTAGAAAACTTGTTACTGTCGCTTTATTTAAAAAGACAGATCGCCACAATCGCAGTGTTAGACGTCTTTATGCCCAAAAAGAATGGCGAAGCTTTCGCAACTCGATATAGGCAATGATACACCTAAACATCGCATTGTTATCATAAAGACAGTTAGCTGTATGGTTCAGAAGTGTGACTGCTGATCTGTGAATGTTTTTTTATTATTCAAAGACAGTCGGTAATATGGAGATCTTTGCTGACAGTCTTTAATATTTCAGTTGTAGCGGTCATCAAGTTAGGTCATAAATTTAAACAATTTTTATTTATGACTAGCTCACCCGTGCCCACTTCGTTGGGCGGTAAAACTTTTAACTTGTGATGAAATTATGAGTGTGGTTTGGTTAGTACTGAGTACTATGATTTATTTACTGACTGCCAAAAGAAGGGTTATATTTTTACTGCATATGTATGTATGTATTTGCATGCCAATTTGACTATATTACCGTTATTTGTGAGTGTCTTCTTGTGAGTGTCTTATTTGTGAGTGTCTTATCTCTTTAACCATTAAAGCATTAAAAGTGAAATTATATGCAGTAAAAGGGAAAAGTCTTTTGTTTTAAACACTTGAGACGATAAATTTACTTATTTTGATAATAATTCATAATTGTCGATAATATGACCAATAAACAAGACCTAACGATTTCAATTATTTTTTTAATATAAAATACTACGTTTTGTTACTTAAACATAAAAGTTAGACATATGCTGTCACTAACTTTTTTGTAGGCGTTATCAAGCTCTACAACTTTTCTCTAGAACCTTATCATATATCTCTCATCGTTAAGGCAGCGTTAGTTAGAAACATTTTCGTTCGACCGTTTTTTCCGACTTACTTTGGAAATCCGACTACCACGAAAAAGTCTTTTCATTTTTCGGATTAATGTATAGCCTATGACACTCACAAATAACGTGGCTTTCTATTGGTAAAAGAATTTTCAAAATCGGTTCAGTAGATCCAGAGATTACTTCCTACAACGTCACAAACTTTACCTCTTTATAATATTAGTATAGATTCAACGTATCGATCGTGATTTCAATCTGATTGTTTATTTTTTGTGTCACCAAAACAGCAGTTTCATCAATTGCCATTTGTGGATTCGCTGTGCTCGTAGTGTTCGAAATGGAAGAGAAAAGCGTGTAAACAGTACGATTTTGTTTGACTCTCCATTGATTTATTTTCTTTTCCTAGACAGCGGTGCTGTTATCTAGCGGCCGTGAAACGACGGCCGTGATATGACAGCGGTCTCGGTTGACCAAAGCTGTGGTTTCGTAGAAAGTGGTGCGACCGTATTCAATCGTAGTCACTCGAGTGGTCTGTCGTGTAGCGGTGGAAATGTACCATTTAGACATAGCACTAATAGTATATTTGGAAAATGAAGAGTCAGAAGACGAAAAAAACGTTTGGAGGAGAGTGTAATGTTTAAAAATCGTACTACTCAGGATGCATTTCAAATTAAAGTGCGTCGCCATCTGCACTGTAATGACGAAAAATTTAGTTAACAGTTTCGCACAAAATCAATTAATTGTTCGTCATTTTCGTTTCCAAGTCACGTTTCCAGTCATAGTTTTGAACTGAATGCTCACTGCTACACGCAAAAAAAGTCCCACAACAGTTAATCACCGCTATGACGGCCGTCGTGCAACTGACAGGTCGCTGTGACACTTGACGCTCTCTAGGAAACCTACGCCGTTTTTATAGACGTTTTGGTGACGTCACCCAACACTACATTACGGCCGCTAGATAACGGTGCCGCTTTCCTAGGAAACCAAAGCTTAAATCTTCACGTTCACTCCATGGGGGATAACACAACCTGATTACGTTAACACTCCCTGGGGTGACGGGTTCGCCCGTTGTTCGTCTGTTTTCGACGAATTAATTGTTCGTCATTTTCGTTCGTCTGTCACGTTTCCAGTCATAGTTTTGAACTGAATGCTCACTGCTACACGCAAAAAAACGTCCCACAACAGTTAATCACCGCTATGACGGCCGTCATGCAACTGACAGGTCGCTGTGACACTTGACGCTCTCTAGGAAACCTACGCCGTTTTTATAGACGTTTTGGTGACGTCACCCAACGCTACATTACGGCCGCTAGATAACGGTGCCGCTTTCCTAGGAAACCAAAGATTAAATCTTCACGTTCACTCCATGGGGGATAACACAACCTGATTACGTTAACACTCCCTGGGGTGACGGGTTCGCCCGTTGTTCGTCTGTTTTCGACGAATTAATTGTTCGTCATTTTCGTTCGTCTGTCACGTTTCCAGTCATAGTTTTGAACTGAATGCTCACTGCTACACGCAAAAAAACGTCCCACAACAGTTAATCACCGCTATGACGGCGTCATGCAACTGACAGGTCGCTGTGACACTTGACGCTCTCTAGGAAACCTACGCCGTTTTTATAGACGTTTTGGTGACGTCACCCAACGCTACATTACGGCCGCTAGATAACGGTGCCGCTTTCCTAGGAAACCAAAGATTAAATCTTCACGTTCACTCCATGGGGGATAAAACAACCTGATTACGTTAACACTCCCTGGGGTGACGGGTTCGCCCGTTGTTCGTCTGTTTTCGACGAATTAATTGTTCGTCATTTTCGTTCGTCTGTCACGTTTCCAGTCATAGTTTTGAACTGAATGCTCACTGCTACACGCAAAAAAACGTCCCACAACAGTTAATCACCGCTATGACGGCCGTCATGCAACTGACAGGTCGCTGTGACACTTGACGCTCTCTAGGAAACCTACGCCGTTTTTATAGACGTTTTGGTGACGTCACCCAACGCTACATTACGGCCGCTAGATAACGGTGCCGCTTTCCTAGGAAACCAAAGATTAAATCTTCACGTTCACTCCATGGGGGATAAAACAACCTGATTACGTTAACACTCCCTGGGGTGACGGGTTCGCCCGTTGTTCGTCTGTTTTCGACGAATTAATTGTTCGTCATTTTCGTTCGTCTGTCACGTTTCCAGTCATAGTTTTGAACTGAATGCTCACTGCTACACGCAAAAAAACGTCCCACAACAGTTAATCACCGCTATGACGGCCGTCATGCAACTGACAGGTCGCTGTGACACTTGACGCTCTCTAGGAAACCTACGCCGTTTTTATAGACGTTTTGGTGACGTCACCCAACGCTACATTACGGCCGCTAAATAACGGTGCCGCTTTCCTAAGAAACCAAAGATTAAATCTTCACGTTCACTCCATGGGGGATAAAACAACCTGATTACGTTAACACTCCCTGGGGTGACGGGTTCGCCCGTTGTGATGACTCCTCTAGATGGATATGGGTTATATTACAAAGCTTAATTTACTGGACAGATTAAAGTAAAGAAGTTAAGAATTGTAATAAACTGGCGTTTAAGTAAACATCAGCGTTATCAACAAAGTATGAAAGTAGACTAACGCGATAACGATAATACATATCTACTTATGTAGGCAATTATGGGACATGTCGTTAACCTTATCAGCCAAGAATATCTCCGGATTCGTGGTCGAATGTAACAGAAAAGACTGCTTATCAGGTGAGTAATTGGCATACCGGCGCGGCGTTGATAGCTGATAACAGAACGGCGCACGGTATTTTGATTTATACAAGCTAAACGCTATATTTTGCTTTCCCGGCCAACCGGTTAGGGAAAGTATTGTGAAAGCGCATTTTTTTTTTGAGATGAAGATGAAAATATTGATTTGACGGTAAAGACTCCGTATCCCATGCCAGGGCAGGTGGATCAGTTTCCCATAAAAACCTGCCTGCTACCGATCTTAGACTATGGGATAGTGCAACTCGCACCTAGAGTTAGCCCAAGCAACTACACTAAGATAGAACGCCAATACCGTATGGCACTTAAAACGGCGGCTGGCCTTCCCCGGGATCTCCCGACACATATCCTTATGGATATACTCGACGAGGACCCCTGGCAAGTGCGCGTTCAGCACCTACACCGCGATATGTTAGACAAGGTACGCGGTGAGGATGTTGAGGGCCTTACGGACCCGGGAACCCCATACGTCAAACAAAATCAACACAATGTTTTACTACCTAACACCAGACTAGGGGACATCCCCTATGTAAATAAAAGAGAACGGGCAAAACCAATCAGCAAGAGATTGTCACCTGGTAATCCCCAGTAGATTTTCTAGCTACTAACAATAAATGATGTTAACGCTTACATTAGGATAAACATAACATGACTTGTTAGATCCACTAAGGACAAATCAAGACAATTTAGCGCCTTATAGCATTGTTGTAATTAAGAAATGAGAAATAATAAAGACCTTTCTGATTCTGATTCTGATTCTGATTCCCCTGAGGGATGACGTTCGGGCTCTACTACGCGGTTTGCGCACCGTGCGGATCAGCCAATCGACTGTGCACTCTGGCTAATAACTATAGTAGTCTGGAAAAGATGTAGGTACTGTTTCCGAAGTAGCGGGGATGGATGTCGACCTGATGTGAGCCACTCTTGAAACGACCAGTTGACCACTCGATCCCAAGTGAAAAAACGGGCAGAGGACGCCAGGGTCCCAGACATCAGGTACAGGCCGCGCAAGCGACTTCGACACCGCAACCAGACGGAAGGACGGAGAAATCTGGCCAAATCTGGGTGCGAGGTCGGCCCGCTTGTTTCCCTTCTCAGCATCCGCGGTGAGGGGTCGTTCATTAATCACGAGAGGCTCAAAGGGGGGGGGGGGGGGAGGGGTTCGGAAAAAAACACGAAATATCTAGAGGGGGGAGAGGAGGGGTGTAGTGAGATATCACGTGTATTTATGTTTTTGTTGAACGCGCAATTTCTAAACCAAAAAACGGCGCGTGACCTTGACTCGAATTCAATCCCACGCGTTGCAACACGCGGCGTGGCCCTAATATAATTGCGGCTTAAGTCTGTGATTTTGACGCCATATACATGCGTAAATCGTTGCCGCGTATGTTTTGCCTTAAAACAATGCAACGAAAATGATGACGCGGAGTGGCTTGATTACAGCGACGTTGATCTTTAACAAAGCACAGTGACAACAGCTGAATTGCAAGATGCTTATCCACTTATTAGTGTTGAACAAAGTCTCGCTATTCCGTGGTCCGAGGACAATATCCGTTAAATATATTCATGTACCAGTACAATTATATGTTTTTCACATGATATTTCACATGATATTTTTATGCCAGTCAGAAACAGCCTGCAACCTTAATTGTCTGTCTGGACATTTTTATCAAGGTGCTTTCCAGGATTAAATTAGATTATACCTGTATTTAAAGATAATATTGTGAAAATTTTAAGATTTTGGGTAGAGGATGGGGGGGTAGGCTAAAACCTCACCACGTATCACCATATTGAGTTGTCACCTACAACGGGCGAACCCGTCACCACAGGACGTTTTAACGATTAGTCGTTCTATCGACCTGCAGTGAGCGTAGAAGACTTTGGACATAACAATCCGACGTTTAGCTACGCCACAACCCGTAAGAGACCAACTCCTTACCGCGAGAAAGCCAGGAATTACTTCCCGGCGGCTCGAGACACTCGCGCCCTTACTTCCAATTGTGACCAGATTTCTCCGGTCTCTCGATTGGTTCCGAGTTCGAGGTCGCTTGCGCGGGCCTCTCCCTTACGAAGCGGTGAAACGGTGTATACCGAATCTATCGGACCAAGGCGTCCTTTGCTCGGCTCTGAACCGGGATCGGATGGCCAATGGTCATTTCAAGAGCAGTCGCCGTAAGGTACGCAACCACCCCCGCTCTATAGGAAACAATACAGTTCCCAGACTCCCCCGACTGTTAGTCGGAGTGCACAATCGATTGGCTTGCGCCGCACGGTGCGCAGACCGTTCAGGAGCGCCAGAGGTTTGATTCCCAGGGGAAACTGGTATCACCAGGGAGGAAAAGGGGGGGGGGGGGGGGGAGGGGTTAAAAGTTGCTAAAAAACATCACGTGATTGATGGACGACCCTTAAGACGACCTGGCCGGCTTGTCGGCGTAGCTAGACGATGGACTATATTCGTTTCAAAATCTCTACGTTCATTCCAGGTTGAAAAAACGATCATTATCGTTATACCTTCCTGGATTAAGCCCTTGGAGTTAATGGGGCCTTGCTGAGTTGGCCACGAAGACCCATTCTGTTCAGGGTTGGTCACACTCACGGGTCAACACCTATCCGACGGCCTCCACGCATGAAGTGCGAGCCTGGGTAGGACTCTGGCCTTATGGTTATTTTCCCCTGGGAATCAACCTTCTGGCGCTCCTAGACGGTCTGCGCACCGTGCGGCATAAGCCAATCGATTGCGCACTCTGACTAACAGTCGGGGGAGTCAGGAAGCAGTACTGTTTCCTATAGAGCGGGGGTGGTTGCGGACCTTACGGCGACTGCTCTTGAAACGACCATCGGCTACCCGATCCTGGGTGAACAACCGGGCAGAGGATGCCGTGGTCCGCGATAGATTCAGTATACACCGTTTCACCGCTTCGTAAGGGAGAGGACTCGTACTCGTAACCAATCGAGAGACCGGAGTAATCTGGTCACAATTGGAAGTAAGGGCGTGAGTGTAGGCCCGCCGGGTAGCACTCCTGGCTATCTCGCGGTTAAGGCGTTGGCCTCTTACGGGATTGTGGCGTAACTAGACGGTAGACTGTTTTTGTCCTAAGTCTTCTGCGGTCACTCCAGGGAGATAGAACGACTAATCGTTAAAACTTCCTGAGGTGACAGGCTCGCCCGCTGTAGTCGACAACCCTAGTTGGAGTAAGCCCTCGTGTTCACACACGTATTTTTTCGCCGTGAAAGTCTCGTGGTGAAAAAACCGTTTTTTTAACACATCTGGCAACCTTTCAGCTGCACCAAAATGCCTCGAAATTGTAATTTAACCTTTCCTTTTAAACTGACCACCTCATCGCTTTTTAGGCTTAGCCGCAATGCGCAGTCATTACGTAGAAACAATGTTGCTTTAACCGGCCGTAAATGACGTTTTTATTTTGCAAATGTCTG
Source organism: Micropterix aruncella (assembly GCA_944548615.1). Lineage (NCBI taxonomy): Eukaryota > Metazoa > Arthropoda > Insecta > Lepidoptera > Micropterigidae > Micropterix > Micropterix aruncella. Next base: position 16,406,652 of record OX155970.1, on the reverse strand, counting down.
CTCCAGTAGCAGCTATAAATCAGACTGCATGGTCTAGTTGTTTCGACAACATAATATCATGTTACCATACTACTCGATGCGGTTATTTGTCGAGCCAGCATGTGAATGCGCACAGAATAATAATCGCCCATTACTTAATTACTCAATAGCGTGCTTTATATGAAAACCAGTGTAATAGACTTTTTCAATCATGTTGTAAAAAAAATATTGTACGCCTAAAAGGCAGGTTGTGCGTTACTGAATAATTGTAAAACTCCATGTTACTACACCACAATCACAATAAAATAAATTGAAAAAGAATAAAAAACAATTGGAATCAATTTACCCACTACTGTAGGTTTGGTGCCATTACTGCAATTGTATAAGTTGACCTTGTGCCCTGCCATTGTTCTTCGAGACGAGAAGTTAATTCAGTTTAAATTCCCGATAGCACTGTGACGATAATTTGCATCGGAAGGCTGCGATCGGATGGTTGGCAATGAGCCTGACGACCACTCGCGAACAAGGTCACAGATAAGAGTACGTAATGATATTGTGCTCATTAATGTCGCACTGCAAATCGGTCCTTTTTGCCCGTTTGCAGTGAAGCCAAGTGGCGCGGCACTGCGTTCGCCGAACGGGCGACTTCTATAGGGACATTCAATAAGTTCTACAGAGAAAACAAACAATTGGGTCACCACAAAACTGTCCCGACTAGTAGAAGGATTGAATCATTACGGCCAACGAGATCCTACGAAATGTATGGAATCGTCGTCAACCGCGCGCACTAGGCGACGCGGCCGAAGTGCACGCGCCGGCCGGCGTTTCCATACATTTCGTAGTATCTCGCTGGCCGCCGCGGCCAGGCCGCAAGTGCGCACCCCGGCTTAGTGGCCAGGAGAGACAACAAGATTGTGAATCTTGTATGTAGCTTTGCTGGCAAGAACTCTACATCTGTCGTAAGTAGATTTGACAAGGCGCAAAAGAAACATGTTACTGTAGAGCGGCTTTTCATCGTGGCTGAATAAAATCGTCCCATGAGTGGTGGAGATCTAATGGACTGCGTAATGGGCCACTATAAATATTAGACTTCCCAGCAAACGTTGGTTTATACGACTATTTCATCATTTATTTTTATATGACAATATTTGAACTGTAATGCATGGCTGTTATATAGAATAATTCATGCTGACACCAAAAATAAGAACCGGGTGCTAAGTTCGGCTGATTTTCGACTGGAATTTGATGAGACATTAGTGAAATATTAAAAAAACGAACCGACAAAAAGAGGAAAGGGCCATGTCACTATGTTCCACCGAGAGAAGTAAGATTGGATCAATTAGGACATTGGCCTATATGGACTGAAAAAAGACTGAGATGCAAACTTCCAGGATGTAAAGGAATAGCCCAAACCGAATGTCAGAAATGTGGTGTATGTAGCCTTATGTTTTAACAAGAATAAAAATAACGGTTTACAAACTTGTCATACTTCCTAACTTTTGGTATGATTTAACACAACGATGCACTTCTGCATCTTTATGCTTTTTTTTCAAAAATAAATAATATTTTTAACGTATGATTTTTTTCAATATTTTTCCCATTATCTTTATTCGTCGTATCACCTATTGGCAAAAAAATATATAAAAACAGTCCTTGTGCCGTAAAGGGTTAATGAGCACACGAACGTCTGCTATCAATGGCTGTCATGCACAAACTAAATAACGCAGCTTATTCAAATTTCGACAGGAGTCAACTGACAGTTGCCTGTTGACAGGAGCAGTGTTGCCCTTTCAGTTAAGAGGCGGGAAATTCAAAAAGTCACGGACTTTTATATAAGGTATTTACTTCCGCCCCGGTATATAAGGTATTTACTTTATAATCTTATTCTATTATATAAGTACTAGCTGACCCGTGCCCACTTCGTTGGGCGGTAAAACTTTGTACTTGTGATGAAATTATGAGTGTGGTTTGGTTAGTACTGAGTGCTATGATTTATTTCCTGACTGCCAAAAGAAGAGTTATATTTTTACCGCATATGTATGTATGTATTTGCATGCCAATTTGACTATATTACCGTTATTTGTGAATGTCTTCTTGTGAGTGTCTTATTTGTGAGTGTCTTATCTCTTTAACCATTTATGCAGTACTGACTTGAATATAAAAATTAGACATATGCTGTCGCTTACTTTTTTGTAGGCATTATCAAGCTCTACAACTTTTCTCTAGAACGTAATCATATATCTCTCATCGTTAATTAAGGCAGCGTTAGTTAGAAACGTTTTCGTTCGACCGTTTTTTCCGACTTACTTTGGAAATCCGACTACCACGAAAAAGTATTTTCATTTTTCGTATTAATACATAGCCTATGACACTCACAAATAACGTGGCTTTCTATTGGTAAAAGAATTTTTAAAATCGGTTTAGTAGATCCAGAGATTACCTACTTCCTACAATGTCACAAACTTCACCTCTTTATAATATTAGTATAGATAAGAATAATACGAGGAGAAATATAGATGTAACTAGCCAAAATGGCATTATGATTTAACGATTAAGGTTTCTATTCAAAATAACGTATCCCTACGTGAACTATTCCTACGAAGTCAGTAAGTTGACAAACCGTCTAATAAAAATAAAAAAACTATCATGCTCCTTAGTTATTCGGTAAAATTCGGCAAAAAAATTAAAGCGAAAAAAAATATTAAATTGATATAATAAATAAAAGTTTTCTTTTTGATATGATAAATAAAAGAGTTTCAATTCATTTAAAACGTTCGTCGATCTAGCGTCTTTAATGCATCCACTACACTACTCGCGAAGTTACTTCGACGAAGTACTCGTGAAGTTGACCGAAGTCCGAAGTACGTGACTACACACTCGTGCAACTTCGCGAAGCGCTCAGTCGCCCGACGCGCGCGGCGGCGCCCGCACGCTTATGGATAACGTCCAACTGGCAGCTGCCGTTGCGATGTGCACTCTCGCATATTATAACTATGTGTGTATATATCACTCGATGAAAATAAAAAGGAAATGGAGAAAAATAAAATGGTGGATGACTGCTATACACCGAACAGAACAAGGTTAGTAGAATAAACAAGGCACATTGAATTTTAAGATTACTATTATTATTTTTAATCACTCTATTTTTTTTTGCAGACATGCTTTGGAACAACAATTCATTGAACTCACACAAGAACCATCAGGAGAATTCCAAAATTTCCACCCAATGTCATTGGCCGATTTTAACCTTTTGCTTTCTAAAATAGAACCCTTTATCTCCAAGCAAGATACTCATTGAGAAGCTATACCTGCCAAGATTCGTTAAGCAATCACCTTGAGGTTTTTAGCAACTGGCGACAGTTATAGAAGTCTGCACTTTTTATTAAAAATTTCAAGCCGAGCTTTGCAGACATCGACTACAATTTTAAAAATTGTAGTCGATGTCTGCAAAGCTCTTAACGAGGTTCTTAAGAATGAAATTAAGGTTACAATTTGAATTTTTAGAAGACATTTGTTTATTTAAAATTAACAATATAATTAGCACTTAACATAAATTATTATCTTACCTATATTAAATTTTAGAACACATTTAAAAAAAATTAACAATATATGTAATTAGTTCTTATCATAATTTATATATTATTGTATCTATGGCTCTGTTTGAAGTGTTTCGATAAATAAAAGAATTTGTTCCTGTGGCCACGGTGTTCCACTCATTGTATTGTATTTCACACTGCAGCTCCATGATATAACACGCCCGTGTTCCGTGCGCACGGGACGACGTCTCTACGCGAACTGAAGTGAACCGAGTAGTGTAGTCAGTCGCTTCGTTCTCGCTTCGCGAGCCCTTTGACTCGGGCGCAAAAAACCGACACCGATCGGAAGTCGCCCGAAGCGAAGCGAAGTAGCCCGAAGCGAGTCGAAGTGCGTCTCCACACTCTCGTCCTCGCCCAACTTCGATCGACTTCGCGAGTAGTGTAGTGGGCGTTTAAGATTACGTATAAAAAGCGACGACGAATACTGGTTGATTCACTTCTAAATTGAAATAAAAGACTTCGTGGCGTTTACTTCTGCTCCCTATCGTCAAATCATATTACTATTATAAAAACATTATTAATGTAATATTAATTCAATAAAGCCAACGCCATGTTTGTTGTTGTAAACACCTCATTACTGCCATCAGGATAATGACCCTTAGATGAGTTCATCTAATTGCTGTTTTAATTATCGTTTTAATTGTCCTTTTCTTCGAGAAAATGGATCGAAGTTCTTGCACTCGCTTGGAAATTCCATAAAGGCCGAGAGGTATATTGAAACTTGATTATAAACAGTTCATGGATCTTACAGTTTTATATTTTTGCAAATATGGAAAAAAAGACGACCGTTTCGGGAGACTCATTACTATCGAATCAACCCAGAGGTTTTCAACCTTTTTTTTTAGTGGCACTCATTTTTTTCCGAAACGTACAGTCAAGGACACATCGTGCTTTACATTTTTGTTACAAAACAGTCCTATCACAACTACGTACATTACATCAACATAAGTAAAGGTTGATGTGCCCTTATATGTACATTGCTTAAAATAAAAGATGACTAATTGTTTCTTTATGTATTTGTTACATTTAGTAAACTCAGTGTGAGTTTTGGACCTGACGCAGTGTACAGAGATATTTTATTCTTGAGCGAATTATCGACAGACATACTCTCATTTCTTTTTCGATGGATAGAAGTCGTTATCCGACACTTTTTATATTTGTTAGTGCTGAAAATCGCTGTTCGCACAGACACGAGGTTGAAAATAGTGCAAGAGCTATCAGTGCTTTTTCGCTCAAATCTGAGTATTTCAAAGCAATGTATATCCAGAACTTATTTAAATGCAGAACCGTGTATTTTATTTGCAAAGTGAGCTCACTTTACTTCATCAGCCCACCAACCGACGAGGAGGTAAAGATATTGTGAACGCGGTAAAAAAATCGAAATGAAGACGGATATATACATTTTGACATATAATTAGACATTATACAGAATAACGATGTTTAAATCGTAATTTTATTAAATTATAAGAAATTTCGTTAAAACTTCATTACTCAATTATATGTATCAACATTTATTTTGCGGTTAACACGGAAATAACAGTATGCAGTAGTTTCAACATGGTTCATGTGTCCGACTATACCTAACCGTACGTATACTACATGCTGTCATATTAGAAGTGAGATCCCAAGGTTGCGACGTAATGAAATAACATTGTTTTAGCACGTAACTAGCACGTTAATTCATATGTATGGACCACAGTCCGATTTATATACGTAATCCTTGTTGAAAAATGCGTATTTCCATGTTTTACATCGTTATATTTTTCTCAGAGGGTCCGAGAAATCTATAGATACGATTAGCTTAAGAAATTTCGTATATGATTGCAATATAATAGAGTCATATACATTGGGTTTTATAGAGAATAACGATCTATTCCTTTCAATCTTAATTTTGTTGAATTACAAGGAATTTTGTTAAAACTCCATTATTCGATTATATGTATCAATATTTTCCTTGCGGTTAATACGGAACTAACAGTCTATAGTTTCAACATGGTTCATGTGTCCGACTATAACCGTACGTATGCTATCACATGCTGTCATGTTAGAAGCGAAATACCAAGGTCGCGAAGTAATGAAATATTATGTTTTAACATTACGACACGGTATCTACCGTCACGTTAACACATTGTTAATTCATTCGTATGGAATACAGTCTAGTAGGTATATACATAATCCTTGTTGAAACATGCGTATCTCCGTGTGTTACATCGTTTTATATTATTCTCAGTGTGGGTCCGAGAAATATATGGATACGATTACGTTACATGTTGTCATACAATTATATCGTAAATTTGAGAAATATCGAATATTTTTCCAATGGCTTTTTGTTTAAGTAAAAACAATAAAAAATAGTATTCAATTCAATTGTATCTATTGTTGTACCTACTTATTTAATCTATTTAGAAAGTAAACATTTAAGTTTCATTAATCAGTTTTTAGATAAACTTATGATATTATGCTGGGTCCAATGGAGCCGGTAACGAGTACTTATGCTACAAATTAGAGCGCGACTCCTTTAAGGGCCTCTATAGACGGACAGCTACAAGCAGTCGTGGTCGAGAGCAGTCGTATCGCAACACGACTGTTTCAAGCAGTCGGGTTGCAACGCGACTGCTTCTTCTGCTATTATTGCGCAAACAAGGGCATAGAAAACGGCGTAGTACGTGTAATTACTATAAAGTAGTAGTAATTACTAAAAAATGTGTTTTTTAAAGTAATTTTAATAAAAATAAAACTTAATTTTTCATATAAACAGTTAATTTTTCTGTTTTTCCTTTTTTTTCACATTTTTTATTAAAACTTGCTTATGTGCTTGTACTGATTCACCCACTTGCTTATGTGCTTGTACTGTTACACCCACTTCAAGGACGCCGATTAATTAAAAGTCATCCCCTGTACGGTGTTGTGCAACACTGTGCAATAAATACTATACGAAGTGGCGTGCAGTCGGAGGCGACTGCTTGAAACGGTCCGTCTACGGCGGGTCGGGCAGCTCTCTGCTGCCGGCAGCAAGGCGAAACTCGACCACACGCCGACCATCTTTTGGTGGCGACCGCAAGCGAACTGCTCGAACTGTTCGGGAGTTAATGGGCCCTTGCTGAGTTGGCCACGAAGACCCATTCTGTTCAGGGTTGGTCACACTCACGGGTCAACACCTATCCGACGGCCTCCACGCATGAAGTGCGAGCCTGAATAGGACTCTGGCCATACGGTTAGTTTCCACTGGGAATCAACCTTCTGGCGCTCCTCGATGGTCTGCGCACCGTGCGGGTAAGCCCTGTGCACTCTGACTAACATATTGAGATGTCAACCACAACGGGCGAACCCGTCACCGCAGGACGTTTTAACGATTGATCGTTCTATCGACCGTGCAGTGAGCGTAGAAGACTTTGGACATAACAAATCCGACGTCTAGCTACGCCACAACCCGTTAGAGACCAACGCCTTACCGCGAGTAGCCAGGTATGTTACCTGGCGGGCGGCACTCGCGCCCTAACTACCAATTGTGACCAGATTTCTCCGGTCTCTCGATTGGTTCCGAGTTCGAGGTCGCTTGCGCGGTCCTCTCCCTTACGAAGCGGTGAAACGGAGTATACCGAATCAGTCGCGGACCAAGGCGTCCTTTGCCCGACTCTGAACCGGGATCGGATGGCCAATGGTCATTTCAAGAGCAGTCGCCGTAAGGTAGACAACTACCCCCGCTCTATAGGAAACAATACAGTTCCCAGACTCCCCCGATTGTTAGTCGGAGAGCACAATCGATTGGCTTGCGCCGCTCGGTGCGCAGACCGTCCAGGAGCGCCAGAGGATTGATATCCCAGGGGAGACTGGTTGACCCAGTGTCCTACCCGGGCTCGCACCCCATGCGTGGAGGCCATCGGATGGGTGTTGACCCGTGAGTGTGACCGACCCTGAAACAGAATGGGTCTTCGTGGCCAACTCAGCAAGGGCCCATTAGCTCCCTCTGACTGTTAGTCTGAGCTGACTCTGACTAACAGTTAAGAGTTTCAAGGCGATAGGTGAGGGTAGCAAACCCCGCCCACCGCCCGGGCAGTTATAACGACGAGGGTCGTCTTGTCTGCCCGGGATGTCGTGCTACGACAACCCTGCGCGTACCAGAAGGGTAGAACGCGCAGGGGGTGAAATAGGGTAAACCACCCCCCCCGTACCGCCCCGAGAACCCATTTATTTAAAATAAAAGATATTTACAAAGTAAAAATTTACAAAAATAATACTAAATTTACCATATTCACAATAGAAAAGAAAAAAAAAACAACAAATATCACAAATTTAGGGCCGGTGAGCGGGGTAGAGGACGCATCAGAAACGATGATGGTGGAGGCGCACGGTCCGTGGGCAGGTCTCGGAGCAGCCACGGGGGGGAGGAATCCCTGGATCCTGCAAAGAACGAAACGCCCCTCGGGGCGGTAAAGAGACGGACACAAAGACGGGCACTTCGGGCTGGAAGTAGCCGCCGAATCACGCCACCAAGGAAGAGGGTACCCCCTGGGGGGTATCCCGAGGCCTCATGCTTTCCCAAGAAGCCACCCAGTGCTCCACAAACTCGCCAAACGACTGGAAGCAGCTCCTACAACTGACCAGATCCGGGTACCAAATCGGAGAGCGCCCAACGCACGCGGCCACTGCATCCATCAACTTCTCCCGTGCAGCCGCTAGAATTGGGCAAGACCAAATTACGTGTTCCGCAGTTTGGCGACCATACCCACAGGCGCACCGGGGGTCATCGGCAAGTCCAAAAGTCAAATAGTTTGGCTCTGAACTCTCCGTGGCCCCCAACCAGCTGCGTGGTATGGTGGTCGAACCGCAGAAACGAATTTGCCATCCGCACTGCGACGGACGGGAAAAAGCAATGGGTGAGGCGGCCAGTACCCCCGGCGTCCCATCTAGCCTGCCAGACACGCAAGGACTCCACCCGAATCAGGCGGGCAAACTCCCCAGCTCGGTGCGCCACCGGGTCGATCGACAGGCCATGAAGGACTACCGGCTCGCCCCGGCGGTACCGCGACAACGCTGCACGCTCCAGAATCTCCAGGTCAATCGGCAGAACGCCAGCGATGACGGGTAACGCAAGAGTGGACGTCGTTCTGTACGCCCCGGTCAGGGCCACGAGAGGGATGCGCTGTCCGCGCAGCAGCGCGAGACGCGTCGCCTCAGGAACAGCAGACTCTGTCCAAGCGCGTGCGGCATAAGTCGCACGCGGGACGAAGACGCCCTTATAGATAGTCATGACCGCCGGGAAACGAATTCCCCAGTCGGCCCGACTCACTCCGCGGAGCGCAAAGAATAGATCCCGGGATTTTTCGGCTGTAATCTTTGCGTGCGAAAGAAAGGAAAGGGAAGCCGTAAGCGTCACCCCCAGGTATCGAACGGTGGCCGGGAAGGATACCGGGCGACCGTTCATCCTGATGACAGGGTTCCGCTTAAGATGTCCCTTCAGGAGAAGCGCCTGAGTTTTCGTCGGAGAGAAGGTGAGTCTGTTTCGCTGTCCCCATAAGAGGATCAGGTCCAGCGAGTCAGCCACCCTTCTCTCGACCTCTGCGCGACTCCTGCCGCCCACCAGGAGAAGAGCGTCGTCTGCATAAGCGCTGACGGTGCACCCCTCCGGGTAAGGTAGTCTGACTAACAGTCGGGGGAGTCTGAAAGCTGTACTGTTTCCTATAGAGCGGGGGTGGTTGCGGACCTTACGGCGACTGCTCTTGAAACGACCATCGGCCATTCGATCCTGGGTGAACAGCCGGGCAAAGGACGCTGTGGTCCGCGATAGATTCGGTATACACCGTTTCACCGCTTCGTAAGGGAGAGGACCGCGTAAGCGTCCTCGAACTCGTAACCAATCGAGAGACCGGAGTAATCTGGTCACAATTGGAAGTAAGGGCGTGAGAGTCGGCCCGCCAGGTAACATTCCTGGCTATCTCGCGGTTAAGGCGTTGGCCTCTTACGGGCTTGTGGCGTAGCTAGATGGTGGACTGTTTTGTCCTCAAGTCTTCTACGCTCACTCTAGGGAGATAGAACGACTAATCGTTAAAACTTCCTGAGGTGACGGGCTCGCCCGCTGTAGTCGACAACCCTAGTTATGAGCACCCTTAGTGATAACACTGCACAGGTCTCGCTACTGTGTGAAAGACCCAGTAGGTAGTAGTTTATTTTGATGGCATCTTCTTTGGTTTTTATCCATGTGTTATTCGCTATTCAGAGTACCTTCAAACGACTGCACTGCATAAACAATGAACATGTAACCTACTTATTTAATTGACCCGCAATCGATAGTAGTGGACGTCTAAAAAGAAGTTATGGTTAATTTTACCCGGTAGCGAATATTTGTGTAACATTTTTTTCTTTAGCAGTCTCTTAAAAAATATGTATTGCATACTTTCGATGTAATGTTTATTGTTAGGATAAGCTAAATCAAGAATTACAATAGTTATAGTTATAACATAGTTATTTAAAGGAAGGTCATATAAAGACATTATTCTGAAATTATGCTAAAAAAAAGAAAAAGCATTGGTAAGATATTATGTTGTAAAAAATAAATAATAAATAGAATATATTTTTTTCAATCCTACCTGATAATATAATAAATATGTTAATATTATTATGATAACATTATAATTACGATAAAAACGAATTTACCGCGTGAAAATTTTAAGTAAATGATCGTATTTTTTATTGCGTTTTCCTTGCTCTGCCATATAAACAAATAAAACTGCGACTGTGGCGCTTCTCCTCTAACTTACATGTCATTACTTGACGTAAACGCATGTATCTTTACGAATTCTTAAGGCTCAGTTATAGGCAACAGGCACGTCCCAAGAGCATGCTACAAATGATTCTGCTATAAATTATATGTATATAGATAGGTAGCCAAACAGTCAAAGTTGGATGTAAATTAACATTTCTAGCGTAATATGTTCTATGCAACTTGGGTTGTCAACTGCGACGGGCGAACCCATCATCTCAGGACGTTTAACGATAGTGATTGTTCTATCTCCCGTGAGGTGAGCGTAGATGACTTAGACACAATACAAATCTACCATCTAGCTAAGCCAACATGCCCGTCAGAGCCCAACGCCTTACGGCGAGGCACCGGGAAAGGTACCCAGCAGGCAGTATCGCCCTCTGACTACCAGTTTTGAAAGGATATCTCCGTCTGCAATTTACCATTAGGATACCTCCAGTCTCTCGACTGGTTACGGGTCCGAACCTGCCGTATTTTCAGCGAAGATTCAGTTTGAATCTATCGCGGACCATTGGCATCTTTGCCCGGCTCTGAATTCATGTCAGGTAGCCAATTAGTCATTTCAAGGTGGTTGGGTGACAGGTCAACCTTCACCCCCGCTGCTTAGGAGTATATTTCCATAGTCTCCTAACTCCTTCAGTGATTAGTCAGAGTGCACATACCGATTGGCTGTCGCCGCACGGTGCGCAAACCGTCTAGTAGCGCCGGGAGGCGTTCCTCCAGGGGAAACCAATCCACCAGCCGCGAGGCCTGAGACGCGACAGTCCTTCGGGATAGTCATCCACACGAGGAGGCTACTGAATAGGAGATGAATCGTGATTTGGACCGACCCGGAAACACAATGGATCTTATGGCCTAAGCTGCACGACACCGTTCGCTACTAATAAACGTTTTATGCAGCGAGAAACTCATACACGAAATTCGTTAACAATGCTCTACAAGGTTTTCCTGTAATGATCACAATAATCTTTGTAACATACTCGCCATTCCGTTGCATCACTCTTCTGTTTACACGTACTCTTTTACGGTCTATTCTGCTCGTTTATGGAATCACTAAAACCCAACACTGTTAAATGTTGAAGAAACATTTGTTTCACACAGTCACTAACCAAACCACACCTTATCCTCTCCCTGGGCAAACAGTAAAGAACGGTGTATTGCAACCCTAACATAACTTATTGCTTATATTAAATGTATTACTTCTATCGCTTATTTTAAATTTAACTTCATTTCTTATATTATATGTGTACTGTACGATGACATTTAAAAATTAAGTTATTAAGTGGTCGACTGTAAGATATCGATATAATGATAAAACGGCAATTTATGCATAAACTGTTTTTTTTAACCAGTGTAATATTGATTACGTACGTAATCATATTTTAAGCACAATAAAGTTATTCTATTGTTATAGAAAAATAAAATGAAAAATCTCTCGTTTATCTTAGAATCAAAGACTGGAAGAAAACAGTACCTAAACAAATTGGAAACATTTCAAAGTTTTTTTTAATAAAAAATCACTCCGTTGTTTTATTTTTTTCGGAAATTTTTGCCGAATTTTAAATAAATATCGGCAAAAAATTCGGAATTTATCTATGTAGTATTGGCAACTTTTCATGTATCAAAAAACAACTACTATTAGATTCGACCATTTTAATTTCTAATAGGAAATATTCTCGGACACGCAATATTTCGAGACATGAAATTTTGAAATGTACATACCATGTGTGGAAGAATATTCGATAGGATAGGTGTTTATGATAGTTTTTAAAAAACTAACTTAACCTTCCGCTATATAGCTATTTTTGGGGTGTGCATTTAAAAAACCTAACTTTTTTAAATGCATATGTCTTGCTTGTTTACTAATGCCGAATTTGTTGCAGTTTCGGAGTCAGAGTGGTGAATATAGTCGGGTGATGTTAAGTAATAAACAATGTAGAAATGGTAGCAATATTTAATAAATACCGTTTTTTACAAGCTTTTATTTACCTTGCAATGTTTGTCAGTACCTATGTTTGTTTAGGTCAAATCTTGCAAGCAGAATTAGAACCACTTCCTCTTATCTTGTATCGAAATATTGCGCGTCCGAGACTTTTTTTCAGATTTAGCATGACAATGATCAAATCTAGTTGTGGTTCTTTTTGTTGATGAACACGTTCCATACATAAATTCAAGATTATTAAATAAAACTTTCGTCTCATGAAACTTTAGACCTTTATCTACTATACGTATAAAATATATTGTATAGTTAATACGTCAGAAAGTATGTAAGAATATGTGTATCAACCTTTATCAGTCATTAGTTTGATCCGATAAGAAGCCGGTTGTGAGCGATATCGATTCTATTATGAATTCTATTGGAAAAAATATAACGCGATTGAAATATCGGTTTTTGCGCGTATGAATTATTAAATATGGTGACCTGTTGTTTACAAAGGCTAAATAGTGCATATAAACGCGAAAATCAATGGAAAATCGTGAGAAAACAACAGATACGACGAGGCGTCATAAACAAAACATGACACTTCGGCGAAAAGGCGAACCTGTTACGGCCCAAATCCTCGATGTTCAGATAGGTTTATTATTGAAGATAACTCACCAGATGAAGGACTGTGTTCACGACCTCCCTGTTGGTCACCTGGCCGACTTCTATCAGCCCTATGAGCACCGCGAATTTCAGGCTATCGTTCGTGGTCATCCTGACCACCTCCTCCGGCCGCCTGATTTCGCTGAACGGCGGCGCACTTAGGTCCGCCATTGTCACCCCAGTCACAAAACACTAGCACTGTATTCAACAATTCACGATAAATCACAAAAACATTTTTCTCGCACGGAGCACCTGACACTACACCTTCGCACAATCTGCCATGTTGAATAATGCAGCGAAAATCGCAAGGGTAGCCAACACGGCGGAATGACAGCCAGGCCGCCGAAAAAATCACTACCTTTTCCGACGATTGCAGCCCTGCACGCGCCAACTTCGTGAGCGACCGTGAGTCATGGAAAAGAACAACGTACAGTCAAATTTGCCGTATACGGCAGAATATTACTTTTTTTTTTAAAAAGCAATTGTAGATCAATTGTATGTCAAGAGTAACCGCAATGAAATTAATAATCACAAGAAAAAAATAAATATGTGCAATTTAGGTCTGTAGTCGTCTTTATCTTAAAAACCTCACCATTAACTTCGATTATTTTAATACTACATTACAGAGAAAATTATGCCGAAAGCTTGAAATTAGCGATATTGTGAGATATATTATTATGTAAATATTAAAGAGTTACAAAAGTTTTGTTTCAATGACTGCTCGTTTTCGACGTTAAGTATCGCGAAGTAAATGTTTTTAGAAGAGTAACTGACAAAATTTTACCTATTGAGTGCGATTTTAACATAAAAAAAAACTAAAATTCGTACCTTTAACCCCTCAAGCCCCGATTGGCCGATATCGGCCACAACACGATTCAGCGTGACGGCCCCGTTTTAATTTTATTTTAATTTAATTTGTTTTAATTTATTATGTTTTATTATGTTAAAATATTTCAATTTAATTATGGGTACAGTGGTTTGGCAGTAATTAATGTTTTGGTGAGACAGTGTCATAATTCAATTTTAGTACTAATTTTTACTAAAAATTTTTGGGACAGCAACCTGAGGGGCCGAGGCCTGAATGGTGATTTTCGAATACAATCCTAACAACACTGCACATATCACATTACATATGTACAAAATACCACATTGGGAACGACACCGCGCTACAACAGCATAATAATAATTTTCGGCGAATGATAAAAAGACGTTTGTTTCATACACAACAATTCACGATCAATGGTGACTTGTGACTATTATTAATTAAGTTCACCTCATTCAGTGAGGTTTGACGGTGAGATCATCCATCCCTATGGCGCCCTGGCATTTTTTAGAGAATTGTAGTTCTTAAAAGAGATTTTAATTGTCCCTTGACTTTTTAGGGTTGTTTTTATATTTCAAAAATATTTTCTGTTAACGTGAAAGAAGTAGCTTCTAATGAAATATTAAATTGTCACATTCTCAAAAACTACAGTAGTCGCAGACTTCATTTTGTTTTACCTGTAATCTTAATATACAGTAATATCAAAATCTAATCAATAAACTATTTTCGGATGTTTTTTTACCGACAATTTCTCGATATACGTACTGAATACTATAGTAATCGTATTTAAAAGTAGTAAAAATAACACTTCAAAATAATGTTCGACTTAAGGTTGATTTTCAGCCCAGTTCCGTAAACCAGGCGAGTTTGTAAGGTTCTATTGTAGTGACAAGTGATGGACGTTTAATCATTAATATCAAAAATCTACGAGTCATCGATCATCGAAAAATAAAGAAGTATAATGCAAATTTACCGCTAGTAAATATGTTAATTAACACATCGTGATCCAATAAATAGCTTTAAAAGTGCTTAACCTAACGTATTTTTTCAAACACTTGTGGATATCAAAGCATTTTTCGAACTTTTGACGGAAGTTTTTGTTGGTATAACTGCATTATATTTCAAATCGTCATAGCTAGCTCCCAGTGGCTAAATATGTTTTTTTTAAATAGTTAATCGTATTTTAGCATTTACGATTTCCCTCAGTAGAGTGCATGTCTTTCAATCATATTGTGTCCATGAAGACGTAACTACAGTGTCTTATTCGTAAATAAGAAAATCCAACTCCCAACGCAAATCGCAGATCCAACTCGGTCACCACGTTAATGAGACGCAATTTCTGACGTCTCAGCAACCAGTTCTATATCTAATATTTTCTTTTCCGATTTTCCACTCCTATAAGTGCAGTAGAAATAGTCAATTGCAACACTGATTCCTTGATTTTTGCTGATTGATGGAGCCATAATGAATGTGCGTGCTCATATCTCTCACTGTTGAACTAAAAATTAAGATATTTAGAGAGTCCCTCCCGCAAGCCCCAATTTAACACTAGAAATCGCCTCTGCAGATTGCATTTCGAGTGGACAACTTGAGATGAGTGCTGTCGTTGTGAAAGTGTGTACTTAATTTCACCTTGTTTTACGATACTACCAAGTATCTATTATATTTATGCTATACTAAAGAAAACACTCAGTCTGCTTGAGGAAACATTCATATGGCATATTATTTGTCTGCTCGATTTATTATTCAATTTGAAATGTCACATTGTCACACGGCCCGGTGGCATAGTGGTTAGGTCGCCTGATCTTACATTGTAAGGTCCTGGGTTCGATTCCCGGCTGGGTCACCATTTTCCGTTGGGATCAAATTAACGGAATTTCATTTTTAATTCTGTCGATCTAATGCAATAACAAGACACACACTTACAGACATGTTACACGCACACATGAATATAACACGTCATAGTAGGGTTGGTTGTAAGACATTGTCATATGACAATAAACCAGCCCATTGTGACATTTTTACAATAAACAGTATAAACAAACAAACAAACATTAGAAAATATAATTTTGTTCCCCTCCCCCATTGCAACGGTTCATCTTGGAATGACTTCAAGAGACATTCATGTAAAATTCGAAGAAAAGCGAACAACGCGCTTACTCGTAACTGCGAAACAAACTAATTTACAAAGAGATGAATTGTTGAACGATCAACTTAAGAAACGACCTTGCTTCGCTCGGTCAAAAATATTTGCGAACATGTTTTTTATAATTATTATGCTGTTTGTTTATTATTAACCTTTCGAAAACCAAAACGGAAACGAAAATTTTTCTTAGCCCTCGAAAATTTGTTCGTAGAAAGTGTGTGCAAGCATATACCGGTGGCATATAATATATACCGGTGGCTTATTCAATGGCAGGCGTTAATGACAGGCTTTTAACGCAGTGGAGAGAGTAATAGAGCCGATAATTGCATAATTATGGATATAATACAGATAATACGAAAAACGCCGATCGGCGGGTGTGGTCACCCAGGGGTTTAAGCGTTTGCACCAGTTTTAACCTAAGGCGCTCTCAACCCTTAACCGGGTCCTGCCCTGACTAATAGCCTGGATTGCTTGATTTATTATTGCTGGACTTGTCATTTATTATTGCTGGCTTGCGGAAAGTATCCATCGTTGTGCTTGAAAATACGCGCGCTTTTCATCAACAAAAAAAAATGTACGTGTCAGCTCTGACGCGCGACTGGAGTTTACTCTTTAAGTGCGATTGCCATTGAATATACAATAGGCAAAGGGGGTAAATAAACACATCCCTCATATTACTGAAAGCATGCACATATACAGGAGAGTTTTTATTATATTCTGCTTAGATGGCACTAATATTAATTCGTTTATAAAAAAATGTACGTGTCATCTTCGACGCGCGACTGGAGTATGATTCTCTCAGGTTGCAATCTGCTAATTTGTTATCTGTCTCATTTTATCATTCGACAAATGTATGATCAGTATGGGTGGGCTCGGAAGCTGGCAAATTTCATAGAAGGTTTGGTCTCCTGTTGGGTATTATTGCAGTCTTTCAATTTTCGAACTCTACTGATATTATTTTAAACGTAATCGTGATATTAAATCATCAACGCTTTTTGTTAACGCTACATTTGACTACCCATCAAATTGTCATTGCGGCTTTAAATGAATTCCATTTTTGAGGAGTAAACTCCAAAATTCGGTTGTGTCAAACCAAGACTTTCCAGCAAGTATCCAAGAACTGATATCATCTGAATATAATTTCACAAATAAAATGAATGAGAGCTCTCTCTCGGCTGGCGGACGTACCCGGTTGGAATCCATTGCAACCACTTTGGGCGGTGCGGTTCGTTTATCTTCTAAAGGCGGGGTTAGGCCAAGTGCTAACATATGGCGTCAATATTTAAATGAAATGTATGGCGGAATTTAAATATTATAATAATAATAATAATAAACTCTTTATTTGCACTTTAAAAAAGTATACAAAAAAGCGAGCTTATTGCCACATGGCAATGTCTTACAGCTAACCTAAACATAGTGGTACATGCGCGCATAGTGAAAATAAAGATTATTACATAACATACAGACAAGTGGAAGAATTTAAAACTAATAGTGCCCGAGGAGAGGAAATTGGGAGAGGAACAGGAGAGAAAGGGAAGAACTGGTTACTTCTTAGAAAGGTAGTAATCCTTAAGGTGAGTCTTGAACGATGGTAAAGAAGGCGAGTTTCGTATATTTGCTGGGAGATCGTTCCAGAGTCTTGCACCATGGACACAGAAAGAGTAGGAATAGAAATCACTATTATGACTCGGAATTTTTAATAAACTGTCAGAGGCTGACCGAAGTACGAGACCGTGGGAACTTAGTGGTTCAAAAAGCTCCTGGAGATAGGATGGTGTTAATTGGGTGAGTACACGATATAGGAGAGCCAGTATATGAACATTTCTTCTTTGGCGTATTGGCAACCACTTTAACTGTGCCCTATAGTCGGACACGTGATCATACTTACGTAGACCGAAGATGAATCGTATGCATACATTTTGCAAACGTTCAAGTTTGTTGAGCTGTTCCTCTGATAAATCGAGATAAGCCACATCTGCATAGTCAAAGAGAGGCAAGAGGAGAGACTGTGCAAGAGATTTTTTTGTGTCCATAGGAAGAAATCTTCTGAGTGTTTGCAGAGGGTGACAACTAGCAAATATTTTACGACTTACCTCGTCCACGTGTGGTTGCCAGGAGAAATGTTGTGAGAAACAAATACACATGTTTTTTTACAAAAATAAAAGAAATGAAACATTAGAAAAAAAAACATACAAATGCGTGCATTTACTTACCACCGATATTATCTGATTAAGGCATCAGGAATACATATTCACACGTAAAAGATAAATAAATAATGATACCTAATAATAAAATAGAGATAATGAATCACGCTAATGACAGATAGATGCATAAAACCCTGCTCACAAAATAAAAGGGAACCGGTAGGTGTTAATTAAACCCCGAAAGAGAGCATATATTAAAACCTCGAAAGAGAGCATAGAAAAAAAAACATGACTTTCAGAAATAAAGGAACATTACAAAAAGACAATTATCGAAAACATACCATATACATTTTCTTATTACCTATATGGTTTAGCACCTACTAATTATATCATTAGACAAGTTTAGACAGTAACAGTATTATGTCATTGCTCAGCGATTTCTTCCCAGTATAATAAGCAGTATTTGAGTTTTTAATGTCATTGTAAAGAAGGCAACGTACTAACAATATGATTATATAACGTGTACAGCATCGTAATTACTTTTTTAAACATAATTACAAATTAACTAAGTATTTTTATAATAACCAAATTAGGGTTTAATATTATTAAAGTACCTAGCTTGTATATGAGATATTCCAACTAAATTTTCACAACGTGGTTTCGGCCCAACAAGGCATCTGAGTACATACATACCGAATTTCAAAAACAAAGTCAGACAGACAGACGGGCACACAGACATACTTCTCTACTGGAATCTAGAAATGGTCTTACTTATCTCAGCGAGGGGGGGCAAAATGGATACTTCCGTATTCTCTCGATTTTTTTACCACTTTCGGTACTTCTCCTCCTCGTCGGTGGGTGTGCCGGGAAAGTTATTCGTGGGCCGACCTTAATGCCGTACTTTCTCCTTGGTACGGCAAAATAAAAGAACCCTCACTGTTACCGTCACCATCGAATTCATCGAGCTTCCTACTTCATTCCGTTCTCGGCGACAGAAGAAAACAGTGATGGCGGCGATTGAGCTAGAGAAGCGAAAGGTTCGTCGTAAATTGTTCAAGATCAAGCCTAATTGTGCGATTTAAATACGTTTTCTTGATAAATTTGTGCTTGCTGCATTTATATTGACGTGATTTAAGTGCGGCGCTTTCGGTTTGCGCTGATATTCGGGGCGTTGTCGTTCGACCATCTATCAACACCGTGTGACATCCTTTTCTTTCGAGTGTAAAAGTGCATGAATTAGTGCAGGACGGAGTGTAGCTCCGACCAAGAATGCCATTGTGTTAATTTTGTCGCTATAGGACGTGATTTTATGCGGGTTCGGCCGAGTGCTCGCGATTTCTATTACCTTTTTCGTGGCGTTTCGCCCCCATTATCTTGATGATGCCAACAAAAATGAATGCTTCGTTCGTTTATTTGACGCGAATTTGTGACGACAACGGATTGTATTCGGTGTAAATCGAAATATTGCTTATGTGATCATTCCATTGTTTCGTTTTGCTATACAATGTCCAAATGAGTAACGTTAGTATCCAAAAGGTTTAATGTGAAAGTAAAAATTACATTTACCTAGAGCATTAAAATAAACAAACGGAGATTTATGTAGTATCCGGACCCTTTTCATCTATCAAAAAAAAAACACCAAAAATTAAGGTATGAATGCATTATAGGACCTGTTCTACATTGTTGATTTTTTAACATCACCTGACTATATTTTTTATTTTTTTATTTTTATTTTATTTAGTAGTAACACATCTAGTAAAAAGTTAATGTCATATTTGATTAAGATGTTAGCAAGAAATTGATGCGACATTATTTTTATGATTAACACAGTCGCCTAACTAGGCCTAGGCGTGTTCTAAGGCAGACTTTTAATTGACCACGCTGATTCCGAATCTGTATTCGGTCTCAATAAATAATCATATAACCAATAATCTTTATTCGGTCTCAATAAATAAGCGAGATAGGCATTCAAAGAAGCATCAAACAGATACATTTCGGAGAATATATTAGGTGTTGCTACCCTGCCTATTTAAAAAAAAAAGACCCAGACTACTAAAATGGATCATTCTAATACTAAATCTAAAAGAAAATCACTTTGGAGTTTTTAAAAAATTTCAAATTAGTTTTAATGATGGTTTAAAAAAAAGCTAATCTAACCTACTGACAAATAGGTGTTTCTGAATTGTTTAAAAAAAAAACTAACCTAACCTACTGAAATGTAGGTGTTTGACACTTCTTTAAATGCCTAATCACTCTTATTTATTGAGTCCAACAAAAGATAATTGCAGTTTCGAAATCAGCGTGGTGAATATCCCTTTAACGATAGTGCACATCATTGATCATGTGTGCACATTCATTTAACCCCTTGAGTATGATACTACCAAATCTGGTTCTGAAACAATTATCCGTTGAGTATGATACGACCAGATCTGGTTCCGCGTTTTTTTCACTTCTTTGACGTTCTCATATTTATTCATAATTATCTAATTGTTTTACAAAATGATATTTCAATATTCTATATTCTAAATTTCAATGCAATCATTGTGCAGTTGTTCTTTTAATGATTGGTGTAGTAGTTTCGTAGTTATAGTACTTTAAGGTCGATGTCGCCGAAAATTCTGCAAAAGAGACAGATGCATCCATGAAAATACCCATTTACTCCAAGGGTTAAAAAATCCCCGCGTCTCGTCGAATCAACTCCTTGATGCGAGACCCGCGCCAAGCCTTTTGCTGTGCAAAAAGAAACATGGTTTTAGATTGCAGTTTCGAAATCAGCGTGGTGAATATCCCTTTAACGATAGTGCACATCATTGATCATGTGTGCACATTCATTTAAAAAATCCCCGCGTCTCGTCGAATCAACTCCTTGATGCGAGACCCGCGCCAAGCCTTTTGCTGTGCAAAAAGAAACATGGTTTTAGAAAAAAGATGATTTGGGCCTGAAAAAGATATAGTCGGGTGATCAAAAATGTAGAACTGGTAGCAATACCTAATAAATACCGTTTCGGTAGGTTCTAGGTTTTTTTATAATACATAAACACATATTTGGGAGTAGGTTAGATTAACAGAGTTGATCATTTTAATGCTGAATCTGGTAGAAAATATATTTTTCATAATAGTTGTTAATTTTTTTTTTTCAGTTTTTTTGTAAGATAGTTCGACATTTTTATTATTATTATTATTATTTTATAGCTTTAGCAGCTTAAGCTGATGCATGCATTTCACTTTTTTTCTTATTTTTTAAATATTTGTCCAATTGGTTTTTAAATCCGTTCACACTTTTAGCACAAATGATTTTGTAAGATAGTTCGATATTTTGTAGATGTAAGACGAATTCTTTCATTTCATGTTAGATTGCATGTTACCTATCGTCAGTCTGTTGTAGCATAAGAGATGCCACGGCAATGAGAATTACAAGAAAACTAAGCAATTTGAGGCCTTAGGACATGAAAACAAAGCAATTTAAGTCCTCGGCACATAGACAGAACGATCCGGAGAGTGATTTTTACACCAATAATAATAAAAAATGTATCAAATATCCCATGTGATTTTATCAGTCCCGTGCACTGCTGGATTGAGTGCGAGATCCCGCGGGATTTGCGAGATTAAAATTATTCCACCAAAAAGTGCCTATACTCTCGCCTATACCGAGATCCCGCAAGGGCATGCGGAATTGGAAGCCCTAGTTCTGACCTTATTGGAATTTTGTACATGTTAAGATCCAAATTAGTTGCTTCAGTGTTAAAGCAGTATCATTTTCCTAAAAGTCGAAGATGCACAGCCCTTTGTCCAGATATTACTCTTATTGCTCCTTATCTGGGAAGATTGCCCTTACCGTAGAATCAACTTTTTGTACTCAAACAGCTCCGCTCCGGCACTCGTGCAGTTTATTGCGTCAACTCTAGCGGTGCCGCTATGGCTTCCGGGCGGTTTAATGCGTCCACTCGAGCCGCACCGCTATGACGCGACTATAAAATGATTTTAAAGTACCTGTACAACGCTTCTTTAATATATAGCGAAAAGAGTTGCTGGTTCGCCCGTGCGGAAAAGGCCTCGAGTGCAAAGGGTTAACACACTCACCAATTAATTCATTTCATTTTGCTTGCAGACTGAGGTGGATATGCGTCAGCTGAAGTTGGCAGGCCACGTCGGCTTTGACAGTCTCCCGGATCAGCTGGTGAATAAGAGCGTTCAGAATGGATTTGCCTTTAACATTTTGTGCATCGGTAAGTTGAAAGTAGACGGCGTTGGTTGTTGTAGGATAGGATATACGAGGTTTGTCCTGAAAATACATATAAAAAATTCGGGGCGACGTGTCTAGGCGTTGTGGAGGAGCGGCCCGGTGGTTCCCCCTCTATGCAATCCCCTCAACCCTCAGTTCGAGCCAGAGCGCTCTGCGAGTAAGTAGGAGTTTACGTGTGCTTGTTGAAAGTAACCCTATTTACCTGCCGTCGGCATGGAGCTCTCTCTGATTGAGGAACAGCGTATCAACATCGTTTCTCGCAAAGCTAGGCAAGAATGGCCCTGAGATTTTTGAGTGTTTGAAACAAGTTTACGGAGACAATACTCTGATGGAACCAACCGTCAACAAGTGGTTAAAAAGGTTCCGGGAAGGCCGAGAAGAGGTGAAAGATGACCAACGCTCAGGACGCCCCTCCACATCGAGTTCTTTTGGATTCTCGGGGCATTGTTCACCAGGAATTTGTCCCTTCCAGCCAAACAGTGAACGGTGGATCCTTCATCACGACAACGCGCCTGCTCACACGTCTCTCGTTGTGCGTGAGTTTTCGGCACCAAACTTAATCACCGTGACAGAACACCTGCCTTATACACCCGATTTATCCCCATGCGACTTCTTCCTGTTCCCAAAATGCAAAATGGTGCTTCGGGGGCGGCACTTGGGGGATGTGGAACCCATCAAGGCAGCAACGACACGGCAAATAAAAAGCCTCACAACTGAAAACTTTCAACGATCTTATCAACGGTGGAAACGGCGTTGGCAGAAGTGCATCTTGTCTCAGGGGGAGTACTTTGAAGGAGACCATATTGAAATACCTGAGTAATTGTAAAATAAAGTTATTATTCCACTTTTATACATATTTTCCGAACAAAGTAGTATATTGAAAATATCGATATATAAGCCAAAGTAAATCGGTATTTGATATTGCTATTATCTTATTCGATATATTGGAATATCTATGGTTTTTAGAAAAATCGATTCTTCCCTTGTAATTACTATTTTGAGAAGCCACAAAAAATAAGTCCAGAAAAAGACTATCTGCAAAAGACCTTCTAAATTATTGTTCTTAAATTCGGTCTGTGATATCGTGAATATTTAAAACGTTTGCAATGTGGGGTCTGGATTTTGTATTTTATTTGTCACTTATTGTTCTAAACATATTCTATCTAGGCATAGGTAATTGGTATAATTCTAGACTGAAGTAATATTACTAAGTATACACACTAACGTTATTTTTGTACAAGCATGGCTAGTATGAAATTAAAGAGTGCCTTTATGACCACCTTAAAATGATAATATGAAAATGAAAGAGCCTTTATGACCACCTAAAAATGAATCATGTCGAATACTTTTTCGTGTGAATCATAATAACCAAGCATTTGAACTTATAAAATGATAAGGAATCTTACTCATCTGTATAATATTATCTTTACTAATGACTTTGTTGTTTCAAAGAACGCTTTCTTCTCTTCTTAGGCTTAAAATTATTATTAGTATTATTTTAACAGTCAAACAGCATAAGCTGATATTACTGTATCTTAATAACATTCGATACAGCAATATTTGGACTTTCTTGCATTTGATTTTGATACTTTAATAGAAATTTAGCGCATTTGTCCTGGTTCAGAAAGATGAGTCATTTCTGCGTCTATTTAGGAATTATTTGGAGATCGTCGCTCAGTTGACTATGTGTAAAAGCTTGGTGTCAAAAGAATAGCTCAGCATATAGACGCTAGAGAGATATAAAATGCTGCTGCACCTACTTGCAAATGCCGTTCATTAGGTCACAAATCAGTGTTCATAAAACTACCAGGAGACAACGCCTTAGATCTATCGGAAATGCTGCCAGCTCTCAAGTCAGGGTTGTCACTTACCAATTCATGATCAATATCTGCTTTCAGAATGATAAGTCTGGCCTATGTGGAGAACATTCTGCTGAAGGTTTCAATTCCGTTCATTTCTAGTTTCACAAAAAATTGAAAAGAGTGCAACAATACCCAACAGGAGACCATAACTTCGATGAAATTGGCAGCTTCCGAGCCAACCCATACTGACCATACTTTTGTTGAATGATGAAATAAGACAGATGTCAAATCAGCAGATTGCAATCTGAAAGAATCAACATATGAAACAGAAAGTGTTGAGTAACGAAAAATAATAAAGAACAGAAAAATAAGTAAGGTAACAAATAAAAATCCATTAGTTTTCGTAGAGTTTTATATGCAGCAAATGAATTAGAAAATAAATAAGGTGTATTAACAATAGGGATCTTTATCATTCAAGTAGTTGTTAAACTTATAGTATGCTTTTTCACAAGGATATCTAGAAATGAGAGTTCGGATACAAAGAGTCCAGTTATTTTGCACCACCACCAAACGCCATAAGCTCCCCAATGCCATCATAAATCGGCCGCCGCGATTGCGGATAGCCGAATATTCCAGACTTCTGTACATTGAGTTTTTAAAAAAAAATATATTTTATTTATTTATTTATTTATTTATAGCAATGTACATAATAAGCAACAAGCGTAACAAATTATATCTAATATCTACACTTAAATAAAACCCACAGCAAGTTGTGTCACGCTTATAGTGAAGATCGGTCCCATGTCGCCCAACTAAGTATGAACACTTGTTCTAGGGCAGACATATTAAACAAATACTAGTTTAAAAAGAAAACATAATCAAAAGAAAAAAAAAGTAGTTTAAACAAAAAGAAAAAAAGCGAAAATGAAAAAAAAAACATTGAATTAAAAAAAAATATGCATAAAAATAAAATATGTAAATATATAATAATAATAAAATAAAACATTGACGTCAATAGATAATTAAATACACATATCCTTCGGTTAATAATAAACTATATAGTCATAACTTAAATTATAAATAAAATTTGTAATATTTGTAAGAAAAATAAAGTCACAATAAAATTATAATACCGTTAATAGTAAAGTTTCTAAAAAAAAATTAAATAGTCACAAAGAAAAATTTAAATAATAGAAATAGTCACAAAGTGCAGCCAAACAAAGCTAGATAGTTGAGAGTTCTTGGTTTATTCGGTACCTTCCTGGCCCAAGCATCCACGAGACCAGTTGTTTCGTAAAAATTGGAATGCTCGGGCTAATCTTTATACCTGCAGGTAGGATGTTATATATCCTAGGCCCTGGATAAGTGAAATTTCTTTGGCCAAATGACGTACTCCTTCGGGGAACTGCAACGTAGTCACTATTGGCACATCTTGTGTGTTAAGTTTGCTGGGATTTAATTTTTTCCTTAAGAACGATCCGACCTAAAATCATTTTCACATATAACATGCACACTTCTAAAACATGCATTTCCTTAAATGTGAGATCTGATGCATACGTGAACGGTTTTCTTAATATTATTTTGATCAAGCCTTTTTGCGCGACAAGAAGTGGTTGAAGAACCGTTTTCGCACATCCTCCCCAACCCAATTTAAAGGCTTTATTTTTTATATAATTGTTCGCAGGCGAGACCGGTCTTGGCAAGTCCACCCTGATGGACTCTCTGTTCAACACCAATTTCGATTCCGCTCCAAGCCCTCACTCTTTGCCATCTGTGAAGCTAAAGGCTCACACTTATGAGTTGCAGGAGAACAACGTTCGCTTGAAGGTTTGTCCCACTGAATTTTATAAACTTTTTTTTTCAGTACACAACTTGAGGACACAAATGCCTAGATCTCTTTAACAAAGATGCAAGATCGGGCTCAAATTCCAGAAAATTAAAAAATGCAAAAATATCTGTATTTCAATATAAAAAGTTACTTTTGTTTTTATTTTGCACTGTTTTTGTGACCGTCAAAACAGTTTATTTTATTTCAAATCACAAAAAAAATAATACAAGCCTAGACTTTTATTATATTAAGGTGAATATTGTTAAATACCTATGTGCATACCTCACTATAAGACATAAGAAATTTGACAGTAACCGGGGATTTTGACGAATGTGGACTCGAGTAATTTCTATTTTCTAATAAGGGACCTATTACGTAATCACGGAGTGGGAGGGGGTGCCCGTCCTCATTACGTAATCACCTTTGGTCACCGCATTGCAATTTTTTTGGTCTAAACCTGCACATTAAATGTGCATTTTTAAATGCATTCCTAAATATTGTTTTCTCTTCAATACCATCTTTATAGCCACTGCGGTCTAAAGATTGGGATCTGTAAAATAAACCAAAGAGTTTGAGATTTTGTAATTACTTTGAATTCATAAAATACATTTTTTAAACCATTCTAAAATGATTTTTCCACTTACCGTCTTCAAACACTTTACAAATGCTGGGTTCACGATTCTTCACATTTTCTGCAAATTCGGTTGATTACGTAATCTTGGGGGGGGGGGGGGGGGGGAGGGGTCAGTCTGCTGATTACGTCTGTTGACATGGGGGAAGGGAGGTTGAAAATCCGAAAAATGTGGACGGCCCTTAATCTATTTTTCACAACAGAAATGTAGGTGGTTAGACAAACTGGGGGTTTTGCTCCCTGGTATCCCAATTTAAAAACAAAGAATTAATGTAAGCCTATGGATAAAGTGGACTGTACGACCAGTAACTCAATAAAATGCTCTGGATTTGTGCCTGAAAGTGGTGCGCCGCCTGATTAAATTCACATACCTTATGCAGATGGCTACTCTTCAAAATAGAGTTGGGCGTTGGTTCCAAGATGGGCGCAAGTGGCCTAGCGTTAAACAAACTTTAAGTTAAAAAAACTCACAACAACTCATGTTCTCAATAAAATAGTAATATTTTTATAATATTATTGCCTTTATTAACATGTTCTTTTGAAGTTGGTTTTTTTTTATCTCTTTTTTTTTGTTACGGCAAGGACACCAGGAGGGTAATTTTTTATTGGGCCGTGCGATACGGTTATTTTAAATGTAACAGTAAGGCAACTGACAGCTAACACGTCCTAGCGTTTATGCGAATTTTTGGAGTAATGCTCGCAGACCTGGAACAATGCTTAGGAAACCACTCAAAACCTAAGTAAGACCAATGAAAAAAAACATGAGAAATGCACGCGAAGCATGTTGCAATGCGTGAAACATGTTTCTGAAGCATAACATGCCATGCAAATTTGGATTTTTGTTACAATATAAAGAAATGCTGCAATTCTCATTGTAAATTAATTTTTATTTACAGCTTACGATCTGCGATACCGTTGGCTATGGCGACCAGGTCAACAAAGAGGACAGCTTCAAGTCTGTAGTGGACCATATTGATGCTCAGTTTGAAGCATACTTGCAGGAGGAACTCAAGATCAAGAGATCTCTGCCGACCTATCACGATAGTCGTCTTCATGTCTGTCTCTACTTCATATGCCCGACAGGTTAGATTTTAAGCTTTAAGAAGTAACTTATCATGAAAGGGGTATTGCATAGTATATACGTCCAACTGATTTGTAAGAATATAGTAAAAATAAAGTTAAACATTTGTTATACACAGTGAAATCTCGATTGATTCTTCCGTGAATCATCTTGTCCTGAATATATCATTTATTTTGTATGGTCCTGTATGAACCCTGAGTGTTGGAGGAAAACAGTTTAATAGGTTGAAGGTGGTTATGAAGAGGATCCACCGCCTGTAACGACCTTTCCTAAAGCATATCATGCAAAATACATTGATTAGGAAGTGGGAAGCAAAACCGAATATACAATATTTCACACTTAAAAATAATAGCACTGATTATGATATTATAATTTGTTGTTAATTTCCTTATCGTTATAATTTTACAGGTCACGGCCTCAAGTCCATTGACCTCGTTTGTATGAAGAAACTGGATACAAAGGTCAATATCATTCCGATTATTGCCAAAGCCGACACTATCTCTAAAGCAGAATTGCAGAAATTCAAGGTAAATGTCGAAATAAACCTGTAATATGTAAGAAAACTAAATATTCAAAGCGGTAAAGCTAAATTTTTATATTTGAAGTGTTATTGGTAATAATGCACTATATCAAGATGTAATTCCATTTTTAAACTTTATTAACTTTAAAAAATACGTTTCAGCAAGGGTTTGAGAGAGAAAGAAATATAATTTCTTTTGATAACATGTAAAATGATTACCATGTGGTAATCACCAGTCAGAAGAATGTTTGTCTTTTGTCTTATTTTATTGTATAAAACTAATTCAAATTGAAATTAATTTAAAAAAAAAATATTTAAATTTTATAAAATTTTAAATAGTCATTACCTAGGCTGCCAACTGTTCTAAGGTAGACAATTTATTTTCATCGTTATTATTTTGGATTTCTTTTAACATCATCGTACTTAATAAAACTACCCTAATAGCCTACATAAAATTGAAAAAAAAATTCATAAAAACAAATAAAAACTATCAATAATAAGTAAATAATTTCAAATTAAAAAAAAAACTTTAAATATAGTCAAACTATCCTTGCAATTGTAAAATACTATTTAATGAAATGTCAAGAATAATCTAGAATGAATTTTGTTGAAAACTAACCTAACATAGGTGGTAGATTGCATGGTTTGTGCGATTTCGCCAAGGAATTCTAAATATTCAATGAGGTAAAGATTACATTTTACATGTACATTTTTTATTGCAGGCTAAGATAATACAAGAGTTGCAGGCCAACGGAGTGCAGATCTATGCTTACCCAACCGACGATGAGTCCGTTTCAGAAGTGAATTCCTCGATGAATTCGCATATACCGTTTGCCGTGGTCGGCAGCACCGATTTTACGAGGATCGGCAACAAGATGGTGCGGTCCAGGCAGTATCCTTGGGGCACTGTACAGGGTAAGCGTAATTTTTCGCTCGCTTGTCCCGGCATTTCGATATTTCCCCGATAACAGTTTTTGGTTTAATATCTTTAGGTCTTGGTAGTTACGCATCCGTTTCGGGCGCTCGTCTCATCTCATCTACCCTAATGCTTCGTCTCTTATCTCAGCTTGCTTCTCCCACCATTCCTACCCTCTAAATGCTCGTGGTTATGTAATTAAAGACTATCGGGGTCGTTTGACATTGTAAATCAACAAATAGTGGCTCCTTGAATTAAAAAAAAACATCAAGGAGATGCTGATAGGTCACCCTTTCTATAATCTGGCCGAATTTGAGGGCCATGATTTTTACAAATATTTTGCCCATTTCAATTACAAAAAAAAATAGACCCTTATTGTCTGATTATTTTATATGGTCTTATATCTGTACTTTTAGTTTAAAATGCATAATGTAGCTTTAATGTGATTATTTAACATTTTACTGACAATTTAAATATTACGATGAATAATTTTACTACGTATATTTTCGAATTACTAACTACTCCAAATATTAGGTTTCTATTTTGATTATTTATATTTATAGTTTGACAATCTATTAGTTAATTCTTGACTACCTATGTATGTTCAGTAAAGAAAGGTAATGAGACTTACTACCTAACCCAATTATTTTGACACGTCCAAGAGCGGTTTTTAGCTGTCAATTGGACACAACGATTGAAATGTAATATAACACAAACGGAACTGACATGGAATTCACTGACTGGATTCGGGCCCATCATAATACTATTATTACACATCTGAGGGGCACAGTATACCAACCAGCAGGGCCGGATTTAGAGGTCTGGAGGCCTTGGGGCAACGAAGGAGTGGAGGCCCCCTGGCCCCAAATTATTTTCCAAATAAAATGAAAAATAAAATCAGTCGAGTTTTTTTAATAAATAATTTATTGTGAAACGAATAGATTTTTTTAGCATTTATAAATATAATCGAAAATATAATACAATATAAGCATGTTTGCACAAAGTACTGTGGGTAAAGGATTTTTTTGCACGAAGGCTGGCTTTTGACAGGTTAAACTATGGAACTTTAACTCTGATAAAATGTTTGCCAGATGTTTACATTTACAAAGATGTTTCTTTCTATTTTTAGTCGAAAATGAATCTCATTGTGATTTTGTGAAGCTGCGCGAGATGCTGGTTCGCACAAACATGGAAGATC
Source organism: Micropterix aruncella (assembly GCA_944548615.1). NCBI lineage: Eukaryota > Metazoa > Arthropoda > Insecta > Lepidoptera > Micropterigidae > Micropterix > Micropterix aruncella. The sequence goes on along the minus strand of OX155970.1, from coordinate 16,376,398 downwards.
TGCGCGAGTCCACCCATTCTAAGCACTACGAACTCTACAGAAAGAAACGGCTTCACCAGATGGGATTCACGGATGTCGATGCTGACAATAAGCCGGTATTTGAGTTTTCTATTTTAACTTAAATTAAACACTGTAAGACCCAACACTAAATTTGGTTCGACTCTAGTGATGTGAATTTATTTATTTATTATTATTTTGTAGGTGAGTTTCCAGCAGACGTTTGAACAGAAACGCAGTGTTCACCTTCAAGAACTTCAGCAGAAGGAGGATGAAATGCGGCAGATGTTCGTTCAGAGAGTCAAGGAAAAGGAAGCCGAACTTAAGGAAGCTGAGAAAGATGTGAGTAATCTCTTTATTTTGTTCTTTTGCGATAAATAACAACTCAAAAAAAATAATTGTATAATAATTGACAAGCACTGACATTGATATCGGTATTGTAATTTGCAAGTGTTGCAGATTTTAGAAATATCTTGCTACTCAAAGCTATACAGAATGGCCCCGCATAAAAATACCACCTAAAATTTGGCATTAAAATTAGAATTTTCATACAAATGCTTCTTTTTTGTTTCTAACATAAATTGTGGATGTTGTTTCTAGGAGTAGGATTAAAAAAATACCAGCAATATAGCAAGGAAATATACATAAAATATGCCATTTCTTATGTTTGCTGATGATGTCAAATATTTTTTGTCCACTGAAAGTGCTAATAAAGCCTACGAGCTCTTCTAGCATGTTATTGATGCAATTTATGCATGGAGCCAAGCTCGTAACCGCTTCATTATTATCGCCTGCTCAATGTATTATTACTCCATCGCTGGGTGTGTGCTTGCTCATCTAATGTATTACTCTATACAATACAATACAATCAGCTACTCTAATTTAATATTTAAAATTTAATTATTAAAAACATAACTATCATGATAGTTGTCATGACTGTAATATTATATTTAATATTACCTACTTACAAATAATCAAAATATACTAATGTCATTTAATAGTAAGGGAGAATAATATATTAAAATAGAAATACAAATTCTATGTAGAATAATCAATGTAAAATTATTTGATTTTCAATCCAGCAATATGCCTTCGTATTTTTTTAAACATAAATAGATGTATAATAAATTATATAAGAATTAAAATGTCAGCTATCATAATACCGTTAGGTTTAAAATTTTACAAATTGAAAATAAACTCGGAATTTTCAAACTCTCTTATACGATAAATTGGGTTTCTTACCAAATTATTTATAATTATGTTTTTAAATTGGTCCTCTCCAAGGCTTTTCATTTGCTCTGGAATCTTATTATAGTAGGACAAATTTTGGTGTATAAAACTGTATCGCACTTTGCTAAGTTGCTGTCGGTTTATGTGGAAATTGGATTTATTCCTCTTATCGTGATGATGAAAATCACTATTCACCGGAACTTCTGCTAGGTGTCTACGAGCGTACATAATATTTTGGTAGATGTAGGAAGGAAATAGAGTCATGATTCCTGATTCTACAAACAGCGGCTTAAAAGAACTTCTTGGAGAAGTTCACTCTATCGCTGGGTGCGTGCTTGCTCATCTAATGTATTACTCCATCGCTGGGTGTGTGCTTGATCATCTAATGTATTACTCCATCGCTGGGTGTGTGCTTGCTCATCTAATGTATTACTCCATCGCGTTTCATAGAGTGACTAAAGTCAAGGAATTAGTTTTTTTGGCTCCTGGTTAAACTTCAGAGAACAAATTAGGCAACTATTTATGACTTCTTTTAAGATTCTAGTGTTTATGATATGGCAATCCAAACGCTTCAATAGTAGTCAGGTTATGCGCAATGTATTTTACAATTTTATTGCACTTTTCTTGCATAATAAATTTATATGATATGAAACCAAGATAATATGTTGTACGACTCGATTGTTAGAAGTCATATAGAAACGAATGGAGTTTTTTGGAATCCGCATGAGGATACCTATATTCTCGTGCTGGAAAAGGTACAGGTGTTTTTTTAGTCCTTTTACGACAAGCAGTATGGATATTATTCATTTTAGTATCCGACTGCATTTATCACAGGCATTGTTGGCTGTAATTCTCTTTGTCTGCAAAGAGAAAAGCTGACAATCGTTTATATTTTTTATTTGATTTGCATTAACCTTACGATTTAAAACTTGTTGGCCCGTGTTTTGCGGCGCTTAAATGACATTATCTTGACGGCACCAGGTTTTGATATTTTTCCACCAACCGTCATTTCTTTAAATTACAGGCAAATAATTATTTATTCTTATGTGATAGCTATTATTTTATGGGACATTCTATTTCTATATTAATAGGTGATATCTTTATTAATTTTGCTTTTCAATGCATTGGTTTATCTGTGATGTTGATTAGTAATAAGTGAATAAACAAATAAATAAACAAAATTGAGAGCCTACTAAAAATAAACAATTTATACCAGGATATGATTTATCTATGAGACACTATGATATGTTTATGTAATTCGAGTTTATAGGTTTGCTAGTTGTGTATAGTAGTATAGAGCGGACAATAAACCACCCCATAATGCCGGGAGGCCAACTCTCCAATGCCTAAGATTTCATTGTATACATCTTATAATTTACTCTCCCTTACAGCTTCACGCCAAGTTTGATAAGCTGAAGAAAGAGCACACTGAAGAGAAGAAGCGCCTCGAAGATAACAGAAAGAAGATTGAAGATGACACAATCGAATTCAACAGGCGCAAAGCTCAACTTACACAGTCGCACCACACACTCACCCTCGGCAAGAGTAAGAAGAAGTAGAAATGGTAAAACAACTCGTATTTCGATGACTTTGCTTCCATTGCTATTAATCTGTGAGTGTGGTTTAGTGACAAATATTCATCAGTATCAAAGCATTCATGAGACGCACAAATCTAAGAATTACAGAGGCCGATGGCTCTTCTTTCGTTTTGATTTCTAGATAAACACAGAAGTTCCGAATGGAGAATCATAGTCTCTTTGTCAATACACCATGCCCCATTTTGTTTTCCAGATACTAACAATATAACTAAATTTATTTTATGATACTGATAGACTGTCTTTACTGGTTGTTCAAGTAGAATTCTAGTTTTCCAAAGAAAATGCTTATTTATATAGGCTACAAGGTGATGAATAAACATTAGAGTTTTTAGGCGTTACCTCAATTTGACTACGAGTACAAATTAAATAAATACCATGATCTCGTAAATGCCATCATCCGGAATGGCTTCAATGTTCGCACGTGGTGGAAGTTGGCGCTCGTGGCCTGCCAGCTGAGTCTCTGTTTCACCTCTTTAAAGATCTTGGACTCCAGAAAGATAATCAACTTTTTCCTAGAAGAACTATCTAAAACCGCAATTTTCGATAATCTCAAATTGTATGGTTTCAAAGGGGATGTTAATAGGTGGTAAGGTGAATACTCATATGGGGCAAGACAGCTGTCCTAAACCTAACACAGCCAGTCGTAAGTCCGGAGTCCACTGCTCATCCACGGTTGGTGAATTCCATGGCAGCTATATTTGTATTCATTTATTTATTAGCGCCAATGTTCACCTGCATGGACATACACATAAATTTGTAAAGTCGGGCTTTTCATTTAATTCCCGAAAGAAGTAATTTCTGAACCGTGTGATTAATCATTGGATTGGACTTTTGCGAGAAGTGGTGATCAGTGATTGTGTAAACAATTTCAAAAACAGTTTGAAACATCGTCAACAGTCATTGTACGGTTTGCTGTTCGGCCATTAACCCGTTAATGTTATTCCATAATCTGTTGTCCATTGTCCAGGCCACTGTCCCCTAAACAAACACCTGTTTACCATAGGTGTGACAGACAGCCCTCTATACAGAGGAATGGATGAAGAAGAAACGCCACAGCATGTGCTCATGGAATGCAGGAGCGTGGCCGAGTAAAGGGCAAAAATACTACAATCTTCAGCATCTGTCCCGGAGGCCTGTAGCAACCCAAACAGGCTGCTAACCTACTGGGACGGCCTGGGTTGGCTGGAGTAACATAAACACAAATAGAAACATGAGCCATGCACAACGGCCCAACCAAGAGGCCAAGTGCGAGAAAAAAGCCCAGACAAACTAGCTAACCAATTAACTTACCTGTCGCCATCTTATATCTCACGGGATGAAACGCAAATACTTAAGGACAAACACAATCCACATAAAAACTACACCAACAACCCGAGTTCAACACCTTATCGCTAGGCACTGGGAAGTGCCACCCAGCTGGCTTTCTCTTTTGGCAGTTTTTTTGACAAATTGCTCCATCCTCCAGTGTGGTCACAGATTCGAAGTCGCTTGCACTGCCTCTACCTGATGTTAGCGGTAATTCAGTTCGAGTTTATCGCAGACCGAGGCACCCTTAGTTTTGCGAGCCACCCGATCCCAGCCCTGGGATCGGGTGGCCTATGGATCATATTTAAGGATAGATGACGCGAGGTCAACAACTACAACAACTTCTTATGAAACGTATGTTTCCAAACTCCCCCGGTTATTCGCCGGATTGTGCAAGCGATTGGCTGACGCCGCACGGTGCGCAAACCGCCCAGTTCCGCCTGAGGTGTTCCCCCAGATCAGAACGTCCGATCCCAACTGTCTATGACTGTAGGTTACAGCCATAGGCAGAGTTCGCAGTGACCTATACAGGTTGGTCTCTCTTCGAAAAGGCTGGAAGCTGAACCGTTAGTTAGCCGACTATGAAAATATAGACAGGTCATCAGCCCCAAGCTGCATGCAATCATTAGGAATAACAATTGGCTGACAAATAAATAACTGATTACGAAAATGGATAAATTGAAAATTGGATTCCAACTAAAACTGAAGTTATCCGAGTTCAAAACGGCTAGTAAGAAAATACAGCAATTATGTACTTCCATAGATAAGGCCCTATTAGTTACAGATGCATAAGCCACTTTACACCTTTGAAAGGCGTCTCTCATTCGTGAAAATCATCTAAACCTTTAATACTGGTTTATATTTAATGCTAAATTCCTCCAATCGTTAGCCCATTAACTCCATCGATATATAAGGGCCTAGATGGACCTTTTGCGCGCAAAAATTACCACTTTAAAACTAATATAAATCGCCGCCAGTAGTAGTTCCGCCAGTACTTCCCGGTGTGAGCGATCCCGCGTCAAATAATGCTGTGCTATTCTCTCGCATTTTGTTCAATGTATTGCTCTCTCTCTCTGTCACATGTTTTTACACACAACGGTTATCAACTAACTCATTTATGCCTGAGGGCATATCTATGCCTTATATATCGATGATTAACTTGGATATAACATAACACTTGTTACTAAATTCTTCAAAGTAGATAATGTAATAGTATTAGTTTTATATCACTCTTATCGAACAGCGCAGGATTGTATTTTGTAGGTACAAAACAAAACCTGTTTTGTTCAGCATAAGTGATGTCTCTTCTCTATACTTTGTAAATAATACATCGGGTTAGAAAATAAGCTTCTTGATTGCACCATCAGATTACGGATTTTATATTATTATCATCGTTTAAATAAATTTAAAAAACTTATATTTTATATCTCCTAAGAATTAGTATTAGTTTCTATGATTAAACGGTACGTTTTGGTTTTAAACGTAAACCCACTGTAAGACAGAACACCAATTTCTTTAGTTGTATCGTTGCGCAACTCGATTGGCAACCGCCGATGCTTCGCTCGTTATACGTGGACTGTAATCATCGATACCTTTTGCGTCAGGTGGAAAACGTTGAAATAATCGGGAAAACTCTGTTCGGGATTATTTATTGAATTTGATTTGGTCTTATTTACTACTGAAGGCTCTGATGTGCAAACAGCTCTCTGACCAGACGTAACATTTTACTTATTTTGAAAGATGTGTTCCAGTTTGAGGATATTGTCTGGTAACCTATTCACTCGTAAGATGTTCTCTAGTACTTTCGGTCTACGCAATTATGATCATGTGTCCGAATTTAGGCATTTTTTAATCTGAATTAGTTACAAATTAGCCAAAGGAGTAATGCTCAATATCTCCAAATACAGTTATCCACATATTACGTAATCACGTTTTTGGGTTTTTTGTACCCCCCCTCCCCCATGTCAATAGATGTAATCAGCGGCCTGCCCGGACAAAGGATGCAGTGGTCCGCGATAGATTCGATTGACACCGTTTCTCCGCTACTTAAGGGAGATGACCGCCAAGCCACCTCAAACTGGTAACCAGTCGGGAGACCGGAGTAGTCGGTCGCAACTGGAAGTAAGGGCGCGAGTGTCAGCCCGCTGGGTAACAACCTGGCTATCTCGCGGATAAGACGTTGGCCTCTTACGGGCATGTGCCGGAGCTTGACAGTGGACTTTTGTCCTAACTCTTCTGCGCTCACCTCATGGGAGACAGAACGATCATATTTCGTTAAAACTTCCTGAGGTGGCAGGTTCGCCCGTTGGAACTGACAGCTCTAGTTGGTTACTCGCCAACTGATCGTTTTTCATGGTTAAACAGCGGCAGGTTGAATATCCAAAAATGAAACACTTTCACACGCCAAAATATTTTATTATCCTTTTATAAAATGGAAATGTGCTACATTACAGCCTACGTATAACGGACGGAGAAACGATACTTATGTTTAGTTATATCCTAAATCCTAAGGCTATTATTATAAACGGAGTGTGTTTAGCGACATATAATCTCATATTATATCCCCGTATTCTTTGCATTTATCGTTAGTCCTAAGTTTCAACTACAATACATTCGCAGTTTGTATTAAACTACTTTACAAAAATAAGACTTATACATAGGCGTATTGTTAAACGCTTTATTTGTACTCGCATTTTTCTTATCTATTTATACCGTATTAGTAAATTAATGGTTTAGGACCGCGGAAATAGATGAAATGCGATAAGTTTGTGTTCCTCCTGGAAATACAGGGTTTTTCAATAAGGACAGGTCGATGTTGACAGTCTGCAATATTACAAGCTGTGTGTGAGGTATTAACGATTTTTTATTTTATTTAAAAGGCCCATGTATGCCATTATGTAGGGAATATGACATCATTCATATGTTCACCGCAGCTTCGTATGGGACGGATCCAAGAGGTCCAATTTTCAATGACTGTTTCATAGATCCGTCTAAATTTGAGTGATGGTCTGGGTTATGTTGATTTTGAGGGCATCGGTCGATTGCGGCTTACTGGCATAGATCTGCGGCTTCAGAAAACCCCACAAGAAAAAGTCTAGTGAAGTTAAATCGCATGATCTTGATGGCCTATTCACTTCACCTCCGCGAGACGTAACCATGCACTAACAAACACTCATTTCGCTGCTCTATCGATTAATTTGCCATGGAGATTTGGCATCAGTGACTGAATAATAAACAACAGATTTGACAGATGCCAACAAAACAACACTGTCACCGACTGTTAACATTGACCCACCCTTATTGGAAAACCCTATACATAGCTGGCTGTTTGCAAAAAAATGCATGTACCACCCAAAATTGCCAAAAAAATTGTTTTTTGTTTAGATGAAAAATATTCCAGTAATCAAATTCCTTTTTATTAATATCTAAAAGTCATCCTGCCTTCTAAAATCACATATATTCTTTTATATCCTTACGTTTGGAGATAAATTCACATAAAAACCCTCATTTTATATGACCGCTTCGCCTTAAGCTTATCAAGCTAGCGTACCTACAAGTACCAAAGTTACAGAAATGTTACGTGTGCTTGTGTATGCTTTTGTGCCTATGATTGCAATCAGCTAGTTACGTGTTTCCACCCTAATCCAGCAAATGCGGTTCTTGAGCCTGAATCTTGTAGGCCTTTTCTATGAGGAAAGGCTCAAACAATATCTGATAAGCAGATGATATCATCCATATATCAGTTATTGCAATATTCAAATTCTGTTAACGATCTACCTGTAAAAGGCACGTTTGAGATGCTAAGTTATTTTTATCCATCTTAATGGAATGGAAGATTAAGACGTTTACTCGAGGTAAGATTAAGATTTTGACTCAAAAACCTCATGGAAGTGGGAAATTCTTATATTGTTCAGAGGACCTTTAACTTCGTAGAGTTTGAAAGACCCTAAGAGGATAGCAATTGCTGCTGAAAGAAACCACTCCACACGGGCTAGAATTTCAATCGATCGCAGTAGGTATATAACTACATTTTCGTAATGAAACGGTAGTAAAAAATATACAAGTAATTATGTACTTAAATATATGTTTATAACGGTCGAAATATAGACCATACTAAATGAAACAGACAGGACGCTTAGAAAAAAATAGCGTCGACGGTTTGCAAGCGTCTTTTTGTTGTTTTTCCAATCGCTTCGGCCCCGCCAGTAGCAGATCGTCTGATCAGATGATATTTGACGGGGCAGTGTCCCGTCTTATTTCGTTTAGTATAGTCTATGGGTCGGAAGCACAAATTAACCCCTCAAATGAATGGCGATTAGCTCGGGTTGCCTACGGCAAAATGTTTATAAATTTATATTTACATTTACATTTACATAGAGCGGGGTTTACTATAGAGCTATAGCATTACTATAGAGCGGATTACTATAAAGCGGCGCACATTTACATTTATATTTACATTTATATAAATTTATATACATTTTGTATACATTTTGCCAAGGCATCCCTTAAGGGACGCCTCACATTTGAGGGGTTAATATCATGTGTCGGTCTCGGAAAATGTAGATTATGATTTTTTAAATATAATTGATATTATATAAAACCAAATATTTCTAAAGGACGGGCTGGTAAGCCCTCTTCTATAATTTATTTTAATAATTTATGTTCTATTTTTAGGAAATATATATTTCGTATGTAATCTAAGTCTTTCATTTCAATCCTTGCCTGCATTTTGTCAAATCAAAAATGCAGTAAGGTCCGAAAGAGTTACTCAATCCGACTCAATGGTAGGCTACCATGGAACCTGGCTGTAATTTTTCGGCTCCAGGGGTTACCAACTATCTCCAACACTCCCAAAATACTGTACAGTAGCTTGCTATAAATTTTAGTACTGAATTATGTGTGATTTATCTTTTTTTAATATTCTTTAACTTTGAAATCATGTTATCTTTCTAGTTTTTATGGTTATTAATTGAATGATACATTTTAGCTGTTGTATTTCATCACTCTACAGGGTGAGTTTTTAATTAGTGACATCCTTATAGTGGGGAATCGGTACGACGAACTAAGGAACTTTTAATAGGATTTTTTGGGAAAAACGTAAAAACTTTTTTTTTTTGTTTTGTTTTAAATAGTATAAAAAGCTATGAGCATGATGCAATATTTAGCGATATGATAGAAAAATATCAGTAATATTGTTTATTAGCAATATTTTACCTACCGCTAGATGGCACAGCGTTCTTAACTATTCTTAAACTTTTCTTCAAAAGATATGATTTTAAAAAATAACAAAAAACATTTTTTATATATATATATATATATATATATATATATATTAAAAGTTGCTTACATTGTTGTACTGATTCACCCACTACAAGTATGTCGCTAATTAAAAACTTATCCTGTATATGTGAGACTTCATTCATGCTAATCAGCAAACTTTTCAGGGCATGGAAAAGACTGAATAACTTCATTCATGGGATGTTATATTTTTAATTGTGTAAATAGGACAAAATTAAAAGAAAAAAAATACTTTACTAACGATAAAAACTGTCATTTGTGTACTGAACTGTGCTAAAACTGTACTGTACTAACGATCAAAACAATGAGTTGTTTGCGAGGAACTGCTACTAAGCATGTCAGAGGTATCACCGGATAAAATCATCAATCTAGATGAGACGAGATGATAGATACAATGAGAATTACAAGAAAACTATGCAATTTGATCCCTCGGAACATGGACAGAACAATCCGGAGCGTGATTTTACACCTATAACAATAAAAAACGCAAATTTGTTTTTTTGGCGCGTGTTACATCCCACATGTAGATTGACGATTTACAATAAACAGATCTTACCACACGACGCTTGAAAGGCAATCCTGACTAAGCAACATTGAGTAAACTTTAGGGGCTCTAGACGATCAAGCATTGCGTCGCGGGCTGGGCAGGGGATCGTAAACCGCAGGAAATATGCATTTTTTTAAAACATATTTACTAATGCCTAATTTTGTAGTTTTATGCAGGGAGTCACGTCATTCATCAATCGATTACGTCTAATTAATGTGATGTCTCCAGGAAAATAATCAACTCCTTCTTAGAAAAATTATCTAAAACCGCGATTTCCGCATCTCAAATTCTATGGCTTCGAAGGGGGGAGTGAATGGGTGGTAAGGTGAACGCTCACATGTGGCAAGACAGCTGTCCTAAACCTACCACAGCCGGTCGTTAGTCCGGAATCCACTGCTCACCCCCCAGAAGTGTAATAACACTATATGATGGGCCCGACTTCGGTCAGTGAATTCCATGGCAGCTCCGTTTGTATTTTATTTATATAAACTAGAAAATTAGGCATTTATGGTATGTTTTAAAAAAAAATATTTGCATAATTCCTGCGGTTTACGCTCCCCTCCCAGCCCGCGACGCGATGCTTGACATGCATGCTTGATCATCTAGAGAGCCCCTTACAATAAATGCCTTGGTTTTTGTCTTCGAATTCGAGTCTTTTGCTAACGCAAGTTTGGCAGTAGTGATATTTCATAAAAATTCATTCAAAACTTATCAATATTACCATACTAAATTAGTGGAAATGTTGCTTTTGGACACATTATTTTTCCTTAAAATAAACAACAAAGAAAGTAAGCGCTGTTCAAACGTTACAGAATTTGACTGTTATTCAGTGGGTCAGGTACTGTACTTGAAACCGAAAAAATTGTGGCAGCAGCGAAAAAAAATTACAAATCGACTATAATTGAATAATTAAACTAGAGTCATTCTCAAATCCGTTACATAAGAAATAGGCTTAAACAGCTTATTATAGTAAGTGTAGCGCCTCAGAACAGCTCCGTTGTCGATTTTTCTCCTGGAGATTGCGAATCTCGTCCTCGGAGGGCGCATCGGACACTGAAAATTACCCAAAAGAAATAAAACATTTCTATATTAAAAAAAAGAAGTTTATTTATTATGATTGGTAACAAATAGTCCTAAAAATGAAGCATTTAATTTTACTACATACTCGTACGTGAGATCCGAATCAAGTGATTACAATACGACAAAAAATAAAAATATAAAATAGTGCTATGATCAAAAATGCTACTTTAAAATACATAAAATTACAATTAGATACGTGATTAAAATACAGTGATTAAAATACAAAAATAGGGTAAAAAAATACGCTACGGAAATCGAATTGATGTTGCCAGCAACCGTGTTTTGATTCTTAAAATTATCGATTCTAAATCTAAAGTTTGGCATATTAATCGCTGCAGTTTGTTTATTATTATTATTATTGGCATTTAAGGAGTATATTAAAATTATTGCATTAATTCATTAAAAATAAATATGACTTGATTATTATTATTTAAAGCTGGCGATGATTTTTTTGTTTATTTTTTTGTTTTGGCGATTTAGCGAGGGGGTACTTCCCGGGGGGGAGGGCTTCTGTATTTCGCTTTGATGTGTAGGAATGCCGGTTTGGTCGGGGTGCTGCTGCTTAGCGGTGTCCCGATCATGCTTTGAGAAAGCGACCACTTTGGTGTGGTGGGAGATTTAATGCTGCGCACGCTGCCTGTCGGCGATAGACCTGACGGCGACGACAGGCTGGTGCTTCTCGATTTCTTAGTATTAGGGGTTATAAACGCGGAAGACGTTAAGCTAGTACTTCGAGATTTTTTGGCCATGGCGTTTAGTTTATCAGTGCCGCAGAACTTCGGGGTGTCGGGGGATTTCAGATTTTTATTTGAGGCTGGGCTGATTGGTGTGAGACTCATGCTTCTAGATTTTTTGGTGAGAGTGTTCGAAATTGGATTTTTCGGTAGGTTGTGCATCGAGTTTCGTTTGGCTTTCGCTTCCGCTGTTTTCGCTCGCGTCGGTTTGGCCGGTTCGGCCGTGTTCTTCAGCGGCAGCGTCAGAGACTGCCTCCGAAGTTGGGGATTTGCCGCTGGTTTTCTGGTCGGCGGGGTCTTCTTGCCGTCGGACGACGTTTCGCTGAGGGAAACGCTAGTGTTGCTCTTGCGATCCTCCTCGGCGGAGCTATAAGCGATGTTAAGCGTGGACAAATCTACTGTTGTGATTGTGTGCGTGGTGGGCGATGTCGGTGTTTGTGCCGATGGTGTTATGAGGCGTACTTGGCAGGGGTCGTGGCGCGACAAGAAATGCTCCAAAGTGTCCCAACCGCCGCCGACGCGCACCATCATGTGTCGGCCTTTTAGCAACTGGAAAAAATGAGAGAGGGATTAGAAAGGAATAGCGAGTTGCGTTGTCTGCGGGTCACAGAACGAAAACATAAACATTGGATTGGTTCAGTTTGGAGTTCAAGTTCAAGATTGGTTCAAGTTTTGAGTAAATGCTTTAGAACATCAATCCTTTGGATGGAAATTCTTTATAGAAATTGTTGGAACAAAAAAATCCTGCTCTTTTACCATTCAGATTTTAGCCAAGAAATAGTTCATCTTCTTTGGTTCCTACGATCTGGTTTTTACTTTGGATTATGAGTTGCAAAATTGGTATTTTCTCATTGTAATGTAAATTGGTATATTACATTCCATCGCTTCTTTTTCTGGTGAGAGTCTTTTTCCTTTCTATTGACTTCGTCGGGTGTGGGGGTGTACATAGTGTCAAGTGTCGAATGTGGGGTGTGGGTATGGTGTGGGGGTGTAGTGTGGGGTATGAGGGGAAGTTTAGTGTAGGGTGGTGTGGAAGAGTGGCCTAATGTAAAAGGGGCGTGGCCTAATCGAAAAGTGGGCGGAGCCTAATACAAAGGCATACTCGAAAACTTACTTACAGAAAAGGGCGGGCCTAATCGAAAAAGGGGTGAGGCCTATTCGACAATGTGGCGGAGCCTACTGGAAAAGGGGCGTAGCCTAATAGAAAAGGGGGCGATAGGCTGGGAACCTGCCCTGGCCCAATTAAAAGAGAGACGATTGCTACGTCTTTTTAACCACTAGCGAGGGTACGTAATATTTTTTACCTTAGTAATCCTATAAAACCCATTTCAAAGTATTGTTTTTTTTCGTTTTAAGGATTTGTCCTTCGGAAAGGGGCAGGGGCTAATTAAAAGAGACTGAGTCTACTCGAAAAGGGGTGGGCCGATTTGAAATGCGGCTGGTCCAATCGAAAGTGGGCATTTAGGGGTGTATTATAATTTGAAAAGGGGAGGGGCTTATTAAAAGGGGCAGAGCCTACCCATAAAGGGGCTGGTTCTAATCGAAAAGGGGGTGGAGCATAATCGAAAAGGTGATTGCTATAATCCGAAAAGGGTACAAATTGTCGGTGTTCGGATTATCAAGGCTCTGGCATTGATGTTCCGCTTAAGCTATCTCATCATGTGCAATAATTTGATTTCACATGATGAAAGCTCAAGCGACTTAGCTATTTAGGATATAATGTTGATGTTTTTGGTCTATTGCTTATTGCGCAAATGCTGTTTTCCACTTACCCTTATAAAGACGTTTCGTCCAGCGATGTTGTACCGTCCTTCGCCTACCTTCTTCACTTTCAGAAGCTTGGAGCATTTTCCAGAACTGCAGTTGCACTTTCGCTGCATCAGCCGCGTCGCCAGTTGCACCTATAGAACAAGAAACATTTTAAAATTGCCGCATGCTGCAAGAGCGTCATCATTTTTAAACTACCCTTTTAAATGACCCTTTTCATTAATGTCAGATACCATTATTATAGCAACTATGGTCTACTAGGTAATAGTGCGCAAAATTGGTATCTCGCTCACAAATTTGTTTTGTGAGCGAGATATCAATGCACTTCGGGGAAAAGTATTCAAATGTGCAGGATTTTCGGATTTGGGATTTTCGGATTTGAGGATTTAAACACGCAGGATTTTCTAAGTGCACTTTTATATGAACAGTACAATAAAAAGTGGGTGCCCAAATACTTTTGAGCGGTAGGGTATATAGTCTGGTCGCTGTAAGTATTGTAAAGTAGCAGGTAAAGTATTGAACGTGCATTTTTTTTTCGAGATGACATTATACATTTTGACCCCCCCCCCCTCCCCCCGAGACGATTAGGACCATTTCCAGTCTGAAGTGTGTGGATGTATATTCCTCGACGATAATGTCCAAATGCTTTGTCCGATTGAGCTGAAATTTAGCCTGCATGCGTCATTTAGTCATGGCAAGAGTTGAAAAGGTTGTGGTTGAAATAGATCTATTAGAGGGAGTGCTAGTCATACTTCAATCTCGAAATATTGGACTTAGAGATTTGAAATTCGGTACACAGGTGCCTTTTTGGGTCGAAATCAGATTGTGTAGTTTGGGTTGCAATATCTCATATATATAAGTGACACAAATAGTATTTAAAATCCGCCATATTTAAATTAAATAGTAATGCCCTTAAAAGAGCCGACGCTTGCAGTGCGAGGCTTGTTCGAAATTCGAATTCGGTGGCTCACGGCGTTCTGCGGGCATTGCGTCGCATATTAATAGGAATTCTCGCCAACTGCTCATCGACTTTATTTATGAAATAATTATTCAGGTGAAGTAAGTCCTCGGCTACTTGCCAAAAAGTCTTGGTGTGACACATATTATCCTTACCCTTTTATCCAGTTCGCTGAGTGGTTTGACTTGAACGGCTGCAGCTATTTCTGGGTCTTCTCCACTCCCTGCTGAAATTCCATCGTCAGCTGGTGAGCTGTCTCGTACTGCTGGATTATTCAAAGCACAACATATTATGCAGATTTTTTTTAGTTCATGGCGCATGTGACTCAATTAACAGAAGAACAATAATCTACAGTCTAGTCTACAGTGTCAAAGATAAATCAGTCATCGTCAGATTGGCTATGAAGCAGAAGTGCAACAACTTTACTTCTTCTGCCAGTAATTTAATAGGTCTTTCAAAAGTAATAGCGACAAATTGAATTCGTCTCATCTAAAAACTCCCGAAGATATCAAGCCCATTTATATACAGAGCACTTATTACATACCATTACGTTTTCGTCGTGTCCAATTGACGGCTAAAGACCGCTCTTGGACGTGTCAAAATAATTGGGTTAGGTAGTAAGTCTTGTTACTGCCCTTTACTGAACATACATAGGTAGTCAAGAATTAACTACTAGATTGTCAAACTATATATATAAATAATTAAAATAGAAGCCTAATATTTAAAGTAGTTAGTAATTCGAAAAGATACGTTGTAAAATTATTCATCGCAATATTCAAATTGTCAGTAAAATGTTAAATAATCAAATTAAAGCTACGTTATGTATTTTAAACTAAAAGTACAGATATTAGACCATATGAAATAATCAGACAATAAGGCTCTACTTTTTAAGTAATTTAAATGGGCACAATATTTGAAAAATCGTGGTCTTCAAATTCGGCCAGGTTATAGAAAGGGTGGCCGCCTATCTGCATCTCTTTGATGTTTTTTTTAAATTTGATGTCCTCCAGCTGTTTAAATTTTCAGATTATAGAATTTAATGCTAAGGTACAAGTAGCTTTTCTGTACTTTTGCCAGTCGTATTCGGGGTACGCATAAAAGGGAGCTACCGCAGGTATGATGCGAGTGAATGTCTGCATTAATTGCAGTTTTTGCGAGGTGCTGTCTAGCATACATTAAACAACGTAACGCACTAAATATATCCTCGCAGTCTCTAAGAAATTTGCAAATGAAAATAGTTTTGCCTTTTGCCGGTTGAAAGACTCAATGCATCCATATAGTACGAGCATTGCATTGCGTGCTGTGTTGGTAATATCTGCATGTAGCCTAATATAAAACCTGGTAACTAATGGCAATAGGCACAAGATTAAAAATCAAACTTATCTCACTTTCTAGTATTCCTGTGGGTGAAGGTGGTGGATTCGTCTTCTCTCTGGAGCTGCAAAGATTTAAAATACAAATTAATTCCTCAACGTAAGGAAAATAGCACAAAGTCTTTGTCAGGCGGGTAGGGATTCTTCTGCGGGTCTCGCACCGGAGGGTAGGGGTAATAATCGAATATCCTCATCTAGATATTATGCAGTTTAGCAAGTTTTTCTACATTGACTATGTTTTCACTACAATGTCATCACACTGATTCCGAATCTGTCTATCCTCTTTGTTCTATCCTCTATGAACAAGCAAGATGAACAGGCTTGTAAAGAGCGTCAAACCCCTATATGGAAATAAGTTATTTAAAAATTACTTTAAAACTTTCATAAACACCTATTTTGCGATATGCTATGTTAGTTTAAAAAAAACGGTGGTGTCATTCGAAGTCATTACCGGCAAGTCGACAAACCCTCTCCCCCCCACCCTCCGCTAAACCCCACTCCCGCGCCAACCCAACCTCCCCCGCGGGCCATTTCGTAGTGTATTTGTAGTATTATTAGTATATTCGTAGTATATTTGTAGTATTTGTATTTCGTAGTATATTTGTAGTATTCTTAAATATGGCAGACTTTAAATATTATGTGTCACTTGTATACGAGATATTCCAAACAAAATTTCATAATGTGATTTTGGTCCAACAAGCGTGTGTGCGATTTTAAAATCTAAGTACAATATTTCGATTAAAGTATGATTAGACTGATTGCAACCAAAATCTTTTGAACTCTTGCCATGACTAAAATATACCTTCATACCAAATTTCAGCTCAATCGCATGTAGCGTTCGGGCGCTATCGTGGAGGAATACACACACATACACAGATAGATAGACAGATAGACTTCAAACTGGAAATGGTCTCAACCGTCTCGGGGGGGGGGGGGGGGGAGGGGTTCAAAAAGTATATATATATATATATATATATATCCGTCTTCATCTCGAAAATAATTTGGCCATTCACTATACTTTTACCTCCTCGTCGATTGGTAGGCTGGTAAAGTAATATACTCGTACATGGCAGAGTTAGCTAAACTGCATAAATTCCCTCCTTTAAAGCATCCAAACTATTTGCTTAGAATAATTAAGAATTGAAACCCGAACTAAGTGGGCCGAGGTGAGGTCCTTCCAGTACAGTGAAATGCCTGCAACATTTGTAATGTCCATACCTGTCGTCATCTGACTTCCCATCTTGGAGTGGGGAGGATTCCCTGAACTGCCACGCCAAGAGTCCAGACATGGCTGAATCCATGCCACTGTCGTGTTCCTCCATAGCGATTTCGCGCTCCAATTGAACCAAACCTAAAAAAATAGATTTGAGTTTTTAGAAGTCATATTAAGGGTTCAAAGATGGCTGCCGCATTGAACATCTGATCGATTAGGTTTTTAAAAAAGTCAGTTTAGGTATTCAAAGATGGCTACCGCAACAAACAGCTGATCGGTAGGAGATTACCAAAATCATAGTTATATTAGATAATACATTACATTACATTATTATCCAATTAGCAAATTTACCGCTCTCGGACGTGTTAGATATACTATATACCAGCTACCGTAAGTAACCCAGTTATTACAAGCTTTTTGTATGATACTAGTGAGAGTATCTTACCTAGTTTAAAGACAAATATAAAATATCATAAATGAATAAATAACAGGTATCACAAATGTCACTATATAAAAGTCAGACTATATAAAAAGTCAAAATATTTAAAGGTTATCGGGAAGAATGATCATTGTCAATTTGAATTTTTAAATATGAGAGTTTTTTATACGGTTTAAAGTAAAGGCTTTAATTAAAGTTATTGATATAATATACTACATAATTATTGGTAAAGCGTATTTTTTAAACTCAATTATATTTGGTTTACACATTATATATATTTGATTCTCACTCTAACAAACCCTTGTTGAAAAGTAATATTGAAGGTTAGTAAATGTTTAAAATTGAATTACCAAAATTTAAAAAAAATATATCTAACGTTCTTTTCCTTAATCTTGAGGCCGTGGCGGCCAAAAGCTATATGAAGCATAATTTTGTGGCCTGGTTGTGAGAACACGAAAAAGAATTTTAATACAATTATGCCGGATTTTAAAAATCCGGTCCTTAAGCTATCATTTCGCCAAAACGAAATTGGTAAATTATTTCCATATTAATTGTAAATTATCTTTATTCTGTTACTGTTTTCAAAAAAAATAAAAACGAGCGAGATTTGTCTTCAGTTTTTGAAAAACCTAGAGATGATTCTCAATATTAAAAAAATACTATTTACACCAGCGTATGATCTATTTGCATAGTAGGTACCAAGACAGTTTTTGGAACTTCCACACAAAAAATATAAGAAAAAAATGTTTGAAATTACGAAATTTCCAGAAATGTTACGGCCAAACATTATTTTTTTTCTATTTATTAAAGATACTTTTGACTAATATAAAAAATAACACAGTGATCTTAAGTTATTTTATTATTGTAATCTAATTTTTACTTTATAAAAAACTATTCATTTGATAATTTATTATAATATAACGAGTGGTATTACCCGGCGTTGCCCGTGTTATATCTTTTCTCAAATACCAATGTATACCAATTTTCATGGCGATCGGTTGAGCAGTATAGAAGTTGGTGTGCTGCAGCGCCGTCTAGTTGAAAGTTGCAGCAAAGCGGATATATATAAAAACCTTAACCATGAAAAAATACATATATATGCCAACTTTCATGGTGATCGGTCAAACGGTTTCGGAGTCTATTAAACTCGGACAAACGGGCATACAGATACACCAACATCCATTTTTATATTATATTATTTTGGCCTGTTTTTAAAATTTAAATTTTGAATGCCTATATCTCGCTTATTTATAGCGACCGAGAGAGGTTCCTATACTGCAGTTATTCCACTTTTATAACTATGTGATAATACTTACATGTATATATTTTAATTAAAGAGTTTTGAACAATGAAGCACAAATAATTAAAAAGCAGGAATAATTTCACTGTATTACCTTCACAATATTTTGAATTTAGAATAACGCTTGGCCGACTATGACGTTTGTAGGTTTATTAACATAGCAGCGCCATCTATGGATTACTCAATAGATAACGCCATCTGTTAAAATCGTTTGGAACTAACAGATAATTGCGAATGTCAAATAATAGACATTGCAATAAAATAATATCGCGACTATAAATTAAGACGTAAGCTATCCTATCTTTCAAGTTGGATCAAACTGCACATTGTGTGCAAATTTGATTCAAATCGGTTAAGTAGTTTAGGAGTCCATCGCGGACAAACAACGTGACACGTAATTTATATATATTAAGATTGAAAAGCCAAATCGACTATATTGGACGACGCGCGAAGCCGAAATCGTCATTCGTAATTGGCTACTGCCAACGGTGGGACGTATTCCCTTGTCGCCGCGGTATACCTATACATCTTTATGTATATAACGAAAGCGCGCGGGCGCGTGGCATTTCAAAAATATCTAAATTTTTAGTCGCGTCAACTCGGAAGAAAGCCTTCATAGACGTAGCAAGATGGCTGCCGTCTTGAACAGCTGATCGATTGGGATTAAAAAAACCAGTTTGAGAATTCAAAGATAGCTGCCCCGACGAATAGCAGATCGGTTGGGAAATTACCAAAATCATAGATATGTTAGATAATAAAATTACGTTTACCCAAAAGGGCTGATTTGACAGATTATCAGTCGATGCCAGATAGATTTGTGGCGGTTCAAAAATCCTTTACTGTTAATGCACAGAATATTATCATTTTATTACGTCTCTGTGAAATACGCACAATTTTGGTGTTTATTAGATTCTATGAGCAGTAAAATAATTATTGCTAAAATTTCCTACCTGAGAGCTTTCTATACTGTGATGAGACTAACCTCCCAGCAGATTAATATCGCCAATGTCACCAAGAGTGCAGATGTCACAAGTAATAATGCTTTTTAGCCGAAGTGCCTTACCAAAATGAGGAATCTATGTAGGTACAAAATGAATGTTCATTGTGGCTTTTTCCCGTGACCTTCGAAGAATGACACATTGGCTGATAACACACAAAAGTTAAACAATACCACTAACTGCGGTTTGTTGATTATTAGCCAAGGGCACACGAGGACACATGGAAAGAACAGTGTCCGAATGCCAGGGCAGCTCTACACTTTGGATAATGCTTTGGTCACTGCCCATGTGTCTATTGCTCTTTTCCATACATTTTGTATAAAGGGCTCTCTAGACGATCAAGCTGCCTTGTCAAGCATCGCGTCGCGGCCGGGGAGGGGATCGTCAACCCCAGGAAATATTGCAAATATATATTTTTTTATATTTACGAAAAATGCCTAATTTTGTAGTTTTATACCAGGGAATCACGTCATTCATCAATCAATTACGTCTAATTAACGTGACTCCCTGGTATAAACTACAAAATTAGGCATTTTTGGTAAATATTACAAAAAAATATTTGCATAATTCCTGCGATTGACGATCCCCTCCCTGCCCGCGACGCGAAGCTTGTCAAGCATGCTTGATCGTCTAGACAGCCCCTAAGTCACAGTGGTGACAATTCGCTTCCACCGACAGGCTAGAATAGACTGCGGGAGTATTGAAGGTGGACTGTGAGCAGGGTTGGAATCAGGCTCTCAGAAAATTATTGTCTATGGACGGCAAATGGATAGTTTTTAGCAAAATTATATAGTACACTTATTTATGCATTCATTTTGATATAGATTTAAATAAACCCATTTGCGAGTTAGGTTTTTTCGTCATTACCTAAATAATCATAATTACAAGTAGAATACCTATTGATAAAACAACGTCAATATCGGCCAATTCTTTTAAATTGGGTACCTATGTCATCATTTGCAAAGATGCGACGTAACATATCCTCGGATGGTATAAATTCTAAACAACTTTTTGTGCAATGAATTCCAAAAATTGTATAAAAATGTAAGCAAAATTGATCCGCATAGGCGTATAAAGAAAATATAGTACATAAGCGTACTATTTTGATCTAGCGATAGTATATAGTACATGGCATAAAATTATAGCACAAATACTATAATTATAGTACGAATTCCAACCCTGACTGAGTGAATATGACAGCGGAATAGACAGAGATAGCTGCATGTGCCCCTCTCGCATGCGCGTTTATCATTCTTTAATAGAGTATAATAATTGTGCACTCAGTATATATTTACGTGTGTCCCGAGTACGCGCAACTAAGCAAGGATAGATGGGGCCAATATGCAGCTTTCTCTATTCCTTTATCGATTTCTCAGGCTGGTCGCGTGGTCTATTCTAGTATACTTTGCTTCCACCTTTGGCCTGCTCTACGCGTTGGCCAATGTTGGGCGATATCGTTAAGGTGGAAGCTAGTCTGCTCTAATGTGACAATGAAAGATGCATGGGAAAGAGCGAGAGAGATATAGACAATGGCACATATATAAATAGGATAGAAAACGAATTTACCGCGTGAAATTTGTAGGACCCGACGTTTCGGTGACGTTGCAGCCGCCGTTGTCTAGGGTAGGGTAGACTAGTCTACCCTAGACAACGGCGGCTGCAACGTCACCGAAACGTCGGGTCCTACAAATTTCACGCGGTAAATTCGTTTTCTATCCTATTTATAATGTCAAACAACCGCGATAGTCTTCGATTTTATAATGGCACATATGTTGGCTAACTTGTAGATCGGGCATTAGCGATGTGCTCAAGCATTGGCTAAGGTGCAGAGCGGCAAAAGAAAATGTCTCCTCCATGCCCAAATACACTAACCTGGTGGTTCCACGTCATATTTAGTTGCCAGTCTCGCTACTTCCAAAAGGCACAACACGACATTTCTCGGCTGAGCGTGCATCACCAGATCGTCGCTTTCAAACAGCAGGTTTTCGTGAACTCCGAGTTCTCGGCAGAAGGTGATGAAATTCTCCATATTGTCTCTGAAAACAGAGTAAAACGTTAACATATAACATGTTTACGCAGCAAATTCTCCTAATCAATTTACGAAATTACAAAATGTGTTTTTTTTTGCGATTTATTTATTCAGTTACTACTAATCAAGATATAGCCCAAGCATATAAGATCTAAGAGTGTCGTTTTCAGGAAAAAAAACGGAAGTATTTTTCTCAACGGTTTTATATGTATTTTTAGACGCTGAATCTGATATTTAACTTTGCGACCTCGCCAGAGGTGAGCTAACTTTAGGAATCGCGAAAAACCGCAAAAAAATAATTACATTTAGTTTTTCGCTTATAATTTACGAAAAAGCATTTTTTTGATAACGACTATTCAATACAAAATTAGATTAGACAAAATTTCCTACAATTCATATTTACAGACTTAATTCCTCTGATGTATCAAACCGCCGCTAAAACGCGCTCGAAAATGGTCATTTTATGCCACAAAGTCCATAGCGCGGCTCTACCGCACTTTCAAAATGCCATTTTCTGCGTTTCTCTAAGTGACAAAAACCATTTTTGAGCGAGCTTTAGCTGCGGTTTGGTACATCGGGGAATTAAGACAATAGAAATGAATTGTAGGAAATTTTATCTCCTCTAATTTTGTTTTAACTATCCTTTACTCTATATCCTAACTATCCGCTAAAGCGCGCTCAAAAATGGTCATTTTATGCCACAAAGTCCATAGCGCGGCTCTACCGCACTTTCAAAATGCCATTTTCTGCGTTTCTCTCTAAGTGACAAAACCTATTTTTGAGCGAGCTTTAGCGGCGTTTTGGTACATCGGAGGAATTAAGTCAATAGATATAAATTGTAGGAAATTTTATCTACTCTAATTTTGTTTTAACTAATCCTTATCAAAAAATGCTCTATTCGTGAATTAAGCGAAAAACAAAATGAGATGCAATTTATTTACGGTTTTTCGCGATTTCTGAAGTTGGTTCACCTCTGGTGAGATCGCAAATTTAAAAATCGGGTTCAGCGTCAAAAATACATATAAAACCGCTGAGAAAAATACTTCCGGAATTTTTTTCTGAGAAAACCTATGCTTCGACTAACCTACTGATCAATTACTATGTAGTAATCAAAAAACCACTGAATTGAAAAGTAAAATTAATAATTATATCAACTAGTAACTTTAGAAACAGAATGTCACGTAAAACATTACACTTGCGAGCAACTAAATCGACTCACCCCCTCAGTTCGAAAAAAATCTATTTTTTTTTCAAAAATGGCCAAGTGGATTCATACAATTATATACTTTTAAAAACCCTTATTTTATTAGCTGTCCGTTAATACCATAATCATAAAAATCCGCTTGGGATTTTTTTTAAAGTAAATAAAATTTAAAATGGGAGGAAAATGGATGTTCAGGAGTAGAAAACTGGGGATATTTAAAATAAATTAAAACGGAAAATGCAAACCTAAGAAGGAACGTTAATTAAATTAATATTAAGTGTTACCCCCCTTGCCCAGATGACAGCTAGCATGCGGTTCCTCAATGTCCTGATCAGTTTTTTGGTCAAGTCTTGAGGAATCTCATCCTATTCCTCTAAGAACGCTGCATTGAGCTCGTAGATATTAGAAGTTGACGGATTTCTGGCTCGTACTCTTCGTTTCAGCTCATCTCACAAATTCTCAATGGGATTCATGCCTGGACTGAGAGCTGGCCAGTCCATCGTCTCCAAACCAACTTCATCTAAGAATCGCCGAGTGATACGCGCGTGTGACACCGTACATTATCGTGTGTTAACACAGACTTTTTTCCAATAAATCCTTCATAAGGTATGACATGATCCAGGAGAATAATTTGATATAGCGTTCAGCATTCAGGCCTTCTCTCCGACCTCCCTCTGTCACGAAAACGAGGTTGGTCCTTCCCTCTAAAGAAATGCCAGCCCACACCATGCAGGAAATGCCGCCGTAGGAGACTGTTTCAGCAAAGCAGCACTGCGAAAATTACTCACCTGCACGCCTGGAGACCCAGCCCATTCTATGGCTGTCATACAGACACATTCTGCTCTCGTCAGTAAATAAAACTGACCGCCATTGCTCTATGCTCCAACTGACGTCCTCTCGAGCAAATTAAAGGCGCGCTTGCTGGTGGCGTGTGGTCAATTTAAGGCATGTGACAGGTCTTTTTGGAACGAGGTCGGATTTTTTCAAGTGTCTTCTGATCGTTCACTGACTGACAGCTACCCCTTGAACTTGTCTTGGCTCCTGCTGTACATTAACGCCAGCGAGGTCGCGATTCTGCAGTAACGTAGAAGCGATGTAACGGTCGTCTCTCTCAGAAGCGCACCGGAGCCGGCTGCTATTTGGTCTCCGATTGATGGTACCAGTTTGTTCAAACCTCCTTTTTACTCTTGAGATGGCAGACTGACTAAATTCCACTTGACGAGCAACTGTACGTTTACTAAGGCCCTGTGCGGACTTTATTGGCGTAGTATCCATACGTTTACGATAATAATCAGTTTGGCTTACGGAGATGTTTTCGCGTCAACTACTGATAAGTAACTGCTAAAAAGCAACCTGTTCCGGGGGGAATTCAGAAACTTTTTGCGACAAATAGAGTACTTTCCAATACTTACGTTCAAATATTATTATTTAAAAAAGTTCTAAACCGATTTTTATAAAAATGATGTCATTAGAAAGCTAAATAAATAGGCTTTTATAAAAGTATACATTTGGTGTTCATCCGGGTAGTAATTTTAGAAAAAAACTGGTTTTTATCCGAACTGAGGGGGTGAGTCGATTTAGCTCGCAAGTGTAGCTATCGTATAAGAATAAATAATTAATTGCCTGTAATTTAAATAAATGAGGGTAGGCGGTAAAAATAGTTTAATAAAAGTTGCTTAATTGGGTAAGCCAAAAGAAGACATGATGAGATTTTCTGCTATTGATATTCCAAAGATTGAACAAACGACACGTTCTTTGAACCTTTAGACCTTAATTTCTACAATCAAAGTATAACATATATCGTACAAATGTATCTGCATATATAGGCAGGGTGAGTGTTTTCTTTCGGGCCGAAAAACTCGATTTAACATAAATCGAGTCAAAAGTTATAACCAGGAGAATTACTTTTCTAGGGGAATCTACATACACAGGGTGAGTTTTTAATTAGTAACATCATTGTAGTAGGTGAATCAGTACGACGAATTAAACAACTTTTGAGAATAAATTTTGGGAAAAACAGAAATGTATTTTTTTTTGTTTTATTTTTTATTTGTCAAATTTGTCAATCTTATCTATTGAAGAAAAGTTTAAGAAGCGTCGAGCGTACTGCGCCATCTAGCGGTAGGTAAAATATCGCTAATAAACAGTAAAGAATATTAGTGATATTTTACCCACCACTATATGGCGCATCGTGCACATAGCTTCTTATACTATTTTTTAAAAGTAACAAGAAAAAAACAAAATTTTCCCATTTGTTTAGTTTGTCGTATTGACTCCAATACTAGGATTTTACTATTTAAAAAGTCATACTGTATAATTCGTTAGTATTCATTTCTTAATTACACAGTTGTGGTCAATTAAAAATGCACTAAAAATGTGTTAAAAGTTGGATGGCTCCATCCCATTCTTATATATACATTCTTATCGCTATCTTTTTTTAGCATCCGCTTAGACTATCTGTGTGTGAAATAGATAACTATTATTGTCACGTTTGTGTGTACAAAAGTAGTAAGTAGTAGTCGGCTGTAAGTAGTCGGCTGGTGAGTGCGACTAGCGGCTCCACCCAACAAGTCAGTTTCTTACCTGCTGCTATGCCAGTCGGCTGTACGAAATAATTGGGAGCACCGATCCGCCAAATGATCTATTTTACGAGAAATAAATTTCAATAATATTTACACTTTCAATATATTTTTTTCTTTTTTGGGATCTGCAAATCATGGTAATTATGAACGCAGTATTTTTTATTTACCATTATTAACTTTTTTATTACAGTTATTATGCTAAGAGATTAAATCAGGCTTAAGCCACAAAAGTCATTTCGCTGAGGGGAAATTGCTGTAGGGATTACCAACCTGGAAAAGAAACTCCGCCTGGCGGCCTTCTTCCAGCATCTGCCCTTAATGGTGGGCACAGGTCCTGTGGTCCTTCCTCTCTGCACGGCGTCTTTTGCCTTATCTCTTATCACAGCAGCCAGTTCGCAGAGTTCTACTCCGTTGTCGAGGATGTCCAGGAAGTTATCTCCAGTCAAGTAGCTTATACCTGAAACAATCGACATATCCCATTGTTATTTTTATTAATTAACGCGTTTGTAAAATCGGATTGGTATAGGTTCTTTGAAGTTTATTTTAATGTAATTTTTCAATCATCAATTCTTAACAGATCCGATTTCAATATTAATAAATAATCTTCTATGATAAAAAGTTATATATTTTTTTATTATATAATTTTTTATACGGACAACATGTATGATTAAAATGTCATAGACAAAAATACAGTAGCAAAAAACTGATAACATAATATGCCAAAAGCTGTCAGTGATCCTAATTTAGTTTCATTCATAAATAGAGTTAAACTTTGAGTTTAAATCTATTTATGAATGTTTTACCTCTGGAATAGCTGATAGACCCAGGTTGCTATAAGTGTTAACAACTTACTATATTTCTATCTAAAACCATATTTTTCAGTTTTGCGCCGGTGATAAAAGTAACTACTTGACGGACCGAGTTGTTCCAAAAAAATAATTAAAGATTATTAAATTATCTTCTATATAAATAAAAAAAAAAAAAAGGTTGTTATACATTTTTTTTTACTAATTTAACACAAAATTTTGGGGCGAAAATCGTATTTATATTTAATACGCTATAGCCTTTCTAAGGCCGACATTTAAATTGATATAAATATGTAATGAAAGAAATATATGTTATAAATATAATACAACACAATACAATCAGCCACTTCAGTAGATAGGCATTCCTACACTTGGATGCGTCACAAAATTAAATGCTAAAAATGTAATTATTAAAAACATAACTATCGTGACAGTTGTCATGGCTTTAATATTCAATATTACCTACATACAATAATCAAAATATACTAATGTGATTTAAGAGTCAAGGAGAATAATATATTAAAATAGAAATGCAAATTCTATGTAGAATAATAAAAAAATATATATTTTATTGTCAATCCAGTAATATGCCTTTGTATTTTTTTTAATGAATAGATTTCATATAATAAATTATATGAAAATTAGAATGTCAGCTATCATAATACCATTATTTTTAAAACTTTACGCATTTAATTAATCATCAACTTGGAAAATAAACTCAGAATTTTCAAACTCCCTTATACCATAAATTGGGTTTCTTACCAAATTATGTATAATTATCTTTTTAAATTGGTCCTCTCCAAGGCTTTTATTTGCTCTGGAATCTTATTATAGAAGGACAAATTAATTTTGGTGAATAAAACTGTATCGCACTTTGCTAAGTCGCTGTCAGTTTATGTGGAGATGTAATAATATGTAATAAGTAAATAAAAGAACATAATACATTTGACAGAATATATACACTGATAGTTCCCTAATAGGTGTACAACCAAAGTAAAATTGAAAAGATAAAATTGTTAACCATAAACATAATAAATAAATCATAAAAATAGAGAAATAAATTCAGTCCCTAAGCTCGTCGCTTTGTGATATTATTTCAAAGCTGCGATAGGAGTACGAGCCTGTACCTACCTTATGCAAAAGTTTAAATAATTTACTAACGTATATTACACTGACCCATAGAAAATTGAACAAAGAGCGCCGCTGCATTCGGTCACATTATTACAGTTTGACTATTGAATAACATTAATTATCCTTTTGAATTTAATATTACTATTTTTAACTATTTATTACTTCTGACTATTGAATTCTATTTATTAATTCCATATATTTTATTATTTTAGTCAAAATATAGTGCCTTTTATTTAATTATCTATTTATTTATTATCTTTTTTTTTTAAACCTGGTAATATTTTTCATTATAAATATTTTTACTTCTTGGCTATAGATTGAATACTTTTATTATTTATCATTTGTAGATTATATTATAGATATTACAACATTTATTTTAATTAGTATAGAAAAAATACATATATTTAGTTTTAAGTATGGTTAAAATATATAGATTTTATAAAATCATAGCAGTAGCCAGTAGACCTAAGTATTATTTAAATGATCAAATTACTTAACCGTTCGTAAAGTAGGAGACTATAAAACCTGAAAGACCTAATGCAGTTTTTGATTTTTTTCTTTATTCATTATTAGGCATTATTTACTGTATGTATGGTGCTAACTTTGTAATATTTGTATATATGCTAAGTTTCAACAATCTGTTAAGATTTTATCGAAATAAATGGATTTTATCGAAATAAATGGATTTTATCGAAATAAATTGATTTGAACATGTAAGAAAAAAAATACTACTACAAAAATACATTTATTTATTTTCTCTCGCTCGAAATTATTTTTTTTATCTGTTTGTAGCGTCAATAGACGCACCGGTGCGCGCAATTCGCCAGACTTAACGCAATCCTATGTTATAAAAAACTACCCTTTTTATTGAAGTTGACATCCTTTCAATAATTTGAGAGAGTTGCTCACTTTAATTGTTTTGGATCGATTATTTCACATTATTGAAAACAGAGTGAGCTTTATTAATAATGTGTTTTTTTGTAACTTTTAAAAAATATGTTTATAGATTCGTTATATCAAATAAATCATTAAACGTGTCAAACATATCGGTTGTCTTAGAAGCTGACTTAGGAAGTACACCTAGTGATATATAAAACCTGCTCAGATCCCTGAAGCTACGATACATTTAGGTTATATACGGGTTTCTACAAAGTACATAATTTCAAAAATTAACTCAAAAAACTTCTGAACTAAACTTTAATATATTTTTTTTTCGGAAATGGAACAAAGAACCGACTTTTTTTGGCAAGAAAACTTACAGAAACTAAAAAAGACTACTGTGTAGTTTGCATGGAGTACAGAGTTTTAATCAAGGGACATTTGCTTTCCTGCAACTGCAGTTCTTTGAGATACAAAGTCCTTTACACTGATCGATATAGGGGGAGTTACCTTTTGCACAAAAGTAATATTTAAAATCGTCTAAAATTGAAACGGACCGGTTATTTCGATATTTCGACTTTATTTTGCGAGAACTCTTATCTCACGAACGCAGGAAGTTAGGATACCAATCGAGGTGTTTTTGAAAAGCGATTGAGTATTTATCTCAACCATATTGGCTTTAACAATAATAACCAAAATCTTACTAATATTATAAACGCGAAAGTTTGTAAGAATGTATGTATGGATGTTTGTTACTCTTTCACGCAAAAACTACTGAATGGATTTTGATGAAACTTTACAATAATATAGCTTACACATCAGAATAACACATAGGCTATAATTTATAAAGATATAGTGTGAATTATTCAAAATATAACGATAAGTGTCAAGTAAGTAGGAAAAAAATCTGCCATCTGCGAGCTATTCTGGCACAGTAGATATATGAGCTTATATATCTATTGTGATTCTGGCGTGCGCCGCAAAAACCGTTGGAGTTACACGTATATAATGCATAATTATATATGTTTCTATTAGTAGTATTATCACAATTTTCCATCACCACGCGGGTGAAACCGCTGGGCGCAGCTAGTTGTTTATATTTTTGGACATAACAACAAAATTTTACAAGAATTAATAAATAAAAAATCTCTATTTTGTTGTTTTTTAAAATAGATAGGTATTTATTGTAATTAACATAATATAATTAATTACTGCAACAACAAAAACACAGGTATCCAATTACGTCTCGTTAATATTAAACTTAATATTGACCTCGTGTGTGTTATCAACTTTAATTAACACAGAATCAGCTACCTAACAAAAAATAATAAGGATAAACCCACTGCAGAGCACAATAATCTAAATAATCGTATTGATGATGTTGCGTTGCGAAATTAAATTAAAATTATGATTAAAAACCAGGATTCTGCATTCGGAGTCTCTTTTCTATCACCTCTTTGAGCTTGCTTGAGCTTATAAGCTCAATTGGAAAAAAATATTTTATTTTATTTGTTTATTTTATTTTCTTATGGATAACTTACAGCCAATAATTTTGTAGTGAACAAAAATAGGAAGCTTAGAGCCATTTACAAGTTAACACTGATAATGACAATAATAATAACGTGAATTTAGAAATGATATTAAGCATAAAGAAGATACTAAATTGTACAGTAGAAAACATGTTGACAACAGTAATAAAAGAAGAAAATGCTAAGCCTGGTCATCACAAAATCGCCCTACAGCCTGCTTCCTTATAGTATCTATATTCGTGAAAAAGGGGTCAATATCAATGTCAGCATTCAGGGTATTGAAAGTTTCGCATACCCTTATAAAATAAGAATTACGCCTATATTTGGTTTTAAAGCCAGGTACAAGAAGGAGTGCCCTATTTCTAAGTGCCCGGCTAGGAGTGCGGAGAGATATTTTAGATAGTAGTTCAGGACAATCAATCAAGCCATTTAAAATTCGTAGTAAAAGTGAGATGTCAGCTATGTTTCTTCGCAAAGCCAATGGCAACAAATGATGGCGGATACAACGAGAATAGTAGTCTGGATCACGTATACAACATTTATATTCTATGTAGTGCAGAAATTTTCTTTGGATGGCATCTATTCTCGATGCATACACCTCGTAACAAGGGTTCCATAACTGGGATGCATATTCAAGATTCATATTTATTTTTCAAATAAAAACCATTTCTTGGTGTCGTGGGGGAACGTTGTGTATTTTTACCATTAAGAGTCAAATTTAGATTTGTATTTATCGGTCGATCAAAAAAAAAACTCTTCTTGTGAAGTTGAGTTCTTGGAATAATCGACCTATTTGTAGAATCGCCGAAGACCACTACGATTACTCCATCACTGATGAGGTGCTAACTAGGGTTGAGAAGGTAAAGGATCTAGGAGTTCTCTTTGATTCCCAGCTTAAGTTCAAGGAGCACATTGCTGATTTGTCCAAGTCCTCTTTTAAGCTACTAGGGTTTGTTATTCGCAACCTAAAGCATTTTCACAATGTACGGGTTATGCATACATTGTATAATTCAATTGTGAGAAGTAGATTGGAAACGAATGCAGTTATATGGAATCCACATCAGGATCATTATATAACTATGTTGGAAAATAATCAAAAATGTTTCTTACGCTTTATATATTTTAAGCAGTACGGATATTATCCGTACTGGTTTTCTACTAGGTATGGTGGACTATAATTCTCTTAAGTTGCGTAGAGAAATGCTCGCCATGGCCTACGTTTTCAAGCTGATCCGGGGAAGAGTTGATAATCCTAGCATGCTAGCGAAGGGTTGTCTCTTTATTCCGTCAATTATAATCGTGCTCGCACTCATAATCTATTTGCGGAGCCGTCCTCGCGCACCAACCTAAGTCGATGGAGTCTGCTTACCCGAGCTTTGCGGCACATAAATGCGCTATGTTCGACAGCGTCAGACTTTGCTATTTTTACAGCGAGCCAGCATCTCTTCAAGGTAAGGGCATTACGCTACTTGTTTATCTTAGAATAAGATAAATTGTTTTCACTCTTTATGTACTGTAAGTTTGTAAGTTTTTCTATTCTTAATGCCTGTATTTGTATTTAATGCTTATTTAAACATGTTTTGTATGGACTTGTAAGAATTCTATTATTTTTTATATGTATGTGTATATTGCATATCAACGGATTGGTATAAACTGTTATGTTGATTTGCTTATGAAATAAATAAATAAATAAATAAACATCGCCAATGACTATTTCATAATAAAGGACGATGGGCAAAAATGTAAAGACCATGGCCTAGAGACGATTAACGATCAGTGATAACGTTATAAGAAAGGTATTTTTTATGTTCTACAACTTTTTCTAGGGCGGAAAACTTCAAATCGCGGTGGGAAAAATCTTATGGATAAAAAATAATAAAAATATATTTTTTATCGCCTTTGGGTGTTTTACAAGGATAAATAATAGTTTTCAAGGTTCCTAATAATAAACACTCTTATAAAAACAAAAGCATGATTTATTGTGAAAAAGAACCTGTTTTTAAAACTATGGTTTATCACTAACTGGCTGACCCGGTGAACTTCGTACCGCCTAACAGTCAATGAATGTCGTGTTACAGATAAGCTGAATTTAATTTATAATTTTATGAAAGTAATACAATGAATACAAAATAAATATTAAGTTCAATACATACTTTATTAAGATGATAACACAAAAAGAAATATAAAAATACAAAAAATAAGTATATCAATCGCGTGTCAGCAAGACATGATTGGATTAAACTATTTACATATTGTGTCAGGCGCAAGAAAAAATAAAGCGGATGATTTGCCGACACGTGAACATGCCACGTACAACTGACCATGAGAAAAACACGGATTTACTTTTTGTATGAGGAAATGTTTTATTTTATTTTAATTTTTCGCCAACTTTCCAATTTTCGTTTTTAATAGTTATTCTGCTATTCGAGACTGAGACAAATACTACAAATCAAAAACCATGAAAATCGGTCTAGCCGTTCTCGAGTTATAAGTGTTCGAACAAACCCGACTTTGTTTTATATATATATATATATATATATATATATATATATATATAATATCCATTTTGCACATAATGGTTTTGTATTTTTATTTTATTGTACAAAGAAAAGAACTGAACATGCAGATTGTTGGACATACATAATAGTTACAAACAAAGATTAATTGTAGGTAAGTGAAAAATATAGCTCTATCCATATATTTATCCGAGCATAGCCAAGGTGAGGCGAAATCGCACAATCAACTAGACCTAGACGGTATGTATCTGGCTGTGCTGTATGTTATGAAAGTGATTATAGTATTTCGCTTAGACAGAGCAGGAGAAAACGTATCTTCTAAGGGCCTAACGGAGCGACACTTCCGAACCCTCCAATCGCAGCAGTTAGACTGCTGACTGATTGACACTTAAGCTGGGCATTGACGGTCAGTTTTTCGCGTCAGTCTAGACGTAAAAATGGGGCGTCACTCCAAATGGTTTTATGCCAACTAGATCTCGCCACTCACTGGCGTCACTCCGGGTCTTCAGTTTTCGACCGGCCACATAAAGAGCGTGTTCTCTTTGCGGACGTCCACGAAATAAAAATGGATTCTGATTCCCAAGATGAAATATTACCTGTTACTGCGGCTGCTGTTTGTTGCCGTATACTCACCAGAAAACAAACAAGACAGCAAATGACGAAAAAATGGCTAAAAAAGGAGTCTGAGTTAAATGAGAACCGAGTGACTAGCGAAACTATTTAAGGATGGACGAAATGACATATTTCAAGCTTCTAGAACTTGTAACTCTATATATTGCTAAACAAGATACTAATATGAGACAAGCTTATAAACCCTCATGAGAGATTGACTGCCACTCTTCGTTTCTTAGCATCGGGAATGAAATCTGACTTCTATAATATCTAATTCGATTTTAAAAATAATATCTAAATAAAATTGGAATATTCAATCTAAATAAAATCTTATGCAGCTTTTTGTCGAAAACGACGACGACGCCGCCATGATAAAAACAAAAACAGAGCACGCGCAATCATCGCGGGCGCTGCAAGCGAACTGACGCGTTGGATCGCAGACTCACGGTCAGTTTGGCGCGACGCGCCAGTTGGATTATGGTAGCCACGGAAAAATTTCGTGGCGCGTCGTCAGTTAAAATTCTGGAGTGATGATTCGATACTCACGATCAAATTTTGGATGCACGCCAGTTCAACTGACGCGAAAAACTGCCCAGCTTAAAAGCCAGGTAGTCCTGAAGCCGCGTCCACGTTATAGATGAACGTTGCGAACCGTCAATTCCTCCCCTGGCTACTATATGTGAAAGCTCGTTGTCATTTTGTCCAAGATCTTTCTCAATTGTTTAAAACGAATAAGTAACAACGTGAACATTTTGAGAATCGTAGTACCTAAATAAAAACTGTGCAGCCATTGACATTTAAAATGCGCTTGCGTAATCTATTTTGTACGCAGTGCACGGACCAGACAAGACGTCGTTATTACGGACGGTTCGAGAAAAGAAAGAGGGGAAACAAAACTGGTTAAGAGCTAATGAAGTCCCGCACGATGAGAGTTCCGTACCAGCTATTTTTGTATGTTAGGTATTATACCAAAATACTCCTACAATATATTTCAAATTTACGTTAATATAAATCTTCACGTATATCTTTACGTAAATGCGCATACGAATTTCAGCGTTATTGCATCGTATTTCTATGCTTTTTCCATTTTAGCATAAGCTGTACTTATATAATGTCACATTCACTATACAACATAGGACATGTTTTTTTCAATAAGAAACACTAGGTATAATCAGCATCTTTAGATATTTTACATTTGATCTATAGGCCTAGGTCCGTCTGATCTGTCTAGATCTTTGGACTTCAACATTGGAGTAGGTATATTCCTTTTATGCGAAAATCATAAACATTTCTCAACATTTAAAAATCATCGATATATAAGGAATCGATGTTGCAAACACGTATATTCAATTCAATTCAATTCTATTTTTCAGTTCAATTTTTTATTTAGAAATCACACAGTAAATTGCATTATAACAATACAGATCAATTAAAAATAAAACCGATTACGGATTTCAATATTATTACAGAAAATAAACCACTTAATAAAAACTAAACTACCAAAAATTTTTCTACTACGTAAGAGACTTCTGTTTAGGGTGTGTGTGTTGAGTATGTGGGTATGAAGGGCAAATAATAGTAATAATAGCGTATATGATGTATAGTTATAGTAATAATCATGAGTAAAATAGCTAAAAATAGTCATTTTTATTGTATCGGCTAGGATTTCATTTACGGAGTACTTTCTATTACACATGATGACGAGGGTGTGAAGACGGTGGAAAGTAAAGCTTTAAAGGTTTACTGGAAAGTAAAGCTTGTTTTAAAAACTCAGCTTTTAATGTATTCGTCTTAAATCAAGAAAAACATAAAAGCCTCCAAAATAACAGTGGACGGTAATCAATTTTGGCGTTGAAAATTGGCATGAGGTTTTGTGATTCCAGGCGATTTCTTTCTATATGGTCTGTATACAGCAGAAGATGCTTTTGTGACTATTTTGACTATTCGTTCTGTAGCTTGAGTGTGGCAGGGAAACCCCTTGATAGTAGGGAGTATTGCCGCCGGGCGAACGGGTTTAGCCACGTGGTCGGGTCGGATCACGTGGGGGAGATTCCAGACGTACCGCTTCCGACTTATGAAGAGGAGCGGAGGACGGAAATATTACTGTAGTAATATTATTATTTCTATAGTAATATTACTGCCTTATAGGGTTGCCGGACTGTTTTGACAGTGCGAGAAGGGGGAGTCATAAAATGTTGCGATGTACCTACGTACATTGTATTACTTACTATTCAATAATCATAATTTTTGGTTATTTATTAATATTTATACTGCGTAAAATAATTATTTTGAGTCTGAAATCATCGAAGTCTTTTTCCATTTTTTCGAAAATTAAAGCCCCCTACGGCAGTATTAAATTTTGAAATTGTTATTTTGATATTATTTTTCCTATGATCTTCATTCCATAAAAAATCTTATCCACATAGGTAGGTCCTGATTATTACCATTTTTTTCCTCTATACAAAAGCGATCCACCATAATCTACAACTTGGGTTGTCAACTATAACGGGCAAACCCGTCACCTCAAGAAGTTATAGTGATAGTGACATAGAAACTATCTCACCTCACGGGAGATAGAACCTATCTCCCGTGAGCTAAGCGTAGATGACAGAGACAATAAATATCTACCGTCTAGCTTATCCAACATGTCCGTCAGAGGCCGACTTCCGGCGAGGTACCGGGAAAGGTAACCAGCGGGCAGCCTCGCCCCCTAACCACCAGTTTTGGAAGAATATCTCCGTCTGGAATTAACCATCAGGATACCTCCAACCTCCCGACTAGGGACAGGTTCGAAGTCGCTAGCGCGACCTTTACCTGCCGTATATTCAGCGGTGATTCAGTTTGAATCTATCGCCGACCATGGCATCTTTTGCCCGGTTCTGAATTCAGGATCCGGTGGCCAATTTGTCATTTCAAGAGTGGTCGACGACAGGTCAACATCCACCCCCACGCTGATTAGGAGACGATATATCCATACTCTCCCGACTCCTTCAGTAATTAGTCAGAGTGCACACACCGATTGGCTCCGCCGCACGGTGCGCAAACCATCCAGTAGTGCTAGGAGGTAATCCCCCAGGGGAAACAAATCCACCAGCCTGAGGCCTAAAACGCGAGAGTCCTACCCGGTTTAGTCTTCCGAACAAGGAGGCTAACTGAGTCGTAAGCTAGATCTTATGGCCCAAGGTGCACAAAACCGTTCGCTACCACTCTTATCTACACTTTGGAGTTGTCATCTGCAACGGGCGAACCCGACACCTTATAACGATATAGATCTGACACCTAACGGCTGTCATAACGATATAGATCGTTCTTTCAGCCGTTAGGTTATTACACAGAGACTCAGGGCCGACACAGTCCACAGTTTAGCTCTGCAAACATGCCCGTAAGAAGCCGACGCTTGACCGCGAGGCACTGGAATGTGAAACCAGCGGGCTAACCTCACGCCCTTACTGTCAAATTTGGTCGGATTTCTCCGTACTCTGGTCTGGTCACGGTTTCTAGGTCGCTTGCGCGGCCTCTTCCTGACGAACCCCCTGCACCAACTGCCCAGTTCCGCTCCTCCGAAGCGATCGTCTGATCCCAACCGACTCCGACTGCAGGATTTTAGCCGTGGCAGAAGCTCACAGCGGCCCTGACAGGGTAAGCCCCTCTTCGAGGAGGCTACCAGATAGGAGTTAAACCGTGAGTTGGGCAGGCCAGATGACATAGGTTTTTGGCCAACACCCAAGCTGCACGAAACCCTAATCTACGGTGACCGACTGTAGATTTAAGCTATGTTTAGGATACGGAACCCTTAAAAAATAGCGGTCCCATATAAAGAGTACCGTTGATGCTGCGGTTACACTGATTAGTGACGGTGTGCGGCTTGTATGGTAGCGACATAAACAGCGGTACATCGCTGGTATATGGCGATGGTAAACAGCGGTTAGCCGTGGTCAGCGCGGACATTCGCGGAATAACAATAGGCTGCCAGCCGTGGAACCGTGGTACATACCATACCGGCCCCGGTATGTGTTGTGCAACTCAATCGCCGCTCGCCGCACGGGAATGTGTGCTCTAAATACCGCCGATTGAAGGCTGACTTTTGTTTGTTGTGAAACTTAGGAAATGTCACTTAGATTGATATTTTAGCCCTACTCTTAAGGTTCAGTGACAGGCAAAAGGCACTTCCCGTGAGGGACATCTTTTAGTTTCATCTTGCGGTGTCGACTACAACGGGCGAGCCCGTCACCACAGGACGTTTTAACGATTAGTCGTTCTATCGACCTGCAGTGAGCGTAGAAGACTTTGGACAATAACAATCCAACGTCTAGCTACGCCACAACCCGTGAGAGTCCAACGCCTTACCGCGAGTTAGCCAGGAATTAACCAGGCGGGCTCGAGATACTCGCGCCCTCACTTCCAATTGTGACCAGATTTCTCCGGTCTCTCGATTGGTTCCGAGTTCGAGGTCGCTTGCGCGGTCCTCTCCCTTACGAAGCGGTGAAACGGAGTACACCGAATCTATCGCGGACCAAGGCGTCCTTTGCCCGGCTCTGAACCGGGATCGGATGGCCAATGGTCAATTCAAGAGCAGTCGCCGTAAGGTACGCAACCACCCCCGCTCTATAGGAAACAATACAGTTCCCAGACTCCCCCGACTGTTAGTCGGAGAGCACAATCGATTGGCTTGCGCCGCACGGTGCGCAGACCGTCCAGGAGCGCCAGAGGTTTGATTCCCAGGGGAGACTGGTTGACCCAGTGTCCTACCCAGGTTCGCACCCCGTGCGTGGAGGCCGTCGGATGGGTGTTGACCCGTGAGTGTGACCGACCCTGAACACATGGGTCATCGTGGCCACCTCATCATGGGCCCGTTAGCTCCCATATCTTTTAGTTTGTGGATTATCCAGCTTGTAAGTCTCCATGTGTTGAATTGTGTGTATTGTTATTGTTGTAAGACGTCTGTCAACACAACGGACGCACCCGTCACACCAGGAAGTTTTAACGATATTGATCGTTCTGTCTCCCGTGAGGTGATCGTAGAAGACTTTGAGACGAAACAGTCCACTGTCTAGTTACGTCAGTATGAAGCCAACGCCTTACCGCGAGACACCGGGTGTGCACCCAGCAGGCCGACCGCGCGCCCTTACTTCCAGTTTCGGCCAGATTTCAACGGCCTCCCGACTGGTTACGGGTTCGAGGTCGCTTGCGAGTAGCGGTGATTCGGTGTTTACCGAATCTATCGAGGACCATGGCGTCCTTTGCCCGGCTGTTCACCCGGTATCGGGTAGCCGATTGGTAATTTCAAGAGTGGTTGCCAGATGGTTAACAACCACCACTTCTCTATAGGAAACAAAGCCGAAGACAAAGCATCTAGAAACATTTGGAGATGTCGACTACAACGGGCGAACCCGTTACCTCAGGAAGTTTTAACGATAATGACCTCAAGTGAGTCTCCCCTGAAGAGAGTGTAAAAGACTTTGAGACGATACAAATGTACCGTCCAACAAAGCCACGAACCCGCCAGAGTTTAACGCCTTACGGCGAGGCACTAGGAAGGTAATTCAGTG
Source organism: Micropterix aruncella (assembly GCA_944548615.1). NCBI lineage: Eukaryota > Metazoa > Arthropoda > Insecta > Lepidoptera > Micropterigidae > Micropterix > Micropterix aruncella. The sequence continues at coordinate 16,337,724 of OX155970.1, read as the reverse complement.
GGACACCTCTCCCCCTGGCTACCAGTTTTGACAGGATATCTCCGTCTGGAATTAACCTTCAGAATACCTCCGTCCACCTGACTGGTTACGGGTCCGAAGACGCTTGCGCGATTTCTACTTGATGTATATTCAGCGGTGATTCAGTTAGAATCTATCACGGATCAATGGCATCTTTTGCCCGGCTTTGAATTCAGCCGGAAGAATACACACACACACACCCACACACACACACACACACACACACACACACACACTTTTACTCACATACAGACTTCAGCCTGGAAATGTTCCTGATCGTATCAGGGGTGTCAAAATGGATAATTCCGTCTTCATCTCGATTTTTTAGCGCGTTCACAATACTTTCCCTCGGGCCGGGAAAGTAATACGGAAACTGAAGAATTTCAGCCGTGTTCGATTGTAATTTTTATTTTAATATTTTTTAATACTTATTAAATATTGATATGAATATTAGCGACGCACATTTATTGTAAATGCGTTGTTTAATTAATTAATTAATCAAATAAATAAATAAATAAACGATAGGCTAGGTCTAGTTTCTTAGTAGAAGTTGTTTGAATAAGTTAGAATGAGCTCTAGCTAGTTCTAACTGAAAATCAATTCTATCTGATAATCTATTTTCAGTATTTGAAAAACAAAACCGGACACTGAGTGTAATCATTACATTTTTTTTTTGACTTCGAGATATATTTGAGGTTATTTTTCCACGGTAACTGTTAAACGTGCAGGCATATGGGCACACCTACAAGCCGACAAAGACGACGAGCGTTGACTATGAAATGTAATCGATGAAAATATATTCATAATATAACATTTGTATGCAAGAAACGGCATTGACAAAATTAAGGGGAAAAGAAATTGCAAATGAATTATTAATGAAGGACAATGATACACTGTACTCATCCTCATGGAAACATATTTTGACTTTCCTAAAAAAACACTCGTATTACACGAAGTGTCTAAATAGGGAGTTTTATTTCCGAACAAAATTCGAGTTTTAACCGGGATACCATGTTTTTAGATCCTGGGAATCCAAAGAAAAGATTTCTAGAAAACGCCTGTCTATGTGTGTTTTCTGTCTGTGTGTATGCGCGTTTGTGTACGAGGGTGTGAGTGTGTGCGTGTGTGTGTACGCGCCTGTGTGTGTGGGTGTCTGTGCCCACTGTATCTCAGAAACTATACAACCAATTAGAGCCAAATTACGTTCAAAAATAGTTCATCCTAACGACGATATTTACAAAGCTGATGAGAGATTTCGTTTTAAAATGGCGGCCTTTTCAAAAATAAAAAAAATCGGTTGTGTCACCTCTAGACTTCCATGGCAAGCAGAACAACCCCCCCCCCCCACCCGCGCAAAACGCCTAACCCCCAACCCCCACCCTCCCCCCATCTACTCACCCATAACACCCCCAACCCCCCTTAAACCCCCCCAACTACCGAACGCCCCGCCCTTCCCATCCCCAAAACCCTTTACCCCCACCAAACACACCCTCAACCCCCTAACACCACCTAAACCTCTCCCTCCCAAACACCAACCCCCCAAACCCCTTTTGCATTTTAAGTTGGGTATCTGTTAAGGCATAAGGTGGGATAACCCACGGATGAAGAAGAATATCGGACAAAGAAGATTATTTTCATCCGAAACTTTATACGTCCTGAGTACTTCGGTATGAATTAAAGCACTCTAGATAAGGCGGGATAAAAATTCACGGAAGAAGAAGAATATCGGAATAAGAAGAATATTTTCGTCTAAAACCTTATACATCCTTAGTACTTGGGTATCTATTAAAGCACTAGAGAGGGCGGGATAGGAACCCACGGAAGAAGGAGAATTTCGGAAGAAGATTTTTTTATTCCGAAACTTTACGCATCCTGAGTACTTGGTATATCTTCTTCGAAGTTAAAGCACTCTAAGCACGTGACCCAGGTATGCAGCTTTGTGCTGTTTGATGGTCTGTCAAAGCTTGCATTTCTGGCCGAACATGCCGTAGAACTTCTTCATTGGTGACTTTCTGAGTCCAAGATATCGACATCATGCGTCTGTATGCCACATTACATTACATTACATTTTCATCGTGTCCAATTGACGGCTAAAGACCGCTCTTGGACGTGTCAAAACAATTGGGTTAGGTAATAAGTCTCGTTACTACTCTTTACTGAACATATATAGGTAGTCAAGAATTAACTACTAGATTATCAAACAATAAGTATGAATAATCAAATAGAAGCCTAATATTTGAAGTAGTTAGTAATTCGAAAAGATACGTAGTAAAATTATTCATCGTAATATTCAAATTGTCAGTAAAATGTTAAATAATCAAATTAAAGCTACGTTATGCATTTTAAACTAAAAGTACAGATATAAGACCATATAAAATAATCAGAGAATAAAATAATCAGACATCTCGAATGCTTCTACACGTTTTCTGAGATCTTCCATAATAGTCCAGGCCTCACATCCGTATAAATGGGCCACATGTAGCACTGGAGAAGACGTAGGCAGGCAAATAGAGTGGCTTCCCATTAGATGATGTCGGGAATTTCACATACTTAGGACAAGTATGTGAAAGAGTAGGACACCCACTGTAGTACGTGGAAGAGTAGTACACTCTTCCACGTACTACAGTCAAACTGTCCTACTTATTTGTATAATCTCTTCTCCGCTTTCATCTCATGGCCTTCCATTGCGCTATTAGGAAAATCTATTACTGGCTATACCTCAGCATTCATCAACTTTCATGTCTAGGTCTTTCGCAGTGCAGGCGGCCCGACTTTGGAATTCCGTGCCTTTACCGATAAGACAACTTGAAAACCTGAGCGGGTTTAAAAAATCATTTAAGAGACATTTACGTAACTCATGAAAACCCCCTTCCCCTCCCGTCTCCTTTGCTTGTCCTTATATTCCACTCCTCCCTTCAATATCGAGTTGGCATACGTTACTAATCACTGTTTTATATTTTATCCTGTGATGACTATTATGTAAGTGTATTCATTTATTACTTGTGAATCAAGTTGCCCACATAAATCTTTAGTCACAATAACCCTGGCGGTAAGGCCGTAAGATATTGCCACTTGGCAATAGGCCCACCACATTGTACTCTTATGTGTGTGCAATAAAGCTTTTCAAACAAACAAACAAACGTATTCGAAGTGGGATTTTCAGGCTTTGATTGCAAAGAACCTTTTTTATTTTTCTATAGGCGCTGCGTGTAATTTCGATGCGAGTCTTGATCTTCACATATTTTTTTAATCTCCGCCTAAATTTATAATCGACATAAAATTAAAAATATACAGAATGTCCTCTCTCCGCCAAACTATTATTCAACTTTCCCAATCGACTTCGTGACCGAAAAATCCAATTCTGATCTTATCTGATCACGCAGTCAGTTGTCTGTGCCACCGCGTGGCTGTCTTCCATAATGCTAAGACAAGGGAGTAAGTTACGCAACATCGGCGTGTTCTAAATCGGGCCTGCCCAAAAAGGTTTGATGACTCGCCCGGCCGAATCTTGTAACAATAGAAGTACGGACGATAATTAATCACATTTGACACGAGTTACCAGCTTCGGATAATGCCTGCATTAGCGCCAAGGTCTGCTTAATGCTCTTAACAATGAGAACTATATGATGATTGATGGAATTTCGCATTGAATTTGAGGATACGTAGTCTTGGCGGCAATCGGGATGGTCAGGCGCCGACAGAGTGAATTTTATGGGTAGACTAAATAAGTTAATAGTATAAACACATTTTTAAAAACAAGCTTCTATTAAAATATTCTGTCGCGAGACCACCCTGGGTGCAGCAGCCGTGACGCTAAGAACAGGCACATAATTGAATACGTATACACAATTTCGTTTCTCTGCTGTCGGCCGCTGAGGAGTCCCCTCGTTGGAACCCAACCCTAGGTGCAGCAGCCCTGTCGAGGTGAAACTTAGAACGGGCTATCGTAATTGAATGCGTATACAAAATTTTGTTTCTGTGCTGTCGACCGTTGAGGATTCCCCTCGTTGGAAGCCAACCCTGGGTGCAGCAGCCCTGTCGCGGTGAAACTTAGAACGAACTATCGTAATTGAGTGCGTATACAAAATTTCGTTTCTTTGCTGTCCACCGTTGAGGAGTCCCCTCATCGGGAGCCAACCCTCGATGCAGCAGCAGTGGCGTATCTAGTGTAATTTGCGCCCGGGGACAAGACAAAAAATCTGCGCCCCTTCTCGTATCGAGAGTCTGGAGACTCACTGAGGCCGGAGTCCCCAATAAAATTGTTTTTTTTTCAGTTTATATTATGGAACGCCGATTTGGTAAAACTAAAGTCCTATTATCCCATTGCAATGAATTTTTTTCTGAATACAATTAAATTGTAATGGGATAATAGGACTTTAGTTTTTACCAAATCGGCGTTCCATAATATGTATATGGTTCATGAATAGAATAAAAACTAAAAATTCGTGTACACAATTCGGAAGAGCAGACGCGTCGGAGCCATGATTTAGCGGTCACGTGACTATTGCGTCGCGTGTATACAGATTACAGACCAGGGTTGTAATGTCACTAATGTTTTGAACATTCAAGATTTTTAATTTTTCGTTTAACATCTCAATTCATTTTTATAAAATTAAAATACAAAAGTTACTTTAAATCGATCCTCATTTTGGCGCCCCCTAAGCTGTGGCACACAGGGACATATGTACCCCCCTGCCCCCCCCCCCCTAGCTACGCCTCCATGTCATGGTAAAATTTAGAACATGCTAACATTCAATACAAAATTGTGTGTCTCTGTTGTTGACCGTGGAAGAGTAGCCTCGTCGGGAACCAATCCTGGTTGTAGAATCAGTTCATGCTAACCATAAAAATGCATTGTTATCGAAACTGAACCAACGTGTAAAATTTAAATATATAGAATATGAGGAAGTGGTTCTAATTCAGCTTGCAAGATTTGGTCTAATCAAACATACTAACATACATTGCAAGGTAAATGATGTCTCTTAATGACAATTTAATGAATTAATTTAAATCCAAATTCAAAATTTCTTTATTAAATCATTAAAAGACACATATACGTGGGGCACACTGAAAGTTATTAGTTCTAAGGATACGAAAACGATTTATTACGCTTATTTCGAGTCTCTTCTCCGTTACGGTAGTATTTTCTGGGCGCAATGCACTGTCGATCTAAGGCAACATATCTTTTCACTGCAAAATCGGTCCATTCAAATTTTAAGTAATCTGGGCTATGAAGAATCATATCACGGTCATTTCAGAAGGCTTAAAATTCTCACTTTTCCATCTCTATACGTGTTAGAATGCATTAAATTGATTTTTAAAAACATGGTTAAACTGCCGAAACAATCAGATATCCATAAACATTTTACCAGAGGGAGAAATAATCTGATTCTTCCGCGTCCAAAACTAAAACGTTTTAAAACGGATCCGAACAACGTGGGAATGATATGTTACAACAGCTACCCCTTAGTATCAAAAAAATATGCTAGGAAGGAAAAATACCCCAATTTAAGAATAAGCTCAAATTATATCTCACTAGCTGCGCCAAGCGGCTTCACCCGCGTGGTGATGGAAAATTGTGATAATGATGATAAAATCTATATATCTTTATAAATTATAGCCTATATGTTATTCTGATGTGTAAGCTATATTATTGTAAAGTTTCACCAAAATCCATTCAGTAGTTTTTGCGTGAAAGAGTAACAAACATCCACACATATGTACATTCTTACAAACTTTCGCGTTTATAATAGTAGTAGGATTAAAAGAGAACTGTACGATATTAACAATCTCTAAAAACTGTGTGCATTTTGAGTATTTCCTTTTTAATAAGTAATTAATCAATTTTCTATTCTACTAAAATGTATTGACTATATCTATTATTAGATACATATTAATAAAATAATGACTATTTTTATTTGCAATGTACACACACAAGACATTTTATTTTACTTCTTAACGATCCTCATTTTTTTTACTATTTTTGACACTTTATTTATTGATTTTATAAAAAAATATTTTCATTTTTATCGCTATTTTAAAGAAAATGATATTATATGTTTATAACAACTTTCTTATTTTTATTGCATTACATTATTTATTTTATCTAATGTAATAGAATCACAACATATTGAGTTTATTTCCACCTACATATTTACTCTATGTTTTTTATCCATCAAACCAAATGGTGAGACTATATTGAATTCTAATATAATACTTTCTTATGAGTAAGCATTCTTCTTTTGATTATTAATAAAATGAAGAATTTAATCATATCACAATATTACAATTGTAAATATAATATAACTATGTCTAGGTATACGATTATGTATTAGTTGTTAAGGTGACATGGTACCTGGGAACGACCATATCTAAGGAACTTTAATTTAATGCTTTTTAAAAAAAAACATAAGCAATAATTTTAAAAAGTTTCTAAGCGAATCCCTCGATAAGAAACCAATTTACAATGTAGACCCAAAAAACTTGCTCATTGCATTGTACATAAGACTTTAAATTGATTTTGAATACTTTCAGGCGCGGTTACTCCTGAAAGTGTAAGCGTTATACCATCACTGCGCAAAGACAATAATTCTGTGCTGCGCTGCAATTGAATATTTAGTATGCGCCGGGTCGCCGGCGCGAGCGGACGTCGAATCTGTGACTGACGCTTCGTCAACGCTGGAGTTTTATTGGTCAAACCCTGCAAAATTGACCCCGCCTATTTCTTTGCGTATCCGCCCATTTTGGATATTTTTATGAGGTCTCATGTCGACTCAAGACAATAAATGATTTAAGTTTCTGGACATATTATTTCTGCACAAACAATAACTTTCACTATGTTAAATGACGTTGAGTAAAACTCCGGGGGGTTGGGGGTTGAAGAGGGGGGGGGGGATTGAGGGCTTGTCTGCCTGCCGGGAAAGTCTTGGGGTGACATAAACGATTTTTTAATGATTAACTGTCGAAAATAGGCACAATTTAAAATCGCATTAAGTATATCAATATAGGCAAATAGAATACGGAAACAATTGTAGATCATAAGAAAAACAATGTAACATGCAATCGAGCGATTATGAATTAAATGAGAATTAATAGATACTGGGCGGGATAACTCAAATCCCACGCATATAGATATAATTATGATCAATTGATCCGCTGAATTAATTTGAGGAAAATCATTGAGGTAAGTATTTACATAGTACTCATATAACATTAAGTGGGTGTGTTGACATTTGCAGAGGAGATTTTCTGTGCCAATGCTGTTAATAATAAACTAGAGGAAGCAGGTACTTAGTAATAAGTTGCAGGCAATTTGGATTCCGCAATAATCTACGGATTATTGCCATGTCACTTTTGTCTATGCACGCACGGTTTTGACAGGTTTTTTATTTCACCGTATTTATGAAGTTGGCATGCTTAAATTGTCGCCTGCTTTTCGAACTACAGTGGGTGGCCGTCACATTAGGACCACTATGCAATTTCAGTACTAGGTAATAGGCATTTTTAAATATTTCTAAACTTTTCAGCTGTAATATTTTCTGGTGTTAATGGGCCCTTGCTGAGTTGGCCACGAAGACCCATTCTGTTCAGGGTTGGTCACACTCACGGGTCAACACCCATTCGGCGGCCTCCACCGCGGCCTTAGGGCTAGTTTCCCCTAGGAATCAACCTTCTGGCGCTCCTGGACGGTCTGCGCACCAGTCGGGGGAGTCTGGAAGTCTTGAATCGTTTCAACGACCATCGGCTAGTGCTGTTATGCATCTTAAGAATATAATATTTATTATTCCATGCCAATAATTTTTCCATGCCATGCGACGTCCGATACGATACAATGGGCCCGATTGCGTTTCTTTGTGAACGAAAACTAAAATTAGTCCAAGCGAACGAGACGGAGCAATAGGTTAGAGCGGAATATGAAACGAACGATCGTCGATAAATACTGCCTGTTGAACTTATACTCGTCCGAATAAATTCGAGCATATTTCGTGCGGTGTAAGATTTGACCTTGACGCGCAGTTTTAATGCGAAAAAGCGACAACCGGTCATCTCACACTCCGCTCTAGCGCATTGCCCTGTCTCGTCCACACGGACTAATTTCCGATTTTAGTTCACGAAGAAACGCAATCGAGGCCAATACATTGCGCAAGAGAACCGGAAGAAGAGATCCGGGCCGAAGGAGAACATTCTGGCTCCGAAGTCTTCGTCAATTTTCCTGCAGCTAATAAAGTTGCAATACCCAACATGACATCCAACGTTAAGGCACCGGAAGAAGAAGTCGAATTGTAAACATGATCAAAATGGTGACGCATTCATACTCCCATTACAGCTTATGTCAACAAGGCAATGATTATATTGTCATAAGTCGAGTGGGAGGCTGTCACTCTGCCAAATAGGAAGTGATACAAGCGTACGTTTTGTCGTTTGCCATTGTCGCAATTGCGCGTTTAAACACGCGAATGCCATGCGGGCTCATTGAGACACCACAGCAGCGTGCGTCTAATTACATAATACCAAATAATACAAAGCCGGATAGGAGGAGCGGGACAATGTGTAGCCTTCGGATGCTTGGTATGATGAGCATGCAACGCGGCAACGTTTTGGCCTAGTGATTAGTGAGTAAGGACACGTTGGATTAAAATAGGGGTAAACGAAGGCTAAGCTATTAATGCGGCGATCGCAGTGCGAGCCGGAGACAAGTGGGGATGCCTCCTTCTCCTTTAATCTTTGGTTTTAGCTATATCCTCAGAAGAAAGAAAAAAGAAAGAAAAATCAAAGAAATAATAAAAAGAATAAAACACACGACTTCCGTCACAGAAAGATTGTACTTATAATTATTATTTTTATTACTGTTTTTTAAGAAATCTTTTTGTTTTATGTATTAAACCATATATATGTATACACATGTATATTTCCGGAAGGTTCTCAGTCAGGCCTTTCTTTGACACTAAACACGATATATTTATGTTAATTAATTGAGATTTGTACATTTGGACGTTTAAACAACTACTACTAAAACGGTTTTTTTTATGAAATATTTGTGGTTTATGTATTTATCCATATAGATAGATGTATATTTTCGCAATGTACATAATCAGACCTTTCATTTGACACTAAACACGATATATTTATGTTAATTTATTGACATTTCCACATTTAGACGAGTATTTTTTGAAATTTGGACAGTTTAGGTACCCCCATGACACTTGCGATGATCTAACGATTCTAACAATATAACACAATTCTAAATCGGTTAAAGCGTTTAGCAGTTATGGTGGAATAATAAAATAGGGTTTCATTATTAATACATAGGTACCGAATTTGAGAACTTGGCATAAATTCGTATGGACCAAAAACGGTTGTTTAAAAATCGGTAATATTTTGTGGAGTTAATTAAACACTTTGTATAATTTATTTTGCTAAATTAATATTCCAAATATTTTTCTTCGTTCCTTGGCCTACCGGATCTATTCCTGACTGCCGCGAGGAGGAAGAACCAAAAAAGTCAAATGATGAATGTCAACATGCACCGCTGTCAAATTATCAATGTCAACACGCACCGCGTAACACGGCGATTTATATTTAAGACGCTGTTTTTCTCCTTATATGAGAGCAAGGGGTCGCGGCATGTACCCTATAACACCCGGGAGAACAAAACGATTCTAACAATCCGTCACACTTCCAAATCGGTACACGCCTTTCAGAAGTTATGATGGAATGAAGAAACGGAAAACATAAATAGATAAATCCTGAACACATAGTCATTTTGGGCAGTTGTGTACACAACTTAATTTAAAGTTGTGTAATAATAGACATTTTTTTTATAAGTGCAGCAGCTATGTTATGGTGATACTTAGAATCGAAAGCGTATACAAAATTTCATGTATGTGCTGTTGACCGTTGAGGAGTTCCCTCGTTGGAAGCCAACCCTGGGTGCCGCAGTCCATGGTGAAACTTAGAACGGGCTGTCGTAATTGAATACATATACAAAATGTTGTGTCTGTGCTGTTGACCGTTGAGGAGTTCCCTCGTCGGGAGCCAATCCTGGATGCAGCAGCCATGTCATGATGAAACTTAGAACGGGCTATCATAACTGAATGAGTATATAAAATTTGGGGTGTGTCCTGTTGACCGTTGAGGAGTTTCCTCGTCGGGAGCCAACCCAGGGTATAGAATCAGGTCATGCTTACCATAAAAATAATTAAATTGTCATCGGAATTGAACCAACATGTAAATTTCATATGATAATATTTGAGGAGTTCCCTCAATTCCTCGTGGATGAGACCAATCTGTAAGTATATTCTTTCGAATAAAAAAAGAAGTTTCCAAATCGGTTGATAATGGAGTTCTGGAGTAACAAATATAAAAAAAAATATGCAACCGAATTGATAGATAACCTCCTCTTTTTTTTGAAGTCGGTTAAAAAGGACCGGTCATAAATGGGTCCATTTTGTAAAAAAAATACCATATTGTAAACAAGAATTGTTTTTAATAAATCTAATGAAAAAAAAAAGAGTTTTTTACCTAAATTTTAAATAATAACCCAAAGGACGTTTAAATAAAATTAATTAACCAGTGTGCATCACCCCGAAAGATAAAACATTTCGCATCTTATAATTCAAGGCAAGATAACCGAAAGAAGAGATCCGATTGTGGTTTCGTAATCTACGGGTATGGTTTCAGAAATCGTGGTAGATTTCTAAACCATACCCGTAAATCCCGAAATCTACCACATCCTCGTAATTTGGAGGTGTCGACTACAGAAGGCCATAGTGATCGTGAGGTGAACGCTTCTACGTCTCCCGTGAGGTGAAGGTAAACTAAATAAATAAAGAATAGTAAAATAATTTAGAATAGTAGAACGAGCTTTCTGGGGAGCTAATGGGCCCTGTTGGAGTTGGCCACGAAGACCCATTTGTTCAGGGTCGGTCACACTCATGGCTCAAAACCCATCCGGCGGACTCTATGCATGAAGTCCGAGCCCGGGCAGGACTCTGGCCTGAGGGCTAATTTCCCCAGGAGTAAATCTTCTGGCCCTCCTGGACGGTTTGCGTACCGCGCGGTGTCAGACAATCGATTGTGCATTCTGACTAACAGTCGGAGGAGTCTGGAAACAGTACTGTCTGTTATAGAGCGGGGGTAGCTGTTCACCTTACGGCGACTGCTCTCGAAACGACCATCGGCTACTCGATTCCAGGTGAACAGCCGGGCAAAGGATGCCGTGGTCCTCGATAGATTCGGTAGACACCGTTTCATCGCTACGTAAGAGAGAAGACCTCGCAAGCGACCTCGAACTCGTAACCACCCGGGATTTCGGAGTAATTTGGTTGCAACTGGTAGGAAGGACGCGAGTGTCGGCCCGCTGGGTGACATACCTGGCTATCTCGCGGTAAGGCGTTGGCCTCCTACGGGCATGTGGCGGAGTTTGACGGTGGACTGTTTCGTCCTAAGTCTTCTGCGCTCACCTCACGGGAGACAGAACGATTAAATTTCAGTTAAAACTTCCTGAGGTGACGGATTCGCCCGTTGTAGTCGACAGCTCTAGTTAGAATAGTACAACGAAGAACGTAGAATAAAGTGGTAATAAGCAATTTTCAGTAGCGGACCTGGCACCAGCAGATATTCTGAAAAGAAGAAAGTGACTCACCAATGGTCTTATTGATCCAGTCAGCCAAGTCCTCCTGAAGCGGGAAGAGCTGCCTCGCCTGCGAGTACAGCAATCGCTCCTGGTAGTATTCAGCCACATCTTCGTCGGAGCAGGGCGTCTGTCTGGATGCCAAGTTACCATCAGCTCTTTCATAGCTGCTACAGATGGCGTCCGTCTTCCTGTTCGTCACTATGTCTCCGTGACCCTTGATTCTCTCTATGTCGACTGGCTTCGACAGTTCTTTCTCTACCTTCACTAGCTTAAGGGAGTCGTTGATGATTTTTGAAGCTTCGATCGCTGCGTTGCGGGTCTTTTCGTCATTTTTCGAGTTCTCGAACCGAACACATCTGGAAGTAAAATATCACTGTAAAAGTAATCTTTCTGAAACAGCGGATTCAACAGTGATGTAAACAGCAACGGAAAACCACGACAATATTTTTCCTAGTTCACCATTGCTATGAATTAAAGTCTCCTAAGATCATCTTTTATTTCAATTCTTCTATTCAATTTGTTTTCAAAAGCATTCATGTGCTTATGAACTTCTTGAGGATATAGCTTCTGAGAGCAGCCTTCGACAATCTCAACGATTTATTCCGCTTCAAAATCCCCCAGATACTGCAGACGAAAGCGGTGAGTATTCGGGCAGTGCGTACTTTCAATAATTGAAACCAGTGACCAGTCGCGATTGCTCATCCGATGTCGAGCCTAGGACTAGCATTAGAAATAGGTTGGACAATGGTGGTTGCAACATCGACTAAACGTTGGGTGCTACAATGTTCACGCGGTAAATTCGTTTTAAAACCGTTTTTCGATTTCATATTACTGAAGTTCAGTGTTATATCTAAGCTAATTGAATCAATCAGGCGAGCAAGTCCTAGTCCAGGGTCTTCATGATTTATTTATATTCTTTGTTGTGAAATTTCACAATGGGCGTGTTTACATTTGATAATCTCTTACAACAGACCACCCAACCTATGGTCCGACAACAGACCGAAAAGACTACAGACTGGTCTGAATGGAGAGCAATTGAAGAACTGTGGTGAGTCACAATAATCAGCACACTAACAACCTACATAATAAACCTACTAACAACCAAGCCGCCGAAACTGGTGACCCGACTACGACAATCCACGAAACACTAAACAGTACCATAGGGACACTGCTAGAGACCCTAGGGGCCTAGACGCTCAACAGACCCTCAGGCACTTCTGAACGATTTTCTCAACCTTCTACAACTAAAGTACACGAAGCTGTATACATCTGTGTTCATCACTATTTTCGCTAGTGCGTTTACAATACGTTGCCTTCTCGTCGGTCGGTGGACCGGTAAAATAAAAAAAATGAAACACCAACCTTTCAACGTTTTCTTTAATTTTGGGTTTCTTGGGCTGTTCGAAGTTGCTCCTCACGTAGTGGAAAGCGTTGGTGCGCTCGAACGCGTTGATGAGGCGGTCAAAATTGCCGCTGATGGGCCGGTCGTATAACTTGCCGGGCATCTCCAGCTGCGGCGGTATGGAGCAAGGACCCCAGGATGTTCGGTTGAGGTTTGTATTGGGCTGCAGCTGGTAGGAGTACGCCATCCTGATCCTTTAGCCAGCACCTTCAGCACTTTTAGCCTTTCACTCTTTCATTATAATCGTTTTCTATTCCAGAGAGCGAGGTCATTTCTGAAACAAAAGAAGGAAACGGATATTTAATTTTAATTCATTGAATTTATTTCTCCAAGCCATTACTTATATATTTATCCAAACCATTAGTTATTATACATTGCTCAACTTAATAGTACGATTTGGCAACCCTTTCGCGCTGGCGAAATGCAGGTTGAACTGATAGTAGTGACAACCAAACTAATAGCAATTTATATGGCCAAATAGCCAAATAAATTGCTATTAGATTGGGTATTATTTTTAGATATTTAACCCGATAATAACCATGATAACAATAATAACCTTCAATTATTAGAGCTTTCTATCGCATTTTTATATAGGCTGATTAAATTACAGAAATAATACGGAGAGATAGAATGCCATCTGTTAGTCTATATGAAGTGCGTAGTTATTACGTATTGTAACCTGTATATCGAATTAAAAATTGACATAATATGTAAATAATAATAAAAATAATAAGAACTCTGATTAAAAACATATGTTGTTATTGTATTATTAATTGGTAGGCATGTTTAGATTGCCATCTTCAGTGCGCCGCTATACTGTTAAGCCAAGAAAGTTGCTATATTGAACATAATAATAGAAAATAAATCAATTTTTTGAACTATGAGTGCCATTTACACGTTGCGTTTCGTCTACAGTAATGCTGACGCCACGCATAATATTGTTAAGCAGTCTAACCATTTGTTTTGAGTTCTGTATTGCATCCACTGTCTACTGATAAATTTTCAGCGTTTCCCGGAGTCTACAGGTGTCCCTGAGTATTGCCTGCTGGCTCTACCCCAGCATACTATAGCCAAAATACTTCCTGATCTGAAAGTATCAGCTTTTAGAAAACTCTTTCACTATTTTGTCGTTGCCTCTTGGACTATTAGAGATTGATATGAAACAAATGTGATTCAAGTGAAATAGATAATTTCTGCGTGAAATACAATGGCCCAACACCCAATGTGTGTTAGAGACACGTGCTCTAAACGATGTGTGTAGTAAGTGGGTTGTTTGCTAAATATAGGCTTATATAAAAATATAGGCTTGGGGCGACTTGTTGGTATTTTTTACTTAACATTGACCGAGCTGTGGGTTGTTACATTTTGGCATAACCCTACTTAATTGCAAACTTTTATTTACCTTGCAATGTTTGTTAGTTTGTTTAGGGCAAATCTTGCAAGCAGAATTAGAACCTATTACACTTATCCTATGAAGTTGAAATTTTACATTTTGGTTCAGCTCCGATGATAATACCTACATTTTTATGGTGCGCATGACCTGATTCTACACCCAGGATCAGCTGCCGACGAGGCTACTCTTCCACAGACAACAGCACAGACACACAATTTTGTATACGCATTTAATTATGATAGTACGCTCTAAATTTCACTATGACATGGCTGCTGCACTCAGGGTTGGCTCGGGACAAAGCATTTTAATAAAAGCTTGTTTTTAATTCGGCTACCTGTGGCATCATCTAATTACATGCAAAACACCTTTATGTGGCGTGCGAGTAATAACCTCAATAAACTGATTTACGACGACTGTGATATTGATCTATTTAGCACCAATGTTGTAACAGCGAGGCGTATCCTCAGTAACAACTTCTTTTGATCCTCTTTTTCTCTTCTTTAATGTTATTATTGCCTTGTATTCAATTTCTTGATCCTGTTTTGTTTTTTTTGCCTCTTTTCCAAGTACGTAATGTAAATCACGTAATACACTAATCTATAGAGTTTGACCCTGACGTGCGTTTCTGCTGGCATCCCATGTTTTCTAAATAATTTCTACATGTGAGAACCCGTATTCGAAATTTTAATTCTAAGCGTCAACATGTATTTTGAAATTTTCTCAACAATAATTAAATAATAAAAATAGTGAATATAGTGCAATTCGGTGGTTAAGTAACCCGACCAGGTTGCCACAAGCCTAGGAAATGGAAATATTTTCCTGAAAGTGTGGAGCTCGCCAAGACGTGTGGCCGACGCCGACGTGGCGGGTATCGGGCTAAATACCTCCAATCATGATGAACAGTACAACCTTACCACGGCTCCAAGTCCCCAGCAGCCCCACTAGCCCGAGCCACGGCAGCGGTTACGGTAACGGCGGGGCAGGGGGTGCTAAGAATCTCTGGGTACGATCAGGCTAGTCTGGATGAGGGAAACGGACAACCGATCCGGATGGAGAGTGATTGGAGAGGCGTATGCCCAACGGTGGGCAAATGCGCGCTGATGATGATGAAGAAGAAGAAGAAGTGAGAACCTGTTATTGGCTATCAGTTTATTTTACATGGATGTTGGATGGTTTCCTTATATAAATAAATAAAAATGTGTTTTTACTATTAACCTATTAAAATTAAGAGCAGGTCCGGTCGATAAAGAACCGCTTTCCAGTTCCTCTTGAATAACATAAAATACGAGAAAGTGCACATGTATACGATCGCACGAATCAAGTTTATGGTGTTTCGTTTTATCGTGTACTGCGGTACTACCTACACCAGTTCTGCCCTCTGCAATTAACGCCTAGCTATATGATAGACGCGTGTTGCGCAATGGTAGGCAAGACAATAGATTTTCCCGCAATGGTATCAAATTACTCTACGAAAAAGAAAGCTGTAGGTCTGTCTGTATCTGTATCGACGAGACGCTTATTTTTGAAGTCGATTCGACCGCGACGCTTTCGATTTCGGTATGGGCAGTGGCGTAACTTAAAAAATGGGCCTCAATGCAAAATTGAACAAACGGCCCATCCCCTACTTACTTACATTTATAACAGTATATAGGATGAAATTACTGTACCGCTATCAAAATTATATATTTATATTGTAGCTTCATTATAAATCGGCGTATTCGTTTGAAGGCATTGCCTCGAACATGTTGCTAATAGGTTCCCAAGAACTTCAGCGGGGCACGTGGAAACACGTTTGTTCCTATATTAATATGACGCTTTACTGTTAACATTTAATTACTGAATTATATTCCTCCACCTTTGAAAATTGGCGAGATATTGAAATAAAAATCCAAATAAGTATTACTTCATCATGAGTACGAAACTGGTAAGAATTAAAAAAAACGCATAATATTAATACAAATTTGCCAATTTTTGCTTATCTACATATTGGATTAAATAACTACTTAATGAAATAACTAGGGTTGTCGACTACAACGGGCAATCCCGTCATCTCAAGAAGTTTTAACTATCGTTCTGTCTCCCGTGAGGTGAGCACAGAAGACTTGGGACGAAAAACAACCCACAGTCTAGCTTCGCCAACTGCCCGTCAGAGGCCAACGGCCAGGCACCGGGAAAGGTACTCAGCGGGCAGCCTCGCCCCCTTTGGAAGGATATCTCCGTCTGGAATTAACCTTCAGGATACCTCCTACCTCCTGACTGGTTACAGAATCGAGGTCGCTTGCGCGGTCCGCCCCCTTTAGAAGCGGTGATACGGTGTCTATTGAATCTATCGCGGACCACGGAATCCTTTGCCCGGCTTATTCACCCAGGATCGGGTGGCCGAATGGTCGTTTCAAGAGCAGTTGTCATAAGGTTAAGAGCCACCCCCGCTCTATATGAAACATTACTGTTCCCAGACTTCCCGGGTGTTAGTCGGAGTGCACAATCGATTGGCTGACGCCGCACGGTGCGTAAACCGTCCAGGAGCACCCGAAGGTTGACTCCTAGGGGAGACTGGCCCGCAGGCCAGCGTCCTACCCTGGCTCTCCCTTCTGCGTGGAGGGCGCCGGATGGGTGTTGACCCATGGGTATGACCGACCCTGAACGAATGGGTCTTTGTGGCCAAACTGCAACAGGGCCCTTTAGCTCCCACGCAGACTGCCCAGTTCTGCCCGAGGTATTTCCCCGAATCCGCACATCCTAACCACCTGCCGCCCCTGTGGGTGCCGTGCCTTCTTGCAGTTTCTCCCGATGTAGATGCCCCCGACGGAACCCCTGCCATTTGCAGCCGGAACCCGGGACCACTCAGTAGCATGGATTCACCATCTCATCGCCTACCATTCACTATACTAAATTATAATTATTTCTTTTTCCTTTTTTTTCTGTCTTTACTCTGTTTATAACTTTAGTACGTAAGCTAAAACTTGTATATATTATAATGTTAGATAGTAAGTGAATTGTTAATATTTCTTTGATGTAATAAACGGTTCACGGGGGGCCGGAGGGGTTAGAAACCAGGAGAATCTTCCTCCACATCTCTGTTCGTCCACTCCCACGTAATACCCTTCTGGTTCACGTGCGGTTGTCGATGCACGATATAAAACGACCCAGATAAAACGACCCATGTCGTTAGAACTGCCCGGGTGGTGAGCACGGTTTCTCCCCCCTCCTGTCACCGGGTAGCCTTATAATGAAAAAAAAATCCTAACCACCTCCGACTGCAGGATAACAGCTGTGGCAGAAGCTCACAGCGGGGCTGTAAAGTACATGCACATAGGTAAGCTCTGCGAGGAGGCTACCAGAGTTGAACCGTGAGTTTGGGCAGGCTAGATGACATGGAGTTTGTCCAACACCAGCCAAACTGCACGGAACCATTGGGAACCGACAGTGTATCGAAAGTCTTGAGCGAGGAATTCGAGCGAAATTTTATCGACATTGTAGCCCCCTTCCAATTAAAATATTTAAAACTCACCTCGTGCAAATCCGGTGTGAGAAGTTAATTTTAAATAAGCAATCATTTGCGTTCATTTTAAATAAGCAATCAACCTCGCTAATAATTTAAGTTGTTTTATTAAAAAATGTCGTGTATTATTTGCTTATGTATATATGTGTAGGTACGTAGATATATATTTATGTATGTGTGTATGTATGTGTATGTATATATGTATATATTCTTATGTATCATGCAATGCAACGTAAGTTCATAATATCAAAAGAGTCAGCTCGTCGATACCATTAAACAAAAATCAGCATCCCTAGATACGGGTCTCTGACCTAGTTAGGAATGCGGATAAACGTTTTCACCCTAGAATGTGCTTAATCTCTCCCAACTCAACCATATTATGTTAATGGTGTGTATATGACATATATAAAGTTATTGTAAATTAATAAATAAATAAAAAAATAAATTTGGTCCTTCGAGCTAGATCATTTCTCAAACATCGAAGATGGCTACGCCCTACACGATCATTATCAGTAATGGAAACCGTAAAAGTACGGTGGAAAAGAGGAAGTAGGAGGAAACAGTTTAAATTATAATAATCGACAGCGCTATATTGAGTGAGATATGTGATAGGAGAAGCACGAGCAGAACGAAAGAAACAACGGTGCGCAGGCGCAGGCGCAACGGCAGCTTTCGCGTGTCCGCCCGATTCAGACCACCTAATTGCCGAGTCATCGAAGCGCATCAAAGTAAGCGCGGCCGGATCGGCGATATGATATAAAAGTGCAGCAAAACTGGGGTTGCCAGCAGGACCACTTTAACCATGTGAAGATAGTTTGCGTAAAATCGATGCAATCAAGAGCGAAGTATTGCTCTCTCTCTCTCTCTCTCTCTCTTTCCAAATATAGCTGTAGTCTGTCCGAACGCTACTGGCACGCGGAATTATTAAACGCAGGAACGGAGTAGCGTAGTCATCTTGCGACCCTTGTACTCGAGGTAGTACGCAATAAACAGCCGCGATATCTTTACTCGATTATGACGTGGTCCCGTAACCAGCATGCCCATTCCACACGAGCACGCCGATTTATTGCCGATTATATAATGGAATTGCATTTTATTTATTATATCATCTTTAATATTTTTTTATTATTATTATTACTTTCCTGACGACCTATCGGAAAGGAAAGTATTGTGATCGCGCTAAAAAAAAAATTTGAGATGAAGATGGGAATATATATTTTGAGACTCCCTGAGACGATTGAGACTATTTCCAGACCGATCTCTGTCTGTCTGTATGTCTGTATGTCTGTATGTCTGTATGTCTGTATGTATGTATTCTTCCACGATAGCGCCCAGACGCTTAATCGGATTGAGCTGAAATTTGGTATATAAGCTTCTGTTAACCGTCGGAGGAACCCATTAGTTTTTGGAGTCCCTACGCCCTACGGTTGTGGTACCTCCCATACAAATTTGGGGTTCCCGGCGAAAAAATTGTTTCCGCGATAGCGCCCAGACGCTTAATATGTCTAAGTTAAAATTTGGCATAGAAGCTTCTGTTAACCATCGGAAGAACCTATTAGTTTTTGGGGTACTTACGACCAACGTTTGGGGTACCTGCCATACAAATTTGGGGTACTAGAGTAAAAAATGTCGCTGTTTTTTCGCACCTCCCCGGATACTAGTCAGGAAAGTCTTGGGGTGACACAACCGATTTTTTTTTTTTTATTTTGAAGACGACATTTTAGGGCAATTTAGTGTTATTAGCTTTTTACTAAAACGTGTACATTTGTAAGCAATCAAGCAATCAAGCAAACTTGATTGTAATATTAGAGTCCTGTCGGTACTGTCCACCCTAGAACGGGTTAGTACCAGTTGGGTGACAGAAACAAATAAACAAAAGGTTAAGATTTTGCCATTCGGTTCCTGTTATTTTTGTAAGGTAATCAATGTTTTAGAGTAATTAATTCTTAGATAGAAATAGAAATAGAAATACCCAAGCACAACACTACCCCTCCCTTTCCAGTGCAGTTTCTCCTATTATTCTGCGGTTGTATGGAATCGGTTGGGAATGGGATTGCGATCTAAATCAATTGTAGTATTTAAGGACCACTATAAGAGTATATTATTAAAAGAAGATGTTGAAATGTCATATTTTGATTTTGATTATTTTAATTTGTGGATTTATATGATTTTGATTAAAAAGAAATATTTTTTGGTTTTTTATTTTTTTATTTGGTTATTTTGTTTTAATACTAGCTGATCCGGCGAACTTCGTACCGCCTAACAGTCAATAAATGTCGTGTTACAGATTAGCTGACCTTAATTTATGATTTTATGAAAGTAATACAATGAATACAAAATAAATATTAAGTTCACTACGTTATTAAGATAATAACACAAAAAGAAATATAAAGGTTAAAAAAAATAATTATATCAATCGCTTGTCAGCAAGATATGATTGAATTAAACTATTTACATATTATGCATCATAGGATGCACTCGGTTTAATTCTGTTCATTGATGCACCTTGTGATATACGACATTTTCAACAAATAAATCTGATGATTTGCTTTCTGATGACTATGATAAAAACATGGATTTACATTTTGTATGGGATTTTAATTTTAATGTATTTTATTTTTTCGTCAATTTTCAATTTTTTGTTTTTAATAGTTATTCTGCTATTCGGGACGGAGACAAATACAACAAATAAAAAACCATGAAAATCGGTCCAGCCGTTTTCGAGTTATAAGTGTTCGAAAAAACCCGACTTTGTTTTATATATATAGATATCATTTGATGTTAAATATTTTGATTTTGATTTGTGGATTAATTTGATTATGATTATTTTGATTTTTATATTTAGATATTTAGATTTATTGGATTAGGTTATTATATTTTAATACCATATGTAACAATAATTAATAGATGTTTCCTGAAAACCAGGATAAGAGATATCCTGAGGATATCATTTTGCAGCGTTTGTAGTTTTATTACAAAGTCTTTGTCTATTTACAGTTTTAATTTTTAATCGTGTGTTTTTGGTTTTTGTATATATCTTTTGTAACAACAGCTGCAAATAAATATTTTTTTAGTAGCCCATATTGCGCGCTTCCTTGCACTTACGGGTCTTATGGCGGGCGTAGTGAGCTGATACCTGAGTCATTAGGGTTATACGCCCGCCATAAGACCATGCGCCATGCATTCCAGGAATCTCACTCTCTCTCTCATCTCATTTCACTGGCTAAATAAGATATAATTTAGACGGGCAATGCTATCAGCGACACCTGCATGTCGCCAGCGTAGAAAGGTTGCCAAAACGAACTATGTCGTTGAGCAATCTAATATAATCAACGCGTTCACGTACATACCTAAAAATGGCACAACTATTGAATTAAAGCAGGTCACCGCACCTTACAGTAACGCCATAAAAACGACTCAACTATAAAATATCTCGATCGCTCATACGGGAGCGGTTTTAAAATGGTCAGCGAGAATGTGTTCAGTGTTTGCTAACAGTTAACTCGATATAAAAGAGATTCGAACAGTTACTTAGTTGTGGGTGTTCTGCCATGCCATTCATTCATTTATATTAGGAGAAAAATAGTATGGTATACAGTATGTATAAATGTGGAGCTTTTATGGCAGTACCGTGGGCTTAGTATTCTAGGAACTATTCAAATTGATTTAGCTATTATAAACGCACTGAATGTTAAGTGTGTATACCATTATATAGACAACACGCGCCAAAGCAATTTTAGCTGCAATACACTTATGAAGGGGTTACGGGAAAGAACGGTCGATTTAACCATCACTAAGAAGAAAGCACCTTGCTTTTCCCCATACACAATAAACGGGTCAATTTTAAAAAGGTCAACCGAGGTGAGGGACCTGGGAATTACATTTGATACGCAGTTTAATTTCCGTGCACACATTTCAAATATTTGCAATAGTGCTAGCAAAATGGTCGGTTTTGTTATTCGCATATGCAAACAGTTTAATAATATTCATATAATGTTTCTACTATATAATTGTTTAGTCCTACTAATACTTGAATATAACTCGGTCATCTGGTGTACAAGTGAAAACAAATACATTCAGATGGTAGAGCGTATTCAAAGAAAATTTTAAAGATATATTTATTACAGAAAATACAATATTTATCCATACTTATTTCCGTCCGATTTTGTGCTAGGAATGGTACGATACAACAGTCTTGAAACGCGTCGATATATTTCACTAATTATATTTGCATATAAATTAATTCAAGGAACTATTTATTTGCCAGAGATACTATGTAAGTTTGAATTGCACCTACCGGAAAATTACACAGCGAGGAGATCGCATCTATTGTTTAATGTGCCGTACCACCGTACAAATATTTTTGTAGACAGGCTAGTGGGAAGGGTTGTAGGTATTCTTAATTCCTTATCCACAGAAATAGATATCTTTTGTATATCCCTTTGGCAGCTAAAAAGGCAACTCCCTGCTATCTCATGTTTATCATAATCTGTCTATTATTTAGTTTTATATTTTTATGGTTTTTTCTTGTTCAATGTTAGCATTAATGTTCAAGTTCAAGTTCTTTATTGTGTGAATTATTAAAAAAACATACAATGTTTATGTAACAAACTGCCCAGAGAGCATACAACATTTCATTTTAAAAGAAACTTCATAAAGTAGAAGCTATATAAGGTGCAATCAACAAGCAGTAAAACTAAAACCATCAACAATTAAAATAATCAATATCAGAAATGATCAAACAAAAGCAATAATCATCAATAATCAGACAATCAATCAACCTAATTTTTATAATGTTTTGTCCAAGAAGAATCTAAATACATTTTAATTATATTTAAATATAAGATACCATATAACTAAAACAATCAATAAAATAATTAAGTCAAGCCAAAACAATCAACAAATGAAATAATCAGTATACGCATTAGATTAAAATCAAGGGGCTGTAAAAAAAGCCATTTTGTAAAATTTATAAATTCCTTAATAGAGTAAAACGTGTTTGTAGTAAAAAAAACCCTTTAAAAGTTTTTGGAACGTTCTGAGGTTTGCTATTGTCTTTTATGTTACATGGTAGGCGGTTAAAATAATAAGGCCCTGAGAATTGGGTACTTTTCCTTGCAGCGTTTAAAACCACGCATGGTAGAATGAAATTATTCTTGTATCTGGTGTTTTTGTTATGTATATCTTTAAATTTTACGTGACTTTCGTTTTCGGTGTAAAAATCTAATAATAGCCTATATAAGTAAAGTGATGTGAGAGTCATGATTTTCAATCTTTCAAAAATAGGTCTACATGTTTCTATATGTTTAGCGTTGGCGACAATCCGTAATGCTTTTTTCTGTAGGATAAATAAGGGTTCCCTGTGACAAGCGTAACAGTTTCCCCAGATCGTAATGGCGTAGCTCTAATTTAGTTATGTAAGTCATTAATTTTTAGACTTACACTCTAGCTTTTATATTCAAGGCCGAATTGCATTCATCTGTAATGCTCTTGAATACTATTTGAAACTAATAAATAAATAAATGAATTAAAAATAAAAATTTGGTTAGTTAGTTAGTCAACGTGTCTGGGCCAGCTTAGGACACGTCTATCAAAAAAAATATATGCCGCCTGGATTGTCTCGATATTCGTCTCTTATAGGTCCTGGTGTGTGATGAGGATTGACAGCTGCGGGCAGGATAGGAGGTTGTCTTCATCTTGCAGCTTTCCACAGTCGTATGTTGGATTTGCTGTGTGGCCCAAACGGACGAGATTGGCTCGGCATCTAGTCACTGTGTCCTTTGGCCCGGTGGTAGAAGGATTGGCCGGTGAGGTTAGGCACACCGTTTCCAGGGACGCCTGATTGTTCATGGCCGCAGACATCATTTATCTTGGCCACAAACTCAAACTGGGCAAAGACAGCCAACGTGCAGAAGTTGTCAGACGCCTAGGATTGACTTGGGCGGCCTTCGGAAACCTTGCTTACATTCTGAGAAACCCAGCGATGCCCATCAACCTAAAGCGGAAGGTTTATGAGATATGCGTGCTGCCAGTAGCAACGTACAGCCTTGAAAGAGTGCCTCTAATGCAGAGCAGTGCCAACCATCTAGAATATGCCAAAGGGCCATGGAGAGAGCAATGCTGGACATCAATCTCCGCAACAGTGCGTAATGAAGAGATACGAAGACGCACGGGGGTGATAGGCGTCATAAAACGTATCGCCAGACTGAAGTGGGGCTGGGCAGGTCCCGTCGCAAGGCAGGGGGTGGCCGAAGAGGCTTGTTCAGTGGAGACCAAGAACCACAAAGCGAGGCGTAAGGAGATCACAACAACGATGGCTGGACGACAACAAAAAAGCAGCAGGTACCAACTGGCTAAGGACAGCAGCTGTCAGACAGACATGGAAGAAGGAGGAAGAGGCCTATGAACAGGAGTGGACCAAACCAAGCTGAGGAGGAAGAAGAATAAGATAAAATTTATTACAATATATGTCAATAATAATGTAAAGAAGTTTATTTTAAAATATAACTAACTTTTCCACTTCATTTCTCCAAAGTTGAAGTAAGAGTTCTGTAATTTAAAATTTAAATTGAATTTACTTTACATTTCTGCAGGTTTTTAAGAGATAACTTAAGTTTTCCTTTTTACATTTTGGTCCCTATAAAGCCAAAATGTCTTTGGGTAAAAGAAGTTCTGGTTCTCTGCAAGATGTGCTTAGCGGCCGTGGAGCCTCTCGTTGCAATTATATGCTCACTTTCGACGTGTATATCTTTACTATTTAAGTAGTTAGGAAGAATTGTTTTTGCATATGTCTGATGTCTAATAACTTTATCTCTGCGATCAAGACGTTTGAGCAGTACCTTCGGGGCTTCTTGGTAATATTGTACTTCGACGTATCTTTCTTTTGTACATGATTATTTGTTGAGTTTCAGGTTTGATTTGGATTCTGCGAACTCTTTTTACCAGCGATCTTCGGCATTCGTTTTGGTTTTCATGCCATTTGGCAAATTCATAAAAAAACAAAACCTAGTGACTCAAATTCTAAATAAGAAAAAAAGCCTTCAAACTCGTACATAAACGTGACTCGTCGCACGATTGCGTCACAGGCTTTAAATCCGTCTTGGAAATGAGCAATTATTGCATAAGAAACTCATAATAAATTAAGAGAACGCCGACAGAGCGACTTCCATTTAGGGAACACGTTCACATCATAGCTCATTTCACGAACTACATTGTTTGGAGTCGCAAACGATAGGCAGGGAAGCTGTAATATGTAGGTAGCGCTTGAAAAACGACGCCGATGGACAGATGTTATCATCTTTGATTTTTTGAACAGAGTGCAAACTGATAAGAAGTTTAAAAACTTTTTTTAATAATTATTATTATATTATATTTTTTTGACAAAACAAGGTTAACATATTGAAACGTTTAATAAACATTAAATGCTAAAATGTAGTCCTTAATCTGTTAGCTGAACATGTTAACCGAACCCAAAATAACAAGTCCAGGGCTCGCAACTTATTTCATCTATCGCAGGTCAATACTAGTTATGGTCAAAATACTAATGTATTTTATTGAGCGTTAGAGCATACAATACATTTTCAAGATTTGGGTATATTTACTGAATCATCAAATACTTGCTTAAAAGCACGATTGACAGCCTTCGGTTCGATTAGTATTTCTTATTGCAATTGTAATGATTATAACGTGTTTATAAATTTATTATTATATGTATTATACCTATTTATATGTACATTATATTTAATATATGTATTATGAAATATTTTTTATTTTACCTTATTATTTACATAATGATATTATTTTTTTTTAATCTATTGAATTCATAATGTGGAGTATTTCATCTATTGAATTCATAATGTGGATTTCTTAACTCTTTCCTCGAAATTTACGACATCACTTAAAAACTTTATATTACTTTTGTGCTGTTTTTGAAACCTGTTGCTGAAAACTTTAAATTGGCCTTAGTTTTGCATAATATGTATAAATCGCTGTATAATATGTATAAATGTATAAATGTATAATATGTATAAGTATTAAGTATAAATCGCTGTTTTCTGAAAAAAAAGGTATCGGTACTTTTATACAGTAGGTAGGTACGTTTTATTAAACGTGAAATTATTTAATCGTTTAATTAAATTCAGGTTTTTTAATCGTTTCAACACAGTAAAGTAAATATTTAAATATTACTTTTATTTTTAATTTTTAATTAGACTTTACTTTTAATTAAACGTTGTTGTAACGTTTCATTACTTGGGGAAATACGCCTCCATATTTCAAGCGGAGGTATACGCCATTATTGAATGTGCGGCTATCAACCTCCATAAGAACTACGCCAACAACCGTATCTATATCCACTCGGATAGCAAGGCAGCTCTTATGGCACTAGCCTCGAATACTATTAATTCAAAGCTAGTGCAAAACTGCATATTACTACTGAATTACCTGGGCGAAAAGAACAGGGTAATTCTAAGATGGGTTCCCGGCCATGCAGGAATGGAGGAAAATGAAAAAGCCGACGAACTTGCTAAGACGGGAGCAAAGAGAACGTTATGCGGTCCTGAACCAAGGTTCTCCATATCAAGATTGGTATGCCATATCAAGGTGGTTGGTATGCCATATCAAGATATGGCATACCAAAAAGCCTTTTAAACCTAATGCTCAAAAAGATATGTTTAGAACAATCCGTCAACCACTGAAACAATACGCCAGGGTTGAATCTACGACCGTAAGACGGCCCGTGAGGTCTAATCGCTAAATAGGAAGAATCTACGCATACTGGTGAGGGCGCTCACGAGGCATTATGGCCTTAACAAACCCGCTGAGCACGTAACATCCATTTGGGGACATGTATGGCGGCCGCCTACAATCCGAAACATCCGATTTTGGATATCGCGCTCGGCTCTTACGAAAATGTCGTTTAAATTTCGAAATGCGATTGTATATTCTATCGAATGATGCCATAATATAGCCAAATATGCAACACTATGAAATTGCTCGATTGCCGCATGCGATGTTAGAAATATGAATTACTACATCCCTTACAAAATCGATGACCTCATTTCTGACGACAGTCGCGAATACTCGCGAACGGCCCACCCGCGGCGGCGTATAATTCCGCGACGTGTTTGTTTTGTGAATTGTTTTGTGTATATAAGTGCAGTGTATACCGGATAAAAGTAAGTAATTTCCATTTTTAAGTAGTTTAGGCCTTAGGATTAAACAATTTACACAGCCCATTTGCTGTTTTTCACGAATTTTCGAAGAAAACACTTTGGCAAAACCGAACGGCTCGCGAAAAATAGCCGTTTTTATTTTGTAATGTTTGTGAAATATCCCGTTATATCGCGAAACATGACGTAATGTCGCTTTAATTTACTAATAAAATAGGTATTGCTTCATTTACATCCTAAGTTATCACATAAATAGGCGTATTTTGAACATTATATGTTGTTTTCTAATATGGCTCGCGAAAATGAAACTTGTTTTGATAATTACTATGAGAGAAAAAAGTGCGATTTTCCATAGTTTTTCGATGAAATGTGACTCTTTGGAGTATAGTAATTAGTTATTAGACATATAATAAGTCTATGATAAGACAATATAATTGAAAAAATCTAACGAATTTTATATTATGGGCATTCAAAGTTTATTATTAGGTTCGGAAGTCGGAAACTCTCAAAACTTTAGATTTTTCTATAATATCAGACAAAGCTCAAAGTTCTGGTGTGATTTCTAAGAAGAAGTGATGTAGTAATAAAGTTATTTTGAAAGAATTTCATATAAAAAAATACCATAAGTAGTCACAAATTAAAAATTAAAAAATTTTTTTTTTACGAGAATACATACAATTTTTCTTGGCTGAATAAATAAATATTTTTTCCGTATTTTTGTATGCAAATAAGTAAAAAAAAAATATCGCTTTGGTAAAGCATTTAATAAAGAACATAACTGTATTTACAATTTTTGATATTTACAAAAACTGTATTTACAAAAAAATCGAAATGATTTTATAGGCGAGTTTTTTCAGTTTGCCAATTTTGTAATATTTATTCATTATTATTTTAATTGTTTTACGAGATAAGGTTATAATGTTTTATATGTCAAATTTCAATGCGATGATTTTTCTATTTATCTTTTTTTAATCCGATTAGTGGTTTATAAGTTATGATCGTTTTTCTCAAGGCCGTTGACTCGCGTCGATTTTTTGCGCGAATATGTCGCGCGCAAAAGTGATAGGTGAGTTTTTACCTCGCAACGTGAGGGGTTAACAAACACATGTACAACCTCAAGCTCCAAGACACAAAAATGTGCAGGTTCTGCCAAGGGGCCGAGGAAACTCCCCTGCACCTCATGTGCGAGTGTGGCCCGCTGATGCGTAAAAGATACACCCACTTGGGTGGTCATTACCTCCAACCTGAGGAGGTAAAATAACCTGGCGCCAAAAGCCTGTTGCGGTTCTTAAATGACAAGACGCTTAGCGCAGTACTATAGTAGGTGGCGAACACAATAGATCAGCAATGGTCGCAGTGTTACAAGGCTCATAAAGACCTTAGAAAAGCCCTACACAACAAATAATAATAATAACGTTTCATTGGTTTTATATTAAAGTTTCATTTTAGAAAAAATAAATGATTCCCCCGAAAACACGTTATCATTCCGTGATCTGTGCGGATCGCATATATAATTTATATACAGAGTGCCGAAAAGAAGAACGATAATGGAGATTCGGCATTGAGTTGCCGAATATGTATAAAGGCAGAAGCGCTCGCAATATTATCATCATTACGAATTTGAACTCATAAACTTTTGATTATTGCTTAGTCATTCTGTCTACGCACTGCGCAATAACTAAAGAGAAATTAAAATATTAAAAATGCCAATTTGAGTTATATATGGCTATGGTGGGATGCAACAGAGTTGCAAAATCCGATGTCAGCATTTTTAATTTTCGTCTGTGTAAATCGGATATGGATTTGGAGACTTCGATTTCATAAATATGTTTTTAGTGTATTTTTTCATTATTTATTTATGTATTTATAGTGTTACACTAAGTAATTAGTACAGTTTACCATGTCATATTGTTTGTACATTGAGGCGATAGCACCGCACCGCAAAAGTTTCGCCGTATGGGCGTACACACGTACAGTGCATGGTGCGGCGCCGCAACGTTACTACGATGCCGCATTGGGCGAATAGTATTGTAGTTAAGTGTATGTACTGTTTTGAATGTTTATAAAAACGGATCTTACCGCAATCATTCTCTCCGTGACGATAAAAATGTTCGAGAAAAAATCGAGAATTTCACTTTCTTTACTCAGTATCTTCCATTTTCTTATGATTAGGATGGCTAAAATGATTTTATTATTTACGAAGGTGTAAAATACTAAATTTTGAAAACTATCAAAACAATAAAAAATACACATTGTTTAGGAGTTTGTTTTTGAAATTTGAGAATTAGTACCAAAAATGACACTTATTATATGGCCACCCGCCGTATGTAAATTTAGAGTATAGGGTTAATTTTTAATTACCTGCATCCTTGAAGGGAGTTAATCAGTACGAGCAAGTAAGCAACTTTAAATTTTTATTTTGTAAAAAACTAAAACAATTAAAAAAATATATTTTTTGTTTTTTTTTATTTGTCAAATTTGTAAATATTACCTATCTATTGCAAAAAAGTTTTAAAAGCGTTGAGCGCGCTGCCCTATCTAGCGGTAGGTAAAATTTCGCTAATAAACAAAATTAGCGATATTTTACTTACCGCTAGATGGCGCATCGTACTCAACGCTTTTTGCACATACTATTTTCTGAATTAAAAAAAAAAAACAAATTAAAAAAATATATACTTCTTTCCACCATTTTTTGTAAAAAGTTGCTAGTATTGATTATTTAATAATGCTATCGATGTTTGGTGACTGGGAAAATCAGTACCGAAAAAAATCACTAGCTCCCCAACTAATAGTCGAAAATATAGATTAAACCAAAAAAAAATATTTGACGGTATATTTTGCATTTGTACTATAGTATCCGCAGTACAAACTGGCGACTGGGGCAATTAGAGACAGTTAACATAGGAATGGTACCATGTCGATAAAATATTTATCTATACTAATATTATATAGAGGTAAAGTTTGTGATATTGTAGGATGTAATCTATGGATCTACTGAACCTATTTTTAAAATTCTTCTACCAATAGAAAGCCACATTATTTGTGAGTGTCATAAGTTATATATTAATCCGAAAAATTAAAAGACTTTTTCGTGGTAGTCAGATTTGCAAAGTAAGTCGGAGAATAAGCGGTCGAAAAAACGTTTCTAACTAACACTGCCTTAACGATGAGAGATATATGATTAAGTTCTAGAGAAAAGTTGTAGAGGTTGATAATGCCTACAAAAAAGTCAGCGACAGCATATGTCTAACTATTACATTTTATTAATTATGAATTCTTATCAAAATAAGTAAATTTATCGTCTCAAGTGTTTAAAACAAAAAACATTTCCCTTTTACTGCATAAATAGTTAAAGAGATAATACGACATAGGTATGGAACCGCGACCGTATCGTAATCTATCCTTCTATACTAATATTATAAAGAGGTAAAGTTTGTGACGTTGTAGGAAGTAATCTCTGGATCTACTGAACCGATTTTGAAAATTCTTTTACCAATAGAAAGCCACATTATTTGTGAGTGTCATAGGCTATATATTAAACCGAAAAATGAAGACTTTTACCTGCTAAAATTAGATAGATAGATAAAATTCCTAGATTTAGCCAAAAGCGGTGAGTAAATAACGTAATAGGTGGTAAGTAGCTAACCGATTAGGACTATTAATTGTGGTAACCGTAACAGTTCGATTTCGACATTTTATGACATTTTAACGACACTTTTGCCAAATTAGTTTTCGTCTACTATAATTATCGTGCGTATTATGTAGGTCATTAGGCATTATTGATAACAAAATATTCTGCTATAAAAGACCTAATGTCAAAGAGCATAACTTATTCGTTATACGAACTCTATTGTGAATCTACATCACGATGGAAGATTTTTACAAAACTAATTTGATCAAGTTAAGAAGTGATGTTAACCAGCAAAGCCGGCATGTCATTCTCAACATTTATAAGTGGTTGCATAAGTTGAAAGAAGACCCTGATGTCGTAACTAAAATTGATTTTCAACAACCAAGAAAGTTGGCAGCATTAGTTTGTGGAACGAGCGAACGAACTCTAGATCGAATTCGGAATCGAATTCAAAAATCTCCAGAACGAAGACCTGGCCAAATCACATATAATTGACACCCATTGTCATGTTATTAATCTACAAGACGATAGTGACAGTGAAGACGAATATGAATAGCTTGCTGACTTTCTTTGTTTCGTTTTAAATCTTTTTGTATAACAATTATTTTATTATCAACTGTTATAAATTTGATACTTTTATATTTTTATTTTAATAATTCAATATGAATATTTATATTTTTAACTTATTTAATATTTATCGTAATGAAACAATACTGAAATATTATTTATTTCCCTCGTTTCATTACTTTATCGACATTCCTTTTGAATGCGTAAAACTGCCCACACTACGGTTACAGGTATCGCTCCATAAGGTCGTGCAAGTGCGAAAGAGATAGCACGATTTCGATGATAAATTACCTGACTCGCCACTTTGTAATGCGGATAGTATAGCATAGACGTGCATTATCAATCTTTTTCATTTTTAAGTGCTGTGTCTGACAGACATGACTACGATTCTTACTTCCCTGCTCCGTCCGTACCAAAGCAGCATGTTTAACGAGGTGATGGACTGACAGTAAGCCCAATTGAAATATGTGTGCCAGGTGCCGAGAAAAGATTATTTTGTCGTACTCGGAGCTTAACTGCAGTTATTGCAGTTGTGCGGTTTCGCGGTCACTGACCGAACATTGTTGTATTCCACTCTGCGCTCTCAGCGGCCAGCTGTCTGATGATTTGATAAATCCAACACAAAGTGACATTTCGATGTTTTCTTCTTTGTTGTTGCTGTTGTTGGATATGGTTTAGTTAGTTAGCTGATCTGATCAGTGTCAAATGGTGAAAAGTAAGTGCGAATAAGTAAGGTTAGAAATACTTTCCTGTATCAGTTCAACCTTTTTTTACAATAAGATTACATAGTGCGTCAAGGGTCTTGGGAAAAAAATCCATTTTAAAATAAATTTAAAGTATTTTTTTAAACAAGCTTTATTTTCCAGCAGGGAGTTCCAGTGGCAATTTCTCGGCTCCATCTTCAGACCCATTTTTTAGGATTTAAAAACGAAAAAGTGCCTTTTACTGACTGCCTCACAAAACATTATATAAATACCTCTTTTTCCTCTATTTGCCCCTTAATTTTTTGTTTAAATGCCCTTTGTACTCATTTCAGGATAACAATACAACTTCTTTGTTGAAAAAAAAGTGCTATGTATATTTTTATCCAGTTTTATCTTTAGGAGTCTCTGAGACCAATAATAGCAGTGGTAATATTAAAAATGAAACATATATTAGTGCTTCTTCGAGTAGCGGCTTAATTTCATGGCAGACCGCGGCAATTTATTGAAATTTCTTGCAATATCGCCGCGCTCGACAAAAAGTACTATAACTATGGAACTACTATAGCAATCATAAAAAAAATAACTGTTCAACGATTGCATTGAAATTTCTTACATAGCATATTGAAATCTCATTTTGTAAAACAATTAGATAAATATGAGAAATTCGAAAAAGTGAAAAAAACTCGGCATTTCTAATTTGTACTTGTCTCACGGAAAAATGCGGAACCCTATTTAAAAATTGTAAATACTACCGTGATCTTTCTTAGATTCTCTATCAAAGGTAATATTTCGTTTTGCTTATTTACCTACAAAAATATATAGATAGTAGCTCATAAATACCAATAAAAAATTTGATTTCTCGAAAAAAAAAAAATATGTTTGACAATGGAATTTTACCAGAAATATCCGCGAAATGACGCGCGAAATTATTCTAGCGGCCATATATGTATCTATGGTAATAATGAGATAATTGGTATGGATTTTAGGATGCGTTCGAATTAGAAAATAATATTACTGTGCGCTCCGGGAGTAAGCCGCCAAAATTGGTCGTTACGCAGTCAACGGTATTCTGATGTGCAACCAAATTTGGTCGTTACGTAGCCGAAGCCGTCGGATGCCAACAGTGCCTATAGCAACTTTGCATCGTTTGACAGATCCGCGCGTAACAGCTTCGGCCGGCCCCCATATACATTATATTAACATACGTAATATACATGACTAACGAGATTAATTACTAGCTAATAAGAATGAATTCATGAAAAAACGATATTGTTAGTATTTATTTACAAAATCGACCAAAAAGTTGCGGCACAGTTTTTCCGCGCGAACACTGGCTTTCCTTCGGTTAAGGGTTAATTTAACATGCAAAAATTGGTACATTTGTAATAATATTACTTAAGTATTTTTGTCTTAACAGATTCGCTTTTAGTAGTTCAAATCTAAATAAAGTAGTAAAAACTGACATTATTTTTTTATTTTTCACCAACATTCAGTAGTGGAGAAATATAAATCAGTATTTCAGTATCCAGTATTCAATTTATTCATTCAGAATATACAATAAAAGCATAATTTATAAATTTAAGCTAATTATCGCATATTTTTATTTTATTTATTTATTTATTAGTTTCAAATAGTATTCAAGGGCATTACAGATGAATCCAATTCGCCCTTGAATATTAAAGCTGGAGTGTAAGTCTACAAATAAATGACTACATAACTAAATTAATGCTAACATTGAACAAGAAAAATACATAAAAATATAAAACTAAATAAAAGACAGATTATGATAAACATGAGATAGCAGGGAGATGCCTTTTTAGCTGCCAAAGGGATGTACAAAAGATATCTATTTCAGTGGGTAAGGAATTAAGAAGAGCTATAACCCTTCCCACTGGCCTGTCTACAAAAATATTTGTACGGTGGTACGGCACATTAAACAATAGATGCGATCTCCTCGCTGTGTAATTTACCGGTACGTACAATTCAAACTTACATAGTATCTCTGGCAAATAAATCGTTCCTTGAATAAGTTTATATGCAAATATAATTAGTGAAATATATCGACGAGTTTCAAGACTGTTGTATCCTACCATTCCTAGCACAAAATCTGACGGAAATAAGTATGGATAAATATTGTATTTTCTGTAATAAATATATCTTAAAAATTTTCTTTGAATACGCTCTACCTGAACCTATATCTGAATGTATTTGTTTTCACTTGTACACCAGATGACCAGATGACATATTAGAATTCGTCAGTTGCTAGTAACATATTAATATATGTAGATATAAAACTATTAAAGCAGAAATATCTAATTTGACAATAGCGTTGACTAAAGTCGGCTTTACACGGCAGACAAATAAAATTAAAAAAATAGAGCTGAATCCATGTACATGAGTATACATATAACATAAATAATTATTATAAGAATATTAATAGTCATCTTAGGCACTCTATAAAAAAAATAATCACACAATAGAAAGTATCAAAACAAAATTGAAAATACACAACGTATGTATATGGTCAGGTATGTTACGTTAAACATTGTAATCTACATATTAAATATTAAATTCATAATATTATTATTAAACAAAAAAAAATAAAATGAGGTAGGTACCTGAAAGTTACATATTAATGTTATTCCCATTTGAAAGAATTGGCATGCTCAAAAAAATCACCCAGCTTTTAGAAAGCATGTGTGGATTGCAGCTTTTGTTTAATAAATATTTTAAACGCCTTTGTTTCCATATTTCTTGTGGAGAGTGGTAGCTGGTTAAACAGCTTATAGCTCAAATATCCAAAGGACAGTAATTAATTTACCAGTAAACCGTAAACAAATGTCTCGAGCATTCTCCCGCAACAATGTTTTTATGTTATCCCGTGTGTTAGGAACCAGTCTTTAGGAACTTGTTCCGCAAAATGTTCGAAGCAATGTCACTAAATGAATACGCCAATTTATAATGTAGATACAATATAAATATCAAATGTAGCTGGGTGTACAGCAATTACACCCTTTGTTCAATTTTGCGCTGGGGTCCATTTTTTTTAGTCACGCTACTAAGGAAACAAACGTTTGCTTGGTGTTAAACTGCAGACGATCGCATACAATATTAGAAATGATATATTTACATTATATATTACTAGCTGCTCCCCGCGGTTTCACCTGCGTGGTGATGGAAAATTGTGATAATGATGATAGAAAACTATATATCTTTATAAATTATAGCCTATGTGTTATTCTGATGTGTAAGCTATATTATTGTAAAGTTTCATCAAAATCCAATAAGTAGTTTTTGCGTGAAAGAGAAAGAAACATCCATACATACATTCTTACAAACTTTCGCGTTTATAATAGTAGTAGGAAGACTACATTGTATTTACATCAGTTACATATAATTATATCGCAAAAAGGTAACAAAAACGTTAGGACGATAAAATAAATCATCTGAAATGTTTCTATTACCCCGCATGTTCTACGCTATGTCGGTAACCATTGAGCAAGTATAAGAAGACGCTGTGTGAACTCAAGGATATTATGTTGCACAATTATCCAAGTCGACGAACTCTTTATTCAACTGCATATTGAATAAATAAGGACATGTCAATTGCGCTCAGGACTCGGGCTGTCAACTTAAACGCAACCAACAGTTGACGAGTTGAACGATTCGTTTCCGTTTGATCCGAGCGCTTGCTTCTACCGATTCTTGGTGTTGTACGTCAATTAAATTATATCGATAGTCGATTAAATTTTAGCGATAGTGTTGTTTTTAGACATACTTGTGTAGAATCATTTTAACAATAATAATAATAAATGTATCATTTTATTTATAGTATTTATTATATTAATTTTAAATATGTTATGTCTACATTGAACATCATTTTAAATATGTTATGTCTACGTTGTTATTTATTGTTATGACAATTCATTCTATTTATTTTGACTAAGTATTTTTTTTATTTAATACTTATTCATATATTTACTTTATATAAATTCATATATTTTTTATACATATAGCCACATTGTTACCAATATTATAAAGTAACTCGGAAAAATCTAACTAGGACTGTACTGTCCTGTATCGAGGCGGCTCCTGTATTATGTTAAAAATGACTCTTTTTCTTTCATTTCTTTCTCTTTCTGTTTTGTTTTCTTTCTCATTACTTTCCTTTCTCTTTCTTTTAGTTTTATGTATATTAT
This sequence comes from Micropterix aruncella, assembly GCA_944548615.1. Lineage (NCBI taxonomy): Eukaryota > Metazoa > Arthropoda > Insecta > Lepidoptera > Micropterigidae > Micropterix > Micropterix aruncella. The sequence goes on along the minus strand of OX155970.1, from coordinate 16,301,503 downwards.
ATTTGTCTCGACTCTATTTAACGAAACGTTATGTTCTAACTAATTGCCGATTAAAAAAAAGGAATTACGATTTCTTTTTTGAGGACGACTTTTTAAGACAATTTAGTTTTATGAGTACTTGTGTAGAATGATACTGTAATGTTTAAATAATTTAATGCATTATTAGAGCCCTGTTCACCCTAGAACGGGTCATTCGCAGTTGAGTGACAGAATCAAAAATGCATGAAGTTCTTTTGATGGTTGAAGATGGTTTTACCATTCGGTTCCTGTTATTTATGTAGCCAAAATCAATAATATTTTTGCTATTGTTTTCTCCTTTTCAGCAAATTATGATAATGTCAAATAATGATAATAGAATAACTTTATTGTGCTATAAAAACATTACTTAATGAATATTACACTGGTTTTATAAAAAAGACAATTTATGCACAAATGGCGGACTTATCGCGATAGCGATAGCGATCTTGCAGTCAAATCAGAAAATAAATAATATGCAAAATCTCTTAATTGCGCCAATATTATATGACTACAAAGTATTAGTGTCAATCTAGAAATATCGATATCGATAGGAATAAATCTTTTTGAACATTCCCTTATAGCTGCCGCTGCTCTCTTGATGAATAAATGCATCGCTAAAGCAACAACGTAAGTTATTGATTCGATTCACTGACATCGATTAATCGATACAACTGTGCGTATTAAATTACCGAGTTCTAAAGTTAGAATTAACCCAAAGTATGACGTTTTTCTTCTAAGCTTTTCGAGACGATTCTCCACCGAGAAATTTATACCCATATAGTCAGGGCCGGATCTAGGGGGGGGCAGGAGGGGGCACTTGCCCCGGGCGGCGAAAACTGGGGGCGGCCATCGTACGTCGAACATCGCGTGTAACTAACTCAGTACAATAGAAAAAACCTGTGAGACACCCTCTCCTCACACGTGATGTACGGTTTGGAAATAGTGTCCACTTAGTTTGCCAATGTATGCACAATGCGAGCGCGCGAATTGCGCGCTCGCATTGGATCGAACTTTAACCCTTGGAGTAAATGGGTATTTTCATGGATGCATCTGTCTCTTTTGCAGGATTTTCGGCGACATCGACTTAAAGTACTATAACTACGAAACTACTACACCAATCATAAAAAGAACAACTGCACAATGATTGCATTGAAATTTCGAATATAGAATATTGAAATATCATTTTGTAAAACAATTAGATAATTATGAATAAATATGAGAACGTCAAAGAAGTGACAAAAACGCGCGACCAGATTTGGTCGACTCGTACTCAACGGATAATTGTTTCGCGACCAGATTTGGTTGACTCATACTCAACGGGTGGAAATCAATCACAGACTTGAAAGCGCGAGGAAACTGAATTCAGATTTTGCATTTTTGACTGGCGATTCAATAATGCAAATGAGCACTAATGATTTAAACAAATATGGACTCGATTTGGCTCTTAAAATAGGGCATGGACTTGAATTCAGCGGAACTTATTTCCGAACTTGAAGTATTTAAAGAACACGGACCACTCTTACATAAACATATTTCTGGATTGCGACCATTTTATTTATTAAAACTCATATGTAAAAATGATTTACAGGATGCATTTCTTAACTTGAGCATAGCTCTTAGAATATATGAAACCCTACCCTACCTACAACTTCTGCTTCATGTGAAAGAAGCTTCAGCAAAATGAAGCTCATCAAATACTATGTACGTTCCACAATGTCCCAAGAGCGCTTGTCGGGATTGGTAATATTATCAATTGAGAGCGAAATGGCCAACAATCTGAATTATGATATGTAAATTAACGATTTCGCTGAAATAAAGTCGAGGAAATAAACCTTTAGAATCAATTATAATTTTACTACTATAATAAATAATTTTCTAAAAGTCAGTGGATTTTATTTGTTCAAAATTTTTCCTAAAGGGCGGCAAATTCGCACTCTGCACCCCCTCTTTAATAATGTAGATCCGGGCCTGCATATAGTTACACTATCAGATGCCCAACACGGGTTCCGTCCTAACCGCTCCACGACTTCCAACCTATCTGTTTTTACGGATTATGTTACGGATTATGATTATGTTACGGATTTGAGATTTTTGTACTTAAAACAGTACGGATATTATTCATTTTTGTATCTGACTTCATTTATTACTGGCATGGTTGGCTATAATTCTCTATATCTCAGAAGAGAAATGCTGACCATGTCCTATATTTTGAAATTAATTCGTAGTAAAACTGATAAACCTAGCTTACTAGCCAATTAGATCTTTTCGTAATCTGATAATTATCTTCGTGCTCGATCTTTGTGACCATCTTTTATAGCAGTGATTCCCAAAGTGGTCTATATGGACCCCCAGGGGTCGATTTCAAATGTAGCGAGAAAAAAACGGGGTGCACAAGTTGTAAACGGGTGTTCCGTGTTAGTGGACCTCATCTAGACAGGTTGTCATAAACATTTAGGGGATCCGTAAATGTATTACTTCTAAAACAGATCGTATGTACAGACAGAATAGTATTTTAAGCTTATAATAATAGCAATAAACAAACGCATGCGTCTTAAGTATCATGGAAGGAAACCAACACACAACTCAAATTGAATCACTAGTCGATTGAGGGAAGCCAACCCACATGAGAATAACGAGGAGAGGTGCAAGTGAGATATTTCAGAAAATTTCACCTCAATGGGTATCCGTGCGAGCGAGTAGGATAGATGCGTCACATGAATGAGCAAGCAGCATGAATGTGCTGTTATGTGCGGCTTTGTCAAATGATTTGTACTTCAAGGTCGTGGACGCTTAAAAATGAAAAACTAAAAATTGTACATGTTTTTAATTTCTTACAACTGTCCACTTTACCAAAAACCGTATGTAAGTGATCAGTATTGCGCTAGATGTCAAAAACACATTTAATGTTAGTAAGTTTAGGAAAATTCAATATTATTATACAGGCAAGGGGGTCTATGGAAAATAGCAAGTGGTCTACAGGACAAAAAAGTTTGGGTAAAAAAAGTTTTATAGGATTAGTTCTCGCGCACTAATCTTACCAGGTGGAACTTCACTAATCTTACCAGGTTCACTCGATGGCACCAGATTTTGATATTTTTACTCATTCTATTTATATAACTACAGTGATATATTTATTAATTTTACTTTTTAATGCATTGTTTTTTTTTTGTAATGTTGATTAGTAATAAGCGAATAAACAAAGTAATAAATAAATTGTATTTGAAAGCCATAGTATAATGTGTGCAAGCCAACCCAAGCCTTCAATTAGTCTTGAATTTCTTATCAACATCCGGTTCGCTAAATTCTTTTGTCCTACTTTCAATGCGAAATGTCAACAAGTCGCTGATCTAACGCACCAGATTATAGAGTGCCGAGCGTTGTAAATAAAATATAAGCCTTATCTGTAATTAAATGTTAATTGTATATTGTGAGTTCGTGTAAATGTTAAATGTTAGTTGTGAATTCGTGACAATCTTTACACATAAATTGGAACTTACACAGTAGAAAATGTGTAGGTTGCTATATGTATACAAGGTTATGGTGATCGTTGAACCTGCGAGACCGTGTAAGTCAGTATTATGAGCAGCTTAAATGCCTCGGACAGAACAGAGTTTGACCATTTTGGAAACCAACAACTGCATGGAAAATTTTTAGCTATTGAAATTGCAAAATATTATATTTATTGAATACAATGTTACATTCCACATGTATTTTTTAGTAAGAATTTGTATAAAAATATTGTATGGAATTTGCTGGTAGGTACGACGAATGTAAGCTGATTTCAGTTATTACTACTAAACCATCAAGTAACTACATTCCGATCGCTGTTATAACATAATATAAAAGCAATTAACACGATTGTAGAAGCATTTGTTTAATAACAGGTCTAATAGCTTTGGACGAGTAATTAAGGAAATGGAACTCTTATTGTTAAGTAATACGGTAATGACAAATTCCAATCAATTGACATATTGATGAGTGAGTCACGATTTAAAATAGTTATATAACTACAGCGAAGGAAATCAGTTATACTTTCCCAGCCCGCCAACCGACAAGAAGGGAAAGTATTGTGAACACGTTAAAAAAATCGAGATGATGGCGGCAATATCCATTTTGAGCCCCCTGAGACGATTAAGACCATTTCCAGATTGCAATCTCTCTGTGTGTCTGTGGTGTGTTTTCCTCCGAGATAGCGCCGAAACGCTTCATCCAATTGAGCTGGATTTTGGCACATAGGCATCATTTGATCATAGCATATATTGATACTACATTGTTGATACTACACTACACAGATGCCTTGTTGGGTCGAAACCACATTGTGGATTTTGGTTTGAATATCTCACGTAAAAGCTATACTAATAATATTTAAATTCGGGCATACATTATAATCAATCATCACCATCTGTTGGCGCTTGGCCCAAACCTGTCCTTAGCCAAGAAACGAACCGCGCCGCCAGCGCGAACCCAACGGGGTTCTTTCACCGGCCGAGAAAGAGCGCTCATCGATTTTATTTATGAAATTAATATACAAATAAAATAAGTCCTTGTCTACTAGCCGGAAAAGTTTTGCGGTGACCAACCGATATTTTTCACAAATCTTCAGTAATGTTCCCAGGGGCCGGCACAAAAGAAAGAAGAAGAATAGACCCCATTACAGTAAGCAATTGGTTAGACAGTGATGCGTGTCCGAGATCAGTTCAAAGATAGTCATTATCTTGTTAACAGAATTACGAAATGGTCGGAGATCGCGCTGCCCACTATAATAAATTGCTACGAAGGATCGTATGTCGCGGAACTTCTGTAATGCCAGCCGTTGAAAGAGGAAGTTGTATCTTTTATTTCCAAATTAGAAAGATCGCACAACAGGCTGACTTCTATATTCTAGTCAGCAATTATACACAATATGTACCTATGAAAATACTTTATATTGATTTTCTGGATTATTTTTTAACATTTTTAGGTACTCATGTTTGGATAGTTTTACTGTTTTATTTATTGATTTTTTAAAAATATTTTGATGTGATCTGATTTTTAACAATTCACTATTATTTTATATTTTTTTTACTGAACCCATTACATTTTATGTTTGTCTTTAAAATTGGTAAGATAATCAAACTATATCATGCAAAAAGCTTGTAATAACTAGCCTGGCCTAACATATATATATATATATATATATATATATATATATATATATATATATATATATATATATATATATATATATATATATATATATATATATATATATATATATATATATATATATATATATATATATATATATATATATATTTATATATATATATATATATATATATATATATATATATATATATATATATATTCGTTTAAAGGATGACACTTTGATGAAAAAATAAAAATAATAAAAGCCACTTACATAGCTGGAAGGTTTTCCCGGACTGGATTGGGAAATGCTTATTTTAAATGAGATGTATGCCTGGATGAGCACCACTTTCGACAGTGCAATGTAGGTTTAATGGGATCCCTTTATCGCTAGCGAACGATCGCCCTTCATCCACATCTCAAAAACAAAGCGTATCCTTTTGCAAACCAAAATAAAATGTCTTTAATAAAGACAAATTAAAGCAAAAACAATGAAAAAAATCACAATGAATCGTCTCTTAAATGCGGCATGACATACCGAAAATTCCATTTGAAATTCGAATATATCCACTCTTTAAAAGGACGATATACCATTGCTGGGCTCGCTATCAGCCAGCCATTAAATGAAAATAAAAATAAAATACTTCATTTGCTCGTTGCCATGAAATAAGATATAAATCGTAATTTCTGTTACGATATACACCGTTTCACCGCTTCGTAAGGGAGAGGACAGCGCAAGCGACCTCGAACTCGTAACCAATCGAGAGACTGGAGTAATCTGGCCGCAATTGGAAGAAAGGGCGTGAGTGTAAACCCGCTGGGTAACACTCCTGGTTATCTTGCGGTTAAGGCGTTGGCCTCTTACGGGTATGTGGCGGAGCTTGACGGTTGACTGTTTTGTCCAAGTCTTTTGCGCTCACTCCAGGGAGATAGAACGACTCATCGTTAAAACTTCCTGAGGTGACGGGTTTACCCGTTGTAGTTGACCACTTTAGTTGTGTCTCTTCATCCACGTGGGATATATTTCTGGGGTATATCCTGCGAACGTCTGGCAACTCTATCTCGGATTCTAGTCACCGCGAGTGCAGAGAAACACTAGGAGTTTCTTGTTTTCCGTCGAATCGGACGACCGGTGAAAGTGAGAATGATACGATATACGAGTATCTCGTAACATATCACATCGTCGATTGATACGAGAGAAGTAAGTCCTAATCTAGACCTGGACGACAAACGCCGACTCACCCGATTAAAACGAAAGTGGATGCGAAAGACGCGAGACGTGACTTTTCAATTTTGCCTTGTTTATCCGGTGAATGGTACGTGTATAGCAATTATTGGGTAAGGTTGCTCAAGTTACGGTAAGGTAACATTGACAAGGGTAAGACAAAAATCATGTCAATTTGACACGTCGCACCCATAGGTACCGGTAGACAGCGACGTAACTAAAAAAATGGAACTCGGAATCGAAGAAAATGCCACTTTCCCTACATTCATTCATTCATTCCATTCATTCATTATGGCATATAGGATGTAATTACTGTATACCTATTTCTAAATTCGAAATTCGAAGTGACAGCAGCATTAATTGTGAATTTTCCTTTAATAAAATCGTAACATAAAATAAAATGGGACACAGAAGGAGCCTCCCCAAAGATTGTGTATATTTTCGACTGTCAAGTCTGCGATCATGAACAAATAGAGTTGTCAACTACAACGGGCGAACCCGTCACCTCAAGAAGTTTTAACGATTAGTCGTTCCCATGAAGTGAGCGCAGAAGACGTAGGTCAAAACAGTCCACTGCCACATGCCCGTAGGAGGCCAACCGCGAGATAACCCAGCGGGCTTAAACTCACGCCCTTACTTCCAGTTGCGACCAGATTACTCCGGTCTCTCGACTGGTTACGAGTTCGAGGTCGCTCGCGCGGTCCTCACCCTTGCGAAGCGGTGAAACGGTGTACACCGAATCTATCGCGGACCACGGCATCCTTTTCCCAGCTGATCACCAGGCTGGAATTGGGTAGCCGATGGTCGTTTCAAGAGCAGTCGCCGTAAGGTCCGCAACCACCCCCGTTCTATAGGAAACAGTACTGCTTCCAGACTCCCCCGACTGTTAGTCAGAGTGCACAATCGATTGGCTTACGTGCGCAGACCGTCCAGGAGCGCCAGAAGGTCGATTCCTAGGGGAAACTAACCCTAAGGCTAGAGTCCTGCCCGGGCTCGCACTTCATGCGTCATGGCCGCCGGATGGGTGTTGACCCGTGAGTGTGACCAACCCTGAACAGAATGGGTCTTCGTGGCCAATTCAGCAAGGGCCCACTAGCTCCCACAAAATAGGGACTGGAAATATTCGGCAGGGCTCGCGCATGTCGTGGGAGAGGGAGTGAGCCAGCGCGGTTTACAGTTATTAGTCCATAGAGTCGGTCGCCGCAGGACGAAGGTGTCGCTCAGACGCTTATTTTACCTTCGTCTTACGCGACTTTCGCCAGACGTACTGGGCAAACGTAAATAGATCCTCGTAAATAGAAACCTTTTGTCTGCTCTGAAGATCGTCGATCTACAGGAGTCAAGTCAGCGGATCGACATAATGGGCCCGCGCGTGGTGTTAGGGGGGCCGGTAACGAAGCGGCCCTCGGTTAAGATCGTGACCGCTCGTGTCCCGTGTGTAAATCCAGCCCGAGCCTGAACAATGGTCTCCACGTGCCGTACATGGCGCGGTCGACTTGCGAATTAATATTCGCCGTGTCGGTACGAGACTTGTCTCCACTTCTATGCGCCGGCGCGCCGTCGCGTCGCGGCTTTGTTCGTGCATAATGTCCAATATAAATAATCATTATGGGGCGAGTGCGACCGCGGCCGCGACTGACCTTTGTCTCCAGCGCGAGCCTTGCCCGTTCGTATTCCGCCTCAGCGCCTTAAACGAACCAGCTGGAACCAATTCCACGGCACGTTCCTATTACTTCAGTCGCTACTCCACATAAGCGATAGCACAACGCCAACAACAACAATAGTAGCATACTCGCAAAACGACGATATAGGTCGACGTACGTATATATACAGCGTGAGTTTTAATTAATTAATTTATTTATTTATTTATTTATTAATATTTCACACATATAAGATTAAGTTAATAAGATTAAAATCTACCTTGCTGGATTGATGCCCGTACTAAGATAGACTTATGTATTCTTTTTTTTTTTTTTTTTGTTGCTATGTGTAATTTATTGTAGCATTGTTTTATGTGGTAGCTCTATATTTACACAGATATTACATATACTTAGTCTATTTTAGTTACATGATATACATAAGAATATTAAATAATCATATATACACATACACATATATACATATTCATCTACACATATATGTACATACACATATATACATATATACATTTATACATATAATCTATACATATGCATATGTTTTACATCTATATATATATATATATATATATATATATATACATAAAGGTAGTAATTTTATATAGTTAGGTATTCTTATACAGCACTATAATTAACTAATTTCTCCGTTTCGTTCCTTCCTAGCTCAATCAACAATTCCGTCATAATTTTTCTTCCTCGTATGGTATCTAACTCCACTTTTAATTCCGAATGTATTCTATTGTGTAGTCGGACAGCTAGAAAAGAAAAATGTCGCTGGGCGAATTTAGTTTTCTTAAGGGGGACATCATGTTGCATGGCTGTAACTGCGCGTGTTCTGGTAGCGTGAGATTTAATAATATGCCGCTCTGTGTGGGTGTAATAAAATATTGTTGGTACTTTCACATATAATTGGCATATGTCTAGTACTTGAAACTCTTTAAATAAGCGGTCGCTGGAGAACCTAAAAGGATTTTTATTGATTACCCTAATTATTGATTTTTGAGCCTTAATCAAGGGATCTGGAGCTGAAAGTGACGCCCTTGAAATAGGTGAATCAGTACGAGCAAATAAGCAACTTTTGACAACAAATTGTTCAATTGAATCAAATAATATAATAAAATTATTTTAAACGTACATTTTATTCCAAATGATTTACAACAGTTTGAGAATCAATCAGCTGTTTTGTTTGATCTTACTTATGTGCCTAGGTCGTTGAACTCGGCGGCATTGAATGGCGTTCAATAACACAATAGTCCGGAAGTAAGGCCACAGATGGCGCTGCACTGTTATTTCTGATCGATTTATTTTGAAGATTTGAGACATTTACCACCACTTATTGAACCATTTTTAAAATAGAATAGGCATTACAAATACCAGCGGGTTGACCTAGCGCCCTCGCCACCAGATTTGGGCGGATTCTTTGTCCCTTTTTTGTCTATCAATCGGGGTCGGATGGCCAACGAGTCGTTTTAAAAGTAGCTGATATCAAACCAACATCGACTCCCGCTTTCCAGCACCCTCGGTTATTAGCCGGAGTGCACAGTCAATTGGCTGACGCTGCACGATGCGCAAACCGACCAACAGCGACCGAAGATTATCCACCAAAAGCCGATCCACCTGCTGTAATAGGGAAACGGATCCCTTTCCAGGTCCGACACTCTACGACGTGGGTCGTTTTATCTGCCCAGGATGTCATGCAACGACAACCTCACGCGTGCCGGAAGGGTAGCGCGCGAGGGGTGAGCGAACGGAGACCTTATGAGGGATTCTCCGGGCTTCAGCCCCCGCCGCGGCCGGCACCCCGTAAACCGTTTATTTAAAATTCAAAATTATTACAATTAATTACCAAATTACTAAACTAAACTAGGAGACTAAGCGGTAACATATTGAATTTTTTACATAGTATAATATATTATTATTTTAATTGCAATGATGAGGCGGTGGAAGTTATGCTCCATGCGGCATGTCGAAAAAAGAAAAAGAAAAAACGGGCAGCAAACGGCAGGGGCGCCGTCGGAGACGTCGACGACCGGGATCCTGTGAAAGGGCACGCACCCACAAGGGCGATTAGGGACGATACAGTACGGGCGACTTCGGATGATGAATCAGCCCCCGGCTCGCACCGCTAAGAGGGGGGGCCCTCCCCCGGAGGAGGATAGCCCCTCTGCCTCAGATCCTCCCAGAGGGACACCCAGTGATCCACAAACTCGCGAAACGCAGCAAAGCAACCCCTACAACTTACCAAGTCCGCATACCAAACCGGCAGACTGCCGACGCACGAACCAACCACACACAATATTTCCGCCCGTGCGGCGTCGAGCTTGGGACATGTCCAAACGATGTGTTGGGCCGTCTGGCGACCAGTGCCACACGAGCACCAGGGATCGTCGTTGAGCCCAAGGTCAAATAACTTGGCTTTGAACTCACCGTGACCCCCAATGAGCTGAGTGACATGGTGGTCAAGCCGCAGAAAATCCTCGTTTTTCATCCGCTCGGACACCGACGGGAAGAAACTATGGTTAAGGGGGCCCGTGCCGCCGCCATCCCACCGCTCCTGCCAGACGCGAAGACTCTCCGCCCGAAGAGATGAACTAACAGTCGGGGGAGTCTGGAAGCAGTACTGTTTCCTATAGAGCGGGGGTGGTTGCGGACCTTACGGCGACTGCTCTTGAAACGACTATCGGCCATCCGATCCTGGGTGAACAGCCGGGCAAAGGACGCTGTGGTCCGCGATAGATTCGGTATACACCGTTTCACCGCTGCGTAGGGGAGAGGACCGCGCAAGCGACCTCGAACTCAGAACCAATCGAGAGACCGGAGTAATCTGGTCACAATTGGAAGTAAGGGCGTGAGTGCAAGCCCGCCGGGTAACACTCCGGGCTACTACTCGCGGTTAAGGCGTTAACCTCTTACGGGCTTGTGACGTAGCTAGATGGTGGACTGTTATGTCCCAAGTCTTCTACGCTCACTCCAGGGAGATAGAACGACTAATCGTTAAAACTTCCTGTGGTGACGGGTTCGCCCGTTGTAGTCGACAGCCCAAGTTGTTAGTCAGAGTCCGCAATCGATTGGCAATGCCGCACGGAGCGCAGACCGTCCAGGAGCGCCAGAAGATTGATTCCTAGGGGAAACTAACCGCAGTGTCGGAAAGCCGTCCATTCCGCAGTGTCGGAAAGCCGCGATGTCGCAAAACAATTGCGATGAGTTGACCAAAGTTGATTACGTCATCAGGATGGGACCCCCCCCCCCCCCGAACATAATCAAGCGTAAGCCTCAGTTCCAGCCCCCGTCCCTCCCTCTCGGTGGTTACGTAATATGTGGACGGTCTCTAATATACGAAGAGCCACCATTTGCACTTGCGTTTGGCGGAAGTCGCGTACGACGAGGGTAAAAATAAGCATCTGAGCGACACCTTCCTCTGGTGGCCACCGACTCTGTGGACTGACTGTAACCCGCACTGACTCACTCTCACTCTATCTCTAATTTATAAACATTTAATTCGATTTGAGATTTAAATATGGTAATAAAATTGCAATGTTTGTTTACATTCAAAGAACGGAATGAAGCGATCAAACTATGTGATTATGTTATTCGCGATATCCGTTCGTTTATGAGACATCAGTTATGTACACTCTCAATCATCACTCTGTACTGTGCGATTGAGCGAATGCCCGGAGACTTTCCATGCTTGGTGGCAAAATGGCAAGCTATTTTAGTGCTGCTGCTTTGAATAATCGCCTCCGGTTTTCACCTCTATGTCATCGTGCGCCGTGGTCAAGAACTGCGGTAGGTTAACTATGTAAATGCGTCGATTCGCTACTAAAACTAATTAAAGCAATCATGGTATTTACTAATCATTCGCTGCCTCTCTAGTCCAAGATTCAGCGACAAAAAAATGCAAGAGTTTTGTAAGAGCTTAAACTTTCAGATCAGACAGTATTTTGGCCATATAATACTGGGGTAGAGTCAGCAGGCCAGACTCCGGGACACCTGGTGCTTGCGTACTAGGAAAGTTGTAATTTTAATTACTACCCCCAAAGTGTTTTGGACAATCCGAAAATCAGTAGAGAGTGGATGCAATACAAAACTCGAAACAAATGGTCAGACTGCTTAACAATAGATTGCGTGTGACTCCATACATGTCACGAAAATGAAGTCTATTATATTGCTCGGCACATTAGACCGATAGAATATAATAACTTTATTGTGCTATAAAAACATTACTTAATTAATATAACGCTGGTTTTTTAAAAAAAAGACAATTTTTGCACAAATGGCGGACTTATCGCTAGCGTAATAGTTAGCGACAAATACGCACCTACCGGCGTATTTGCACATGCATTCTATTAAGCAGTCTGACCATGTGTTTCGAGTTCTGTATTGCATCCACTGCCTACTGTTGAATTTTCAGCTTTTCCAAAACACTTTGGGGGTACTAATTAAAATTAGTCCTGGAGTCTGGCCTGTTGACTCTATCCCCGCATTCTATGGCCAAAATACTATCTGATCTGAAAGTATCAGCTTTTACAAAACTCTCGCACTTTTTTTGTCCCTAGATCCCCAACTATCTTGAATCCATTCGACATGAGAAGCGGAGATAATAGTTATATATTTTTTGTCAAGGGAGGAGAGTAGAAAGACAAGATCTTTGAAGAAACGAAACAGGGATTGGGCTGATAAGCAAGTTTTTCGTGGTATTTTTTTGTTTAATCCCCTGATATAAGGGAAGGGACATTCCGAGGTACCTGTTACTTTTTACTTAAGCGCCTAGCATTCAGGGTGGGTCATATTATTGATTATTTGTTTGGTGTCCAGGATCTCCACGCATTTGGAACGCATTCAAGTCCTCCATACAGACAGAAGGGGACGGGGTTACACGAGCGGATCTGAATAAACCGAACGACCGAACGTTAAGCGACGGTCGGTAGTAATGTGACTTATTAGATGTGCGAGTAATTAGCGTTTGGTTTCTTTGTTAACGACTACTCTTTTAAACTCACTAAAATTTTTAGTGGATGTGGTATTAGATTCTTTAGCGGAAAGGAACGCTCGACGTGTAAAGCGGATTAGATATTTCCATTTTCTTATACTTAAGGATTGGAAGTGTGTGTACAGTCTGGCTTGTGCGTTGTTTACACTGATTGTATGCATTCTATATGAATACATAAATATAGAGTGCAAACAGCGTAAGTATGTGTCTTGCTTTTGCATTCGCTCGATAGGATTGAAATGCAATTCCGCTAATTTTAACCCAAAGGAAAATTTTGACCCAGCCGGGAATAGAACCCTAAACCTTACAATGTAAGATCAGACGACCTAAGCACCTTGCCACTGGGCTGTGTAAATGTGCAGATATATGTTGCTTTCCCTTATTTCTCACCCCTCTCAATTTTTTTTCTCCGCGTGGCCTGTTTTTGCGTTTTTGATAGTAATTATTTAACATAAAACTATTCGGTTTAACCGGATATTCGGTTTAACCATTAAATGCATATTGTTGCCAGCTGTCCTTACTGTGTCCGTTTCCGAACGAACGTTGATAACAATAAATCATGTGTGAAAGGAAAAAAATGACATTACTTTTGGCGGGTAAGTTATATTGTTTTTTGACATTTGAAAGTGGTGGGTGATGAATTTATTTTATTTTATTTAAGAATTAATTACTATGAAACATTGATTAGATTATAAAAATAACAGGAACCGAATGGCAAACCCTTAACCTTTTGCTTATTTGTTTCTGTCACCCAACTGGGACTAGCCCGTTCTAGGGTGGACAGGACTCCAATATTACAATCAAGATTGCTTGATTGCTTGGTTGCTTACAAATATACAAGTTTTAGTAAAAAGCTAATGACACTAAATTGCCCTAAAATGTGGTCTTCAGAATAAAATAAAAAAATAATAATAATAAAAAAATATTAAAAGATAATATAATAAATAAAATGCAATTCCATTATTTAATCTGCAATAAATATCATATAAAATTCGATTAAATAAAATAAATAAAGTTATATGTGAGAAAAGGAAGAAACGGTCATTAATATTTATTAATATAAAATTACCTAGTCTAAAAAGTATACTTCATTGTCAAAGTCAAATAATTTTTGGTAGTTAGTTCAATGTTAAAATATACTTAACATATATGTTTAAAAATATGTTAATAATTTGTGCACCTAAGTTTAATTATACTATTATTTCTAACATTTGATGTATGGTTAGTCTGTCATGATTCGATAACCATTTCTTTAGTTTATTTTTGAATTCCCTGAATGTCAAGTTAATTTTTATTTCCATATTGATCAGATTGTAAAATCTCGGCGCAATGAAAGAGTAATGTCTTTGTCCAAATGATGTTTTCCTTCTGGGTATTATTGAGCTATTTTCTAAAACTTGTCTCGTTGGTCGCCGGTTCTGAATTATTCCTAAATTTGAGTTACTGTCCAAAAATAGCCTTAAGAGGGAAGTTTTTAGAAAAAGTTGCCTACAGTCAAGAACTTTAGCTTCCTTATAAAGTTCATTAGTGGGATGGCGATATGGTCTACGTAGAATAATTTTTAATATAAATTTCTGCGCAACTTGCAATGGCTCTAGCAGGGTTTTACCACATCCACCCCATCCAATTATGCCGTAAGTAATAAGCGATTCACATAAAGCATAATAAATAGTTTTTAGTGTTTTGGAATCCAGAATATTCCTCAGTTCTTTGAAAACATATCCAAGGATTCGCACCTTCGTAGCCACGTTATGTATATGAGAATCCCAACGGAGAAAGCAATCTAGAGTGATGCCTAGATATTTCCAAGATATTTCTCTTTGTATAGGCTGACAGTTACAAGACTCTACGCTATCGCACTCGTGTATTACAATAGTTTTATTAGTAGTGGGTTGACCTCTGGTTGTTATACTAAATGGCATGTATTTGGTTTTGCCAACATTAAGCGTCAACATAAAGTTTCCTAGCCAATTTTTAACAATTTCCATGCCCTCGTTTGCTTTCTCAAATGTGTAATCCCAGTTTGAACCCTTGAATAGTATAACAGTGTCATCGGCATATGTGATGATTTTACCTACTGGTAACTGACATAGGTCATTTATGTAGACGAGGAATAAAATGGGTCCCAAAACGCTACCCTGTGGCACACCATACGTGAGATGCTGGCTTTTACTCTGTAGGCCCTGGATGGTGACACTTTGTACCCTGTTGGATAGGTAACTATCAAACCATTTAAGACTTGTATAGTTAATTCCTACACTGCTCAGTTTGCATAATAATATATTATGAGGAACGGAGTCAAAAGCCTTTGCAAGGTCAAGGAAAACTCCTAGACACTTGTCTCCTTTATCCACCGTTTTGACTATAAATTCAGTTAAGGCTGCTATAGCGTCTGTTGTCCCTAAACCTTCCCTAAAACCGAACTGATTGTCTGAGAGTATTTTATTTTCAATTAAAAATGTATAGAGTCTCGCCTTTGCAACTTTCTCGAAGATCTTGGAGATCGTGTTTAAAATGGAGATAGGTCGATAGTTATTGAGGTCCTGCTTATCTCCCCCTTTATGTATTGGAATTACTTTGGCAATTTTTAATTTGTCAGGAAAAATTCCGCTTTTAAAACTCACATTAATGATAAAAGCAATAGGCTGGCTGAGATAGGTTTCAGCTAGTTTAAATACGCATGTCCCGACCCCATCATCCCCCACCGCTGACCTATTTTTAAGGCTGCCTATTACTTTCTTAACTTCGTCTCTATTTGTAGGCGTTAGGTACATGGACACAGGTAACGTATCAGATTTACTTAGGTCAGTAATTACAGAGCTATTTATCCCACGAAACTTTTCTGCTAATTTGGAGCCAACATTACAAAAGTGACTATTTGTACAATTTAGTAACTTTTCAGGATTCATTGTAATAATTTGATTGTCAATTTTAATACTATTTAAATTTACATCCTTTCTATTTTTATAATTCGCCGCTTCTTTTATATTTATCCAGATTTTTCGTGGGTCCCCGGCTGAGTCAGTTATTTGTTTTTTAAAGTATTGCTGCTTAGTCAATTTAATAATTTTATTACATAAATTTCGATAACGAGTGTATTTCTGCCTCAGCATTGCATTGTCCGGTGTTTTTCTTAACGCTGCGTGCATTTTATCACGCCTGTGAATACAAAAGAGGAGTCCATCAGTAATCCACGGTGTAATTTTTTTATTTTTATGTTTTATAATTACAGTTTTCGATGTTGTATGTTTCTGTATAATGTTACTTAAGGTGGAAAAAAATAAGTTATAGGCGTCGATAGCATCTCTAATCTGATATAACTGATTCCAATCATATTGGCTGAATTCGTAAACTATTTTATCATAATTAATTATTTTCTTTATTTGCTTGTTTGGATGTACAACGTTATTACTTCCCTTAGCGGCCAACTTAAAGAAGATTGTATAGTGATCTGTAATTGAATTTTTGTATACAATGGTCGAGATTAGGTTTTTGGTTCGAACCATGACGTGATCTATGCAACTGCTGCTATTGTTATATTCGCGCGTTGGATGAATTATCTCTGGTCGGAGACCATGTAGCATTAGGACGTTTAGATATTCCTCAGATTGTGGATGCAGAGTTCCTGCTATAGAGATATTCAAGTCACCGCATAGATACAGATTTTGAGAATTTCTATTAGCGCATAAAAGTGTATTAAGGCTTTCTAGGAAGAAGTTGATATTATTTATAGATGGGCTTCGATAAATAGCAAGTAGACTTGTGGCTTCATCTATGTTTATTTGCAAGCAATTTGCTTCAGGGAAAGCTATTTCTTGTACCGATAAGAAGCTGAAGCTTTCTTTGATAAATAAAACAATGCCATCATTTTGAGTATGATTAAAGTTGGTATGAAAAGATTCATAGCCTGGAATATGCTTCTCCCTGTAAAATTTACCATTCCAAGTTTCAGTGAGTATAATTACATCAATGTCTACATTGAGATGTTGCAAGAAGATTACTAGACTATCGTAATTTTTGTTCAAACTTCTAATATTCATAGCTAAGAATTTTATGGCCTTTTTTTCTGAAAGGATGCTCCTGCATATATTTATATCCGCAGTATTATGCCTATCATTATCAATATTACTAATAAAGTTCATGTCATGATCCATTGTTATGCGTTGTGGTAAAAATCCTGTTCAATGTGTTTATTTTATTTATTTATTTACATATTTATTTACATATACATATACGTTCAAATTCATGAGCACAACAGAAAATAAAATGACAATTTATACAATGCCGTCGTATGCTTTTAAAGTTATATACTGCAATGCCCAAGGTTCATTGCTTGTTATTATTTTCTATTTAAATAAATATTTTATATTCGCCATTCACCGTGTTACGATAATGCGATAAGCAATTAACCGTACACGGCGAATTGGTCAACGACCCTCCCTATTGATTTGATAATTCTCACGCACCGAATTTAACGGGCGATTTTAGACGGAGCTTCCTTCTTGGACGGACCACCGAGCAAGGCGGTCATCGAAGCGGCGGTCCGCGGCTTCCGGCCGCGGGCCGGCTGGTCACTATTCAGCCATATCTCAATGAGAAAGCATTATTCATTAATCAGTAGTAAAATCAGTGTAAATACTTTTAACTAGCAGCAGTGGTCGCTGGCATCTTTCTACATCTCCCATTACCCAGGCAAGTGTGAACAAACGTATGTTAAGGTCGTTCTTTCCACGCGCTCTGCGCAGCCACGTTTTCCAAATTTCTAGTATGCCATAATAATATTCAGATCCTCACTTAAACGCCTAAGCCGTAATCCCGCGCCGCAGGCGCAAATTAGATTCCGTATATATATTTTTTTCTTTTGCAAATGTTTGCGCCGACCGCCATTACGCGGCTCGGCAAAATCGGTCTCAATCACAGCGATCCGTACTCATTCCTTTCAAACGAACCCTCCTTTCCACTCCGCTCACCATTAACATTAGACGAGGTCAGTATTTTTAGAATCAACATATTTTTAATATAACTTGTAAAAATATAATCCGGGACACGCGGTAAATTCCGTCCCCCAGCCATCCCGTGCGGCATATCCGCACGGATCCAAAATTGTAACCTTTTCTTTCTTTCTCATATATATTTTCATAATTTTAGCTGCAGCGCCCACGCGCGCTGCAAAAGCGGTAAAAACCCATATTGTAAGGTCGCCACGTTTCTTTGGAATAAAAACTTCATTTCACTCATAACTCTTTATTTTTCTTTCATCTTATTACCACGAAAACAGGGATAGAAAGGACATAAAAACAGGTGATGATAAATTAAGAGAAGGCGGGGTTCCAGCCTGAGGAATTACATAGAATCAAAATATATATTTATTTCATTATTTAATATCTGGCGAAATTCGCATCTCGTCAAGGAAGAATTTATAAAATATAGCAGGGGTTTAGCAAGGTTCCGAACCGACGCGGAACGGGTCGATTATCGTTCACGCAGGCAGTGCGACAGACGGCCGTCAGAGGGCGTGAGCGTAGACGTCAGAACGTTGATACGCGGAGATTGACATCTTTCACAGGAACCAAGGAATATTGCTAAATTCGCGCTCAAGGGCACTCAGGAAGAGCCTCAGAGGTAATTAACAAGTTTAGTGGCCATTTATATAAGTATAAAACACACGGGCGGAGACCCTCGTCCTTGCCAGATCCCTATATCCCCACCTTAAGAAGCGGTGTTTCTTTCAATCCTCCCAAAGTAAAATCAATGTCGTCCGCTCCCCGGAGTGCTCTCGCGTCCGTAGGTCGATCCTTGCCCTGAGGATTTACTCCCCACGACCCGTTATTAAGGCTCGTCGGCTGAGTGCTGGGTTCCTCAAAGGATTGACTTGCATCCCCATTGCCAGCTGCGCTAGACGATGGCCAGTTGTGCTTGCAGTTTTGCATAGGCTCCGGCTGTTCCCCACGTACCGAAGGCCACTGGCGCCCAAACCTCGATCCAAGAGGACTTACAAAATCAGTATTTTCATCTTTCGTGTTCCTTCGGCCCGTGAGACAGCATCTTTTCCCATCCTGACGATGACGTTTAAATATTAAATAAACGGAGCTCATGACAAAATTCTGGCGCTCCAACGTGTGGCAATTTTTTTTTAATCATCAACGACAAAAATTCTGTCGCGCCAACTTAAGGTATATTTTTATACATTCATTAATCTTTTCCCCTAGTTCATCGGCCGCGTTGGTCACAAAATTCTGGTGCCCAATCGCGGGGCTTATATCTCTTAAAACACTCAATTTTTTTCAAAACCTATAAAACCTTCTTATCTCTTATATTTTGTGTTTCTATATTTTTTCAAATTATTTTTTTTTCTAAATACAATAAATAACATACAATTTTCCCACCCAACCCTCCCTATTATTATTATTATTATTTACTTTACTAGTTTTAACCCGGAATTTCAGGTTAATTTTTTCTTTGTTTTTGTTCAATACTATAATTATTTCATTTTACATACTATTTACCCTTGAATATTTATAAACCCATAATACACATTCCCTACCAGAAAGGCACAGCTTCTTACCATCCTCACCCACCCACCCTTAATACATTTCTATAGATTTTTATTTCAGCAGCCTAACCCTTAGGTACTTTATTATATATATAAATAATACTTGTTACTCGTTTGGCACTGCATTTAATATATTTTATTACAGCTTTCTACAAGGATATACATTTAATCTTATTTTTTCATTGTTTTATATTTTTTTTGATAAATTTGTACATTATGTCTTTGACACTTAACCCTCAAGTAGCTAAAACAAATTAGTTTAGACTGAAGACACTTACGCTTTCTCCCAGCTCACCGACACAGGAAATTCTACAAGATACAACGATAGCATTTATCAGATATACAGGACGATCGACTTTAAAAATTAAATGTAAAATAAATCAATAAATATTCGCATCTCGGAAACATAACTCAAAGCACAACTCGGACAAACTTTCCCATACAAAATATTTTGAATTTTCTACTTTCACTTCCAACTACAACAAGTTAAAGAAAATAAAGCATATCACACAGTTCAAGCAGATTTCAATATACTATCAAAACATTTGAGTACCACTCAACATACACATAAATTCAAATTACATGTCGATACACATACACTTCATATACAAATTAAAAGCCATTAAAATACATTTCAAAACAAGTCTTGCACACATAAATTTAAAATAAATAAATAAACACAACACATCAAGCTTATACCTTTAAGATATCTTCTTCTTCTTTTGTCACTTACTAAATTTTTCATATCTATATTTTTAATTTTCTATTCGTCTAAGAACACTCACATATCACATTCATTAACGTAACACGGACACACACGAGTCGGTACATCAAATCAAATCAGATTTATAGAGCAAACGCAGGAATCCCTACAATATTAGTTCAGCAACGGTCACTTACCATAAAAAATCTAAACTTTGAGTGTGCATAATGGCACCAAGAAAGACAAAACCGTCAGAAAGGAAAACCAGGCATCGTCAACCATCACCGACCCCATCGGAACCGGAAGAACGCCAACAAATCCCAACACCAACAAAGGAAACAGTTAATATACCAAGGAACAGGCACGAATTAGAACATACACCAGACACATCAAGGCTGCATATCCAAACCAGCGACGATGACACCGACATATTTCAGTCAACAGCAGACGGAAAGCCAAGATTTCATCCAAATTTATTCAAGTGGAATGTAAGATTTAACGGTTCAACCCCAATTTTAGAATTTTTGGAAACCATCGAGGACAAAATCAGAGCAAGAGGAATTTCAGAAGCAGAGTTACTTCAAGGCTTCACAGACCTCCTAGAAGGTTCATCCCTACAATGGTACCGGACAATCAGGACCTACGCTACTTCATGGAAATTGTTGAAAGCAGCATTAATAAACAAATATGAACACCTGAATTATCAGACGAGATTGGAAAATGACCTAAGGAATACGAAACAGATCAACGGAGAAACAATGAACGACTTCATCACCCGCCTGGATACAATGAACAACAGGCTCACGTCAAAATTAAAAGACTCCACGATTATGGAAATAGTAAAGTTAAATGTGCTACCACTCTATCACACACTATTAGGCACCACCAAACTCACAGATATCGGAAACCTTCTCGATCTGGCGAAAAATTACGAGCAGTACGCTCTCTCATCAGAGCCAAACGCAGTAAGCGACACCCAAGTGCGACACCACACGCTACCGAAAACTTCAAGAAACACGCAGGTAGCAGACATAAGCGAGCACAATCATTACGCAGCAGAAGATCTAGCGACGACACCGTTCTCAGCGGAAATAGCAGCACTTCCACAAACCGCGAGATTCGCGCAGAACCACTTCCGCAGCCAGCCGCAGTATAATGCCACCAATCAAACGAGAGTACCATTCAACAACCAACAACCGTACGAAAACCGGAGTCCGCGCCAAGGAGCAGCACCGCAAGACAAACAATGCAAAAAATGCAACGCCCTAGGACACACCTATCATGACTGCAGAAAATATCCGCTCCCCATGTGCTTCAGATGCAAAACACCGAACACATACACGAACTCGTGCACAAGATGCAATCAAACACCACCACCGCCCCAACAGCCAAAAAACGGATTTATCCACGGCCGAAGGGAATAAACGCAAGTACAGCCGTGGAAAACTTTACGCTTTCGGCCAACACACATGACTACGACATACGCCCCCACGCAGAAATAACGGTAATGGGCCACATCTATAGAGGTCTCATCGATACAGGCTGCGCCATATGCATAATAGGAAAAAATCCATACAATGCAGGGGCATTAAAGGGTCTACGGTTGGAAAAGTCAAGAAACCACCTCTCAACAGCGGACGGCGTGACACAAAAAGTTACAGGATCAGCAACATTACCGGTCACATACCAGAATAGGACAGAAAACATACAATTCCTCATCTGCCCATCCATAGAAAAGGACATAATACTAGGCATAGACTTTATAAGGAAATTCAACGTCAAAATTTCAGTAAACAACAGTCAGGAAATACAACTCTCACAGTTAGATGCCGCCAGCAACGGACAACTCATAAACTCCGAAAATCTCACACCTCTTCAAGTAAAACATATGAACCACGTCAAACACCTATTCGAGGATATATCTTACGAAAAAAGAGGATTGGGAAAAACACATTTAATAGAACATAGAATCGTAACCACGGGAGAACCAATCAGGCAAAGACCGTACCCTCTATCTCCAGCGAAAGAAAAGATCATAAAGGAAGAAATCGATGAAATGCTGCGTCTAGGAGTAATCGTTCCTACCAAATCGCCATGGTGCAACCCCATAGTAGTAGTCTCGAAAAAAGATGGAAGCCCAAGAGTATGCCTGGACTCACGAAAACTCAACGAGGTTACCCGAAAAAACCGGTACCCGATGGCATCCTCACAAAAGATACTCGACAGCTTGGGTAATTCAAAATACCTATCATCCATAGATCTATCAAAGGCATTCTGGCAGATACCACTGGAAAAGTCATCCACTTACAAGACGGCCTTCGCAATTCCTGGGAAAGGAATGTACTGTTTTACACGCCTGCCATTCGGCGTCTGTAACGCTTCCAGCGACTTAGCATCTCTAATGGACAAACTGTTTGGTCCAGAATGCGACAACAGAGTTTTCGCCTATGCGGACGACCTGATCGTCGCATCACGTACGTTCGAAGAACATATCGAAACACTAATCCGCGTAAGAGACAGCTTAAAGGAGGCTGGTCTCACGATAAATCTAAAAAAGTGCGAGTTCTTTCGACAAGAATTGAAGTACCTTGGTTACATAGTGGACAAACAAGGCCTCAGAACGGACCCAGAGAAAATTATCTGCGTGAAAGAATTTCCAAGGCCAGACCGCATCAAACAGGTTAGAAGCTTCCTGGGATTATGTGGCTATTACCGCAAATTCATCCAAAACTACTCCAAAATTGCCGCACCCCTTTGTAAATTGACAGGTGGGAAAAAGGGAGAAAAACACAACTTCAAGTGGACAGAAGAGGCGGAAAACGCTTTCCAAACACTCAAACTAGCACTATGTTCAGCTCCAATACTTATATGTCCTGACTTCAATAAAACATTTACCATACATTGCGACGCGAGCGACATCGCAGTCGGAGCAGCTTTGACACAATTCTCGGAGGAAGATAAAATCGACTTACCGGTATCTTACTTCTCACGTACCCTAAGTCCAGCGGAGAAAAACTATTCAACAACTGAAAAAGAATTAATGGCAGTATTACGAGCGGTCGAACACTACAAAACATACGTGGATGGCGCACACTTCAAGGTCATAACAGATCACTCTAGTCTACGATGGCTCTCAAAGCTAGAAAACCCCACGGGTAGACTGGCGAGGTGGAGCACTCTACTGTCGCAATACGACATGGAGATTGTCCACCGAAAAGGCAGTCTGAACGTGGTGGCAGATGCATTGTCAAGGATACCATGCGCAGCAATGTCAGACACACCACAAACAGACGACTGGTATGAATACATGCGGGCAACAACGCTGAAGGATCCATACGCAGCACCGGACTACAAGGTGGAGGGAAATGACTTATACAGATACTTCGCGCCAAAAAGAGGTGAGCAGCGACAAAACCCATGGAAAATAGTCCTGAGATCAAAAGATAGGGAAAATGCGATTAAGGAGATCCACAGTGGAAGTTTCGCGGTACACTTTGGAGTTTTTAAGACACTAAAAAAGCTCCAGTCTTATTATTATTGGCCAGGTATGCAGAAACAAGTCAAAAAACACATAAAAAATTGCGACACCTGCAAGGCCCACAAGATCAGGACGGCACCCCCTCATGGTTTGATGGTGACACCAAAAGCGGTTAACACACCGATGCACACACTCAGTTTAGACATAATTGGTCCCTTACCTCGCTCAACTAACGGGTTCACATACATCCTATCAATCGTAGACGTATTCACTAAATTTTGCTGGCTTTTTGCCCTAAGACAAGCCACGTCCGCAAGTATAATAAAACATCTAGAAAACAGCGTGTTCCTAACTTACGGAACCCCAGCTGTAATAATCCTAGATAACGCGACATACTTCAGGTCAAAAGCATTTAGGCAATTAGCGGAAAAATACAAGATACCGAGATTATTTTACGGATGCGTATACGCTCCACAATCAAATACGGTAGAAAGATACAACCAAACGATTGAAACATCTCTATCAATCTTGACGGAAAAAAATCAGAAGCTTTGGGACAGATACATTATGCTAATCCAAAACGCGCTTAACAATCATGTCAATTTAGCGACGGGCTTCACACCAGTATATCTAATGTATGGACGCGAGACTCATACAGATGGCCGATACCACTCGTTATTAAGCTACATACCGGGGGAAAAAGGAAAATTAACAGTAGACACCCCGCAAGAATTCGCCAAAGGCCTCGAAACGTTAGCAGATACATACGATATAGTAAGAGATAGGTTAATGGAAGCTTTCCGAAACAACGCTACACGATATAACTTGAGGCGCAAGCACGTAGAGTTCAAAATAGGTGATACGATTTGGGCCAAAAACCACCAGCAGTCAAGAAAAATTGATTTTTTCTCAAGTAAGCTGGCACCACGGTACATAAAATGCACAATAGTGTCAAAAAGTCACCTGTTGCTTATGAGATTATGGATGAGAACGGAGTTAATAAAGGTTTATTCCATATTAAAGACTTAGCCCGGAATTGATAGCCGAAATCGGAAGTAAAAATAGTAATAAACACCCTGTGGTCGCTGAGCAAGGGAGGAGAGCGCATTTGTTCAGAGGTAAAAATTAAATTTAAAATAAAAAAGCAATAAGGAACAGGGTAAGAAAGTCAAACAGCCATAAAGAAAGACCAAACGATAGTAACAAGTAAATGAGTAAATTATAAAATAAAAATCCCCTTAAAAACCCAAAATATAAATTAAATATAAATCCCAGATTAGTACCCAAAACCTTATATAAAAATTACATATCGAAGAACCACAGCAAATTAAAAACGGTCAACTGCGCATATATTTTTATAAAAATAAATTATATATAATTTATTTTTATAAAAATAAATATTATCCAACCTGGCTAAAAACCGGTTGGACTCCTTTAAATTTTTTAATAGCAACATATTGTTCATTTTTTCTATATTACATATAACCATATTTTTTTCTCGACCGATTCCCTTAGCAAGAGCGCTTGCGGATAAGCTAAAATAGCAGCCTACGAAGCGAAGTCATTCTTTACCTAAACTATTTTTTATCAGTACCATATTTTGCGTACAATTTATTTATATATTGAGAAAGGTTCGGTGGTATTAGCCTTTCTATAAAATAGAAAAACACCGGGAAGTACAAGTAAAATATTACAATTCCGCTTGCTTCCATTTGATGATTTTGATAGGGAGATATTGTTTATATTTTTCGCACGGAATGCAGTCGACAGGCCTAATTAGCGAACAGGAACCATCGTAAGCATAAACCGTCGCTGAACATTTAATTAGCTACAGAAAAACTTCGTTTCACCCTAACCGAGGTTAGGGCCCGATGGACATTGTCCATTACCATGAACTCCCAATAGGCATTCGCAAGAAATTTTTATTTAAATAAGCTCCTTAGTTTGTCCATTCGAACCCTAGAAAACTATAAACGAACCAGAATTAGCCGTATCAACCGATTCGTTCCATTATTAAGTATAATAATTAAAATATAATCCACCATGACAAGGTAAATAAATAGGTACGAGACATTCCGTTTTAGAATGAATGAAAGAATGAAAGGAACTCCATGAACGTTGAAGTAAGAAAGTAGTATGCATGGGAGGCGAAAGGAAAACTCAATGACAAAAACCGAAAATATTAATCTCACACAGTCAAAAATTTTTCCCAACTTAACAAATGGTAGATACAGCAGAAACTCTGTGCTCAAAGGAACTCACCATTCCAAGTTAAATACTTTCTTTCAACAAGTAAAACAGATGCAGGTAGATCCTAGCCAACTCTTGGAAGAGAAATTATCTTAACAAAACCAACAAGGGCATAGACCAGGATGTCTTCAAACTCCAGAACCAGCGTAACGACATTAAAAGCGTATACAGTTGTCACTCTCACTCCCAGTTAAATTACAGGTTCTTCAAATATTTATTTTATAATATAATTATATACCATATGATCATTTTAAAAAATCGTTATTTTTCATATTAACGGCACTTCGAGAGGGAAGACACAGGAAAATTCGAGAATTAAAATCACGATTTCCCAAAGTTCATCCAATACGAGAAGCAGTCCGATTAAAAACAGTCCGATATCAGGCAACACTTCTTTTTCCTTACAGTTTATTTATTATTATATTGTTTTATTCGTTTACTTTACAACGACATTATTCTCCAGAGACGCCATATTTTTCCTACTTTATTGATAAATACTTTATTATATATATTTATAGCTCACAATCAGTGAGCAAGGTACTAGCGATTGCTAGCGTTTGTATCATATTATATTATATATGGGTACTAATCGAATATCATTCTATTCCCTGATGATGCAGATCGTTGTGATTCCCGGAATAACCCCCAATATGTATATTTTTTTTGTTCTTTACAGCATCTTAACGGTTACTATTTTCTTACCGATTACTGAAGTCTTTTTACTATTTTTATTTTTACTATTCAACAAATAACCGTTCACCCCATACTCCGTTCAATCAAATATTGAACAATCTCAAGCTCATTACAAAACTTTTCATAACCACCAAAGGTTCATTTATTATTTTTAAAATCAGGAATTACAGGCAGGCGTAGACAAGTTTAATCATAAAATACATGTTCATTTTCTTCATTTATATTATTTTTTCTCAAAATTCCTTCATTTTAGGAAAATTTTCTATATATATAGCCCGACCACTTGCAAAGCAAAAAAAAATAATTCTTTTCTCTGTATATAAATATAGCCCGACCACTTGCAAAGCAAAAAAAAAATATGTATATAATTGCATTATGTCATATCTATACGAGTTTTACTCAAAATTTTCATTGTTTCACATTGCTATAAAGAGAATATTTGCTAATAACGACAGAAATAAGCCTAAGTAAGTCTTAATACATTTGAAATATTAAGAATAATAGAAAAAGAACACTTAACAAGGGTTTGAACATTCTGCCTTCCGTCTTCCCCAAATCCTCCAAAGTATGCGACCTCAATATAAATAGTGATGCTGCGTAAAAATGCTATTCCAGACATTATACCACGTGAAGTGCTGTACCTCCAACGAGTCTACCACCAACGCTGGAAACCAAGACTGCAGCGACGCCAACAGGCCTCCCAGTCAAAACCGAACGTGACAACAAACTCGGCGCAGACATGCAGCAACGTCAGTGCGATGGGTCTGAGATAAGCGCCGCTAGGCCAATCCCCATTCGCACGACGTAGCGCATGAAGGCGTTCTCACGACGGAGTTGCTGCCAGTAACATGCAACCTCAGCGTGAGACGCGGCGTGCAGTACATTGCAGTCCACCCAGGGGCAGCAATCGCGACGGCCACTGCCGTCCCCCGTTGCGAGCCCAGCGGCAGACGAGCATACCGACCTGCCGGCAGCCTGCGAGCGCAGCCGCCCGCACTGCGAGGGCCACTGGTCTACGCTCCGCGGCTACGTCACCACAACCCGGTATCGTCAGGTAACGAGCAAGTATCGTTCCACACTAGTAGCTGAAAGACTATTCAAATAGCGCAACACTTTGTGGAGTACAAACGGAAATCGTGAAAGTAAAGTTAATTAGTGAAGAACTAATACCAATTAGCAGCGAAGAAACGAAATTCCGAAACTTTAGTGATACAGACGCTAATCCTGAATACGACCTAAACTCTCAGGAGTAGAAAGTGCCAATTAACGACAGTGACAGAGACACAAAATCAGATTGTACTTTCACTCGGAGAGCAAAACTTCGTCAAACATTAACACCTTCCCTTGCCGTAAGGACAAATAATTGATCACTCGTTGTTCTTCTCCTTATTGTTCAAGGAACGGATACAAGCGCCTCGATGCCCATGCCAGGGTAATCTTGAGGCGAAGCGACAAGCAACCGATCAGCGCAGCACCACTACTAAGAAGAGCATCGATACTCGGTAGAAAGAGGAAGCACAGGAAGAAGTCACAGAAGACCCCAACGGAAAACGTTATCCGACGGACGTTAAAACCATAACCTTAGAGACTGTTAAGACCAAAGTGCAGTTCATATCTTTCTTTATTATTTTTATTATTCCATTTCGTATAAAGTAACTTGGCAGAAATCAAAAACGTCATTAATTAGAAATATTTCTAGGAAATTCTATTTAAATTCTGTTTCGGTCTGTTTAAAATTAAGTTTAAATTAGAAAATGTTAAATGTTACGACTCATAAGAGGTCAACTTCACGTTATTTTTTTCACGACGTCTTCACGTTATTATTTTTTTTTCACTTATACTGTATTACCGTTTCCGAGAAAATTAATCTCAACGCCCATCAGGCAAATCGCAGAATCTTCATCTGCATTTAAATCATGTAATAATTATTTTCTTATTATTAGACGATAATGTTAAAAGCTAAGTGTTAAAATTTAAGAGATAATTTAAGTTAAGTCAGTTTAGAGTGTCGGCTGAGATCCGAACGTACAAAGTAGATACGATTATGTTTTTACATAGATACGTACTGTAATGTTTTTTTTTTGTTTATCATTCTGATATTTTTGTTCATCGCCCTCTGCGACATAGCCTTAAGGCATTATATTTCTGAATATGTTACCAAATAAGTTAAAATGTACTTGATAGATTCCTCGTATTAGGCAGGAAACATTCCTAAACCGTTCCTTTGCTTGCAGTTCATGCACTTAGTAGTATTTCTTCTAGACCATAATTTTCTGTTTGAGTGTCAGGAGCCACTCCTTATCCAACCTGGCGTGCAATGCCCAAGGTTCATTGCTTGTTATTATTTTCTATTTAAATAAATATTTTATATTCGCCATTCACCGTGTTACGATAATGCGATAAGCAATTAACCGTACACGGCGAATTGGTCAACGACCCTCCCTATTGATTTGATAATTCTCACGCACCGAATTTAACGGGCGATTTTAGACGGAGCTTCCTTCTTGGACGGACCACCGAGCAAGGCGGTCATCGAAGCGGCGGTCCGCGGCTTCCGGCCGCGGGCCGGCTGGTCACTATTCAGCCATATCTCAATGAGAAAGCATTATTCATTAATCAGTAGTAAAATCAGTGTAAATACTTTTAACTAGCAGCAGTGGTCGCTGGCATCTTTCTACATCTCCCATTACCCAGGCAAGTGTGAACAAACGTATGTTAAGGTCGTTCTTTCCACGCGCTCTGCGCAGCCACGTTTTCCAAATTTCTAGTATGCCATAATAATATTCAGATCCTCACTTAAACGCCTAAGCCGTAATCCCGCGCCGCAGGCGCAAATTAGATTCCGTATATATATTTTTTTCTTTTGCAAATGTTTGCGCCGACCGCCATTACGCGGCTCGGCAAAATCGGTCTCAATCACAGCGATCCGTACTCATTCCTTTCAAACGAACCCTCCTTTCCACTCCGCTCACCATTAACATTAGACGAGGTCAGTATTTTTAGAATCAACATATTTTTAATATAACTTGTAAAAATATAATCCGGGACACGCGGTAAATTCCGTCCCCCAGCCATCCCGTGCGGCATATCCGCACGGATCCAAAATTGTAACCTTTTCTTTCTTTCTCATATATATTTTCATAATTTTAGCTGCAGCGCCCACGCGCGCTGCAAAAGCGGTAAAAACCCATATTGTAAGGTCGCCACGTTTCTTTGGAATAAAAACTTCATTTCACTCATAACTCTTTATTTTTCTTTCATCTTATTACCACGAAAACAGGGATAGAAAGGACATAAAAACAGGTGATGATAAATTAAGAGAAGGCGGGGTTCCAGCCTGAGGAATTACATAGAATCAAAATATATATTTATTTCATTATTTAATATCTGGCGAAATTCGCATCTCGTCAAGGAAGAATTTATAAAATATAGCAGGGGTTTAGCAAGGTTCCGAACCGACGCGGAACGGGTCGATTATCGTTCACGCAGGCAGTGCGACAGACGGCCGTCAGAGGGCGTGAGCGTAGACGTCAGAACGTTGATACGCGGAGATTGACATCTTTCACAGGAACCAAGGAATATTGCTAAATTCGCGCTCAAGGGCACTCAGGAAGAGCCTCAGAGGTAATTAACAAGTTTAGTGGCCATTTATATAAGTATAAAACACACGGGCGGAGACCCTCGTCCTTGCCAGATCCCTATATCCCCACCTTAAGAAGCGGTGTTTCTTTCAATCCTCCCAAAGTAAAATCAATGTCGTCCGCTCCCCGGAGTGCTCTCGCGTCCGTAGGTCGATCCTTGCCCTGAGGATTTACTCCCCACGACCCGTTATTAAGGCTCGTCGGCTGAGTGCTGGGTTCCTCAAAGGATTGACTTGCATCCCCATTGCCAGCTGCGCTAGACGATGGCCAGTTGTGCTTGCAGTTTTGCATAGGCTCCGGCTGTTCCCCACGTACCGAAGGCCACTGGCGCCCAAACCTCGATCCAAGAGGACTTACAAAATCAGTATTTTCATCTTTCGTGTTCCTTCGGCCCGTGAGACAGCATCTTTTCCCATCCTGACGATGACGTTTAAATATTAAATAAACGGAGCTCATGACAATACGCATGATACATCTGTCTGAGCCCAGGTTACATAGCGCATACATTAAACGCAAATGATAATCTTTCTATTATGCTAAGCAAAGAGCAGCCGAGCCCGCCTTGCTAGGCACCCCTGTGTTAAGGCGAGCTCACTTCGGGAGTCACACTAGAGTTCCACGGTTGTGTCAAGGAAAGATCTAAAATATTATTTTTTAATTATTTTAATTTTAATTTATAATCATTATTACTATTATTATTATTATTATTATTATTATTTATTTTGTTATTTTTCTATTTTTTTTAACCGCAGAATAGAATCCACAAGCGCGAATCCCCTCTTTTGTAATATAGAGGTGATTGTCGCATCGTATTCATATGAGGTCCGCTCGCTTCCCTGTAAATATTGCTATCCATAATGCAGGTAGGCAGATAGTTTAGTATTGAACGCAACTGAACTGATTGACTAGTGATTAACGACGTCAGGGGTTCGCAGCAAGCGGTTTTCTAACAGCGTACTACTAACACTTTTTAAATAATAAAAGTTATATAGTTACAAAATTAAACTAAAAGTTAGATACATACTTACATTCTATAATAACAGCCGTAGAAATAATTATAATAAAAGAAATTAAAAAGCATATATTTATAATATAAATGGATATATGACTTAATAGGTGTTCAAAATTATTAAATTACTAGATAGTCTGATAGTCAAATAAAACATATAAAAAATAAAAATAATACTTAAAGAGATATTTTCTATTGTCGAGTTTCCTATAAAGAAGTGATTTATCTAATTGTTAAAAAAATACTTCTCATCTATTGTCAGGTAAGCTATCAATGTTTGATGTTGTATTTCAAAATTATATTAGGTACAAGCTAGATTTTTGGAATAGCTTGATGGAGAAATAGAAATCAAGCGTGATTGGTTTTCTTATTTCTTTTATTATAAGTGCCCAGTACCAGAAACATTCAGTATGCCCTACTGAATGTTTCTGAAACCATGGTGAGAAAAGGCGCAGTTTTAAAAATAGATGCAAACTTCCAGGTTTGTAAAGGTTTTCACAGACTGAGTGCATCAATTGCAAAGTTGCTTTATGTCACCACAAAAATCGCAATTGCTTTGCTGTATTTTATTCATAAATAATATGGACATTCCTATACAAATGAATATAAGTACAATATGACTATTTTGCATATTTTTGCCGAAATTTTACAAGTCTACATACAAGTTTTTTTTAAATAAATATACTTAAATATATTATTACCTGATTTTTAAAATTTATTTTTTACTTAACCTGTGACTATTTTCTTATAATAAATAATTGTATTTAATTCAAAACTAATAATCATACATTTAAGGGTTAATATCAACCTGATATCTGGTATCCGGCATCCGGTTCAATCACGGCACATCATTAATATCTACGTGCGAAACTGATGCAGTGGACTAAAAAAAACGGCTGTTTCATGGCAAAACTTTCTAGTAAGTAGCCAAGGACTTATCGAAGGATTTTGAGCGTGATGTCCCCTCGGAAAGGAGGTTGACCAGATTAAAAGAGATAGTCGGCGACGAGCTAGGATAGTGGGAATGCAATGCATAAAACACGTGCGATTTAATGGTCCACGCAAATATACTGACCGGCAACATTCAATGTGATTTCGGCACAAAAACGTATTTCTGTAACTAATTTCAAGTCTATGAGTCCAATATGACGATATTGAAATATGACTAGTGCGCCCCCTGGTGGACCGATTTCAACCACAACCTTTTCAACTCTTGCCATGACCAAGCAATGCCTGCATGCCAAACTTCAGCTCAATCGGGTTAAGCGTTTGAGCGCTATCGTAGAGGAATGAACACGGACACACAGACAGACAGACCTCAATCCGTAAATGGTCTTAATCGTCTCAGAAGATTTCAGAATGGACATTTCCGTTTTCATCTCTAAAAAGAAGTTTAACGCCTTTAAAACTCTTTTCCTGATCATTGGTAGGTGGGCCTGGAAGTAATAATTAATCGACTAATTACAATCGTTTCCGATATGTTTATATGGTACGCCCGTCCAGATGATCCATGGATCCCGCGCGCGGTGCGGTCGCGTCGTTTAGGCCATGATTGGCCGCGGCGAGAGCGGTGGGGTCACGTGGGCATGCGCAGTAGCTCGCAATTAGTGTAGCGTGGATCTCGATAACTTGGCATTTTATGGTTTAATTTCAGTGCATTTAACGCGTCTAATGATCTTTTGAAAGTATATGAATGATTAATATCACAGCATTTTATTTCATCCAGCTTATCCATTAAGTAGTCTACTACTATCTACTCTCGGATTCTTCTACTATATGCTTTTATATACTACTATATACTTTTAAATACTACTATATACTAAGTAGTCTACTACTATATATGTACTTTTAATATTTTATGCAATATTTTAATAATAATAATAACAATAAAATGCATTATTTGATCACACAAATCGGCGAGTTTATTGCGTTTAAACAATAAATTCGTCTATTATTACATTATTATTTTATTACTGGATAAGATGCCGTATATAGGCGTGTTTAGAACACTATCTATTAGGTTAATTAATATAGAAGAAGGTTAATAGAAGATTCTAAGAAGATTAATCAAGACAAACAAACAAATTCAGGCGACATGATACCTGGGAACGAACACATCTGAGGATTTTTAGTTTAATGAATTTTTCGAAAAATACAAGCATTAATTAAAAAAGTTTCTAAGTGAATCCCTCGATAAGGAACCAATTTAAAATTTGGACTCAAAAAAGTTGCTCATTGCCTTGGACATTAAAAGGCTTTAAACTGACTTCGAAAACTTTTAGGAGCGTTTACTTCTACAATGTATGCGCGGTGAGTGTGTTTTATTATAACTTCATTATATTGAATGATTAATTCTCTAGGGCAGCACTTAGCCACATTTTTTATTTAGGCCCTAAATTAATTACAATTAATTAAAACGTGAGAGCGCTCTGAGAGTTACGCTAAATATGCTTTTCCGTTAACACCCTTATACCACCACTGCGTAGAGATAGTTTTTCTGTGCTAGCGCTGCGATTGACCGTTTAGTATGCGTATGGTTCCCGGCGTTAGCGGACGGGGAATCTGCGCTTGACGATTGACTCCGCCTATTTTTTCGCGTATCCGCCCATTTCGGATATTTTTCTGAGTTCTCATGTCGCCTTAATCAATGTTTGGAACTATGAGTGCCATCTTCAAGTTGCGTTTCGTAGTAAAATTCTGGCGGCCAAAACGTAGTACGGCAATGAGCAAACTAAAACCCTATATCGTATGTATATATATTGTATCTACAAAAATGCAATTTTATAGACGACAGACTTTTAACTTTGGGAGCTAATAGGCCCTTGCTGAGTTGGCCACGAAGACCCATTCTGTTCAGGGTTGCTCACACTCACGGGTCAACACCCATCCGGCGGCCTCCCACCATGAAGTGCGAGCCCGGGCAGGACTTAGGGCTAGTTTCCCCTAGGAGTTAACCTTCTGGCGCTCCTGGACGGTCTGTGCACCGTGCGGTGCAAGCCAATCGATAACGTGCGGAGAAGTCTGGAAGCAGTACTGTTTCCTATAGAGCGGGGTTGGTTGCGGACCTTACGGCGACTGCTCTTGAAACGACCATCGGCTACCCGATCCTGGGTGAACAGCCGGGCAAAGGATGCCGTGGTTCGGCATAGGTTCGGTATACACTGTTTCACCGCTTCGTAAGGGAGAGGACCGCGCAAGCGACCTCGAACTCGTAACCAATCGAGAGACCGGAGTAATCTGGTCGCAATTTTAACGTCAACCCTCATGTGTTTAAATTACAGGCGATTCATTATTTATTCTAATATGATACATAGTTAGTATTTTACGCGATTTTTTATTGGTATAGTCACTAGTTGGTATCTTTATTAATTTTACTTGCCAATGCTTTGGTTTATCTGTAATGTTGATTAGTAATAAGTGAATACAAAAATACATATTTGAATGCCTTTAGAACTCTAGCATCTTTTGTGGATGTTTTATTGCGAGGACTTCCTTTGCAGTAAGGCATTATTTACGGACCAAAATTTTGTGCTTTGTTATCGCGGTTGGAATTCCTAATTTGTAGCTAACCCTTTTTATTGGTTTCTCTTCCACAAAGCCGGCCTGCAGCCATTCCCTGGACATTTGAAAAGGTTTTTTTTGTTGCCGTTTCCGTGTCTTTTTGTGACTGTATCTATTAACTATTATTATAATATGCAATTTCAACTGTTTCGATAATTTTCATTCTACAGGGTGAGTTTTTAATTAATGACATCCTTACAGTGGGTTAATCAGTACGACAAACTAAGCAACTTTTAATAGAAATTTTTATGAAAAGTAAAAAAAAATATTTTTTTTATTTGTTCCTTCTTTATTTGAAAAATAGTATAAAAAGCTATGAGCACGATGAGCTATTTAGCGGCAGGTAAAATATTGCTAATATTGTTTATTAGCGGCATTTTACCGCCGCTAATAAACAATATTAGCAATATTTACTATATTGCGCAGCGCGCTTAACGCTTCTCAAACTTTTCTTTAATAGATAGGATTTACCAATTTGACAAATAAAAAAACTAACATTTTTTATTTTTTTAAAATGCTCACTTTATCGTACTGATTCACCTACTACAAGGATGTCACTAAGTAAGATAAGTAAAAACTCATCCTTTATAAGCTGTAGAATAGTGAATATAGGGCGACTGCCCCAAGAAGTCGATCTTGAAAATTGTGTATTTACGACTTTTAGCTTGAGCCCTTCGATATATCTGAAAAAAAACTACATAAAAAAGTTTCTCGCTTTTGAGAGTAGATGGGTGCACGAAATGCCACAGACTCTACCGCTGTTAAACTCGACGGCTAACTCAGCTGGTTTCCTCGTGGCTATTATCTACAATGTGTCGTCTGCAAATTAACCAGACAAGGGGACAAAACCTCATGAAACTTTCGACAAAAGGATGAAGCAAAAAATTATTTTGATATCGTAGCAAAGTCGATGCTCAGATGTCGAAGCAAAATTCCAAACAACGGTGGCGACATATCTTGCTATAGATTTTAAGAAAGCACAGACCTCCCCTTTATCTCACATCATCCAGTCTCTTGGTCGTTATTTAAAATAGTCCCGCACTGTTTAATGTTTACTCGAAGGGGACTTTAACCGTCCGCCTGTTTCAGACATAAACTGCCGTTTGAGGCATAAAATCCTCCCCGTCGAGTCTATTTTGGTCGTCAGTCTTCACCATCTTCAGTCTTCAAATGGTAAACGCTACTCAGTCTCTGTGCATTTCGGAGCATGTGGCACGACGCATCGCGACTTTGTCCAAAAAAAGGAAGATAGGCCCATGCGTTATTGAATGAAAACGCTGCGGCTACTTGCAAGTTGCTCGGCAACAAGTCCAGTCTATGTAAAATAAAAGAAACAAGCACATCAAGTTACGAAAAGTTTAAAGTCAACCGCAAGACATATATTATTTATTGACCAATAAAATCAAGGCGTTATTTAGAAGAGTTCTGACTTTTCACCTGACCTTACATTGTAAGGACAGACGGACAAACAACTGGAGGACAAACAATTTTAAAAAAACATTAATGAGATGCTGATAGGCCACCCTTTCTATAATCTGACCGAATTCGAGGGCCATGATTATTCTACGTAGACCATATCGGCATCCCACTAATGAACTTTATAAGGAAGCTAAAGTTCTTGACTGTAGGCAACTTTTTCTAAAAACTTCCCTCTTAAGGCTATTTTTGGACAGTAACTCAAATTTAGGAATAATTCAGAACCGGCGACCAACGAGACAAGTTTTAGAAAATAGCTTAATAATACCCAGAAGGAAAACATGATTTGGACAAAGACATTACTCTTTCATTGCGCCGAGATTTTACAATCTGATCAATATGGAAATAAAAATGAACTTGACATTTAGGGAATTCAAAAATAAACTAAAGAAATGGTTATCGAATCATGACAGACTAACCATACATCAAATGTTAGAAATAATAGTATAATAAAACTTAGGTACACAAATTATTAACATATTTTTAAGCATATATGTTAAGTATATTTTAACATTGAAATAACTACCAAAAATTATTTGACTTTGACAATGAAGTATACTTTTTAGACTAGGTAATTTTATATTAATAAATATTAATGACCGTTTCTTCCTTTTCTCACATATAACTTTATTTATTTTATTTAATCGAATTTTATATGATATTTATGCCGATTAAATAATGGAATTGCATTTTATTTATTATATTATCTTTTAATATTTTTTTATTATTATTATTTTTCATTTTATTCTGAAGACCACATTTTAGGGCAATTTAGTGTCATTAACTTTTTACTAAAACTTGTATATTTGTAAGCAACCAAGCAATCAAGCAAACTTGATTGTAATATTGGAGTCCTGTCCACCCTAGAACGGGCTAGTCCCAGTTGGGTGACAGAAACAAATAAGCAAAAGGTTAAGGTTTTGCCATTCGGTTCCTGTTATTTTTATAAGCTAATCAATGTTTCATAGTAATTATTTCTTAAATAAATAAATAAAAATAATAAATGACTGCAAATATTGTACCGATTGAATGAATGAATGATAATTGTATATGTGCTTTTAGTATTTAAATGTAAGATTTAGCTTTAGTTTGATTATTTAACAATTTACTTACTACTTTGGATGTTACTATGTACAGTTTTTAGTACGAATATATTCGATTTATTCACTATTTCAATTGTTAGGCTTCTGATTTGATTATTCAACTTTTTAACTGACTATTTTAATTATTGTGTGTTTAGTTTATTAGCCATTAGAATTATTGGATATTTTATTAAATAAGCATTTAATTTGTTTTGTAATAAGATTCTACGACGAATAACTTTTAGTAGGTTCCAAAGTTTCTTAGATACTATATATTTTTTTAAATAATAAATGTATGTTAAGTAAAGATTAAAGTAGTAATGAGACTTACTACTTAAAACGCAAATATGTTGACACGTCCAAGAGAGGTTTTTAGCCGCCAATTGGACACGACGTAAATGTAATGTAATGCAATGTAAGGTTCCAGGTTCGATTCCCGGCTGGTTCACCGTTTTTCGTTGGAATAATATTAACAGAATTGGATTTTTAATTCTACAAAAGAACAACAAAAGAACCCCTTTTTAAATGTCCAAGGAATGGCCGAAGGCCGGCTTTATGGAAAAGAAACCAATAAAAAAGGTGACAGATAGCTACAAATTAGGAATTCCTACCGCGATAACAAAGCACAAAATTTTGGTCTGTAAATAATGCCTTACTGCAAAGGAAGCCCTCGCAATAAAACATCCACAAAAGATGCTAGGGTAGATTAAAAAAAGGATCACATATTACGAATTTCTAAAGGTATACCAATACAATACAATACAATGAACTACTCCAGTAGATAGGCATTCCTACACTTGGATGCGTCACAAAATTAAATGCTTAAAATGTAATTATTAAAAACATAACTATCACGATAGTTGTCATGGCTGTAATATTATATTCAATATTACCTACTTACAAATAATCAAAATATACTAATGTCATTAAATAGTAAGAGAGAATAATATATTAAAATAGAAATGCAAATTCTATGTAAAATAATCAACGTAAAATAATTTTATTGTCAATCCAGCAATATGCCTTCGTATTTTTTAAACATAAATAGATGTATACTAAATTATATGAGAAGTAGAATATCAGCTATCATAATTCCGTTATGTTAAAATTTACAAATTTTGCTAGTTATCAACATGGAAAATAAGCTCGGAATTTTCAAACTCCCTTATGCCATAAATTGGGTTTCTTACCAAATTATTTTTAATTATGTTTTTAAATTGGTCCTCTCCAAGGCTTTTCATTTTCTCTGGAATCTTATTATAGAAGGACAAATTTTGGTGTATAAAACTGTATCGCACTTTGCTAAGTCGCTGTCGGTTTATGTGGAGATTGGAGATTGGATTGTATTTGTTTATTCACTTATTACTAATCAATGTTATAGAAAAATCAATTGGGACATAGAAGGAGCATCCCGAAGATTGTGCACATTTTCAACTGTCTGGTTTGCGATCATAAACAGTCCCTGGAAACGGTGAGTTGTTGAATTGGCCTCACCGGACAATCCTTTTACCACGGGGTCAAAGGACATTGTGAGAAGTTGCCGAGCCAATCTCGTCCGCTGGTGCTACAAAGCGAATATAACATACGACCGCAGAACTCTGCAGGTTGAAGATTCAACCCCCATCACACACCAGGACCTACAAGAGACGAATAACAAGACCACCCAGGCCGCATACTTTTTGGAGAGGCGTGTCCTAACCTGGCTCGGACACGTTAACTAACTAACTAACTATTTTCAATTCTGTCGATCAAATGCAATAACAGGATAGACACTTACACTCATGCTACACGCAGTTATACATAAAAACACTTTACAAAAACGTATACACAGATAATAAACCCACCTATTGTGGAATTTCATAATAAAGTG
The DNA here is from genome assembly GCA_944548615.1 of Micropterix aruncella. Classification (NCBI taxonomy): domain Eukaryota; kingdom Metazoa; phylum Arthropoda; class Insecta; order Lepidoptera; family Micropterigidae; genus Micropterix; species Micropterix aruncella. The sequence goes on along the minus strand of OX155970.1, from coordinate 16,262,169 downwards.
TAGAAACGAACAAATAAACGTTGGCGCTGAGGTATTCCCATATCTCATAGAGAGCTTTCAGACAACCCAACCGACCCGTTTGCTGATATGAAATGCTCGATATGAAATGCATCAAAAAGTAATTTTAGGGTATTACCGTTGACCGTTTGCGTAAATGGAAAAATTGTCGAATATACCAAAAATGTTAAAAACCTTGGAATTCTAATAGATCAACATCTTTCTTGGCAAGATCAAGTAAACCAAGTAAGTCGTCGCATTTTCCATGGTTTTCATAGTCTCCGGCGGCTTCAAAGATTTCTCCCCATGTCACATAAAGAAATGATTGTGTCCACACTCTTAACGCCTATACTTGACTACGGTGATGTTTGTTATATAGATGCCATTGAAGTTATTTTGAATAAGCTGGAGCGTCTGCAAAATATCTTACTCAGGTATGTTTTTAATTTGCGAAAGTTTGACCACGTTAGCTGCTTTCGTGAGCAACTTCATTGACTTCCTATTCGCAATCGAAGAAATTTTCATACGTTGTCGCTACTCTACAACATACTCAATAACCCCACTTCACCCTCCTATCTAAAGGAGAATTTCCACCCTTTGGGAGGCCACGGTCTTCCACTTCGATCAAGCCGGGATAACACACTCGCTATTCCGATACATCATTCTTCTGTTTACACGCACTCTTTTACAGTCCATTCTGCTCGTTTATGGAATCAGCTCCCTCACTCTATCAGGCATGCACCTTCGCTGCATACTTTCAAAAAATTGTTGAAGAGACATCTATTTTTACACAGCCACTAACCAAATACCTCACCTTGTCCTCTCCTTTATCCTTCCCTGGGCAACCTTAGCATAAGTTACTGACATGTATCTGTATAAGTTTATTTTAAATTTAACTTTACTAATTCTTTGTGTATTGTACGGTGAAAATAAGGAATTATTTTATCAAATGGTTGACTGTAAGATATCGCTACAGCGATAAGTCCGCCATTTGTGCATAAATTGTCTTTTTTATAAAACCAGCGTAATATTCATTAAGTTATGTTTTTATAGCACAATAAAGTTATTCTATTCTATTCTATTCTATTGACCCAGTGGCGTAGATAAAAAAAATGAGTCACAGTCAAAATTGAACAAAAGGCGGGGGGGGGGGGGCTTACTTACTTACATGCATAATTCTATATAGGATGTAATTACTGTAAACATAGCTTTATCACATATGTACAATGTAGCTACACTATAAATGGCCTATTCATTTGCGGGCATTGCCTCTAACATGTTACTGAACAAGATCCCAAGAACTTCAGTGGAAAACGCGGAATCACATAGAAACATTGTTACGGGAGAATGTCTGAAACATCTGTTTCTATATTGTTTCAGACATTTCAGGCTGCCCGCTGGGAAAGGTACCCAGCGGGCAGCCTCGCTCGCGGGCAAAGTCGCTTACGCGACCTCTACCTGTTGTATTACAGCGGTAATTCAGTTAGAATTTATCGCGGACCTGGGCGTTCTTTGCCCACGGAATAGAGTGGCCCAAGGTCATTTCAAGAGTGGCATGTCAACAGGTCAACGTCGCCGAACGGTGCGCAAACCGTCCAGTAGCGCCGGGATGCAATCCCACCAGGAGAAACCGGTCCACCAGCTTTGAGGCCTGAGACGCGAGAGTCTTACCCGGGGTAGCCTTCCGCACAAGGAGGCTTCGGAATAGGAGCTTAATCGTCAGGTGAGCCGATCCGAGAACAGTTTTCATACAGCTACATATATTCATACAGCCGCAGACGTTCTGAAAGGCCAATCTACATTTTCCTTTATCAATCACGTCGCTGCCGCCTCTATTCCCGCCCAGTTTATCGCCTTGAAAGCTGCTGTGAGCTATTAATTTTCACTTGGTAGGTATATTATTATCTCGTTTGATAAATCAACTCCCTTTTCGTCGATCGCTACAAGCTATTCAACATCCAGGTTTGTATTTTATTTGTAATGGACCGATTCACATGTACATTCTCAGTTTACGCGGCCACTTAAAATTTTATTTTTATATTATTATATGAGTATGACTAATATATTCTTTTTATATAATTTTCTATTTTAAATTTTGTGACTTATCTATGATATTATATTATCCATCCCCATCTACTATTAAATATTATAAATGAGGCCACCAGAACCAGAATGCAAAAATCATTTTTGTGGATATGGGCCAAAATAGTTAATAAGTGAGTTAACCATTTTTGGTTATACGCTTACAAATGCTAAAATTGTATCTAACCAATATTGGCTAGAACGCTCCGCACTGCGTAAAATAAGATTTTTTTTAAATATTTATTCATTATTATCTTAATTGTTTGACGAGATAAGGTTATAATATTTTAAATTTCAAATTTCAAGGCGATCATTTTACAGTTATTCTTTTTACGATCCGTATAGTAGTTTAAAAGTTATGGTCGTTTTTCTCAATGCCATCGACTTCACGCGCAAAACTGTCCCGGGCAGAAGTGACGACTAAATTTTTACCCCGCGATAAGAAGGGAATTATATTTTCATGCATATAAAGATAGGCATGATCAAAGTCAGCAAAATTGCAATACTCGGAGTTCACGGAAACAAAATTTCCTTATTCCTCGAGTGCAAACAACATTTGCACAAAGACAAGCCTTTTTCCTTGGGCCCAGGTTATATAATGACGATAGAAGAGAAATGGCAACACCTAAAGAACATTCAACAGTGATATAATATAAATATGTAAATGGTTATTTGAATTAGGGAGCTCTAAATCCGAAAACTTGTAAAGCGAATATATAATGGTTGATTTTAAAGCTGATATTTTATACATATACATACAGTATTATGCATATAATCATAATATATCGTATTGTATATTTTTTCGCAATATTTTTATAATCGTATTTATATAATTGTATTCTAATATAAATATGTTTATACCATAATGTATTTATTATTTGTTATAAACGAAATTTAGGTATCTATGTACTTACCATATTATTACATAAATATGATTAGGTATATATCTACATTGTAATATTTATGTAGATTATTATATTATATTATATTATATATAAAAATTTTATTAGCTACATTTACTATTTCTAAAAATAAAACGTTAGTCAATTTAGTTCTTTATAAATTAAATCGCTAATTTTAATTATTTACTCTGACCCGCCTAGGTACAGGACAGTACAGTCCTAGTTAGGTGGGCACTAACCATTTGCTACATTCGCGCGTTAAATTTTTCCGAGTTACTTTGTAACATTGGTAATAATGTGGCTATATGTATAAAAAAAATAAAGTTCTAAATAAATAAATAAATAAATAAATAAATTATTAGGTGAACATAGCAAAAAAAAGTTGTATGGCACATGAGGATTTCTTGTATATATATATTAATTTTGGGCGACGCTAGAATTGCAAATAATGATTTTATATATAGATTTTTGCATTAAACTCAATAAGTTTTCTCAAGCTCAAATAGACTCAATAAGTTTTCATTTTCTTTTAGACTTTTACATTTAAAAAAATCGGCTGTCACCCCAAGTCTTTCCCGGCGAGCAGACACCCCCCTTCCACGCGCCAAACCCCTCAACCCCAACCATCCCCGAACCTATACCGTTCAACAGATCGCCATGATTTTAAAAAAATCAGCATATACATTAATATAAGGACCAGTTAACCAATGTAATTTTTTGAATAGAGATAGCTGAAGAAACGGTGAGTAACATAGGCTACATGGGTGGATGGAGGTGGAGGAGAGGGGTTAGAGTGGGAGGAGAAAGGAGCCGATACCCGATCATCGCCGGGTAACATTCCACTAGTACACTATATAATAAATAGTATCATACAGCATTGTAATTGGTAATAGTTTGTAGAATCATTGGAATTTAACTGTATCACGTATAGAAGCTTATGGGCCCTGTTGGAGTTGGCCACGAAGTCCCATTCGTTCAGGGTCGATCATAATCACGGGTCGACACCCATCCCGCGGCCTCCACGTAGAAGGGAAAGCCAGGGTAGGACGCTGGTCTGCGGGCCGGTCTCAACCTTCAGGCGCTCCTGGACGGTTTGCGCACAGTGCGGCGTCAGCCAATCGACTTTGCACTCAGACTAACAGCCGGGCGAGTCTGGGAACAGTAATGTTTCCTCTAGAGCGGGGGTGGTTGTTAACCTTATGACAACTACTCTTGAAACGACCACTCGGCTACCCGATCCCGGGTAAATACGCCGGGCAAAGAATGCGTCCGCGATAGATTCGGTTGACACTGAATCACCGCTTCATAAGGGAGAGAACCGCGCAGGCGAACTCGATCCTGTAACCAGTCAGGAGGTAGAAGGTACCCTGTAGGTTAATTTCAGACGGAGATATCCTTCCAAACTGGTAGTCAGAAGGCGAGGCTGCCAGCTGGGTACCTTTCCCGGTGCCTCGCCGTAAGGCGTTGGCCTCTGACGGACAGGTGGCGTAGCTAGACGGCGGATTGTTTTCGTCCTAAGTCTTCTGCGCTCACCTCACGGGAGACAGAACGAACAATATCGGTAAAACTTCCTGAGGTGGCTGGTTCGCCCTTTGTAGTTGACAACTCCAGTTATCAACTCTGTGGTAATACTAAATAAAAATGGTCTGGTACGCCTTTTTATAAATACATAGACGTCTAATTTATTAAATGACACTGTTACGCCCTTTCAGTATCGTAAAACGTTTCACACGCTAGGCGTGAACAGCTCGGTAGCATAGTGTTCGCCTGATCTTACATTGTAACGTACAGCTCTAAATGTATCACGTATGCCTACGGTACCAAGTGATTATTAGTTTAAAAAAATGCCGAAAGTTGGCTCTCTGTTGATTCAAGCTATTGATTAAGCAAACAATTTTCAATCCTTTCACTTATTTGCTTGACTTTTCGATGCGCTCCGCAAACTCGGCATAATAATATGTATTCCGAGAAGCTGTTTGCCGATTTCTTGTTTATATTTACCAACCTGTTTATTTCGGCAAAATGAAAGGCATTCCGAAATTAAATGAATGGAGATAGAGCACGATGATAACATCGTTTACAGCTTCGATTGCTCCAAAATAATTTCGCTTTTCGATGCTCAGGCAATACAAATAATTACTAGGTTATTCAGAAAAATTTAAGATAAAATACGTTGACGTGTTATTTGATAGAGAAAACGAGACAAATATGGAGGTATTATTGCAGTATAGGAACCTCTTCTAGATTGTTGATTTTTTAACGTCACCAGACTATATTCACCACGCTGATTCCGAATCTACAATAATATTTATTCGGTCTCAATAAATAAGCGAGATATTGGCATTTAAAAAAGCGCCAAACCCATACATTTTGGTAGGTTAAGTTTTTTTTTAAATAATACATAAACACCTATTTGGCGGTAGGTTAGCTTAGTTTTTTTTAACAACAACCTTAAAAACTGAGTTAAAAAAAACTTTTTTGTTTTTTTTTTGTATGTAAATTTGGTCTCGAAAATTTACGCGTCCGAAGCTTTTTTCATTCACATTTAGCATTAAAATGATCGAACCTAGTAGTATTTATTTATTTTTTCGATTTCTGAGAAAGGTTCCTATACTGCAATAATTCCAATATGGAATACTGAATGAGGAAATTGAAATTAGTAAAAATGTTTTCAAAAGACTTGAAGTAGGAATAATTAGGCGAGGGATTAATTAAATAAAGCAAGAACGTAAAAGATACACCGCTGTTGCGTAAAAGATACGCCAACTTGGGTGGTCATTACCTCCAACTTGTGCAGGTAAAACAATCTGGCAGCAAAAGCCTGTTACGGTTCTTACGAGACACGAGGCTTAGCGCAGAACTATAGTAGGTGGCGAACACAATAGATCAGCAATGGTTGCAATTACAAGGCTCATTAAGACCTTAGAAAGCTCCAAAAAAAAAAAAAAAGCAACAACGGAAACTGAATGTATCCTCATGACATTTCAAAAATAGAAACACATTTGCACAGATATAATTTAGACACCCTCACATCTCTGACAGGATGGCTGTGTCGACTACAACGGGCGAACCCGTCACCCCAGGCTGGTATAACGATATATATCGTTCTTTCAGCCGTGGGATGAGCATAGAAGACTTGGTGACAAGACAATCTACTGTCTAGTTCACCAGCAACCCGTTAGAGGCCAACGCCTTAATGCGAGGCTCCGGGAAAGGTGACCAGCGGGCAGCCTCACCCCCTATCTACCAGTTTTGGCAGGATATCTCCGTCTGGAATTAACCTTCAGGATACCTCCGTCCTCCCGACTGGTTACGGGTCCGAAGTCGCTTACTCAACCTCTACCTGTTGTATTACAGCGGTAATTCAGTTTGAATTTATCGCGGACCTGGGCGTTTTTAGCCCGCAGTGCCACACAGGATCGAGTAGCCCAACGTCATTTCAAGAGTAACAAGACATCAGGTGAAACATCTACTCCCGCTGCTTAGGTAACAGTGTATTTCCATAGTCTCCAGACCCCTTCAGCAATTAGTCAGAATGCACAACCGATTGGCTTCGCCGACCGGTGCGCAACAGTGGCGCCGGGATGCAATTCCGCCGGGAGAAACCGGTCCACCAGCTCTGAGGCCTGAGACACGGGAGTCTTACCCGGGGTAGCCTCCCACTCGAGGAGGCTTCTGAATAGGAGCTGAATCGTGAGTTGAGCGGATCCGAGAACAAAATAGATCTTATGGCCCGAGCTGCACGAAACCATACACCACCTCACATCTCTGACAATATAATCTACCTACATATGTATACAAGAGTAAATTCAGATTTCTATTCTTATTACGTAATATATTATACTAGCTGTGGTTTCACCCGCCATTTAATTTAGAAGAAATCGGATTAATTATAAATAATTTACATTACTTCGGCATACAAAATATTTTTAGTCATATTTTCGTGTGGTGTTAGTATATACTGGTTTTCGCCGCAACCTGATCTATGTAGACAGTTCGGCTCTTCTTGGTAATGCTCGGTTTCCGTCGGGCGGCCGCCCTCTACCCCCGATCCACCGCGCCGCATCGCCCGCACGCGCGATTACTTCGATTTCGCTTTTTTTGAAATTCCCAATAAGAACAAAAAACCTAGCTAATATAGTCCTCTTAGATTGTCATGAGCTATATTTTTAATATAAATCCTAATTTAGGAATAAAACAATAAAAAACACCCAAAATATTGAGCCAATTACAAAGCTAAAAATCGTAAGTTTACGGCACACTTCACGGTACACTTCAAAATAAGCATTATTAAAAAGACGGTGGTTTTGATCATAATATGATCCTTACATACCTTAGCGTAACTAGCTGCCGATCGACTAGCTATAAAATATTTTGATAACCCAATCGATTATTACGTAAAGCAGGCTTTAACTCTCTATATTTTAATGAACATAGCAATCCGATGATTTAATGCAATAATTAGTGGTTTTATTATGTAGATTTTAATATTTTTAATTAATGTTCATTTCCGTAGTATAATCTATAGATTATTCGACTAAAGACCCAAAACATTCGGTTGTGTTGTGATTAGCCATTATTTAGCCATTTTTTTAACGGGGAAGTGGTTCAAAATATCTAAAATCTAATTCCTAATAAACCGTCGTATAGCTCATAGCTATTGTACTCTCTCTCCTCTCTCTCTCTCTCTCAGTCCCTCCTCTTACCTTTTATTGACTATGCAGACGTAGCGATGTATCAAAGTAACTACTAACAAACTTAAACGTTTGCAAAAAGTATTCATTCGATTCATCAACATTCTACGTAAGTACGATTACGTATCCGAATATAGGGCACAGTAAAGTGGTTGCCAGTACACCAAAGGATAAGTATTCATATAGTTGCTCTCCATTATCGTGCAGTGGCGAGCCCAGGGTTGGTGAATGGGTAAGGCCGACATACATTTTTGTTTTTTTTTAATGCTTTTTATAGTAAAAAAAAGTGGCACCTCTTTACTCTTCATTCTTCAGTTTGAAATTTACTGCTTGTGTCATAGATTCAAAAAAGCACACTAAAGACATGCTACTGCTAGACAGAATTTAACATATATGTACTTATCAGCAGTCGCATATACCTCCGGTGCCTCGGTACACAGATGCCTTGTTAGGCCGAAGCGACATTATGAGATGTGGTTTTATCTGGACTATTCCATAGAAAAGAGAGAGAAATAATTTTTAAAATCCGGCATATTTAAGAAAGTACTACATCATACTCGAAAAAACACCATGTTAATAATACGAAAATACTACTAAAAGACTACAAAAATCTTAGAATATATTAGCGACTTTAATCGAACAAGTTAACTATCGGGGTGGGGGGATAGACGCGCGGGGGTGGGGGTTGGGGTAAGCCGTGAGGCATGGGGGGGGGGGGGGGGGGGGTTGTCGTGGGGGAGGGAGTTTGGTTCGGGGGGAGGGTCTGTCTACTTCCCAGGAAAGTCTTAGGGTGACTCAACAGATTTTTACATCAAATTGAAGCTACTCTCTTCCTCATCAAGGTGAATTAAATTGCCTGCGTAAAACCTGGCACAAATAGGGGTTGCCAGCATTTAAATTAGGTATTTTGATAGGATATTAGACTAATAACCCTTACAAGCGCAGCAATAGGAATGAAACTCACGACGGCCTGTTTTGAGCCCTCGAAAATTTGTTTGTAGGGGGTGTTAGTGCACGCATAATAATATATAATTGTGGCTTATTCAATGTAGGCGACTTTTGTCGCATATAATTACGTGATCGGCTGAAACATAACAACGGAGATCGGCTGATGGAACAACGGAGATCGCATAAATACGGAGATCGGCTGAAACATAACAACCACCGATCGGTGGTATTGGCATCCCAGTGGTTAAGTTTATATCTCTCTTCTATTCTAAAAACTGTATGCATCTCGACTATATCTCTTTCTGTAATAGGTTTTTAATCGATTTTCAATTTGACTAAAATGTATTGACTATTTCTATTATTAAGTAGGCACATATTAATTATACCTTGACAATTTTTATTAGCAATATAATCACTAAGACATTTTATTTTACTTTTTGACAATCGTCACCTTTTTTTGTTATTTTGATATTACATTTATTAATTTTAAACTAAAAAAACTTATTTTTATTGGTATTTTAAAGAATTAATTAATGTGTGTTTTTTATCTGGTAAACTAAATGGATGAGACTCGATTTGATTCTACAATAATACCTTCTTTATTCTTACGAGTAACCTTTTTTGTTTTGATTATTAATAGAAGAATTTGATCATTAATGAAGAATTCAATCATATAACGGCCAAATGTAAATGTAATACAACTGTCTACACAACTATGTATTAGTTTTTAGGACAATAAATTATTTGATTTGATTTGATTGATCTCAGTTGTGAGGCAAGCTCTCTTTAGCGGCTAGAGAATCTTTGGCGCTTATAAAACAACATCAACCTTGGCATTACCATTGATTTTAATGGCACTACCAAGGCGAATGAATTGTTTTGCAAAATGTGCATTTTCTACAGCGTGTCTTGCGTATCTTCACACTATCAGCTGTGTAGGTATTTTCTCGGGCGGTGTGTGCGGTCAACAAATGAGTTAAATACCCATTAGCTAAAAACGACGACCATTACTTGGCATGGCCATTTTTTGAGTTCCGCATGTTATGTTTAAAATAAATAACAAAAAATTATAATTGGGAGTTGCCAGCATTTGAATTAGGTATTTGGATGGTATTTCAGAGTACAGCCTCTGTTGTAAGGCAACCTTTCCTTAAGGGCTAGAGAATCCTTGGCCTTGGCACTACCAAGGCGCATCAATGGTTTTGCAAAATGTGCATTTTCTACAGCGCGTCCTGCGTATCTCTTCACACTATCAGCTGTGTAGGTATTTTCTCGGGCGGTGTGTGCACTGTGCAGTCAACAAATGAGTTAATTACCCCACAGCTAAAAACGACGAACCGGCGCGTCCGCCGACCGCCGCGGTACAAACGCGAGGGTTACGCTCCAATTTGTAGCACACAGGCAGAACGATTAAATCGCCAGGGAGATAGCGTACGCCAGGAAAACATGCGAGTGGCCAATTTCCCCGTTATCTCGTTAAAGACATAACTTTCCAACACTTATATACTTAAATTAATCATAAACTTTCATTTTGCTAGTAAAGTGAGGCCTCGGCAATTTGAACCCTCAGAAAAAATCGATTGGGTCACCCCAAGACTTTCCCGGCGAGTAGCTAATGTCTGATTTTATCTGAATATTAATTTTATTAATAATAATCGTCAAAATTTTAACAAAAAGAAAACCGACTCCATTTTTTTAAAGTGCAGCAGCCATGTAAATTACACAGCGAGGAGATCGCATGTATTGTTTAATGTGTCGTACACAGAAATAGATATCTTTTGTATATCCCTTTGGCAGCTAAAAAGGCAACTCCCTGCTATCTCATGTTTATCATAATCTGTCTTTTATTTAGTTTTATATTTTTATGATTTTTTCTTGTTCAATGTTAGCATTAATTTAGTTATGTTAGTCATTTATTTTTAGACTTACACTCTAGCTTTAATATTCAAGGGCGAATTGGATTCATCTGTAATGCCCTTGAATACTATTTGAAACTAATAATAATAATAAATAAATGTTATGGTGATACTTAGAACGCATCATAATTGAATGCGTATACAAAATTTTGTGTCTGTGCTGTTGAGCGTTGAGGAGTTCCCTCGTTGGAAGCCAACCCTGGGTACCGCAGTCCTATCTTGGTAAAACTCAGAACAGGCTGTCGAAATTGAATGTATATACAAAATGTCGTGTCTGTTCTGTTGACCGTTGAGGAGTCCCATCATCTCCCGACGATGTGTCATGGTGAAACTCAGAACGGGCTATCATAACTGAATGAGTATACAAAATTTCGTGTTTGTGCTGTTGACCGTTGAGGAATCCCCTCGTCGGGAGCCAAACCAGGGTGTAGAATCAAGTCATGCTTACCATAAAAAAATGCATTGTCATCGGAATTGAACCAATATGTAAATTTTCAACTTCATATGATAATATTTGAGGAGTTCTTTCAATTCCTCATAGATTCCATCATCAGAACAGGATTTTGATAAAAATTGGACGTCTCATGTAACAACAAAAGGCACATTGCAAAATTTTGCTTGGAATATCTCATGTAAAAGCTATATTGCGCTATACATTTAATCAAATCACGTCGTCTGTTAGCGAAATGAACCGCGCCGCCCGATGCAATTGCAACGGCGAAACCCAACCGGTTTCCGAAGTAATTATTCAGATAAAATCAGTCCTTGGCTACTTGCCGGTAAAGTTTTGCGGTGACAAAACCGATTTTTTTACATATAAACATATGGTATCTATAACTCTAATTTATTAGAAACTTAGGGGGAAAGAAAACACGTCATGATAATTGAAAAATTTCCGGTATTTATTAAGGACAATAATTAAACTAACCACACACGAAATGAGCGCACAGAAAATCAGTTTTTATTCCTGAGTGCGGCTTTCATCAATTATATCTGTTTGCATCTGCCACATCTATATGTTATAGATATATTTGTATCTGCTTCGTATTGTTTATTGATGAAAATAAATAAACAAATAAATAAATTTATTCGATAGAGCAGTATATGTGAAGAATAATCACTATCAGCTTTAAATTATCTTCATAAATTATCTTCATATCGTTTTAATTTATTCATATCACTTTAAATTATCTTCATATCGTTAGCGTGAAAATAATTTCATTAGGTACATACTTATCAAATTTCACTTTAACGTAATATTGGTTGTTTTTTACACGACTGCCCAACAAAAAATAATTTAATGTGTATAGGGTTCATATTTGTATGTTTTCAGTTTCTTTATTCCACCACAACTTTTAAATGCTAGAACCGATTTAGAAATATGTGGTATTATTAGAATCGTTATGTCATCATTATTGCCATAAGCCCTATGACAATTAAGGTCAGTTAAGGTGGGCCTTAACTGTCCAAATATCAAGAAAATAGTTATCTAAATGTCTAAATCTCCAAATGTCAATAAATTAACATAAATATATCGTGTTTCATATCAAAGGAAAGGTCTAATTATATGGATAAATACATAAACTACGAATATTTCAATAAAAAAACCGTAATAAAAATAATTATAAATATAGTAGTTTACTTTTTGTAACGTCAGTCGTTTTTTTATTCCATTTAATATATTTACTTAGTTAATAAATAGGTATGTGAGAAAATAACATAAATCAATGTTTATCCACACAACGATAGCTGGAAATATATAATATTGATATTATCCAAATTACTCATATAATCTAGTCGATTTCTATATTCTATTACTCACCGATATCTATCTTTCCAAATAGTGTCCAAGGTCGTCCTTATCCTTATTTCAGAGCGCCGAAGGTATTTAGTCTGCAAACAAAAGTATATCTTCTTTTAGACGTTTGTGTATTTTGCTATTCTGATAAATGATAAAATGATAAGAATTTGGGTGCAAATGTTTGAACTATACGAAAAGTACATAACATTAATATTGCAAAACATTTAAGGAAAAATTGTGTGAGGAATAAGAAATTTCTGAGAAGATAAGTTATTCGTTATCTCGCTTTACCCAAAGGATGGTCAAGAAACACGCCTACATTTTGAAAATATCAAGTGGGATATAATTACGTAGATTTTAACAATTTATAATAGATAATAACAGCTAGACATATGCTAGCTGGCTCCAAGGTGGCCAAATCAAGGACGGTACACTTAACGCCATGACAAGTCCTCGCTGTTATTCGCGAGGTAATTAACCTCTCAGTGGCTCGTACCAACAAAGGTTTGACATTACCCTCCATACACCAATACAGTTTGTGCGGGATTGCTCTAAAGGCAAAAAACATTTAACTACAAAACCTTTCTCAATAATCGAGAAAGCTTCAGATTGGATTCTGGAGGTCGATTCGGTCTCTAAGTAGTATAAATTCCCTGAAAGCCAAGGATACGCAGCCCTCCGTCCAGATATAACTCTTTACTCTCTATCTCGGAAGAGATTATTTTGTAGAATTGTAGTAGTTTTAATATAATATTATTGTAGAATTAACTGTTCCATGGGAATCATCCCAAAATCCCAGGAGTACAAATTAAATAAATACCATGATCTCGCAAATGCCGTCACCCGGAACGGCTTCACTGTTCACCTTCACGCGGTGGAAGTTAGCGCTCGTGGCCTGCCAGCTAAATGTCTGTTTCACCTCTTTAAAAATCTTGGTTTTTTTCAGAAAAATAGCTCTTTCCTAAAAAAATAACTAAAACCGCGTTTTTCGCATCTCACATTCTATGGCTTCGAAGGGGGAGTGAATGGGTCGTAAGGTGAATGCTCACATGTGGCAAGACAGCTGTCCTAAACCTACCATAGCCGTTCGTTAGTCCGGAATCCACTGTTCACCCCCCAGAAGTGTAAAAGATAGTATTATGATGGGCTTGACTCCGGTCGGTGAATTCCATGGCAGCTCCATTTGTATTTTTTTTATTTATGTCTACCTATTGTGAAATGTATTTCTGATATCTTCATTAAAATTATATATTTATATATATATATATATATATATATATATATATATATATATATATATATATATATATATATATATATATATATATATATATATATATATATATATATATATATATATATATACAGTGGGTTGCCAAATTATTAGGGACAGTACTTGATTTTTGTAATTTTCAGGTTTAGAATAATTTTGTGAGCAAATAAATTGATCCCAATGTAGTTTTCTTTTGTATTTTTTCTGCTGATATCATTATTATTCGTTTTATAAAGTGGCAACACTGGCAGTCTGTCTTATCTGTCAAATAAGTGAGGTTAAATCACATTTGGTGAAAACGGTTGTTAGAGTGAGCTCAATTATTAATTTTTGGAATCATTTCTTGTAAGTTTTTGCAGTGCAATATTATCTAAACGTAAGTAATGTTTTATAATTGATTGGTTTTGATAAATGTAATGTGTAAATTTCAATTTGGTAAATAGTACGCCTCAATAACCAAAAAAAAATAAATTTTAGTATGGGCAAGTCTTTAGACATATCCCCAAGAAAATGTAGGGAAATACAGACCTTACTACTCCACTCTACGCGTTCCCAGAGAGAGGTAGCAGAACTTACAGGTGTTTCGAAATCAGTGGTAAACCGAATTAAAATAAAGACAGATAAAAAACTGCCTCTAGAAGCGGACCGAATTGGTAAAAGTGGCAGAAAAAAGATCACCACTCCTCGTACCGACCGTAAAATCAGAGACATCTGTCTTCAAAATCGTAAAAAGAGTGTGGCTCGGCTGACTACAATGATAAAGGACGAGGGCATCAACATTTCTAAAAGGACTGTCCAGAGGCGCTTGGCCGAAGAGAACCTGACTGGTCATCGCCCAACCAAAAAACCACGCCTGACTTTGGCAATGAAGAAAAAGCGACTGCAATGGGCCAGACAACACCGAAATTTGACTGTTGAGGACTGGAGTCGAGTAACTATGATTTACAAATTATCTTGTGATATTAGTAATAACGATTTATGATTATGTAAATATTTTACAGGTCTGCTTCTCTGACGAGTCAACTTTTCAAATTATGGTTGATAAAAGCTCATTCGTCCGCCGACGCCCAGGGGAGCAGTTCCATCCTGACTGCCTTGTGGAGAGAGTTAAACACCTTGTTAGCATCATGGTATGGTCTGTAATCTCAGCCAAGGGTATGGGACGCCTCTACATGGTGGAAGGGACCATGAGGCAAGACTAATACAAGCGAGTACTGGAAAGTCGGCTCCTACCTCAGGTTGAAGAATGGTTCCCTGGTGATGAGGAGTATGTGTTTATGCACGACTCAGCACCTTGCCATAAAGCCAGGAGTGTTACTGCATTCCTGGCTGACCAAAACGTGAGGGTTTTGCCATGGCCGGGGAATTCCCCTGACTTGAACCCGATTGAAAACCTCTGGGAACTGACAAAAAGGGAGGTCGCCAAAGAAGTAGTCACCACCAAGCGGCAATTAATTGAAACACTTATAAGAGTGTGGCATCACAGCCCCAATCTCCAGCAGAACGCAACAGACTGCATAGAGAGCATGCACCGACGCTTGAAAGCCGTTATTGCAGCTAATGGTGGCGTTACAAAATATTAAGATTTTTCTGAAAATTTTCTGTCATCACTTTTTGTGAAAAAATAAATACTTATGACTAAGGAATATGTTGTTTTCTTGTTCTAATATAACACCCTAATAAATAACAACATAACTACAAGACCTAACACCCACTATTTGCTCACAAAATTAATTTAAACTTGAAAATTCAAAAAACAAGTACTGTCCCTAATAATTTGGCAACCCACTATATATATATATATATATATATATATATATATATATATATATATATATATATATATATATATATATATATATATATATATATATATATATATATATATATATATATATATATATATATATATATATATATATATATATATATATATATATATAGATATATATATATATATATATATATATATATATATATATATATATATATATATATATATATATATATATATATATATATATATATATATATATATATGATAAGGTTTGTAAAGAAATCCGTTTACAGGATGATGTTTTTATTTAAAATAAAATTAGTAAAAGCTACTTAAAAAGTAGCGAAGGAAATCCCAGCTTGTATTGGGAAATGCTTATGTTTGAATGAGATATACTTACGGATGTGCACGACTTTCGACGGTGCAATGTAAGTTTAAAGGTCCTTTTGCAGTCGACTGACGATCACTATTCATCCATATATCTCATAAATAGGGCTTATCCTTATGCAACACAAAATGCCTTCAATTGAGACGACTTAAGCGAAAAAACAAAAAATTAAACTATTGATCACTTCGGCAGAGCCGTTTTCCAAATGAAAGTGACATTACGAAATAATTCAAATTTCGAATGCTACCAACATTTAAAATATGATACAATTGGCTGAGTTTGTTATCAACGAGCCATTAAATCGAAATAAAAATAAAAAAACCTCCATATGCTCGATGAAATGAAAGAAGAAACTTCAATCTTAATTTCTGGCAGAGGAGTTTATAAAAAAGATTGTATAATGTTATCAAAATAGGGTAAACCTATATAAAATTGTATAATATAAAAAAATTGTAAAGAAATATTGTAGAAAACAGTATAATATTGTTATATTTGATAAGGTTTGTAAAGAAATCCGTTTATAGGATGATGTTTTTATTTAAAATAAAATTAGTAAAAGCTACTTAAAAAGTAGCGAAGGAAATCCCAGCTTGTATTGGGAAATGCTTATGTTTGAATGAGATATACTTACGGATGTGCACGACTTTCGACGGTGCAATGTAAGTTTAAAGGTCCTTTTGCAGTCGACTAACGATCACTATTCGTCCATATATCTCATAAATAGGGCTTATCCAATTGAAGGCATTTTGTGTTGCATAAGGATAAGCCCTATTTATGAGATATATGGATGAATAGTGATCGTTAGTCGACTGCAAAAGGACCTTTAAACTTACATTGCACCGTCGAAAGTTGTGCACATCCGTAAGTATATCTCATTCAAACATAAGCATTTCCCAATACAATCTGGGATTTCCTTCGCTACTTTTTAAGTAGCTTTTACTAATTTTATTTTAGATATATATATTTATATATATACATATATATATATATATATATATATATATATATATATATATATATATATATATATATATATATATATATATATATATATATATATATATATATATATATATATATATATATATATATATATATATATATATATATATATATATATATATATATATATATATATATATATATATATATATATATATATATATATATATATATATATATATATATATATATATATATATATATATATATACATATATATATATATATATAACATAACAGTTCAGTGAAACCAAAATCTTTGAATACTAACAATAAGAAGTTGTAAAATTATATTAAATTACAATATATTATTAAATTAAATAATTACAATAATTAATTAAATTAAATTACAATATATATGCTAAATTAAAATAATATGAAAGGCGTGATAATCAATCAAGATAGGTAAATAAATAAATAAAAATAAATAAAAAGGTAATTGTATGAATTAACTGAAAAAAACGACATATTAAACAAATCTATATAATTACGTATATAATAAATAAGATATATTGCTCATATATATCGACTATATTAGGAAACATTTCTTCTGCAATATAGAGAGTAAAAGATTGTGATACGCATATAACTATAGCGAACATTTAGTTTAAATAAATATAGTATGTAGGTCAGGAATATATGAATATAGTATGCTGAAACTGGATTTCGTAGCCGAAGTCGTCAGTACAATTATTGCGCTGCCAAAACTGGCTTCTATACCCACTCAATAACTAATTTCAAAAATCGCGAAACCGTTTTTTAAAATACATTTTTATGGTCTAGGTTTTATGTTTTCAAAACATCATTTACTTTCGAACTACCTACGTCAGTTTCCAAGGTAATATTTTTAAAAAAGTATTGAATTTCAAACTCCGCTACATCCATGACAAACGGTTTTGACACGAGGCGGTTGGCGTTTTGCCCAAACCTGCCCTTAGCCGAGAAACGAGCCGCGCCGCCTGAGGTGTCGCAATGGAACCCAGCCGAGTTCGTCCGCCGGCTGAGAGAGGGCGCTCATAGATTTTATTTATGAAATTAATATTCAGATAAAATCAGTCCTTGGCTATTTGTCGGGAAAGACGGTCACACAACCGATTTTTTTCACAATCGTTACAGATAGATAAAATACAGAACGCCAACCTTGCTCGATTCACTTTCACGACAAGGTCGTCGATGTACGGACATGCGTGCCCGTTATAAAAACCGGTAAAGCCGCGTCGCGCCCGCACACCGTCCCGCACCGACCGGCGAGTTAAGTGTCAACTCGACGAGACCGAGACGTGGACCCACCTCAAAGTTCCCAAACACTCGTAAATCAGTAAAGCGTCTGGGTATACGCGTCCCTTTTCAGCCGCCTCGATAAGAGAGGGAAGAGAGAGGTCGCGGCGCGTTTGACAGGGCGCTTGCGCCGACTCTGGAACAGGGGTGCCGAAATTAACAGCTGTTTCCGATTCTAATTTCATAGATTTCATATCAGTTCGTTTCATTTCTTTCAGAGAGAGCGACAAAATACAAAGTACACTTTTTGTATGCAAGACGTGCTTTCTTGGACAATATCTTCCTATATAAAATTTTCAATAACCATATTAATTCTGCACCCCTGTTGGCCAAAATTCTTTTTAAAATTCCTCGATCTCCCTCTTCTCGTTCAAAAGATACATTTTATATACCCTCTTTTCACACGAACTATGCGGAAAATACCTTTTTCAGACGGTCATGTTTACATTACAATAAAGCTTCGAATGACCTCGACATATTTTCCGACACGTTGGTTAGTTTTAGAAAAAAAATTGGCGATTTGTTGTTGCATTAGCTTATAGTTTAATTTGTTTTTAAGTAAAACTTTTTGTTTTTTGGTTGAATTAGTTTGGTTTGGTTGCTTGGTTTATTGTTATAAGTTTATAAGTTATTAGTGTAATTTTCCCTTTGCTACTATTTATAATGTTTTGAAGTAATTAATGGTAATATGGGTCTATTTGTATTATGTATTATTTTCACACAAATGTATACGACTCTTTTTACCTAAATAAAGAAAAAATACATTTTTAAAAAAATGATTAAAAGACAACATTTTATTTACAATAAGTAATAACAATAGATGAATTGTCATAACCGGACCGGCAAGCCAAGATCGTTTGACCTGGCGCAGAAAAGTAAGGAGACCGACCCCAAATAATGCAAATAGGAGAGGACGAAGAAGAAGAAGAAGGTAAGATATCACCTACAACGGGCGAACTTGCCACCCCAGGAAGGTAAAATCTCTGTTCATTTTGATAATACATATCATAAGCATAGTCAACTACACTCGGGAGCAATAGATCCGGGGCACCAACATAAACCTTAACATCTAGGAAACTAACAATGCTAGGTTAAAGTAAAGAAAAGAATATAATACATTTTAGTATATTCACCGATATTTATTAGTTATATCTTGACTTATAAACTGAACGATCAAAGTAACATTAAAAAGATAAAATTATGAACCAATACAACTCTAACCATTTCAATTCTAGATGTTTAAAAGAGATGTTTTCGCACAGCCCTGAGACGCGGGCGGTCGCCTAGCAACCAGATCACTCTCACTGGTGGCCTTCATAGTAGGGGGTGTAAGGGGTGGCAATACACAGACACAACCCATATACATACATACACTGCTGAGAGAGGCTGGATAAAGTTCAATGAACAATTTGATGCAATGCAGATGTGAGAGGGGTTGCCAGGCAATACGAAATTGAACGAATTAATAAATGTAATGATGATGATGACAGATGTAGTTGAGGATGCTTAGAGGGGAGAGAAGTTGGAATGCGAGGGTTTGTTAAGGTGGTTCGAAACGTCTCTTTTTGTTGCGGATTGTTTTATTTATCAAGGAAAACATACAACGCTACAAAAAGAATACAGTTACATTAAATATAAAACATTTCTGGCCTATGACATGTTTTCAACAATGGATTGGTTGAATTATCTCCAATACGCGCAGTGCCTACAATAGGGGATGGGGGAGGAAAAAGAAAGGAAAGGGTGTTGATAGAATATACGAGTACATACTGTCATTAGGAAAAAAATGGATTCTATTAAATAAGACGGAATATTAGACTTATGATACGTATATTGTTTATCAAAATATATGCCCTCACAATTTATACATTTTTGCATTCTCTGGAACCACTGTAAAGAACAGTTTTATCAATCTTCCTTGGGGACCTCTTCAATCTTCCATCGAATACTCCGGTATTCATGGAGTGCAAAGCTTCCGTGCCTTCAGATACATATTTTATGCAAAATCTTTTGCACGTGACTCATTCCAATGCCTAATACATATTGAGTTGTCCACTGCAACGGGCGAACCCGTCACCACAGGACGTTTTAACGATTAGTCGCTCTATCGACCTGCAGTGAGCGTAGAAGACTTTGGACATAACAATCCGACGTCTAGCTACGCCACAACCCGTAAGAGTCCAACGCCTTACCGCGAGATAGCCAGGAATACACCCGGCGGCTCGAGACACTCGCGCCCTTACTTCCAATTGTGACCAGATTTCTCCGGTCTCTCGATTGGTTCCGAGTTCGAGGTCGCTTGCGCGGTCCTCTCCCTTACAAAGCGGTGAAACGGTGTATACCGAATCTATCGCGGACCAAGGCGTCCTTTGCCCAGCTCTGAACCGGGATCGGATGGCCAATGGTCATTTCAAGAGCAGTCGCCGTAAGGTACGCAACCACCCCCGCTCTATAGGAAACAATACAGTTTCCAGACTCCACCGACTGTTAGTCGGAGTGCACAATCGATTGGCTTGCGCCGCACGGTGCGCAGACCGTCCAGGAGCGCCAGAGGTTTGATTCCCAGGGGAAACTGATTCCAGAGTCCTACCCAGGTTCGCACCCCGTGCGTGGAGGCCGTCGGATGGGTGTTGACCCGTGAGTGTGACCGACCCTGAACACATGGGTCATCGTGGCCAACTCATCATGGGCCCGTTAGCTCCCTAACGGCCAAATACAGTACGAATTTGTTGACAATTATTTTTTTGTCAGTCTTAATTAATTGACGTGCGGTATCAATATTAGAATTGGTAACTACAAATCGTCCAATAATATCCACAGCTACGACCTCCGCTATATATTTATTTGTGTATAAGCGATCAGCAAATAACCAATGAAATTCAATCATAAGCGTTTTAAGAGTCTAAGAAATAATCAACATAACATGGCCCGGTGGCATAAAGGTTAGGTCGCCTGATCTTACGTTGTAAGGTCCCGGGTTCGATTCCCGGCTGGGTCACCATTTTCCGTTGGGATCATTTTCAATTCTGTCGATCGAATGCAATAACAAGACACACACTTACACACATGTTACACGCATACATACATACATATAAACACGTCATAGTAGGTTTGGTTGTAAGAAACTGTCCTGTGACACGTCCTGTGACACGTCCTGTGACACGAACTGTCCTGTGACACGCCCATTGTGAAATTTCGCAATAAAGGGTAGAAACAAACAAACATAACAATATATTTTTTATTTTTTATTTTATTTAATACCCATTTTTTTAAAATACAGTTTTGTATAAAATCCAGCCAAGCCTAAGGCTTACCTGCTGGAGATTATAATAGGTGACTTTCAGTGCAACTTTAGTGGCCATTTTGACCATATTATAATATATCTGCTACCTTAGTCAGGATTAGTCGGCACAGAAAGCCACCCCCTTGATAATATTTACATAAAAAGATGAACGTACTTAATGCTAATAAAATAAAGTATGAATCTTATTCGTATCATTTACACGTGTGTTTCACTTTCACTTATTTTAAAGCTAACTATTTTTAATTCTTTTTTTTTTGTTTTTTTGTACATTTTTTAAATTTAGAGGAATTTGGTTGAATATATGAGGGATTAGCCAATTCAATCTTCTTTTGCCATAAAGGTTGCGAAAGGGAGGGGAAGGAGGGATTTAAAAGTAATCGAAGTGTAATAAAGATAATATTAAAACAGTCCAAGAATAAAAACATAGAAAATGATGTGATTAAAACGTCCATAATATAATCTATAAAATATTTCATATATCCAAGAAATTGGAAAATTGCCTAATATAAAATAATGTACTGAACAGTGATGTTTTAGGTATAATCTTTAAAAATCGATTACTTGTTTTCCTTAATTTTTTGAAACATAAAAGCAGTTATTGTAGCTTAAATATAGAAGTTGGATATATGCTGTCTTTGACTTTTTAATGATTTCTTTAAGGCTGATGTTCTTGTGATATATTATTTTCACATATGTCAAACGGTTTCTTCAGCGCACGCCGATAAAGCAACTCACTAGCTCATTTTCTCCGAATTGATTTAAAAATATCGTGATTTCTTATGGATAACTAATATCTATCACAACAAAATATAGCATATAGCACTCGTCGATAAAGGAGCTTTCTATTACTAAAAGATTTTTTTGCAATCGGATAAGTAGTTTCAGAGATTACCCCGTACATACAAACATACAAACTTACAAACAATACTTCTTTATAATATTAGTAGATATTAATAATATACTCTTTATTTGAACTTAAATAATAATACTAATATTAATTACTATAATTAATAGTAAAAATATACTCTTTATTTGTACTTATGATACAAAAAGGCGAGCTTATTGCCACATGGCAATGTCTTACAACTAACCTAATCACAGTGGTACATGCTTGCATTGTGGAAATAAAGATGATTACTTTTAACTGCATAAAATACAGACCAGTAAAGGTATTTAAAACTAAGAATGCCCGAGGAGAGAATATTGGGAGTGCAAGAGGAGAGAAAGGGTCACTTCTTAGAAAGGTAGTATGAGTCTTAAATGATGGTAAAGAAGGCGAGTTTCGTATATTTGCCGGTAGATCGTCCCAGAGTCTTGCACAATGGACACAGAAAAAGTAGGAATAGAAATCAGTATTATGACACGGATTTTTTAGTAAACTGTCAGAGGCTGACCGAAGACAGTGGGAAAATGGTTCACAAAGCTCGTGGACGGATATAGGATGGTGTTGATTGGGAGAGTACACAATAGAGAAGAGCAAGTATATGAACGTTTCTCCTTTATCGTACTAGCAGCCACTTTAACTGTGGCCTATATTCGGACACGTGATCATACTTAAGTAGACCGAAGATGAATCGTATGTATACATTTTGCAAACGTTCAAGTTTGTTGAGTAGTTTCTCTGTTAAAATTGAGATAATCCACACCTGCATAGTCAAGAAAAAGTAAGAGGAGAGACTGCGCAAGAGATTTGTTTGTGGCAGTTTATCCAGGTGAAGCAGAAGGAAGGTGGAGAAAACAGGGCGGCAGATAGTTTATCGAGTCTACAGGTGGCCTTCAAACACGCCCATAAACGCCACTACAGCCATTACACATAATTGCGCCTTCAAAAGCAAATGCTTCCTTCCTGCCGCCCAGGTGGCAGTCACACCCGTCTGTCTGTCTGGCTTTTAACGATAATGAATTTTCGAAATTAAATGGTGCTGACAGACGTACGTCTGCATGCAATGACCGCCTTGCACGCAACCTGAACCAAAAGCGCATTTCGTTGATTGCAACTTGATAGGGTTACCAGACGTCGAAAGTACAAAGAGCAATGGCAGGTTTTGGGTGTGAATCTAAACTAATATTATAAAGAAGTAATGTTTGAAAGTTTGTATATTTGTATGTCCGGTAATCTCCGAAACTACTCATGCGATTCTCAACTCAAAAATTCTTTCACTAATGGAGAGCGTTATTATCGCCGAGTGCTATAGGCTATAAATACTATAGGCAATGTTATAGGCAATAAATTGCGACAAATATTGGTTTTCAATACGAAATCACGATATTTGTATCGTCAGACAAAAATAAACTGTTGAGCTGTATTATCGGTGTGCACTCACGAAACGGATGATATATGTGAAAACAATATAATAATATGACAAAAATCTCGGCTGTAAAGAGATATATAAAAAAAGTCGGCGACAGCATAAGTCCGACTCTTATATTTAAGCTACAACAACTACATTTATGTCTCATAAAAAGAGAAAAATAATTAGGCAGTGTTTGTTGAAGATATTAGATATGTTGAAGATAGATGTGTTGAAGATAGAATCCTTCTTAAAATAAATTAATCCATTATCACGGATGTCAAATAGAGTTCAAATTAGCCATTTACTGTAAGTTTTTAGGTGAATCTTGAAATTAGTGACGCGTGCAAGCACCTCGAAATACCTAGGTCAGCGTACAGCGAAAGGCGACGCGTGTGGCGAGGAACAAGACTCGTACGTATACGAGATAAACTCTTACGTCTACGTCTACAGATCTGAGGGGACGTCTTGTACTATATATCAAAAGGTAGCGTCTAAAAAGGCAAATAAACGTCACCCTATTTAAATTACCAAATCGATTCGAAACATTACGCGAAGCGAAGCCGCGGGCAATAGCTAGTATTTTAATAAAATTATAAGCTGTTATTATACTTCACATTTTGCTTTCTTGGCCCACCCCAACCAGGAGGGAAAGTGTTGTAAACGCGAAAAAACTTTTTTTCGAGATGGAGACGAATACGTATTTTCATTTTGAGCCCCTTGAGACGATAAGGACCAGTTCCAGATTGAAGTCTGTCTCTGTGTTCCTCTACAATTAGCGCCCAAACGCTTAATTCGATTATGCTGAAATTTGGTATGCAGGTATCTGTTGGTCATGGAAAGAGTCAAAAAGTTGTGGTTGAAATCGGTTTATCAGGGGTCGTACTAGTCATATTTCAACCGCAAAATGTTGGACTTACAGACTTGAATGTGCTATCCTATTGGCTTTTCGCCGGTCGGTATAATTGCGCAAACGATTGCATTTTCACTATCCGCGCTCATCGCCGAGTAGCCCTTTCAACCGGGTCAACCAAGGACGTATCCAGGGGGGGGGGGTACACAGGGGACTAGTGTCAGGCACGTATCCAAGGGGGGTGGTGGGAGGGTAGTTGGGATTTCACCCCACGAAATCTGGCGAATTTTCGTTTCATTGCACGGGCAAATTCAAATTTGGTGGGTGCCGCGCGTGTTGTTTTGTGTGTCATGAAACGAAACTGTCCCCCTCAAAAACTGAATGCTTCCCCCCCTCCCCGAAACTGAAGTCTGGTTACGTGCCTGGGGTCAACCTCTTTTCCGAAAGTTCATCACGCTCAAAATCTTTTCTTGACGGAAAGGTTTTTGTGTGATACAAACGATTTTTCAGAAAATATTTGTACGTTTCGGTCAACTCTTATTGCCCTAGATCCACTCTTATTGCCCCAAACCTCGGTGTCCATATGGACGACAACCTCTCATGGCGGCCACATATTCGAGAAATGTGACGCAAACTCTTCGGCCGATGTCATTCGCTGAATAGGCTGAAAATTATCCTCCCGGAGGAGAGCAAGATTACGATTTGTCAGTCTGCTCTCCTCCCCCTTCTGGATTATGGAGATACCAATTTCAACCAAGTTCTACACATTTGTTTGATTTTAGCAAACGTAGTTCTATTACAAAACAATAATCTATATATAAAGTATTATAATATATACAAATGCCTCAATATATACAACATGTAATGACCAATTTTTCTATGACAATTTCCTCATATAAATTGAAATACAAATATTTAGCTTTCAGAATTTCTCAGTTTGGCTTCGATCTGTGACAGGAATATTTTATGATGTCTCAAAACATTAAATGCCGATTTTGTTTTACTATAGTTCAAAAAAAATGGGAGTAACGATTGAATGAGCGTTATAAAACAGTAATAATTTTACGTAATTTGCATAGCAATTTTTTTTTTTTTTATGGTTCAAAAATGTTATGTGTCAAGCTAGGCGGTAATAGTTTTAGTGCTGTGATGAATTTTACCTGTGTGGTTCCTCGAGGGGAGCCAGTTTGAGTTTGAAAATAAAAACAGCTGGCAACCCAACTTAAGCCATGCAAAGAAAAACTTCGTAATAGTATTTTTGTCGGCACGCTTTGGCTGCCTTGGTCGTAAAAATATTGACCACTATCTTTTAATACCAATATCGCTATAACAGTATCTTACGTAATAATAACGTAATAGTTATATTGATAGTGTATCTCTACTTAATTAGTAATTGGAGTAATCAACTGAGAATGTTACGAAACGATGACGGTTTCTTTGCTATCTGTTGAACGCTACGATTTTTTTTATGTATTGTCGTAAGTAGACGAAATATAAGCTGGCGTGTTTGTTATTTGAACTTCAGCACCTATCGCCAAAAGTATAAAATCCCTGATATGCCTGGACTATATCGTCTTGATCTGAATCGTTATTATTTTTTTTAATTTTTTATTTAATTTGTTTATTATTCTAGTATATTTAATTATATAATTATATATTGAATGTGTGTGTTTCGTCAAATATGAAACACGAAACTTTTAATAAAATTATTACATAGAATAAATATAATAATTTTATAGTGCAACAAATAAGAAAATCTTATTTGTAAGTGTGTAGTAATTTTGTAAGTGCTACATTTTTTTTCTACTCTTTATTTCACAATAGGAGGTTTTATTATTATACGACAATCTCTTACAACCAACCATACTATGACGTGTTTATATGTACTCGTATGTGTGCGTGTAACATGTGTATGAGTGTTCTGTTGTAGTTTGTGTGTAGTATGTTATTGCATTCGCTCGACAGAATTGAAATGCATTTCCATTAATTTTACTCCAACGGAAAATGGTGACCCAGCCGGGAATAGTACCCGGAACCTTACGTAATAAAAATAATTATAAATACATTAGTTTTTAATGGTTTTTATTGGTACTCGTGTTTTTTTCCTTTAATAAACCTACTTGTTTATTTTACGGCTAGAAAAAATGTAAAGTAGTGGAGGGAGCCTTCATCCTCGTTACTAAAAAAAATGGTTCCAGTGGAAAATTGAAGAAAATGCCTGTCCCCGTACTTACTTACATATATTATGGCATATATGATGTAATTACTGTATATCTAGCTACATTTGTATTATAGCTACATTATAAATCGGTTTATTTATTTGGGGGCATTGCCTTGACCATATTGCAGAACTACATAGTTTCCAAGAACATTATTTTTTTTTTTAAATGTAACATTATTTCTGCTTAAACATTTCTTTAATTAGCTTATTATTATAGGACCATATTTCTTCTTCGTTTAGGCAATTACAATTAGGGGGCGGTAAGTTCAGCAGTGCATCTAGAGCTGCTCCAGGAGTGGAGACTCGAAATATTGGACTTAAAATACGGTAGACGGGTGCCTTGTTGATACGAAATCATGTTTTGAAAATTCTATTAAAATATCTCGTATAGAAGCGACACAAATAATATTTAAAGTGTGTCATATATAATAAATTATCAATCACTTTTGGAAAAATACCATTTCAATACCACGAAAAAAGCTACTAATATACTACGAATCGGCGCGTAGTGCGGAAGTTGGGTTGGCGAGCGGAGGGGTGGGGTTGTCTACTGTCTGGGAAAGTTGGGGTTATATAACCGTTTTTTTTTCAATGTTAAACAAACAACTATCAACAAATATAGGAAGTTTGGCAAAGAAATCTAACAGCGCCCGCGCTGTCTCTGATGCCACGTTGGCAAAAAAGTCTAATCATGATTCTGAATTGAACCAGTCCTCTTTCATAGAGAGTGCATAGCACATACTCAATTTCATATTACCTGCATCGTCTGCCGGCGTAGGGCGGTCTGCCGCAGACCGCAATAATAATAAACCAACGTTTATACAGGGTGGGCCTAAATAAAATTTCTATATATTTTCAGCCTTAGAAATGAACGCATTGTAAATTTTTAACAACGCTGTTTAAAAATAATGCGAGAAATAAACGTCGTTTAAGCTTAACCGAGCGTTGAACAGATCTTGGCAATGTATGACTCTTAAACTGCCGTTAACCATCGGACGGGGCTAGTTTAAGGGAATTTTAGAATATATTACTTTAGGCCATGCCTCATCATCAATTGGCAAGCCGAATATTAATGGCGAGAAGATTATGCTGTGTATTTGGTGGGACCAACTAGAATTGTCAACTACAACGGGCGAGCCCGTTACCTCAGAAAGTTTTAACGATTAGTCGTTCTCCCTGGAGTGAGCGCAGAAGACTTGGACAAAACAGTCCACCGTCAAGCTCCGCCACAAACCCGTAAGAGGCTAACGCCTTAACCGCGAGATAGCCAGGAGTGTTACCCAGCGGGCTTACACTGACGCCCTTACTTCCAATTGCGACCAGATTACTCCAGTCTCTCGATTGGTTACGAGTTCGAGGTTGCTTGCGCGGTCCTCTCCCTTAAGAAGCGGTGAAACGGTGTATACCGAATCTATCGCAGACTACGGCATCCTTTGCCCGGCTGTCCACCCAGGATCGGGTAGCCGATGGTCGTTTCAAGAGCAGTCGCCGTAAGGTCCGCAACCACCCCCACTCTGTAGGCCCCCCGACTGTTAGTCAGAGTGCACAATCGATTGGCTTATGCCGCACGGAGCGCAGACCGTCCAGGAGGGCCAGAAAATTGATTCCTAGGTGAAACTAACCCTAGGGCCAGAGTCCTACCCAGGCTCGCACTTCATGCGTGGAGGCCATCGGATGGGTGTTGACCCGTGAGTGTGACCAACCCTGAACTGACCAACTCAGCAATGGCCCCTAACTCCCTGGTGGGATCAGCTGGCTGTGGTGTATTATGAGCTGCTACAATCAAACGAAAGGATCACAGGGTAAATCTACCGACGACGATGCGTTTGAGCCGAGCATTGCGAGAAAAACGGCCGTTATACGCCGACAGACACGACAAAGTTATCAAAGTATCAAAGTTTGCAACATGATAATGCTTGGCCACATATTGCGTCGCCCGTTAAAACGTACTTAGAAACGCTCAAATGGGAAATCCTACCCCACCCGCTGTATAGCCCAGACATTACTCCTTCCGGGGACCGATTACTATCTCTTTCGATCGATGCAACATGGCCTGGCTGACCAGCACTTCTCCAATTACGATGAAGTCTAAAATGGATCGATGCATGGATAGCGGCCAAACAGCCGGCCTTTTTTCATGATGGGATCCGTAAATTACCAGAAAGATGGGAAAAACTAGTGGCTAGCGACTGACAATACTTTGAACATTTAATGTATAACCAATTTTTCACGATAAAGCATCAATTCTAAAAAAAACCGCACGAACTTATTTATACACGTATACTATTACTATTTCTGTGACTATGTTAATCAAAATAAAAAACTATATATAATAACTTGATGCTGTGATTATATGAATTATATATTTTTGATTAATTTACTTATTTTAAAAAAAATGTAGGAATTATTTTTACACAATGATTTTGCGTCACTCCTAACTAGGTAGTGCCTTTTCCTAAGAAAACGTCAATTTTATATGATATCAATTTAAAACTTTTATGAAAAAGATGTTAGGAAATTGTTGTATATTTAAAAAAAAAAATAAGTAAAATAAACAAAATACATAATCATAAAATAACAAAATAATCATTAAATAATACAAGTAGCAGAAAATAAATATAAAATAAATCCAAATACAAAATATTATGTTATAAAAATAAAAAGCTGAATTCACTCTTGTTTACATATAGGTTATTTATATTGTTAGAGATGAAGGGTGTGTAAATGCTGTGTGTGTGTATTTAAGTTCAGTGTATTTTATTCTTTTTGTGTTTTTTAAGGTTTTAGTTATAATTGCCACTAAAAAGTTTTTCAGTCCTTAAATTATTCTTTTTTGTTTTTTGAATTCTTCTTTTGTAAACCAGTTTTTATTTTTTTAAATATGTATAATATGATATTTGGCCTTCTGTTTACTGTATATAAAACGTTTGCGCTGGAAAAAGTTGTCACTTAGTTGGGTTTCATGGGACTGATTATTCGGGGCATACTAGCCTGACGTAACTTGCTGTGGTTTTATTTATTTTGAAATTATATTTTATTCCCTTTTATATTGTAGATATAACCTAACGTTTCGTGTTACGCTTGTTGTAAGCTATGTATTATACATTGCCATAATAAAATAATTAAATAAATAAAACTATTATTAAAACGAGATAACTATCAAGTTTGTTTATTTGTTGTGTTTCTTCTCGTTATTGTGAAATTTCATAATAAGCGGGTTTATTGTCATACGACAATCTCTTCCAACCAACTCTACTACGAAGTGTTTATATGTATGTGTGCGTGTAACATTACATTACATTACATTTTCGTCGTGTCCAATTGACGGCTAAAGACCGCTCTTGGACGTGTCAAAATAATTGTATTTGAAGTAGTTAGTAATTTGAAAAGATACGTAGTAAAATTATTCATCGTAATATTCAAATTGTCAGTAAAATGTTAAATAATCAAATTAAATCTACGTTATGCATTTTAAACTAAAAGTACATATATAAGACCATATAAAATAATCAGACAATAAGGCTCTACCTGTTTTAAGTAATTTAAATAGGCACAATATTTGAAAAATCATGGCCCTCAAATTCGGCCATATAACAAGGACGTATATGGGGGGGGGGGGGGGCGGGGACAGGGTACGTGTTCTCCGCAGCTTTAGCCTAGGCTCCGCGACTTATGTACCTAGTGTTAGACACGAATCCAGGGCGGTGGGGATAATTGGGATTTCACCCCTTGAAATCCGTCGTATTTTCGATTCATTGTACGGGCAAATTCAAGTTTGATGGGTGTCGCGAGCGCTATTTTAATTAATGTTCCCCCAGCCCCCCCCCCCCCCCCCCAACTGAAGTCTGGATACGTGCCTGGCGTGCGACATGTGTGTAAGTGTGTGTCTTGTTGTTGCATTCGATCGACAGAAATGAAATGCAATTCCGTTAATTTTATCCCAACGGAAAATGGTGACCCAACGGGAACCGAACTCGGAGCCTTACATTGTAAGATCAGGCGACCTAACCGCTATGCCACCAAGCCGTGTCAAGTCTCGCCTCGTCTCATGCTTATCACTATCTGGTTCCCGTTTTGTGGTAGAGCACCTCGTTTCAAATACGGCCCTGGCGCTATTATAAATATGGTCAGGTGTGCGGTGCGGAACACATCCGCTACGATACCGACGGCGGACGAAATCGAAAGTTCCGGCGAATACGGCTATGTGGACGAAGGAAAGAGACGACAGGACGATCGAAGCGGATGTCTGGGCGGAACGCTATTCACATATCTACAGATACACGACCACGGGAATGTACAGAATGAGCTTAAATAAAAACCCAAATGTTATTTGCTAATAGCTTTTAATGATATCAACGGACAGCAG
This sequence comes from Micropterix aruncella, assembly GCA_944548615.1. Taxonomy (NCBI): domain Eukaryota; kingdom Metazoa; phylum Arthropoda; class Insecta; order Lepidoptera; family Micropterigidae; genus Micropterix; species Micropterix aruncella. The sequence continues at coordinate 16,231,076 of OX155970.1, read as the reverse complement.
ATTGAGCAAGTTACTGGCATTATCTCTGGGCGATCTCTAGTATTAGCTCTTCACATTAATTGTCCGGAACAATTTTTGTTGTTGTATTGTATGTTAAAAATGCCTCTTCCAAGAAGCACAGAAATCAAGAAACTGCATTGTCGTAACGTTTATATCCACAGCCTTCTGTCGGCAATGTTTGTATCGCAAATGCAGCAACATTCCTTAATGTCCTTGAAAAGGGCAAGAAGCAAAAAATGTTAAAATTCACTGTAAAAAAAATGAACAAATGTGTTTGGGTCTCTAATGACCCACTGGGCAGAAATGGGTTAACATTGATTATATATCTTAAAGTCGCACGAAAGTCTCTTTCCCCTTCTATATTAACGAGATGTCGCATTTCTCGAGCTTACAGAGGAGTTATCCACCAAGGTTGAGCGTCTCCAAAGTGTCTGCATTCGTTATAATATCCATGTCCTCAAAAAATTTGAGAGAGAAGCTGACTGTCGACCCAGGAGAAAAGATACTTAAGAGTTTTAGTCTGCTTTTCAGGATAATATCTTGGAGGTCGTCGATCCCTATTGTATCACCCGCAGATTTACTGCACTATCTGCTCATGGACGTCCTCTGAGATAAGAAGATAACCTGCTACTCTCTATCCCTGGTCACAGCAGTGATTTCTTTGTATTCTCTTTCACCGTGCGTGAAGCCCGTCCTTGGAATGATTTGCCGAAAAATTTGAAAACATGTTTTAAAAACAGACTCAGAGAACAATTGAAATCTTCCACATAAATTCCATTTCCCCTCCCATCGGAGTCCTTTTTAAACCTTTGCGTCCTTAAAGGCTTTCCTATTTTTGGTGGCAAATCCTGTGCCCAAAAAGAGTTTAAAATATATATTTCTTTATCTCTTTTTTTTAAATTGTATTTTTCAAATTCTTTATAGATTAGCTTTTACTCGCAAACAATATTCACACAATAGTATAGGTTAGCTATAAGATATTGCCCGCAGGCAATAAGCCTTTTCTGACGAATAAAGTGATTATTATTATAACTACGATTCGGCAACCAGGATTTTACTACCAAACACAACGTGTAGGTAAATCTTCTATTATCATATTCAATATGGCGACTTTCGTGGTATAACAGTATGGTGGCGCACTGAAGATAGCGCTCTAAATACGTCTATAGGGTATACAATAATAATATAAAAACCGAATTGTTAAATCACAGCTCTTATTATTTTAATATTATATACATGAGGATGACAATTTTTAATTTGCTATATAGGTATCAATGCGTAATAATGACGAACTTAAGTCCAGTCCAGATAGACTAATAGATGACATTCTATCTCTCCGTTTTATTTATGTGTCTTAACCATTCTACCTATACGAACGTACGTGATATGTTCAACGTACAACAATACGTTCGCAATAAACCCGTACCATGTAGGTAAATACAAAAAGGGTAATAAATGGGTCTATAAGGGGAATTGAATTTAAATGAAGAAAAAAAACCATTTGAATGAAAAAACTTAACGTTTTTTTACCTACTTTTGTAATAATAACCCAAAAGTAGGGCGGTTAATCAGCCTATATAAAATGCGATATATGGCACTAATAATTGAATGTTATTATTGTTATCATTGGTTAAATTATTGGGTTTTTATAATCAATCACGGCTTAATAAAAACCATTCATTATTAAAGTTATTATAGATGGCCCAATAAAGTGCTATTAGTTTGGCCGTCAAATGCTTTTAGCGCCGCCTGCATTTCGCCGGCGCAGAAACGTTGCTAAATCGTACTACGGAGTTGAAAAATCTAATGCCATATATAATCAATGGTTATACGAAGTTTGTTTTTTGATATATCACATTCGAGAAACTTTCAGTTTAGCTTAAGTATAAGATAATACGTTTTAGCTGCTATCTAATCAACTCTATGACCTTTGATAAGATCAGTTCTCTGTAGATCGTCAGATAATGCCGTATCTCCATCGCATTTTGTCTATCTATTGTATTGGATCACAACGGTTCTAAGTGGTCCTTTTAATTCCTTACCGTTTCGACATTCGTTGATTTTGTACAGTCTAATATATGTATTCAAATGGTGTTGCTCAAGACACGCGGTCATTAATCCAAGGCTGATGTCTGAAGACGCCATTATGCGTTTGACCTTAGTTGTAACTCGGTCGAGATGCTCTAAGATAAGTGGTTGTCGAGAGTCTTTTGTAAAGGATTCTCAAGATGCTGAGTATTCGGAGCATTCGCCTTCAACAATAAACTTTGAATATTTTCTGCGAACTGGTAGGACGTTTATTCAACTTTTAAGAAATGCGATAAAGTTAAGGGGGCCCAAAGCGGGCCCCTTAAGAAAAAGGTATTTTTTATAGGAATGACATACAGAAACTTATTTCTTATCTAGAGAAGCTTAATTGGAGGCTTTTGAATAATGTTTGGTAAAAAATGCCAGAACACTAAGAACATAAAAATATATGTCAAATTAACAAACTCCTACGAATGCTTTGCCCGCTTAAGGGTGGCCTAAAGCAGGTACGTGTTTTTTCGACCCTTTCGAAGTAGTTTTCATCAAGAACTAACCTCACCAGTTTGAGACAAATAGAAGTAAAGACAACCAAATCACAACCAGATAAACACTCAATAACGAATGGGTTGTAATAATAACATAAATAACACAAAAATGGAGTAAACACAAGTAAGATATCTCGAAATTTTGTTAAAATCCTATTAAAACTTAGTTTTTGCACAGATTCTAAACGCGTGCTCGCAGACGAACAGGATGACAACAGCAAAGTGACATTTATTTTATTTATTTATTTATTTATTTAGTAGTAACACATCTAGTAAAAAATTAATGTCATATTTGATTAAGATGTTAGCAAGAAATTGATGCGACATTATTTTTATGATTGACACAGTCGCCTAACTAGGCCTAGGCCGTATACACGAGGGTGTCCGTTTAGGCCCTATGCCCGCTTTAGGCCTCATTCCTCTATATAGCACATCACAAAATTACCAACATAAATTACTAATTAAAGTAAAGTACATTATACTGTCCATTTTTAAAAATATGTCACTGTCCATTTTTTAAAATATGAAAACTATTATTTAAAACTGACGAATTTAAAATCATATAAAACATTATTCTTTGATAAAGAAGAATTTAAAGTTAAATTAGAATAGACCAATAATTAAAACATGGAACAATAGCAATGACAGCAAAATACAAAAAAAAAACAACTTTTACATAGAAATAACATGTTTAGTCGAAAATATAAAATATTGTAATAATGGATGCTGGAATAAATTTATAAGAAGCCAATTTTGTAATTTCAAATAAGAATTTCAAATTGGGTGGTTTGCCCTCCAGTTTCGCCCGAGGTGTTCTACCGAATCCGCGATCTTCTGATTCCAACCGCCTTCGACTATAGGATTACAGCCGTGGTAGAAGCTCACAGCGGCCCTGACAGGTAGGAGTTGAATCGTGAGTTAAGCAAGCCAGATGACATAGAGTTTGGCCTACACCACCCAAGCTGCAAGGAACTATTAGGCACCAGTGAATACAGCATCAAAGAATGAGAGGCATACAAGAATGGAAGGCATCAAAGTATGGAAAAAATGAGAGGTATAAAAGAATGGACAAGCCAGCGATAAAGTTCTAAAAAGAACTATAAAATGGTCGAGTACTACAGGCTCTAGGACCAGCTGATGCATGGCCAAGTATTTAGCTGTGAAATGACGTCATAAATCGATTAACTGAAAGATTTAGTGACATCTAGTGAAAGGCATGTACCTTCATTTGCATGACTGAATCAGAATCCATATAGACCTATAATTTAATATGGTCAAAGTACATAATCATACGGAGCGATAGCGTCAACTCTTCACACTACGTAAACCCAAAAAAGCTGAATAAATTAACGGTCGCTGCTCGAATCGGTCAATGTCAGTCAACGAATAATCTGACGTAGTGACATATTGACGAAATCGACCGCAATAAATGACACTTTCTACATATACGACTGATCTATGCGGATATACTAAATGATTGTTTTCTTTGAATAGCGATTCGTGAATTCCATCATATGTGAATGCTCATTGCTCACGACTTTTGAATAATTTACACTTTTAATATTCTGCGGCGACATACATTTTTGAGAGAATAATAACACCCACGGAAGCCAAATATCAAGGGAAGTTGGACGATATCCGACTTTTCGCCATTTCTTTTCTAAACTATGCATATTTTAAAACGTTTGTGATAAATTTCTCCTCCCCCTTCTGGATTATGGAGATGTCGCGTTTCTCTACCTCACAGAGAAGTTTACCACCAAGGTTGAGCGTCTACAAAATGTCTGCATTCGATATATAAAACCTACATAGACTCAGAAATTTTACCACATCTCGGAGTACAGTGAGAAGCTTTACTGGCTGTCAACCCGCTTCCAGGATCTTGGAGGGCGTCGCTTCCGATTATCTCACCGGTAGATTTACTGCACCACGTCAGATTTACAGTCCTAGTCACAGCAGTGACTTCTTCTCATTCTCTTTCACCGCGCATATAGCTCGTCTATAGAATGCTTTGCCGAAAAATGAGAGATCCGCGCTGAGCATAACAAGTTTTAAATACTGACTCAGAGAACATTTAAAATCTTCCAAATAAATTCCCTTTCCCTCCCCATTCTACTCTTTTTATCTTTGCTTACTTATAGGATTTAGTTTATTTTGGTGTGGCATATTTTGTGCCAACAAATAGTTATTTTATTTGTACTCATTATATAAGTTTTATAACGGTTAAGTTAGTAATTATCCGCTAACAATGTTCACAAATTGGTTTATATTTAAAATATTACATGTAGGCAATAAACACACCTTTTCTGTTGAATAGAGTGTTATTTATTTATTATTATTTATTATTATACATAAATATTCCGGCTTATTTGATCAATCTGGTTAAAATTGAGGAAACTGTTAGCGAGTAATATATGTAAGTAAGGTGTGTTCGCGAATCCATGACGACTAGGATAACTCTGAGTAACTCTGCATGTGAAACTAAACAAAAAAGTTTAAAGAAAACAAATTGTTTTTACTTTGATTTTTTCTAGCATATCATGTTGCTGGATATTATATTCTTTTTGTGTAGGAGATTATTATTCATGAAAAACTGAGTAGAATTCCATGAATAATTTTTATTTTATTTTATTGGCTACCGATGTAAAAGTTTATTTTTCGTTTAATTTTTGGCTATTGAGGTTATTTTTCTCAATAACAGAGGCTTAAATCAAAAAACTTGTCAATTATTTTAATTGAGTTTTTCGTGTAGAATAATCTTCTGTACAAATAAAAACACTTGTAATCGAACGAAAAAAATGTTGTGTTATTGCAATCTGAATGTTGTGTATAAACGACTTAATTCACATATTAATAAAAAAATCTTGTAATCAAAAGAAAGAATTCTTGTGTTATTGCGAACACTTCCTATAAACAGCTTAACTCACACATTAAACATAAATATATTTCATTTAAAATATTGCCAAAAGGAATTCCAACTTTCACTTTCTGGTTTTGCTTCCTCTTACGATTTAAGTATTCAAATCGGGCTATCGTCGTTAAGTTATGGCATAAGTAATATTATACAAATTAAATATTTCCCAAATTTATGGCGTTAGATGAATAGTCGCTGATTTGTTAATGAGTCAAGATGAATTTCATATTTTAATAAATTCCGTTTTAAGCGGGCCCGGTTTGACCCAACAGTCATAAATTGTGTAACTATTTTTTGTGATTTTTTAATCAAACATAATTATCGCATACAACTAGCTGTTAACTACAACAAACCCGGCAAACTTGTCACCTCAGAAAGTTTTAACGATTGGTCGTTTTATCTCCCGTGAAGTGAACGCAGAAGACTTAGAAAAAAACAGTCCACTGTAAAGCTCCGCCACATGCCCGTCAGAGGCTTACGCCTTATCGGCGAGATAACCACCTGGTTACATACCTATGTTACCCAGCGGGCTTACACTCACGCCCTTATTTCCAGTTGCGACCAGATTACTCCGGCCTCTTTACTGGTTACGAGTTCGAGGTCGCTTGCGCGGTCCTCTCCCTTATGAAGCGGTGAAACGGTGTAAGCCGAATCTATCGCGGACCACGGCATCCTTTGCCGGACTGTTCACCCGGGATCGGGTAGCCGATGGTCGTTTCAAGAGCAGTCGCCGTAAGGTCAGCAACCACCCCCGCTCTATAGGAAACATCTTGCGGTGTCGACTACAACGGGCGAGCCCGTCACCACAGGACGATTTAACGATTAGTCGTTCTATCGACCTGCAGTGAGCGTAGAAGACTTTGGACAATAACAATCCCACGTCCAGCTACGCCACAACCCGTAACAGTACTGCTTCCAGACTCCACCGACTGTTAGTCAGAATGCACAATCAATTGGCTGGCGCCACACGGTGCGCAGACCGTCCAGGAGCGCCAGAAGATTGACTCCTAGGGAAACTAGCCCCAAGGCCAGAGTCCTACCCGGTCTCGCACTTCGTGCGTGGAGGCCGCCGGACGGGTGTTGACCCGTGAGTGTGACCAACCCTGAACACATAAGTCTTCGTGGCCAACTCAACAAGGGCCCATTGTTGCGGGGGAGAGATATGAGTGGGACAGCGTTATGCATGCGAAAGTAAGAAACTAGAATCTGCAACTAACAAATGACTCTCACCACGAAGAAAAAACGATTACGGCGTTCCGCAAGGCGCTGTGCTCGCTTCAATTTAGTTCCCATTGAACACGACCTATTTACACGCGTGACGCCATTCATCCAGGATACGTTTTATTTTTCCCCGCTTTAAACTTTGCATCATCCCGACATGTGACATGGCCGCCTCCGTGGGAAGCATAAAGTCAGAAGCTCTCAGCCAAAGTAGGTTGATGGACAAAAACGACTATTAAAAGACTGGCTTTATGCGGACGTACTTATATATTATAACTACTTGCGTCGAGATAAAGGGCAATGTCCCTCCAATGGGTTTACTGAAGAAAGCAAACGGGACGTGGAAAGTATTAAAAGGTCATGAATCCCAGGAATGAAATCAGAAATAAATATATATCTTATTTTATTGCTTTCTGAAGTAATCTTCGAGGTAACCGAGGTATTCTTGCGTGGTCTCGCATTACACTCTCGGGAAAAACTAGTACTGGCAATACCTCAGCATTCATCAAATTTCATGTCCAAGTCATTTGCAGCGCAGGCGGCCCGAATATGGAACTCTGTGCCTTTGCCACTGAGATAACTTAAAAACCCGATCTAGTTTAAACAAATCTATTAAGAGACATTTACTTGATAGGGTAATGGTTGGTTATTCGGTCATATCATTAATACAGCGATAATTTGTTTCAAATGGTTCTATATGGTACGCCAACAACCTGTATACCAGTTTGGCAAGATTGTAATATTTTAAAAAATGTATCTTTTTCTATGAATAAATTTATAAATATATATATATATATATATATATATATATATATATATATATATATATATATATATATATATATATATATATATATATATATATATATATATATATATATATATATATATATATATATATATATATATATATATATATATATATATATATATATATATATATATATATATATATATATATATATATATATATATATATATATATATATATATATATATATATATATATATATATATATATATATATATATATATATATATATATATATATATATATATATATATATATATATATATATATATATATATATATATATATATATATATATATATATATATATATATATATATATATATATATATATATATATATATATATATATATATATATATATATATATATATATATATATATATATATATATATATATATATATATATATATATATATATATATATATATATATATATATATATATATATATATTACCCCGCGAGACCGCGGCGTTTGTGATTAGGCTCGTTGCATTCGAGTGAGAAAGGACAAATCCTATCCCATTCTTCCCTTCCATATTGAGTTGACATAAAGGAGACAATGCTGCGACCCGGTATTTTTTTATTTTCATGGCCTGGTGCCGGATTTGGGAAACGCTGGTCTAGATCGTTTACTGATATGCCCCATTCGTTTAGTGACCCTCGGTTAAAATTTAAATTCCAAGGATATTGTCAGCAATTCTAAAAAGTCGTTAATTATAGCTAATTTCCCAGAAAGCACCACATTTTATAAGATTAGACGAGATGAAAGTGGATTATAATAAGGATGCTAGGACGGTTGTCTCCAAACGAAGATGGCATGAAAAACGAGTTCGTATATTTGTTGATGGATTTCACTGAACCGGTTACGATGCCAGTGACATACTGAGACAGTTTAAGGTGTTATGACCTCAACCTTGATTTAGCTGAGCTGGTTCAAATTATATCTGTATTGGGGATAGAGAGAGATAGAAGAGCTGCTGCCACTCTAAAATGCCTTGGATTTATTATTTTCGGTAATTTTACATTGTCTCGGCCGATAAACTATATAATTTCTGTGTATTGCTATACAGGAGATGTTCATTCATTTATTTATTTAAGTATTAATTACTATAAAAACATTGATTTTGATTACAAAAATAACAGGAACCGAATGGCAAAACCTTAATCTTATGCTTATTTGATGCTGTTACCCAACTGGGACTAGCACGTTCTAGGATGGACTGGGCTCTAATATTACAATAAATTATGTCAAAGTTTTAAAAAGAGCTCATTAAACAAAATTGCCTTAAAATTTTGTACAAAAAAAAACGAATAGCAACTTCATTATAAAATCGGCATTAAATAGAACATAACATTACGTTAAATAGAGCGTGACAAATAGAATAGGCAACCATCCTGCGCTTGTTACCATATCCAAGAAAAAACCGAAGTCAAGTATCTGGGTGTCCTAATAGACTCTAAATTGAGCTGGGATAACCAATTATTACAACTCTCTTCGAGGTCTCGGAAACTAGTTTTCGTCTTTAGAGAATTACGCAACGTCCTTTCTAAGAACTCCCTAAATATGGTTTATATGGCCCTGTGTCAGGGTTTATGGGTACACGGAATAATAGCTTGGGGAGCATGTGCAAAATCTGTCTTGGATCCTCTAGTGAAAGCCCAAAAGCTTTTGTTGAGGGTAATCAATAGAAGGCCCCCACGATATGACTCCAACATGCTATTCAAAGAAAGTAATGTGTTAGATATACGCCAGCTGTTTGTGAAACAGTCACTCATGTTCTTCCATCGAACCTCAGATAAACGACTACGAAGCCAGCAACACCGAACTACAAGAGCATCTGCAGGTCTGAATTATGCCGTTCCCCGAGTTAATTCTTCATTTGCCCAAAGACAATTCAACTATATAGCACCTAAAATATTCAACCGCCTTGATGACAAAATAAAGGAAATAGAAAATACCATTTTATTAAAAAAAAATATAAAAAATGGCTTGAAGACATAGGTCATTCAAGGACAGAGAAAGAACTGCTGCAACTCATATCTTCATAAAAAAAATTATATATATTTCTGCATAACTTTACTATTATACTATATAATATGATATAAGATATTAAACAAAATGTACTATATTGTAATATAATGCAAAAGAATAATACTATAATATATTTAGATCGTTATATTTATATATTTGTGTATGTATGTATATGTATGTGTGTATGTGTATATGTATCTATATGAGTACCTACGTCAGTTAGGCTTCTCCACCTAAGTCAGAAAGTAAGTCGTATGCCCAGATACAAGCTATATTTGGCCTAGTTGGGTATACGCTGAGCATGGTCATGTGAATGTGGGCCGTTGTTTTTTCGCACCATTACTTGTTATGACCATTTTTATGCGTTTTATAATTATGTAAAAAAAAAAATAAAAAAAAAAATTTAAAAAAAATGAATTTTGTCAAAACAATATATAACAACAAAATTAAAGAATGATTGGTAATTATGTCGATGTTGAAATATAATCAACATACATATTTAAAAATATACTCATATTGTTCACCTAAGTTTTATTAAATTATAATTTCTAACATTTGATTTATGGCTAGTCTGTCGTGACTCGATAACCTTTTTTTGTTTTATTTTTAAATACGCTAAATGTCAAATACATTTTTATTTCCATATTCATTCATTCATTTTTACGAATAAAGCTGTCTACATGATTGATTACCACATACATAAATGATTTACATAAATGATTTACCCTTTCACATAAGGAATAATCACGAAATTGTATTGTTTGCTGATGATACTTCTTTGACGTTTAAAATTAGTCGAAAATTGTACAATTATGACGAAGTTAACAATGCACTCTCAAAAGTTGTCCATTGGTTTAATGTAAATAACCTACTATTAAATGAAAGAAAAACCAAAGTGATTAAATTTTCTACACCTAATGTTAAGCAGGTACAAACCAATGTAGAAATAAATGGAACTAGACTGGAGCCTGTTGCTTCAACTGTGTTTCTAGGGATAACAATTGACTCCAAATTACAATGGGGCCCACAAATTGAGAAAATGTCAGGAAAACTTAGCTCTGCGGCATACGCAGTTAAAACAATAAGGCGGCTGACTGATGTAGATACAGCAAGAATTGTATACTTTAGTTACTTTCACAGCATTATGTCCTATGGGATTCTTCTCTGGGGAAGCTGTGCGGACATCAATAACATCTTTATACTACAGAAACGTGCTGTAAGAGCTATATATAAACTTGGTCCTCGAGTTTCACTTAGAGAAAAATTCAAAGAGATAAATATTCTTACTGTTGCATCACAATATATATACGAAAATCTGTTGTATGTCCACAAGAATATTGACAAGTTTAAAATAAAAAGCGACACTCATAATTTTAATACTAGACATAAGCATAACCTTGTTGTACGTGCTACTCGTCTCCACAAAATAAGCAATTCTTTTTTGGGACAATGTATACGCTTCTATAACAAACTTCCTCATACTATTAGAGAACTATCTGTAAATAAGTTTAAAGCTACCATCAAAGCAAAATTGTATAAAAAAGCATACTATACAATATCTGATTATGTAAATGACAAAACGGCTTGGGAGTAAGGCTTGGACGCATCATAAGAACATAAATTAAAAATAATATTTAATTGTGTCTATATGAATAAAGAACATTTTGATTTTGATTTTTGATTTTACAGTGATGGCTAGATATTTCTATTTGCAGAGGCTGACAGTTGCATGACTCTACGCTATCACATCCGTGTACTATAATAGTTGTATTAGTAGTTGGCTGGCCCCTGGATTTTTTACTAAATGGCATGTATTTGATTTTGCTAACATTAGGCGTTGTTACCATACAGTTTTCTAGCCAATTTCTAACAATTTCTAACTTTTTCTAACCAATTTCTAACTTTATCAAATGTGTTATCTCAGTATGTTATTCATGTACGCGAGTAGGTTAGATATGGCCCTTGGTGACAGTTGTAGACTGTAGCGCAATTAATGGCATATGTGCAGTTGTGCCACTTAGACCCATCTCTCGTTTTTAGGGTCAGCTCAACTCACGGTGCAGCTCCTATTCAGTGGCCTTCTTGAATGAGTGCCTACCCCGGGAAGGACGGGGTGTCCCAAGCTATCATGCTGGTGAATCAGTTTCCCCTGGGGGATCGGCCGTCGGGCGCTGCTGGGCGGAGTGCGCACCGTGCGCCGTTAGTCGACTGCCATCTGCCTGTTATGCCAATCGAATGTTGCACTCCGGCGAACAAGTGGAGGAGTCGGGAAACGACAAAAGCAGCGGGGGGTGGATTTTACAAACCTGTCGTGGTTTGTGAATCATTGGTGAGTGGAAAACGACATCCACCCCCCGCCTCCTCCAGTTGTTCGCCGGAATGCACTTTAATGTTCAGATATGCTAATAGATAGCATTATTTCTCTTCGTATTATTTCTGTTAATTCATTATCAATGTTGTTATAGATGGCCAAATAAACTGCTATTAGTTTGGCTGTCAATGCTATCAGCGCCACCTGAAAGCGGTGTCAGGGTTGCCAAATCGTTCTATGGAGTTGAGTAATCAAATACCATATATGATCAATGCCAATATGTACGACGTGAGAATATTTTCTAGCTTCGTAATTTCTGTCCAATCTACACCGAAACTCAAATGCGCCAAGCAAAGTGAACCGCGACGCTCGAAATTGGAGGATATTTTTGTCAAATAATTATGGTATCGACATTTGCAATTTTCCACTTGGATAATCTAAATAATTTTTGGGTCAACTTCGCCGAATTCGGCGAAAGCATCAAAGTTTGATAGATGAGATTTTCGTCAAGATACCTTGAAGGTATCTAATTCTTCTATAAGTGGTACTTAAAAACTTAAAAATGGATTTTGGGTTCCGTATTTGGTACGGAACCCAAGCGTAAGAACGTAACCTTCGTGAGACTACTATCCGTCCGTCTCCATGTAGGTATGAAAGTCTTTTTCTTCTCCATCAGGCGCCTTATTCTCTTCGGAGTTCGTTTAAAACTCTGACTGGCCGACCGGATTATTTTTTTTTAATTTCGACAACAAATGTATGTTATGTTAATTTTTAGTAACTAAAAAAGCAATCATGTTTATAATTATATAAATTACTATATATTTTAATAAAACATTCTGAAAATAAAATAAACTTAATATCTGGGGATTATTGTGGTATATCGTCGATCTGTATGTGAGACCTTGTACGCTCTAATTTGACATTGAAATTATACAAAATATTTGAAATTGCGTTATTGGTGAAAAATCACGCTGGGGATCGTTCGGTCCATGTCCAGAGGGTTCAAATTTCTTAGTTTTCTTGTAATTCTTATTGCAGTGTGATGTCGTAGGCATGAGTTGATGATTTTATACGGTAATATCAATCATGTGCCTAGTTGTAATTCCTCGTAAACAACATAACTGTTCGGAGATTATCGCGGTTGTTTGCCATTATAAATAAGATAAAAAACAAATTTACCGCGTAAAGTTTGTAACACCCGACGTTTCGGCGACGTTGCATCCGCCGTTGCCTAGGGTAGACTGAAAGAGCTCTTTCAGTCTACCCTAGACAACGGCGACTACAACGTCGCCGAAACTTCGGTTGTTACAAACTTCACGCGGTAAATTATTTTTTAATTTTATTTATAACCTAACTGACGGTTTATCATTGTTAGTACAATAGACTTTTTTTTTTACTTTTTCCCATTTACAAAACAAAAAAAAAATATCTCGTGAACTGTTGGACTTTTTAGTCAGATATTTTTCACTGTTTTATTTTTTTTTTGTTTTTGGACTATTTTGATATTATTTTTATTACACTTAGATTACTTTTAAGTGTTATTTTGATTCGTTCTTAGATTCTTAAAATGTTATTGATTGTTTTTTTTTTGTATATTGGCAATTGTCTGCTGTAATTAAAATGTAATAAGTAATAAGCGCAAAGAGTGATCTGTGGTTATAAACGTGTCAATGAAATTGTACGCCCTGAGTCCAAACTGTATCGAACCATTTTGTAACAAAACATCTGTAAAACATAATTTTGTAACAAAACAAACATTTTGTAACAAACATCTAACAGGCATTTATAGATTAAAGATCTTTTGGAGAGGCTATTATAAGGATATATAATCGTTCTTTCAGCAGTGGGATGAGCTTATATTATAATAGACTTAGATACGTGGACAATCCCCTATGTAGCTACGCCAACTGGCCCGCCAGGATCATGCGGCGCTGGATATATAATCCAGCGAGTATCCACGCGCACTGGCTACCAGTTATGATCAGATTTCTCCGGCCTCCCGACTGGTCACGGGTTCGAGGTGAATTGCGCGGTCCTCAGTTCGAATCATCGCGGACCATGCCGTCCTTTGCCCGTCTTTCTCTCAATATCGGGTGGACCATTGGTCGTTTCCAGAGCGGCTGTCATTAGGCAACCAGCCGCTCCCGCTCTATAGGAAAAATAGCCGTTTCCAGACCCTTCCGGGACCAACAGTCGGATTGCACAGTCGATGGGCTGACGCCGCGCGGTGCGCGAACCGTCCTGGAACGCCCGAAGAACGATTCCCAGGGGAATATTAACTAAGGGCACAAAGTCCTAGCCGGGCTCGACTTTTACTCAGATGCTCCGGTTGGGTGCAGACCCGTGAATTGGGCCGACTCTATACACAATGGGCCATAATAGCCCAATTGCACTGGACACCATATTCTCTCACAATAGCTCTCACAATGAAGATTTATCTCTCTATCTATCTGTCTACCTATCATTAAAAAGCTAATGGGCCTGTTGGAGTTGACCACGAAGACCCATTTGTTCAAGGTCGGTCAAACTCACGGGTCAACACTCATCCGGCGGCCTCCAAGCATGAAGTGGGAGCCCGGGTAGGACTCTAGCCTTGGGGCTAAATTCCCCGAGGAGTCAATCTTCTGGCGCTCCTGGACGGTCCACGCATCGTGTGGCGTCAGACAATCGATTGTGCATTCTGACTAACAGTCGAGGGAGTCTGGAAACAGTACTGCCTCCTAAAGAGCGGGGGTAGTTTTTCACCTTACGACGACTGCTCCTGAAACGACCATACGGCTATCCAATTCCGGGCGAACAGTCGGGCAAAGGATGCCGTGGTCCGCAATAGATTCGTGACGCGAAAGGAGAGGACCGTGTAAGTGACCTCGAACTCGTAACCAGTCGGGAGACCGGTGTAATCTGGTCGCAAGTGGTAGTAAGGGCGCGAGTCTCAGCCCTCTAGGTAGCATACCTGGCTATGTCGCGGATAAGGCGTTGGCCTCTTACGGGCATGTGGCGGAGCTTGACGGTGAACTGTTTTATCATGTCTTCTACGCTCACCTTACGGGAGACAGAACGAACAAATTTCGTTAAAACTTCCTGAGGTGACGGGTTCGCCCGTTGTAGTTGACAGCTCTAGTTGTCTACCTATCATAGCACCAAATGGTATTTTTTCTAACGAGCCGGTGGTATCTTTCCGCTTTGAAATCTGGCCACACTATTTTGAAGCAGCAGCCGGCCACTATTCCAAAAGTTAATACTCGTAACATGGCGCACGATGCCTCCAGCAGCGGCTAGTCTCACATATTTTAGACTTTACGACGTCAACATCAATTATACACAATATTCCCCTCATATTAATCAGCTAACGATCTGCCAATTGGTTTATGTATATTATTATTATAGCCAACCGAGTCGAATTCGCTAATTATCACCACCGCCCGAAGCCATTAGCGCTGTGTATTTTAGATATGGAGTGGTCGCTTTCTTCGCGATGGATCTGTCGGTGTGCTTAGCATGGCGGGTCGCCCACAACAATGAGCTGTTTGTCAACTTAATATAAATGTCGCCCAAAGAAGGCGCGAGTGAAAGCCAAACAATTATAATAATTGGTAGCCAAATGTGAAACTAGGAACGATAAGGTCAAGAGCGCGAATGGAATGGGCATGCCACATTGGGCCCGATTGCGTTTCTTTGTGAACTAAAACTAAAATTAGTCCAAGCGAACGAGACATAGCAATATGTTAGAGCGGGATATGAAACGAACGATCGTCGATAAATACTACCTGCCGAACTTATACTCGTCCGAATAAATTCGAGCATATTTCGTGCGGTGTAAGATTTGACCTTGGCGGCAGTTTTAATGCGAAAAGGTGATAACCGGTCATCTCACACTCCGCTCTAGCGTATTGCTCTGTCACGTTCACACGGACTAATTTACGATTTTAGTTCACGAAGAAACGCAATCGAGCCCAACATCTACTTAGAAATTGACGGATATATTGAATCTTTAATTTAATAAGGACTCAAAGATTATCTTGGCTGTTTGACATTTTAAATAGGATAGTAAAAACACATTTCAAATAACAAGATTTTAATAAAATGCTCTGTCTCGCTCCAACCCTGGGAATAGCAGCCCTGTCGCGGTGACATTTTTTGTCTGTGCTGTTGACCGTGGAAGAGTAGCCTAGTCGGGAGCCGATCCTGTGAGTAGAATCAGGTCATGGTCACCATAAAAATGCATTGTCATCGGAACTGAACAGACATGTAAAATTTCGCAAGATTGCAAACATGCAAGATTTGACCTAAACAAACATATAGTACATACTAACAAACATTGCAATGTAAATAAAAGCTTGTAAAAAGACAAAAAATTGAGTTGAGAGATTCTAGAAGCATCTCGAGGCATCTCGAGGCATCCCGAGGCATCTCGATTTCAAATCGTTTTAGACCTCCGGAAGTTACTCAGAGATACTCAATCGTCATAACATAGACTCACGATAGGCGCCTCCAATATGATATATGTTTTGCTTCCAACATTTTAAATAATATAATCGATAGTCCATATTCTGTGGGTAGAATTTGTTACCGAGTCTCAAATATACGAAACTCGCCTTCTTTACCATCGTTTAAGACTCACCTTAAGGATTACTACCTTTCTAAGAAGTAACCAGTTCTTCCCTTTCTCTCCTGTTCCTCTCCCAATTTCCTCTCCTCGGGCACTATTAGTCTTAAATTCTTCCACTTGTCTGTATGTTATGTAATAATCTTTATTTTCACAATGCGCGCATGTACCACTATGTTTAGGTTAGCTGTAAGACATTGCCATGTGGCAATAAGCTCGCATTTTTTGTATACTTTTTAAGTGTAAATAAAGAGTTTATTATTAAATAGTAAGATGTTTGTATGTATGTGTGATTGTGATGATATGTTTGTAAGTGATTGATAATTTATCCATTTCTGACTATATAATATTAAGTCATATTTCTTTTCCAAATTTCTAATTTCTGATATTATTATTATTTTATTTTATTTCTTGAAATATAATTAAATTTCTACGGCTTCCATTATTAAAGTTGGATTGTTAATGCAACGTTGTTTGAATCTGTCATTCTGCTCTATCAACTATCGGAACAGTGCTATTCGCTGAAAGAGGACAATTTACGCGATTGTCGAGCGCCAAAGCAGGATGATCGCCATCATATTAAATTAAGCCAAAAAACTTGAAATCATTTTTCACTAAAACACTTTTACTTTTCCGGCAGAGGAAAAATATTGTGAAATTCACTTATCTGTGTCTATGTGTATTCCTCCACGATAGCGCCCAAACGCTTCATCCGATTGAGCTGAAATTTTGCATGCAGGCGTCATAGCAAGGGTTGAAAAGATTATGGTTGTAATCGGTCGACCAAAGAGCGAAAGACTTAAAATTCAGTACACAGACGTATTGTTGGGCTGAAACCACATTGTGAAATTTTGGTTGGAATATCGCATATACAAGCGACACAAATAATTTTTAAACTCCGCCATATTTAGGTAAGTAATCATATTGAAAAAATACAATTTTAAAAGCATGGAAAATACTATAAGAATAGAACGAAAATACTAGTAAATGACTACAAAAATCTAAGAAATAAATTCACAATTTTAGTCGAATTCATTCCCTATCGGTGGGAGGGAGGCTGGCGCGAGGGGTGGGGGGAGGGGGGGAGGGGGGGAAAGGGGTAAGTCTTGGCGTGACCCGATTTTTTTCTGTCTGACTCATAATAATATAGACCCGATAAAACGGAAAAAAATGTCTGTGCGCGAAAGACCTCAAATGGAAAAATCCCTATCTGAAATAAATCGGGATCTGCCGTACAAACGGACGACTGTGAAATCAGCTTTAGAAAATAATGTAATCCGAAATCCGCAAATTTTAGGGTCAATTTCAAAAACAATCTAACGCCATAAAACTTGAAATATTCTCCTTGCGCAATTAAGTTTGCTTATTATAACTTGAACATAACTGAACCTTCGACTATGTAGGGTAAAGAGGGGCAAAATTGAAGATTTAATTTTGAAAGAGAAAGAAATATTTAAAATAGGTATGTATGGAAAATGTTTTTATTGCAAAATATAAATGATCTCTTTAGTATGGTATATTTAAACCGGAAACATAATAATTACTAAAGATTTTAAATGAGGTAAATTAATTATTAAAACTTGTTTTCTTTTTATTTGGCCTTTATGATGCTAGGAGGAGTTATATGAAATTATATGGTTACGTAACACAAGGGTAATGGACAATTAAAATTGACAAAGAGTACAGAAATGACCTTCGCAAATATTACTAGTCTTTAGGTATTAGGAAGACCTATGTATTTAGGTCTTCAGTATAATATTTTTACCTTCTTGTTTGATTATTCACACATTTAATTATTTCAATATTGTGCGGGGGGGGGGGTATCTTCGGCGTGGCACTGCGGTATTTCCGTGCAGGTTTAGACCAAAAAAAAATGCGATTCGGTGACCAAACTTCATTACGTAATCAGGACGGGCACCCCCATCTCCACGTAATCAAGCGCATTTTTTTAAAAATTTTATTTGCTGAGTGGGGCTTTTCTAAGGTCTTTATGAGCTGCGACCATTACTGATCTATTGTGTTCGCCACCTACTATAGTTCTGCGCTAAGCCTCGTGTCATTTAAGAACCGCAGCAGGCTTCTGGCGCCAGATTGTTTTACCCCCTCAGGTTGGAGGTAGTGACCACCCAAGTGGGTGTATCTTTTACGCATCAGCGGACCACACTCGCACAAGAGGTGCTGGGGAGTTTCCTCTGCCCCTGGCAGAACCTGCACTTATGTGTCTTCAAGCGCATGCCTCAGATCCAACCCTCCTCCCCCTCGGTGATTACGTAAAATGTGGATGGCCCCTTACTCGTCTCAGGGGGGCTCAAAATGGATATCTCCGTCTTCCTCACGAAATAAAACATGCGCGTTCGCAATAATTTCTCTCCTCGTCAGTTGGTAAGCCTGGAAAGTAGAATGGAAGAGTCAAGAGATCTAGGTACTTTTACAGCTAAATTTCAACTCAGTCAGATTAAGCCTTTGTGCACTATCGTGAAGAAATACACATAGAGTGACGCACCAACCGGCCTGTTGAATTCTGCTAACCGTGGTTAGCTAACCACAATAAACAATTTAACAGCCGGTTAAATTATGACGGCTTGCACCAACTATTTGGATGTCCCGGTTAAATAACGCCGTTCGGAGTCCGCAAAAAACATTTTTGAGTGTTAGAACATGACCATAGACACAACTGAAATCGAGATTGCTCGCCTCAGCCAATCACAGCATAGTTCAAAATGGCAGACGAGAGGTTCTCAGCTCATCAGCTGTCAAACTGCCCACGCTTTTGTTCATGTATCGCTTTCGTGTCTTCCCTGAATAACATCAGACAATATTAAAACGAGTGCGGTAACCAAAAAGAAGCGAAAAATCGGCGGCGAAGGCGACGCGATCAAATCGAAAATTGACAGCTAGCGTTTGACAGCTCTCTAACTGCTGGTTAGTGGCGCTAACCGGGCACCGGGGTCAGTTAGGGAATTTAAGTGCCGTTAGCTTAACAGAGCATGGTTCAAGCAGTTTCGAGTATTTAAATGTGGTTAGAACTGTGGAAGCTAAGGGGCCCTTGCTGAGTTGGCCACGAAGACCCATTCTGTTCAGGGTTGGTCACACTCACGGGTCAACACCCATCCGACGGCCTCCACGCATGAAGTGCGAGCCTGGGCAGGACTCTGGCCTTAGGGTTAGTTTTCCCTAGGAATCAACTTGCTGGCGCTTCTGGACGGACTGCGCACCGTGCGGCATAAGGTAATCGATTTCGCAGTCTGACTCACAGTCGGGGGAGTCTGGAAGGAGCACTGTTTCCTATAGATTCGGTATACACCGTTTCACCGCTTCGTAAGGGAGAGGACCGCGCAAGCGACCTCGAACTCGTAATCAATCGGGAGACCGGAGTAATCTGGTCGCAATTGGAAGTAAGGGCGTGAGTGTAAGCCCGCTGGGTAACACACCTGGTTGTCTCGCGGTTAAGGCGTTGGCCTCTTACGGGCATGTGGCGGAGCTTGACGGTAGACTGTTTTGTACAAGCTTCTGCGCTCACTTCACGGTAGATAGAACGACTAATCGTTAAAACTTCCTGAGGTGACGGGTTCGCCCGTTGTAGTTAACAACTCTATTTGTACTTCTGTATAAAGAGTGTTTTCTATCATACAATATTGTAATGTTCAAAAATAAATATCAAGGTAACTACATAACTACGAGCATGTAGTTTAGCTTTGAAACCCTTAAAATCTATAGCTACGTATCCCTATCGTCATGAGGTTAATAAACGAAATCACGTAACTAGTTCTTTATGCAAATTTTCATTGGAATGATCGCAATCTCCAATAGCGAAAAGTAAGAGTTCCGATGAAGAATAATAGAGGCATTTGTATGCGTATTTCCTGACTTGATTGACGCGAAAAAAGCGGACCATAGCGTCCGAAATTGCTGCCTTTTGAACGATTCACCGTGACAATGGTTTCGTAATATAATGATTATGGTTTTTTGCCACCCAGTACTACAAGGTATGTATGGCATAATCTCCGAAACTGCCGATGGTACTTCCGTTTGAGAAACATAGCGGTTTAGGCAGTGTCGCGCATTGCGTTTGTTTTCAATCTCTCTTCGTCCCGCGGCGTAACAAAGGCCGTATCGCTCACTCGCGCCCTCCGCTAATGCCAGAAAATGCACGTTTTCATTGTTGTTACTGGAAAATAGTACGGAATATCTAAACTTCTTTTTAAATGAAATAAATGATTTACAAGAATAGCTACAAAAGCTGAGCCTGGTCTGTCTGTCTGTCTGGTCTGTCTGTCTGAACTATTATAAACGCGAAGGTTTGTAAGAATGTATGTATGGGTGTTTGTTACTCTTTCACGCAAAAACTACTGAATGGATTTTGATGAAACTTTACAATAATATAGCTTACACATCAGAATAACACATAGGCTATAATGTATAAAGATATATAGTTTTCTATCATCATTATCACAATTTTCCATCACCACGCGGGTGAAACCGCGGGGCGCAGCTAGTCATCTTATATTATGTACTTTAGTTATATTATGTACTTCATGTGTGATGTAGCTTTAATTTGATTATTTAACATTTTACTGACTACTTTGGATATCAAGGTCAATAATTTTCGTATCTTTTCGAATTTTATGAATTTACTAAAACATTTACAACAAAGATTTACTATGAAGATTTTACTAAAAATAGTTAATTGTTTGGAAACTACTCAAAGTTATTCAAAATAGTAATTAAAGCAATTAAAAAGTGTCATGTCAGTACTTAAAAAAACATCAAAGTAACTCGGATATAGTCGCCAGATTTCCCGCTACTCGGCTCACGCAGATAGCCAAATGCTCGAAAAGGTCGTCAGCCTTTACCTGCGCGTAAAGCTAACCGTTCACGTTCGTCGGGACGTACCCCTCGAACCCTCTTACCGCAATGCCCTGTAGCTCGAGAATAAAGCTACTGGTTGGTATACTGTGCCATTTTCATTTTCCATTCTAATTAACGGAATTGCATTTCCAATTCTGGCGATCGAAAGCAATAATAATTCACACACTTACACACATGTTACACGCACACATACACGCAAACACGTCAAAGAAGGATTGAACAATAAAAACCCGCCCATTGTGAAATTTCACAATGAAGAGTAGAAACTAACTTGTAAATTGTGAATTGTGCGCACTCTTATCAATGTAATATTACTACTAAAAGGTAAAAAATATATATCTAATAGCTCTAATGAATAAGCAGCATGTATCTCAAGAGCGTTTTTAATCTAGATAACCGAATAACGTGTAATGGCAACTATATCATTACATATTATTCGGTTATCTAGATTAACCTTTCGGAAGCCACGAAAGGTGTGTGCAAGCATAATAATTTATTATATACCGGTGACTTATACAATGACAGGCTTTTACCCGCAGTGGAGGGAGAAATAGAGCAGATAATTGCATAAATACGGATATAATACGGAAAATACGAAAAACGCCGTTAGGCGGGCGTGGCCACCCAGGGGTTAAACAGCTATATTGAGATACATACTGCGTATTTATTTATTATTTTTATTTATTTATTTATTTAAAGATTAATTACTATAAACATTGATTTTTCTTACAAAAAACCGAACCGAATGGCAAAAACTTAACCTTTTGCTTATTTGATTTTGTCAACTGGAACTAGCCCGTTCTAGGGTGGACCGGACTCTAATATTACATTATTATATAAAATTTTCGTAAAATGCTAATAAAATAAACTGCCCTAAAATATGGTCCTCAAAAAAAAAAATTAATAAATAAAATAAAATGCAATTCCATTATTCATATCCATAAAATATGTATCTAATAGCTCTACTATTAGATACATATTTTACCTTTTTTTGGTTATATTATATTGATAAGTGTGCGCATAATTTACAACTTAATCGAGTCTACCTTGGTACGGGAATCGGCCTAGTTAGACAAACTTGGTATATCACCATTTTATAAGCATTTCATTTCGGAAATAAATTTATTTTAAGGGACTCATTCATTACATAAGACAATCGCACATACACGCAAATATACACACGTAACTTAGCAAATTCTCTTTTAAATTTATTTTTATCATGTACCTATTTGCCTAAAGCTTCACGAATAGGGAAAATGTATATATTTGCTTAGGGAATAGTTGAAATATTTATTCTAACGTATTATTTCATCACGCTTTTAGCTATATTTTATTGATTAAAGAGAAACTCCCATAAATAACTTCGACCGAAAGTATTTCGATACTTGATAAATCATCGAATGGGTCAAACGACAGTTCCGATAACAGTTGACATCTTTAGATAGATTTGAAAGATGGGCATGCTAAGTTAAAGCATGAGAGCTATGTTCACAGAAAAGCGATTAATTAGTGTTGAATACATTGACATGCTTTCTTTACACGATATACGGATAAATTAGAACGGTTGCGAAACGCGTAAATTTGGTTTTATTATTCTATGGTCGGGTCGTACAGGTTTCGTAACAGTTGTGTCATAAGATGTTTCGTTTCACGCTATACTTCATTATTTTGCTAAAATATATCTGATTTTTATCGTTGTTTTAATCGTGTTTAGAATTTAGGCAGTTTATCTAACTCTGATATATATATTTTAACAAACTAACTTAACCTGTCACCAAATAGTTGCTTATAAAATAAACCAACGTTATCTACCGTCAAATAGGTGTTTACGAATTGCGATCTAAAAAACCAATATCCTACCGAAATATAGGCGTTCTTTAAATGCCAATATCTTGTTTTATAGAGATAGAGCTATTTATTATATATAGAGATAGAAAAAACATTTTTTTCAGATTAGGAATCAGTGTGATGAGCGAGGTGACATTAAAAAATCTTGAATGTAGAAGAGTTTTCTAAACAGAATAAATATATCGAGTTTAAAAAAAAAAAATAATCAATATAGGTAATAAGATTATTAGCTTGAAAAAGTAAAAGATTTATGTTATGCAATTTTGCGAAGTAAGACAGCATCTTGCTTAGGTGTGTTAGAAGGTCTAATTAAGCGTCCAAAAACAAACAGAAAGTGCTATTTATACTTTCTGGAAATATTTCAAATGAAGTATAGAGTTGTCAACTACAACGAGCGAACCCGTCACTTGCTTCCAATTGCGACCAGATTACTACGGTCTCTCGATTGGTTACGAGTTCGAGGTCGCTTGCGCAGTCCTCTCCCTTACGAAGCGGTGAAACGGTGTATACCGAATCTATCGCGGACCACGGCATCCTTTGCCCGGCTGTTCACCCAGGATCGGTTAGCCGATGGTCGTTTCAAGAGCAGTCGCCGTAAGGTCCGCAACCACTCCCGCTCTATAGGAAACAGTACTGCTTCCAGACTCCCCCGATTGTTAGTCAGAGTGCACATTCGATTGGCTTACGCCGCACGGTGCGCAGACCGTCCAGGAGCTCCAAAAGGTGATTCCTAGGGGAAACTAGCCCTAAGACCAGAGTCCTACCCGGGCTTGCACTTCATGCGTGGAGGCCGTCGGATGGGTGTTGACCCGTGAGTGTGACCAACCCTGAACAGAATGGGTCTTCGTGGCCAACTCAGCAAGGGCCCATTAGCTCCCAAATGAAGTAATACTAAGAGAAAAATATAAAGTTATGAAGGAATGTATGCAGTTTGCCTAGCTCTGCCATGTTTTTTTTAAACCTACTTTACCTACCGCCCAATATGAATAGTTTTTATGAATGGGTTTAAAAAACTAACTCAACTATTCGAAATATAGGTGTTTGACTCTTCTTTAAACGCATTTATCTTGCTCAATTATGGTGATAGAGCAAAGATTTTTACAGTTTCGGAATCAATTAAAACAATTGCGCCATTAATGTATTATAGGGACGTATTCTACATTGTTGGTGTTTTATAACGTCATTCGACTATATTAACTACGCTGATTTCGAAACTGCCCTAATCTTTATTCGGCCTCTATAAATAAGCACGATGAAGGCATTAAAAAAAAGCGTCAGAAACCTAAATTTCGGTAGGTTAAGTTAGTTTTTTGAAACCTAACTTAAAAACTAAAAAAATGTATATATATTTTTGATATGCAAATTTTAAAATTTTGTATTTATTTCATTTATTTATTTATTTTAGTAACTCATCTAGTAAGCAATTAATGTCATATTTGTACCTAAGTAAGATGTTAGCAAGAAATTGATGCGACATTATTTTTAATGTTTGACACAGTCGCCTAACTAGACCTAGGCCTGTTCTAAGGCAGACTTTTAATGATTAGATATTAAGTGTGCACTGTCAACTTAAACTATATGTTAGTACTTATTTTTAAATGCGTGTCCGAAGCTTTTTCCTACCAGATTTAGCATTAAAATGATCAAATTTAGTCGTTCTTTTTTTTGATACATGAAAAAGTTGCCAAAACTATAAATTTCTCGAAATATAGGTAGGTACTTGACGCTTCTTTAAACGCCTATAGGTATCTCGCGTATCTATAGAGATATCGCTTATTTAAAAATATTTTTACATATTTGGAATCAGTGTGGTGAATAAATGCCATTAAAATATCTTCAATTTAGAAGATTACGATAAACTGCATAAATAGCGTTATGGATTAATAAAATGAATAACTTACAGTTTCAAAAAGTCCAACGCTCCTCTCTGTTTAAACTTAAAACCAATTACTAAAATTTCACATTCACCAATTTTAGCCAATTCACAAAGAAACAGCAGTTTTCTCGCAATCCTACCTCCGAATAGTCGTAATAACAATTAAAAAGTCGACTTTTTAATTTTCGTTTGTCGCGCGAAGTCGTTATTGTTTTCGTAAAAAGCCGGCGAACTCTAGCGACCGCGGACACGGCAGACGCGCGCGGTGGGCAGATGCCGAATGCCGTATCCGTCTGTCGCTCGCGATTACCGATGTTGCCGTATGTTTTGTTGACATGCCGCTGAGAACGGGTGCATACATTTTCTGTATGTCAGTTAATTAATTTATTGCTACTGGAGGGATATAATGGCAAATTGAGATAATTAGGACAAGGCGTATGGGAGAGTAGGTCAATATTTTCTTTGTTTATTATATTCTTCTTTTTCTTGTGGCGATTCTTCTGGTGATTTTATGCCAGTTTGTAAATATGTCAGTATGTCTGACCTACGAACAACTTGGGTTGTCGACTACAGCGGGCGAGCAGTCGCCGTAAGTTCCGCAACCACCCCCGCTCTATAGGAAACAGTACTGCTTCCAGACTCCCCCGACTGTTAGTCAGAGTGCACAGTCGATTGGCTTACGCCGCACGGTGCGCAGACCGTCCAGGAGCGCCAGAAGTTTGATTCCCAGGGGAAATTGACCATAAGGTCAGAGTCCTACCCAGGCTCGCACTTCATGCGTGGAGGCCGTCGGATAGGTGTTGACCCGTGAGTGTGACCAAACCTGAACATAATGGGTCTTCGTGGCCAACTCAGCAAGGGGCCATTAACTCCCACGACCTACGAACCAAGCAACGGCCCATGACCTACGAACAAAGTCAATGGACATCATGGTTACATCCGCCCCAGATCTAGGAAAAGGGGGAGGGGGGGAAGGCAAGTGGAAGTATTTGCCCTGAGCGGCAATTTCAGAGATCGCCAAAATTCATGTGTTTTCGTACTATCGATCGTTCATTTGATTTTGGAACGCATCCTAGGTTGATTTTTGAACGCGAGTGCAGCGTAAGATGTTTCTGCCAGAAGAATTCCCGTCGCGCCTAAAAAAAATCCTCCCTACAAACAAAAGTTGACGGGGCTACACGATCGGAGGCGAATAAACCCGAAAGGCCGAACGCCAGGCGACTGTCGCGTCGGTATTTATGTGGCTGATTGAGTTCAGCTACAGTAATTCGTGTTGGGTTTCTTTGTTAACAACCACTCTGGTATTAAAAAATGTGTCTGCAGTCTACAGAAGATGTAATCGAGAGACTGGAGTAATCGGGTCGCAATTGGAAGTAAGGGCGTGAGTGTAAGCCCGCTGGGTAACACTCCTGGCTATCTCGCAGATAAGGCGTTGGCCTCTTACGGGTTTGTGGCGGAGCTAGACGGTGGACTGTTTTGTCCAAGTTTTCGGCGCTCACTCCAGGGAGATAGAACGAATAATCGTTAAAACTTCCTGAGGTGACGGACTCGCCCGCTGTAGTCGACAACCCTAGTTGCGTGGCGTGATATGGTTTCTGTTGACACCAATTTAACCCATCCGCTTGACACTAATTAATTATTCTTTCTGTGCCTTCCGATTATTTCTCTCGATGGGTTCAATTGTAACAGCAGTTAATCAAGAATCGTTTCACACAGTGGTTATATCAATAAGATTACAGTATAAGATATGGCGCGGAAGTATCAATTAACGGAGACAGCAATGGGAGAAACGCACGCTAATCGATTTCCAGTGTGTCTAATTAGAGTTCCGTTCCAAAGCGTACAAACGGAAACCTATGAGTTGGAAATACTGACTGTCTATCTGTTGGTGGCCGTCGATTATGTCGGGCAGATGTAACGCTGAAATGCATAATTATTTGTTTTTAATGAAATAAAATTGTTTATTATGGCAAAATAGTCATAGCTTACGTAAAAAAATAATTTTAAAAATCAGGTAATAATATAGTACATTTATTTTGGAAAAAACTTGTATGTAGACTTGTAATTTGTATGTAGACTTGTAACTTGTATGTAGACTTGTAAACTTTTGGTAACAATGTGCGTTTCTTACTAGTTCTTACGGCAATAAAAAAATCAGGTAATAATATGATACATTTGAAAAAACTTGTATGTAGACTTGTACCTTGTGTGTAGACTTGTAACTTGTATATAGACTTGTAACTTGTATGTAGACTTGTAAACTCTAGGCAACAATATGCGTTTCTTATTAAAATTACTGTAGAAGGAAACAAATAGTCATATTATATTTATATTCATTAGTATAGGAACTTCTATATTATTTATGAATGAAATACAGCAAAGCAATTGCGATTTTTGTTGTGACATAAAGCAACCTTGCATTTGATGCACTCAGTTTGTGAAAATCCTTTACAACCTGGAAGTTTGCATTTATTTTTAAAACTGCACACTGAGGGGCATACTGAATGTTTCTGGAACTAGCCACTTATAATTTTTTAAAAAAATAGAAAACCAATTACGCCTTGTTTTCTATTTCTCCATCTAGCTATTCCAAAAACCTGGTGCCGAATGGTTTCGTGCATCTTAGGCCACAAGATACTTTTTGTTCTCGGATCGGCTCAACTCACAATTTAGCTTCTATTCAGAAGCCTCCTCGTGCGGAAGGCTACCCCGGGTAAGACTCTCGCGTCTCAAGCCTTAAAGCTGGTGGGCCGGTTTCTCCTGGCGGGATTGCATCCCGGCGCTACTGGGTGGTTTGCGCACCGTTCGGCGACGCCAATCGGTTGTGCACTCTGACTAATTGCTGAAGGAGTCTGGAGACTTTAGTTATATACTGTCTCCTAATCAGCGGGGGTGGATGTTGTCCTGTTGTCATGCCCTTCTTGAAATGACCTTGGGCCACTCGATCCCGTGTGGCACTACGGGCAAAAAACGCCCAGGTCCGCGATAAATCCAAATTGAATTACCGCTATAATACAACAGATAGAAGCCGCCAAAAGAAGAAGCCAAAGAAAAGAACTATCAAATTTCGTGAGGCGACGGGTTCAACCAGCTCTAGTTGTAGGTCCTGGCGGCAGGAAAAGGGCGTCGCGGTACACAAAATATTGAAACTGAATATCCGTTTACGCCAGGTAGAGGCCTCGCAAGCGACCTTGAACCCGTGACCAGACAAGAGGACGGATAAATCTGACCAAATCTGGTAGTAAGGTTGACCCGCTGGTTTCACATTCCAGTGCCTCGCGGTAAAACGTGGGCTTCTTGCGGGCATGTTTGCGCTAGACTGTGGACTGTGTTGTCCCTGAGTCACTGTGTATCACCTCACGGCTGGAAGAACGGTCTATATCGATATAACAACCTGAGGTGTCGGGTTCGGCCGATGCGAATGACAGCTCCAAAGTATAGGTCCTGGTGTGTGATGCAGTGATGACAGTTGCGGGCAGGATAGAGTTGTAGCAGTTTTTACATCTTCTGCAGGTCTATATAGTCTCAACAGGTCTGACTCACCAGCGGGTCTCGCCGCCGTATGTATATCAACTCTTAAAATTATTTACGAAATAAGGTAAAAAATGACAGGTAGTTTGGCGTTATATATTTGTCACTAAGAAACGACAAATATAACGACACAAAAATTATACCTATCACATTTCGCTGCTTCAAAATTATTTAAATATGCCAAAATCGGTCAACTGTTAGAATGGCATAATCGAAAATATTAAAATAACATAATCAAGTACTATTACCACATATTGAATATTTTATACTCAAGTATAAAATAAAAGTCAACAGGTGAAAAAAACACAATTTAGCAAACATATATTTTCTCTCTATGCCTTTCTGTTTCTTGATTTTACTTCATCGTTTGAGTTAAATAAAGTGCACTGTAATATGAAAATTAAATCAAGTCAAGTTCTCGGAATTAACGTATTTTTAGGTCGCCTTTGAAATGTCAAATTTAGTTCCATCTTCGCCGGCTGGAACGTCACGGCCTCTGAAGCTGTCACACTCGGTATGTAAATTGTATACACGAGTCCAGAGTCGCTATATCAAGATAATTTCGGAATAAATACTAATTAAAAGACTTATATAAGACTTTAAAAAGGGGGACGACACGATCAGTAATGAATTCCTAAAAGAAGGAGGCACAGTAGATCTCTCCCAGCTACAGATTCTGTTCAACGAAAGTATTCCCTTTCCTGGAATAACCTACTTATAAAGAATAAATAAATAGTATGTATTTCCATTATAATCATTATAATTGTGTAGGAATGACCAAGTATACTAAATTCATATTAAATTAGTTACCCAATTTAACAAAGAATTAGTTAACAATCAAATAAAATTAGTTTATTTATTTATGGAATTAATTGATTAACAATTGAATTAATTAATTAAATTTAACACGTTATTATACCAAATAACAAAAAAATACTTTAAACATATAACAACTAACAATTAAAAAAATAGTAGAGTAAATTACATCGGTAGGTACGATAGTGTTTTCAAAGTATTTCAAAATGTCGTCTTGCGAATACCATACATGTTGATTTTAGGCAGATACACCCGGATCTTATTGTGTCAATATTTAAAAATAACATTGTTTTTAATTGCTTTTAATTTATGATGGAATTTATTAAAAAGTTTAAGTCCTATGTAGAGACTAGAAGCCTGGAACTTGGCCGTACGTGCTATATGTATGAAAACTAATGTTAGTAGTTATATTATTTTTCACCCTTTAAAATAATGACGCAACAACAAAATTAGAATAGTAATAACATAATACAATTTATTTGTAGTTAATATTTACATAAAAAACGGTTGTGTCCCCCAAAGACTTTCTCGGCAAGTAGCCAAATATTTCAAGAAGGATTTTAATGTGATACTCCTTCGGAAAGGAGGTTGCCTGATTATAAGGCAGCGAAATATCAGAATATATCAGCGAAATATCAGCATATATCAGCGAAATATCAGACGCAAATATATAAGCGAAAAATTAAATGTAATATGATTTCGGCCCACAAAGGCTGTCTGGATACCCAATTTTAAGTATTACAAGTCTAATATTCTGAGATTGAAATGTGACTAGTGCGCTCCCTGGTTAAACATTTTCAACTTTTGTTTGTTTGTTTCTACTCTTTATTGCGAAACTTCACAATGGGCGGGTTTATTGTCATATGATAATCTCTTACAACCAACCTACTATGACGTGTTTATATGTATGTATGCGTGTAACATGTATATAAGTGTGTGTCTTGTTATTGCATTCGATCGACAGAATTGATTAAGCAATTCCGTTAATTTGATCCCAACGGAAACAATGACCTAGCCGGGAATCGAACCCGGGAACCTAACAATATAAGATCATGCGACCTAACCACTATGCCGCCGGGCCGTGTGCATGTGCAAATTTCAGCTCAATCGGATTAAGCGTTTGGGAGCTATCGTGGCGGAACACACACACACAGACACACAAAGAGACATCAATCGTGAAATGGCCTTAATTCAGTCAGGGGCTCAAAATAGATACTTCCTTCTTCATCTCGAAAAAAAATTTAAGCGCGTTCACAATACTTTTCCTTCCCGTCGGGTGGTCGGCCAGGAAAGTTAAAAGGGGAAAAGTATTTCCGCTCCTTCTGCAAAAATATTTCTGAAGGTCAACATTCAGATTTAGCGATTTATTAGACAGTATATAATATATACAAAATTAATATAAATTATACATTACCTTTATTGTTGTTTGATATAAAAATAATAATGAGAAACGACCTTACCTCCACCGTGAAGAAGACAAATTTAATTCTGACGGCATAAACACTGAAAAAAAACACCATTTAAAAGTTTAAAGATATTGAAAATTGCAAATCAATACGTAAATGCA
This sequence comes from Micropterix aruncella, assembly GCA_944548615.1. Lineage (NCBI taxonomy): Eukaryota > Metazoa > Arthropoda > Insecta > Lepidoptera > Micropterigidae > Micropterix > Micropterix aruncella. The sequence continues at coordinate 16,200,096 of OX155970.1, read as the reverse complement.
CGGTGGGTCTAATAATATGGCAAGGAACTGTAACTTGAGGGAACCCTTTGAGGACCTTAAGCTTAGCAGTGGAGGTATTTGGTAATGGAATTTTTTGATACATGTAACTGATAAATGTGGTGTAATCAACATGTATGTCAAGTTTAGTAAAAATTGATTAAATAGATTTTGTATAAATTGAGGGACCCTGTGGTCCATAAAGATGCAAAGTGACAACTTTTTCCAAAATTTTATTATACGTACATACGTACTATAAACACGTAATCAAAGGGAAAAAAATTAATGGAAAAAGACGCCATAAATATTTTATTTATTTATTTCAAATCACCAGAGTTCGTTGGTCATTAAGGATATTTTAAAAAACTACGGTGTATTTTTCAAAAAAAATTTTTTGCTAATATTAAGATTCTGATGTATCAATAACATGGAAAAAATATAATTTATGACTTATTCGTATTTGATAATTTCTAAAACGATTTTTGAATTTATGGCCTTTAAAGAGTTAATATTATTGTTCTACTTTACCTTGATAATTATCAACTGCTATCAGAGATTATATTAAATGATGATGGGAATGATGATGATTATGTAAGAAATCTACTTTTAAGGTTATTCGATTTGTAATAAACCTTTGTGTAGTTTCTATGAGATAAAATAAATATATACTGATAATTTTCGAAGGATTTTCGATCAAAGTCTTTTACATGACATAGGATCACAGATGCCTTAGGACTAGGATCCACGGCACTCATATCGTGAACACTTCCAAAAACTAGGGATATTGACCGTACCTGGCCATTAAGAGTAGACTTATTGAAGAGTATTAAAGGGGGAGGGGGGGGGGGGTTATTTTGATGTTACCCTTATGTTAGACGAATTTTTGTCCTCTTGGTTCAGTTCGTGAAATTCCGTTCATTTTGTCATTAATTCTCGTTGCTTATAGTATTTTGTCGTTTATAGTCGTTTTCAGTGTCTCAAACATACTTCTAGGTACATTTTGAGGTTATTTTTTGTTTGACATTTTTATAGTTTAAAACCACAAATTGTTGGTTAAGTTTTATTGTTTATTTATTTTATAGTCCTCTCTATCTCAATCGTAGTCAAAATTAATGATTATTTAACGTAGGCACGACTAACGGTTTTTCTTTTTCTTTCAAGCTCCCAATAATTTAAACGTCGATGTTACGTGGTAGAATCAGTAAAGGAGCAGAAACACTAATCTGAGTACAATACGCCTATTGGGAGACGGTACTGGAACATGTCCATAGATTATTTAGTCTTACTATTCTCATATTACTGTGTTGATAAATATTTTTTTTCTAAAACGTAGGGTCTACTCTTTCTGGCCAGACTGTATATGCAAATTTTGCTTAAGAAGCTCTTTGCGTATTCTACTGCAATAAGAGCTCAGCAATATCCCACGAGAAAGTACATCGGCATGACAACAGCCAACAGGAATAAAACCCATTACCCCCAACCGATTATTCCATGTTTGAGGTTATGGAACCACTTGACACGTACGAGCCTCGGCGGAATTGGGATGTAATATCTAAGATTAATCCATAATTACCCTGGCTTATAATAACACTTCCCATGCATACATTCCCAATGTAATTAAAATCCAAAGCGTCAAGTGATTACAACCTTTTGTGGGTCATTTATAGAAAAATTATCTTTAATTATGTTAAATCGTTAATTAATGAGGGATTAGGTTGAGTGTGGTTCTTGAGGTCGATTAGGTGGTCTATGTGGTTTTATTCATTATTCGATAACCTTCAAAGACGCTGGAAAGATTTTGAATGTTCTCTAGCTTTCTTCCAAAATACTCTACATATATGTAGAGTATTTTGTTCGTAGACATACGTATATGTTCATTCAAGTAAATGGGACGGATTCAGTCTTGTCCGAGCGTTGGATCTGAAAACGTCACGATTTCCGATTATCTTACGGGATTTTAGTCGAATAAATACGTCTTTGTTTCTATAGCGTAAGAGCCGGATAGTGACCCCACGTTTCAAAGAACTCTATTATTTAAAAATATGTACTTACTAAGAATAATACAAGATGTATATTTAAACGTAGGCCTTTGATCTTTTATAGTAGCCTATTTTTGAAAGCATAACTAATATTCGCTATCAGTAATTCCTGTTTTATTTGACCTCTCAAATAATAGACAAAACTTTTACAAAAAAAGTGCAGCAGCCATGTCATGTGATACTTAGAACAGGCTATCATAAGTTAATGAGTATACGAAATTTTGTGTCTGTGCTGTTGACTGTTGAGGAGTTACCTCGTTGGAAGCCAACCCTGGGTGCCGCAGTCCTGTCTTGGCGAAACTTAGAACAGGCTGTCGTAATTGAATGCATATACAAAATATCGTGTCTATGTTGTTGACCGTTGAGGAGTCCCCTCGTCGAGACCCAACCCTGGGTGCAGCAGCCATGTCATGGTAAAACTTAGAACAGGCTATCATAACTGAATAAGTATAGAAAATTTCGTGTCTGTGCTGTTGACCGTTGATGGGTCCCCTCGTCGAGAGCCAACCCTGGGTGCAGCAGCCATGTCATGGTGAAACTTAGAACGGGCTATCATAACTGAATGAGTATACAAAATTTCGTGACAATGCTGTTGACCGTTACGAGTTCCCTCGTCGGGAGCCAACCCCGGATGTAGAATCAGGTCATGCTTACCATAAAAAAATGCATTGTCATCGCAATTGAACCAACGTGTAAATTTTCAACTTCATATGTTAATATATGAGGATTTCCCTCAATTCCTCATGGATCCCATAATTAGAACAGGATTTTGATAAAAATGGGATTAATATGGATGTATAGCCTTTCAAACAAAAAAAGAATTTTCCAAATCGGTTCATAAATGGCAGAGTTCCAAGGTAACAATCATAAAAAAAAGATACAACCGAATCGATAACCTCCTCCTTTTTTGTGAGGTCGGTTAAAAAGGGATAGTCGCCTACTATAGCAAATAGTAGCCTAACGTTAAAAATGCTTATTGAAATTATAATATTTTCTTTTTTTTACTGTCAGAACTGTAAATTTTTAATCTTCTCTTCCTTAAAGCTCTTTAGGTCTAAAGGTCTTTTTTTCGCGGTTGCCCTCTTTTCTTCACAATGCTTTTATTGTTACCAGCTGGTTTATTTTTAACTGTCTTAAAATCTTTCTTTCGGTGTCCTAATTTTAATTCCGTTATTTTATTTGTTTTCTTTATTTTATCTTCTTTATTTTTCTTCTGGACAATTTTATCTTAGACTTTAAGTAATTAGGGCGGCCATCCTTTTTGGTACGCATACATGCCCTTTTTTTTCCTAAATACATTAAAACTATTCAACAATAAAACGTAATAAACAGAGTAATTTAAACTATAATGCAAGCAAAGAAACAACAAGTTGACTGAAACCACAATCACTAACAAAAATATTAAATAGATATTACTTACCAATATAATGTCGACGCTCGTCAAAGTTTGACCGTGGAAGATTTTTGCTCACACGGACAAAACGCATGCGCCTACTGCGACGGCTTACATGGCACTGAGGCCTGCGGGAGGAGAACTTCTAATTATATTAAAGATCTAACGCCACCAACATCCCTAACATAGTGTATTCAAAACCAGAGCATGTATCCAACTAAGGCAACTATCCGGCTTTTACCCTACAGTTTATTTTCTTTATCAATCACTCGTACATATGAGGGTGTCAACACAACGGGCGAACCCGTCTCTCCAGGGTGTTTTAACGACATCAGGTCATTCTTCCTCCCATAGAGTGAACGTGAAGACATGGCGGACAAAGACACTCTACAGTCTAGCTCCACCGACGAGCCTGTGAGATTCCAACACCTTACCGCGGGGCATTGGGAAGTGAAAACAGAGGACCGACCTCACGCCCTTACTACCAAATTTGTCCGGATTTCTACGCCCTCCAGTCTGGTTGCGTATTCGAAGCTGCTTGCGCTGGAGCTCAAAATTAAAAAGTCCGACTTCATCTCGATTTTTTTCCGCATTCACAATACTTTCCCTCCTCGTCGGTTGATGGGCCGGGAAAGTAATATTGAAACTACAGACAAACTAAATAAAACAAAATCATTGTAGAGTAGTGTAATGTTTTTTCTTGTTTCTGCTGGCCTGATGTTCGGGATGCAGTAGGATTTGATTAAAAAACACGGAGCACTTTCACACGGTATAATTTTGGCCGAGATCACTGGAAGCCCTTTTTTTCTGTTGCCATATGACAAAAAAACCTAACATAATACTTAATGTTGCTATTAACTGCGATAATCGTGCCTTACAATTGTGAAAGGAAAGAAGAATCATTATTAAATATAAAAAAACATAGCTGCAACCTCATTACAAAATTTGCAAATAAGGTAACTCCCGATATCAAGGAGTAGGTACTAACCTCATCGGTAATATGGCAAAAGTAATCATAAATAATGCAATAATAATTTTCATTTCATTTATTTATTTCTAAAAAATCCTAACAGATTGTAGAAATGTAATATTTAGGTACATTTAAATTACAGTTTATTTGTCCGTTTTTACAATATCCAAATTTATCACCAGGTACATATAGTTCACAGTTCCTAGTTATTGCTTTCATGATACTGAGTTCTTAATTATTGCTGTTTAATACTGGCGACACTCAAAAATCGTAATTAAAATGTACTCACTAAAACCACAAATTAAAATAATCAATAAAAATAATCAAGATAATATAAAATCAGAAAAAGTCAAAATAATTCAAAAATGCTACCTAAAATTGCATATGGTAAAATTGCACAAACATAAAATTACATACATAATACACAAATATTTACATAATTAAAGAAGTATTACATACCATTTACATACCTATTACATACCTATTTATTACATACCTATTTATTACATACCTATTTATTTAAATACCATGATCTTTGCAAGATCATGGTATTTAAATAAATACCATGATCTTGCAAATGCCGTAACCCGGAACGGCTTCACTGTTCACCTTCACGCGGTGGAAGTTGGCGCTCGTGGCCTGCCAGCTAAATCTCTATTTCACCTCTTTAAAGATCTTGGCCTTTCCAGAAAAATAATCAACTCTTTCTTAGAAAAATTATCTAAAACTGCGATTTGCGCATCTCAAATTCTATGGCTTCGAAGGGGGAGTGAATGGGTGGCAAGGTGAACGCTCACATGTGGCAAGACAGCTGTCCTAAACCTACCACAGCCGGTTCGTAAGTCCGGAATCCACTGCTCACCCCCCAGAAGTGTAAAAAATAGTATTATGATGGGCCCGACTCCGGTCGGTGAATTCCATGGCAGCTCCGTTTGTATTTATTTATTATTTATTATTTATTATATAAGCCGTGACTTAAAAGAGCTTTTTTGAATGATCTTTTAAAATCAGGTAAGGATAGTGTATGTGAATCCGCTCCCAGTTCATTTCACACAATCAATGAACAGTAAAAGAAACTTGACTGGACGCTAGACTTCGTGTGCTTGGGAACTATGGCAAAATGACTACCTGCTCTTGTAAGATATGAACGCGCATCATCATCTGGAGGTCGCATAATCTACATATCACCCCAGGGAGCTTTAACGACATTAGGTCGTTCTATGGACCTTACTGTGAAGGCGACATGAGACTTCAGAAAAATATCTGAAATGGGCGGATACGCAAACAAATAGGCGGAGTCAATTTTGTAGGGTTTGACCAATAAAAATCCAGCGTTGACGAAGCGTCAAGTGCAGACTCCACGTCCGCTAGCGCCGGGAAGCAGACGCATACTAAACGGCCAATCTAGCGCTAGCACAGAATAACTATCTTTACGCAGTGGTGGTATAAGGGTTTTAATGGCAAAACATATTTAGCGTAACTCTCAGACCCCTTCACGTTTTAATTAATTGTAATTAATTTAGGGCATAAATAAAAAATGTGGCTAAGTGTTGCCCTAGAGAATTAACCGATCAATATAATGAAATTATAATACAACGAACTAACCGCTTACATTGTAGGAGTAAACGCGCCTGAAAGTTTTCGAAGTCAGTTTAAAGCCTTAATGTCCAAGGCAATGAGCAACTTTTTAAGTCCAAATTTTAAATTGGTTCCTTATCGAGGGATTGACTTAGAAACTTTTTAAAATTAATGCTTATATTTTTCAAAAAACTCATAAAACTAAAATTCCTCAGATATGGTCGTTCTCAGGTATCATGTCGCCTTAATCGAATCGAAAGAGTAGGATAAGAAATCAGTATTATTACAAGGAATATTAAGTAAATTATCAGAGGCTGACCGAAAGACAAAACCATTGGAACTGAATGGTTCAAAAAGCTCGTGGAGATATGATCGTGTTGATTGAGACAACTGAGAGAGTACTAGTATATAAATATTTAGAGTGCTAGTATATAAGATAGAGGAGAACTAGTATATAAATATTTCTCCTTTGGCGTACTGGCAACCACATTGTTTGTATTGTGTTTGATTTGTATTTAACTTCATTTAAATTTTATTTCAATGTGTTTGAACTACCCGGCAATACTGAGGTTGGCTATTGAAGTGTGATACCTTAGTGTGATAAGCTAGCCATTGTTGAAGTTATTTGTTTAATAAAGAGTTTTATTATTATTATTATTACTTGTCTTATCTCGAGCTATGTAGACGAATGTGCAGAAAGTGGAACTGAAATCAAGTTTAATTACTTCAATTACCATTAGAAAATACAGGCAAATTAGTCGAACGAGAAGATGGGTACCTATTTCTATTGACTAAGTAACTCTTTGTCTCGAACCGGTCGAGATAAAGTGTCGCGCATGGTCATTGAATGGCCGTTGTATGTTAAAAATAAAAGTCCAACACGTCTCAACAATGTCACGCACTTAGCTGAAACTTGAGAGGGTAATAAAGAATTTCATTCATGATCGTTTAGCCGTATAACTCTACTCTAAATTTTAGAATTTTCGTTTTGAAAAAATGTTATGGATGGCGGTGTCGACTACAACGGGCGAACCCGTCACCCCAGGCTGGTATAACGATATAATAGATCATTCTTTCAGCCGTGGTATGAGCGTAGAAGGCTTGTGGACAAGACAATCTACTGTCTAGTTCACCAGCAACCCGTTAGAGTCCAACGCCTTACGTCGAGGAACCGGGAAAGGTACCCAGCGGGCAGCCTCATCCCCTAACTACCAGTTTTGGCAGGATATCTCCGTCTGGAATTAACCTTCAGGATACCTCCGTCCTCTCAACTGGTCAAAGGTCCGAAAGCACTTACGCAACCTCTACCTGTTGTATTACAGCGGTAATTCAGTTTGAATTTATCGCAGACCTGGGCGTTCTTTGCCCGTAATGCCACACAGGATCGAGTGGCCCAAGGTCATTTCAAGAGTGGCATGACATCAGGTGAAACATCCACCCCCGCTGCTTAGGAAACAGTATATTTCCATAGTCTCCAGACCCCTTCAGCAATTAGTCAGAATGCACAACCGATTGGCTTCGCCGACCGGTGCGCAAACCGTCCAGTGGCGCCGGGATGCAATCCGGTCCAACAGATCTGAGGCCTGAGACACGGGAGTCTTACCCGGGGTAGCCTTCCACTCGAGGAGGCTTCTGAATAGGAGCTGAATCGTGAGTTGACCCGAAGAACAAAATCGATCTTGTGGCCCAAGCTGCACGAAACCGTTCACCACCAAAAAAAGGTTATGTGTCAAGACCAACATTACAAAATACATGTATTATATCGATATGAGCCAACTATTTAAAATTAACATTCGCCGTTATTATAATTCGCCGACCCCTTAAGACAAAAGAAGCTTTGTGGAACAACGAAAATTTCCCGCTAATTTATAAGTAAATTAGGATAACTGTAATGGATAATAATAGCTGTAATGGATAAAGATAACAGTGATGGATACTAAAAATAGAATAACTGTAAAACTATGATAAAACCTTATTATATTTAACAACATATTTAAGCCTCGGTGCTTCGTTACGGAAATGCCCTTATCACCGACTTTTGAAGGGGAGTATAGAGGGAGGGCGGGGGGGGGGGGGGGTCTCGGTTTTTTTCCCGATCGGAGTCGCTCATAGACGACGGTGAGGTGGAGTACAATACTACGCAACTTATTAATCGCAGTATTTCTGCAAATATTATCAGTCAATCAATATACACAATATTATCGTCAATATAACAAATAAAGTGGTGAGACTCCTAGCTATATTGTCATACTCCTACTCCTAGCTATTACTCCTATAACACATATATAATAAAACCATTCGCATTTTATAAATAGCATAGAAAGGAATTTACCGCGTGAAATTTGTAGCACCCGAAGTTTCGGTGACGTTGCAGCCGCCGTTGTCCAGGGTGACTGAAAGGGCTGTCAATCCGTTATTTTGCGGGTAGGCCGCATACCGCTGCCGCCACTGCGTAGGTTATAACGGTGGTGGGGGCCGGGCTCGGAGCGCGCGAATTTCGAAAATCCGTCTTGCACACAACACTCACTGTATCCTGTCTTACGTCCTTGCGTTCGTCGTTCGGCGGCAGGAACATTTTAAGTAAAGGGTTCCACGTAGAAGAGAGTTTGTAACCGTCGTCTCTATTGATGTTCGGGGTTCTTCTTATTTCAATTACTTCCCGGATCATGCGAGGAAAATAGAATTGTTCCTTGGATATCACAATGGGATTTTGAAACTGCATCCAGTGGTTACTTCCGCTATACAATATATGTATGTTCGCGATCACCCTGGACAAAGGCAGCTGCAACGTCACCAAAACGTCGGGTGCTACAAATTTCACGCGGTAAATTCGTTTCTATCCCATTTATAATGTCAAACGACCGCGATAGTCTTCGATTTTACATTCGCATTTTTGTGTTTTCCATGACAATTTTTCTTTTTATTGGACGACTATGATACAAACTATGCCAGAGATGCCAACTTTTGATCAATAATTTCAGATGCGAATTGTATAGGCGAATGGCAGAACGGAATCACAGTCATCTGATCTTTCACCGACCGCCTTGGTCGGTGAACGTTTTGAAAGGACGGACACGGTACCCGAAGGGTTTTAAACTTCCCTGCCGAACCTACACCATGCAACGCATCTACATTCTGTTACTGGGGTGAGTGGGTAAACTTTTATGCTCTATCCTAAAATCATACCTTACAATTTCTATCCATCTCTCACTATTCCTATATTTTATATACGTATATCTCCAAACTCTACTTTCCACATGTCTTAATTTTTCTCTCTATCCTTCAATTCTAAACCCCTTTTTTACAATGACACAAACCGAAGAGTCGAAAACAGCCCAGGCCAGGGGCATTTTACCAGAAATAGCAATCGCCATCATACAGCTAATCCCAGACTTCAACACCTCATATAACAACAAACTTTACAGATTTATTAGATCATGTGATTCCGCATTTAAATTAGCGACTGCATCACAACAGGAAATCCTGTTGGTTTATACTTTAAATAAAATAACAGGCGCCAGTTCATCCGATAAAGCAATACAATAGCTGTCAGGAGCTAAGATGTTTCCTCATCCAAAAATATTCCAAAACCGAAACACTGGCACATCTAAACCTGGAATTGCAATCTATGTTTCAAAAAACCACTGAATCAGTCAACGAATACCTCCTTAGAGTCGACTTATGCTGAAGCAAAATAATCGAAAAGATAACCGCGGAAGTAACAGATGACAATAAGCGGCCGCATGGCCACAACAGAAGAAACGGCTTTCCACGTGTTTTAGACTACTCGTATATCATCGACAGGTCTTTGTATCAATATCTGCCGAGCGAAAGTGAAAATATATTAGGACATCGTCGGCATAGAGGTGATATTTTGCGTTATTAGACTTGGTAACTGAGTTACCGAATAAAGAGAAGAGGAGCGGGGACAAAACACTACCATGGGGGACCCCGGAGACCTGTGGTAAAAATTAGAGATCTGGTCTATATTCCTAACACACTGATTTCGATTAGGAGAACCGAAGAAGGAGATTCTAATCGAAGAATGAGAATGTCCTATTTGACAGAATTAAACGCGCTGTTGAAGTCTAAAAGGACCTACTCCAAACAACGAGGTCATAGGAACTCCACAAGGAAGTCAATACTTCAAACAACATTCACCTGCTTCGTTCCTCGAATATCCTGACGACGCTTTTCAACTCTCTAGCGTCAGGGTTAATGTTTTTTTTATTTTTAGTCTCAAACGAGTTCAACTTTTGGTCGGAAAGGCTATTACCATATGGATGAGTGTGGTCCCGTGTAGTCGAGATGAGTTGCTGACTCGAATGCAATGCAAATAATTGTTAAAATTTTGCGTGACCTTCGCGTCGGAGCGAGTCTCTTTGCATACGCCATAACGCCTTTGCATGCGGCTGCGTCTTGTCTACCGCGATATTTAGAGTTGCCAACTCTAGTTGGCTAAATGACACTTAGGGTTCCGTACAAACTCGTATAAATGGAACTCTATTGATGACACATGTCGCCTGTGTCAAGCTGACAGTTTTAAAATTATCTAAATGAAACCATTACCATATTAAATTGCGCAATTTAATAGTATGATTTGGAAATCTTTCTGCGCCGGCGAAATGCAGGTGGCGCTGATAGCACCGACGGCCAACCTAACAGTATTTTTTTTGGCCATCTAAATTAACATTGGTTTTTTATAAAGGACTGATTGATTATAAAAACCCAATATTTTAACCAATGATAGCAATAATAACATTCGATTAACAGTGCCATCTATCGCATTTCTTAAATAGGCTGATTACATCGCATAAATAATTCGGAGATATATAATGCCATCTATCAGTCTATCCCAACATTAAAGTGCGTTCTTATTACATATTGAAACCTGTATATACATACCAAATTAAAAATTATCAATATGTAAATAATATTAAAATAATAAGAGCGACTTTAAAAACTTGCGTGTTATTATACTGATATTTTATACCCTATAGGCGTGCTTAAAGCGCCATCTACAGTTCGCCAGTTTCGTGGTATAACAGTACCACCACGAAAGTCGCCATATTGAACAAAACAATAGAAGATTAATCAATTTTTGGAACTATGAGTGCCATCTACACGTTGCGTTTCGTAGTAAAATCCTAGTTGCCAAATCGTAGTACAACGTTAGGTAATCTAATACGCCGTATAAAAAAAATATATACATTTTATGCACACATATTTCTTGACAAACGCAAAATAAAGTCGTTTTAATTTTACCGTTTTTTTAAACTTTATTTCGAAAAGTGACATCGACACCGGCAGGCATGTTTCAGATGAGTTCTGTCGAAATTTCACAAAAAATCGAACGTAGTTGACGTTTCACCTTTGCACAGTTTTTATCACTTCCACCTTTTTTGCAAACATGAAGGGAGCAAATTTCGTGCCGTCATTAAACACAACTTCATAAAGAGTTGCATAACTGCCGATATAAAAACTGAACTTGATTCTGTTCATAGTACTCATGCACTAATGTTGCAAACTGTTTACAACTGGAAAAAGTGGTCGCTTGAGCACATCTGATGATCTACTCCGGACTTTCAATTATGGCTACAACATTCACCCATTTGGCTAAAACCATTGATTTTATAGTGTAAAATCAATGCTAAAACTATGTTTCTTATGGGTAGTTTATTTTAATATTAATTAATGACAAATGAGTTAATATTGTAAACAAGTATGCCAAATAGACAAAATTTCTTTCTTTCTTTGATATCGTACTTGACGACCGCCGAGTGAAAGTGCGCCAGATACCTGTGGCATTTGATAGCTGACCATAGACATTTCTAATTTATTTATTTATTTATTTATAGTATTACACAAGTTCGTTTGTACAGTTTACCATATCATGTTGTATATATATATATGAGACGTTAGCAAAAAACTGATTCTCGAGGAGATAGAGTAATGAATAAAAGTCGCCTAACTAGGCCAGGGCCTGTTCTAAGGCCCTGAATGAGTCCAGAAAATCCTGCAAGAATACAAAGCTGTCCGCGCGATGGGTGCCGCGTTTGTTGACTGTTGACCAGAAATATGAACGAATACGCATTAAAATGCGTATTCGTTCCTATTTCCTATTCGTTCCTCTAAACAGAACTTTAAAAATATATATTTGGATTTGTAAAAGCCTAATCAGTAGGACTTTTTACGTCAATTTGTGACTGCGGACGAGACTTGGGTCAACTATCAAAACCAGACACAAATGAGTAGCGGTGTCACCTACAGCGGGCTAAGCCATCACAACAGAAAGGTTTAATTGATAGTTTTCACAAACTAGGATGAAAGTAGAGACGAAGATAGTCCACCATCTGGCCAGTCACTAATATTAGAGACAATAAAGTGCTTAACCCTTTGAGGACCATAATCTTTGCGGTACGGTATAGATTTTTTCGATACATAAAACTGTTAAAGGGTGAAATAAATAACATGTCGATTTAGAGAAAATTGTTTGAATAGATTTTGTATAAATTGATGAAACATAAGTGTCCCTGTGGTTAATAAAGATGCAAAAGTTACAACTTTTATATTCAACTCAGCAATCATACGTACTAAATAGCATACTTAGAGAAGAAAAAACAAATTAATCGCCATAAATACTTTATTTATTTTTATTTTTATAACTGATTATTTGATTATGTTTATGAGTATCTGATGAATATGACGATTATTGTTTTTATTGTTTTATTTTTGGGTAAATTACTTTATTTTGCATTTTATTATTATTTGATTATGACTATTTAAACTGATTATTTAATAACTACCATGTTTTTGATAATTTCACGTATTCCGTACTTTTAAAAATTTAACTTTTTTTTGTGATTTGGTTTTATCACTCTTTTATATTAATTTACACTGCGTTTATAGAATGTCCGCCCAAGCACAAGCTCTGCTTAGTTGGGCGACATCGGACAATAAACATCATCCTATAAGAGTGTAGTTTCTTGCTGTGGTTTAATTAATTTGGTATAATATTTTTTTTATGTTTTTTAGTTGTAAATTGTGTTTTTGTGAATTGCTTTATAAGAAAATATTTAAAATTAGCAGAGTTCGTCGGTCATTTACGGTATTAAAAATAATTTTTAAACGATTTTTTTTTTGCTGACATTAGGATGTTGATGTCCCAATAACATGGAAAAAATATAATATATAAATTATTCGTATTCGATATGTTGTAAAATGATCCTGAAATTATGAGACACGTATGTCACATGGTCATTAAAGGGTTAAACGAGGGTATATCCCGGTTATCCAAGGACTGTTAAACATTTTCTATCGTCCAAATTAGCGTTACCCCTAGAATGTGTAACGTCCCTTCCGGGATGCAAAGGGTACGGCCAAGTTTTTACTTCACAAGTCTGAAGTGGTATTAGCTGAGGAATGATCTGAGCCACCCAAATTTGTTGCAGTGCTCCAGTCCAAAAGAGAGGCAATACTGAGAAATTGATTCTTTTTGGGATTGTTCAGATATACACCATCCTTGTTCTTTCGATGATGACGGGAGAAAAGCCAATCCGCTGGAAAAAATGCGTAGACCCTGGAAACACTATAGTCCAATAAGCAGTGACAAAAAATGCAAGAGTTTTGTATAAACTGATACTTTCAGATCAGACAGTATCATGACCATAAAATGCTGGGGCAGAGTCAGCAGGCCAGACTCCGGGACACCTGGCGCTGGCGTACTAGGAAAGGTGTAATTTTAATTAGTACCCCCAAAAGTATTTTGGAAAAACTGAAAATTCATTAGTAGACATTGAATGCAATACAGAACCCGAAAGAAATGGTTAGACTGCTTAACGATAGAATGTGTGGCGTCAGCATTACTCCATAAATGACACAAAAATAAAGTCCCCTACTACTTACTACGTAAAAAAAAATGTTGCGATAAAAAAATTAAATGAAAAAGTTGGCAACATCAATATTATTATTGTCAGCGTTGGCGTGCAACAACGTAGCCATCAGACTGACTGGTGATATCACTACAACCACGCGGTGATATATTTATAATCATCGAAATTATCAATGGAATTGCATACCTACTTATGAAACAGTTAATTGTATACTTATGAAAGAGCAAATCGACGTTTTCGATCCTTTTTCGGGGACGACTAGATCGGATGTGATGGCCAAATACTATATATAAAAGTGTATAAACACGCACACTGCCCCATAAAAGAGAAACTTACTTTTATAGTCGAGAGGTGAATGCTACTGTTTGTATAAGCCCTGGACCCGCCAGTAAATCTAGACCAGTGTTTTTCAACCAGTGGGTCGTGAGTCCCTGGGGAGTCCCGAAGAAACTCTTGGGGGGCCACAGGCTATCAAAAAATAAAAATCGAAAATATTACAAAATCTTTATTTTATAATATTTGAATATAAACTGCTTCGGAAGAGAAATATATTTGTTAGGGGTCGTCCACATATTACGTAATCACGTTTTTAGGATTTTTAACCTCCCCCCTCCCCCATGTCCACAGACGTAATCAGCGGCCTGACTCACCCCCCCCCCCTCAGATTACGTAGTCAACCGAATTTTCGGAAAATGTGAAGACTCGTGAACCCAGCGTTTGTAATGTGTTTGAAAAAAGTAAGTGGAAAGGTAAATGGTAAGTGGCAAAAAACATTTTAGAATGCTTTTGAAAATGAGGATCCCTGGTATATACGTGCCAGAGACCTTCATGAAGACATGCGTCGCAAATTTATTTATTTTATTTATTTATTTAGGTACATAGGATTAGGTATACAGTTCATTCATAGGTCATGTAATCTTATAATAATTATATAAATTATTTAATAATTAATATAGGGAGGTTATAACACATCTTACATGACCTTTACTGCCAATAGCACATCTAACTAGGCGATAATTTGGCCCGTCTCTAGATGTGCATATTTTAATGCAATTTAAGAAATGAAGTGTTTTTTTTTTAAATAAATTATTTGGACCCACCACCTGTATATACACATAAATATACCAATTTTATAAAAAAATATAGCTATGTAATAAATATATACATTTATAGTTGTAATTTAATAAAATTTAATTAAGAAAAATAGATAAGTGATACTAAATAAATTGTCGTGCGTTGCAAAGAAGTTGATCAGATTTTACATATCCCTTGTTAAGTAGCCATCTATTAAGGTTTGCTTTAAATATTTTTATGTTAGGATAATTTTTCATGTCTTCACTAAGGGAATTATATAATTTTGGGGCTATGTAGAATATATGTCTCTGGGCAAATGTTGTCCTGACTGACGGAATTATATAATTGATACTCGCTTGATTGAATTGGAAATTGAAAGACCAAGAAATCCCAGGGTTTACTCTTCCTGGGGAAGAGTAAGTTCTGGATTACAATAAGTTGAACCATCACAATCCTATGTTGCCCGGCCTGCGTACCGGCGAAATTGATTATATTTGTAAAAAAGAAAGAGGTAAACCGCTCTCCAAGTGAACGGTCCCTCCTCGCATCCCTATCTTTTAGCCTAAGAAATAGAAATAAGACATAATATAGCGTAAGCATGAGCCAGTTCTCATATGGACTGAGCCCAATATATTATTACATTAGATTTGATTAGATCTTACCCCAAGACACATATGTAAACAACACTGCTCGAACTTGGCGAGCCACAAAATTGTATAATAAATTATATAAAATAAAGATAATTCTATGCTATTCTATTCTATTAAAGAAAAAATATAAATAAAATATGCCGGTTTAGACCAAAAAACATGCGATGCGGTTACCAAAGTTGATTATGTAATCAGGACGAGCCCCCCATCCTCCCCCCCCCCCTCCCAACTTAATCAAGCTAGAACCCCTCTCCCACTGTGATTAGGTAATATGTGGACGGCCACCATGTGTTTTTTGCTATTTCTTTTACAAAAATTTATATTGGTCTTAGATGGAAATAGGTAGGTACAACTTTAAAAGTGAAAAGCAGATAGAATTTAATGTGGTTTTCGCCTTTGTTTTTATAAAAAAATATTATTGAATGCTTAGAGTTACAGCTGTGGAAGCGACTAAGGAGGGGGAGGCGAGAGAACTAAGTTGCAGTCTAAGCGAGGGTGCGTTAGAGTTTTTTTTTGGCCAAAAAAGTAGTCGCGATCTAAAAAAAGGTGAAAAACACTGATCTAGAGAGTGGCATATTTTAGTTATATTTAAAAATTAAATCTCACCTCTACTATCTTAGTGGTATTTGAGTTTCACATATTTCAATTATTAGGTTTCTGTCGAGAAATGTCTATTAACAAATATTATTGTTATTTATCTCTTTATCATTATTATTACTATATATTTTGTGCAATAAAGATATTGCACAAAATATAATAATAATACAGTAAAAAAAAGTGATACAGCACGAAACGAAATCCAAACAACAACTGATGGCCTACGACACCCGCCGCGTGAGTCGATTGTATCCCTTCCTCCCGCTTCGGCTCGTATCTCTGACGCGACTCACTAAGTAAAACCAACCACTATCGTCATCTACAGGATGAGCTTTTAATTAGTGACGCCTTGTAGTGGGTGAATCGGTACGACAAACTATACAAGTTTTGATATATTTTTTTGGAGAAAAAAAAATATGTATATTTTTTGTTGTTTTACTTTGTCAAATTAGTAAGTTTTATCTATTGAAGAAAAGTTTGACAAGCGTTGAGCGCACGGCACCATCTAGCGGTAGGTAAAATATCGCTAATAAACAATATTACCAATATTATACCTACCGCTAGATAGCCCATCGTGCTCATAGATTTTTATACTATTAAAAAAATATATTTTTTATTTTTTTTTCAATCAAAAGTTTAATAGTTTGTCGTACTGATTCACCCACTACATGGATGTCACTAATTAAAAACTCACCTGTATTGCCGTATATATTTTTTTAACTCAACGAATTAAGATAACCTGTCATATAAGTTATTATAATACATTAAAAAATACGTGTGGCACTCGGGGGACTGCCGCGGTAAAGCTATTGCATAGCATTTTTAACAACTTATGCAATTATAATTATTTATTTATTTTATTTTTTCTGATATCAGATAACTGCGCTCTATCGGAAAACGTTGAAATTATTCCGAATCAATTGCGGCTGCGGTAGCAAATGATTCGGAATAATTTAAACGTCTTCCGATAGAGCGCCGCGCACGAATTTTTTTATTCGATAAAGCAAAAAAAACGGATTATTCGAAAAAAATCGTAGATAAAAAGATAGATAATTAAATTATCTTTAAAATGGTGCAGGTTTCATAATAATACGCCAGATAATATTTTCGTAGTAGTCGTTTTTGTGTTCGGTTAGACCTAATTTCACAAATTAATTACACTATGTAATATAAACAAAATCTAAAACATTCAAAGCTAAGAATATGAGGAAAATGTTCTTGTTTAACATATATTTTTTTCGAATCGTAAGCAGTACTCGTTTAGACGTAATTATCAGTTTAAAATCATTAATTTTCGTTAAGAAATTTCTTCATTCGGTCGCCGCGCTGGCCTAGGCCCGCGATAAAAGCTATGCAATAGCTTAAAAACATTAATATGATATATGGTTTATTGTTATTGGAGGGTGGGCCCGAAGAATGGCATACTCCTTTCGAAATTGAATGTTATTTCTATTTCTCGTATTAAAATTTACACGTAAGAAGAAGTACATAACATAACAGACAGATATTCCGAAAAGCAGAGACTCGTCCGCTGAGGCAATCGCGTTCTCTCCACTGTGAAACCAACCATAACCATTGGCATCGTTATAAATCACGTGGTTAAACGCGGAGGTAGGTACGGAACACGCGAAAATTTGACACGATATCCGAGCCGTATTTTCCCGGCACAGAATTCTACCCGCTTGGATAACGATTTTTTCGACTTCGGGGCGGGTAGGAATTGTGGCAATAGTCAATATCTCTCGGACGTTAACGAATAGTTTGCATGCAAAACTCACGAAACAAAGGCGCAGACATTGTCAACATTTGGCGATTGTTGTTATTGGGATTGTTTAGTTAAACAGTTTCTGTCTGGCCAGCTCTGTCGGTGAAAGGATATAATTATAATACCTAAAATATATAACCGTCTTGATAACAACATAAAAAAAAATAGAAAATTCCATTTTATTTATTACAAAAAAAAATGGCTTCATCAAGACATAGGTCGTTTGAGGACAGAGAACGAACTTCTGCAAACTACCTCTTATAGAATAATACATCTGCATACATTTATTATACTACGTAATACGTTATTTATTTATTTATTGATTTATTTTATTTTACATACCTATACCGTTCATGACCAACCGTTCGTAGCACGTACTGCCAAAATCCAGGCGACTAGTCGATACTTAGGCCTCAAACTTTTCAATAAATTGCCCGAAAGATTAAAAGCAATTAAAAACATCGATATTTTCAAGAGATCCATCCGTGTCTATCTGCTTAAAATCAACATGTATGCCCATAACGACTTCTTAAAATATTTTGAACATACATAGCATCGTATCTACCCATTTAATCTAATACATATTATTTACCGTTAATTGTTTTGTTGTAAACTGTTATCATATAGTCTATGTTTTTGTAAATTGGTAAGTTTAAAACTATATATTGTATATCATCTCTTGTCTAAATTGAGTAACTAGTTTAAGATTAATTACTGTCATTCCTACACAATTGTATGGTTGTATTGGAAATAAATACCTTTTACTTTACTTTACTTTATACATTCAAATGCATGAGCACAACAGAAAATGATATGACAATTTAGACAATGCTTGTATGCTTGTAAGTTATATACACATCTGTCTGAGCCCAGGTTACATAGCGCATACATTAAACGCAAATGATTATCTTTCAATTGTGCTAAGCAAAGAGAAGCCGAGCCCGCCTTGCTAGGCACCCCTGTGTTAAGGCGAGCTCACTTCGGGAGTCATACTATAGTGTGCCACGGTTGTGTCAAGGAAAGATCTAAGATAACATTATTTTAATTATTTTAATTTTAATTTATAATCATTATTATTATTATTATTATTATTATTATTATTATTATTATTATTATATATTTTTTTTATAATATAGTTAGTTTTTTATAATATAGTTACAGTTATAATATTATATAATACATATATTGTAATATAATCTAATATGATACACACTCCTATAAAACATTAAAAATAATATAATAACCTTTTTATTAAGAATAGTTATATAACTTTCAAATACCGAGGAGGTACATGTTAATATGTGCATATAAAGAGAAGTATCCTCAGTTACGTTACATGTATACGTCAGTTATAATCTCATTGATTATAATAAATCAATAGTTATCACCACCCAAATCAGACAATACGCCATATGCCCAGATACAGGCTATATATACTCGGGCTAGTTAGGTATGCGCTGAGCATATTTATGTAAACGTGGGACGTCGTTTACTTCGCGCAAGGCCATTTTATTTATTTGCGTTTATTTATTTGATAATTTCGGAAAACATACAGCGCATACAATAATATAGCGTGTTATACATATGAAGTGGGCTTGGGCCGGCCATGTGGCCCGACAACACGACGAACGGTGGAGCAAACGCGTTTAGAGTGGAGACCCCGGCTAGGCAGAAGAAGTGTGGGCAGACCACCGGCCCGATGGTCAGATGACATCAAGGAGATAGCTGGACCAGTCTGGATGAGGGAAACGGACAACCGATCCGGGTGGAGAGTGATTGGAGAGGCGTATGCCCAACGGTGGGCGAATACGCGCTGATGAAGAAGAAGACATATGTATACAGAAAAAAAACATTCGGTTGATGATAATCGTTTCCTGCGATAATTAGACTATTAGGATATATTAGCGTATTTAAATTAAAAATTAAAAAATCGATTTTTAAATACATTTGTAATAAAATGTGATGAAAAAATATGAGGCAACGAAATATTGGGGGACGTATTGCAAAATCGTAACTAAGCCAATGAAAATTAACGAATGTTTTCCTAGGTGATGAATAAAAATAAGATTCAAGATGTAATTTAATATTAATTTGTTGTTTGTTGATCACCTGTATTTACTATAAATTAAAAATACAACAATTCAATTCAACGTAATTTATTTTGACACGCTCTACTGTGAACGCGATGAATTTCTCCTGTTCTATGGCAGACTTTTAATTAATACATCTTTTGTTATTGCTTTATTATGTAGTAGAATGTTACCAAATTAACATCAATGTGTTATTTTCGTAACATTGTACTACCTAATAAAGCAAAAACTAAAGATATAGGTATTAGTTAAAAATCTGCCGTAAAACAGGAGAAATTCATCGCGTTCACAGTAACTACTCGTCTACCGCAAGATGTGGCAGGTTAATACACTATTCACAAGCCTCTATACGTAACGACATCATGCTATATTGCTCACTTTGTTTATATACTTATATAAAATGATTGTATGTCAAAATAAATTACATTGATTTGATTTTTAGGTGATTAAGGACAAATGGAGGGGATTAATGATAAAATTACATTCAACTACATACATCTTGAATCTTATTTTTATTCATCACCTAGGAGAACATCCCATAATCTTCATTGGCTATAACTACCATTTTACAACACGTCCAATAATAATTCGTTTGGTATATTGATACAAATATGTAACACTTGATTATAAGATAAATAAAAGGATTCTCGTTTAAGTAACATGTTTTTGTAAGATGGCGACCCCCAGGTTGAGAATCGGAGCTATAAAAGGATTCTCGTTTACGTAACATAAGTTTTTGTAAGATGGCGACCCCCAGGTTGAGAATGGGAGCTATAAAATGACACACAGTGGCATAGTGGTTATTGGCACAATCGCCAGCAACCAAGCTGCGTGGAATTGCCACAAATAAGAAGAAGAAGAATAAGAAGCATAGTGGTTAGATCGCCTGATCTAAGAGCCGGTCCTGTGAGCCGGTCTACAGCAAAAATTTCGCCGTATGGGCGTACACACTAACAGTGCACGGTGCGGCGCCGCAACGTTACTACGACGCCGCAGTGGACGAATAGTTTTGTAGTTAATTGTACGTAGAACTAGTAAAATGAGGTAGGATACCAATATCTTCTTCGTTGGTACTCATTTTAAACACTTCTATTAAAAATTAACAAAAATACGTGAAAACAAATGAAACAGGCAAGGATGTACCCTCCTTCCACTGCAATTAACAACTGAGCGGTGCCGCTCCGGCGCATATTACCGGTTTGCGTGCGGCGCGGCGCCGGAACGCACCGTGTGACATACCATGGATATTTGTATCCTTTCGGATACAAAATTTCGTATCCTCAATTTCGTATCCTTTCGGATACGAAATTGCATCTCAATCCTGGCAAGCGAATGCAATAACAAGACACACACCTACGCACATGCTCCACACACACGTACGTATAAAGACTTCATAATATGGTTGGTCGTAAAAGATTGTCGTATGACAACAAACCCGCCCATTGTGAAATTTCACAATAAAGAGTAAAAAACTGTTGGAGCGCGAGTCAAACTCTCACTTGACCAGTTTTATTGTATGAGCTCTATTTCCAACGGTTTTCAATCGCTTCATTGCGACTTGGGACATTAGTAGTCTGAAGAAGGTCGTATCTTTATTGGTTCCGGGCTTGGCGGTGCCATTCTCCGTCCGTTCCCCAATCGCATGACAAAGCCATGCAGGCAGCCATACTACATACCGCTGATACACCGATATCCAGAAGTATACGGGACGAGCAGGGCTGCTATCTCCGAGGCCGCGACAAGCGCATACTGCTCATTTCATATTCAAATTGTTACTATTCAGCAATTTCTGCGTACGGCGGCATTCTACATAATTGCAATGTACATAAATTAGTTGGACTAAGTTACTTATGTGCCTAGTAACATCTGAAATTATTCTTCTTCTATGTCGTAAACTGAGTCCAAAAACTTATTGTCAGAAGTCGTCGTTTTGAGTTACGATAAGTTAGTTTTTTCTCTTTCAAATGTAATATGGAGAAAATAGGTTACATATTTTAAAAAATAACCTATTTAATAGCACGCTTCTCTAGCTTCCACTTCAACTTTCACATTTTTTTTACTTTTCAATCTTTTGTATATGTTTGTGTTTATTCATAATTTAGACGCGTTCAAAGGTTCTGGAATTAAAAGGCTAAATTAATTAAGATGCCATATTCATTAAAAGCTTTTTAACATAATTTTTAAATAATCATTCATCTGTACTTGTAACTTTTTTTTAATAATCATAGTGTACATTAAATTGATCGTGTAAAGGTATTAATAATTTATTTATCTATCTTCTCGGTTCTTTGAATTCGAATTTTCAAAGAATTTTTCGATTTCTGAAATGATATATATCTTCATATTGGATTGAGCCGGAATATAGAGTAAAAATAGTTTTATAAACAAATATTGAAGTAAAAAAACATAATGAATAAGAATTATAATAGAAATATGATCCTTGTCCTTAAAAATCATGTTTTAAAAAATCTATATCGATGTGTGTAGCGAAGAGAGAAAATTTCGGTGGACCGATTTCAACCAAAACCTTTACGACCCTTGTTATGACCACATGATGCCTGCATGTCGAAGTTCAGCTTAAACTGATTAAGCATATGGGCGCTGTAGTGAAGGAATGCACACATACACACCGCACACAGACATACAGACAAACAGTCAAAAAGACAGATTTCATCCGGAAATTGTCTTAATTGTCTCAGAAGGCTCAAAAAATATATATCTCCGTCTTCAAAACAAAATGCCCCCCCCCGCAACAATTTCCCTCTTCGTTGGTTCGTAGGCTGGGAATGTAAAATGTTACTTAGCCGTTTTTTATGAGAAAAAAGTTTAGAAATTCGCTTTGCATTACGCTTATTTGTAACATATTTATAATATTGGGTCCTTACCTATGTAATTGTCGTTTTTTCACACTGGCCACTTTAAACTTGGATAACTTGGGGTTGAGCTACTATTTTGACATTCAAATAAATTTTAATTTAGGGCCATGTTATTTTTTTTAAAGAAAGAGGTGTTTATTTATTTTTCCGCCGTTTGTTTTCGCTCAAATATTTTCGTTTGTGCAACCATGGTAAAGTTGAAAAGGACAATTAATTAGCGGTTTCGTACCCAGGTTGTAACACTTTGAAACATATACCAAACGAAAGTTTACTAAATACGTGGCATTTCATTATATGGCGGCTAAGCTGTAATCAGTGGCTCAACGAAGTGAAGCGTCTTGAAATAAACAAATATATATTTTTTGAATATTTCAGTTAGTTAAATTATTTCCAGTGTATAGGAAAAGAGTTTATAGAATATGACAATATTCATATAAGAATATTTTCTAATTTTCATATTCTCTTTTTATCTAAAAAAAAAAGAGCTTACTGAATGAATTAATGGTTAAACTACACGTCTCTCGACTTATATTAGCTTGCACGCGAGCATCGCATCATTTTATTATTCACTCATTACACATTCGCACTGATTATTCTTATATGTTGTTAACAATCAAATGATTGAAATGAAGAACTCTTGGAACGTGCGCACATATTATAAGCATAATATGGTACCTCGGATACGGCAGGTACCTAAAATTAGATGGACCTGCTGACTTCTTAGACGAATTAATTGTTGACGACGAAATGTATGTTTAAACAATAATATTTATACATATAAAAAATATAGTTGTTTGTTCCGAAATCTATGGTTCCCACAAAACCTACAAAAAATGTGGGGATAAGAATTAGCTTAAATGGCCTTAAATATCTACATAATAAAATAAATTATATATACCTACCTAGATACAACAAATAAATAGATACAACAATAAAATAAATTATATATAGATACAACAAGTAAATATCTATATAATAAACCCGTTTTAAGATAAGATTCATTACTTATTAAAATTACAAAAGCACCCAAATATACAAAACTTCAGATGTGTATAACTTATACGCCGTGGATTAATGAAATGATATTTTATTTTTATATTTTTATACTCAACTACAACAAAATAATGAATATAAGTAATTAGTTGATTCTCGCTGGGTACACTTTACAAATCAAAATACCCATTTTATGGTATCAGATAGCTGAAACACTGGGCAAGAAGACAGGCTTATATTTAGCATTGGCTACTTTTTTAGGGTTTCGTGAACTTTGAGGGTGGCACAGGATAATAAAAAAACAACGGGCGTCAATTCTTATTAACGCGGGCGGAGCCGCGGGCACAGTTAGTATACTTATAAGGATCCACATACTGCCTAGATATAAATTACAAATAATTATTAAAAAATATATAGTTTTTTATTCAAAACCCATAGTTTTTTGTCTATTCGAGAGTGTAATGGAGACAATGTACAGAAAATACTTCAAATTTTATTATTTGAATATAACAACACTGTTTAAATAAGATTTATTAACTATTAAAAGTTACAAAATCATCCAAATAAATAAAACTTTGAATGTGTATAACTCCAATACGCCATGGATAAATGAGTTGTACTTTTATAATATTATTTCTATACATGAGCACAATTACATAATATATGTCTCTATTTGTTACACTCTGGGTACACCTTTCATAGAAAAATGCCCATGTTCCTACATTATTTTCAAATATGAGATCCTCTGCCGCTGATTTCTATTACAGATTCTTGCAGTCTCGCTATACAGTTACCGTAACTGTGTACTGATAAGACTACAAACAATTATGGAGAAGTTCGCGATTAACCCTTTATAGCTTCATGTGACATTTCTGTAACAAACTACTAATCCCCCTAAAATCCCCCTAAATAAGGCACTAAATTCATTTAGTTCATTTGAATCCGTCCAGCATTACTGTACCCTACCACTTAGTATCGAGTAAAAATCATAGATAGCGTAACTAAGCGACTTATGTGAGTTTAAATGTTGAGCGTTGATGAAAGTGATAAATTAGAACTAAGGCAGGTGTTGAATGACTGATAAGAAAATATAAAAAGTGTATACAATTGTGTGGTTTTCGTGAAAACCTGTAGGTAAGAATATAATTTTATCCATTCAAAATTTCGAAGCAAAAGATGGCAAGTTAGGATGTTCTAACATTTACTGGAACTTACTATGGCAAATTCTTGGTTATTATACCGAAGAGTAAGGAAGGCAAAATATCTCAATGGCAAACAAATGTCTTCAGCAGAATTTAGACTTGAGATAGGCGAGACCTTATGCGAGCTTGGCCTGAAGCCTAACATCAAGAGTCGAAGGTCTTTAGAAGACGAAATTCAAGCCTAAAAACATAAGGGTCCTGCGCAACATGTTCCTCCATTGACAGTAAGGCAGGACCAGGTCGGTCATTGGCCGATTTGGGTTAAAAAAAAAATATGTGTGGCATACGGGGACAGCCGCGGTAAAGCTATTGCATAGCATTTTTTAACAACTTATGCAATTATAATTATTTATTTATATTATTTATGCAGTATTTTTTTCCTTTGATATTAATTCAAGTTTTTTCTTTGATATTCAAGTTACACTTTTTGAGTGTGGTGACCGATAATAAAACATTTTTTTTTCTTTTATTGAATAAATGAGAAGGTAATATTCTTTAAAATATTTTTATTATCTTACAATACATGTAGGTTATTGAGGAATTGTTATCATTGAAACTATGGGTTTATGGTAACTGAAATAAGAAATACAGAAACATACTGTATTAATTCAATTTATTTCTGATATCAGATAACTGCGCTCTATCGGAAAACGTTGAAATTATTCCGAATCATTTGCGACTGCGGAAGCAAATAATTCGGAATAATTTAAACGTCTTCCGATAGAGCACCGCGCACGAATTTTATTCAATAAAGCAAAAAAACGGATATTATTCTTTGACTATTCGAAAAAATTCGTAGATAAAAAGATAGATAATTAAATTATCTTTAAAATGGTGCAGGTTTCATAATAATGTGCAGGTTTCATAATAGTCGTTTTTGTCTTCGGTTAGACCTAATTTCACAAATTAATTACACTATGTAATATAAACAAAATCTAAAATATTCAAAGCTAAGAATATTATGAAAATGTTCTTGTTTAACATATATTTTTTCGAATCGTAAGCAGTACTCGTTTAGACGTAATTATCAGTTTAAAATCATTAATTTTCGTTAAGAAATTTCTTCATTCGGTCGCCGCGCTGGCCTACTAGGCCCGCGATAAAAGCTATGCAATAGCTTAAAAGGATACGTTGCAACATTCCCAAGTGCACTGGCGTTTCACAAACAATTTGTGAAAAATGCAGTGTAGCATTATGCTATACAAAATAATTGTTTCAAATTTTTCCATACAACATAAATGTTTTTTTATACGTTCAACTCAATGTTACAGTAATGTCACATTCCCTTAAATGTCAAAAAAATGATTAATAATAAATATTTTTCTGAGAAATAAGTGTTTTTTTATTTGCCTAAACCTATCTCATTATCAACATTATTTTTTTTTGTTTGAAGATCTTGGGCTTCAAAGGGTTAAATAACCTAGCCTGGTCAATCGCTTATCACCAATGCTTTTACATGACAACGTATAACCACAGATTTCACTGCGAACAGTCGCAAAGTTGCAGGAGTTGCGGCTGGAGACTCTTGGTCATCCGCCGTACTTGCCAGACCTTGCTCCAATAGAGTTTATTTTTTTCAGAATTTAGATAACTTTTTACAACTGAAAAAAAACAACTTTGAAGAGTCGGTGAGAAACACTTTTAAAGCATTCATTGGTTTCTGTCCACGAGAGTTTTACAGCAGAGTAATTAAGCAACTCAATAAGCAACTCATTAAGCAACATTTAAGCAACTCATTAAGCAACTCATTAAGCAACATTAAGCAACTCCCGGCTTGTCATTATAATGGTATAATTTCACACCCACAGCCTTATTATTTATTTATTTCATAAACAAATCAACATAACAGTTTATACCAATCCGTTAATATGCAATATACACATGAATATAAAAACTAATAGAATTCTTAGAAGTACATACACAACATGTTTAAATAAGCGTTAAATACAAATACAGGCATTAAGAATAGAAAAACTTACAAACTTACAGTACATAAAGAGTGAAAACACTTTATATTATTCTGACATAAACAAGTAACGCAATGCCCACACCTTGAAGAGATGCGGGCTCGCTGTAAAAATATCAAAGTCTGACGCTGTCGAACATAGCGCATTTATGAGCCGCAAAGCTCGGGTAAGCAGACTCCATCGACTTAGGTTGGTGCGCGAGGACGGCTCCGAAAATAGATTATGAGTGCGAGCACGATTATAATTGTCCGGAACAAAGAGACAAACCTTCGCTAGCATGCTAGGATTATCAACTCTTGTCCTAATCAGCTTGAAAACGTAGGCCATGGCGAGCATTTCTCTACGCAACTTAAGAGAGTTATAACCCACCATGCCTAGTAGAAAACTAGTAGGGTATAAGTACGGATAATATCCGTACTGCCTAAAATATATAAAGCGTAAGAAACATTTTAGATTTTTTTTCAACATAGTGATATAATGATCCTGATGTGGATTCCATATAACTGCATTCGTTTCCAATCTGCTTCTCACAATTGAATTATACAATGTATGCATAACCCGTACATTGTGAAAGTGCTTTAGGTTGCGAATAACAAACCCTAGTAGCTTAAAAAAGGACTTGGACAAATCACCAATTCCTTGAACGTAATCTGTAATCAGACAGACAACGTAGACGCAGAACGTAATCAGACAAATCCTTGAACGTAAGCTGGGAAAGAGAACTCCTAGATCCTTTACCTTCTCAACCCTGGTTAGCACCTCATCAGTGATGGAGTAATCATACATCAGAGGTGCGGTCGATCTAGTATATGTCATCACTGAACATTTGGATATATTGAATGAGAGATTTTTATTCTGGCTCCAAGACCAGACGGCATCAATATCACGCTGGAAAAGCTTGCAGGCCTCAGCAGTTCCAGTGGACATGTACAATTTTATATCGTCGGCAAACATTAAACATTTTGCTGACACGATTACTTTACTTAGATCGTTAACAAAGAGATTGAACAGCAAAGGCCGAGGTTTGATCCCTGACTCAGGCCAGAGCAGGTGTGATACACATTAGAATCAAAAAGTCCAATTATGGCTGCCTATCTCTCAAGTAATCAGCAAAAAAAGCCTAACAGGAGATTACTCGAGAAACCTGTGGCAGCGAGTACTGTGGACAAGTCTGCATAGATAATGGGGGTCAATATTTCAATTTATTAAACATATATTTTTCATACAAAGTTTTGGTCTTGAATTTCCTTTATAGAACAGCAACTTCATAGGTAAGGACCCAATAGTAGATAATTGCCAAGGTGTATTTTTCAGAATAATTATGAAATCCTGTCGCTGTGGGTAGAAGCAATCATGAGTAATGATTGGACAGCTGTCCTCTATTAATGCCGCATAATCACATGTCCTTTTTAATTAAATAAATATTGCCATTTGGATACACAATAAACATACGCCTACAAGATGACGGATGCGTTTTTTATTATCCATAGACCATGGCATATTGCGCAGTTTATAGAATTTTAATATTGTATAATTATTTGGGGCCATTAGTATATATATAACTTGTTGTGTAGTATCTTTTGGTTCGTATCAGCTGTAATCAAGAGTCGTATTTTGATAAGTTGTTTGCCGAAATGTTTTAAATTATACAGCTTTGCAAATTGCCATAGCAAAATCCTTTTGCGTTTGGTGCTTTGTGATAATATTGTTCCATATCATTTAGGAAACACCCAACTATAGCGCTGTAAAATTAATAGCATGAAATCTATTGTAATTGGGTCGTAAAAACGGAGGGCAGATTAGGAAGGTAGCAAATTACTGACATAGACAACAAATTGCCAGTTAGTTAACGGCGAAATAAACAGCCATTTTAACCTAAAATATTTAGAAATTGGGCGAATGTAATATGGTTGGAAATTTCTGGATTTACGTACTCGCTTCTTTTTTCTCTTTTGGGTGACAATGCCATTCATTATACCTGATATATAATCATTCTTTCAACCGTGGGGTGAAACTCAGAGACTTAGAGACAACACAGTCAACCGTCTAGCTCCGCCAACAAGCCCGTAAGAGACACACGCCTTACCTCACGCCCTTACTACCAGATTGTCCAGATTCCCCCGTCCTTCAGTCTTGCGCGGCCCCTACCTGACGTAATCGGCTATTCAGTTTGAATATAGCGCGGACCGAGACGCTCTTTACCCGCCATGGTCACTCGGGATCGGGTGGCCAACGGATCGATTCAAGGATAGAAGACGTCAGATCGACAACTACCCCCGCTGTCATAGAAACATACATCTCCAGGCCCTTCTGGTTATTCACCGGATGGGCAGCGTGTTTAGCAAAAACCGGACAGGCTAAATCCGCGATCTTCTGATCCCAACCGCCTCGGATTGCAGGATTACAGCCGTGGCAGAAGCTCACAGTGGCCCTGGCAGGGTAAGCCCCTCTACGAGGATGCTACCAGATAGGAGTTGAAACGTGAGTTGGGCAGGCCAGATGACAAAGAGTTTGGCCAACACCATACAAGATGCACGGGACCATAAAGAACCACCACTAGACCTACAGGTGATTGCTACCCGTATCGAGCCCGTACCAGTCATCGATATATTATAATAGCTTCATCGGCATCATAATATCGATGGTACCTATAGTCGCCGTCATACAAACTGATGACCGGCCTCGTACCTGCCATTGAGCGTAGGGACGGTCGCTTGACGATAAAAGATTTATTTAAAAGTCGATATCATTATTATATTTTGTTTGGTTTATTAGGCATATGTTATAACATTATTTAATTACTAATAGGTTCAAGCACTATAGAAAAGTAGGCAGGTAAACATGCTGTCGGCAAACAAACCACATCAATTCGTCAATCAAAAAAATTTAAAATGTGGATATATTATATTTCGATACCTAGTTGGCAGTGTACTTCGTGTATACCGGAGCCTGTTTTGAGTATTTTACAACGCTTTTGGCAACGGTGTTCAGAGAGTACACACATCATTTTGATGCTATACAATAGTTAATATGGAATTTTGACACAGAAATAACTACTGAGCAGTGCAGTTTACAATATTTTATATTGTAAACTGCACTACTCAATAGTTATTACTTCATGGTAACTAAGTAACTATTCGGTAACTATTTAACTAATCACTATTTCGCTAATCATGTAATTGTCTAGTGATTAAAATATTGCGCGTATAGCGTTACAAGTTATTTGCAATGTTATAAGTTACAAACTTATTTATTTATTTATGACGGCTGAGTTTTTTAATAGCGACAAGCTTCAAGTGAGTGGTTTAGTACATCGATTTTCGATTTTATGGCTTAGTTTGATGTACTGAATCGCCCACTTAAAGGATGTCACTATTAAAAAAATCAACCTGTGTAATAAACAATATCGATAATATTTTATCGATATTTCTTTATGCGACATGACATGACATGACCTTTACTACAGATCTGAGTGAGAGATCGTAACGTTATGAAAGTGCGAAAGGGATGTCATGATTCTAATAATTTTTGGCCCAGTCATCAGTTTGTATGGCGGCGACTATACCAGTATCGGTTATATTAGGTCCTTACTATGTGATGGCTGTTTGTTTTAAGTGTAAATCCGATGTTATCCATTTCAAAATGGCTAGTGAGTCATATTTAAATTAACTATTTAATATTTGTAAAAAATATGAACAAATACATTTCTAGAATCACTTTCGTCTTGATTTGCACTCTACAAAATCATCGATCAGTTTTGAGACATCCATTTTTTCGGCTTCCTTAGCTTCCTAGTAGAGTTGGATAAAACGTCGATCGTAACGGAAGTTCCATTTTGGGCCCCGAAATACCGGTGCCGGTGCCGGTAAAAAGCCGGTGCAGCCGGTGCAGCCGGTGCACCGCACCGGCTGCACCGGCTGCACCGGCTTAGTTACGCCACTGATGCACACACATGTATACCTGCAGAACACACATGACACCGCTCTGCAGGAATCTAAATCGAAGAAAAGGACACATTATAATTTATAATACCAAGGAGGAAATTTTAACTTTGTATTATCGTTATATTTTAAACATACATATTATATTTCGCATATATACTCGGTCGACAGAATTCAAATGCAATTCCGTTAATTTTATCTCAAGGTGACCCAGTTTAGTGGTTTCAAGGCGAGGGTGAGGGTGGAGAACCCACCCACCGCCCGGGCAGTTATAACGACGGTGGTCATCTTATCTGCCTGGGATATCATGCAACGACACCCCGCGCGTACCAGAAGGGTATACGCGCGGGGGGTAAAGAAAGGTAGCGCCCCCCCCCCCCCCGTACCACCCCGAAAACTCATTTATTCAGTATAAAAAAACAAAAGAAGATAACAACAAAAGAAGATAAGAAATAGTCGTAAAAATAATAATAAAATAAACACAAAGCAGAGATTAAAGTTAAACAAAGACAGGCTACCAAACACAGACAGGATGTCGGGGGGACTAACTGGTTAGTGAGGGGGTATGTAGACGTATGGGTCATGGGGCGGTCTCGTGGGGGACGGCCTAACCAAGGTCCTCAGGCAGGGGACGCGCCCGCGGGGGCGGTTTGGGGGACGGCACATAGACGGGCACTTCGGGCTGGAAGTGGCCTTCGCATCACGCCACTGGTGTCGGGGGGGACCCCAAAACTGGGGTTCCCAGAAGCCTCAACTCCTCCCAAAGGGAAACCCACTTCTCCACGAAGCATCGGAACGCGTCGAAACAACGCCCACACTCGACCAGATCCGCATACCATATCGGTAGGCTCTTGGCGCACGCGCCGACCTCACGCACCAATTCATCCCGTGCGGTCGAGAGCTTTGGGCATATCCAAATGACGTGTTCTGCCGTTTGAAGTCCATGCCCACATACGCACCAGGGGTCACGGGAGAGTCCAAAGTCAGACAGCTTGGCTTTGAACTCCCCATGGCCCCCGACTAGCTGGGTGGTATGGTGATCGAACTGCAGAAAACACGCATTTTTCATTCTCGCCTCTACCGACGGAAAGAAGCAGTGGGTGAGGCGGCCCGTGCCGCCAGCATCCCACCTCTCCTGCCAAACACGAAGGGATTCCGCACGAATCAGGCGGGCAAACTCCCCAGCTCGATACCCCGCCGGGTCAACCGAGAGGCCATGAAAGACCACTGGTCCTCCCCGACGATACTGCGCCAACGCTGCGCGCTCCAAAACCTCCAAATCGATGGGCAGGACGCCCGCAATGACAGGTAGCGCGAGAGTGGACGTCGTCCTGTACGCCCCGGTCATAGCCACGAGAGGGATGCGCTGCCCACGCAAGAGAGCCACTCGGGTTGCCTCCGGGATGTGGTGCTCCGTCCACGCACGTGCAGCGTACGTCACACGTGGTACGAAGACACCTTCGTATATCGTCCTTACCGCAGGGAAACGAATTCCCCAGTCGGCTCGGCTCGCTTCACGGAGAGCAAAGATGAGGGACCGGGATTTCTCGGCTACAATTTTCGCGTGCGTAAGGAAGGAAAAGGACGCCGTCAGCGCGACCCCCAGGTACCGGACAGACTCCGGAAAGGATACCGGGCGGCCGCTCAATCTAATGACCGGTTTACGCTTGAGGCGCCCCTTCAGGAGAAGCGCCTGAGTTTTAGCCGGTGAGGAGGTCAGTCTGTTACACTGGCCCCACCCGAGGATGAGGTCCAACGACGCAGCTACCCTTCTCTCGACCTCGGCGCGACTTCTGCCACCCACCAGTAGGAGAGCGTCGTCAGCATATGCACTGACGGCGCATCCCGCCGGGTATGGTAGTCCCAGAAAATCGTCGAAAAGGATGTTCCACAAGGTGGGACCGAGCACCGACCCTTGCGGACACCCCATCGAGGGGGTTTTCCTTACGCTGGTCGGACCGTACCTCAGAATAACCGACCTATCAGTGAAATAGCTCCTGACAATTTTCAAGAGGTTGTTTGGGCATTGACGGGTTCGAAGCTTGCACAGGATCATCGGCCACCACGCGTTATCGAAAGCACCGGAGATGTCGAGAAAGACTCCAACAACGTTGGGGCCCTCGTAGTCACGGACCCAGTCCTTAGCAAAAAGGATGGCATCCTCCGTGCTCTTCCCTCGGGTAAATCCGAACTGCCGATCGTTCTGAGGAGACAGCGTCTCCTCCAGCCGATCACGCACAAGCGCTTCAAGCACCTTGCCCAGAATGGGAAGGAGCGTGATGGGCCTGTACGCCCTCGGATCCGATCGGGGCTTGTCGTTGCCCCTGGGAATCACCCGCAGGAGGCCCGCCTTCCAGCAGGTGGGAAAGTGGCCCTCATTGATGCATTTCTGCATCAGTACGGTCACCTCCCACCTGGCAAATTCCCAGACCCGTCTGACGATCACGGCTGTAAGGTTGTCTATCCCAGGCGCCTTCTTAAGCGACAGCGATCCGATTACCCGGCCAACCTCGTCCGCAGTCACCTCGGATGAGTTTACGACGCGCGAGTCTAAGGCGGCAAGCCGCCGTATTTGTGCGTGGTGGGGGTCGTCATTAACAGTTAGGTCCGATGGGCACAAGGAATTGAGGAGAGTCTCCAAGGTGCCTCTAGTATCAAGGGGGGCGGAAACACCTTCAACTATACTGGATAGGTATTCTCCGCCCCTCTTGGCGCCCTTGTCTACCGCAGTCCTCATGTCCCATGGGTTTTCGTTCCCAACGTCTGAGACCCACTTTCTCCAGGAGTCCATCTTAGCACGCCTAATAGCGGCGTGGTAGACGCTTCGGGCGGAACGGAGATTGCCACGCAATTCCTCTTCACGCTCGGGGGGGAGAGAGCCTCTGCGGGCATCACTCATTCGGCGGTAGGCCTGCCTGAACACCTTCCGGAGGTCTGAGAGATCGGAAGTCCACCACGGGGCCGCGAAGCCACCGCGGGGTTTCTTTCGACCCAGAACCGACTCACAGGCCGAGGAGATGGCTTCGATTCTCAAGGTGACCCAGCCGGGAATCGAACCCGGAACCTTACAATGTATAGAAGATTAAACTACTTAACCACTATGCAGTGGCGTAGCTAGGGTAATTTGCGCCCGGGGACAAGACACAATATCTGCGCCCCTTCTCGTATCGAGAGTCTGGAGACTCACTCGGGCCGGAGTCCCCATTTTTTTTTAATTTTCAGTTTATATTATGGAAAGCGGATTTAGTAAAAACTAAAGGCCTAATATCCCATTGCAATTCATTTTTTTCCAAATACAATTAAATTGTAATGGGATAATAGGCTTTAGTTTTTACCAAATCGGCGTTCCATAATATATGGTTCATAAATAGAATAAAAACTATATTTTTTTTGTGGATTGAAACAATTTATTTAATAAACACTAAAATACTAAAATAAATACTAATTAATTATTAAAATTACTAAATACTAATAAAAACTAAATTATATATATATATATATATATATATATATATATATATATATATATATATATATATATATATATATATATATATATATATATATATATATATATATATATATATATATATATATATATATATATATATATATATATATATATATATATATATATATATATATATATATATATATATATATATATATATATATATATATATATATATACCTATGTGTAGTATATATGAATTCGATTTCTACTATAAATTGATCTTCCTCGATTTGGCTGTCGCAAACTCATCAATTACGTTGCCCAATTTAATAGAATCAAGGGTTTGTCTTTCGATGCTAAGGAGTGCAAGATCACTCAGACGATCTTGTCCCATTGAAGAACGTAAATATGATAAAATAAGCTTTACTTTGCTGAAAGACCGCTCACAACTTGCAATTGAAACTGCAGTTGTTAAAAGAATTTGCAGTGAAATACGCATATTAGGAAACACGTCATCTCCATGTGATACAATAAAACCAAGAAGGTCTAAAGGAGTTTCTGGTAGAATTTCAGTCCGGGTATTGAGCAGCATTTTGCAGTCTCCGATTTCTGTGAACAATTCGTGACCATTGACGTCGGTGTCGTAGAAATTTTCAAAATCTAAACAATTTTGATGAAGTAAATCGATATTTGTCTCAGCCAGAAGACTTTTTAGGTTTAGCAGAAATCCAAATTTGGTATTAAGGTTTTTTAAACGTAAAAACCGTACTGATATTTCTTGTTGAGTTGTTTGTTTAAAACGTAAAAACCAGGGTTGTAATGTCACAAATTTTTTGAACATTCAAGATTTTTAATTCCATCCTCATTTTGGCGCCCCCTAAGCTGTGGCGCCCAGGGACATATGTACCCCCCTGCCCCCCCCCCCTAGCTACGCCTCTGCCACTATGCTACCGGGCCATGCATCCTGGCTTCCATGGAGTTATGAATCGCAGTCACGGTCATCATAATTTATAACTATACTTACTACTTATTATTTCTGTTTATAGCTATTTATAATTTAACATTATTTTATTCAGCGTAATTTATTAAGAGGTCGAAATTAGGTTTACCATACAGGGAGAGGATGTAGGGGATATTCAGTGTTGTAGAAATCTGAGATCTCTCTGAAAATGAAAATTTCTTTATATATTTTGGGAGAGTTGAATGATAACAAGTGGAGAACACATAGAGGGAGTTGGAATTTATATTTTTTAAAAGGTCTGGGTTGAAACTTGATGGATGATCAAATTAAGGATGGGCAGTTAAAAAATATGTCGTCCAGTATGCAATCCCCGTGTCCACAATTGCACTGCGGAGAGTGCGAAGGGGTGGAACAAAGTCCGATCCTCATTGCTAATTGATATTGTGCAACGGGTTTTAACATTAGGTAGGTACTAATTAGATGCTCGAACACGTACACAATGTTGCAAACCTTTGCAAGCCGTGTATGGCTCGAGTACCGGATAACCCAGATAAATTTATTGCCGATTTATTCAGCATTTGACACGAAAATAGCGGCGTGGGTGGCAACACTCGCAAGCACCTTCGCTTTGGAGACAAAACAGTAAGCACGTAGACTCACCTTCGAAAGGAATACCTTAGCTTCGGAAGTTGAATGAAAGGAAGTACCTAGTTAGTAATGAGTCATCATATCCCTTCCGACTTCCAATAAGTAACAATGGAATGTGAGGCAGTAATTCATTAGATATATGTACGTTTTTTACTTACAAATCGATGTTTACTTTAATGCGATTTACAACCAGCCGATTCTACGATTTTTCCAAGCCGGGTCAAAAAATTCGCGCAAAAGATTTTTAAAAACTCACAAAACAAATATACTGGGTGAGGGTTTTAAGACCGGGGAATAAATTTGCACTCTTTATTACCTTTTTGCTATTAGCTTTTCCTTATGTGCGACATTAATATAGAATACATATAACCATTGATTTTACTATAAAATCAATGATATAACCAATGTAGACAATGCACAAGCCAGTGGTACATATTATTATGTACAACTTCAATCCTTAGGTTCTAGTAAATTTTACTATCTAATCTTGCTACAGCTTTACACGTCGAGCTTACCTCTCCGCGTAAGAATCTATTACCACATCAACTAATAACTATAGCGACACGTTTAAAATAGTACGAGTAGTTGTTAACAAAAAACCTAATCAGCCACAAATACCGACCGTCTTGTAATCAGTGATCGGCTATTGAGAAGTAACAGTGAGGCTATTGATTTCTTTAAAAATTTCTTGCGATGTGTACAGAACCTAGTCCGTATGTTGACCGAATTTCTTGCGATGTGTCTATAATCCTTCCCTGTCCAATGTAAAGCAAAGTTGTACCGGGTGGCTCAGGAAATCTCTATTCCAAATTGATAGTACTCTTACTATCAATTTTAATTTTCATGAGTAAATAGTCCGTTTGCAATATTTTATCGTTATATTTTAATGCCAGTGACATCTAGTGGCTCTCATTTAAGTCACTTTGCAATACTGGTTCGAATCCGTGCTCAAAAACAGTCCGTTGCGATTAGTGTTGCCCTAAAACTACGAATGATCTTTAAGACGGGGGGCGCCAGTTTTGCATGCGGCAATTTTGCACAAATGTCACTTTTGACAGTTCCAAATTTGTTGAGGGCAGATTTGCAGGAGGCAACTTGCAGGCGGCAACAAGTCCCTATTAAGTTTGTGGCGGCAACCTTGCAGGCGGCAACCTTCAGTACAGTTTTTAAGTTTTTCTGTTAGGTTAGGTTAGGTTAGGTTTTTCTTTCCCTAAAATCGAAGTGACATTAATTACCGGCATCCTTGTAGTGGATGACTTTTATACATCAAACTAAACATTAAAAAAAATGTTTTAAGTTTTTCTGTTAGGTTAGGTTAGGTCATTTTGACATTTCGATGGCTTAATCTGCAAAAGTGCCAACTCCATTTGAGACAACTTTACAGGGGAGTGTTAAAACGTAATAAAATCTTTATTAATACCATTATAGAAATTCCAAAAGTCCATTTGGTGGCTTTTTAAATAATCTAATGGAATTTTATGACTAACATTCGATTTTTTTATTAATCTATAAAAAAGTGGAGTTGGTCCATTTTTATAGGAAAAACCAATAATTTACTTTGGAGTTAGCACTTTTTCTAAAGAAATGTGTAATAAAAATAAAACGAAAATTAAGAAGAAATAGACGTTTATTCAGTAATTATTAATATTTATTCCATGTTTGTGCATGGCTTAAGGTCTTCTTAGTCACTTATTAATATTTATTATAAGATTGTTCACAGCTTAAGGCCTACTTAGTCATGAGGAAGGTTGTCGTAATAAATATGGTAGTCTGTTGCCATCGTTGATTTCAAATCCTGCAGGTCTTGAAATTTCCTTCGTGTAATTTTCAAACGTTGGGAATAGAGTGCAGGCAAATCTTCTGTTCTTTTTGCCGAAATATTGTGGTCTCGGCGTCTTGGCAATAAAGCCCAATCATCGCTTAAATTTAATTTGTACGAAATACAGCCATCTGAAGTATATTTCAACGCGCGCAAGTCTGTAACTTTGGGGTCACCTTTCTTGAAGCAAGGTCTTATGGATTTATAAAAAAATACAGCATCATATTTTTAAAAAAAATCATGACTTAAATACTTCACGTTGTAGGGTGTGGGTGCCTTTCTGGCATTTTTGCAAATTGTAATGTATTCGGCAGGAACATTGATTATTTTGTTTTTCAAGTGTCTATCTACTGTTGCGTGAATAGAATCTGCCTCCATCTGGGTATGGCCCACTTCGAGGTATTTATGTATTATTGTAACATTTTTAATTATGGCCAAATTTAGTAAAGTGTTGGATAGAATCATATTTCGGTTTTGTGCTGTGCACCCGTCACTGTATAATACTATTGTAACATTATTCGCTGAGACAGTTGGTAGAATATTTTGTGTAATGAAGTGGTCCATGATACTGGCAAATTCTTCCGCGTTAGTACCTCCTTCTGTTTCATTCCATAGATAGCAATAGGCATTGCCATTTTTCAAGTTATAAATAGAAAAAATGTGCACACATAATTTTTGTTTGTAATAAAGACTGGAAATATTAGACCCTGGTGCTAATAACACTGCTTGAACGTCCATTGTAAATACCAGTAAATCTTCGGCTTTCTTATCGTTTTCTTTCTCGGTACGCGCATCTTCTTTTCTTTTATTATGGGCAGCATAGTCATCTGAAATATATCCGTGTTTGTGCGAAACACACAGTTGACACAGGTCCTTTTTAGGTTTAAATAAAGAAATATTTTCAATGTCTAGTGTGTTGATAAATTTAGCAATAGACATAGGAAGTGCATTATGTGATTTGCACCAGTCATTGACATAAAAATCGTATAGGGCCTTTTTCGAACTCCATTCTGGTAAAATATATTCTTTGCTAGTATCTTTACGACAATCATGAGACTTGTTGAATTGTTCCAGTCAGGAAGTTCCGCGTGAATTAAAGTCCTAGCAAAAATGAAAACGGGACGCGATGAGAGAAAAAACACAGCGACTCAGTTTGAGGTTACAAAACATTTTATTGTGACAGTTCTGTGCTAGTGTTGCCAGACTTGCAACGAAAAACCATAATATTCAATACTCCCACTTTTTGTTACAAGTCAATGCCAAAATCAAAATAAAATTGAGAATACAATTAACCAACAAATTCAAAATTAAGATTAATTCCTTGAATACTCTACGTTAATTATTTGGCATGACATTCATCAAAGTACAAAAATGTTGATGTTTTGGCCTTGATAATGCCTTTGTCATTATATCAGCTGTCTGCTCATCCGTCTGAACGTATTTTAGCTCAAATATTCCGTCTTCGAATTTCTCTCGGATGAAGTGATATCGCACGTCGATGTGCTTTGTCCTCTTGTGAAATTCCGGGTTCTTCACAAGTCGAATTACGCTCTGGTTGTCCATGAAAAATATTGGCACGTCCAATTTCGATTGCTGTAGCTCGCACAACAAATTTTTCAGCCAAACCAATTCCTTTATCGCATGTGATGCTGCCATATATTCGGATTCTGTTGTAGACAGTGCAACCGATTTTTGTCGTTCTGATCCCCAACTGATAACGCTTCCTCCGAACATGAAAACGTATCCTGACGTCGATCTTCGCGTACTGACGTCTCCGGCGTAATCGGCATCGCTGTATCCACAAAAATGTAAATCGTTTTCTGTCTCGAAGCGAATTCCCATGTCCACCGTGCCCTTGACATACTTTAAGATGCGTTTTAATTTCAATTTCAATTTCAATTTATTTCTGCTCCAGTAGGTAGGCTTTCCTACACTTGGATGCGTCTTTGTCTCTAAAATTTTAAATAATGTAATTAATTAAAGAATATTAACTATCATTATATAGTTGTGGCAATATAAATTAATTTTAGTAAATTATAATTGGTTTGAAAACCATTGATAAATAGAAAATAATCTAATAATCAGAATTGCTGAACAAAAAAAGAGCTCAATGTCTGTAGTCATAATTATCAAGGCAATAATATGATGGTCAAGAAAATAGATGAGGGTATATTAAAAATATCTAAATTTAAGTTAATTGTCAAATCTAGCAATACAGCCGTCGTCGATAAAAATAAAAATAAAAATTACGTTCTTTGGCAAAGTTGATTATCATGAATTATCCGTTATTTTACATTAGGATGCTCTGGAATAAGAAATCAGCATTATCCAAATCTCTTAAGTCATATACAGGATTCTTGACTAGGCCATTAAATAAGACTTTTTTAAATTGGTTCTCTCCAAGACTTCTGATATGTGTTGGGACCTTGTTATAATAACACAGGCTTTGATGAAGGAAACTGTTGCGCACTTTACTAAGCCTGTGCCGATTTAGATGTAGATCAAATTTATTTCTTGTATTGTGTTGATGGAAATCGCTATTCGCCGGGACATCCGATATGTGCTTACGAGCGAACATAATATTTTGTTGGATATAGCACGAGTACATCGTCATGATTCCCGACTTGATGAAAAACGGCTTACACGAAGTTCTTGGAGAAGCTCTGTAAAGACTGCGTAAAGCCCTTTTCTGAAGGATAAGAATCCTCTTCGAATTTGCTGCCATTCCCCAAAACATTAGACCATATGTCATCAAAGAATGAAAATAAGCAAAATATACAGATTTAGCAGCCTCAAAGCCGCATAAATTTCTAATCTTTTTTATTGCGTAAACAGCCCTACACAGCTTTTTACTAAGCTCTTCTAAGTGATCGGACCATTGCAATTTTTGGTCGATCTGCAAACCTAGAAATTTAGTAGAAGAGACATTTTCCAATTCGTCTGTTCCAAAGATTTTACTGCATTCACATGGGCTGCAGCTGGTTTTTCCAAATATCTGCTGACACTTCCAACTGCAAAGCTGATATCTGGCCTGGTAGCGACAGCCAAATACATCAGACTTCCAACTGCTTCACGATATGGAAAATTGGTCTCTTCGTCTGTTTCAAAATCTCCAAGATTCTGAGAAATGTCCAATGGTGTTGACACTGCATTGCAATTCGTCATGTTAAAACGATCAAGTATCTTTCTTGCATATCCCTGTTGGTGAATGTGAATCGATCCGTCAGATCGCTGATCAATTTCGAGTCCCAAAAAACATTTCAGCTCAAATATTTTTATCTCGAATTCCTTTTTCAAGTGTCCGATGACTGGAACAATGGCTACCTGCTTTTCCGCCGCAATCAATCCGTCGTCGACGTAATTTGCCAGAATTAGCATGCCGTTTTCTCCGTTGCAAACGAAAACACATGGATCCGATTCACTTGCTTTGAAACCAAATTTGTTGATGAACAAAGTAAACTTTTTGTTCCAACAGCGTGATGCCTGTTTCAAACCATATAAGCTTTTTGATAGCTTACATACTCGCCCGCTTTCATCATCATATCCAATCGGCTGGCTTATGTAGACATTCTCCTCTAAATCTCCATTTAGAAATGCCGTCTTGATGTCAAACTGCTTCAACTTCATTTTCTTCGATGTCGCCAACGCCAGGATTGCTCTGATCGATGTGAACTTTACCACCGGGCTGAAAGTTTCGTGGTAATCGATGCCATATTGCTGCGTAAATCCCCGCACTACCAATCGCGCCTTGTAGCGATCAATGCTTCCGTCTGGATTCTGCTTGACTTTATAGACCCATCGATTATCTATAACTCTTTGATCAACTGGTGCCTTAACCAAAGTCCACGTACGATTTTTAATGAGTGAATCGTACTCCTCGTTCATAGCCTGTTTCCACTGTCGGTGGTCACTCGATTTAATCGCCTCTTCAAAAGTTCTTGGCTCTTCGGTGACTGCTAACATTGCCGAATGATGTCCCGATGCGAAATATGTCAAACGCTTCGCTGCTGTAATTGTGTTTCGATCGCGCAAACGCCGATTTATGACATTTCTGTTGTCAAGGTCGCATATCGCACCACGTTCCTCGCGTTCCTCTGGAGTAAAGAGTTCCTCTACATCCTCATCATTTACATCATATTTATTTGCGTTTGTATCGCCCGTGCTCTCAATAGTTTTTTCTTCAGCTCCGATGTCCAGTGTGGCCATGGATTCCTCCAACAAAAATACGACGTCTCGTGAGATTTCGATTTTGCCTGTTTTCGGATTCCAAACTCGATATCCCTTCGAATGGTTGTCGTAACCAACGAACATACATTTTTCTGCCTTTGGATCCAACTTCTGCCGTTTTTCCTTTGGAACGTGAATGAACACTTCCGAGCCGAAAATTCGCAGATGATCGACCTTCGCTTCCTTGTTGTGCCACAATTCATACGGTGATTTGTCCGCGACTGTGCTCGTTCCAGTTCTATTCAGCACATGAACTGCTGAATTTACTGCCTCGGCCCAAAACTTCTTTTCTATTTGCTTCGACTGAAGCATCGTTCTCGCTGATTCGACGATTGTTCGCATCTCCCGTTCCGCACAGCCGTTTTGCTCAGGCGTGTATGGCACAGTTCGCTGGTGATGAATACCAACTTCCTCGAAAAATGCTTTCAATTTTCCGTTGACGAACTCTGTGCCGTTGTCGGATCTGAGAATGCGAATTTTGTGTCCATATGTCCTCTGAATCAGCTTCACACACTTCTTGATGATGCTTGCTACTTCTGACTTTTGTTTCATGAAGTAGACAAAACGAAAATGTGAGTAATCATCTTTCAATAGTAAGAAATACTTGGCGCCACCTATCGAATTTTCTTGGAATGGTCCGCACACGTCAGTATGAATGACTTCGCCACACGCTTTCGACTTCTCCTCACGATTCTTGAAGCTACCTCGATGGTGTTTTCCAAGTACGCATGCTTCACATGTGAAATCTT
Source organism: Micropterix aruncella (assembly GCA_944548615.1). Lineage (NCBI taxonomy): Eukaryota > Metazoa > Arthropoda > Insecta > Lepidoptera > Micropterigidae > Micropterix > Micropterix aruncella. Next base: position 16,157,214 of record OX155970.1, on the reverse strand, counting down.
CATTGATGAATTCAATATTTCGAGTCTGCAGAAACTTCTTCACATGTATGACGTTTTGATGTCCAAGTCGCTCGTGCCACGAACAAAGCGATCTCTTCTTTATTACTACGTTTGCTGTAGCCTCGATTCGTGAAATCTGATTCACCTTGAACAGCATCTGGAACAAACCGTTTCTACGAACTCCCACTGCAACTACGTTTCCGTTTTTCAGCAGTTCGCAACGTTTGTTGTCCATGCTCAGCTGATGTCCATGATCTGTCACCTTTCCTGATGAAAATAAATTCATCTGAAGATCCGGTACGAATAGAACTCCCATGACTCGCTTGCGAATCCAATCATTGCCATTGAAAGCGTGAATGCTGATGTCGCCTTTGCCTCGAGCCACAATTCTATCGCCATTACCTATCTTCACTTGTTCGGATATTTCAGTGAAATTCTCGAACCAATCGCGCCGGTGACTCATGTGATCAGTTGCCCCTGAATCTAATATCCAAGTGTCTTTGTCTCCACTCGTCGCTGAGTGACAAATGAACGCGTCGACCGAGCCATCTTCTCGTTTCTCGTCAGAGCTATGCTTCTTCTCTGGGCAGTCCCGCTTCCAATGACCTCCTTTTCCGCACTTAAAGCACTTGCCTTTCGGTTTGTCGCTTTTATTCGTCAATTTGTTGTTGCTGTTCGACGAATTTCCCTTTTTGATGTTGTAGGTTTTCTTGGGAAAAGTTCGCTTAGCTATCAGCGCTTCCACCTCTTCGACTTGTCCCTGCGATTTCAGGCGAAGCTCTTCTGCCATTAATCGCGCTCGCAGATTTGTCAAAGTTTGACTTTCAGAACTTGCAGATTCCCATGCACTGTGAAAATGATTGAATTCAGCAGGTAACGTTATTAAAATTTTCGAAATTACCATGGAATCGGATATGGTCTCCTTTTGATCTCGCAGCTGTTGCACAATTTCCATTAATTTCGATAAGAACGTCGCAATATCATCTCCTGCCTTCTTCGCATAACTGTAATACTTTTGTTGCAAAAGTAGTGTGTTTGCCTTCGATGTATGCTCATAGGTTCCTCTGAGCATTTCCCACATCTCGTTTGCTGTCGCACAGGTCATAATTTGCATTACCGCCTGCCTTCTGCATGCTGTCGAAATGATTCGTCTCGATTTGGCGTCTTTCTTCTTCCAAACGACGATTTTTGTTGCATAGTCCGGCTCTGCAGCTGTTGGCTTCTCTTCGGCTCCATCGACAATATCGAATAATTCATTGTCCTCCAGAATTTGACGCATTTGGAATTTCCATGTCAGCCAATTGCAAGACTCACCGACACCTTCCAATTTTTCGATATTTATTCGATCACCTTCCATTTCTTCTGTTTTCGAATTGCCGGATTTGAAATTTTCCGAAAAAAAACTTTTCAATTTCAATCCAAAAGAAACTCGCTCCCGAAAACTGCGCGTTGAGAAAAACGTTTTCCTTGTACCACGCGATGATGAAATCACGCACAAAAAACAGCTATCGACGCACCACAGTTTTCCAGACAGAAAAATTGCTGATTCTAACCTCAAAAGTAATCGCTGCACCCACTAAAAAAATACCGCACAAAACGAAATGACACTTTTGTTTTTGCCCGTTTATCTAAAATCGCACTAATTCAGTTGAATTATTCCACGCGATTTAAAACGATTCACCAGAATAGTCACTTTCTCCGCTTGCACTATTTCAGTCGCGAAAACCGCGTTTTCAGCATTTGCACTTTTCTTTACACAGTCGTCGTGAGCTGGGCCCATAACCTGTTGAATTGTTCCAGTCAGGAAGTTCCGCGTGAATTAAAGTCCTAGCAAAAATGAAAACGGGACGCGATGAGAGAAAAAACACAGCGACTCAGTTTGAGGTTACAAAACATTTTATTGTGACAGTTCTGTGCTAGTGTTGCCAGACTTGCAACGAAAAACCATAATATTCAATAAGACTCCATTTTAGGGAGCGACGAAAGGAACTCTTTGAGTGTATCAACTTTATGCTGATGAGGGTTAATTCTAGGGCGTTTGTTAGAAGTAGATTGGGTTGTTTCTGATGAATTCTGTGTAATAACATTTTCTTTATCAGGATTTTTCCAATGCCATATCGCAGATCTTCCAATATTTAACGTGTTTGAAAACATAGTCTTACACACTCGATATGTTTGGTCTCCCTTATTTAAGTTATAAATCATGGAGCAAAATCTTTTCGATTTTAAAGAATCCTTTCTATCTCTCTCCCTTTTAATAGCTGACATCTTTACGGATGAATCAATAAATATTTTTTTCTCACCCCAAGTCATTTCCCAAAATTTCTTAAATATTCTCATTCTTTCGTCTTCTGAAAACAAGGAGCATTTAAGCACACTTGATTCATTTCTTTTGCAATTACATGTAGGTTTCATTTTTTTCGCTTCTTTAGGTATTGTTATCCATTTATTATCCACTTTTTTTCCCCTTTGTATGACTTTCCTTTTTCTCTTTATTGTTTATTTTTCCGATCAGTCCATTTAGATTTATCTACAATACATCTTTTAGATCTTTTCCGTTGTCTAGTGGTCTCTTCGGCGATCTCAACTTTACTCATATTTGAATCACTATCGGAATAGGGTACTAGAGGAACATATTCTTCATCATCGGAAATATTTCCGCTGAGACCAATAGGTTCACTTAAAATCTCGCCTGTGGATATTATTGGAACAGATGTCGAAGCTATTTCTAGATATTGCGTAACAGCTTTATTCGAATGTGCTTCATGATTTATTGTAATATTAATTTCACATTTTTTTTGGAATGGGAAACACTCCTCGTTAGTCACTTCTTGAATGTATGTAGAGCAATTAATTATATCCAAATTGTCCTCAAATAAAATTGGCATGTCCTCTAACATTCTGGGCGTGAGTTCAGTAAGTTGGTTTATGTCATCCATTGTATCATTCTCAAGGCTTAAATTTACAATTTGTCTGCCTCATGATATACCTGTAAGTTTATTAAACACAAATATTTTATAAGATACAAAATAACGATCAACAACATTTCAATTATCAAAAAGAAAGTTAATAACGATATTATTAAAAAGTGATAACTCCGTTTTTTTCTATCGGAATGTCACTCGAAAAAAGTGCTAACTCCATGCGCAAAGTTTATCGATCGAATATGCTTCAAATGTCAAGTATTCTGCGAAAAATATAACAATAAATTGACAAATACACTTACTAGACATTGCAGCAAATCACAAAATAGTCAATTTGTCATAAAAACACGTTTTTTTTTACATTAAAACCACGGAAAGCGGGAGACACGCGTATCGGTTGACATTTCCAATACAAAATGGCGCCGCTGAATGGAGTTACCACATTTACCGTATCGTGGATCATATTATATGGAGTTAGTTGATTTTTGTGCGTCGTTTTTAGAGCACTTCCTTTTAATTTAGGGAGTTGTTTAATTTTTCTGTATATAGATAAGCAAATTTGCTACATTTTTAAAAAAAAAACGTTATTTTGATGAAAAGTGGAGTTAGCACATTTGCAGATTAAGCCATCGATTTGCAAAACTGCCTTCTGCAAGATTGCCTTCTGCAAAACTGCCGCCTGCAAGAATGCCGTCTGCAAGATTGCCGTCTGCAAATTTGCCTTCTGCAAGTTTGATGGGACCCTCGGCGGACTCTAAAGCGTCCCAGAACAAAATGGCAACCACTCCCTCGTTTCAAACGAATGTCGTTTATAATAACCTCGCGTGTTTTTCGTCAAAACCTTTTATATATTATAGCTAATCCTTTATTTTAAAATAAATGCATTTGACATATTCTTACAAACTTAGATAGATACGATAAAATAAGGTAAATTCGTCAACGTCGTTATTCCTTTTACGACGCCATATCTAGGTAAATGAGAGGGCAAAGAAAATACGATACTTTGGGCGAGAGTACATCGATTTCAGTCCAATAACTGAAAGCTCCAAATGCGGTACTCAAAAACTGTACCTACCTGAAAGCTGTTTTACATGGCTAACAAATCGTTTTGATTAAATAGTTACTTAATATTTATTAATGTAGGTATGTATATTATTATTTCCAAAGCATTAGAGGAAACGAGTCAAATATGAGCCACGTGATGATAATGCAAAAAACCTGCTGAATAGGCATTTTTTTATTATAATTAGTGGTATTTTCTTGTGGTACTTAGTAGGTAGATTCCATTTCATTTCTTATTTTTTTGGCAACAATTAGTTACACCGTGATGTTTATCGTTTCGGAATAATCCGGAGGGATAAAGATTTTTCTTTCGAGTTACTTTTTTCCATATAATTATTAAAACTGGAAACAAACTTAGGAGTCATGTATTTCTTTTGTTTTTTTGGTTTATGTAGGTCTCTGTTAGCGAAATTTTTTTTATAGTTTAGCTTTGAGATATTCTTATTTCTTCTCCATTTTTTCAATAACAAAGGAGTAAGGGGCTCTTTAGACGATCAAGCATGCTTGGCAAGCATCGCGTCGCGGGCTGGGATGGGATCGTAAACAGCAGGAAATATGCAAATATTTTTTTAAAATATTTGCCAAATATACCTTATTTTGTAGTTTATACCAGAGTCACGTTAATTAGACGTAGTTGATTGATGAATGACGTGACTCCCTGGTATAAAACTACAAAATTAGGCATTTTTGGTATGTAAATATAAAAAAAAATATTTGCATATTTCCTGCTGTTTAGGATCCCCTCCCAGCCCGCGACGCGATGCTTGACAAGCATGCTTGATCGTCTAGATTGCTCCTAAATCCCAAAAAAAAAAGTGGTAGATGATTTAATTTTTCTACACAGTTTTTCTCGTAAAATAATTTCATGGAAATGAAAATTTTATTATGGCACTTGACCGAATTTTGAATTTGTCAACAATAAAAGTGAGGACACTATTTATTGGCAACTGTCTAACCTTGCAGCCGATGTAAGGTTTATATAAATGACTATATAAATGAAAGAACTAACTTCATCCGTCTATTTTCTATACAGGCTGGCCAAAAAGTCGTGGATTAAACGAAACAGGGAGATAAAGGAGGTAATTTCCAACAAAAAATCTTTCTACAGCATTGCCATAACTTCATTGCACGAAGGTTCTCTTAAAGGTTCTCTTAAAGTGAGAAGTAATTTTTGTAACGCTTCAAAATTTACGGGAAAAAATTCATTGCTCGTTAATTTTGGTATCAAGAGCTGCAAAACAATTTTTGTATTATTGATACATTATCGAGTCATAATACGACATCTTTTGTTTTATTGCTTTCAATCAATTATTTTTTTTATTGATTAAATTGTAAAAAAACTCGGTAGTTTCATTGAAAAAGAAACAAAAATTCATAACCTTCGTGCAATGAAGTTATGGCCATGCTGTAGAAAGATTTTTTGTTGGAAATTACCTCTTTATCTCCCTGTTTCGTTTGATCCACGACTTTTTGACCACGCTGTATAGAAGCGTAGGAAGTCGACTGAACGTAGCCAATCGTAGTAGAACATTACGGCAACACCAGTCAGCCAGCTGACAGATGATCAGTGGCTGACAGTTCAGTATATTGTCTTTGCTCTGTCTGTCTGACCATCACACATACTATTACTGGGCATTTACACGGACACCACATCACCACCACATCACACCAATTCACACCATACGCACGCAATGTTCAGTGGCCAGGTCCTCAAAGAATTGGAGGAAGAATGTTTAAAAATAGCCCTGCAAAAGAGGTTCGATTATCTTCTCTGGATTTAAGGAGTATTTCGAAGAGTTTTTATTATGGTGAACTTTAACTTACAGGGCCAAGAGAGAGGATTACCTAGATTGGACGGAATATTTTATGGCGACTGCTTTTTTGGCTGCGAAAAGGAGTAAGGATCCAGTTTCGCAAGTCGGAGCATGCATTGTCAACGAACAAAATGTTATCGTTGGAGTCGGGTATGTACTAACTAATGTACTATGATGTGATGCATGCGCAAAACTTTTTGTAGGTGTCACCAACGGAGATTTAGTTTGCGAAAGGTGTGAAGTACGCACCGCCCTAGCGAGCATCTGTTCGAAGCGACCAGGGTGGAGTGAGGAAGGACATAGATAAATTAGTGGTATTAATCGTCATCCGACTATATTCAACGCGCTGATTCCAAATCTGCAATAATATTTCTTCGGTCGCAATAAATAAGCGAGATATAGGCATTCAAAAAAGCGCCAAACCCATACATTTCGGTAGTTTTTTTTAAAAATAATACATAAACACCTATTTGGCGGTAGGTTAGGTAAGGTTTTTTTAAAACAACCTTAAAAACTGAGGTAAAAAAAAAATATTTTTTTTTTGTATGTAAATTTGGTTTTGAAAATTTACGCGTCCGAAGCTTTTTTCTTTCACATTTAGCATTACAATGATCTAACCTAGTAGTATTTCTTTGTTTTTTCGATTTCTGAGAAAGGTACCTATACTGCAATAATTCCTTACAATAATCAAATCTAGTGGTGTTTTCCTTTTTTTTATTTTTTTAAAAGGGTTTCTATAATGCATATATTCCGAATTAGTATAATATATACCTGAAAGAAAACAAAACTTGATGAACGGGTACTGTGTGTGAACCGGCAGACCAGTATGTGAACATGTTGGAGCAATTGTTTTTCCACGACTTGATGAATTGGACTTGGAGGTCATTTAGTTCAAACAGAATGGAGCCACGCCTTCATATTCAAGGGCATCGATGGCTGTTTTGAGGGAAGCGCTCATCTTAGTAAGGGGCGATTTGGAGTGGCCAGCCCGCTCCCTCGATTTGACCCCTTGTGTTTTTTTTTTGTGGAGTTATTTGAAATCCCGCTTGTGAATCTCACACCTGGCATGACATGTTTTATTTTAATTTTAGATACAACGGAATGCCAATTGGATGTAGCGATGATACCTTTCCCTGGGCTAAGAATACATCTTCAGAGCTAAATAGCAAATATTTGTATGGTTAGTAGATTTTTGCAGATTTTAATCGAAATGATGATATTAAATAAACTAAGTCAGATAACCTTGGTTATGTGTTGCTGAACATCACCATCAGTAATCTGCAGCGACTAAGCTGTTGAAAAGCAAATTTTGAGACTCAGAGGCATACTCGCAAGTCACATGTTTGGACTAGCACCGGAGGTTTACGAACTATTCGAAATTATCGTTGAGCCGAAGCAGGCGGTGCGGAGACGAGGGCGTGCAGCAGGAGTCTGTGCAATGTCTATTCGCTTTAGGTCGATCGTTGTAATAAACTGTCTTTTTTTCAGTATGCCACGCCGAGATGAATGCAATACTTAACAAAAACTCTGCAAATGTGAGAAACTGCACGATATACGTCGCCCTTTTCCCGTGCAATGAATGCGCTAAAATGATTATCCAATCGGGCATCAAAGAAGTGGTCTATATGTCGGATAAACACGCACACCAACTGGGGACGATAGCCTCGAAAAGGATGTTTGATTCAGCCGGCGTCAAATATTGGTATGTTGATAAATGATTCTTTCGCACATGATCCCTTATGCACAGTATACCAGACAGTAGCTGCTTTTAGAACAAAATCGAAATCAAAGCGAATACGTCACGAGTCGTAAGGGCTTGGATATCGTTGCCAGATGTTCCGCTACTTCACCCACGCAGATATCCAAACGCTCAAATTCGCCAGCCTTTACCTGCGCGTAATGCTAACCGTTCGCGTTCGTCGGGACTTACCGACATACCGAACTCTGCCCACATTCCTCGCACCCTTTTCCCGCAATGCCTTGTAGCTCGAGAGTAAAGCTTATGTTATACTGTACCTTATGTGTCCATATATTTTAGGATGATTTCATAAGTAAAACTAATGAGATTGTGTATGGGATTTTGCATGAAACTCCCAGTCAATACAGTAAACTTTTCTCTAATCACCTGGAAATTCTTGAATTCCATTGGTGTAGAAAAACCTAAGTTAGAATCCAACCTTAATCTCAATGTTCTAAACGGCCATTTCGCTGAGCTTCCCGTCACTCTCAACCTTGCGACAAAATAACCTTAAGGCGACATGAGATCTCAGAAAAATATCCTAAATGGGCGCACGCAAAGAAATAGGCGGGGTCAATTTTATAGGGTTTGACCAATAAAAATTCAGCGTTGATAAAGCGTCAGGCACAGATTCGACGTGCCACGCCAGCGACCAGGCGCATACTAAACGTTCGATTGCAGTGCTAGCACAGAATAACTGTCTGCGCAGTGGTGGTATAAGGTTTAGCGTAATTCTCAGAGCGCTCTCTAGTTTTAATTAATTGTTATTAATATAGGGCCTAAATTAAAAATATGGCTCAGTGCGACGCTAAAGATTTAACCAGTCTATAGAATTAAATTAAAATAAAACACACTCACCACTTACATTGTAGGAGTAATCGCACCCGAAAGTTTTCAAAATCAGTTTAAAGGCCTAATCTCCAAGGCAATGAGCAACTTTTTTTAGTCTAATTTGTAAATTAGTTCCTTATTGAGCGATTCGCTTACAGTTTTTTTAAATTAATGCTTATTTTTCAAAAAAATCATAAAACTAAAGTTTATTAGATATGGTCATTCCCAGGTATCATGTCACCTTAATGATATTCTAAAAGGACCTCGAGTGATTGCTCCCTTTTCTTTTTCAACTGTCTGACTGCTGGACAGAATACTGTGCGGCATATTATTTATGGAATCGAATCAAAGGCACCGGGTGTCGATAGCTTAAACCAATTTCTTGAGCCTACTTAGAAAGGGTAGTTTACACGCAGCTCTACCTATTACTAAAAATCTCTTAGATCTGCATCGGTCAATATTTCACCCAGGTCATAGAACGATGGCCGCTCTGGTCAAAGCCACTGATATTAACGGTCAAAGTCACTGATATTAGAAACGCTATGAATGACAGAGCCCTAACCATTCTGACACTGCTCGATTTCAGTAGCGCATTTAATTCACTGACTTTGACGATGGCATCTGTTCTATCAGCGAAGAGTGTGTGAATTTTCGGATGCCTTTTGCATCAGGGCGAGTCCCCAGTGGACTGTAATAATATATTTAACTCACCCTCTTTCGTGGTTTACAGCACCCTTTATTTCAGCCAGATTGGCCTCTGCAGTGGAGCTTCCTCGATTTTCCGGCTGCTGACTGACGACACTTTAACTTCTACGGCTTCCCGGCAATTAAAGCACATTTATTTTTCTAACTTGTATATTCAGAACTTATTAATTATTATTTACGGGCCCATTGCCCTATGATAACTCGCGATTACATTTATCGCGGTGACGTCGGTTTATAACACCCGAAAAGGTGCCCGCTCGTCTCCGACCTCTTTTGGCAACTAACTAAAAATGGCATCCTTCGCTTTCCTCACACTGTTTACAAAAAATCATTCCGCCCTTCAACGCCATGTCTATGCTTTTAACTGGCCGGCACGATTTCACACCTTCCCTTATTGGTCAAAGGATCTAAAAGGAAACGCCTCTTTCCAAAATGGTATGCCAATATACTCATAGATAGCAGTGCACGTAAATACATTACTAAATGTTTAATTATGTCTACTTAATTGTATAATTATCTCTACTTATAACTAACAACTCAAATACGGTGATATGGTGATTTAGGGATGCTTCTGTATCATAGATTAAAGTTGATTACCATATCACCCTAATTACAAAATTAATTAATCTAATCACCCCAATTTACTAGGTACTCTAATTAGACGCATAAATGTTTACTAATTTTCATATCGGACCTGAACATTTTATTATATGTTAGTATATTTACTTAGTAATTTATGTTATCTTATACTAACAATCAAGCTTACATTAATTAGCTAAATAATAATAGGGTGTCAAGTTATTTTTTCTCACAGACCGTTTGGTAACCTTATCCTATTTTATAATATAATTATCATAGATCAATTATCTGATAACTAAATTAATCATAAGGTTTAGGGCGCGCCATTTGAGCAAGGGCCCGCCATTTGAGTAATGGCTGGGTTTTTTGAAATGTTATAGTCCTTTCAGAGAAAGCGAGGTCGTCTTTATGACAGGGTGCACTTCAGATTTACGTCTTCGAAAAGTTAACCCGTATGTGAACAATGGCGCAATAGTGTTGTAAAACGGACCAGCTACGCCTATTGTCTCTGTGCCAGGAAGGCAAGGGGTGAGTTCGGATTTCTGTGAAAGGACATATTATCTCGCCCTTTAAAGTGCAGGCGGCATTGTTCGCGAATCCGGGATACCAATAAAACGATTCCAAATCTTTGCTGCCTCACTGCGTGGACAGCGTTGTAAATAATTATTTTTTAACCTAACATTTCCCCCCCAGTGACAGACAGTGTCACTTTTGTCTATTAATTATTTGTAAGGGTGGTATGTTGCCTTCTACCTATCATTTTTAATGTTATAACTAAGTTTAAAGGGACTTTTTTATTATTAATCTACTTTTTAACTATTCTACGATGAGTCGAGCGATCTTACCGATGGAACGTCGATACAATCGATTATTTGCTCTCACATCTAACACGCGTACATTTCCTTTCTTATCGGGATACACCTTTTCGATTATACCCCTTGGCCAGTGACCGCGACTTATAGACGGGTCAATAATCAACACCAGGTCTCCTTCTTTTAGGGGCTCCGTAGTTTCTTTCCATTTCGGTCGCGATGCCAATGTTGGTAATATTTCCCGTAACCAACGCCTCCAAAAGGCGTCCGCTAGATATTGGCTATGCCGCCATTGCTTTTTACTGCACAGATCCTGGGGGCTGAATTGACCTGCTGACTGGTCACCGTAAGTGTATCCTAGCAAGAAGTTTAGAGGGGTCAATGGTTCGGCGTCGCGGGAATCTAACGAAAGGTGGGTCAAAGGTCGAGAATTAATGACCGCCTCGGCTTCCGTTAATAAGGTCGCCAATGTCTCGAGACGGGGCGCCTGTTCCTTTAAAACGGCTTTCAAAGCGTTTTTTACTGCTTTCACCATTATTTCCCAAGCACCGCCCTGGCTAGGACTGGCTGGCGGAATAAAACGCCAGGTAATATTTTTATTACTTAAATTATTTTTAATTGTCTCGTTGTCTAAACCGCTCATCGCCTGGCGAAGTTCAGCACAACTACCTTTCATATTGGTTGCATTGTCTGAGTATATTACTCGCGGCTTTCCGCGCCTGCTAATAAAACGCCTAATAGCCTGTATCATAGAATCCGTGGACAAGAATTCCAAAACTTCAATATGCACCGCTCTCACTGACAAGCACGTAAATAGTACACCGTATCGGTGTTCTTTTCGCCTACCAATTGTCACCGCCATCGGCCCAAATACGTCTAATCCGACGCAGCTAAAAGGTCTAGTATGGTGTTCTAAACGTTCCGCCGGAAGGTCTCCCATCAATGCGGTCACCGGCTTGGCCTTTTTTATTTGACAGTATAAGCAACGAAATAACTCCCTTTTAACACTACGGCGCGGATTTATAACCCAAAAACGCTGACGCAATGTCGCCAGCACACTCTCAACACCTGCATGTAAATTTTCGTCATGCCTTTTCTTTATCAATAGTTGGGTAAATTGATCTTTGCCTTCTATAATCATAGGATACATGGTATCATAAGGCACACCAAGCGCCGCGCCGATACGACCGCCCATTCTAATGAAACCTGTCCCATCTAGGAACGCATTTAAACCTTTCAGTCTACTTCCTGCCGGTAGTTTTTTGTTGTTTTTTAAGCAAAAAATGTCGCGGCCAAAACAGCGCCGTTGAGAATCTTTAATTAATTCTTTCTCGGCTGCGGATATATCGCAAGCAGATATATCGCGATTTTGGCATTTTCTCCGGCATAGGTTAGCGAATTTTTGTACATATGCCATCGTTCTAATCAACCGTTGATAATTGGAGAAGCGTTCCATGTCGATAAGTCCTTTATCCGTTTCATGGATATGAAGTGTCACCGCCGGTCGATATTCTAAACCCGCTCTTTCATCTTCCCGTAATTCATCTGGAATTTCCGCCGGCCAGAACTCGCGCCCTTGTTGTAGAAAGCTAGGACCTGTGAACCATCTGCTTATTGGAGACATATCAACGGGTGCGCGTAATCGCGTCGCATCATCCGCTGGGTTTAATTTGCCACTTAACCATCGCCACTCCTCGGCTTGGCTTAATTCGTCAATTACTCCCAAGCGGTTCGATACGAATTGTTGATATTCGTCACTTCGCGATCTTACCCACCATAACACGTTTCTGGAATCTGTCCAAAACACCTGTTCGTGGATTTCTATGGAGTGATCTTGTCTAATTTTATGACATAGTTGAGCCCCTAACAAGCCCGCCGTAAGTTCTAAACGAGGTATACTTAAATTCTTTAAAGGCGCAACTCGCGTTCTACTTCCTATCAAAGTCACCATAGGTGTCGTGTCGCCTCTTATTACCCTCAGATAAGCGGAAGCACACATCGCTTCTGCGCTTGAGTCGCAAAAAATGTGTAATTCTCGCCTTTCTCCCTCTATTTTTGAGGTCTGATAGTAGCGAGGAATTTTGACATCGGCCGCCCTCTGTAAAAATACTAACCACTCTTGCCATGCTTTCTCTATCGAGCTATCTACAGCTTGATCCCATTTTATCTTGCTTTTCCATACTAATTGCATTATGATTTTCGCCCGTACGGTCAATGTCGCGAGAAATCCCTGTGGGTCGTAAACGCTCATAATAACCCTCAATATTTCTCTTTTTGTCGGCGTTTTAGTGCCCGCGATTAATGCGCTATCCACTTTATGCATGCGTAAATCGAACGATAGTTCGTCGGTTTCGGAAATCCAATGCAATCCTAACAATCGTTGCACACCTAGTTCACTCCTTTCGATAGGTACATTTTGTTTTGCTATTTTATCCTCCGAAACCTCTGACAACACTCTGCCGTCATTGGTAGCCCAATTAGTTAGATGAAACCCTCCTTGAGTGTGTATATAATTTATTTCCCGAATTAAACGTTGAGCATCTCCCACTGTATCCGCTCCAAATAAAAGATCATCGCAGTAATGATTTTGCTTAATGGCTTTTGCGGCTTCTGGATACTGGTCTGCGAAACGTTCGGCATTAAGGTTACGCACATAATGCGAACTGCACGGAGATGACTTCGAACCGAATAAGAGGGAGCACATACGATAAGTTTGTGGTTCAATGTCGCGGTTCTTACCTCGCCATAAGAAAAGCTGCTTGAAGCTGTCTTCTTCTTGAATTTTAATACGCAAGAAAAAATCTTTTATGTCGGCAGAAAATGCAATGGGGTTTTCTCTAAACTTAAAAAGTATTCCTATGATAGAATTATATAGGTCAGGTCCTGCGACAAGGCAACTATTGAGTGACGTTCCATGGCATGTAGCAGCTCCGTCGAAAACTACCCTTAACTTTCCCGGTTTGGCGGGATTTTCTACCCCGAAATGCGGCAAATACCATATATTTCCCATTGAGCTTAGAATGTCTTTCGGCACTTCCTGTGCGTAGCCCTCCGTCAGATAGCGCTCGATTTGCTTGCAATAAGCGTCGGCGAAAACTTTATCTTTATCCATTTTAATTTCTACTGATCGTAACCGTTTAAACGCCATGCTACGGTTTGGTGGCATAATAATTCCCTCTTGACGCCATAGTAAACCAGTGGTCCAAATATTGTCTTTTATAACGGTTGTAGTTCGCAACAGCTCTTCTGCGCGAACAATTTCGGGGTTGACTCTCTGTTTTTCTGGCCATTCTTCCTGGCGACGTAAACTTTCAGTGAGCAGATCTTCCAGGTGGTCGTCATGCCGGTTCGTGATACAGAAACTGTGCTCTCGGTTGTCGAAGTTCCCGCTGTCCAATTCCCCCACGGCCACCCATCCTAAGCGTGTCCGTGAAGCTGATATCCCGTTACTAATTGTGGAGAGTCCTCGAGATATAATAAGCTGCCAGCAATTAGCACCTATTAATAATTGCGGTTGGACTTCGGTTACCTCGCGCGCTATGGTATTTATATACTTTCGTCCGGTTATCTCGTCACGGGGTATACTTTTTAACAATGGGAGGTTGAGATTATTTATGCTGTATGCTTGCATTTCGTAAGACTTGCTTTCTTCCTCTCCTCTAATTCGAAATGTAACGGTTTTAGCATTTTGAGATGTGGCGGTCATTTCGTTTACACCATGGATTTCCAATGGTTTAGATGGCCCGTCTAAACCAAGTTCGTTAGCAACCGCCTGATCCAATAAAGATACAGTTGAACCCTCGTCTGCCAGACCGTATATGGTTTTAGTTCCTTTCGGACCCGTGATAACTACCGGTAAAACTTTTAAAAGAATATTATTTCTCTTAATCGTATGGGCGACTATATTTTCCTGGTTGTCATTATTCGCGCGAGCAACACTTCTATCTACTTCGTTTGGTTTTTTATTTTCTAAACTAGCGTTCGATAATAGAAAATGATATTTCGAGCGCGGGTTCTTGCGATAAGCTGGACAAGAGCGACTTCCATGCGATTTTGATAAACATTTAAAACATCTCTTCATCTCTCTAATCAAAGCCCAGCGTTCGTCTAATGACAGTTTTTTAAAACTCTCGCATTTTGACAAATAATGATTTTCATCGCATTTAATGCATTTCACCGATTCCGGCGTTTTATCGCGAGCATTAAAAACGTATTCTTTTTTATGGTTTGCATTTCCCTTTAGCTTATTTTCGCGGCTGTGGCCTTGATATTTTTTAATATCTGCCCCGGCGATCCCGGCATCTTTCGAGCTAATCGCTAATGACTCTAACCATTTCGAAAAATAAACAATTACCGGTTCGTCTGACGTTTGCCTATTTTTATCGGCCAACCAAGTGGTTAAAAGGTTTTTCGGTAATTTGCCGATTAGATTGGATAACAGATCGGGATTAAGTAAATGATCGTTTCGCTCTAACGATTGGAGCGTGGCGATTAAGTTTTTAATTTTGCATGCAAATTTCGTCAAAGCTTCATGATCTATGTCCTCGCTCAGGTTACTCATCCTACGTACCTCACTTATGGTGCGGTTTATAACAGCATTAGGATTTCCAAACAAGGTTTCCAGAGTTTTTACTATTTCTGATACTTGATTGGGGAATAATAACAGACCTGATACGGCCTCTCTCGCTTTTCCTCTGAGTGCTTTTTGGAGGCGTAATAAATTTTGAGCGTCTGTCAGCTTTCCCACAGTGGTAGACTGTTCACAAATGGCTTTAAACGCGATAAACTCTATAGGATCCCCTGAATATACTGGTAAATGGTTATCATAAAACGGTCTGGAAGAAACATTAGCAATAACTTGACAAACCTGCTCTAATAACTGTTTATCGCCGCTGTCTCCACTTGAAGAGGCGCCCGCTTTGGCAACCGGATGCGGCGCCGCGACGCCCGTGCCGTCTCCAGCTGTCTGCGCTGGCTGCGTGCTCGTGGCTGGAGTTGCCTGCGCGCTTGTAGCGCGCGCGTCAGGCGCAATCCCATTTCCTCGCGAACACAGCACTAGGTTTTCACTCACTTTTCCGTGTATTTGCCGCACTGATTGTTCGATGTTTTCTTCGACGATTTCCGTTGCGGCGACTCGTTCCGGGCCGGGTGGCATGTCTTGTCTCGATTCTCCGGTGCATTCGCGAAAATTATTTTCCGCCCACGCAGAAGTTCGTTCGGCGACTGATTCCGCTCTGCTGGAGAGCTGGCGATTTTGCCAGCTTTCGGCGGTGGATTCATGAAAAGATTCTGACACAACTTCCAGAATTCTACGTGCGTGATCTCCTTCCGCTTCCAGCACTTGTTCTTGTTCCGCTAAGTCCGCTTGAGTCGCTTGTAATGCTGCTGCCGCGCCCGCTGCTCTTTTTCTTTCTTCCGCCTTGGCGATTTCTTCCTTTGCTGCCGCCGCCGCGATTAATTTAGTTTTTTCTGCCTTAATCTTCGCCGCGGCTCTCGTTACACGTAGAATTTCTTCAGAGGCTTCTTTAACCTCCTGTAGACGCTCGCTCCTTCGGCTTATTGCCGACGATGCTGTAGAGTTGGGCCTGATTGGCTGTCTCTTGGATGCTGTAGACATTTTAATTCTTCGTTGATCAACACAGATTCTTCAAATTGTCAATTTTTCTGTCACTTATTGGACTTGGTGTTCTCCATCCGGCTCGAATATGACCAATTATGTTCTATCAGCGAAGAGTGTGAATTTTCGGATGCCTTTTGCATCAGGGCGAGTCCCCAGTGGACTGTAATAATATATTTAACTCACCCTCTTTCGTGGTTTACAGCACCCTTTATTTCAGCCAGATTGGCCTCTGCAGTGGAGCTTCCTCGATTTTCCGGCTGCTGACTGACGACACTTTAACTTCTACGGCTTCCCGGCAATTAAAGCACATTTATTTTTCTAACTTGTATATTCAGAACTTATTAATTATTATTTACGGGCCCATTGCCCTATGATAACTCGCGATTACATTTATCGCGGTGACGTCGGTTTATAACACCCGAAAAGGTGCCCGCTCGTCTCCGACCTCTTTTGGCAACTAACTAAAAATGGCATCCTTCGCTTTCCTCACACTGTTTACAAAAAATCATTCCGCCCTTCAACGCCATGTCTATGCTTTTAACTGGCCGGCACGATTTCACACCTTCCCTTATTGGTCAAAGGATCTAAAAGGAAACGCCTCTTTCCAAAATGGTATGCCAATATACTCATAGATAGCAGTGCACGTAAATACATTACTAAATGTTTAATTATGTCTACTTAATTGTATAATTATCTCTACTTATAACTAACAACTCAAATACGGTGATATGGTGATTTAGGGATGCTTCTGTATCATAGATTAAAGTTGATTACCATATCACCCTAATTACAAAATTAATTAATCTAATCACCCCAATTTACTAGGTACTCTAATTAGACGCATAAATGTTTACTAATTTTCATATCGGACCTGAACATTTTATTATATGTTAGTATATTTACTTAGTAATTTATGTTATCTTATACTAACAATCAAGCTTACATTAATTAGCTAAATAATAATAGGGTGTCAAGTTATTTTTTCTCACAGACCGTTTGGTAACCTTATCCTATTTTATAATATAATTATCATAGATCAATTATCTGATAACTAAATTAATCATAAGGTTTAGGGCGCGCCATTTGAGCAAGGGCCCGCCATTTGAGTAATGGCTGGGTTTTTTGAAATGTTATAGTCCTTTCAGAGAAAGCGAGGTCGTCTTTATGACAGGGTGCACTTCAGATTTACGTCTTCGAAAAGTTAACCCGTATGTGAACAATGGCGCAATAGTGTTGTAAAACGGACCAGCTACGCCTATTGTCTCTGTGCCAGGAAGGCAAGGGGTGAGTTCGGATTTCTGTGAAAGGACATATTATCTCGCCCTTTAAAGTGCAGGCGGCATTGTTCGCGAATCCGGGATACCAATAAAACGATTCCAAATCTTTGCTGCCTCACTGCGTGGACAGCGTTGTAAATAATTATTTTTTAACCTAACAGCATCTTTTCATTGACTTAAATGCATCTTTTTCGATCTTGGCAGCCTTTAACGTTTGCAGAAGTTTTTGCCAGTATATATTAAGAAGTTTCCGCCAGTATATATTAAGAAGTTTCCGCCAGTATATATTAAGAAGTATCTAGTACATACCTTTTTGTACATACCTTTTTGCCCCTTTTGGACGAACTGGCCAAAAGGGGATCAAAGGAAATAGTGTATGGACCGGAACCCTTGATAACCATACCCCACCAGGCCCAAATAAAAACATGGCTACGCAGGAATACCGACGAAACCCACCTTAAAGAATGGAAAAAAAACGCAGGATGCAGGCAAATAAAGAACGCGGTTCCGGAAGCGTCTAAAAAACTTGCCCGCAACCTCACCAGATTAAAAAGGGACAAAATCCGTAAAGTCATAGGTACTGACAGGCCACTGTCCCCTAAACAAACACCTGTTTACCATAGGTGTGACAGACAGCCCTGTATGCAGAGGATGCATGGAGGAAGAAGAAACGCCACAGCATGTGCTCATGTAATGCAGGAGCGTGGTAGAGCAACGGGCAAGAATACTACAATCTCCAGCATCTGTCCCGGAGGCCTGTAGCAACCAAAACAGGCTGCTAACCTTCTGGGACAGCTTGGGTTGGCTGGAGTAACATAAATAGAAACATGAGCCACGCACAACGGCCCAATCGAGAGGCCAAGTGCGGGAAAAAGCCCAGGAAATCTAACTAACTAACTATACCTTTTTGCTATTGGGATATTGGACAATGCGGATTTGTTTTTTCTAATCTCTGCATTTGCTGTGTTTTTAGCCCATGCAAAGTTGATCACATGTGCGAGTACAAAAAGCACCTTCCTCTGCGCTTTCCTACCCAACCGAAAGATATATCCCCTTATTTACCCATGGCCTTCCACTCCGCTTCAGTCAGAATAATATTATTGGGGTCCCTCCACATCATTCTCCGTTTTGAACAAACTCTTTCACCGTTCATGCAGCTAGATTATGGAACCAGACCACTTACATTCAAGAAGTTCCACCGATTTCCACCTTTCAAGTGTGTTCATATCCATTCCATCCTGATCTTTCTTTGCATATTGTGATGAAATATTTTGTTGTTTTTAAACTGTATTTTCTATTTCTGTATTCATGATCGTTATCTTCATTGGCATTATATCTTTTCCCAGAATCTTAGTTGACTGTAAGATATTGTTAGATGATATACAGTAAGTCCTTCAATTGCTCTCATTAAACTAGTTTATGATTAATGTTTTAATGACTAATCAAATAGAAATATTTGTTTTGGACAACACTGACGGGTTGTCCAAAACGCCTTTGAAAAATGGGCTAATTTAAAACTTTGAATTCAGTTTTCTCAGAACTTTAACTAAAAAAGTTACTTATCATCCAGTTAAATTGCGAGTTAAAAAGTGGCGATATTGTTGTCAGTTTCCTACCCACAAATGTTACCAGTATCATTCCGCCACTGGATCAGGGCTGATAGTGACATTCAAATTGTACTACCATGGGCTAGTTTTGAGAACCATCCTGCAAGATAGTGACATGAAAAATAAAAACGAATGAAGCGCTGAAGGCAGTAAATCTGAAACGTAATTTATTGGTATGAGCAAGCCTAGGAATTATCCCAAGCAAGTGAAAGCAGTTTGGCCACTAAGACCCAATTGTATAGGGTCAGTCAAACGCACGGGTCAACACCCATCTGGTGGCCTCCATGCAGAAAAGAGAGCCAGGGTAGAACGCTGGCCTGCAGGCCAGTCTCCCCTAGGAGTCAACCTTCAAACGCTCCTGGACGGTTTGCGCACCGTGCGGCGTCAGCCAATCGATAGTGCACTCCGACTAACAGCCGGGGGAGTTTGGGAACAGTAATGTTACCTATAGAGCGGGGCTAGTTGTTAACCTTATGGCAACTGCTCTTGAAACGACCATTCGGCCACCCGATCCCGGGTGAGTAAGCCGGGCAAAGGGAGCCGTGGTCCGCGATAGATTCGGTAGACATCGTATAATTGCTTCATAAGGGAGAGGAACGCGCAAGCAACCTCAATCCTGTAACCAGTCGGGAGGCAGGAGGTATCCTGAGGATTAATTCCAGACGGAGATATCCTTCCAAAATTGGTAAACAGGGGGCGAGGCTGCCGGCTGGGTACCTATCCCGGTGCCTCGCCGTAAGGCGTTGGGCTCTGTCGGGGCAGGTGGCGTAACTAGACAGTGGATTGTTTTTAACGATAACGATTGTAACGATCCGATATCGTTAAAACTTCCTGAGGTGACGGGTTCGCCCGTTGTGGTTGACAACTCTAGTTGTAATGTTAGACGTTCATGGCTTAATCAAAAAATGTTATCCGAACCCCCTTCCCCCCATTTAGTTCAGTTAACCGGGGTTGTACTGTAATTAAATTTTGATTGTGCAATGTTAGAATAGTACATACCTAATGGCAGCCCACAATACGGATTAAATAGGTTTATAAAATTTCTTATGTTTACAGGCAATACCAACCGAAGAACAAGAAAATAGTGATTGACTTCACGGAAATTGACTGGAATAAAATGTCACAGCTCCAAACTCCAGAATAAATCTTATGATACAAATAAATTTTAATAAAAAAACACATTGAAAAGAGAATTGATTTTTTATTCTGAAAGCAACAAATTACAATAATGCAACAAACAAATAACCAACAATTTTATTGTGAAATTGCAAACCGTTTTCTCAAAGTGATACATCAGGTTTATTTTCAAAAATGAGTTTCAAATGGTTTCATGTTTTTCTCTTGGAGCTGAATCTTATCGGTTCGGCTCTTTTTCTCATTAGTGAAAAGAATTTTTTAAAAGACTACAAAAATCTTTTTTAGCAGGCACAAAATATGAGTTTTTTCAAAGTACATATGAGTTTTTTCAAGATACATCATCCTTATATTTGGGAGCTAAGTGGCCCTTGCTGAGTTGGCCTCGAAGACCCATTCTGTTCAGGGTTGGTCACACTCACGGGTCAACACCCATTCGGCGGCCTCCACGCATGAAGTGCGAGCCCGGGCAGGACTCTGGCCGTAGGGCTAGTTTCCCTTAGGAATCAACCTTCTGGCGCTCCTGGACAGTGTGCGCACCGTGCGGCGTAAGCCAATCGATTGTGCACTCTGACTAACAGTCGGGGGAGTCTGGAAGCAGTACTGTTTCCTATAGAGCGGGGGTGGTTGCGGACCTTACGGCGACTGCTCTTGAAACGACCATCGGCTACCCCGATCCTGGGTGAACAGCCGGGCAAAGGATGCCGTGGTCCGCAATAGATTCGGTATACACCGTTTCACCGCTTCGTAAGGGAGAGGACCGCGCAAGCAACCTCGAACTCGTAACCAATCGAGAGACTGGAGTAATCTGGTCGCAATTGAAAGTAAGGGCGTGAGTGTAAGCCCGCTGGGTAACACTCCTGGCTATCTCGCGGTTAAGGCGTTGGCCTCTTACGGGCATGTGGCGGAGCTTGACAGTGGACTGTTTTATCCAAGTCTTCTGCGCTCACTCCAGGGAAATAGAACGACTAATCGTTAAAACTTCCTGAGGTGACGGGTTCACCCGTTGTAGTTGACCACTCTAGTTGATACATCATTCATAGATAATATTTGTCTTATGAGTTTTTTTTATGACATAAGCGAAGATGTTAATACACAGTCATATTAGAAGGTGAGAATAAAGCGACACCAGGATACTGAAAATCATTTGTTTAGTATAAGAGTCGAAGAACCAATTATTATAAAAATCGACAATGTTGGAAATACCATGCAAGATTTCGTCAAAGCGATACAGCTACTGCCAAAGTATAGTTTTGATAAACACTCGCACTTTTATAACTAAATATTTATGAAGATTTGTATTTATAATCATCAGTTTGTGTTTATATTTATTGATATCCGACTTAAGAACTTTAAATTATTTGTTTAATTTAAACATAATTCGTAGGAAACATGTTCTGAATAATCATCTTGTAGAAAAAATATTTTTGGTGATGTATCACTTAGAGAAAACGGTCCTCATTGTAGCCTGTTTACAAAACAAGGATATTGGTTTATAAAGCGCACTAAATTAGATTTAAGGCATCCATATTTACATCTGAATTCGATACTGCATAGCTTCGTCGACAGTCGATCGAAACCCCAATAGACTAGCGCAGCGGTAGCCAACCCGAGGACAAGTGCCACTTGTGGACATCAAACTTTTATTGATTAGCTATTAGTGTTACAAAACTGGCACAAAATATGCATTCTATCACATGGCAGGTATACCTTCCAAATAGTCCTTGAAATTACAGTCGCTTCAAGCAAGTACTCTAGGTAGATACCGACGTAGAATAATAATATGAAAATATACAACTGAGTACCTCAATATTGAAGGCAGACGTTTGCCACCCAGGTCAAAACTGAGTTAGAAGTCAATTCTAATAAAACTTTTAGAACTTTTCAATGTTGAGGTCCATTCCTTTCCAAACAGAACAGCAATATGACTTTCGCTACACTAAAAGTCGGTATTCAAATGGTTTCAAAAATGCACAACTACCCACGACTACTTTAACCCCTCAAGCCCCGATTGGCCGATATCGGCCACAACACGATTCGGCGTGACGGCCCCGTTTTAATTTAATTTGTTTTATTTTATTATGTTTTATTATGTTAATATGTTTCATTTTAATTATGGGTACAGTGTTTTGGTGAGACAGTGTGCAATTCAATTTTTTTACTAATTTTTAGTTAAATTTTTTGGGACAGCAACTTGTCAATCGGCTGAGGGGCCGAGGCCTGAAGGGTTAAAATTCAATATTTTTGGATTTGTTTGAATGGACATCTGGATTTTAAAATATAATATCACTTATTTATTTTTAAAAAAAAATATATTGGTTACCTCCCAACATTGTTTCTGGAGTATTAAACAAAATAAAGAGAAAAAAACACCTAAAATATTAATTTTGCTTCACAAAAAACTGATTTTTCTCTAATTCAAGTAAATAACAAATGCCCACCTTTGATACTGAGGTACTCATTTCCTGAGACGGTCATAAAAGTGATCAGAGGATTATTTAGGTTTGGCGGCCCTGGCTAGAAGGTATGCATCATAAATACTAACAACATGAAATTGAAGACTATCGCGGTTGTTTGACATTATAAATAAGATGAAAACGAATTGACCGAAAGAGGTTTAAAGCACTCGACGCTTCAACGTTGTTGCAACCGCCGTTGTTGAGGGTAGATTGTCCAGTCTATCCTAGACAACAGTGATTGCAACATCGCCGAAACGCCGGGTGCTACAAATTTCACGCCGTAGTTCGTTTTAATCTTATTTATAATACTAACAACGTTGGAAAAACCAAAGTAAGGTCAGATAGGTAATTGCTGCAAGCAGGCATATCACAAAGAAAAATAAAAAATAATAAAAACAAACCAGTTCCAGTGTGTTGTCGAATGATATTCGAATATGCTGCGTGGCGAGCCGCTCCTGTCAGCACTACACTCTATGCTCACTGGTATTATAACTTAAGGCTTAATGGTCCCATGCAGCTTGAGTAGCAAAGCCAGCTTGTTTTGTAGCTGGTCTAACTCATAGTTCAGGTCTAATCCCAGAGCCTCTTCGACGAGGTCAATTAAATTAAATAATTCCCTCGGGCAAGCTCTGGGCAGTACACTCTTTAAAGCAGTATTGTAACTGGCGGATTACCAGAGGAGTCTGGAAAGATAGTTTCTAAAGACAGTGGGGTAGATGGCACTCGACCCCAGTGGCAAAAGCGGCGAAAGGGCGCCACATTACACTAGGTAGAGGAGAAGCAAGAAGCGCGGGAGCCCCACTAGCTTGCCAGTACCCTTGCTATTTGAGGTAGTACGCTATTAGGCAGTGGCGTAAATAGACCTGTAGATGTTACGTCCCGAAGTCTTTGCGACTCATATCAGGGTGACAAGAAGACAAGATCGTCGTAACATCCTGAGTGGCCGGGTTTGCTCGCAGCATGGACAATCTATTTATGGTTTTGTCACTATCTAGAATGTATGTTTGACAGTAAATAGACCGTACATAAAATTATGTAAGATAGTCAATATGTTCTATTGCTGTCTCGGATGATCTCAAATAAGCAAAACACATAGTTGCAACCGCTAAAAGAACTAATTCTAGTCTCTATTTGTTAGGAAGGCTTTCCAGCATCTGTCAATATAGGTGTTCATTAAGATCTACAAGGCATATGTAAGACATATTCTTGAGTATGGCTATCAGCTCTGGAACCCCTACTTATGCAAAGACATAGATGTCCTGGAAAGGTGCAGCAAAGGCAACCAAAACGGCAATGGGTCTGAATAATATGAATTATGATCGCTTGGAATTATTTGGGCTCACTGCTCACAAACAAAGAAGAACAAGAGGGAACCTAATTGACATAAATTTAAAAAAAATATTGGGATGCACCTGCGCTAGAGAATATTTACAAATTCAACGTCAACATAGATCTTCCAGGTCACAGCAAAAAACCAACTGTGCAAATTTTCAATCTAATCGTCCAGCAAAACAAGGGTGGTGGACATGTGGAATAAACTACCATCTGAAGTGATTAGCACTCTTGAGAATCAATTTAAAAACAGACTTGACATGTACTAAAGACATGTTAATATTATTTATGACTAACTTTGCAAGATCTAATCTGGACATATCAGCAAAGCTGCCTGTACAGAATAAATAATAATAAGTATTGTCATGAATAAGATCGTGTATATGTACAATACATATGTGAAACTTAAAATTACATCTAAGAATAAATTTATATAATAAGGTTGGCCACCGCTGTACTAGCACAATCAAATAGTAAGAATATGATAGATGTAAGAAAAACGAACACGGCAGACGGTATGTTGATGTTACTTCATCAACAAGTGAGATATTTTTATAGTGTGGAATCATTTCCCGCAACTTGTTCATCGTACTTCCATGGGTTCGGTTCAGTTTGAGATTGCCAAAAACAAAACCCAACAAGACATTACGACTAATAATACCCTTAAACGCTAAAGAAAAATTACACATTTTACAAAATCGTCAAAAATTTAACTAATTGCGATACAAAAATGTACAAAACTTTAAACTACCCACCTCGGATATGATTCGCATCAGTTAACGTAAAGTTGAGATGAGCCATAATTGCCTTATTGGAATGTTTAAAGCGACAAATCACGGAGCGATCTGTGATTTGTCGGTTTTTTGAACGAACACAAAGGGGAGCGCGGTGTGCTCAGTGGATGGGTTGTGTTGAGACGCGCGCGAACACGAACTGAACCAGGTATGGACACAGCGTGTTTTCAGCAGACTAACGACGTTCGCATTCACGCCGGAAACAGATGCGAGTAGGTACATGTTCGGTACGTGCGCGCGCTGCGTCCACACTGATGAAATGCTACTTTCATGTTACCTTTCGTCGGTCTGTACGCAGTATTAGTGTGTCTCTTATAATTGAATTCGATCGACAGAATTGAAATGCAAATCCATTAATTTTATCCCAGTCAATTTCAACCCAGCCGGGAATCGAACCCGGAATTTTACAATGTTGCCTGATCTTAATCAGGCAACCTAGCCACGATGCTACCGGGTAGTTTATTGCATCGCGATCTGATTATATCGTGATGTGACTCGACTGTTAGCTGATTGTAATATAAAAACCCCCCTGGATAAATTTCCTTCAGTAAGCGGCAACAATAAAGTAAAAAAATTGCCTGTGGGCTTTTGCCGCCCCCAAATCCCATAGCATAAGCAATTAGCCAAGGGTTCCATTTCCATTTTAAAAATGCCGTATAAGACACAATTATCGCTCATCTCCTTTATTACAAACACATAAATTGTGGGCTCATCTCAATTTATTGTCTAAGTATTTTAATACACCTTCAATCAATTTTATATCTCATCATTATGAAGGAATTGCATTTCGCATACCTCATGCCTTTCCCTCAGACTTATTTTGAAATATCACTAAGTTAGCAATTAATTCTAGTCTATTAAATTGCTAAAATTACTATTTACAAATAAATTCGGTATTTAAGCATTCTAACAGTTTTTAAAAATAAAGACTGATTAAGTTTCGACCAGAATACAGAGATGTCTTCACTCAATAGGAATTCAAAATAAATACTCAGGATTACTCATTGGCTACCTATCTACTACCATTGATTATATAGCGTATTTGATTGCTCAATGCCGTACTTCATTTTGACAACTATGATTTTACTATGAAACGCAACATGCAGATGGTACTCATAGTTCCAAACAATGGTCAATCTCTTATCTTGAATATGGCGGCACTCGTGGTATGGCCGTATAGGTGCGCTCTAAACACGCCTATATGGTATCCTACCTCCAAATAAAATAATAATATAATAACAAACGTATTTTAAAATCATACCTCTTATTATTTTAATATTGTTTATGTAATGATACACATTTTTATTATTTGGTATACAGGTGTCAATAATTACGACTTTAATGTTCAGATAGTCTAATAGATGGCATTCTATCTCTGCGTATTATTTCTGTGATGTTATCAGCCTATAAGAAATGCAATAAATAGCACTAATAATTGAATGTTATTATTATTATCATTGGTTAAATTATTGTGTTTTTATAATCAATCAGACCTTTATAATAATAAACATTCATTATCAACGTTGTTATACCATGGCCAAATAAAATGCTATTAGTTTCGCCGGACAATGCTATCACCTGCATGTCGCCGGCATCGAAGGATTGCCAAAACGTACTATGGCATTAAACCTTCTAATACCCTATATAATCAACGCTATTACTCATACATGCAGAGAACTTCATCTATAAAAGTACTGTATTTTTATTGCATTGTTCCTACTTTTGATCTTCAGCAAAAATCTATGTTATATAATACTTCTTTAAAATATAAAATCTTTTCAGTTTGAAAAATCTGCTACATATATAGACAAATATATAAACAAAAGTTTAGTATATTATAGCTGGTTGAAACAGAGAATTCTTTTTTCATCGTATAGTTTGCGGGGTCGACTACAACGGGCGAACCCCTGTATCTGATTTGCCTGTATCTGATTTGTAAATGGGTGGCGCTAGCAAGAATGATTCGTCAGTTGCGCCCCAGTCATATAAACGACCACCTTGAAAGAGCGTAAGGAGGATATTTACTGCCACTTTTTCTCCCGCTAGATGGCGCAGTGGACGATTGACGCAATGAGGTATAAAGTGAGTACGCACCATGCGAGGAACCACTCGCGAGAAACTTGAGTTGTAGTAGCAAGGATGGTCACTTTCTCAGCATCATAACTATTGTTTTATTTTGGACAACCACTCAAAATTGAAATGCTCACTACCACTCGTTCTCCCGGTAGATGGCATAGCGGGCGATTGACACTAAGAGGTGTGAAGTTAGCAGGTAAGAGAGCATTTATATGAAGCTCGGTTGTAGGATTCAGTACTAAAATAAATCGAGAGTAAATTTTACTTGCCAAATTGATTGCTTTTTTAATAGCTTGACAAGAGTCTTGGTCATTTCAGGTTTTTAAATGTATGAATTATGTGCCTTTTTATGTTGGGAATTCCAAGATTTGATTTTTTACTGATTTGAACAGTATTACGACTAGCACTGCAGCGGTATACTCGTTACTCGATCGCACAATGAATCGCTTACTTCATGCCATTTCAATCGCCGCTAGCGCCATCTACAAAAAAAATGCACACATACCCATATTATCCAATTGTCTTTTCAATGAATTGTTTTTTTTTTTTTTGCTAAAGTGAAAAAGTGAAATCAAAATAATTTAATAACGAATTGAAAATAATAAAATGGTTTCGATGAGACATCGCTCATATCTAAATAAAATACCAGTTATCATAACTTTGAAATATTATTTCTACATTGTGACTTTATGTCAGATGCGTTCATTTATGGTATAAAGGCAGTCTATAGGTGACAATAATTATGATAGTCATTTAAAAATGAATAAGTAAATGAATATGTAACAAATTTAAATGTACTTTTACATTCTAAAATATACATTGGAACCGTTGCAAAAATTCATCCCTAGACTTCACTTACCAATAACTTTCCCTGGATAATGAATTGCATGTTATAAACTATTTCTTCCATAGTAGGTCACTCTTGTATTTCAACCAGTTTAATGATCTTAGTTTCCTTTCTCTTTTATTTTTGAAAAAACATCTCCATTGCACATTTTTGCATCAGCGAATATTCATAAATCACTGAAAAAATAATCCAATCCAGATCTATTAGTGCGCACTTGATATAGCAGCTCAAAGCTGAAATGTCAATTTCATTCTCTATAAATACTACGATATAGAAGCGGGAAAATAGGGTCACCAAAAAATAAAAACAATATTGAAAAACTACACATAAAATATTTAATGATAAAATATTATACATTTTTGGGTATGTATGTTTGCATGTGTACTTAAACGATATGCGGTAGATATTTCAAACTGAATCTACATAATACATGTTTATACAGGTTGTTTCGTGACCGCACAACAAACCTTCGAGGGTTAACTCTGTATTTAAAACTAAACAATACTATTAATATTTTTTTATACAGGAGATTATTCTACAAATCTAAGATGAAAGCCATCTACAACTTTTTCAATTTAAGGCTTTGTTACTGAGAAAAAAATCGAATATCGTAAAGTCGAATATTAAGAAATGTTTGTTTGTCTCTACTCTTTATTGTGAAATTTCACAATGGGCGGGTGGTTTATTATTATACAATATCTTACAACCAATCACCATGAAGTGTTTATATGTATGTCAATCTATCACCCGAATCTATAGTTGAGTATCGATCATTACTTGAGTCTTTACTCAACCAAGTATTACTCAGGTGAAAAGTAGTACTTAAGTATTGAATGAGCGCTATAGTTAAAAATTGTTTAACGACTCGGCTGAGTAATACTCGAATAGATGCATGGGGAAAATATTCTTTTGTCATAACAACGCTCGTGTTGTATTAGCTCTCAAGTATCATCAGATGGATACTCAGCTCCGAGTAATACTAGAGTATTACTCCCCTCCCCAATAATCGACTATAAAATGAAAACTGGTACTTAAGCATTACCTAAACACTGCTTGGTACTCGAGTAATGATCAATTCTCGACTATAGATTCGGGTGTGTGTCTCGTTGTTGAATTCGATCGACAGAATTGAATGGAATTATGATGACCCAGCTGGGAATCGAACCCAGAATCTTCCAATGTAACAGCTATAGCTATGCCACCGAGCCATGAAAAATGCTATTTAACGCAGTTTTTTTTTTATTAGACGAGTTATGCCTTCGAAGGTTTGCTGTGTAGTCGCGAATACCCCATATAGATTTCGATGGAAGAAATAGAAAATTATGAATGAGTCTTTTCCATATAATCCTACTTCTTTGGGTAATTAGTAGACTGATCTTAATGAAGTGTTAATCTACAGGCAGCCTCGATCCAGGGACGTGGTTACAGTCAATTTCTATAAGTAAAATTGTAATATTACCATAGTTTACAATTAATTTACAAAGGCCGTTATGACTTTTTAAATTTTTGTAGTCGTTGATTTAATAAAATTAAAAATCACACTCGAGATGCATGCCGATAATACATAGAGATCAAAGACGATGTGCCCTGGCTTATTTTCATAACGGTTCTAGCTCTAGCTGGCTTCGCAATCAAGATATACACTAAACAGTATTATACAATTGATTGATCCTAGTATTTTACATTAAAAAATAATTTACACAAATTAAAAACGAGGATGTCTTCATATTTCAAATGACATAAATATATCGACTTGCAATACGAATTGCAGACACAAAGCAGTGGCATTATTTCCACTAAGAAAGTGAGACAATGCTATTATGTTGGGAGAGAGAGTAACCACAGTTTACTGAACAGTAATGCACTATCGAGCGGCAAGGCGATGCAGGAAAAGGGCGCGAGGGAAGTCAGCAGAGGGATACGTCTCGGCGAACGCCTTTGATTGGCGTCACGCGCGGGTGGAGGTGGATGAATTTCTCGAACGTTTGAATATCTGCGTCGATGGAGTAGCGGCCACATGGCGGCCTTATGCGAGCCCTTATGACTCTAATCCAGCTTGCTTCGAATTCAATTTTGTTCTAAGAGAAGCTACTGTCTGTATACTGTGGCGTAACAGCAATAGTGGGGTTAGATTATTGAGTCGACACAGAAAGTGTTGTAAACAAGTAAACGTCAAATACAACATACCACAGAATCATTGCGAAAAAAAAAAGAAATAATATTAAAATTTAATTGTGAAATGTAATTTAACATGCTTTCGGGTACTCGTTTGGTTAGTATTTTTGCAATTTTTCAATACACAGGAAAGCACTTGTCGTAGAAAGGCGAGGAAATACATCGAAACAGAGATGTTAATCGTGGGACTATGAACTTACGGCTGACTAACGGCCTTTCACAATGAAGCCAGCTAGCCACTTTTTCGCAGGAAAGTGGCCGATGCCAGGTATATACGTTATAAATAGGATAGAAAACGAATTTACCGTGTGAAATTTATAGCACCACGACGTTTCGGTGACCTTGCAGCCGCCGTTGTCCAGGGTAGACTCGACAGTCTATCCTATTTATAATGTCAAACGACCGCGATAGTCTTCGATTTTGTATATACGTCAATTCATATTTGATCAAAATTTTGAATTTCTGTTTCATTTTATGAATTTGATAGTTTAAATATTTTTTACTGTAAATCTATCAGTTTTTCGTTTCAATATAACAATTATAATAAATTAATATAAAGACGGTTTTTTTGTCTAATATAGGTTTTTTATTTTTCAGAACTGAGTAGATATTTTTTTGTAAATACAGTTTTTTGTTTCAATTTCCACCCTCTGGAGACTTGAAATGCAACGCCTCCTACCGATAAACATTCCAACGAGATATGCTTCTCTCTGGCCAATCTAGGAATAAGCGACAGAACCCATCGTATGATCCATTATATTATCGGCATGTCTTTTGTCCGTCGATGCCCTCACGCCGGGTAGCGGACATGGAAGATGGTGTGGGAGTGGGGCAGAGAGTGGGGCAGAGCGGGAGGCAGAGGTCACTGGCCGAGGTCGTGGTGCTCGGGCGGCTCGGTCGCGTCCTGGCCCTGCAGGGCTCCGGCCGAGTCCAGCGGCTCCAGCAGCTCGGAGGGTGACTTGAAGGCCAGAGCGTACGGGAAACGCTCGCGGCACCTCGCTATGTAGTCCTCCATCTGCGGATCGCAACTGCCAAAGTCCCCTTCGTGGATCGCATTCAACACGGCCGTGCAGTTCTGGAAATTTCAATAATGGATTAGGTGTTTTATTATATTAGACGGCTCTATGCCGGAATCTATGGATGCGTGGAATCCATAGACTCACAAAGCAGAGCCTAAAGCGCTGAAAGCGCAGAAGTTACTAATAAATTGTAATAAATTATCAATAATTTAGTTCTGAACGATTTTTCAAAGAGTTTAACCTTCTCGATATCGGAGAATTGTTTATCGAGTAATCTCTAAAAGCCAAAAAAATAGACATACAAGATTGGCATATTTCCATTCTAGAAGGCCCTAATTCAAGAAGGCATTCTTTGATTTCTATTTTAAATGTTTTCAATACTAATTTAATTTCCTGATCCCTTGGGTGAATACATATTTCTCGCCCGCAACCGCAACCTCGCCAGATTAAAAAGGGACAAAATCCGTAACGTCATAGGTACTATGACAGGCCACTGTCCCCTAAACGAACACCCATTTACCATAGGTGTGACAGACAGCCCTCTATGCAGAGGATGCATGGAGGAAGAAGAAACGCCACAGCATGCGCTCATGGAATGCAGGAGCGTGGCAGAGCGACGGGCGAGAATACTACAATCTCCAGCATCTGTCCGGAGGCCTGTAGCAACCTAAACAGGCTGCTAACCTTCTGGGACAGCCTGGGTTGGCTGGAGTAACTTAAATAGAAACATGAGCCACGCACAACGGCCCAATCAAGGGCCAAGTGCGGGAAATAGCCCAGGAAAACTAACTAACTAACTAACTAACTACATATTTCTTGCCATACATTTTCGATCGCCTAAACGAAAAAACTAAAAGCATTTCTAATATCAAAACATCTAAAATAGAAATCAAACAATGGCTTCTTGAATTAGGGCGCTCTAAAATGGAAAAAGAATTGTTTCAAT
Organism: Micropterix aruncella; assembly: GCA_944548615.1. Taxonomy (NCBI): domain Eukaryota; kingdom Metazoa; phylum Arthropoda; class Insecta; order Lepidoptera; family Micropterigidae; genus Micropterix; species Micropterix aruncella. The sequence continues at coordinate 16,125,463 of OX155970.1, read as the reverse complement.
TAATAATAATAAAACGTATTATTTGTTGAAACAAATTGGCGAGCTTATTGGGTTGAAACAATATCTTACAGCTAACCTTAATCTAATGGGCAAACATGTTTGACAGAAAAATAAGATAAAACTATTATGTATCTATCAATTGTCTCTAACGATAAATCCAGCAAAAAAAATAAACAAATTAAAAAGCAATAAACCTATAATTACACAAGTCATTAAAGAATCAATTTATAATTTGGTATTCAGTTTTCAATACGTAATACTTACACACTTTAACCCTTCAAGCCCCGCGACTTCTATATCGAAGTCAACTGAACGCGTCCCGGAAAAGTGCTTTGATTAAGTTTTTCGTGTCATTCCGTATTCAGTTGTATTTTATTTAAATGCACGATGATATTTGTATCATCGTGCATTTAAATAAAATACAAATCACATTTCCTGGACGTGTTCAGTTAACTTCGATATCGAAGTCGCGGGGCTTGAAGAGTTAAGACTAATAGATAAACAAATAGATGGAATTCTATCTCTCCGTATTAATTCTGTGATGTAATCAGGCTATTTAAAAAATGTGATAGATGGCACAAATAATTAAACATTATTATTGTTACAATTGGTTCAATTATTTGGTTTTCATAATCAATCAGTCCTATATAAAAAGATTCATTATCAACGTTATTATAGATGTCCCAATAAATTACTATTAATTTGGCCATCAATGCTATCAGCGCCACCTGAATTTCACTGTTTCAAAAGAGTTGCAAAATCGTACTATGGAGTTGAGCATTCTAATACCATATATAATCAATGCTATTATGTATGTTTCGTCTTCTGAACAATTTCAAATTCTGGAAATAAATCTTTATGTTCCTAATCTCTGCAGTTAGTCAGATTTATAATAAGTATTTGTATCCGGGTAAAATCTCCTGGAGTATATAGCTATCTTGTGAATAGGCGGGCATAACGCAGGGCGCATCCAGACCCCACAGCAACAAATATCCAATTTTTTAAAGTATATTTTTGATTAAAATAATTTTCAAAATTGGGTCTTGAGTGATTAAGTGATCCAACCCAACCGAAATGCGATTTAAGCTGTTAATGGGCCGCCGCGTAAGAATCAATTTTTTTTCAAATATTCAAACCTCAAGATTGGCGTCCGGATAGTCGAAAGAGGTGGCAATCTTGAGAGCGTCCAGCGCTGCTTCGGGCGTCAGTCTTGCTTTAACCCTGGCGCAAACCAGAGCGGCTTCCAACGTTTTCACACCTGACAGGAACTCCACATTCATCTGTTCCGCTGTTCTGCCCTATATAAAAAAAAAATATCTTTAACCATGGCAGGAAAAAATAATAAACATAGGTTACTCCAAATTATATTTGGTTTGTTTGTTTATAATCTTGATTTTTGGTTTATTGTCATACGACAATCTCTTCCAACCAACCCTGTAAGTGTGTGTCTTGTTACTGCATGCGATCGACAGAATTAAAATGGAATTCCGTTAATTTTATTTAACCCAGCCAGGAATTGACCCGGGACCTTACAAAGTAAGATAAAGAGACCTAACCACTATGCTACCAGGCCGTATAAATAGTACGGACTTCTAAAATGTTATATTCACAATCAATTGCTTCAAATTTATCCCTTTTTTCAACATTGCATTAAACTACGAGGCTAGACTAGACTACGAGGGCGGGTCAATAAGTCCGTGACTTTTTGAATGAAGGACATGTTTTTGGATAAAAAAATATTTTATTTTTCAACAGGCTCTTGAATTTTACACCTTTTTTTGGTGTGATATTATAAATAGTACATAGGTAGATAGGTACATAGATTGCCAGATACATCATTAAGATAATAATTATAAACAATGTATTAATTGTAAGTTCTATGCCCTTTCGGGGTTTTTAGAATTGAATAACCTTATCGTAGAATTAACTGTTCCATGGGAATCAAATATCCCAAAAGACCTCGAGTACAAATTAATTAAATACCATGATCTCGCAAATGCCGTCACCCAGAACGGCTTCACTGTGGTGGAAGTTAACGCTCGTGGCCTGCCAGCTAAATCTCTGTTTCACCTCTTTAAAGATCTTGGTCTTTCCAGAAAAATAATCAACTCTTTCCTAGAAAAATAATCTAAAACTGCGATTTGCGTATCTCAAATTCTATGGCTTCGAAGGGGGAGTGAATGGGTGGTAAGGTGAACGCTCACATGTGGCAAGACAGCAGTCCTAAACCTACCACAGCCGGTCGTTAGTCCGGAATCCACTGCTCACCCCCCAGAAGTGTAAAAAAATAGTATCATGATGGGCCCGACTCCGGTCAGTGAATTCCATGGCAGCTCCATTTGTATTTTATTTGTATTTGTTTTATTTATTGAAATGTTAAGATTAAATATGAAATCGAAGACTATAACGGTTATTTCTTACCTTAAATATATCTTCAGTCTGGTTATTCAGAACAGCTTGAACGGATGAATGCAGTTCGTCTTTGTGCTCTGCGGCGTAATGCGCCAAACGTACCAGCGCATCGTGCAGCGCAGGGCACTTTTCTATCGACGAGAGGCGAAGTGCTCTTCTCACCGCTTGCACCATCACTAATGGTTTTTCTGAAATTGGAAAAGCAATATAGAATTCCAAAATAAACCCTAATCTGCGACAGCTTCTTTAAAAGTACATGAGATCATAGTGGGGTCCTAAGGATTTGCCTAAGGGAAGGCCATGAAGAAGCAGAGACGTTGCTCCACTTTCTTTTTGAAGGTGGATTGTTAATCAATAAAGGCCAATTCTGGACCCAAGCGAGATTAAAGAAATCGTTCCCGCAAAGACTGGTTATAAAAAGCACGGGATTGGGTAGCGAACTGTAGGCAAACAGAGGTACAAAAGATCTGGGGCTCAGAAGGCCAGACTCTAATGTATCTAATATTCAAAATATTTTTTCTTCTACTTGTTCGATTGTACAGCGTTGCTTCTTGCTATCTTCCTTAGAAAGCCTCTGCCCAAATTCTAACCGAAAAATTGAGAGAGTTGGTGTCCCGGAGCGAGCAGACGGACACTTATCTGGTCATTGGCTGTGACAGAAAAGCACACCACATTGCCCAGGACAACATGGACATAAATAATACACAAATAAACGAAGTGAAATACTACTAGAATAGATTTTTTCAATAGGACTGCAAATATACCTTAAACACATCCCGTTTTCAGGTATAATTGATAAAACCAAGTGAATCTCTGTCACACCTGGCATATACGAGCCAAGGCATGCTACAATGTTGGTATCATCAACGTCAGATGGCTATGCTACAATGTTAGTATCATCAACATCGTAGCTACGATCGTCGTATTACAATTTGACAACCATAATTTACTACAAAACGCAACGCAACTAGGTATTATTTCTGTGATGTAATCAGACTATATAAGAAAATACAATAGAAGGCACTAATAATTGAATGTTATTATTGTTACTGTTGGTCAAATTATTGAATTTTTATAATCAATCGGTCATTTATAAAAAAAACATTCATTATCCATGTTACTATAAATAGCCAAATAAATTTCTATAAGTTTGGCCATCAATACTATCAACGCCACCTGCATTTCGCCGTCTTGAAAGTGTTGCGCAATCTTATTATCATATATAAACAATGGTATCGGCAACATCAAGACCAGCTACTATACTAAACACATCAAAAAAAATAATCAAATGGACTATTTTAGCAAAATGGAGGAATAAATAAATTAGATCAAATGGAGTTTCCGGAAATTTATAAAACAGTAAATGTTATCGAGAAGGCAGTCTCAGGATTCACCGCTTGTACAAAGGGGTCATATGAAGATTCCTGCCCACAAAAGAAATCAACCGCAAAGTCAGAAAACCGCACATCATGGTGGTGCAGAGAATGGACAGGAGAAAATAGAAGAAAATTCAACAGAGCAAAGAACACACGGTCTGAAGATGATTGGCAGGCCTACAAATAACTATAAAAAAATATCGGGGATAAACAGAGAGAATCATGAAGAAAATTATGCACCAAGATCGAGAGCATGATAGAAATAACAAGAAGTAGCAAGCTAGATACTGTTCAATGCGCCTTTATTTGAACCAACTAACCCACAAAGAGAAGATGGAACAATCACAACAGACAGGAAAAGCACTAGTCAACTACTTCTGCAAACTCGCTTCCCAGGTAGCATCGTAATATCAGATATCACACACACACACACACACATCCAGACACGCCCAGAAAGGACGAAGTGTGGGTTAGTTGTTGCTGGGGGTTGGTTGACCAGGCAACTGGTCAACCAACCCCAGCAACAAAACAGCATCTAAAAATAAAATCAAGCATATTTGTCAAAGTATTAAACTTATCAATCGTGCTTCCCGTAAAAACAATACCTTTTCTGTAATAAATTTCGAATGCCATTAAGTGAGTTTCTATCCTGTCCTTTGCCAAATTTTGTAGAGGCGCCAAGAATTTGATTGCTTGTTCTAGTGGATCCTCCACCTGGAAATAGAGAAGAATATTAAAATCTGTGGCTCATCAGTTATTTCGCCGATTTAATAATTCTAGTGATCAAGAGTGGGGTATAAAATCTCTAATACTTGGCTGTAAGATACTGCTGACATTTGTATAATATTTTATTGTGCTATAAAAATTGACAACAACAACAACAATGATTAAATTCGAATAAACTCTTACTAGCTGAAACCCGTCACATTTTGTTGGATTAATTCGATTACCTTGCGGTGCCTTGCTCATTTGATCTACAATCAGGAATGTCAATTCTTGGAGAAAACGGACAGCAAATAACAAAGAGCAATGCTTACGTGATATGGCGTGTGACAGAAAGTAAACAAAAAGTTTCGCTCCAATTCAGCTTACTTTAGCAACTATACGCGAGATGGCGGTAAAATGATTGAAATCTTTAAAATTTGTTTTTAACTATACTGATTTAAAAAAAACGGTTGTCACCCCTAGACTTTCCCGGCAAACAGACAATCCCCCTTTCATGCCAAACCCCTAAATCCCCCTCAACCCCCCCCCCCCCTCACCCCCCTAAACCCTCCCGCCCCCTCCGCCCCCTCCCCCAACCTTCCCCTCAACTCTCCCTCTGTCTCAATCTCTCCATCTTCTCCCCTCAACCTCCCCTCTTCCTACCACCCTTTCCAACTCCCCCCAACCCTCCCTCTCTCTATCACCCACTTCTCCCCTCAAATTCCCCTCTTCCTACCCCCAACTCACCCCCTCAACCCCAACTACCCCCTCCTCCCGCCCATACTTCCCCCTTCCACCCACCACCTCCTCCCACCCGCCCTCCCCTCTCCCGCGCGGAAATCCAGCAGATGGCACTACCATTTTTTATTTTTCTCTTTTTATTTTTCTCGAGATGGCCGTTACAGGAAAAAACACGTTTAAAATTAATATATAAATTAGCTATTTATTATTTGTAATTCCATTGTATGAGTCAGAGAAACAAATATTATTTGAACAAAACTGATACAAATAATATAACGATATACATATCAGCAAGATAAAGCCCTATAACATAGTCTTAAAAAATGGCCTTTTAAGACAGAAAAGGTTCTTTTTTGAGATGGGGAGTATGTGATCAGTAGCACACCTTCAATTGAAATTTTACATCAGGTCTTGGAGTAGGATCCTTATGGACGACATCAGGGCAGCAGCAAGAATAGCCTTAAAGAAAATATCTGAAAACAGATTTAAATGGTAGGCTACTTAGAGAGGCCTATATCCGACAGTGGAGTGTTACAAGCTTAAAGAATATATCTTTTATTTTGCTCGTCGACGAAAAATGCATGTTAAGTACATACCCTAGCTAGTTTATCAGGAACCAACTCGTCCAGTTGCGGAGCTTCAGGGTCGCCGGCCTCCTGCTGCTGCCTAGCTTTGTGGTGCTGCTCTCTCTTCACCTAGAAAATGGAAAGAATTGCTGTTTTTTACTTTAACCTCGGAATATAGGTGGTCGGCGTACCGGTGCTTAATTTAGACCCAGTGCAATATTGCTAATTACGAGCTGCATTCCTACCGCCCGCCATAGTTTTAATACATGATACCAGAAAGTGTCGAAAGTGACACTCAGTAAAATTAGCGGCGATGTATGTACCTAAGCATAAACTGTTTAGCAAAATATTATGTGTATAATCTGGTATTAAATAAATTATTACGATTTTGATGTGGCATTAGTTTATAGTTCTGTGGATTTTTTCCATTTTTAGTTACCAAAAAATATTATTTTCCCTGAGAACGATTGATTTATCACAACAATGTCAACATCAATCTAATATAATATTAGAAAGCGGAAGTAACCACTGGATGCAGTTTCAAAATCCCATTGTGCTATCCAAAGAACAATTCTACTTTCCTCGCAGGAACCGGAAAGCCATTGAAATAAGAAGAACCCCGAACTTCAATAGAGACGACGGTTACAAACTCTTTTCTACGAGGAACCCTCTTCTTAAAATGTTCCCACCGCCAATAGCCGAACGCAAGGACGTGAGACAGGATATAGTATTTGACAAAAGTTTCATTGAAATGTCATAAAATAAACAGTTATTCCCAACAAGTTGTAACACTTTAACAAACGCTTTAAAGGCACAAATTGACCGCTGCACCGGGTTCGATCATAACATCTTGATCACCAACGATCAACGATTATTTTTTCTGAATTTTACTGATAAATTTATCAAATTTAAAAGATTTCCATTTCCAAGGATTTATCAACTAATTAACTTATAAATTGGCACTGGGATATGCTATTTTAAAAATCCGAATCTGGCAATCATTCTCGTAATTTTCGCTTGTTTTAGTATGAGTATAATTAAAATGTCATAGTCAACATTCCAGTAGCAAAAGACTGATGACATGATACGCCAAAAACTGTTACCAGTGATCATATTTTAATTTCACCTAACTGATCATATTTTAATATCGCCTGTTCTAAAGAGAACATTTAAATTCTTATTAATATGGGAATGAACCTTTATAAAAACAAAGTAAAAAATATAATACATTTTAAAGAATATATACACTAGTTGAAATTATTAATCCTTATTAGCTGGACAATCAGAGTAAAATTGTTAATCTTTAAATTAAACTTTTTAATTTTACTATGCGATGGGTGCTACCAGTGTTGGCTCAACCGATTGAATATTTTAATCGACTAATCAATCACGATTGATTTAGTCGCAACTAACATTAATCACGATTGAAGTAATCGCGACGAAATCAATTATTCGTTAATCGTCAATCGTCAGTCGCGACTAACTTGCTCTTTAGATACCACCCGACAATTCATTCTCGTCGGTCGGTCGCGGTCGCGGTCGCATTTCGTGGTTTGCGGTCGCGCCGCAACGACCGACGAAAAAACGCAAACTGAAGTTGACCGCTGTCGAGAATATCAATCGCCAATGTTTAATCGTCAATCGTGACTAACGATTGAAACTAATCAATCGTTAGTCGCCGATTGACGATTAAACGAATCAATCGTTAGTCGTAAATCTCGATTAACGTATTCAATCGTCAATCGCTAGTCGACTAAATTTTTCCCAACACTGGGTGGTAGGTACCCCTCCGTAAATTAATATTTAGGAGCTGAAGTTGGGTGAGAAATTAATGTATATCTAAATAATATTATCTGAAAGTTTTTTATCACATCTGCAACAATCGATGGTCTTTATTACGTTGGCAATAATCCTCTAAACAATCCTTCTTATTTTTTTTGAAAACACCTTTGTACGCATTTTTCAATAGAGTTGCAGGGTTGATTTTAACCCTTTCGGCTACAATCACGTGTTAGGCTCGTGATCAGGCTAAGGAGCCAAAAGTGTTTATCAAGTGTACAACAGTCGAGCGTATGTGTACTTTGTACAACAGTCGAGCATAAACTGACTATTACGTGTCTACCAAGTGGTACGTCAACTGGGCCAAATGTAAGACAGATTTGCCGATTCGTTGAATGACTTGAAAAAAACTCGTCAGTTTTGTTTACGCTTTGCGACAATGCTGTCGCATCTTAAGTGGTATGCCGAGAGGTTAAGTACCCTCTTTTGCTGATGTCTACTAGATTAATATCAAATCAACTAGATTAATATCTAGTTGATTTTTAATGTTCATCTTAGGTACCTGCACTTGAGCTGCAAGGGCACTCTCTTGCTCAGCCTTGCGTTTCGCCTTCCTTTGTTTGTTCCTTAATTTCTTGAGTTCAGCCGGAGCAAGATTTTCTGTGGGCAATAGAAATAAGAATTTTGTGAGAAAATATGTCAGTTAACTAAGGCTAACTCCAATGATCTTTAAAATAAATAGGTTGTTGGCTAGCCAAGTGTCCAAACATGAGTAATTTCTTCCCTGGTTGCCGATAGCTAACAATCCATGTATCTAAAAATATATACAGCAGAATAATTTGTATTAAACACTCAAATCAAATCGTTATTGCACAGAAACATAATATTAATAAAACTTAAACAAATGAACAGTTTTGTGCACACGGCTGGCTTATGGCTTTGTACGATCTCTTACAGTCAAGCGAGGTTACAGTGGGCGGCTATATTAATAGGGACACAGTGAATTTCGGTACTACTCCTAAACCACGTTTATTTTTAAGCACTTGAAGTTATTGTATTATTATATGTTGTACCTACGTTTCATCACAAATTATTTTAGCCATCATAATCATGATGGCTAAAATAATTTGGAACTGGAACTGGAACTTAATATTAGAAAAAGAAAAATTGAGAATTCCACTATTTTACGAGTTAAGTTCCATTTCTTATGAGTATGATAGCTAAAATAAGTTGTGATGAAACGTGGGTACAAAAAACCATAATTCAATAAATTTAAACACTTAAAAAATGACTGCGTTAAATAGTCGAATTCTCAATTTTTCTTCGAAATTACACCTTTTGTGGACGAATTACACGTCATGGAGCGAATGTTTACGGTAAGGTGTTTTTCATAATCACGATGACAAATAACTGAGAAAGTTTGTGAATATGCATTAATATTTTTTTATTTGCTCACGCTATTTTGTAAAAAAAGTCATTCTCGAAAGTTTCAGAAATATTAAGTAGAATTTCAATATTTTTTTGTTGTTTTATTTTTTTATTGATTTTAGTAATATTATTATCAAAAAATCCTTAAAGCTTCCTTTTTTATTTGTACACAAATTCCTTTTTTCCCTAAATATATTTCAATACTTATGAAATTTCGCTGAATATTTCTACAAATATTCGGAATGATTTTTTTTTCAAAAAAGTGGGGCATATAAAGCCAAAATTAATGAGTATTTACAATATGTCCTAGATAATCATCTTACCGATATCATTCTCACCGTGACGACAAAAAGTGTAATTTCGAAGAAAAATTTAAAATTCCACTATTTTACGAGTTAAGTTCCATTTCTTATGAGTATGATAGCTAAAATAAGTTGTGATGAAACGTGGGTACAAAAAAACTTAATTCAATAACTTTAAACGCTTAATAAATTAACGTCCTTTAGAACAAGTTTTTTGAACCGAAATTCCCTATTAATTTTGCCACTCATTGTACGTTTTGCGTCGATTGTATAGCGCCGAGCCTTAACCGCCCTACCTATACGAACGTACGTGATACGTCCGCTATATTATCGCCCGAACGCAACAAGCCGTATCCCGTACGTTCAAGAACCCACAAAGCGTACGTTAAATTGTTCCTACGATTCTAAATACAAACAATAAAATTAAAATTGCTCTATTTTGTAAAAAAAAACTGGTTTATTGTAAACAAATATTGTCATTAAGAAAGGTAATGAAAAAAAACATCTATTTCTTACCTACTTTTTGAATAATAACCCAAAGGTTAAGACAAGGCTCAGAATTGTTACACAAATAATAGACAAAATTTTAACAAAAAGAAAAACCGATTCCAATTTGTTTATAAGTGCAGCAGCCATGTCATGGTTATACTTAGAATGGGCTATAATAATTGAATGCGTATACAAAATTGTATGTATGTGCTGTGGACCGTTGAGGAGTACCCTCGTTGAAAGCCAACCCTGGGTGCCGCAGTCCATAATGAAACTTAGAACGGGCTATCGTAATTGAATACATATACTAAATTATGTGCCTGTTCTGTTGACCGTTGAGGAGTTCCCTCGTCGGGAGCCAACCCTGGGTGTATCAGCCATGTCATGATAAAACTTAGAACGGGTTATCCTAACTGAATGAATATACAAAATTTGGGGTCTGTGCTGTTGACCGTTAAGGAGTTCCCTCGTCGGGAGCCACAACCCAAGGTGTACAATCAGGTCATGCTTACCATAAAAATAAATGAATTGTCATCGGAAATAAACCAACATGTAAATTTTCAATTTCAAATGACTATATTTAAGGAGTCCCCTCAATTCCTCATGGATCCCATCATCAGAACAGGAGTTTTATAAAAATAGGACCAATCTGTAAGCATATTCTTTCGAATAAAAAAATAATTTTCCAAATCGGTTCATAAATGGCAGAATTCCGAGGTTACCGATATTATAAAAAAAAAGATACAACCGAATTGATAACCTCCACCTTTTTGAAGTCGGTTAAAAATTACGAATTCCATAAGATTCGCAACATTATATACGCTCGCCCTTGACTGTACTTTGTGTAGTCCGTGTACCAGTTAGCAAACTGGACACAATACCGATCGCAATAAACAATAATTGCGCAACGGCCATCGAAAAGGAAAGGCTCGCTATATTCTAGTCGCTTTCATCCAAGCTGCCCACTTGCCAGGCCATTGTCAGAGCGGCAACAATGCAACAGGTATTATTGTAGCGTACTATAGCGACTATAGCGCGCCGCAGCCTATATTTACGACTTAGTGATAGCCGCCAAAACAAGGCCCATTAATCAAGAGGCCTTCTTATTAGGTGCTAATTGCAATACAGCCTTCGGTGTCAATAATAATTAATGCGAATTGATAAACGCAAGGCTAGGAGGGTTAGTTTCAAGAGTTATTCCGCGCGAATTGGAATGAACCGCGGTATCATTAGCGTGTGTGAGTATATCGGCCGATGGATCTCTCATGGATAACCATTTTCCGTTGGGATCAATTAACGGAATTGGATTTTCAGTTCTGTCGATCGAATGCAATAACAAGACAAACTCTTCCACACATATTACACGAACGCAAACATATAAACACGTCACAGTAGGGTTGGTTGTAAGAGATCATATGACAATAAACCCGCCCATTGTGAAATTTCCCAATAAAGAGTAGAAACCAACAAACAATCTCTCGCTCGCACTCAAATATCGTATGGAAAGATGAAACTGTAGGCACAGTAAAATACCACCCAGTAAGTTCACTCAAGAGCTACAAGGCAATGCGGGAAGAGGGTTCGACGGAAGTGGGGCGAGGGGTTAGGCATGTCGCGTCCTTAGACCCATAGTTACGGCGCTGTGGGTTGTGACGCGCTGTGGTCGCAGTTTGTGTCCGCTCTTACGTCGGGTGTTATTACTTTTTTGTGCAGATTTACGAGTCGACGCTATATGGTATTCTCAGAACAAATCAGTAGCATAATAGCATCTGCGTCGCCGGGGCACCGTAACGATGCTCAAGAAGAAGACGAGTAATCATATTACGATTTGTGGTAGCCCTTAAAATTCCTGACGTCACTTCGATTTCAATTTTGTTCTAAGAGAAGCTACTGTCTGGGATCTGTGCTGTGCGTGTCAAACACAACGAGGGAACACGTCATCCCAGGGAGTTATAACGGCATCAGGTCGTTCGCTCTCCCATACAGTGAACTTGAAAGACTTAGCGGACACAAACAATCCAGTCTAATTCTAACGACAACACGTAAAAGTCCAACGCCTTACCGCGAGGCACTGGCAAGATGACACAGCGGGCTGACCTCGCTCCCTTACTACCGGATTTATCTGGATTTCTCCATCCTCCAGTCAGCTCACGGGTTCGAAGTCTCTTGCGCGGCCTCTACCCGACTTAAACGGTTATTCGGTATGAATATATCGCGGACCGTGGCGCCATTTGCTCGTCGACACCAAGCCTCAGCTCCAACCCCCCCCCCTCGGTGATTACGTAATATGTGGACGGCCCTTTAGCTAATCTGTGAGCAATTTTGTTTTAAAAAAATACTGTACGCCAAAAAAGCAGGTTGTGCCTCACTGAATAATTGTAAACCTCAACGTTACTACACCACAATCATAATAAAATAAAATTCAAATAAATAAAAGATTTGTCAAATTTTATAGTTGTTGAAATCATACCAAAAGCGCAATCGCATTGAAAATCAATATTTTATTCTAATCAGACAACAGATAATTTATAAAAAGGTTTATAAACGAATTTACCGCGTGAATTTTGTAGCACTGCAGCACTAGTCTACCTACCCTAGACAATTGCGGTTGCAACATCGCCGAAACGCCGGGTGCTACAAAATTCATGCGGTAAATTTCGTTTTTGAACCTTTTTATAATGTCAAACAACCGCGATAGTCTTCGATTTCATAACATATCATTTGATGTGGACTAAAATATATATATTAGTGGAAGTAATTTAATTACCATTTCCAAAATGCTGGAATCCCATCATAAACAAGATCTCAGTCGTGAAGGACCGATCGCGCGACAGGCAAAGGGAAAGACGGACAGCGATTATGACATCCACTTTCAAGTGTTCATTCATTTCTAAGCGTTTCCAAACTCATCCATCAGCTAATTCCCCGATTAGTCTTCCTCTTCTTTTTTGCGGCCGCTTCCGCTTCGGATCGTGGCACGCTCCGTGCGCGCACGTGATAGCCGATGGGCGGTTGGCCGATAGCCATACGCGGGTTGCCATGCGTCCCATATTTATGAGATATATCCTGCGTAGCAGTCATGAACATCGATGGGAATCCTACATCGATGGTCATGAAGTGTCAAGGCGTCGCTGAATCGATTGTTTTCTTTTACGTCGGAATTATATGCTACAATAAGCTACCCTCTAGTATTAAAAAATATGCCGCGAAGGAAAAATGCTCCAATTGAAAAATAAACTCAAATTATATCTCATTAAAAGAGAATCGTACGACATTAACGATCTCTAAAAACTGTATGCTTCTCGACTATATCTCTTTCTGTAATAGGTTTTAAAACGATTTTCAATTTGACTAAAATGTATTGACTGTAGGCACATATTAATTATACCTTGACTATTTTTATTTGCGATATAATCACTAAGACATTTTATTTTACTTTTTGACAACCGTCACATTTTTTTTTGTTATTTTTGACATTACATTTATTACTTTTATACTAAAAAAAACTTATTTTTATCGGTATTTTAAAGAATTAATTGCTCTGTATTTTTTATCTGGTAAACTAAATGGTGAGACTCGATTTAATTCTACAATAATACCTTCTTTATTCGTATGAGTAACCTTTTATGTTTTGATTATTAATAGAAGAATTTGATCATTAATGAAGAATTCAATCATATCACGTCCAAATGTAAATGTAATACAACTGTCTATACAACTATGTATTAGTTTTTGGGACAATAAATTATTTGATTTGATTTGATTTGATTTTTTGACGGAACGGTTACGGAACGAGTAAAGTGTCATGGCGTAGCTGAATCAGCTGTTTTACTGTGACAGTCGCAAGCGGTACGATAGCCGGATAGTTGCGAAAAGAGTAAAGTGTCATTGCGACGCTGAATCAGCTGTTTTCCTTTGACAGTCGTAAGCGGCAAATTAGCCGGATAGTTGCGGAATGAGTAGTGCTATGGCGGCGCTGCATCAGTGGTTTTCTTTGACAGTCGCGTGATTGTTAAGGGCAGATTGAGACTACGTAACTACGCAATGTATTATGACATCTGGACCCTTGAATTTGCATGAAAATACATGACGTAAAAACATACTTATCGTACGCAACGCTGTGACACGCGTACCACGCAACTTCGTACTGTGATCTCCAGATCGGCATAGGAAGCCGGAGGTAATACCAGTACGCTGTCCCACGCGTAAAACCAGTGTTTTTAAAACAAGTACGCTCGCAACGCGGCAGACTTACACAGAACGTTGGTGCATGCATAGAGAAGACACGCGGAAGTTATAAAGAATTATTGTTCATCATATTCCAATATTTGAATTAATGTATGGTATTCTATAAAAAAAATTTTTTTGGCTTTATGTTTGAATCCAATATCTTCTTATCTCAATTCAATATCTCTTTTTTTTGTTTTTGTGGTGCGGACGTATTCATTTAAATATAACAAACTCACTCTGGGAATCAAAAACACATTGTACAGCGGTTGTACTCATTACTAGTGCACCTTTTGAGAAGTGTAAACTCGGTCATGGTCATGCAGTTTGCGCTGATGACCACCTTTTTTTAACTGCCCATTTAACAATAACTATCCTAATTTCTCTCGTCTCGGACCTTATAACCCTTAAAATTCAGCTCCCATTGTGTGTAGACCATCTCCTCTCCCTTAACTCTCTAAAAGTCCATAAAATCGATTATAAATTTATCTCCCTTCGTTTTCCTAATTTCTACTGTTTCTACTGTTTACATTCTACTTGTTGCGGGAAGAAAGATAAAATATCGGGCAGGCATGATGATGATAAACATCACAACAAATAATGTGTCGTCATGCCTAAAATTCCGTGCACTTCAAATTCCCCAACCTAAAAATATTATTTATGGCAGTAAGTGCACTTAGCACACAATATCGGTACACCCGGATTAGCTCCACTAAAAGCGGGAGCTAATGGATGTTAAACTAAAAGTGGAATATTTACAAGCAAACGCTAAAATTTCGAAATTACACGTCAACCCGAAAATAACCTTCGCTCGCGAACAAAGGAAAACGTCGGAAAAATCCCAGCACGTGCATTTAAAAAGGGTAATAAAAACTCACCCTAAACACACCGCCGGCAAAAGGATTAAGCAACCCCGCCGCCGATTGTAAAATCGACCCTCCCCGCCAGCCAGGTAGGTACAAAGAATGACTCATATTTTGGGAAGCGCCAGCTTAAATATTGAATCACTAGAAATCCACAAAATTGCTGCCATGAAAATGTCTAAATGTTTAGAATAATTTAATTTAATTTTTAGACTAAGTCCGAGCCAAATCGGCCAATAAATGGTGAAAATATTTAAATTCAACCTAAAATAGGACATAGCAATAATATATGATTATTAAAATGTATATAATAATCATAAGTTAATATAAGTTAGAGTTTAAGGTCGTATGTAAACTCTTAACTTAGTAAAATAGTAGACAATATTATAGTACATTAGCTTTACGGAAACGACATATAACAACGCGTCGGTCGGCACCCGCGGGCGAGGCGGGGTGCAACCCGCCCACCACTGGGCCGGCCGCAGCGGTCATACCTATATAAGGTCGGTTACCCGCCGATATCGGGGCAGATCATTTAACAGTGCCTTGCGGCAGATCACAATTAAGTGCCGGGCAGACCACACTTAAGTGCCGGGCAGATCATTTAACAGTGCTTTGTCGGAGATCATATCGGAGATCATATTTAAAGTAGAACTATTAGTACGTGCTTTGAAGCATAAACGCAATTACTGTAAATTCGTAAATAAGTGCAATAGACTACATTTTATAGGAAATAAAAACTTTAATGGCTTAGAAGCTTTTTAAAACGTAAAAATTATTATTATCTTTTTTATTAACAATACAAACCTCGAGTGCATATCCTGGAAATACTACCTACAGCGGATTAGACACGACCCGAGCGACGTTAAAAACGAGGACTTCGACAACGCCGCACGACGTCACCTTTAGCCTTACAACCTGAAGGGTTGAGTCTGTATGTAGGCCACGCGTGGGAAGGCCCCCACATCTCGGAAGCCCCCACATCTTGGAAAGACACCACATCTTGGTCCTTCGAGACGGGATAGGAAATCAGGACCTTAAGCAGAAAGCAGGTCCATCGAGGTAAAAAATAATAAAAAATATTTTTTTAATTTTTACAAAAATTTGAAGAATCTCCGAAATGTCGACGCCGCGTCAAACGAGCGCGGAACGGACAGAGAGCGCTAGAAGAAGCGCAAGGATTGCGGACAAAGCACGCGACAAAAGCCAGATCGACGCTCACAGGCAAGAACTACGAGCCGATCAACAAGATGCCGCAAGATCTGCAATTAAGACGACGACCGCTGAGAGACCAGCCAGCAGAGCACAGTCGACCAGCAGCAGGGCGCCGTCAATGACAAGTCATCGATCGTCCAGATCAGCAACCACCACCATCAGGAGGCGACAATTGGAAGCGGAGATGGAAGCCGCCCAAGAGAAAGCCGCAGCCGACACCAAAGCCGCCGCCAAAATCGCAGCCGAGACTCGCCGAATCGAATCGGAACGGATCGACCGACAACTCGAACTGCGGAAACTCCTGATAGAAGCAGAGGTCGAGGAAGAGTTATATATGGACGACGACGACCAAATGAGCCGAGCCGACAGCCGAGCGGAACGACAGAGCCGCCGACTAACGACCGGACGAACAGAGGAATGGGTGAACGAGCGGGAATAAAGGGACGACGACGCCGCAGAAAAAACAACGAGCGACGCCGCATTCCAACGAGCCGTCGCGAGCGCCGCCACGCAAGCGATCGCCGCCACCACAGCCGCCGCCAACTCCCATCCAAGAGCCTCCTCCTACGAGCGGCAGTTAAGAGACGACGACTCCACGGACAAAAAGGCAAGCGACGCCGCGTTACAACGAGCCGTCGCGAGCGCCGTCACGAAAGCGATCGCCGATAACGCCGCAGCCGCCACCGCCAATCGACCGAGTGACACCGCCCGAGCGAGCAATTACGCCCGACCGAGCGGCGACGTCCCGACGATGAAGAAAGAGGAAGAATGCAGCCCGCCCGACGTCTACATGATGCAGACCCGAGCGAAGATGCTACGCAGCCTTCCCCAATTCGACGGCAGCATGCAGGAGTGGCCAATATACGCCGCACTATTCGACCAGGGGTCGACAATGTGCGGATTCACCAACGCGGACAATCTGCTACGACTACAACAAAGCCTGCGAGGACCCGCGCGCGAGGCAGTACGCGCGATGTTACTGGATCCCGGCAATGTCCCGGAGATCCGAAGAGCGCTGGAACGCCGTTTTGGCAGACCTGGCACTCGCATCGACGCGCTCATGCAGGAAGCACGCAGTACGCAGCAAATATTGGTGAGTGATTCGATATTTAAGTTGGTTGAGTACGGCACTACCGTTTGTAATGTCGTACATGCTTTAAAAAATATGGGTCATTCTGCGTATCTCACAAATCCACCGCTGCTAAAAGAATTAGTGATGAAGTTGCCACAACATTTGCGGTTACAGTGGTACTCCGCCGGCCATGGACCGCATCCTACTCTTTTAGATTACGGAAACTGGTTAGAGACAATAATAGACGCCGCCTCTCAAGAAGATCCCGTAAACAATTATTCAAAAAATAAGTATAGTAACAATCGATCCGAGATGCCGAGCAAAAAAAGAGTTTTTGCTACAGACACTCAGGAGTCAACAGACGCCTGCCTAAAGTGCGGGCGAAACAATCATTTAACCCCTAAATGCCGCGAAATAGGAAAAATGACAATAAATCAACGTTGGACATGGGTTAAGGAAAAACGCTTATGCACACGGTGTTTTAGAAAAGACCACCGCCAAGCGCAATGTAGCGTAAAAGAGCCGTGTGGGATAGAAGGTTGTAAGTGGCCTCACCACAAATTATTACATAAAAATAATGCCGCGATAAAAAATCAGCCCTCAAACGACGACCAAAATACCCCTAATACAGTAGCTAATACGTGGGACGGATCAGAAAAAATGATTCTAAGGGTAGCGCCCGTGGAACTACGGGGGCCGAAAGGCGTTATAAAAGCACTAGCGTTATACCATGAAGGATCTTCAATCACATTAATAGATCAGAGCATAACGGATAAAATAGGAGTACACGGGGAAATTAGCCCCTTAAATTTAGTAGGCGCCTCGGGCATGTCAGTTGCGAACGCGACAACGCAGCGAATAGACTGTAAGATCCGACCGCTGAAAGGTAAAAAATATTATGATTTGCGTAACGCCAGGACCATAAAACAGCTGGATTTACCAGCACAAAAATTCTGTGCTAAATCCATGCTAATTAAATGGCCTCATTTAGCCGACATACCGTTTTGCGACTTTGAAGGAGCACCGCAAATTCTAATAGGAATAGATCATTATGACTTAATCATTCCCAGAACGATAAAAACCGGTCCCCCGAACGCTCCGATAGCAACCCATTGCCGACTTGGTTGGACATTAGGGGGAGGGGGGGCGGTGATTTGGCTACTTGCCGCGCCGTAAACCACTTACGGAATGCGGGCTCAAATAAAAGGATGGACGACATCATCCATCCGTATGTCAAATTAAAAGAAGTAGGAACGCACGTACGCGCCCCTAAGGCCGTTACGAACGCGCGATTCGAAATGCTTGTCCACGACACGAAAAAACAAGAAGGCAATCGTTGGAGCACCGGTCTGCTACGGAAAAGCGACCAGGTAACGTTGCCAGACAGTTACGAGATGGCGAAAGAACGGTCAAATTCCACAGAGAATAAGTTGCTTAACAACCAGCCGTTAGCCACTCAAAAATGCGACATAAAAAATAATTTTGTTAAAAAAGAATATGTATCGAAATTAAATCCAGGGGAATCAACCGCGTCCGATGAATCTCCATCGTCAGAATACGGTCAGGACGAAGAACGTCGACCGGTAAACATAATGACCTCGATAAAAAATATTTTCCTAATCGAGACAAAACGATTCTCACGCCTAGAACGGTTACGTCGTACAGTAGCATGGATATTTCGATTCGTACAACGCTGCAAACGCAGCGGCGAAAAAACAAAACATTTAACCCCACAAGAACTTGCTTGCGCGGACCTCTACCTGATTCGGGTTTCGCAGCAACAAGATTTCAACGAGAAAATTTCATTATTAGAAATTAACAAAGAATTGCCAAAAAACAGCAGGATAAGAAACCTAAATGCGTACCTGGATACGAATAGGATCCTGCGAGTAGGCGGTCGCATACAGAATTTAGCCGGTGTCGCCCCCGAGGTAAAACAACCTGCAATACTGGACGCGCGTAGTCATTACACCCAGTTATTAATGAGATGGCAGCACGAGCAAGCCGGTCACAAAGGACGTGAATGGGTTTGTAATGAACTACGACAGCGTTATTGGATATTGCAACTCCGGGGAGCAATCCGAAAAATTACTCGCGACTGTCGAAAATGTCAAATTGACAGAGCGAAGCCAATTCCACCCAAAATGGCGGTCTTACCGGACATCAGATTGGCTCATCACATACGACCGTTTACCAATATTGGAGCCGATATATTCGGGCCGATAGAAGTCACCGTGGGAAGACACCGGGAAAAACGGTACGGTATGCTTTTCTGTTGTATGAGTAGTCGAGCCGTCCACATAGAAATCGTCCATTCATTATCTACGGACAGCACAATGATGGCAATAAAACGACTATGCGCACGCAGAGGGACACCGTCCATAATATTTTCCGATAACGGAACGAGTTTTCACGGGAGCAATAACGAGTTGAAACGGGCACTGCAAGATGTCAATTTTGATGACGTAAGTTCGCAATGCGCTATGAAGGAAATAGAGTGGAGATTCAACACTCCGACAGCCCCCCATATGGGAGGTTTTTATGAGAGATTGATTCAATCCATAAAAAAAGCTCTCTCCATCACTTTAAAGGAAAAAGCTCCTCGCGACGAGACATTACTAACATTAATGGCAGAGGCTGAACATTCGGTAAATTCTCGCCCGTTAACCCATGTTTCACTCGACAGCCAAGACGACGAAAGTCTTACACCAAATCACTTCTTGATTGGTTCGTCATCAGGTCGACTCAACATAGGCGTAATTGACAACGACAATCTTTGCCTCAAAAAACAGTGGCAAAAAGCCCAAATAATGGCAAACCATTTTTGGTCGAGATTCGTACGCGAATATCTCCCGACGCTGGCGACGAGACCAAAATGGCACGACGCGGTAAAACCCGTCCAGATAGGAGACATAGTCATCCTTGTGGACGCGGACCTACCCAGGAATACTTGGCTCCGAGGGCGAATAGAGCAAGTACATACCGCTCCCGACAGGCAAGTACGTTCAGTAACGATCTGCTGTCGCGGAAAATCATACAAAAGACCAGTACATAAAGTGGCAGTTATCTATTCTCCCCACCAAGAGGAAGTGAGAACAACAATTTCACCTCCCGAAGAAGAGGAGTGAGGAGAAACACTTGTCTCACGGAGAGGGGCATGTTGCGGGAAGAAAGATAAAATATCGGGCAGGCATGATGATGATAAACATCACAACAAATAATGTGTCGTCATGCCTAAAATTCCGTGCACTTCAAATTCCCCAACCTAAAAATATTATTTATGGCAGTAAGTGCACTTAGCACACAATATCGGTACACCCGGATTAGCTCCACTAAAAGCGGGAGCTAATGGATGTTAAACTAAAAGTGGAATATTTACAAGCAAACGCTAAAATTTCGAAATTACACGTCAACCCGAAAATAACCTTCGCTCGCGAACAAAGGAAAACGTCGGAAAAATCCCAGCACGTGCATTTAAAAAGGGTAATAAAAACTCACCCTAAACACACCGCCGGCAAAAGGATTAAGCAACCCCGCCGCCGATTGTAAAATCGACCCTCCCCGCCAGCCAGGTAGGTACAAAGAATGACTCATATTTTGGGAAGCGCCAGCTTAAATATTGGATCACTAGAAATCCACAAAATTGCTGCCATGAAAATGTCTAAATGTTTAGAATAATTTAATTTAATTTTTAGACTAAGTCCGAGCCAAATCGGCCAATAAATGGTGAAAATATTTAAATTCAACCTAAAATAGGACATAGCAATAATATATGATTATTAAAATGTATATAATAATCATAAGTTAATATAAGTTAGAGTTTAAGGTCGTATGTAAACTCTTAACTTAGTAAAATAGTAGACAATATTATAGTACATTAGCTTTACGGAAACGACATATAACAACGCGTCGGTCGGCACCCGCGGGCGAGGCGGGGTGCAACCCGCCCCACCACTGGGCCGGCCGCAGCGGTCATACCTATATAAGGTCGGTTACCCGCCGATATCGGGGCAGATCATTTAACAGTGCCTTGCGGCAGATCACAATTAAGTGCCGGGCAGACCACACTTAAGTGCCGGGCAGATCATTTAACAGTGCTTTGTCGGAGATCATATCGGAGATCATATTTAAAGTAGAACTATTAGTACGTGCTTTGAAGCATAAACGCAATTACTGTAATTTCGTAAATAAGTGCAATAGACTACATTTTATAGGAAATAAAAACTTTAATGGCTTAGAAGCTTTTTAAAACGTAAAAATTATTATTATCTTTTTTATTAACAATACAAACCTCGAGTGCATATCCTGGAAATACTACCTACAGCGGATTAGACACGACCCGAGCGACGTTAAAAACGAGGACTTCGACAACGCCGCACGACGTCACCTTTAGCCTTACAACCTGAAGGGTTGAGTCTGTATGTAGGCCACGCGTGGGAAGGCCCCCACATCTCGGAAGCCCCCACATCTTGGAAAGACACCACACTACTGTTTACGTTTACATACTAATTTCTACTGTTTCCTTCACTGTAAGTTTTGTGTCTGTTTCAGTGCTGTCTACTAACAATCAAGTTCCCAATTAAAAAATAAGTAACCACCTAGCAGAAATCACCCTCATTGGGTGGATAGCCAAAGTGAAAAAGAAGAAGAAGAAGAGTGATATTTACGGAGACAACATTGTTGCGGAACAAGTAAAGTGTCATGGCGGCGCTTGATCAGCGGTTTCTATTGACAGTTTGCGAGATCTTCGTGTATACGCAGAAGGCGATTGCGACCTTGTTATTCATTATGTTTGATGTTATTATATTATCATAAATGTGTGGTAAATTTATGGATGCCCTAGTGATAGTTTGCCACCGGCAAGAGAGGAGAAGCCGTGAGTCCGCCGGCGGCGCTGACCATCTTCATTAGAAAGGCCAAACGGCCATTATCGCCTGGCCGCGCACTCTCCACGTTAATAGATATCAATCGATCGATACCCATCATTACGTCGCGCGTGCGCCAATGATTATTGTATCACAGCGCGGTCTGCTATTCGAATTCGCGGCAGAGTGTGGCGCTGCTGCGTCGCCAACGCCCACGCCTAATTGCGATGTGCTGTGCTGACTGTAGAAATTGAATGGGAGCTAATGGGCCCTTGCTGAGTTGGCCACGAAGACCCATTCTGTTCAGGGTTGGTCACACTCCCGGGTCAACACCTATCCGGCGGCCTCCATGCATAAAGTGCGACCCGGGCAGGACTACCGTGCGGCGTAAGCCAATCGACTGTGCACTCCGACTAACAACTTGCGGTGTCAACTACAACGGGCGAGCCCGTCACCACAGGACGTTTTAACGATTTTCTCGTTCTATCGCCCTGCAGTGAACGTAGAAGACTTTGGACAGAACAAATCCAACGTCCAGCTACGTCACAACCTTGGCAAGAAGCCAACGCCTTACCGCGAGATAGCCAGTTACCTGGCGGGCCGACTCTCGCGCCCTTGCTTCCAATTGTGACCAGATTTCTCCGGTCTCTCGATTGGTTGCGAGTTCGAGGTCGCTTGCGCGGTCCTCTCCCTTACGAAGCGGTAAAACGGTGTGCACCGAATCTATCGCGGACCACGGCATCCTTTGCCCGGCTGTTTGCCCAGGATCGGGTAGCCGATGGTCGCTTCAAGAGCAGTCGCCGTAAGGTCCGCAACCACCCCTGCTCTATAGGAAACAGTACTACTTCCAGACTCCCGTAATCTGGTCGAAATTGGAAGTAAGGGCGTGAGTGTGAGCCCGCTGGGTAACCCACCTAGTTATCTCGCGGTTAAGGTGTTGGCTTCTTACGGGCATGTAGCGGAGCTTGACGGCGGACTGTTTTTGTCCAAGTATTCTGCGTTCACCTCACGGGGGATAGAACGACTAATCGTTAAAACTTCCTGAGGTGACGGGTTCGCCCGTTGTAGTTGACAACTCTATTTGTAGAAATTGAATGGCAGCTGATGAGCCCAGTGCAGTTAAGCCATTATGACCTATGTGTTGAAGGTCGGCCCAACTCACAGGACAGCACCCATCCGGTAGCCTCCAAGCAGAAGTGTGAACCCGGGTAGGACTCTGGGCCTACGGGCCAGTCACACCGTGCGAAATCTGGAAACGGCTATGTTTCCTATAGATTAATTGGGTGATTGTTATCCTTACAGCAACTGCTATTAAAACCGGGCGAAGAACCGGGCAAAGGATGCCGTGGTCCACGATAGATTCGGTAGACACCGAATCACCGCTACTTAAGGGAGAGGACCGCGCGAGCGACCTTGAACCTGTAACCAGTCGGGAGGCCCGAAGAAATCTGGGCATAACTGGTAGCGAGGGCTCTTGATCTACCTGCTGGGTTAACTACGGCAAGAGTTGGTCTCTCGCGGAGCTAGATGGTGGATTGTCATTGTCTAAGTCTTCTACGCTCATCCCACGAACTATCACATATTGTTTTACCGGCTTGGGGTGACGGGTTCGCCCGCTGTAGTCGACACCGCCCAACTGTAGAAATCGAATGCCTATCCGGCTAATAACCAGGACAAATCTGGTAGTAAGGGCGCGAAGTCGGCTCGCTGTTTTCAATTCCCAGTGTCTCGAGGTAACGCTGGCCTCTAACGCTGGCCTCAAAATGGTATAGAAAAAAATATTGGCGAGAAAAATCACAAATGCAAAAGACTAGGCAAATATGCTTTTAACATATGCTCAAACCTTATAAAAAAACGTTTTTAATATAATTAGCATATAATTATTGCTTAAACATAATATACGGGGTGAGTTTTTATTAACCGGCATCCATCAAGAAGTGAATCAGTACGAGCAACTGAACAACTTTTGTTTTTTTTTTCGATTTGAACAACTGAACTTTTTTTTTTTTTTTTTAATTTTACAAATTTGAAGAACTTGACTGTTAAATAATAGTTCGACACGCGTTTGAGCGCGTTGCGCCATCTATCGGTAGGTAAAATATCGCTAAGAAACGATATTAGTGATATTTTACCTACCGCTAGATAACGCATCGTGCTCAGCTCTTTTTATATTATTTTTCAGAAAAATAAATACTTGTGGCACTCGGGGACTGCCACGGTAAAGCTATTGCATAGCATTTTTAACAACTTATGCAATTATATTTATTTATTTATTTTATTTTCTCTGATATCAGATAACTGCGCTCTATCGGAAAACGTTGAAATTATTCCGAATCATTTGCGGCAGCAAATGCTTCGGAATAATTTCAACGTTTTCCGATAGAGCGCCGCAAACGAATTTTTTATTCAATAAAGCAAAAAAACCGAATTATTCGAAAAAAATCGTAGATAAAAAGATAGATAATTACATTATCTTTAAAATGGTGCAGGTTTCATAATAATACGCCAGATAGTATTTGCGTAGTAGTCGTTTTTGTGTTCGGTTAGACCTAATTTCACAAATTAATTACACTATGTAATATAAACAAAATCTAAAATATTCAAAGCTAAGAATATTAGGAAAATGTTTTTGTTTAACATATATTTTTTTCGAATCGTAAGCAGTACTCATTTAGACGTAATTATGAGTTTAAAATCATTAATTTTCGTTAAGAAATTTCTTCATTCGGTCGCCGCGCTGGCCTAGGCCCGCGATAAAAGCTATGCAATAGCTTAAAAATATTTTTTAAAAAAATAAGTTTTTCTCACAATGTTTTATCAATAGTTGCTTATTTGCTCGTACCGATTCACCCCCTTCATGGATGCTGGTTAATTGAAACTCACCACGTATATAACAATAACAATGTAAATCATATAAATAAGATGAACACGAATTTACCGCGTGAACTTTGCGCTTCACGCGGTAAATTCGTTCTTATATTATTTACGATGTCAAACAACCGTATGTTACAGACATAGGTACTAAATAGTTAGCAGTATCCTATGCAGGGTCATAGGTTTTGCTCGATGGTAAGTTTTAAGGGGTGATAGAAGGGGTTATTTGGAACAGATTTAAGCATTTATTTATTTATTTGCAGCTGTTATAAAAAAACATATACTAAAAAACAAGAACACACAGATTAAAAATTAAAACTGTAAATAGACAAAGACTATGAAATAAAGCTACAAACGCTGCAAATTAGGGGTATCCTCAGGATATCTCTTATCCTGGTTTTCAGGACACACCTATTAATTATTGGTACATATATGATTTTAAAATAAAATAACCAAATCAAATAAATCTTAAAATAAAAAATCCAAATAATCATAATCAAATCGCAATCGAATCAAACACAAATCGAAATAATCGAAATCAAAATATTTAACATCAAATGATATTAAAAGAAAATAACGTAATTACATAAATTTTTAAATCTACATATAATAAATCAAAAATAATCAAAATCAAAATATTTAACATCAAATAATCACGTTACAAATTAATAAATAAACGAAGACAATAGTAATAATCCAATTAGCAAATAGTTATTTTAAAATAAAATCAAATTATGACATCTAAATATCTTCCTTTAATAATAAACTTTTAAAGTGGTCCTTAAATACTGCAATTACCTTACCTCTATCCAACATTCAACGCTTTTACTCGTATTTCATGATTTTTTACACGTTAATGCTGAATTTTTCGTGCTGAATTTTTCGAATATTGTTGTAATATGTTTGAAATACTGAAATGTACGGTTGTTCTAATAGTATGTCAAGTAATAATCAGCAACAGGTGTGAGTCTGTCGAACATACCGCTAGCTATCGCCGATTACCTTCAGTCGTTGGTTCGAATTGACGCAATAAGTTTAACACAAAACTCGGGCAGTCCAATAAAAGGAAAACGAGACAATGAATAATCCGCTCTTTCTCCATGAACATTGAGTGCAATATGGCGAAGAAGCAGGTTGTTCGCGTTTTGGTCAACTGGGCATGTGGCGATGATGCAATCTATGACAAATGAGTGGTAGGAATGAATAGATTTTAACACGAAAAAGTCTGAGGATATGCGTTGGCTTATTACATAGTAACTTTTTGCGAAACAGACTATCGGCCTCTCGAATTACATTGAAAGTAAATATTTTCTTGAATGACGTCATTTTAACCTAGATGGTAGTTGTTAAATGAAGGGTCTGTACAGGCTGTGCTGTCTCTTATCACTGCCACCATGCTAATATATGATAAAGAATGTTCTGTACAAAATATTATTTCAACCTCACAAATTTCCATGCTTTTTTTTTACCCACAAGGCATATGCAAAAACAAACCATAAATATTTCAACTAGTTTCTAATACCAAAACAACTTAACAGTAGCTTGAAAATCATGCTGTTTCGTGGAACCCGTCTTGTTGTCTATTGGCACCATCTTCCTAGATGGTAGTTGTTAAATGAAGGGTCTGTACCGGCTGTGCTGCCTCTTATCACTGCAACCATGCTAATATATGATAAAGAATTTTCTGTACAAAATATTATTTCAACCTCACAAATTTCCATGTTTTTTAAATTGTAGTCCGCTGGACTACAGTTTAGTCCGTAGTCCGCTGTAGTCCGCAAACTGCAAGTCCGCTGGGCTACAGACGGAAAAGCCCTGTTCACCTTTGCTGAGCGAGAGAGAGTAGCTTCATTGTCTTCTTCCATGAAAAAATATGAAATTTTCGCTTGGTTTGGAATATCCTACTAGTACGTTTGATGTTTCTGAATTTTTTCATGCATCCTAACTTTCATCCTAAACAGCTACCTTCCAGTTCATCATCGTGAAACCAGACTTGAATTACTGCACTGATCATCTTGGTTTTCGTTGGAATAATACCATTTAAATGGGTATTATAAAGCTCACAGCAGCGTGTGAGTACGACATTCCTTGATGCATTAGTTTTAAAACGCGGCAATCGAAACAGGTCAAATTGGCGTGTTATATGAATTAATATCATTGGGGATTGTGGGATTGGGGGTCATTGAGGAGATAATATGAATTATGAATGATTGTTGATAAAGGACTGATTTATTACAAAAAACAGCAGCGCGTTTAATTCTGTCGATTATGACATTCTCCTTGCTCGATTAGAATCATGTAACTTTGCGAATTCCGTAATAAACTGGTTAAGATCATTTCTGAATAATCGATATCAGTTCGTCAGGAATAAAGATCAGATCTCTAGATCGATGTTTTCTATCGGGTTGAGATCGGGGGAGTTTCCGGGCCATTCAAGTACAGTAAATTTGGTTCTGTGTAAAAACTGTTTAATTTTTTCGAAGAATGGCATGGGGCGAGATCCTGTTGAAAATTTCCCTCATTGGAAGGATAGCTCTTGGGGAACTCCCGTATCATAATATGGTTTGATAAGATGTCGATATATTGGTCCGAATTCAAATTCGTACCAATATATTTGCAAAAAACGGCTTGGATTGCACAACGAAAACCAAGATGATCAGTGCAGTAATTTAAGTCTGGTTTCACAATGATGAACTGAAAGGAAGCTCCCAAAACCTGGTAAATTATATGCTTAGAAGAGTGAAAGGTGTTATCAACGCAAAAGAAGGACACATTCTATATTAAAACTAACAATCTATATCTATATAACAATCTATATAACAGTTTTCGGAAAAGCAGTTATTCCAATTAATTCGCACTGTACTGTACTAACTGTACATGTTGATATGTGTTATTTTTACTGTAATACTAATTGAAAACTCTACAAAACACTTGCTCTGCATTACAGAATCGCGCTCAACGTTTGTTTGGTCTCAAATTATCGTCGAGTCGAGTGATAGATACAAATCAGTATTATTGCAATCAAATGGCGACGTTCGATGGCTGCAATGCGATCAAGGTTTGTATATGAATCGCAACGCCCCTGTCTGTGCTTGTGTATAGAATGTCCTCTTATCGATATATGTATCGCAATTGCACAATTGGCCCGATACGGGGCGCCACAGCAACTAATTGTTTTTTCTCTGCTCTGAAATAAATTGACCGGCGCACAGTGAATCTGTAGCCACTACATACTTCATAAATTAGCCCGAACAGTTAATATACGTATTAACGGCGCCCTACCTTTGGGTTATTATTCAAAAAGTAGGTAAAAATATTTTTTTTATTTATTACATTTCTTAATAACAATGTTTGTTTACAATATACCAGACAAATTTCTGATACAATGGACCTATTTATGACCGTTGTTTGTATTTAGAATCGTAGGAACGATTTGACGTATCAGGTAAGGTACGCTCTGTTTCGTTTTTTTTATTATTTTGTTTTCGTTTTTTTTATTCGCACGTAGGTACGTGATACGGCTTGTTGCGTTTGGGCGATAATAAAGCAGACGTATCACGTACGTTCGTTTAGGTAGAGCGGTTAAAAAACAAGAAAATAAATATTTGTTAACTTATTTAGTCAGGTATTTTGAAGCTGCCACCTACAACGGGCGAACCCGACACCCCGGACTGGTATAACGTTATAAAGTTATGGGTTCGAGGTCGCTTGCGCGACGTCTACCTGACGTAAGCGGTTATTTAGATTGAATATTTTGCAGATCGAAGCGCCCTTTGCTAGCCATGGTCACTAGGGATTGGGTAGCCAACGGATCGGCAACTACCCTCCGCTGTCATTGGAAACATACATCTCCAGACCCTCACCCCTCCCCCCCCCCCGGTTATTAACCGGAATGCGTAAGCGTGGCTGACGCAGCCTGGTTCGCAGACTATTCAGTTCCGCCTGAGGTATTCTCCCGAATCCACGATCTTGTGGTCCCAACCACAGGATTACAGCCTCCGACCGCAGGATTAAAGCGGTCCCTGACAGGGTAAACCACTCTGCAAGTAGGCTTCCAGATAAGAGTTGAACAGTGAGTCAGGCAGACCAGATGACATAGAGTTTGAACAACACCACTCAAACGCACGGAACCATTAAGAACTAAAACTGTGAATTTTCCAGCATTAATAACATTTCTCTTCAAACTATAATGGCTCTTTAGATCACGCAAAGACTACTTCTTGACGTGACACGCGAAAAGGAATAGTAAAATTGACCACGAGCGAATCATTCACAATACGCAATTTCTCGCTGACGTCGCTGCATAGATTTTTAACGATATTAATTTCTTAAAAAAATATAATAACTATACACTGTCAAAGACATATTCTATTTACATTAGAAGCGTCAACTAACTAGAAAAATGATTTTTGTATGGATTAAGGGGTTGCAAATGAAAATTTGATTTAATGATACAAGTTGCTTTGAAGAACTCGTAGTTTTTAATAATATCTTGGGAAACACCAATTGTACGCAGCTTTGAAATATAAACCAATCGACTCCCCAATACCGATTTCCAAACAAAAATTTCTCAAAAATATTCTAAGGTCATCGCATTAGATATAAGGGTATAAAAGTTTAAAAATCGCACACGTGACCCTATTCTATCACCTCAATAAACTTAACTCCGCACTGCTCTGTCTCTTATTATACGACTACCCAATAAAAAAAGGAGTGTAATGTGTTCAGGGTTCTACTACGTATGTTTTACGTTTCTTTATTCCACCATATCTTCTAAACGCTTGAACCGATTTAGAAAAGTGTGGTATTGTTAGAATCGTTACCCGAGTATCATAGGATACCTTAAGAGCCCCTATCAATTTCGCAATGTGAAAACCGAAAATACACACTTTTTCAGGACGAATTTTACAATAACCATAAGATATATCAGATATTTTTTAATTCACAGTTATACAACACCTATTTATTTAGTATGTCTACGAAATTTTATATTGATAACAACTTCGTATAAATTAGGAAAAAAAATATACAAAAATGGTTTTTTACATAAAGACGAAACACGAGGTTTTTCAATTCGTTTTTCTGCTAACTGGTAGCGAAAAACGTTCTGAAAAAAAATGTGCGTACTAAGCATATAATATATTAGTAAGTCTACGATATATATTTTTTAAATTTATTCAATTAACACTAATAAAAAATGTGTTGTACTATGAATAAACCCAGTAAAATCGTGTGTAAAAACGTCGTCTACGCGTAAGAATATAATAAAAATAATTACAAGATATAAACATTTCAATAATTGAGGCATTTACCCACCCAGTATTTTTATTTTTTTTATTTAATGTCTACATATTTCTCTGTAATAAATTATCGAAATCCATGCTTACGCGCTGTTCATTCGCGTTAGTCCGTGCATTCGCGCCCGAGGGCTACTGGACGGTGGACGTGCGTTGCGTTGATTTCCGGAGCTCGCGATATTCTCGCGTCCTGCGCGCGAATACTCGCGCCCGGCCGAGCGCTTTTCGACAGTGGATATGCGTCGATTAAGCGGTTTTGATACTGCAAGATTTGTTAGGGGCTATCCATAAAATACGTCACGCTAAATTTTTGGCATTTTGACCCACTCCTCACCTTATCAGTATTTTTTATTGTAGATGTCAAAAAAATGTGTTTAATTTTTAGAAAATAGGTCAAAACATTAAACTTTACTATCAGGGCAAGATTAAAGTTAGAAAAAAAGCTGAAAAAACACGAAAGGCGTGTGAATTTCGTAGGCAAATTGTTTTCACCTTCCTAACTATATTTAACTAATTTTTTTTATAGTTTGTTACTTTCTTTAATCTATAAATACGGGTAAAAATGTTGTCCATCGCCAGCGTCGGCGTGGCAACGCTGCAAGCGTCATGGATACCTTTGGATCGTAAACGAAAAAGAGTAGGGTTTTTGACTTAAAATAATTGTTCAAAAAAAATAAATTTCAAAAAATCTATAAATATATAATGTATATTTGCAGAGAATTAAATAACAAAAATAAGACATTGCCTGGATCGTCATCGATGGGTAAAAAAGATGGAGATATAAGGTATTTTTACTTGGTAATAATAACAGTAATTTATAATAATATCGCAAAGGTTCTATTAACATCTTTAAGTTTCAGTGGGAAATTGTATATAACCATACACTGTGGAATATAAATAGCGCACAGAACTTTAAGGGTTATTTCTACCCGTAACATTTTTTTTATTCGACAAAAAAAGTTTTTAAAAAAACAAATAAAATAAAAAAGTATGGCACATGAATAGTTTTGGATTATTTTGAGTCTATATTTATTCGTAAAAAAAAGCAATATTTTCACGATTTGATATGTTTATACTATTTTAGCATTTATTATTTATTAAAATCGTATTTACGTGTATGTGCAGGGTCGGACTGGGCCTAAGGGGCCCGGGTGGGATTATGACTTTAGGGGCTCGCCGCGCGCCTAGGATCAAGTGATACCATCAGGTCAACCAATAAACCAAATGATAATAATAATCAAATAGGCACGAATTTTAGGAAGTTTTTAATTTCAAAGACATACATTTTTATGAAAAAAGTTTAGTTATTTATAACTATCCCATCAAAAACAAAAATAAAAGAGGAGAAGTTTCAGCTAGAGTGCCAATAACTTGTTAAAATAAGACATACATTTTTATATATTTTTATATAGAAAGTTCAATTAACTAATTGATAATGTATTAATTATCCAATCAGCATTTAAGAGGAGAAGTTTCAGCTAAATTGTCAATAACTCTTTCGTAAAAACTGATATCCTCGTCATCCTTGATAAGATCCGATTCAGTATTCAGAATAATCAATGAATCTAGCAGTTCTTGACCTAGTAGGGAACGAATCCTGGTCTTAATGCGCTTCAGTGCTGAAAATCGTCTCTCGCGAGTCACTTGCGTAAATGACATTGTGAGTATTGTACAATAAGCTACGTATAAGTTGGAGTTCGTACTTATGTGCATATTATACTCAGACAAAAGTTTACATGCACATGGTATGCAACTTCGGCAAGCATCGGAACCTCTTCTTCCTCCTCTTCATCTTCTTTCTCAATCTGAGAATCTGAATCCTTTGTGTGATGCTCCCTAAGTGAAATGTGTTCGTCCCAAATAGTTTTAGAAAGTTCTTTAAAACTTTTTGCAAAAGATTCGAGTTCTTTTGAAAGTAATTCTCGATCAACATTGGCAATAGATGCGATTGACTTTAATGCAACATCAGGAATTCCGTTTTTGTCAATTTCGTGGAAGTTTTTCGGATCCAAACAAGCGACATCCTTCATTAAATGCTCATTGCAGTTGAATTTTTCATCTATTTTAACTAAAGTCGTGTTGATGATGACCTTGTATACGATAATAGAGAAAATTTATTTGGGTCCGCAGATAGCAGTCCAATTTTATCTTGACATAACTCATCTTTTTTCTTTTTTCATCATCGGTTTTCTAGATGTTCTCCGTAATGGCAGCGTGGTCTGTATTTCAACATCAACGTTTTCGACTTGAATTAATTCTTGGACCTGGGATTCAAACAAACTTGCAGCACTGAAAATGTCGTCAAAATGATCTAATTGTTTCCACAAATTCTTCTCCAAAGTTTTGATAAATCCCCAAGCTTTAAGGTAGTCTAGTGTAGGAGTTTGCAGGTATAAGCTTACAGGGGTTGATAAATCGAATATTTTCTTGAAGCGCAGGCTCTCAGAATTGTTTCAAATTTAAGAAAGGAATCCATCAATGCTTTGTATGAAATGAAACCTTTGGCTCGAACTCCGTGCTCAAAGATATTGCACTTAGAGTCTTTATCAACGCAACGTATCGAATTTTCTCCATGATGGTTGTCAATGCTTTGTCTTTGGCCCACCATCTCGTTTGTCCGATGTTCTGTAATCGTCTCAACTTGTCTCTACCAGCTGTTATTTCCGCGATTTTGTCCACCCACACGCGCTCGAATGATTCGTGAATAAATACACTTGTAGACTCCAAGATGCCGAATAAATTCTATGCTTCAGTACAACTTAATGTACAACTTCAGTACAACTTGGAAAGCCGAGCCTGTCAAAATGTTACTGTCGAATAAATTGAATGTAGCAATTATTTATTACGCAACTATAATGAAAAGAACTTGAATTTGACGAAAGATACATCGATGCCAATTGGTGAACGAAGACCGCTCAATAGTGATCGACTCAAACGTCTACGGATATCCGTTAAATCGGCAGTTTGATACAGGAAAGCGCAAAATCTTCCCTTGGTAGACAGATAAATAATCTACAAAACGACATTTTAAACAGTCCGAAGCATATATTTGAGAACACACAAATTTTGAAAACTATTTCTGCACAGCTGAATAAAACTAGATCCAAGCAGTGTCCCCACAGTAAACACTTTACTGCGGAAATTAAATTCAAATACCTCCAACTTCGTATATCATGCTCGAAGTCTCCTATACAATTTAAACATCAACAGAGCTGGACAATTCAATGCTTCGTCGCAAAATTTATTGGAGTAAAACGCATTAATTTTGCTTTGAAAGATTCCTACAAACTAAGGTGTTACGTGACAGTAGTGGTGTATAATACGGGAACATTGATATATAAACTACATAAAACAATTTTCGATAAAAGCCCATCTACTAATGTGAAAAAAATTGAACAGCAGAAACTTATGCAGAATACTAGGACGAAGACAACAAAGCAAAAATACGTCTTTTATTCAACGCCGATAGTAGTGACTACGGGGAAGCATGTCAAAAGCCAGACATGTCATCGGATGAGTATGAAATAGCCAAGGAGCTGTTTTTGGAAAATATGAAACAACAAATAAAGGACCGTCACGAAATTGAAAGAGATACGATATTACAAGCAGAAAGCGCTTTATGGCTGGAACTAAGAAGGTGTCTTTTAACAGCATCAAATTTCTCCAACACTTGCAAACGACGTGAAAATATTAGTTCAGCGCCTCTCGTAAAGAAGCGTGCTTGTTTTCATTCAACATGTATTCTGGTTGTATTATATTTTGTTTTATAGTTGCAACAATAACTTATAATACTATATACATACTTTATAAATGCCAACCTCACTATTCGCTAGGTCATAAAAAAATATAACAGATTAATGGCGGTATTTTATATTTCTGATCTTACATTGTAAGGTCCCGGGTTCGATTCCCGACTGGGTCACCATTTTCCGTTAGGATCTAATTAACGGAATTGCATTTTCGATTCTGTCGATGGAATACAATAACAAGACACACACTTACAGACATGTTACACGCACACATACATATAACATCATAGTAGGGTTGGTTGTAAAAGATTGTCATATGACAATAAACCCGCCCATATTTTCACAATAAAGAGTATAAACAAGAAATGATAACCATAATTTGTGACGAAATTTTTATTTTCTGTTATTATTATGTATGTCCAAACAAAAAATATTCAAACTTTTAATGACAAATATATTTTTTTAGTAGGTAACAATTTATCGAGTCACATATAATAACGTTGAGATGTTATACAATATATTTTTTACTAATTTTACATACTACTTGAGTGCTGATAATCGGTCGCGGATCAAGATTGTTTGTTGCCGCTGCGCCCGTATCTCTTCATTTGACTACGATAGTTCGAACGGCGACACCTGCGCTGCTCTGAAAATACCTAAACTAAGCGTGCGGCGAAATTGGTAGGGACTCTTAACTGTCAAAATATCAAAGTAGTAGTCGTCTAAATGTCCAAATGAACATATGTCAATAAATTAACATAAATATATCGTGTTTAGTGTCAAATGAAAGGTCTGATTGAGTACATTCCGAATATATACATGTATCTAAATGGGTAAAACATAAACCACAAATATATCATAAAAAACCGTAATAAAAATAATTATAAATACAATAATTCACTTTCTGTAACGGCAGTCGTGTTTTTTATTCATTTTAATATATTTAGTCGTTGTTACACATGTTGATTTTCGTCATAGTTTAACCTTTTCCGATAAATGGCCTAACCAAAAGTGGAAAGTACTTCAGAAACTGTCTAACGGTTCTTAAGTTTATTGCTATTTAACAGACCGTGCGATTAAACAGTTTTTACACGTTTTGTTTTTGGCCGTTTGCCCAAAAAAAAAGTGTAGCGTTTTCAAAGTTCATGTATGCTGCTCATATATGTATGCTGACCGTTTCTTTATTCCCCAATCACTTCTAAATGCTTGAACCGATTTAGAAGTTTGTGGTATTGTTACAATCGTTATGTAATCGGGAGTGTCGTAGCGTACCTAAACTGTCCAAATGTCAAATAGATAATTGTACACATGTCAAAAAATTAAGATAAATACTTAGTGTTTACTAGCAAATATAAGGTCTGATTGAGGAGATTCCGAAAATATATAGATATCTATATGGATCAATACATAAACCACAAATATTGAATAAAAGAACGTTTTATTGATTGAACCCCAAAGGCAACCGACTGCGTGTGGTGGTGGCAGTCAGCGCGAGGCTATTTAAAGCGTCACGAGTAGCGCGCGATCGTCACGAGATACCTGCCACAGGGTGCGTATCCCTGTGGCACGTATGTCGTGATGGGCCTGGGTCACGTGAAGTCCCGCTAAAGGGTAATTGCCCAGCGGAAGACGTCCCGGGCCTTGTCTGACAGAATGCGCAATAGTCTTTAAGCACTGGATGTTTATAAAGATAACACGAGTCAACGGAGCATCCATAAATTGAATGTTGCTTCAACAAAAAACGTTATTACCTAAAAAAAGTGTTTTTCAGCGCGAACAAATTGTTTCTAATGATTACATTTACATTTGAAATACAATATTTCACTTTTTGTAACGGTAGTCGTGTTTTTAAAAAAAAATAATGTCCTTGTTCTTCCCCTTAGCTTACTTGCTACTGTTCATCCCCCTCCTAGATATTTCCATGGTATTACACATTAAACCTTCCTCGAAAGACGCTCGTAACGAACAGTAAAATCCGCATCAAAATCCGTCTATTAGATTTTCTGATTAATGCCACCAAACAGACAGACATGCGGTGTTTGTGATCTTTAGTTTATAATTGTTTAGATAGAGGTATCGGAATCAGAATCAGAATAAATTTATTTGCCTGTTTCGTGTTATACGTTTGTGCATGCACTCGGGTATGTCAGCTAACTACGAACGTCACCAGTAGATGCGCAAGCATTCTGAGTGGTGCCTCCACGAGAGAAGATGTTAGTCCCGCAGGTTTATTCGCTTGTTAGTCTGATTTTACTATGTTCTTACGATCTAAGTTATATATACAACTTACGAGCTATGTTAGCTACGATCTACGTTCATCCCCCTCCTAGATATTTCGATGGTATTACACATTAAACCTTCCTCGAAAAACGCTCATAACGAACAGTAAAATCCGCATCAAAATCCGTCTATTAGATTTTCTGATTAATGCCACCAAACAGACAGACATGCGGTGTTTGTGATCTTTAGTTTATAATTGTTTAGATAGAGGTATCGGAATCAGAATCAGAATAAATTTATTTGCCTGTTTCGTGTTATACGTTTGTGCATGCACTCGGGTATGTCAGCTAACTACGAACGTCACCAGTAGATGCGCAAGCATTCTGAGTGGTGCCTCCACGAGAGAAGATGTTAGTCCCGCAGGTTTATTCGCTTGTTAGTCTGATTTTACTATGTTCTTACGATCTAAGTTATATATACAACTTACGAGCTATGTTAGCTACGATCTACGTGCATCCCCCTCCTAGATATTTCGATGGTATTACACATTAAACCTTCCTCGAAAAACGCTCATAACGAACAGTAAAATCCGCATCAAAATCCGTCTATTAGATTTTCTGATTAATGCCACCAAACAGACAGACATGCGGTGTTTGTGATCTTTAGTTTATAATTGTTTAGATAGAGGTATCGGAATCAGAATCAGAATAAATTTATTTGCCTGTTTCGTGTTATACGTTTGTGCATGCACTCGGGTATGTCAGCTAACTACGAACGTCACCAGTAGATGCGCAAGCATTCTGAGTGGTGCCTCCACGAGAGAAGATGTTAGTCCCGCAGGTTTATTCGCTTGTTAGTCTGATTTTACTATGTTCTTACGATCTAAGTTATATATACAACTTACGAGCTATGTTAGCTACGATCTACGTTCATCCCCCTCCTAGATATTTCGATGGTATTACACATTAAACCTTCCTCGAAAAACGCTCATAACGAACAGTAAAATCCGCATCAAAATCCGTCTATTAGATTTTCTGATTAATGCCACCAAACAGACAGACATGCGGTGTTTGTGATCTTTAGTTTATAATTGTTTAGATAGAGGTATCGGAATCAGAATCAGAATAAATTTATTTGCCTGTTTCGTGTTATACGTTTGTGCATGCACTCGGGTATGTCAGCTAACTACGAACGTCACCAGTAGATGCGCAAGCATTCTGAGTGGTGCCTCCACGAGAGAAGATGTTAGTCCCGCAGGTTTATTCGCTTGTTAGTCTGATTTTACTATGTTCTTACGATCTAAGTTATATATACAACTTACGAGCTATGTTAGCTACGATCTACGTTCATCCCCCTCCTAGATATTTCGATGGTATTACACATTAAACCTTCCTCGAAAAACGCTCATAACGAACAGTAAAATCCGCATCAAAATCCGTCTATTAGATTTTCTGATTAATGCCACCAAACAGACAGACATGCGGTTTTTGTGGTCTTTAGTTTATAATTGTTTAGATAGATGTATCAGAATCAGAATCAGAATCAGAATAAATTTATTTGCCTGTTTCGTGTTATACGTTTGTGCATGCACTCGGGTATGTCAGCTAACTACGAACGTCACCAGTAGATGCGCAAGCATTCTGAGTGGTGCCTCCACGAGAGAAGATGTTAGTCCCGCAGGTTTATTCGCTTGTTAGTCTGATTTTACTATGTTCTCACGATCTAAGTTATATGTACAACTTACGAGCTATGTTAGCTACGATCTATGTTATATGTACAACTTACAAACTATGTTAGCGAAGTAGAACTAATGTGGTCAATTGTCCAAATTCTGTTCAACTTTAATATAATCGTAACGTAATATAAATTTTATTTGTGCCACTCGCGCACTTGGGTCTCTAGATGAGTCGCGGTCGGGGAGCGGTGGAGGTAACGTACTGGAAGGACCAGGGGCCCAGTGTGCGGCGGCGCGTACCGACCGCGGGCTGGCCGATTTCGATATCGATAGTATTTCTCACTCTCAGCTGTAATTCAGCACCGTAGGCAGCCGAGCTAATGGATTTCGGAGTCGCTTTCGTCAACAAGCCCAGCTTGCGGCCAATTATATTATTATTCGGCCCTAGTTCTGTTTGTACAATATTAGCCGGCAAGAATGGCAAATGGAGCAGCCGCGACAGCACACCGCGGAGCTATGTCATTTTTGCAAGGTTTCGGCGGTTTTTGTGTGAATTACGAACGTATTTCGAAAACGTAGTTGTGGTTAGGACGACCGCGACTCTTTCGCGGTGAAAATGTATCCAAGGTTTTACTTGAAGTTTATATTCAAGCCCATATGGTATTTACAAGAATTTCTATGGATGAATGTTAGCAACGTAGGACAAAATTGTATAATGCCGTGGTCTCGCGGTAATCTGGCAGATATCGGACAAGAGCGCTGCCGGATTACTAAAAACGCCGGATT
The DNA here is from genome assembly GCA_944548615.1 of Micropterix aruncella. NCBI lineage: Eukaryota > Metazoa > Arthropoda > Insecta > Lepidoptera > Micropterigidae > Micropterix > Micropterix aruncella. The sequence goes on along the minus strand of OX155970.1, from coordinate 16,086,822 downwards.
ACTGGGAATCACTAATAATGGTGCGTTTAAACAACATAAGTTAAGTTTTATTGCATACAAATATGTATGTAATACTCCCTTATGTTATAGTTTTCTCCCCACGTCACATAAAGAAATGATCGTGTCCACACTCTTAACGCCTATACTTGACTACGGTGATGTGTGTTATATAGATGCCAGTGAGGTTATTTTGAATAAGCTGGAGCGTCTGCAAAATATCTTACTCAAGCATGTTTTTAATTTGCGAAAGTTCGACCACGTTAGCTGCTTTCATGAGCAACTTCATTGGCTTCCTATTCGCGATCGAAAAAAAATGCATAAGTTGTCGATACTCTACATTTACAACATACTCAATAACCCCACTTCACCCTCCTATCTCAAGGAGAATTTCCACCCGTTGGGAGGTCACAGTCTTCTACTTCGATCGAGCCGGGATAACACACTCGCCATTTCTATACATCATTCTTCTATTTACACGCACTCTTTTAGAGTCCATTCTGCTCTTTTATGGAATCAGCTCCCTCACTCTATCAGGCATGCACCTTCGTTGCATACTTTCAAAAAGTTGTTAAAGAAACATTTATTTTTACACAGCCACTAACCAAATACCTCGCCTTGTCCTCTCATTTATCCTTTCCTGGGCAACCTTAGCGTAAGTTACCGACATATATTTGTATAAGTTTATTTTAAATTTAACTTAACTACTTCTTTGTGTATTGTACTGTGAAAATTAGGAATTATTTCATCAAATAGTTGACTGTAAGATATCGCTATAGCGATAAGTCCGCCATTTGTGCATAAATTGTCTTCTTTATAAAACCAGTGTAATATTCATTATGTTTTTATAGCACCATAAAGTTATTCTATTCTATGTAATACTGTTTCATACACTACGTTAGTGTAAGACTTTTCATACTTTTTCGTTGCAAAATCTTTTTTTAGCCATAAGCAATAATGTTTTATGTAACCTTTATACTGTAGAGACATTTTCTACTTACAGCACTGTTAACACACAAAATTACTTTCATGACATCAGCACGTCAGCGAGCTAGGACTAGCACACGGATTGACGAGGGAAATAAGACGATATTTTTTTTTGCTATCATTAGCCTTTTTATTTCGTGGTAGTCCTGAAAGTTCTTAAATGCAATGAACAGTTTTTTCAAAAAAAATTTTTTTTAATATTTTTTTTAGTTGAAAAAATTACACTATGTATCTTTTCAATTACGCATTTTATTAAGGTGTAGAAACGAATAGATATTTGCGAAGCAAAGAAAGTACAGTGATTTTTTAATTAGTGACACCCTTGTAGTGGCTGAATCAATACGACGATATAAGCAACTTTTGATAATTTTTTTTTTGTAAAATACAAAGATAGATAGATAGAAACAAGGGTAGATTTAGTAGTACTTTAGTACATGTACTTTAGTCTACCCTGGATAACGGCGGCTGCAACGTCGCCAAAACTTCGGTTGCTACAACCTTCACGCGATAAAATCGTTTTATCCTATTTGTAATGTCAAACAACCGCGATAGTCTTCGATTTCTTACAACGTATATCCTCCACATATATAGCAAAACAAAACACATCAGGATAATTTACACAACTTCTTCTACTTGAACTCAATACATTGCTGTTCAAAAACACAGCACGTTTTAGGTTAGATTTATAACACGTCTTTCCTAAACACAGATATCAGGTGAGGCCAACTTCGATCTACCCTGCACGGCGAGCTTACAACCTAACCAGAACTCTAGTTTAAGCGTTGATGGTCATGTGACATCGTGTGTCCTTACCTTACTCTCCCCTTTTACTTTAACGGCCTACCTACAGACGAGGATGTAAAGTATTGTGAACGCGCATTTTTTTTATTCGAAATGGACGGATTTATAAATTTTGACTTCTTCTACCTAGTCGATGAATGTTCTGTATAGCTGATGGAGAAAAACTGATTTCGTATTTAGTTTCAGAAATCTTAAAAATATACTACATATAAAAACCCTACGATCAGTATATCGTGCTTTAGCCCAGTCACTTTCCTACGGACAAATCGGCTGGGGTGGTGCTGCCAGGGTGCATCTGGACCCCCTAATTAAAGCCCTAAAGGCAATAGTTCACGTTATTAATTAAAGTTCCAATTTATATCCGCCCGACGAGCTTTTTAGGGCATTTGACGTCTTGGATGTGACACAGTTATACGTGCGAAATATTATTACGCATTTTCATGGCAGCACTGATCGCCATTCTTCGCTAAACCACTCATATAACACTCAAAAAAAAAAACAAAGCAACCAACGAGTGCATACGAGATTTGCACAAAGGCATTACGCGTTTCTGGCACCACGTCTGTATGATTCCTTCTGATCTTCCTCGGTGGAGGCTAAAATGCAGAGTATAATCAGCAAATTGACTCTGAAAAAATATATTATCAAGTGGCTCATGACAAAGAATCCATCCAGGTGACTCACATCCAGACTTAGGCCATATTTGACATATCTGCCACTTGATACTTGACAACAAATACATTTAGTTGATTACGTATTATGTTAAATAATTAGATTGTCAATTTTATATATGCATAGTAAGGAACATTTTTAGGCTACTTAATTTATTGGTCAACTTATTTGTTTATTTATTTAACCCTTGGAGTAAATGGGTATTTTCATGGATGCATCTGTCTCTTTTGCAGGATTTTCGGCGACATCGACCTTAAAGTACTATAACTACGAAACTACTACACCAATCATAAAAAGAACAACTGCACAATGATTGCATTGAAATTTCGAATATAGAATATTGAAATATCATTTTGTAAAACAATTAGATAATTATGAATAAATATGAGAACGTCAAAGAAGTGAAAAAAACGCGGAACCAGATCTGGTCGTATCATACTCAACGGATAATTGTTTCAGAACCAGATTTGGTCGTATCATACTCAGACGTATTTATGTACTTATTTATATATTTAAATATTTTCTTAGGTGTATATTTAATATTAGTTATTTATTTACATATTAAACCTTATTTTTTTCAAGTCACTATGTCTTAAATACTATCACCCCAGAATATGCAATATATAGGTGATAAAATCCACACAAATGACATCTTATCTGCTTCGCAAAAAAAAGTTGTAAAAAATATTATTATTTATACTTTTGTTTTTTGGCAACATGTATTTTTTTGTATTGGATAATTTTATAAAACAAAAAAAAGATTCAGCGCCCAAAATATAATTAAATCAGTTCTAAAATCCTAGACACCAACTATTTTTTTTTTCTTGAAGGCCTGTGTAATAAACGAGCCATGTGTAGTAAGTATATTATGAGTTGATTATTTCAAAACTTAATCGAAAATAATTACGTCTTGACTACAACGAGATGGAAGAAGGATGAAAGGCGTCTAATGGGTATCCCGGAACGGGCGTGACGAAACAGTTTGGAGCAAGACAATGAGTTACGATTTACTTCACGCTTGTCACCCGTTCTCAACTCTGACATTCTATTGTTGGCCGATATTAACATTGTAATAACAGCCGATTAATAATTTATGATTATCAACGCAGATTTCAATACATAGTCTGCCGGTTCGCGTGACATAATCGCGGACGATAGAACAAATAATTATTCATTAAAGATGTAATCAAAGACGTCGATAATAAATTTATGTAATTTTATAACCACCGTATGCATGAGAATCCACCGTATGCAAAAAGAAGGGTAGTACTTCGGTCATGTTGCCAGAAGAAACCCAGAGAATCTGGAGAAAATGCTTTCCGGGGGTAAAGTGGAGGGAAGAAGAAGCAGAGGCAGATCACCGGCTTGATGGAACGATCTCATCAAAGAACTAACCATCTATACAATCTGCGACCCGTCATGCAGAAGACAGGTCGAAGTGGAGGAGCCTCGTAGGCAAACTGTTATCTAGTGGCCACGATCCTCAGTAATGAGGGAACGACGGAGAAGAAGAATTTTATAACATACTAGCTGTTGACCGCGGCTTCGCTTCGAGTAAAGTTTCGAATCGATTTGTTAATTTAAGTACGGTGGCGTTTATTTGCCTTTTTAAACGCTAGCTTAAGATGTATAGTGCAAGACGTCCCCCTTAGATGCAGGCTACCTATCTCGTAAGCGTACGAGGCTTGCTCCCCGCCACCCGAGCCTCCTTCCGCTGTAAGCTGACCTATGTATGTCAAGGTGCTTGCACGCATCACTAATTTTAATATATCTCTATAACTATACCACCTAATAACTTACAGTAAATGGCTAATTGTATCTGTATTTAACACGCGTGATAATGGATTAATATTTTGGTGAGAATTCCTATTTTATTGCTATGTCTTCAATTAACACTGCCGATTCAGTTTTCTTATTTTTTGATACCCAAGATCAGTTATTATAGCTAAAATATAAAAGATGGATATATGCTGAGGGCGACTATTTTATAGATCTCTTTGAAGCCGATATTTTAGTCGTATATTGTTTTAACATATTATATCAAACCAAATATAGATAACACAACTCACCAGCTCATTTTTCTTCGACTTGATTTACAAATATCGTGATTTCGTATTGAAAACCAATATTTATCGTCATAAAATACAGCCTATAGCACTCATCGATAATGGAGCTTTCCATTAGTGAAAAAAAAATTGAAATTGGATGAGTAGCCAGATTACCTACCCCCTACATACAAACTTACAAACATTACTTGTTTATACAATTAGTATAGATACTCAAATTTATGTTAGTCATCATCATTATCATTGCGACTGTTGTATGGCGTATTCCTTTCTATGGTTTATAGCAGTGTTTGTCGACCAGTGGGTCGCGACCCCCTGGGGGATCGCGAAAAGACTACCGGGGGGTCGCAGGCTATCTAAAAAAATCTAAAATATTAAAAAATCTTTATAATATTATATGTAAACATTTACAGCTTTGGAAGACAAACATATTTATTATGTGTTTTTTGCTATTTCCTTTATATTCTTTAATATTAAGGTGAAAGGAAACAGGTAAGTACAGCTTCGAAAGTAAAAAACAGTTTAAAATAATGTGGTTTTCGCCATTGTTTAAAAAAAACGAATGCTTACAGTTGCAACTATGGAAGAGACTAAGGAGGGGGGGGGGGGGGAGAGAGCCAAGTGACAGTCTAAAAGGGGCTGCGTAAGAGAGAGAGAGAGATCATATACCAATGGAAAAATCTCTCTATGTAGAAACATAGAAATATCTATCCATTGGTATATGATTTACAGGTATTGGAAAAGTGGGCCAAAAGTGCCCATTTTCCTTTGGTATACAGATGCCTTGTTGGGCCGAATTCACATTGTATTGTCGACGGTCAGTATATTTGCGTAAATGATTGAATCGAAAGCGTTTAATGAGTTGCGATTGATACGTTGCCGTCTACATCCTTTCCGAAGGGACATCACGTTCAAAATCCTTCTATAAGTCCTTGGCTACTTGTCGGGAAAGTTTTGTGGTGAGAAAATCGATTTTTTTGGGGAAAGAAAAAAACGAAAACAAAAAATGTGTTTTGTGGTGACACTCCTCTCCCACCCAAATGAGGTAATAAAATAACGCAACGCCGATGGATCGGGTCGTGGTAACTCCTGACTGAGACGACGGTGCCATCTAATCTAATCTTTATATGAACGCCCGCGCGGAAGTATTGCAGTCCCCACAGTACCTCCACGGCGTCGATCGAAGCGGAGAGTGTCTGATTTAGAAGGGACGTGATGTTGCTTCCTTTGTTGTGTTACTCTAACGGCACTTGGCTCGTAAACCAATGCGATTTAAAGGGCATCTCGACGAGATCCTCCCATTGTGCCGTTTGCTGCCTCGCCTTCATTCAACGGAGGAATACTTCTTGGTAAACGATCTGCTGGTCGACATCTGCTAGAGATGGACGGCACTACGGACGACGCCGCACACAAAATTATTTATACGACAATATATCTGGTTGTTGGTTCTAAGCTATCATGTCATCACAGCCACATTTTCCTGTCCACCCTAGAACGGGCTTGTCCCAGTTAGGTGACAGAATCAAATAATCATAAGGTTAAGGTTTTGCCATTCGGTTCGTTATTTTTTTATACACCGTGAGTTTTTTTACTAGTAGCATTCTTCAACTGAGTAAGAATCAGTACTAGCAAATAGGCAACTTTTATGGTCAAAAAAAATCTACATTTTTTTTTGAAAATTTTGTAATTTTGTTAATCACGCTTATTGAAAAAAAGTTTGCGAAGCGTTGGGCTCGCTACGCCATCTAGCAGTAGATAAAATATCGCGAATAAACAATATTGACGATATTTTCCCTAGCTGTAGATGTCGCTACGCGCTCAACTCTTATTATATTATTATTCAAAACGAAACCCAAGATCTTCAGTGCAGTAATTCAACAGCTGGTAAATTCTATGCCTACAAGGGTGAAAGGTGTTATCAACGCAAAAGAAGGACACATTCTATATGAAAACTAACAATCTATAACTACAAGTACTGTTTTTGTATGTTTGTCCAATAAAGCACTTTTCGAAGAAAAATACTCTTTGTTCCAATTAATTCGCATGTTTACTGTATTAATCACAAGGTTTTATACTAAAAACTCAATTCATGTACGAAAAATTGCGTTTTGCGTGCAGAAATAATACCCAGAAATAAAACCCAGAAATCTCGTTATTATATAAGATGGCTCGTCTCTTATTAGGTCACACATTTTGATTTTATACAGTGAACTTCTAATATTTTGCATTCCACCAAGTATCAGTAAGGCATTAGTTCTAGGTTTATCATCTTGCCCATTCAACGTATAAGTAACAAGACAAACATTTGGGGATAATATTTTGATATCTAGAATGGTCATCTTTCGGTCAGCGGCATTACAAGTTTATAGCGCCTAAAATCTTGAACCGTCTCGATATCAGGATTAAGCAGAGTAGTAGCAAGTATGTATATTTTTAAAACGAAATTAAAGTGGATGAGCCGAGAGCGTATGGCAATACATTCTATGCTAGATATATTACTAGGCAGATTATTAAATGACAGTTCTGTCAAAGATTATCGTTATTTTTTATTATTATCTTTGATTTTTTATTATTTTTGACTCTCTTTACCTTTTATTTTATTTATAACATTTTTACTCTTATCTCTAGTGTTAATTTGACTTAAACGTAATCATTATTTTACTTCTTATTAATTTACCAAACTATTATAATAATTTAACCATAGCATTACTGTTCTATATTTCTTTAATTCGTATTTTATTTATCTTTATCTTTATTTGCTTTTACTCAATTAGATTAAATTTGTATGTACTATATTGCATTGTATCCTTTGAATGCACAATTTTCTATTTCTTTGTTAAAAGTATTTAATTTGGATTAGGTATTAGATACCTTACGTAATTTATATTAGACATTGTGCTAAATTTATGAGCAAATTTAAGGTCCCCTGAAAACGCTAGCCCTGAACGCGGCGCGCTGAACAAAAATAGCTACGAAGAGTAGACTCAGTTATGTTACGCCGTTGGTTATCGTTTATATAGGGTTTCCTAATAAGGACGGGTTGATGTTGACAGTCTGTGGCGGTCATGTTGTCTTGGCGGCGTCTGTCAAATCTGTTGTTTATTATTAAGTCACTGATGCCAAATCACCATGGCAAGTTACACGATTGAACAGCATGTTAAAACTTTATCATCGAAATGAGTGAGGTGACGTGAATTGGCCATCAAGATCGTGCGATTTGACCCCGCTAGATTTTTTTCTTGTGGGGTTTTCTTAAGTCGCATGCACATAAAGTCAACATAGCCCAGGCCATCGCTCAAATTCAGCCGGATCTATGCCGCGGAGTCACTCGGATACGTGTCACAGTGCGAAGCCGTAACGGACATTTGAAAGATATCATATTCCATACATAATGACATACATGGGCCTTCCAAATAAAAAAATAAATTAGTTAACCCTTGTGTGGCCACGCACGCCGATCGGCGTTTTTTGTATTACCCATATTATATCCGTATTTATTCAATTTATTTATTTATATTTTATCCTATTTTTTATAGTTAAATAGAATAAATTGCGTTCATTTTTAAACACATTTAAAAAAATACATATTATAAAAATCGCGAAAGGGCATTACTTGTCAGGATTACATCACCCCACTAGGTATACGCCTGTGTTGGGGTGATGGATACAAAGTTCTGTGGTATTTGCTAAGCCTGTAGGCCTTGCCTGCTGTCCTTCTTCCGTCTCATAAAAAACAATACATAATATAATTTAGCATTGTATAATATAAATAATATAATATAACATAACATAATACAATATAATATAATATATTATAACTTATAAAATTGACGAACCCAAATAGTAAGCATGTGTGGAAAAGACAATTCGGCTTTAACGCTATTAACTCATTTATTAGACTATTAACTAAAGAATGCTTTACTACTGATTCATTAGACCCAAATTCTGACTATGACAATTTTATAAAAGTTTTCAATCGTCATTTTGAAGCTTGCTTTCCCTCGAAATACAGACTAGTGTCAACAAACGGCGGTACGCCTTCTTGGATTGATAATGAGCTTAGAAACGATCTAGGAAAACTTCAAATTCTGCAGGATAATTTAAATCAAAACACAAATTCATTACTTAAGGACTATTATACGAACTGTAAACAAAAGTATGACAAAGCAGTAGTAGCGGCTAAGAAAAATACTATAGAAGAAGAGATTAAGCAGTCGAATAACAAAACCAAAACTATGTGGAGTATCATCAATAGAGAGGGGAGAAATATTTCAAGTAAGGCAAATGAACCTATTCAATTACTTCACAATGGTTCTAAAGTCTCTGATCCTACAGAAACCGACAAAGTTCCTAGGTATCATGATCGATCATCATCTTAGCTGGAACATCCATATTAATGAACTGTGTAGTGCGCTTCTTCGGCAATATATGCGATAAAAAAGATTAAATTCTTAGCTGTTGAAATCGCTGCATTAACTGCGTATCATGCCTGTTTCCATTCTAAAATGAGTTATGGTATACTGATATGGGGGAATGCCACAGACAGTTCTAGGGTTTTCATTTTACAGAAAAGTGCACTAAGAGCAATTGCAGGAGTATCCCGTGACACGCACTGCGAACCATATTTTCTTAAGTACAAAATACTGACTTTTACGTCTCAATATATTTTACAATGTCTACTATATGCTAAATCAAATATTAACGAACAAGAGGTAAACGGGAATATGCACTCCCACAATACACGCAGACGTGATGACGTTATCCTGCCTAAAGTACGCCTTACGCAGACACAAAAGTCCTTTGGATATTTGAGCTATAAGCTCTTTAACCAGCTACCACTCTCCACAAGAAAGATGGAAACAAAGGCGTTTAAAAGATTTATTAAACAAAAGCTACAATCCACACATGCTTTCTATAAGCTGATTTTTTTGAGCATGCCAATTCTTTCAAATGGGAATAACATTAATATGTAAATAGGATAGAAAACGAATTTACCGCGTGAAATTTGTAGGACCCGACGTTTCGGTGACGTTGCAGCCGCCGTTGTCTAGGGTAGACTAAAGAGCTGTCAGTCCGTTGTTTTGCGGGTAGGCCGCAAACCGCTGCCGCCACTGCGTAGGTTATAACGGTGGTGGGGGGCCGGGCTCGGAGCGCGGGAATTTTTAAAATCCGTCTTGCACACAACACTCACTGTATCCTGTTTTACGTCTTTGCGTTCGGCGTTCGGCGGCGGGAACATTTTAAGAAGAGGGTTCCACGTAGAAGAGAGTTTGTAGCCGTCATCTCTATTGAAGTTCGGAGTTCTTCTTATTTCAATGGCTTCCCGGATCATGCGAGGAAAGTAGAATTGTTCCTTGGATAGAATAATGGGATTTTGAAACTGCATCCAGTGGTTACTTCCGCTATCCAATATATGTTCGCAGATCGCCGATTTTTCTCGCTGAACGTTTTTAACAGCTTTGATGTGTTCTGTCAGTCGCGTGGCTATGGGCCGTTTCGTTTGTCCAACGTAGGCTAGACCGCAGCTGCATTCGACTTTATACACACCCGGGGTTTGCAGTGGTATTACATCCTTTACAGGCCTCAAAAATCGAGCTATATTTTGGGTCGGTTTGAAGATCGTTTTTATATCGAATCTGTTTAGCATCTTACTTATTCGATCAGTCACGCCCTTGACGTATGGTAAAAATGCTATTGATCTGCTCGGTTTTTGAGTTTCGTCCGTATTAGGTCGTGTGCGTGTCTCGTGATATTTTCCGTATCCATTTTTCCTAAGGACATCATTGACATGTTCCATCTCCTTCGGAAAATGCTCAGTGTCGCATAGATCGCGTGCTCGATTCACTAGCGACGTTTGCACTGAACGTAGATGGTAGGGATGATGGTGTGAGCTTGCATGCAAATATCTGTCCGTATGTGTGGGCTTCCGATATACCGTATGTCCGAGAGTATTGTCACTTCTCCTCGTCACTTTGACATCCAAAAATGGTAAGGAGCCGTCCTTCTCTACTTCATAGGTGAAAATGATTTTTGGGTGTATGGAGTTTAGATGACCCAGGAATTCTTTCACCGTTTGAATGTTGCCTTTCAGGATACAGAAGGTATCATCCACGTAGCGAAGCCAGAGAATGGGTTTAATTTTGGAGGTTTTTATGGCTAATTCCTCAAAATATTCCATATATAGGTCACTAACTATCGGCGATACGGGGCATCCCATTGCTACTCCGTCGATTTGTTTGTAATAATCGCCGTTCCATAGAAAGTAGCAGGATGTCAGGCAATGTTGAAGCATGTCGGCGTAGCTAATAGGGAGGTCCTCAGACCTTAGTTTATCTCTCACCACCGTAAGACACTCCGAAATGGGCAAATTCGTAAATAAAGATTCGACGTCAAAGCTCACCATTATTTCGTCTTCGGCCAGTTTTAAGCTTCTAATAATGCTTACGAAATGTCGCGAGTCTTTCACGTAAGACGTCGTTTTGCCCGTAAGCGGTTGGAGGACACCAGCCAAGTGTTTTGACAGAGGATATGTGGGGCTGTCGATTTGGCTCACAATCGGTCTCAATGGTGCATTATCCTTATGGATTTTAGGTAAGCCATATAATTTCGGTGGCTGTACGTTACGTGGTTTAGTGAGATAAGCTATTTCTGTATATTTCTATAAGCTATTTCTATAAGCTATTTATAATGTCAAACAACCGCGATAGTCTTCGATTTTATAACATTAATATGTAACTTTCAGGTACCTCATTTTAGTTCTTATTGTTTAATAATAATATTATGAATTTAATATTTAATATGTAGATTACAATGTGTAATGTAACATACCTGATCATATACATACGTTGTTTTTTCCAATTTTGTTTTGATACTTCCTATTGTGTGATTATGTTTTATATAAAGTGCTTGATGACTATTAATATTCTTATAATAATTATCTATTTTATATGTATACTCATGTACATGGATTCAGCTCTATTTTTTTTTTATTTGTCTGCCGTGTAAAGCCGACTTCAGTCAACGCTATTGTCGAATTAATAATCGTTTTATATCTACATTTAAACTGACGAATTCTAATATGCGATAATTAGCTTTAATTCATAATTCATGCTTTTATTGTATATTCTGAATAAATAAATTGAATACTGAATACTGAATATAATGTATCATATTTATATATAATATAGTATAATAAAATATAACATATTATAATCTGTATATCTGTATATCCATAATTTACATCTGTGTATTCTATAATTTGTGGTTAGAAATAAAATATTTTAATATATCATACTTTCGCATTCATCTCTAGTATAATTCGAGAGCCAATGAGACACCCGTCTCTTGAACTGGTTGTCGGTTATGTTTAAAATCTGTCCTGTGTACGAGTTAAATATATTATAGAGTTTAGGTCCGAGATATGCGTAGTGTCGTTGTTCGTATACAGTCCTCCATTTTGGTTGAATCTGTTTGTTTTGTGTCTAGTGTTGTGTTTGTGCTCTGGTTTGGCTTTATCCGTGTTTCTCATGACGTCCCTCCGATAGCGCACCACAATAGCGCGTATGTATAGTTGGCGTACGTCAAGTACTTTAAAGTCTGTATATAGGTCGTCTGACGGGGAGCGATATGGCTTCTCGTTAAAACGGCAAAATGTATATAAATTTATATTTACAAACATTTACATTTACATAGAGCGGGGTTTACTATAGAGCTAAACTATTACTATAGAGCGGATTACTATAGAGCGGCGCACATTTACATTTATATAAATTTATATACATTTTGCCGTAGACCCCTCACATTCTAGGGGTCCCTAACTGACTCTGAGCAAAGCCTTTTGCGCTTTGACTAGTGGGTCAATTGTCGGCTCTATTTCTCCCTCCAATGCGGTAAAAGCCTTTCATTGAAACCTGCCATTGAATAAGCCACCGTTATATTTTAGTAAGCTTGCACACCCCTTCTACAAACAAATTTTTGAGGGCTTCGAAAATTTTGCGTGAAATGACTGGCTTCCGACAGGTTAATAGCTTGTTTTATTGCATAGACTGTCAACATCGACCCGCCCTTTTTGGAAAACCCTTTATAATGCAGCAAAGAAAATGGTTTTCGATAGTGATGATTACATAAATAAATCGTAGGTACAGGTACGACTTGGTCCATGACGGCTCCGTTGATGCCATGATTGATGAGGAGGATATCGCCATTCGTCACCGGCGCGCGGCGGCAAGCGACTGTGGCCGGTATCGCCCAGTCACGAGTGTCCAGTTTCGGCTGTTGTGTATCGGCGCGAGCCGCGACTGGGTTGTGTCTTGTGTCGTTGTTGCAAGTAAGAGTAACTTATTATAGGTTCGCGAGCTAACCGGTCCAGTTATCTCATTTAATGTCAGGCGGAACAGCACTCGCAGATCCGCGCCAACCACACCCGCAGCCCAGGGCCAATCGAGCAAAGATGACTGGATCGGTTGCCTCAATAATAGTAATAAGTTATCTTAACCTGAGCGATGATATGCAATAGGAGAGTTCAAATCAAATATTGCTTTATTGACTTCAAAACTAAACATAGTTGTGTAGACATTGGGATCGATTGCGTTTCTTCGCGAACTAAAATCGGAAATTAGTTTTATGTCTATTCTAGAATTACAGTAAATTATTATACAGGGTGAGTTTTTAATTAGTGACATCCCTGAAGTGGGTGAATCAGTAGGAGCAAAAAAGCAACTTTTGATCAATAATTTTGGAATAATGAAAAACAATTTTTTTATGGCGAATTTGAAAAACAAGCGTTGAGCGCGCTACGTAATCTAGCAATAGGTAAAATATTGAGAATAAAAAATATTCGCGATATTTTACCTACCGCTAGATGGTGCAACGCAAACATCTCATTTTAAACAATTTTTCAAAACGTAAAGCTTTTAAAACCTAAAAAAAACATATTTTCCAAAAATTTGTGTTTTTTCTATTCACTTACTTCAAGGTGTCACTAATTAAAAAAAATAGCCTGTATAGTTATTATAATTAAAAACAGATAAAGTCTGCCGGGCGTAAAAAAAAATATCGGTAGTAGACGTTTCTTTCAGACACAAGCACTTTTTTCGAAATAGGTTTCTTTTAGCAACTCGGTATATAAAAAAAAAGTTATATCACGAGTTGTACGACCGAGTGTATATCTAACGTGAATATAATGTGAAAGTGACTCTTCAGCTTAATTACTAACTACCCTCAACAAACTTTGACAATATACGTTTACAAGAACATTTTGTTATACCATCGTATTAACACCGAACTGCAAACTGTACCACAAATCATTACAGAACAATAAAGCATTCTTATATACAAATTCAAAAGGTGATTTTATGTACCTTCACCTATTCTAGAAATCATGGATAAACATGAACGATCATGAAATAATAATTTATCTACAACAAAGATAAGTGTTATAGCGGTATTCCATATTTGGGAACAACATGGGATTATTAATTCTTATTGCCTTTCAGTATACACTTCCAGACCCCAGTAACATGTTCATGTCCCCTGTGTAAAAAATAGTCCTTGCACAGTTAGGGCTTATTCTAGCTGGGTGCAATGCGGCCTTAGATCGAGGATGGTTCACTTACCGCCACGACGAAGTCATTGCTGTTATTCGCGAGGTAATTAGCTTATCAGTGACTCGTGCCGATAAGAGTCTGACAGTACCGTCCAAACCCCCAATACAGTTTGATGAATTGGGGGGTTTGGACGGTACTTGGATATATTTTTTTCTCTATATCTGTGGTGCAATAAATAATAATGTTTATAATCTCAACGTAAAATTTATTTTCATTTATTTTTTTGTTCTTTTTTTTCTAACAATAAATCACTGCTAGGGAAATGTATGTATAAGGTACAATAACAGTGATACTGTACACATATAATTAACAGTAAATAGTGTTAACGTATAATTAGTCGTTGTTTTATTTTTATCTTTTTGGGTTTGTTATTTATAACCAAATTAAAAAAAAATGTTACATTATACAATTACGGAAAAAATACACCACTGAAGTTTTCTTTATTTTTGCACATTTTGTACGTCCACATTTGTTGCAATAATCACCGTACATGTTACAATCCTCATGCAGCTATTGCTTGCAGATAACATATTGTATCCAATTCGCAGTTTATTTTTATTTTATTTTATTTATTTAGGTAAGTAACAGCATGAACTTATAATTAGATACCTAATTCTTAAAAAAAACATGTTCTTATGCCGATTATAACTTACGCCGTTCGAAATAATATGAAAAATATTTTACAAACTAAATTATGAAACAAAAAATACAATATATCCGTAAATATTTCATGACCGCAAAAGTTGTAGAGTTAACTGCAAACATATAAAGCAGTTGATTTGGTATTACCATACTCTTCCAAACCTTCTGTACATTCTGAATGAACCTTTGAAAATCGAAAGATCTCGCTACCGTAAAACCGTAAAGTGGGTATCCATTAGGTTCGCGCATCAACTCTGCTCCGCGCATCTGCAATTGCTCAAATGGAGACGGTTCGCGCATCAACTCAAGAACAACGAGTTCTCCGCAGTTATCATTCGAACATTGAGCGTGCATTGAGCGAACATGTCGTCGCCAGAATTTATTTTTAAATTTATCACCCTTTGGTTCACACAGCACTGTATAATTTCGATATCCCCCGATTAGAGCTAGAAATTTCTCTTCGGCCCACTGCATAGCGATGGATTCGCGTTTACTCAACGTCGAACGTGATGCGTGAGACGTATCCACCAACGTCTCACTTGGTGCGTGAACCCAATGGGATACCCTGTAGAGACTGTAATGCGCTTTGTTTGTTAAGTCGTCGAACTTTATTTTTACACAGGCGGCTTACGGTCGCGATTTAAAGGTATCTGTGTAATGAATGTCTACTGAACCGTGCAAATTATCGGACCTAAGTCGCGGACGTGACCTTGAAGCTTCGGACGTCCAATAGAGATCCGCAAGCAGCGTCCCAAACGACTGTTCATACTATCCAGTCGCGGCTAACGGACGCGTCCAATAATATGTTCGCCCCTTTAGCTGCGACCATATTATGTTTGCAAGTTTCAATTTTAAGTATGGGGCGTCTATTCACTATCCCACTTTTATCCTATGTAGATCACTTGTGAAACTTCCCTCTCGTCTCGTTTACAGAGTGCACCGGCGCCGCTTATTAGTTGGCAAAGTAGTGCATTGGCGAGTGGAGTGGAGTGGAAACCGCCCGATTCAGTCCACTTCGTCTTATCAAGTATTGCGCCACCGCCAATGGCTTTTGTCTCATACACGTACCGGCGAGAGAGATTGGCAAAATGAGTCGCGGTCGCCCGTGCCGCCGCGCCGAACCCAGCCTGACATACTGATCGCAGATTTATGATAACACGCCAATACAATCGAAGCGGGCTGAATACACCCAGATCGAGCGTGCACTCATGACTCACATTTGTTAAGTTCATCATTGCATATCGGTCGTTTCATGGGATGAGATCCCCTATACGCGAAGCGGAATTCTGAAGTAGACAACGCACCTACACGTTAATCTGGATGCCAGAGCCTATATATAGCCAGTACCAGAGTTTAGAGTTAAGGTAGCTATATATATTTGAATGCATAAAGTTAATAATATAGGAAAGCTGAAGACCCAAAAAAAAATTCACTCGAATTTACCAGAAGTAGGCACAATTTAGCACTACCCTGTCCATCATTGGAATTATTCAAAACGTTGGAATGGTGTGTTACAATAAACTGCCCGAAAATATTAAAATTATATGTAGAAACGGAAAAATAGCCCAGTTTAAATCGAAATTAAAAGGCTACCTTATCGCGAGAGAATTATATAATATCAACGAATTCTAATTAGATGACTGTCAATTTCCATGTCGATTTTATTTATTTAACTTGACATTTGTACCATTTTATTGATTATTATATTATTATTATTATTATTTCTAATTGTCTCCGATAATCAATTGTATTTCTTATTTGTAGGACTATTTAATATTATATCTCATGACAACTCAAAATGTAGTTTTAAGTATCCAATACAACTATTATCAATTGTGTGGCGAGTCTCTTATGAAATATTTAGTATCCATTTTAAAGTTATTTTAACATTAAGCGGCTATGTGTCTAAACAACTATGTAAAAGTTCTTGGAGACAATAAATATGATTTGATTTGATCGCGAATATAATTGGAGAAAGAATTAGGAGGCCAAAAGCTGACCCGTTGGCTAAAAAGCGCGTGGGCTGCGTCAGGGCACACGGCTGTTGGTTTAAGGGAGGAAATAGGTGTATAGGCTACAAAAAATCTTTTTTTTTCATAAATCTCTTGTAAAACGCTTCAAAAATTTACTACCAAAATTTCAAAACGAAATTCAAATTTGATCAAAAATTATACGCGATCGGATGAGTGTCCCTCGTTAAAGGGTAGGAGGGTGTGGCTTGTAACACGGAGCGGTCAAGCAGCTAGTGATTCATGTACGAAGCTGAAAACGAAGCATATAAAGCTGAAGAAGGGTTGCAATATGGTACCAACTGAAATCGCTGATTAACCAGTAAGTTGTTCAAACTGATTCATTACTGCCTTAAATCAACTTTTTCTGCTACTTTTTTTTAAACGCATTTTTTCGAAACGACTTTTTTCAAATTTGTTTCCACGCTTAAAAAGTTTTTATACAATCATTTTGAAATTTGGCATATAGTTTCTTTATATAAATACGCTCTATTTTAGCCTTAATCCTAAAAATTCTTTATTTATTTTTTTTTATTGTAAATAAAAACTAAAAAATGGTAAAAATCGTTTATTATGTTCAAACCCCTCTAAAAACATACTACCTTTAGTTGTCTCTTTATATAGGTTAAGTTATGTAGCATCTACTCGCAAATAATGTTGTTACAATAGTATAGATTAGCTCTAAAATATTGCCTGCAGGCAATAAGCTAGCATTTTCTTACGAATAAAGCGTTTTTGGCGATAGCAAAAGCGAAGTGAGGTTTATAAGCGAAGTGAGGTTCCCTCATTTTTTTTTCTCAGTAATACGTTTGTCCACGAGGGCCGCAGGAGAGGAGGCGCCGAAGGATGGGCCAGACCGTAGGGATCGCGTGTTGGTACAGGCCTACAGCTGGTAGTTATGACAGAATGGAAAGGAAACGAAAAAGGTATAACGGACGAAAGAGAATTTGCATGCACCGTCCGCTCGGCCATTACTCCATCCATCGAGACGAGGAACTAATCAGTGATATCGCAATGGAGAGCAGCTTTTTCATCGGCCACTGAACAATCAACCGGCCGACCAACGAGGAAGTATCCACTGGCCATTTTAATAGCACCTTCCAGTCAGTACAGTTAACAACGCATACAAGCCTGTAGGCATTAGACAGCTAGTAGCTATCGTTGCAGGAAATAGCATTAGAAATGATTGTTTGAATCAACGTTGTTTCGCTCTGCATTATAAATAAAGGGTAGGTAGCTAATATTATTGGTTTTATAGGGCACTAGTGGTATTATCCGGCGTTGCCCGTATTACATGTAAGTAAGTGACATCAAGTAAGTGAGGTCAGTCGTAGAGTCTTTGCAAGTCTCCATTCTTGTTGTGTTGTTGATCTCACGTGTTAAGAATCTCTTACCTCTTTGTATTAAACGCCAAATGGCACAATCTTTTCTTTTAGCGCTAATTAACTACGCTGATGTGGCCTACCTAGATGCGAATGAAGAACTACTCGATAAGCTAGATAGGATTCAAAACGCGTGTATTCGCTTTGTTTATTCCCTGAAGAAGTTTGCTCACATATCAAACTTTCGCAGGAAAAATAGAGTGGCTTCCCATTAGACGATGTCGGGATTTTCACATACTCGCCCTACTCTTCCGCGCACTACAGTCAAACTGTCCTACTTATTTCTATAATCTCTTCTCTCCGCTTTCATCCCATGGCCTTAAATTGCGCTCTCAGGAAAATCTATTACCGGCTATACCTCAGCATTCATCAACTTTCATGTCTAGGTCTTTCGCAATGCAGGCGGCCCGATTCTGGAATTCCGTGCCTTTACCGATAAGACAACTTAAAACCTGAGCGAGTTTAAAAAATCGTTAAAGAGACATTTACTCTACTCATGAATATCCCCCTCCCCTCTCGTCTCCTTTGCTTGTCCTTATATTCCACTCCTCCCTTCAATATCGAGTTGGCATACGTTATTAATCACTGTTTTATATTTTTATACTATGATGACTCATATACCAACATCAATTTTAAAAAATGTAGATTAGATTGCTCACTGCTATAGTACGTATTGGTAGCTAGGATTTTACTACGAAAAGCAAAGTATAGATAGCACTCGTAGTTCCAATACTAACTCGAAATAAAAGTAGTTTTACATATGTACATTTTACATATGTGGCATAGTGGTTAAGTCGTCTGATCTTACATTGTAAGGTCCCGGGTTCGATTCCCGGCTGGGTCACCATTTTCCGTTGGGATCAAATTAACGGAATAGCATTTTCAGTTCTGTCGATCGAATGCAATAACAAGACACACATTTACATACAGATACATATAACACGTCATAGTAGAGTTGGTTGTAAGAGATTGTCATATGACAATAAACCCGCCCATTGTGACATTTTCACAATAAAGAGTATAAACAAACAAACAAACAAACTTTTATGTAAGTGTATTCATTTATTACTTGTAAATCAATTTGCCCACATAAACCTTTAGTCACAATAACCCTGGCGGTATGGCCGTAAGATATTGCCACTTGGCAATAGGTCCACCACAATGTACTCTTATGTGGCATAGTGGTTAGGTCGCCTGATCTTACATTGTAAGGTCCCAGGTTCGATTTCCGTTGGGATCAAATTAACGAAATTGATTTTCAATTCTGTCGATCGAATGCAATAACAAGACCCACACTTACAGAAATGTTACACGCACACATACATATAACATGTCATAGTAGGGTTGGTTGTAAGAGATTGTTATATGACAATAAACCCGCCCATTGTGACATTTTCACAATAAAGAGTAAAAAAACAAACAAACATTGTGACGTGAAATATTCAGGTGCGGCAACTGCAAGGATATATTTCCTTTGTCGAATGGCCACTACATAGATGAGGACATAAAAGCATTAATTATATTGCTCAATACTATAGTACGTATTGGCAGCCAGGATTGTACTACGAAACACAACCTGTAGATTGAACTCATAGTTCCAAATATTTATTAATATTCTCTAATGTTCAATATGACGGTATTCGTCAGGTATGTCAGTATGGCGTTGCACTACAGATCGCGTTCTAACCTTTACGGTATCCTACCTCAAAATATAATAACAAACGTACATTTGCGTACATTATAATACCAAACGTACAGGAATTTGGGACACAGATGCCTTGATGGGCACAAATCACATTGTGAAATTTTGGTTAGAATATCTCATTTACAAGGTACACTAATAATATTTTAATTCCGACATACATTTTAATGAAATATTAACGCTCTGTTGGCACTTAGCCCAAACCCGCCTTAAAACGAGAAACGAACCCCGCTGCTAGAGGCGTCGCAATGGAGTTCGTCCACCGGACGAGGGAGGGCGCTCATCGATTTTATTTATGAAATTAAAAATTCAAATGAATTCAGTCCTTGGCTTCTTGCCGGGAGTCATGGAGCGACACAACCGATTGTTTTATTTGAAGTGCTGAATCATCATTCGCAGGACATGGCAAAAAATTGTAATACCATTTGTCAGTTTCTCGTTTTTCTGAAAAAGCGAGTTGCGCTAAAATCCGGAGTAGTTTTTGGGAGGATTCGTAAATTGAAAAATTATTGCTTGAATGCAAAATATCGTTACTAGTATCAAAACATAGATCGTCACTCTATATTTGAGACTTCGTACGCCAACAAGCAAACTTTTCATGTCGTGAAGAATACTAAATAACTTCGTTTATGAGGTTTTTTTGCTGTGTAAATGGGACGAATTTTAAAAAATATAAATTTTTTGGTTTACTAATAATTAAAACTGTCAAAGAGTTACGTTGTTTGTGAGGAATCACTACTAAACACGTAAGAGATATCACCGGATAATTATCAACTTATACCTACGACATGCCAGTGCGATGAGAATTACAAGAAAACTAAGCAATTTGAGCCCTCGGGACATGAATAGAACGATCCGAAACGTTACTCTACACCAGAGGTACCCATACATCTTGACCCATAGACCCCTTGATGTTTTCCGTAGACCCCCCCCCCCCTACCTGAATTTTCCTTAACTTACTAACATTAAAAGTTTTTTAACACCTGGAACAGTACTGATCGCCTACATAGGGTTTTTGGTAATGTGGACAGTTGTAAAAAATAAAAAATAACTACAATTTTTATTTGTTCATTTCTAAGCGTCCACGACCTTGAAGTACGAAGCATTTGGGAAAGCCGCATATAAGTGCACATGTAGCACTATCTCGCTTGCTCATTCATGTGGCGCGTTTATCCTACTCGTTCGCAAAGATACGCATCGAAGCGCAATTTTTCACATATCTCATTCGCACCTTCCCTCGTTAGTCATGTGCGCTGGCCTCTTCAATCGACTAGTGATGCATTTGAGTTGAGTGTTGATTTCATTTCGAGACACTTGTTACGCGCGCGTTTGTTTATTGCTATTATTATAATCTTAAAATACTATGCTGTATACAAAATCTGTTAAGAAGTGATACGACATTAACGGATCGCCTGAATGCTTATGGTGACCTGCCTAGATAGAGTCCACTAACGAGGACCCCCATTTACATCTCATGCACCCCGATTTTTTTTCGCTGACATGGACCCCCTGCGAACCAAAATCGACCCCTGGGGGTCCATATAGACCACTTTGGGAATCACTGCTCTACACCAATAACAATAAAACACGCAAATTACAATTTTTGGCGCATACGAGGTCTTACATATAGATCGACGTCATACTTCCTCGTATGCTATGATTCATTGTTGTCTATGGAGACGTCATTGCAGCTACGTCGTCATATCATCATTCAATGTAGAAACGTCACTGCTTAATTGATCTAGGATCTAGTGACACGTCACTTGCGAAAACCTCAAATACCATATCTTACGTTGCCGCATTCTAAAACTGTTGTCATTGGTACTCGTATATTGATTCGCGGTATCGTTTGGTATGTGTCATGTACGGAATGTGATGTGAGGCAAGAAGTAACGCCAATCTGTTCGTACTATACGACACATTTTTTAAAGCTCGACAATAATATTTCGATAAAGCCAGAAAAATTGTTTAAAATTTTGTCTGCACAATTGAAAAAATTACTTTCACGGCAAGACTTTCCTGACATGTAGCCAAGGACTTAAGGAAGGATTTTGAATGTTATGTCCCTTCGGGTAGGTTGACCTGATTTAAAATGTATAGTCGACGAGGAGATCGGACAGTGAGAATGAAACGCAATAAATACTTTTGTTTCTATCGCTTGAATAATATACTGAAAATTCAATGTGATTTCAACCCAACAAGGCATCTAGGCATCTATGTACCAAATTTCAATTCTATGAGTCCGATATATCGAGATTGAAGTATGACTAGTGTGTCCCCTGGTGGATCGATTTCAACCACAACCTTTTCAACTCTTGCCACGACCAAATGATGCGTGCATGCCAAATTTCAGCTCAATCGGATTGAGTTTGGGTGCTATTTCAACCACAACCTTTTCAGCTGATGCCTGCATGCCAAATTTCAGTTCAATCGGAATAAGCGTTTCGTCGCTATCGTGGAGGAATACGCACAGACAGACTTCTATCTGAAAACGGTCTTAAACGTTTCACAGAGGCTCAAAATGGATATTGCCGTCGTTATCAGGAAAAATAAAATTTGCGCGCAAAATAGGAGGTACTTTTACCTCATTTGGTCGGTGGGTCGGGAAAGTGATTGAAAATTGAGATTCTTCATCGATGTTAAATTTTCATCTCGATGGTATTTGTTTTGGGTTATGGAAATAGGTTGGGCTGAAAGGTGAATGGTCTTAACGCTGCTATAACTGACTCTCGCAGAAGTCTTGGTAGTTTTTACATTGTCATTTAGTAGGCTCAGGGCCATGATTTCAATCTGCTGTTTAAACTGCAAGTTCAAATTTTAAAAATCTACAATAAAAAAAATAAAACGATGTAATACACGGAAATACGCATGTTTCTACAAGGATACGTAAATAACTCGGACTGTGGTCAATGCGTATGAATTAACATGACGCCAACGATGTTGGCGACCATGTCGTAATGTTATGTGAAACATAATGTTATTTCATTGCGACCTTCACTTTTAACCGCCCTACCTATACGAACGTACATTATAAGTACGCTTTATTATCGCCCGAACGCAACCAACCGTATCACGTATGTTCGAATACAAAAAAAAACCAAACCCATAAAGCGTAGGTACGTGATACGCAAATTGTTGCTACGATTCTAAATACAAAAAAGGGGTAATAAAGGGGTCTATTGTAACAAAAAAAATGTCTGGTATATTATAAATATGTATTGTTATTAGGAAATGTAATGAAAAAAAAACCAACGACTTTTTATTACACAATTTTTGAATAATAACCCAAAGGTATGGCGGTTAAGGTGACAGTATGTAGTAGTATACGTACGGTTAAAGTCAAGCACATGAATCATGTTGATACTACAGTATACTGTTACTTCCGTATTAACCGTAAGGAACATGTTGATATATATAATCGAGTATTGTTCTTAGTGTCTCAGTGCGCCTCCCCGTGTATGTACAATCAAATAATTGTGCCTGCAACACGTGTCTTTGACCAGCAGCACTCATTTCTTTAACCTTGGCAGAAGAGCCATGTACAAAAAATATCCCACAGCGTGCGCAGCGCAGTCAATCGACGTCGGACGCAGATCGAGGTACAAAAAACGTAAAGTTGCGCACGTTGAAATTAATTAAAGAGACAATCGATTGGGAAATGCGTTCAGATCGAAACAATGCGTCGCCGAGGGGGGCAGGCAGCCAGTGGCATTGTTTCAATCGAACAACCAAGCCATACGTATGTACTCCAAATCTGTACATAGCTGATCGACCCACATTATCCATTGATTGAAATACTTCGCTTACATCTATAATCTATTGAATTGATTGTAAATCTAAGGAATATAGACAGACAGATCACCCCAGAGCCTTGCAGCGTAAAGGGTAAAGAAGTAGAAGGATTTTTTTCTAAGAGTGGGGATGTTCAACAATTATTTATTTATTTATTTACCAAATCAACACTACAGTACACACCAATTCGCTGAGATGTAATTTAAAAATAATATTTAAAAATCTATTATTTTAAGTATATATACTCATGTTTAAATAGGAATTTAAATATACAAGTGGAAGCATTATAAAGAATAAAAGTAACAGAATACATTAAAAAAACAGTGGCTCTTATTCTAGCATAAACAGTTAGCGCAATGCCCGTACCTTGAAGAAATGTGGGCTCGCTGTAAAAATGTCCAGGTCTGAACGCTGCCGAACATAGCGCATTTATGTGTCGCAAGGCACGCGTAAGAAGACTCCATCGACCTAAGTTTTTTCGCGACGACAACTTCGCAAATAAAGTATGTGAGTGAGCTCGATTATAGTTATCCGGAACACAGAGACAAACCTTCGCTAGCGTGCTAGGATTATCAATTTTACCCAGAATACGTCAATACATTTAATGAAATGCGCTTTCCAATTTGTTTCGAAATAAATGTGCAATATCACAAAAAAAAACGAAGTTTTTATTTCCAAAGACCTAATATATTAAAAAGAATAAAATACACGACTGCCGTTACAGAAATTGAACAGTATTGTATTTATAATTTTTTTTAAACGTTTTTTTTCATGAAATACTTGAGGTGTATGTATGTATCCATATAGATACATGTGTATTATCGGAGTGTACTCAATCAGACCTTTCATTTGACACTAAACACGATAAATGTATGTTAATCTATTGACATTTGGACATTTAGACAACTACTTGCTTAATATTTAGACAATTAAGTACCACTCTACCACACCACTATGACACTCGGGATGAAGTGGCAATTCTAACAATACCACACACTTCTAAATCGTTTCAAGCGTTTAAAAGTTATGGTGGAACAAAGAAACGGAAAACATGCATAGATGAACCCCGAACACATTACACTTTTTTTGTTGGGCAGTCATGTAAAATATGCAGTGTGCAAATACGAAATAATGATATCATGAAAACGTCCAGGTGCATCTCTTATGAATTTATAAGAAAATGAGAAATTGTCTAAAATATACGATTTAATATATCTTTCAAGAATTGTGTGCATACACAATATTTAAATAATCAAAATGATAATGCTTAAACCCTTAGGGGCTCTCTAGACGATCAAGCATGCTTGTCAAGCATCGCGTCGCGGACTGAGAAGGGATCGTAATCTGCTGGAAATATGCAAATATATTTTTTAAATATTTACCAAAAATGCATAATTTTGTAGTTTATACCAGGGAGTCACGTTAATGGGACGTAATTGATTAATGAATGACGTGACTCCCTGGTATAAAACTACAAATTAGGCATTATTGGTAAATATTTGCATATTTCCTGTGGTTTACGATCCCCTCCCAGCCCGCTACGCGATGTTTGACAAGCATGCTTGATCGTCTAGAGAGCCCCTTACAAATGAATTATATGCTGTCATATGCTTTATTTTTATGGTAACACATAGGCAGTGAGTTACCTCACTCCGGAAACGGCTAACGCGACGCCGAATGAATGGCGACCAGGATCTTAGTTGCCGCCGATGAAATGCGACAGAATTGCAAGCGCTGCAGACCTCCCGATATGGAGATAACCGCAGATTTAGCGAGAAGTGTTGATTATGCTCTTACAAAAATGGCGACGGTTCATTAAGAAACAGAACAGGAGGGCACATCGCGCCAATTACGGGCGAAACAATGGTTGTAGGAGCTTACGCATGACGCCCACAACATCCCAAACATTATAATATGTGTCCGTTCATACTCGTAGATTACATGAACATATTTGGATGGTGTGAGACCCCGCTCTCTACCCACTGCGTGCGCGCTAACTTTGGTCGCTGTGTAATTCGGGTCTAGCTAGCGGATGCGTGCGCGCGACCTGCTTCGCCGATAGCGACTCCTGCACCTCGCACCCCGTCACCTCTTCTGCCGGCAAAACTAAATGCGGGGATGCCGAAATATACCATCTTCAGGACATTTATATTGGAGAAAGGTCTTAAGATACGGGTCACAAATCCTAGTGTTCTCAAAGCTCGGATAACCATACTTTCTATATGCTGATCGAAAAGCAACTTATGATCGATTTGTACCTCGAGGTCTCGAATACATTTTACATTAGGGATCACTTCACCATTAATGTGATAACTGAACTTCACAAAGTCTCTTTTTCGGCTGAAGCTTATACTGTTACATTTAGTTTAGTTGTTTAGTTTAAATGTAATTGTTAGGATAAAACCTGTAAATCATGTAAAAAAAATATTTTTGCTGACGTACCATTTAGAGAAAACGGTCCTCAATTTATCTTATAGGCATCCATTACATAAAAAAATACATTAATAATTATGTATCTATGTATTTTATGTAGTCAGTGGTACGTAAGTTTCGTGTCGAAGCTGCGAAATCTTTTTTTTTATTTTTCTCTCCGCGTTTTTACCTTTTATTACAAAAATTAATCATTCCGATTCTATCACTTTTAAATTTCCCTTGGTATAAATAAGCTATACAAAAAGAAATTGACAAGGTTTAAATGCACGACTAATTAGTAAGATGTTCAGGAACAATTTATGAAGAAACCGTAAATAATACGACTAACAAAAATACATGACTCAAGAGATACATACAAACTATATTATTTATTTTCACACATGGACATCGACGTTATATATTTACATAATAGCTACATGCAACACAAAATAATATATAAAAAATGAGACACAAACTTTAATTGTACTAAAAAAGTAAAAAAAAATGTAGGGCAAAAAATAGAAGCGAGAACGTTGTAAAACGTTTTTATTTTTATTACATTTAATTCATTCGCCTAAGTGGCCTTATAGAAGACCAATACGTCACTTTGGTGGCATACCGCTAAATAATGGTATTTATATCTAAACAGCTAAATTATATAATATGTATATAATATTATATAATCAGTGTCTGGGAAAGTTTGGAGCGGAATACATCGCTGAGCTTGCCAGCGGCTGTATACGTTGGCGACCTCTCGAGCACTTTATTAATGCCTTATAGTGATACGTCCCATTCCATGCATTATTAGTCAATCAATTTCTAGGTTGCCACGTTATCGTTACTAGTTAAAAACTCTCGTCTTCAGTGTCTGGGAAAGTTTGGAGCGGGATACATCGCTGAGCTTGCCAAATACTGCATCCTTTGGAGACTTCCCGAGCACTTTATTAATGCCTTATTAGTGGTACGTCCCCATTGCATGCATTGTTAGTCAATCAATTTATAATTTGTCACGTTATCATTACTAGCTAAAAACTCTCGTCTTCAGAGTCTGGGAAAGTTTGGAGCAGAATACATCGTTGAGCTTGCCAAAGCTGTATCCCCTGGCGACCTCTCGAGCACTTTATTAATGCCTTATTAGTAGTATGTTTTAATGCACGCATTGTTAGTCAATCATTTTCTAATTTGTCGCGTTATTATAATCATTCAATAACGCCTATTATTTATGGTCCGTCACTAACAATGTAGCGTGTATAATCTCGCCCAGTTCATTTAGTTGCAAATCCGCCTCGATAGTTGGCGTAATATCGTCTGTTTAATGCATGCGGTCTGTGGATCGCGTTATCCAGCGGCTCGTCGGCACCTTGACATTGCATTGTAAATGGCGAATGGCAAATGGCGGCCGCTGCAGGTAGCTTGAATTATGTGATTCGTGTTCGACGCGTCATCAGCCTCATCGCATCGCCATATCGCTCCGCATCCGCGTCGGATGCTGCATCCTATCAGCCCGTTCACACTAGTACGGTTTCTACGAATAGGTTTTCCGATACGGTTTAGCTGTTTAAGATGCACACAACGTTTCAGTATTTTCTTTGTAGAATCTGAACATTTCATCTTTAGCAATTCTATAGAATAAAATAGAAATTCTCATGTTCTAGGAGATATAAAGAAGAAGAAGAACATTACCGCCTATTATTATGTTATATAATATTATTTTGTTATAATATTCAATTTCATTATATTACTTACTACATATCTCATATTAATGACCTTTAGACAATTTTGTCATGAAATTTTCTTTCTTATAACTTTCATTTTCTCTTTCTTTTAGTTTTATGTCCTCCTTATCACACTCTATTTAACGAAATTTTATGTTCCATTTCAAAACCGATTTTATAATAAAATTGCGATTTATTTTTTTTTGATGAATTTAGTTTCTTAAGACAACTTACTTTTATTAGCATTTATATTATTTATTATATTATTAAGCCCTGTCTGTCCACCCAGAACGGGCTAGTTGGGTGACATAATGGAGTAGGCATGTGGTTAAGGATTTGCCATTCGGTTCCTGTTATTTTTTTAAGCAAAATTAATGTGTTAGTCATTATTTCTTAAATAAATAAGCAAAATAACTGTGTTATAGTCATTATTTCTTAAATTAATAAGCAAATTAAATAAAGGCAATTTCCTTCCATGCAGTCAAAAAACTTTATTGCGAATGTGTGTGCGCGACGGTTAATGTTCATATTAACCACTGGGAAGCCAATACCACCGATCGGTGGTTTTTCTGTTGTGCCAATTTGCCGGCGGCCGATTTCCGTATTTATTCAATTGTGCAATTATATGCGGTAAAATCGCCTTCATTGAATAAGCCACCATTATATATCAGTATGCATGCACTATCTCTGTGACAAGAATAAGAAATCATTAATAAGTAGAATTAGATATACTATTGAGCAACTCTTAATTTGGTTTAATGCTAATGAATTACGTCTAAACATTACAAAATCAAAAATAATTCCTTTTCGCTTAAGACCGACCAATTTCGACTATTTAAATGAATAAGATGACTATTTCGAAATTGACATCACAGAAGATATATTTTTTTTAGGTTTAAGAATTGACAGTATCTAAATTAAAATAGAATACACATATCGATCAATTAGCTAGTAAGTTATGTAGTTCGATATAGTCAATTTAAAAAATCAGAAGTCTTTGTGGCTTCGCCGCAGCCAAATCAGTGTATTTAGCGTATTTCGGCCCATTAATGACTTATGGACTACTATTTTGGGGAAATGTCGCAAACAGTAAAAGAATCTTTCTTTTGCAAAAAAAGCCGCCCAGGACTTCATGCAGAGAATACTCCAGTAAGGCAAACATAATGACCATGTATTCGGCGTTCATATACCAGTGCTTAATGTATGCCAGACAGCACCTAACAGAAACTGCAACTAGAGCAGACATTCACTCTCACCATACTCGCGGTAACTCCCTTTTATGCGTACCCCGAACAAGACTTGCAAAAGTAAAGAATAGCTACTTATACCTTAGCATTACATTCTACAATTTACTCCCTACCACTATCAAACAGTTGGAGGACATACATTTTTTTAAAAAAACATTAAGGAGATGCTGATAGGCCACTCTTTCTATAATCTGACCGAATTCGAGGGACATGACTTTGCAAATATGTACCAATTTGAATAATAATTATATTTGTACTTTTAGTATTTAAATGTAAGACTAAGTTTGTTTATTTAACACTTTACTCACTACTTTAGATGTTACTATGTACAGTTTTTAGTACGTATATATTCGAATTATTGACTATTTCAATTGTTAGGTTTCTGCCTTGATTATTCAACTTTTTAACTGACTATTTTAATTATTGTGTTGAGTGGCTTTTAGTAGGTAGCCATTAGAATTATTAACTATTTTATTTAATAAGCCTTTCAATTGATTTTGTAATAAGATTTTACGACGAATTAGTAGGTTCCAAAGTTTCATAGATACTTTATGATAACATATATAGATTTTTTATGATAACATATGTATGTTAAGTAAAGATTAAAGTAGTAATGAGACTTACTACTTTAAACACAAATATTTTGACACGACCAAGAGCGGTTTTAAGCAGCCAATTGGACACGACGTAAATGTAATGTAATGTAATGTAAACTACCACCCCCTCCAAACAAATTTTCGAGGGTTGAAAACGTGCCGTTGTGTTTAATTCTCATGACTGGCTCTCTAAGGGTTAATTAATTAGGATGTGAGGCTACCCAGATAAGGGATCGATCACATGTCCGCTGCACATGTCAACAGATCACGAAGCGCTATTAATAAACCCACACTAATGTGGTGGGTTTATTTATAAACGCAACATATAGTCCGATGATGCCCTGTCGTGTGCGTTGCAATATTCATTCGCACGACGCGATCCTTATCGGTTATGTAAACCGCTAATCGTGCTAAGAAAAGTACGCCATTTCCGTGACAGAATGTTCATTTTTTTTGTCCGCAATGCTAATGAGAGCTAAATATAGCGACATATTAAAACAGACGAGCGGTGAAAATGCGAGTGCGAAATCATTAACGTTTTAGACGTTACTGCGATTTACAGAAACAAAAAAGTTTTTTTTTAAATCCCAAAAAAAAAAGCCCCAAAAAGCGATCTTCTGTCTGATCGCGGTAAACTTAAGAACAGCTAGACCGATTTCGATATAGTTGTCATATTCGTTAGAGCATCTTTAGAGGAAGGTTTACGTGTCAATATTCTTAAAAGGGGGCTGAACAGCGCCAAGTTAAGTGTTAAGTGGATGAAAAACAGCCGTGCATGCTGTTTTAGGCGTTCTGTCCGACTTAAATCGCGACAAACCCAAGAACTTTTTCACTGTTGGTTAGGCCATCCTTCTAGGAATATTCAATTTTAAAGAAAATCAATATCTTTTAAAAGGGGACTAAGCACCGACGAGTTAAGGTAAATGTATTTTGAAATGTTCATCATTGAATAACCTACTTGAAACTGTATATTTAATATAGCCCTTAAAGGAAAAAATAGCATCCCTAAATATACGAAAACCACGTGTTTTTTTTAAGGATAAAGCTTTACTCATTTCTATGAGATTTATCTTTTAAAAATTGCAGCTTTTCGTAATAATAGGACATAAGCTTGCTAATAAAATTAATGCGGGATAATGCGTTAGGTATGTAGGCTGTGGTAATGGTTACTACACTATAACAATGCTTTCTAGCCAGTATAATATTCTCTATAAAAGTTCATATGTATAATAACATTATAAATACATTGTGATGTATATTATATATATTTATATTAACTATTCATTTACATTTTATTACTACTTTATTGTATTATTTATATTAATTTATTATAAGTGCACGTGTATGTATATATGTTAAATATATCTACATATCATCATCATATCATCATATATCTTAAATACATCTACATAACTCATAATGATGCTTCCCTGTCCCTTTCCCCTTACTTAAACCTGCATTTTTTCATAGCTCCTTGCGCTGTAACAAAAGATTTAGTTTAATCGTGAAAACTTTTAATTGGCCTTAGATTCGTACAATATGTGTTAGCATTAAAAGTTTTCCGAAATATAAAAATAAATAAATAAATGCTGGTAGTACAACCAATCAATTCAAATTTAGATTGTTTTTAAAAATAAAATGACGTTGACAAATATTGTATATTAGTTTATTTAAATTTAACTTTATTAAACGACTGCCCAAAAAAAGAAGTGTAATATGTTCAGGGTTCATCTATGCATTTTTTCCATTTCTCTATTCCACCATAACTTCTGCACGCTTGAACCGATTTAGAAACGTGTTGGTATTGTTAGAATCGATATGTCATCCCGAGTAATGTCATGTGAGGTACTTAATTGTCCACGTAAGTAGTTGTCTAAATATCAAAATGTCAATACATTTCCATAAATATATTGTGTTTCGTGTCAAATGAAATATCTGATTGAGTACATTCCGGAAATATACATGTATCTATATAGACAAATACGTAAGTCACAAATGTGTCATAAAAAACGTAAAAAAATAATTATAAATACAATATTTCACTTTCTGTAACGGCAGTTGTGTTTTTTATTATTTTTATTATATTTAGTTGTTACTTCTATGTCGACTGTGCGATGACGGTTAAAAATTAGTTTATCAAATGGTACACTGCAAGACATCGCTATAGTGATAAGTCCGTCATTTGTGCGAAAAAAAAATTAAAAGTGTAATCTTGTTTGTGGAATGTTTTTATTTCTTTTTGCACAATAAAGTCATTCTATTGTATTCTATTTTACTATTATCAGAAACGCTTTTTTTTGCGGTATGATATACATCATTACAAAAATATATGGATGGTAGAAAATCTTAACTTCTTCCTACTAATATTATAAACGCGAAAGTTTGTATGTATGTATGGATGTTTGTTACTCTTTCACGCAAAAACTACTGAATGGATTTTGATGAAACTTTACAATTACAATAACGATAGCTTACACATCAAAATAACACATAGGCTATAATTTATAAAGATATATGGTTTTCTATCATCATTATCACAATTTTCCATCACCACGCGGGTGAAACCGCTGGGCGCAGCTAGTTATGAAATAAACCAAGTTTGGCATTTTTAAGTAGGTATACAACAACACAAAGGATAATAATCGGCAAGTAAGTAAATGCAATAAAGATGCCAGTGTTTTTAAAATGACAACCAACTTCTGATTGTCCATACTGGTGCTATGGTGATGCAGGAAATGAGGGAAGTGTTCGGTGTTTATCATGGAACGCTTAGCTATAATAACCTTTATTCCTACCTGCGCGTAAGTAAACGACATTTGGCTGCCCAAAACGCACAAATACGTACGTCCCCTAAACCCACCCGTGTGGCGGTGTGACTAGACTCCGTTAAAAGTATGCCGTCACCAAGAAAAGATTTAAAACCAATGATATAAACTAACGATAAAAAATCATTTTCTGCTTATAAGATTACATGCACAATATTATAATTAAAATATTAGGAAACGGTTTATCACCTTAGAAATAACGATCACAAAAAAGGCAATGAACGCGAGCAGGATGCAATTCAACGCTCGCGGATCACGCGAAATTATCGCTTCCACTACTTTACCTAGTATTCGCTAGGGCTAGCAGCTACATAACAAAAAACGGTTGTGTCACCCTAACACTTTCCCCGCAAGTCGCTAAGGACTGATTTCATCTGATTATTAACTTCATCAATAAAATCGATGAGCGCGCTCTCTCCGCCGGCGGACGAACCCAGTTGGTTTCCGTTGCAACCGCCTCGGGCGACGCGGTTCGTTTCTCGGCTAAGGGCGGAGTTGACCAAGCATCATTAGATGGCGGTAAAATATGATTTAAATGTATGGCGAAATTTAAATATTATTAAAGTAGTTTGTATATGAGATATTCCAAACAAAAGTTAATGTGATTTCGGTCCAACCAATTTGTGTACCAAATTACAAGTCTCGAAGTCCAATATTTCAGTTACTTGCGAATTTTAATACCACAAGGGAAACTGATCCAACCATGCATACAATGAGAGGCAGGAGAAACAGTCCTTACCGGGATAGCCCCTCATCGAAGAGGTTACTTGATAGGAGTGAGTTGAGTTAAGCCTACCTCAAAAAAACGAGATGGCTCTTAGTGGCCCAATGCTCGAAAACCATTAGCCGCATCTTCACAAGGACTGTCGTGGCGAATAAGAGAGCGACTGTCGTGGACGCTGCTTTTCAGCACTCCGCGTTCATTGGGCGATAGGCGGGTAGTTTAAATTTCTACCGCCGCGCGCCGCGACGCTAGTTGGCCCAGATCGTAGCGATGAATATTTTGGCGCAAATTTTGTAAATCCTCTGTCCGCACATAACTCTGTGTTAACACACGGGAGCTAATGGACCCTGTTGCAGTTAGACCACTAAGACCCATGTGTTTAGGGTCGACCAAACTCACGAGCCAACACCCATCCGGCGGCCTCCAAGCAGAAGTGCGAGCCCGGGTAGAAATCTAGCCTGCGGCCCAGGTTTCCTTAGGAGTCAACCTTAGGGCGCTCCTGAACGGTTTGCGCACCGTGCGGCGTCAGCCAATCGATTGTGCATTCCGACTGACAGCCGGGGGAGTCTGAAAACAGTGTTGTTTCCTATAGAGCGAGGGTAGTTGTTAACCTTGCGGCAACTGCTCTTGAAACGATCAATCGGCTACCCGATACTTGATGCACAGCCGGGCAAAGAATGCCGTGGTCCGCGATAGATTCGGTAGACACCGTATCACCGCTACGTAAGGGAAAAACCTGTAACCAGCCGGGAGACCGAAGTAATCTGGTTGCAAATGGAAGTAAGGGCGCGAGTGTCGGCCTAATGTTTAATTAACCTGGTTAAGGCGTTGGCTTCTTACGGGCGAGTGGCGCAGCTAGACAGTGGACTGTTTTCGTCCCAAATCTTCTACGGTCACCTCACGGAAGACAGAACGATCAAATACCGTTAAAACTTCCTGAGGTGACGGGTTCGCCCGTTGAAGTTGTCAGCTCCTGTCCGCGCATAGCTTATTGTATCCTGCTAAACGTTCCTCTTCTCAGGGGTCGACGATGAGAACTAATAAAAATTAAACCATGGATCACAGACGGTCTTGTTTTATGTATTAAGAAACGCGACAGACTTCATAGGAAAACCAGAGAAAGTCCAAATGATATTCAGTTGAAAAATCATTATAAAAGCTATCGTAATATATGCAAAAAAATAATCGAGAAAACGAAAACAAATTACTATAAAGAAGTTATTAAAGAAGTAAATGGCGATCAAAAAAAAACTTGGAGTATTATAAAAGAAATTGCATATGGTAAAACTCAGCGTCACAAAATAACATCTATCAATATTAAAGGGGATATAAAACACGTAGAGGAACATCCTGCAGAAATTCTCAATTACACAAACGACTTTTTTAGTAACATTGGACAAAACCTGGCCGTAAATATATTGTCAAACCTTAAAACAACTGAGTCCGCGCTAGCTGATAATTTTAATGTACGAGCCAATAGCCAAACTTCATTTAATTTTGAATTCACTCCAGTCGATATCAAAGAAGTCTGTCAAATATTAAGTGACCTCAAGGACGATTCGGCCCCGGGTCAAAATGGAATTCAAGTGGCCATGCTTAAAACGGTGCCTAGCTTTATTTCTGGCCCTCTTACGCACATCATAAACAGGAGCTTCGAAAGCGGAATTTTCCCGGAGTGTTTAAAATATGCCAGAGTTACTCCAATATTTAAATCTGGGAACGAGGAAGACATTAGTAATTATCGCCCGATCTCCCTGTTGAGTGTAGTATCAAAAGTGATCGAGAAAGTGGCCAAATCTAGGCTTATGCACCACCTGGAATCTGCGAACTTACTATCAAACAATCAATATGGCTTTAGACAAGGTCGGGGAGCAAACGAGGCCATAAGTTCGGTTACAGAACTTATTGCCAAAAAACTTGACGAAAAGAAAAAAGTACTTGGTATTTTTCTCGACCTGTCAAAAGCCTTTGATACAGTCTCTCACACAATCCTAATAAGAAAGCTTCACCTTTTTGGTATTTCTGGTAAAGTTAATGAGTGGCTCGAAAGTTTTCTTACAAACAGGTCACAGATCACTGCGGTAGGGGATCAGGAAAGTAATAAACATAATGTTTTATATGGGGTGCCGCAGGGCAGCGTATTGGGTCCTTTACTCTTTCTGATGTATGTCAACGATTTATGTGATATGACACTTGAAGGTAAAGGAGCCATAATCTCATTTGCAGATGACACCGCTGTCATAATTGAGGCAGATACTTGGGATGAAGCGTTTACAGACGCGCAATGCTCCCTGAACAGTATTAAAACATGGCTTGATCGACATATATTGACACTCAATATCTCGAAGACGAAGTACCTAGCATTTTCACTCAGACCCAACCTAACCTCCAACGTATTACCCTTAAAAATTCACCAATTTAACTGCAGTGTATCTTCAACCCAGAATAATTGCAAATGTGAGCATATAAACATTGAAAAAAAAATTAGATATTTAGGCATAGAAATAGATTCCAAACTAAATTGGGAATTCCAAATAAAATCGCTTACGGCGCGAACAAGGAAATTACTGTACGTGTTCCGCGAACTTAGGAATGTACTGAGTAAAGAAACACTGCGAATGGTGTATATGGCTCTTGGTCAAAGTATATGGGTGCATGGAATTATAGCGTGGGGCTCATGTACAAAAACAACAATGGACCGACTATTAAAAGCACAAAAGTTACTAATAAGAGTCATAAACAAAAAGCCTCCTCGGTACAGTTCAAACCAGCTCTTTGCGGAGTTTAAGGTTTTGGATATCTGCCAGCTATTTATTAAGCAGTGCCTTGTAAGCTTTCACAAAACTAAAGAGTACAGAGCAAGAAGTCAACAATTGTACTTAACGAGAAATGCTGGTAAGGAATTTTTCACAATTCCAAAGGTTAAAAGCACATTTGCCCGAAGACAATGTTTTTTTATCGCCCCGAAAGTTTATAACTCACTATGTGAAACCACGAAAAACGTGAAAAATTATGTAATTTTTAAAGGTAAAGTAAAAAACTGGCTTCTAGATATTAGGCGTTCAAAAACTAAAGACCTTATTAATACTGTAGGGTGAATATTTAAAAAAAATATGTATTTGTAAAATTGTGCAATATTACATATCATTTTCTTAAACATATATACTAGAATGTAGTGTTTATTCATATATTTGTATATATTATTACTTATTTTCCACTTAAATTTATTGTATATAATGTAAAGTTTACTTTATTTTTAGCCCTTAATTGCATACATATATATTTATTTTTTCTACTTTAAATTTTACTTTAATTTGTGTAAACAACACATTTGTTAGATTTAGAAATATTTAAAATTGATCACCTTCGTCAGTTCGCGAGTTACAAAAATACAGTTGGTATAACACAGCACAGCCAGAGACAGACCTTCTAGGTCTAGTTGGTTGTGCGATTTCGCCTCATTCGGATATGCTAGCATATTTATATCCATAGAGCTATGTTTTTCGCTATTATAATGTTTGTTCTTAATTATTCCTCATGTACAACAGTATGCATGTCCTTGTATTTTTTTGTTCTTGTACGTTATAAATAAATAAATAAATAATAAATAAATTAGAGGGTTACATATGGCAGAAAAGTTTGAAATGTTCATCTCGATTGAAGTTAAGTGTTCTTCTAATTTTCACTGCTTCCCAAACTATTCGCGGGAGGTACGATTGTCATAATGAGATTAAAATCGGATTATGAAACTGCAACCAATGGTTCAATTATATAATGACAAATTATTTTCATGTTTTAACAATTAAACAATAAATCATGAACAATTAATGTAGTATTTACACTTTAATACTTTTGATCACACTTTTGATCACCTTTGATCTGAGATCACACAGATCAGATCGATTTAGACTTTTGATAACACATATTTCTTTCAAATTCATCACGTCCGTTTGAAAATAAGAAAAAAAACGATTGTGTCGCCCTAAGACTTTCCCGACAAGTAGACAAGCTCCTCCACCCCTTCCGCCAGTCCTCCCTCACCCCACGCCCCCCTCCCCCCCTGATAGTGAATGTCTTCAATTAAAATCGCGAATGTACTTCTAAGATTTTTGCAGTCTTTTAGGAGTATTATAGTAATATTTTCTTAATATACTTGTAGTATTTTCCGTGGTATTAAAATGGTATTATACCAATATGATGTACTATTTTTTTAAATATTGCGGAGTTTAAACATTATTTGTGTCGGTTGTATATGATATATTTTAACTAATATTCGCAATGTGTTTTCGGCCCAATAAGACATCTGTGTACCGAATTTCAAGCCCAAATCCAATATTTCGAGATCGAAGTATGACTAGCGCGCTCCCACGCAATCTTTTCAACTCTTGCCATGACCAAATGATGCCTGCATGCCTAACTTCAGCTCAATCGGGTGAAGCGATTGGGCGCTATCGTGGAAGATTATACCCACACAGATTTGAATATAAAAAGTCTTAATCACAAAAAAAAATACGCCTTCACAATACTTTCCCTAACCGTTGGTTGGCCAAGAAAGTAAAATAGAAATATACTATCCAGGGTGTTTTTGAAGAGCAATTCTCTCGCCGTTTAAGGAATATCAAAACATGAAAGTTCATTTTCATTCAAGACATCCATTAAAGAACCTACAAAGAAATGCAAATAACTTGTGGCAACCCTGTGTCGTTTCAATGAGTTGGAAAAACCGCTCGTTTAATAATTATTGCCAATATTTAAATGAGTCGTACATCCCGTCCATGCAAATGATAAATTATCAATAAATCAAATATAATAATACCGCTCAACCGGAACATTGATATCGTCGATAACAAAGAAATGTTCATTAAGTGATTCTTTGTAGAGATTGATTGGCTGTGGTTTTGCAAAAGTGTGGTAATGGGAAACGGATATGAAATCAAATAAAAACTATTTATTGATACATGACGATATAAAAATATGTTTTTTTTAAACTATGCGGATGTTTTTATTACATGAATAAAATCATAAGTGGGCTTGTGTCATGGTATTATCTAAATAAAATACTTGTAATAACTACACAATACTTACAATATGCATCGAAATGTTCTACAACGGGATTGGAAAAGGCGAGAAAAAAATCACTCACAAAAAAATACGAACTGTACATTACCATGACAACAGAAATTGCAAATCAGCAAATAATGATCGGCGTAATATTTCGCGGGCACTTCACGCATTGCTTACTTCCCATCCTAACGTTAGCACTTACGGAAGGAGCCTGGTTTAGACGGCCAAAAAAACATGTTACTCATAATTATTTTTAAAACAAAGATGAAACCTATTTATGAATCTTATATCTCTGGAATAGTTTATAGTCTCAGATTGTTGTAAGTGTAATAAAACTTGCTACTTAAACGCGTTTTTATCAAAATCTAATTTTTCAGTATTGCGCCGGTGATAAATTTTAGTTTATATACAAAATACATATGTAAAAGTTAGTATATTAGTTTTTTTTTTTTTTCAGGCAAAATTACACTCGCTATTACCGGCGTAAGCAGATATCGTCATTTCTACAGCGGTAGAAACATTTGCAATTCAATATCTTAAAAATAGTTTCTTTTTACTATTACAAAAAATATTTTCATTTTTCAAATGTTAATCAAACTGATATAAAAGATTCATTATCAACCTTAATTTTTTTTTAAACATGAAAAACACGTTTTTTGGTCTTTTAAACCAGGCTTAAATAGGCTTAACAAACCCTTAAATAAGTATCGCACTCCAAATACAGTGGGCATGCGCAGGAAGAAGACGTAATTCATATTTTTATGTATATTGGGTCGCGGGCGACCCCACGTTGTGGTTGTAAAATATTTACTACTATCTCGAGAGAG
This sequence comes from Micropterix aruncella, assembly GCA_944548615.1. Lineage (NCBI taxonomy): Eukaryota > Metazoa > Arthropoda > Insecta > Lepidoptera > Micropterigidae > Micropterix > Micropterix aruncella. The sequence continues at coordinate 16,047,757 of OX155970.1, read as the reverse complement.
CCCATACTTAATTAAAAATAGAAAGTAAAATTAAAATAGAAAAAAGTAAACTAAGTATCTACTTCATTTAAAAAAAACTGAAATTACAGAACATAATCTACCTTTAAATTACGCCACTGGGCGATTATTCGATCATCGCAAAGTATCCAAACTAATGAAGAATCATTTGAAAACACACCTGAAACAAAAGAAAAAAACAATATGAAACAAACAAAATATTTTTTAATGAAAAATATATAATTAAGTGATATAAATATTAAATCTCATTATCTATGTAGTTTTACAATTTATCTATGTAGCTTTACAAGAGTTGTTTAATGCCAGCTGTAATACTCTTCACACTATCATGCCATTATGAAACTAATAAAACTACCATAGCAGTATACCTCCAACTATGTCAAAATAACTTCTAAAGCACTCTTAAATCTAAAAACGCGACATTGAAATCTCCGTCGCGTCAGACGTAGGTATGTCAATTATCGATTGTATCTGTCAAGATGCCACTGAATGATGGTAGTCGAGCACTGTCGAAACCGCTTTCCAAAATGCCTTTAGGGTCGACCTTGTAATTAGTGAGGGCGAACAAGTGCTTCCATTGCATATACGTCATCTCCTCGTCATACCCTCGCGTGCCAAAGTTTTCGACACACTTTATGACCTATTCTCTCACATTTTCTTAGCAAAAATCTAGCGAAATATACACTCTTAGCGGTGACCGAAGGACGGCCTAAACGTTTAGCACTAGTCTTGCTAAGAGTGCCTTATACATGTATACATTTTCCTCATCTGTGACTATACGTGATCCAGGGATTCACAGTTAATAAATAATTAGCATTTTCTACGGAACCACTGACGACTATCGTATTCTCGGTTGAGTATGTCTGGATATAATTGGTTTATACATTGCAAACAGAAAAAAAATGAAATTGAATTGAAAAAAAAACGAATATTAATTTCATAAATAAAATCGACGAGTGCCCTCTCCCGGGCGGCAGTCGAACCCGACTGGATCCCATTTTAACGCCTCGGACAGCGCGGTTCGTTTCACGGCTATTTTTGGGCGACTCGGCGTAAATATTAGATTAAATATATAGCGGGCTTAATAGTAGATTGTATCACAAGGGAGCAAAATAATATTTTTACGGCGAGGGCGCTTTTTTTAATCCAGAGCGAAGTGAGGGATTCTAGAGTAGAATCCCGAGCGTAGCGAGGGATTCTTTAGTAGAATCCTGAACGTAGCGAGGGATTCAAAAAAGCGCCCGAGCCAAAAATATTTTGCACCCGAGTGATACACTCTACTTTTCATCACCCTCTATGAGAAAATAACAACGACAAAAACAATTGACGTTCGCGCGTTTTTAATTTCATTTGTTTTTTTTATTCAGCCGGCGCACAGTGTTTCGAACAGAACAAGTTAGCTGGACAAAATTAATTAGTCCAATTTTCTGACTATCCTTTGTATCTACTCAGATAATGAACATTTTGTATTACGAAAGTGTTATTAAAGCTTGCCAGTTAATATAGTCGTATTTTTTAAAATGAAAATGCTTTCACTGGGTAAAATAATATTTATTTCGTTAATTTATACTAAAAAAAAAATTTTTTTTTACTCGAATATATCATAATAATATACTAATCCTAAAATATTTATAGCTATTAATTATTAAAATACTTATACACATCAATAGCCGATTCATTATCTAATAACTTACACTAATTACATTAAATAACTTACTTAAACTATCTAATTAATCGTTATCGCTAAATTCTTCCTCGGATGATTCGTCTACAACATAGTCATTACTATTCCTAGTCCCTATATTTTTACTTGTATTTACAGTAGGCGGTAGTAATAAATGTAATATTTCGGAAGGGAGATTGCCTGACATTTTTTGGGGACTTCCTTGAGGCTGTTAATTACAGGATCAGATGTGATCAGCAACATATTAAGCAAGTCCCTATTTGTATCAGTACGTGATCGCTTGCGAGTTTTACACTCTCGGAATCTTCTACAATCTTTGTTGCGAGCTTTCTGAGCTTCATCAGAAAGCTGTCCGATTGGCAAAAGAGCCGATTTTATAATGTTGGCACTATGCACAAGAATTTTGTGCACAGTAGCAGGGAAGTAATACCAAGAATAGAGACTTAAATAAAGTTTTTTTGTATCCTGTGCTATAGTAACAAATTTTTCTATGTTAATATCGTAGCCAGATGACAAAGTCCTGAGTATGATATCAAACTTTTTTATAAGATTCACATCCAAACCTGTAATTTCTGCACTCTGCTCGGGGTTCTTAAAAAATCTTCGAGCAGTATTTCCATCATTTGTGTCTCCATATCCTGGCTTTGGTTTATTTACAATCAAACCCATTTCATTCTTAACCCAATTCTGAATATCAGCACAGCGATGCTTCACGTTAGCTTTATCAGCTGGCTCTCGCACTTATCCAGTCAATCGTTAAAATCCAGTCAAGCGTTAGGCTTACCTGCTGGAGATTATGATAGGTTATGAGAGATTGGTTATGAGAAATTATTTCAGTGGAGCTCATGGTTTGCCCTCATTGACCATAGTATTACATTTAAACAGCAGTTGCATCGCTTAACATTGATCTGCACAGAAAATCACCCTCTTGATTATGTTTAAAAAAAAAGACGTACTTCATTCTAACATAATATGTATGTATCATACATGATATACATGATAGTGATATTATACATGATAGTTCCAAATAATATTACACCTAACTTCAGACACGACGTAACATGACTTTATAAGTATTGTGACATACTACCAGCTAACTTAATATTTATTTTTAGAATGATAGTTCAACATTTCGAGGGTGATGATTAATTCAGAATTTATATCCAACTTAAACATAGCACTAGACAGATACAAAATGAACGGCTACTTGTCCCTCCTTTTCGCCAATTTTATGGGAAAAGAAGACTGATTGACTAATCCCTCGTTTATTCGATTAAATGTATCTAAATACACAAAAGGACTATTTTCAATAAATATATATAGGACATACTCCTTATTCGTATATTTTACACTATAATCCTCGATTGATTGAATAAACGAGGGATTAGTCAATCAATCTTCTTTTTCCATTAAAGTTGCGAAAAGGAGGGACAAGCAGCCGTTCATTTTGTATCTGTCTAGTGCTATGTTAAAGTTGGATATAAATTCTGAATTCATCATCAGCCTCGAAATGTTGAACTATCATTCTAAAAATAAATACTAAGTTAGCTGGTAGTATGTCACAATAATTGCAAAGTCCTGTTACATCGTGTCTGAATTTAGGTGTAATATTATTTGGAACTATCATTTTAAAAATACGGTAGTGTAGGGATGTGATGCGAGATGTTGTAATTCCATAAGTAATAATAGATTCGACTAGAATACAGTCTTCTCGGCTGGCTGTATTTGAGAACGTGTTTTAAGTAGTAGATTCTTTTTTTTTCTCAGTTAAATTTGTTATCTATCGGTAGTCCAAGATAAGTTTCTGCATCGACTTTTTTTTATATGCTCACATTGAAACAAACACAGAACTTGCATGCTCGATTTTTAACTATTGTCATCGCTCGTATCGCATTATCAGCGACCGGCAGTATAATAATAATTGAAAGCGTAATTGCAAAAGAAAGCAGATGAGATGAGTCGCGTTTCGTGCCTTCAAATACGTGTCAAGAGTGCAATTTGCATCGCGGCTCAGCACCACTTTGACCCTGTGTCGCACGTATCTCACTTCTCGTGGGAATGTCACAGTGCTAGCGAACGTTTTCTAATTTCATCTAATTCAATTGTACCACTCAGACAAACGGAATTCCGTCTGTCTTCTATTCAGTTTTCAGTTTCAATTTTTTTTCTAATATTAGATTGATATTAGAAGAAATTAGCATAATATTTGCGCAAAATTTGTTATTTTTTTTAAATATATTTTTGTATCTTATTGTATTTTATTTTTTGCCTACTCTTCTTTTCACATCAGCATGTTGGTTGACTGGAAGATATTGTTATGTAGCAATAAGTCCGCCATTGTACCTTGATTTTATTGTGCAATAAAGAGATTTACATTACAGATTGTTTTCAGACCAGATTTACAGTGGCGACTGATCCTTGAGTTTGAATTTTGATGGAATTTAATGAAATACTTCAAGATTACGCTCTTATTACGCGACTCCCCAACAAAACGAAGTGTAGTGTGTTCAGGGTTCACGTACGTATGTTTTCCGTTTCTTTATTCCACCATAACTTCTAAACGCTCGAGCCGATCAAAAAGTGTATGGTCTCGTCATTCCGAATATCATAGGGTAAACCTACAACTGTCTAAATGTCAAATAAATATATGTATAAATGTCCAAATGCCAATAAATTAGGACAAATATATCGTGTTTAGTATCAAATGAAAGGTTTAATTGTTTGTTTGTTTGTCTAATGGAGAACATTCCGAAAACATATATGTATCTTTATAGATAAAATATTTCATAAAAATCGCTTTATTACTTCAGCCCCGAGGCAACCGACTGATTGCACAATCGTCTATAATCACTGGATGTTTATACAGAAAACACGAGTTCCAGGCACCGTAACGGAGATTCCGTAAATTAAATTTTGTTTCAACGGAGAACTTTATTATTTAAAAAAACGTGTTTTTCAGAGCGAAAAAATTGTTTGTAATAATTCTAAATACAAAAGTTCACTTTTTGTAAAGGCAGTCGTATTTTTTTGTTTTTTTTTAAATATTATTCTTGTTTTCAGCTTTGGAGCTTGCCTGGTTGATGTTTATCGGTAGTGGTGCACAAAGATGAAAACTGGCCATCATACGAAAAAATAATTATTAATCAATATATTTATTTACGATTTATGATATATTACGTATCTTATATTATGACTAAGATTACACAGGGAAATAAAGCGATAAATTGATTCATCCCAATCCTATGCAACACGAGGAACGTCACACATCTAACTAGGCTTACGCCTTTACCTACTAGATGTGCGTTTTACGACCCATTTGAGATTGCAAGCTGCCATGTTAAAAGTGAAGCTTATTAGTAGAGATTAGTAGTATTATACAGGATGAGTTTTTGATTAGTGACATTATTGTAGTGGGTAAATCAGTACGATAAAATAAGCATTAATAGATAGCAGGTAGGTATAAGCTATGAACACGATCCGCTATTTAGCGGTGGGTAAAATATCGCTAATATTGTTTTTAAGCGATATTTTACCTAGCGGTAGGTGGCGCAGCGCGCTCAACACTTCTCATTTTTTTAGTAGATAAGATTTAGAAATTTTATTTTAAAAAAAAAACTAAAAAAAATAAACAAAAATAACCGTTTTTTGAAGTGACATTTTTCAGAAAAATACAATAAGAACCTACGAGCACGATGCGCTAATTAGAGGTAGGTAACATATCACTAATATTTCTTATTAGCGATATTTCTGCAATATAACAATAAACAAAAAAACATTTTTTTTTTGTTTTTTCCATTTTCTTTTATTAACAGTTGTTTATTTCATCGTACTGATTCACCCACTACAAGGTGTCACTAATTAAAAACATCCTGTATAGCAACTGAGATGAACGGTATCCCCAAATCTAAAGTTGGAAAGGACTGAGAAGTATGAGAGGTCGAATGCGCTGCTCAAGAGTGCAAAGTGCAGGTGAAAGGTGAAATGCAGCGCCATTCTGATGGATTGGCCCCGAGAGCGGAAGATGGTGGGAATCATCTCTATGTAGATCATTGATGGAAAGGAAAACAAAAGGGGAGCAGCGCAGCGCAAAAGCGCCGATAATTAAATACCGGATCAAGGTTAACGTGCAAGCCCAAACGACCGTCATTTTCAACTGGAAAGTAATGGGAAAAAGTAATTTAGTGATCGTCTTTTCCCAGCACAAAATATACAATTACCATACATGTAGCGGAGCTAATTACTCGCAATTATATCCCTAACTGGAGGCTTAGAAATACAAGGAGACCAAGTAACACTTTAGAGTTGTCACCTACAGTGAGCGAACCCGTCACGCCAGGTAGGTATGACGATAATGATCGATGAAGGTATGCCGATAACGATCTTTGGGAACAAATAGTTTACAGTCTAGCTACGCCACTGACCCGCCTTACAGCGTAAGAGTCCAACGCCTTACAGCGTGGCACTGGGACCAAGCGGACAGCCTCGCACCATCACTACCAGATTTGACAGAATTTCCCGTCCTCGCGTCTGGTTACGGGGTCGAAATCGCTTGCGCAGCCTCTAGCTGAAGTTAGCGATAATTCAGTTCGAATTTAGCGCGGACCGTGGCGTCCTTTGCCCCTCTGCATATGGGAACGGATGGCCAACGGGTTGTTTCAAGAGTAGGTGACATCAGATCAACATCTAGGAAACGTATAAGACCATTTCCAGACCCCTCGAATTATTCGCCGGGCTGCACAGTCGATATGCTGACACCGCGCGATGCGCACACCGTCTACAAGCGCACGAAGGACATCCCCCAGGGGAACTGATCCATCATACCATGGCAGGGGAACAGAGACCTTCTTCGATGAGGCTACCGGATAGGAGTTAAACAGTGAGTTGAGCCGATCAGAGATAACGAGAAGTTCTGAATGGTCCAACTGCACAGGAACCGTTAACTGCCAAACGCTTAACTGCCTGATCAAGTAGCATTTGTGGTTGTCTACTACAACGGGCGAACCCGTCACCCCAGGAAGTTTTAATGATAATTATATTTCTACCTGCCTTGAGCGTGAGCGTAGAAGACTTTAAAGGTCGATACTAATCTACCATCCAGCAAAAACCACGAACCCGCAAGAATAAGATGTATGTATGTATGTAACTATGTATGTAGGTATGTATTGTTCGCTTCATGGATTTACCGGATAGCCATCCCGCAAAACCGGACCGGCAAAGCCGCAATGAAGCTGTAAAACCGTATACAATGCGACAGCGCACAAGAGCGGCGCGGCGGCCCAGATCGTCGGTGGGGTCGCTGAGCTTCATCGACCTTGCAAGGCCGCCTACTATTCGTCCGCTTATGCATAGGTCACTCTGGAAGTTTCCGGAACTGGCCGTCTACATAAATACGGCGTATACGTCTACATTCCAGCCTACCAACCGACAAGGAGGTAAAGTATTGTGAACGCGCAATTTTTTTTTTCGAGGGGAAGACGGATATATAGATGTTGACACCACCCGAGACGATTAAGACCATTTCCAGACTGAAGTCTGGCTGCGTTTCTTCTGTGTGTGTGTGTGTGTGTGTGTGTGTGTTTCTCCACGATAGCGCCTAAACGCTTCTTCCGATTGAGCTGAAGTTTGGCATTCAGGCATCATTCGGTCATAGCAAGAGTTTAAAAGATTGACTTTTGTCTGCAAACCAAATTCCAAAACTAAATCAAATTAGGCGTCTGGGCGCTATCATGGAGGAATATTTACATACTGACAGACATACAGAGGCAGACGGACACACAGGCATACGTCAATCTGGAAATGGTCTTAATCGTCTCAGAAGGACTCAAACTGAACAATGTCCATCAGTAACAAATAACATATGTACATGAAAGTAAGCACTGTTCAAAAGTTACACAGTATTAACCGATTACGGACTATGGGACATATGTGTCCCATAACCTTAAAAATAATATATAAATTATCGAATACGAATAATTTATAAAATATATTTTTACCATGTTATTAAGACATAAAAATCTAAATATTTGCAAAATAACAATAAAATATTGTTTAAAAATATACTGCTTTTTTTGAAAGAAATCTCAAATGACCAATTAACTCTGGGTATTTTAAATAAATAAATAAAATTATTAAAGCTTTGAGTTAAATAATTAATTATAAAAATTTTGGAAAAAGTGGTAACTTGCATCACTTGTGGATAGGGACACATATTTCCCACCAATTTATACAAAATCTATTGAACCAATTAAAACTTGTATACAATTTTATGTAATACAATTTTCCGTACCCTTTCGCTAAGTTTATGGTCCTGAAAGAATTAAAAAATGTCAATCAGTACCGATATTTATGATGGGAATGACAATATTACTTGTTTGGTCCAGGTACGTATAGCAAAAATATAGTTAAATCTTCCTTAAGAATCGTTAAAAACGATATAATTAAAACGTGACAATATTAAACATAACATTAGTCACGAATAAAGAAACAGGTGCTAAAATGACAGACGGATTACATATATGTATACAAGTGAGGTTCAGATCCCTAAAATGTCAAGATCATGCATGTCAGCTGGCAATTAGGAAACATACCAAATATACGCATAAAAAATAGAGTTCATTGTCAATAGGTCTAAATAAATTGTCTTTCGTGCGTCATTTTAATAAATAACACTTATAAACGCTAAAAATCAAATAAACTAAGTCAATAATAGTAGTTCACATAGGGAAGTGGCAGCTGGCTTGTTAATTCTGACTAAAGACATCGTTATATTATACATTGTGTATTTATTAGCAAAAATTATACGCAAAAACTAGTTTTATAAACAAAAACTGAAACAATCCAGTTGTGTACCCATAAAATGGTTTTAATGTGTTTGGATATTAAGATTTTCAATTACAAGTTTATTGTACATCTTATGAATCTTGAATATGATTATGAATAATGAATTCTTATGAATTGTGAATAATGAATCTTGGACTCAAAAAGTTACCAATGAGGAAGTTCTACGGCGTGTCGGCCAAAAGCGCAAGCTTTGGCAGCTTATCAAACAGCGCAAACTGCATGCCTGGGTCACGTGCTTAGCTAAGCACGACAGGTACAAACTCCTGCAACATTATGATGGAAACAATTGCAGGGAAGAGACCAGGCCGTAGGCGGAAATCTTGGTTGCGAAATATTCGAGAAAGGACCGGGATTACGAGTGTCGCCGAATTATTTTGCCTGGCGAAGGACAAACAGAAGCATGCAGAGCTGACTGCCAACCTTTACTAAAGTACGGGCCAAAGGAGCGTTCCGATGAGGGTAATAAACCAAGCTGTCAACAAGGATACGGCTAACGTCGAAATTGCTTATCGATGAATTATGCTTGCTCGATGAAACAGTACTATACATTATACATGCAGACTGGGTGCCTTACATAACATTTTGTCATTTTTTGACGAACTGAAAAGTGACCCAACAAAAGTTTCGCTGCTCAATCTCAATAATATAATAATCTGATAGATAATCTGCGAAGGTTGCGACACAAGCAGGTAGTAAAAGGGGCGGGTCGACATAATGATTTATTGCCTCACCGGAACGTTCCTTTGGCCCGTACTATAGTTGGAACTCTTTTTTTTCTCCTTCTTTTCGATTTAACTGTTTTTTTTATCATCTATAATAATCGCGATTTTTAGATTCTATATTTAAATTCTATATTTTGTACCCATTATTTTAACATTTTAATTATTGAACAAGTAAACCACTAAAAAGATAAGAAATGACTTATAGTGGTGTACAGTGCGTTTTCCGTCACAACCCACAAATCGTACGAACTGCTTGTTTTTGTAGTACAAAACATTCTTACGGCTCTTTCGAGGTGTCATCTACAAAATTCGAACCCAGGAAGTTATAACGATATGTAATCGTTCTTTTAACCTGGAGTGAACGTAGAGACTTAGGGACAACAAAGTCCATCGTTAAGCTAGGTTGTAACTCGCGATCAAACAACGCTTTTTCGCAGAATTACTACCGTTTTTAACTATTAACACAGATTTTTACGGATCAAACAAGTGGACCTTAACCGCATTTTTCCGTCTCCCAGTCTGGTCACGGGTTCAAAATCTCTACCTGACGTAAGCGGTTATTCAGTTTGAATACATTGCGGATCAAGGCGCTCATGAAATGGTTGGCTGTAAGAAATCGTGAATGATAAGCCCGCCCTTTTTACTAATTAATAAATTAATAGTTTAAAAAAACACTAAAAACACGCTTTTATAAATGCACGTAAAAACCACATCATCAGTCCTTGAAACCTAATCGTGGTCAAAGTTCATTCCAAGACTTTTCTAACAAGTCCAAACACAGCTATGATACGATGTTCCATCATGAAGTTCCAGTTCATACCTTCCGACTCCATCATCAGATCAGTTCGACAGCACCATATTATTGTATTGTCATCAGAACTACATCAAGCTGCCAATTTTCATGACGCTACGATCATTGGAAGATGGTTAAATTAGTTACCTTAGATTCCATTACTTAGTTACATACAGGTCGACCTAATAAAAGCGTGTTAAAAATAGTATGGAAGTTTTTGTTACATTGTTGTTTTAGTACAAAAAGCTATTTTTCTTCCTTTCAATATGCAAATTTACAATAGTTTTGTTTTGCGATACGAAGTCGATATCATCAGCGCACAATTGAAAGACGGTAAATGATCACATATATCATTATTAAAAATAATAAACAGAAGACGCCCTAATATAGATCCCTGAGTACCGTATGAGTTCTGAAGGGGTTGCAAGTGTACCCTGGATGTCGACAATTCGATTTCTGTAAGTTAAATATCATCTTATGAGGTCATTTACCTTTCCACGTATTCTGTTGTCATGTAGTTTTCTCGGAACGATGTTAGATTACATTATATTACATTTGGATCCAATTAGCTAATTTACCACTCTAGGACGTGTCACAATAAACTATAGGTAGTAACATACGAGCTACTGCAAGTAACAGATAATTAACAAGATTTTTGCATGATACTATGATAGTTTGATTATCTTACCTATTTTTAAGACAAATAGGTTCTATAGGTTAATAGGTCTAATAAGGTTAATAGGTCTATAAGTCTAATAGGTTCAGTATCATAACTGAATACAAATAATCGTGAATTGTTAGAATCAGATCATATAAGGTCAAAATATAAAAGAAACAATAATTAAAACACAAAGGTAAAAATCCAAATGAGGGTATCTTAAAATGTCAAAAATAATTTTAAAAAATCAATATAATCAATAGGTATCTACTTTTATAGTTGCTGTTCTTCAATTACTGTTTCTGTGTGTATCATGAAAGAATATAGTCAGACAATGAATCCATAATTACTTATATAAAACCGTTCTTTAAATGGATAGCGACAATGTCCTTAAAGTCGTGGCCCTCGAATTCGGTCAGATCATAGAAAGGACGGCCTATCGCGTAATGAAAGTTAGTTATTGTGGACTTCCACTCTAGATTTAATATTCAAGGGCGAATTGGATTCGTCTCTAATGCTCTTAAATAATATTTGAAACTAATAAATACATAAATCACCATCTCTTTAATGTTCTTTTTTTAATTGTATGTCCTCCAGCTGTTTAATAGTGGTAGGGAGTAGATTATAGAGTTTAGTTCTAAGGTATGATCCGCACAGTTGGACGCTTTAGACAGATCGCTAAATAAAACAGTGGGATCGGAGTACGATTCCAACGCAGATAAGATGATTTCATCAGTTCAGTTAAGGCGACTACCTCTCTCAAACAGTGAAAAACTGACATTTTGCAATCAAATTTACGTGACTCCCGCGAACATTTAAATAATAATAAAAATATGAGTCTTGTAGGAAATTTTTCAATATTTTGTTCTACGATGTCGAATTTCAATGTTTTGATTTTTTTCTTAATAAAAATAAATAAAATCTGAAGTCATCGCTTTTTTGTAAATAGCATTTTTCTTGGAATCTATAAGGGTTAGCAACTTGAAACCATGTTGGTAATGAGTACGAAGTAAATGTTCAAAATTTAACATTGCTTTATTTTTAATTATTTTACTTTTTCCATTACAATCTTCCAAAAAACCAAAAAAATATTTTTTTGTCAAACGCACTTTTAGTAAAATGGTATGCTGCACAAGCAAAAATAGTCCTTCCATGTAAAGCGCCCCGCTCGACATTCCCTTGGCAAGTCCAGTCCGTGCGGGGCCGCATACTCTGCCGGTATTGCTTTTGGCTCCGCGTCGCTCTTTTTTTACAATTTAACGCGATCTATTTCAAGATATTATTTTGCAAAAAGGTGCTAACTTGGAATCGATCACAAAACATGGGGAAGAAATATTCATTAGCATCCAATAATGCATTCAAAATATGTATTTGGGCTGATAGAATCAAAACGATGAGTTTCAATGTAGCAAATTTTAATAATTTCAATCCATCGACGCGGCGCATCTAGTCGGGCGACAGCTGTGGTGATAGGCGGCAGGGATTCTCAAGTAGCAACCCAGCATGAAAATTCCAGCGATGTTTTTTAATTTAGTGGTATAAAACCCGTTTTTTATATTTTTAGCACAAAGAGGGCTCGAATGGTTGACCGTACATAAATTAACTGCAGCGATATACATTAAAATGCCACGGTAATTAAATTTCTTTAGGATTTCTATTACATATACCTACGTGTTTATTCTATATTCTGTATAGCAAATGCATAAAATGTAGGGCCTTGAACTACACATTAATGCAGTATAGGTGCTTACATTTTTGAGCAAGCCGAGGCCTTTCTGAAACACTCCCATGTATGTTTAGCGTTTTTGATGGTATCGGCGTAATGATTTTCAATATTTTTTCGATTTTTCCCAAACTGACGATATTGTTTTGCAGTTACGTGACTAACTGTGACAGATATTGTTTTTCTTTTATTCTACAGTCATATGACAAAAGTGGTATGTTTCACTGATGATACGGTCTTGTTATTCATTGACAAAATGTGGTCATACTATTTTGAAAAGGCTAGTAAGAATAAGACTAGTAGGACTAGTAGGAAAGGTAAGGTAAAGATTAGTAGGAAAGTAGTAGTAGTAGTAGTAAGTATAAACTAGTAGTAGTAGTAAGAGAAGAAAGTAAGTCAAGACTAGTAGGAAAAGCGTAATTGGAATAGTAAGTGTCCTAAGTAACTCCTTGTTGTAAAAATAATATTAGGTGAACGTTTACCGGCCTTTTTATCTGAAATTGGAACACATTGCTGTAATAATAATAGTAATATGCGTATGATTATCGAACTTTCTACCAGAATTATAATATAAAATTGCATGTTGACCAATATAAAATAATGTTGACCAATAGTCAACTTATCTATAAAACTATTTCGTGATGATTGTGTGTGCCAAAAAAAAGTTGTTTGATGTTGTTCTGCAGCATCTACTACAATATAGCATAACGATTGATCTGCAAATGATTTTTATGTGTGTAAAAATAAGTAATTAGCGTACCTCCTTTTTTTTTGTTGGTTATGCTCACGATGTTTTTGCTAAGCACTGTTTCTTATGCTCCTCTGGCATAATGATGTGAATCGTCACTTAACCTTCTTTAAGTTATTCTACAGTTATATGACTTATGCCCTATTACCTCTTAGTATGATGATATCAAATGTAGCTTAGTCTTTTTTGTCATTTTTGAGGCTGTTATTTATCCGAAGCGCTGCTCAAATCAAAAATTAGAATGTGATTGGGATATTGTAGCCCATTTTTTTACTTGAAGACATCTTAATTCCGTCATTTCTATTTTACAAAATGTTATAAAACTCTCGACATCAAAATCCACACCGTTTTTTTAAAATGAATAATTAGGTAATGGGTATACACCTATTCCACTTCTTTTTTTCACATACATACTGTGCGAGCGAGCACTGTATTTGAAGCTCACGAAGTTTTAATATTACTTTGTCGAAAAAATCATTTTCATTCTGCTCGACTTAACGTGTTGTACCAAAATGTTTAGCCTCAATCACGTTCAGTGTAGTACCTATACCTGAGATCTTAATTTTTTTCCAATAACACTTAATAGAAATTGTCGAAGTCTCCTCGCTTCGATGATTTAACCACATTAAAAATGTTACGCCATGTTTACAGCCACCTTTGCTGGCGGCACAATCTTCGCAGGCTAAATTCAAAATTTCTTCGTCCTTTTCATCGCATGCTAAACTGCAATGATATGGTTTTGCACGTACGCGATGTTCTGGTGCGATTCTACATTTAACTTTACAAATATCACCTGCTCGTTTAATTTGCACGTAACCAATAGCATCATCTCTCTTGCCGATAGGTAACAAACAAAAAAGACGATTCACGATATTAAAAAGGCGATTCACGTATTTTATTCATGGCATAAAAAAAACGTTTTGTACATCTGTTCGATTCACTGTATTCGCAATAAGTTAAATTATTTAGTTAAATTTGATTAAAAAGAATAATTAGGTATGTGGCTATTAACATTTCACTATTTATATATTACACAAAACTTAAAAGATTTGGTACTTGCGCCGCGTTTGCGAAATTGGTTATTATATGGTATCGTTAAATTAGATTTTCAAAATAGCTATGTCAGGCGGCCGACGGGTATAATTACTTACTTTTGCATTATTACTCCTTGCATTTCGGCGGCAAAAAAACACTATTATTCGAAAAATAATGGACTACTATAAATCCATCTATTTTAGGTAGATTATCCGATTGCCCTTTTTCAAATCCTTCGTCCATTGCACTGCACTTTATTAATTGAATACACTCTATGAAGTGCACGGACGAAACAAAACAAAATGAAATCCACTGACGAATAGAGTTCGTTAATTCAGAGCAAAATACATACTTCAACCGCTGACAGCCGGCAGTACTCTAGTAACAAGAGCGCGCGAGCGATCGGAGTGTTGGAAAATGACGTCACACAGTAACCGGCCGCCCGAGCGCCGGGTTCGATATTTACGGGAGTTTTAATGCGTGCAAAACAAAAACTACTTGGTATTTTTGAATGAAACAAAAACTAATGTATTTGTGTAAATAAAAGCTTTAATATGACGAAGTTGCAAGCGAATTTGCAGACCCAGTAACATTCTCCATTATATGAAATTTAATTATATAAAATTAAAAATATTTTTTTTTGTTGGTTATCCTCACGATGTTTTTGCTAAGCACTATTTCTTATGCTCCATTACCTTCTGGCATAATGATGTGAATCGCACTTGTCCTTCTTTACCCATTTAAGTTATTCTACAGTCATGTGACATGCCCTATTGCCTCTTGGTATGAGGATATCAAATGTAGCTTAGTTTTCTATACTCTTCGTTTTTTTCTGTGTAAATGTAACTTATGCCTTATTACCTCATACGGAAAATGAGATCAATTGATCTAAGCGACATAGAGCCACATAAAACAACGTGTAAATAAATAAGTAAGTGTGCCAATTAATGCTTTTATTTTTCCTGATTCTAGACCTGTTTCCATTTTCACGATATGACAATAAATAAAAAAGTTAAGTCCATTTTTATGCAATTTCAAACTTTAAACTGCTCTCGTGGGCACTTCGGTTTATGTCGCTTATACCCGATTACTTTACTACTTATACTAAATTACAGAACTTGCCTAAATATTCTTATTCTGAAGGGGATATTGCCTATTATTCTATTGTTCAGTAGATCCAGAGATTACTTCCTACAACGTCACAAACTTTACCTCTTTATAATATTAGTATAGATAGACGACACGGTCGCGGTTACATACCTATGTCGAATTATCTCTTTAACTACTTATGCAGTAAAAGGAAAAAGTGTTTTGTTTTAAACACTTAAGACGATAAATTTACCTATTTTGATAATAATTCATAATTGTTGATAATATGACCAATAAACATGACCTAACGATTTAAATTATTTTTTTAATTTGAAAAACTACTTTTTGTGACTAAAATATAAAAGTTACACATATGCTGTCGCTGACTTTTTTGTAGGCATTATCAAGCTCTACAACTTTTTTCTAGAACTTAATCATATATCTCTCATCGTTAAGGCAGCGTTAGTTAGAAACGTTTTCGTTCGACCGTTTTTTTCGACTTACTTTGGAAATCCTACTACTACGAAAAAAGTCTTTACATTTTTTGGAATAATATATAGCCTATGACACTCACAAATAACGTGGCTTTCTATTGGTAAAAGAATTTTCAAAATCGGGTCAGTAAATCCAGAGATTACTTCCTACAACGTCACAAACTTTACCTCTTTATAATATTAGTATAGATTACTGCTGCCACAGCGCGGCCGACCGCGATCTTTAGTTGGGAGCGCATGTCCCAATAGCGACGTCACATGTCGCATACGCGCCGTGCGCGACGACAGCGCTAATTTTACGCGGTGGTCGCGCGCAATCAAGTAGTTATAACCGTGTACTCATAGAGGGCGCTAAAAAATACCCCTACCGTAATCGTACCCCGCTTCATTCCCGCTTACCTCACCCCTTGCCTGTCTCAAGCGAAAGTTGAATTTGATTTAGCCAATAGCGTCAAGTGGCGGACATACTTTCACGGAAATCATACTCGTAAACTGTAATAAGATCATATTTATAAATAAAGTTTGTTATCCGCTTAATGTATTTAGTGTATTCTTAAATCACAAGGAAGCGACTAAGTGAAGTAAGCTACGATGCAAACAGTAGGCGACATTAATACATGAATTATTTTAAGGTAGACCAGAGTACTACGAACCATTTACATCTGATAAGCATAACGATCTTTACCGGCTTGAGTGAGCGGTAGATCGTAACGGATAATAAAAGAAAGTATCTGATTCTGTAAAGGAAATGACTGTGCACTTGTCATCGTCGACAGATAGTACATACATATACATCAGCAGTAGCACAGGAATAAGTCGTCGAAAGTTCGCACCCAGATAGCAGGTACGACATTGCATCGATTCTCTGCTCATCTTCCTCATTATTATTAGTATATCACGAGTGTTGTTTAGATATGATTGCCGTTCCATAGTATCCCCGGAGTCTCAGATTCTTAAATAGCTTCCTAAAATCGACATCCACGAGAGCTATTATATTCTTCGATGACTAATTAATGCGAGAACAAACGTCACAAAACGTGAACTAAATCATAATTTTACTATGACTAAATGGTGATCACACATGACACTCGCCACCGATTAAACATTGCTCTTCTCAGAGTGCACATAACACAGACTCAAAAATCCTTTAATGACGTTAGTTTTAAGCTTTTTAACTGCCTCCTCTCCAAACTAGACTTCTGGAGTTAAAAATATTCGAAAACTTTAAAAAAAGAAAACTGGCATTCACCCATGCTTTCTATAAGTTGGACGAGTTCTATAGCTGTGCTCAATCGTTTGTAGTCTAGCTATTATTTGTATGTACATTAGATTAAAACAGTTTAGGGCATGAAATGCTATTTCAATATATTGTTTTTTTTTATATACGCTTCAGGCTGTTAACCTGTTGAATTTTGAAACAGCATTATTTGCAAATTTTGTTCGCATTTAATTTAGTGGATGATTTTTACAAATTTTGTTTTTTTTGTTTCGTATTTTTTTTTAAATGCGATTTAGAAAGAAAAATTTGTTTCTTTTGGTTATGTCTTTCAATTTGACATAATTATTATTATTTTTTTTTTTCTATGTTAATCCATTTGACATTTATGACTTTTATCTAATATCTTAATATCATTGATTATACGTATAATCAATGCTAATACTTATGTATTCTTTTGTAGATTTCAACAGATTATGTATCTACCTATTTGATTGATATAAATACCTAGTCTTTTTGAAAAATGAACATGATTATGATTATTATTAATGGCCGCAGAGCTGCAGAGTATCCATCAGTTTAAAACTATTTTAAAGAACAGTCTTCTGGTACTTTTTTTAGATGCAATTGCAGCATTATTGTCACTTTTAAAAATTGTATTATATCACCGTGCACTTCACTTGTCTATTTTTTGAGGGTACAATTAATATTTTTCCTTTTATAGCACTTAAGCACTGATATGGGTCTGACAGACTCCCATCGCAAAAAGAAACTATTGCTGTTTCGCTCTGGTGAGGTTATTCGCTCTGCGACCTGTATATTATAGAAAAAAATACTATGTATATTTTTACACAATTTTATCTTTGGGATTCTCTGAGACTTCTCTACATCAGTGGTAATGTTAAAAAAACATATGTGCTCAAGGATTAAATAAAGAAGCACAGTGCGTATGCTTGTTTACGCTATAAATTACTTTGTTAGATCGTTTATGTAACAAAAATACACGATGACCGCCAGGGGCGTCTCCCCACAGCAATACTCCGTAAGATAGTAATGCTACAATTACTGCTTGTTCAACCGCAAAAACCCTCACTTTCATAATAGCAAAAATGGCTGATGTTTATGTGTTGCAAAGATTTCCCATGTGCGTATTCAATTTAAATCGTCATAAATAAACTTAAGTATTATTAGTAAGTATGGGAATAAAATAACTTAGTTAACTTGGGGTGATGTTGAGGTCCTGATAAAATTTATGAAAAATATGAAGAGTAATGGTCTTAGAATGGAGCCCTAGGGAACCCCACAACTGCTGATGCCTGTATACTGGCTTGGAATAATGAACAATTCATTACTGACGAACAGTGCGGTTTCATTACTGCTAAACAATGAAATTCTACTACAATCATCTTATCTCATAAACTAATATTGCTTCTAACATCCGCAATCTCCATGCCGTGTAATCAACCATAATTTTATGAAATCACATGAAATCGAAGACTATCGCGGTTATTTGACATTATAAATGAGATAAAAACGAATTTATCTCGTTAAATTTGTAGCACTTTCGGCGATGTTGCAACCGGCGCTGTCCAAAGTGGGCTGCACAGAGTAGACTAGTCTACCATGAACCACGGCGATTGCAACATCGCTGAAACATCGGGCGCTACAAGCTTGACGCGGTAAATTCGTTTTTTTTATCTTATTTCTGAAATCTATTTTGATAAAGTAATAATGTAATCAACAGCCCATAAGAAGCGCCTCTCAATGGACCAATACACCATTTAAAATATCACGATTGCAAATCAGTAAAAACTATAAAAGATAATAGTTATCTGGCAGAGCAGTTTACGAAAATCGGCTATAAAAACAATATAACGGCATTAACGACGCACGCAAAAAATCTTAACTAAATAAATGTGTCCGCCGCACAGTGGGGCAGATGTCATGAAAAGTTGGCAAAAATTATTTTTTCTTTTGGATCCACATTTTTTAGTGTCAGCTAACATCACAATGCATCTTTCTGTTTTAAAACTGTTATTTATGTTTAAAATTCTACAAAAGAGTCTTAATTTGAAAACTAAAAATTAATTAAAAATGTATAACGATGATTGTGATAGTAAAACAAAATAATGCAATATAGTAAACATTTATTGCACAACCTTCATTCATAATCATCATTCGAATCATCTGAAACTAATTCTGATGTCTCAGAAATATTTAATTCAGGTGCTTGCAAAAGTTGGATCACATCTGCGTCTAATGCATGTTTATGTAGTTTTGGCTTCTGCATATTGGTGATGAGTGGGTCTGATGATATTAAAAGCCTTTTAATGATGTCTTCGTTAGTCTTATCTCTTGAAATTTTGCGTGAATATCCTTCTCTGTACCTTTTAAACATTTTGTTATTTGCCTCCTGTGCTTCTTCGCTTAGTTGCCCTATAGGCAATAAAGTTTTTTCAATTATAATAGGCCCATGAATTAAAACCTTGTGTATTGTAGGGGGCATACAGTACCACGGATATTTTTCCACGAACAAATGTGCACTTTCTAATGCATACGATTGGAATCGTTGTAAGTTAATGGTGTATCCACTTGCCATTGCTCGTAGTATGGTACGAAATCGTTTTATCACTTCTAGATCGACTCCTGTTATTTCGCATGATACTTCTGCATTTTCAAAAAAGCGCCGAGCCGTGTTCCCATCATTACTGCTGCCATATCCAGGTTTAGGTTTGTCGATAATTAGACCCAATTTTGATTTAAATTTTACCCTGATTTCATGTTTTCTTCTATATATTATTTTTTTGTTCTCTGCGCCTCGAGCTTGCCATTTCTGTAATGGCAATTTGTATGATACATTGAGTAAACACTCAAAGAATCTTATCCAAGCGTGAAGAGTGGACATTCCAAATTCTAAATTATCCTGATTTATACTAGTATTAACGCATTTACTAATATTATTAAAGTGTTTAGACGTTAAACCACATAAAAAACATCGCATTGTCGACTTTGTATCTGTTAGAGAATTACAAATTTTACCGTCAACCATGGTAAAAAGCAATTTATGAGTAATTTCTATCACTGCGCCTTCATCAGTTTCATATTTGGTTGTGACTAAGCGGTTTATTTTATCTTGAATATGGTCTTTTTCCTTTTTAGCAACTTCAACAGTTTCGTGAACGAACTGAAACTTGATTGGACGGCAAAATCTTGTTGAAGATGCCCGTGTATTGCTCCACAGTATCGTTTGTGCTTTAGTTGGGCCTTCAGGATCTCCGTCTATAAGCCTCAAGGGTACTAATGAAGACATGAAAATACTTGCATCGTTGTATGACTCGTTTGTAAACTTTTGTTTATATTCTGAGTGACCTGATGAGCCGTCAAACCCCCACTTTGATATTAAGACTAACTGGTTTAAGTTTTGTTGGCTCTTCAAAACTTCATTCTGAACCTGAAGGATACGTGTAACTGTATGGTCGAGCAGTCCTTGTAGCTCAACCTCAGCCCCTGTTTCAGTCACTTCAATATACTTCTTATCAGGGTAGCATTCCTTTTTGGCTTCTTGTATTTTCTTGTATGATGGGAATCGGTCCGTAGCTTTAGATCTTATTACGTCGTATTGACTTCTTGTAAGTTGCGCTTCTACAAACATTGATAAAGCTTCATGCGCGGGAAGAAGTCCTGGTGTTTTTGCTTTCTCTTTCTTATAAGCTTCTTTATAGTGTTTGGCCCGTCTCGGAGAAGTAGTAGTAACTTCTTTTAGCAATGCAGCAGCATCAATTGCTCCAGAAGATCTTAGGCTCATTTGTGCTGCGTAACACAGCTCCTCAGCACTGTGACTCGACCGTAAGTCCTGTAATTTCAAACGCTTTGTCCTATCCGAAGCTTCTTTAAAATCCAATTTTGGTCTTCCCGATGTTAAGTTTCGGCCTACAAAGTTCGAGAAACTTATCGAAGATTTAAGCCAAGTATCATTTTTTGTGACAAACCTTTGCCTTGTTCGGTTCGAAGAAGACCATCTTTTCTTAAAATCGGCAATAAAATAGGATATGTTTGTATTCAGCTCTGAATATTTCCATTCCGGGCATCTAGTACGCTCGATTAGGTATTCTTTCAAAAATGGTACTTGATCGTCGAGTTTCTCATGGCCAGACTCAATCATTTTGTTATATAAGTCCATACGTGATATAAAAATATCAGAACATCCAGATCCTAAAAAAAAAAAAAAAAAACTTAGCTTTTTAAAAATATCACTAATATTTACTATGTTATATTACTACTAAATCTGTAATTTAAACAAATTGGGGCAAATACGGGCAAAAATGTTTGTTATCAATTGAAAGAGTATGGTATCAGGTATAATAATATACCAAAATCATCGCACCTAGTGACAACTAGTGGGACTAAAAAGCTTATGTTTACTCAAAAACAAACAAATACTTCAACATTTTATTAATTCAATGTTAAAACTATTATCTAACTAAGAAATATGTCTAAAATACTTTCTTTAAAGGCGTAACGATATTACTTACCCATTGCCGAGGCTTCCATAATATTTTTTTAATGAATAATCACTTAAACCTGACGTTGAAATACTTAAAAATTTGTCAAATTCGTGCGGTCCGCGAAAGGGGTAGGGGAGACCGGGGACAGTTGGATCACTTTTTACTTTTAGGTGATTATTGCCTAAAGTATTAAACTCTAGATAGATGTATCAATATGATTGAATAGACAATTTATTCAGCTATCTAATTCAATAATCAATTTTAATTAAAGTCAAATACTTCAACGACTGTAGACCAGAAAAGAGACCATGGTAGATTGTATCAATTGTCCCATACCCGGGGACAAATGATACATAATTTCAGCCGATGAAAAAACATACATTTTGTTCCATGAAAGACTATTTTTTAACGGTAATAGATAGATAATTTTATGCTTTTTAACTCAGATATGAAAAGAAATAGAATATTTAGGTGCGAATATCTGAAAAATTAATTATATAAATCATCCTCTAAAATTTTATATATAAGTCCTATAACATTATAATGAAAACAAAGTGACGAATCTTAAAGAAACAATTATAATTCAAGTTTTCTTTTTGTAAATTAAGCAAGCAAATCCAAAATAGTTAATGAAAACTAAAAGTAAGAAATTGTATGAAAATAAGTTTGTATCAACCGTCCCCATGTTTCAACTGTCCCCATCAGTTTTTAACTACTATTTTCCTAATAATAAACATTAAAAGTCACTTTGGTATTTACGAATAAAACTAGTAAAACTGTTCGGGATCATTTTTATTAGATATAATGTACATATACATTTAACATTTCTATTTTAATCGAGATCATAACAAACATTCTTTTTTAGTTCAGTCAACATTATACACCTACATGTATGTATTCTAACAAGAATAAAAAACTAATTCATCAAATATTTTGGTTTAAAACACTCCTCATTTCGGGGCTACCAATAAACTTAATAATTACTTTATAAATCATAGCCATAAAGCCACGTACTGACGATGCGAAGCAAACGCTGTGAAAGGCGCATGGCAAGATACATCTAAAATGTCAACAAATTGTTAAACAAGATTAAACGAAAACTTAAAACTTAGGCGTTAGTAATTTCCTTTTTTTTATCGAGATCAAAATTAACATTCTTAATCTTGGTCAGTCAACGTTACAAACCTACATATAGGTATGTATTGTAACAAGAATATAACTTCACCAAATATGTTGGTTTAAAACACTAATCATTTCGGGGTTAAAAATAAACTTAATAAATACTTTATTCTAAATTATAATCATAAAGCCATGTACAGACGATGCCAGGAAAACGCTGTGACAGGTGCACGGCAAGATACATATAAAATACATAAAAATAACTAACTTTTAAACAAAATTAAACGAAAACCAAACTTAGAACTTAGGCATAAGTAACTTCCTAATTTTAATCGAGATCAAAATTCTAGTTTAGTCAACGTTATAAACCTACATATAGATATTGTAACAAGAATTAAAAAACTAACTTCACCAAATATTTTGGTCTAAAATACTCCTTATTTCGGGGTTAAAAATTAACCTTATAATTACTCTATTCTAAATCATAATCATAAAGCCATGTACAGACGATGCGAGGTAAACGCTGTGAAAGGCGCACGGCAAGATACATCTAAAATATATCTAAAATGTCAACAAATTATTAAAACAAGATTAAACAAAAACCAAACTTAGAACATAGGCATAAGTAACTTACTTATTTTAATCGAGATCAAAATTGACATTATTAATTTAGTTCAGTCAACGTTATATATGTACATACATATAGGTATTGTAACAAGAATAAAACAACTAACTTCACCAAATATTTTGGTTGTACAAGAGTATCACAAATGTACAAGAGTATTACAAATCTTACGTTACCCGGAATTATAATACATATAATTAAGTAAATTAGTCTGAGTCACAGTTTTGGCAAACGTATCCCCCTCCATCTTGAGGCGTACATTCCTCGTGTGCCCATAAATTACATGCAGTGCATTGTATCCAAGTTTCATTTGGCTTACTTGACGAATATGATTCACCACATACCAAACAAAAATATTCTTCTACATCTTTGTCACTTATATTGGCTGAACTTTGTAATTCTCGTTTATTTTTGGTTTCCTGAGATTTTCCTCTTTTTTCAGCTACTGCTAGTTTTTTTTCTTGTCTTTTATGTTTAAATTAATTTTTGCTCTTTTTGCTGCTTTTCTTTTATTACTTTCATCAGTCTCTTTTTGTATTTGATCCTTTTCAGGTGTGTCAGTGTAAATAGCTGATTTCCTTTTTTTTCGGCCTTTGACTGTATCTTTTCGTGGTGGAGCTTTAGGAAATGGTTGGATTGCTTCCAGGTCAAATATGGGTGAGTCTTGTACCAAAGGTAGTTGACGTCTTTTTGTAAAGGACGTGGAAGTGCCAGGTATTTCGTCAGGAAAATGTGGGTATGGCTTTTTGAAAGCTTTAGAAATATTATCGGTCTTTCTGGGACTTAGATTAGGTGTTATTTCTCTTTTCGCAGCTGGATATTTATCCACGTATTCCGAAAATGTGTGCTTTCGAGAAATATCACCAATGGTATCCTTAACACTTAGCGGGTCTATAAGGTCTTCAGTGGCTTCTAAGTTTCTAATAGCCTCCTCTAGCACTAGAGAATCGGCTGATACAAATAATGACTCCATGTTTGCTGATATAAATCCTTCATGATCACTTTTATCACAACGGTCCACGTCCATTGACATAATTGTTTGAAAAACGTCCGCAGTTATGATAGGAGAATTAGAGACAGAGGAATTCATTTGAGGTCGGAAGTCATTAAATATTGTAGTCGTTGACGTCCCGGTGTGAGTGGCTAGTTGGATCTTGTCGTCTGGGGCGGGAGAATTTGCTTTCAGAGGGATATGTGGCACGGTGTGAGTTACACTTCGAAAGTTCCTTAGGGTGGATCTAGCCACCATGGGGAAAGTGGAAGACTGAGCATTTTCAGCAACCTCCGCAACTGGAGTAGGTGAATTCGTCTCAAGGGGTCTGTCCGTGACAAAAGAAGGGTGATAGGCTAGCTCCGTGAATATCTGTCGGTTAAATGGATATATTCCCGTACAGCGGAATCCAGCCTGAATATTTGTCGGTGTTAAAGCCTTAGGATAGGCCTGAGCAACAATTGAAGGAATATCATGGATTGTCATCGTCCTACCAGGGTTGTTGCGCATCCACGCATCACACGCTGAATTAACTGCTTTCTTTAATGGACCATTCACTGTTCTGTCGACTGGCTGGAGCTTGTGTGAACAATGTGGTGGAAATGAGAGGATAACGATTCCGTTGGCCTTGCAGTAGTCTAGTGCTGCAATGGTTATATGTGACGGATGATTATCTAAAGTAAGAAGAACTTTATGGTTGATGGATGCCTGAGAATACTTCTTGAAGTGTTCCAAGAATATTAAAAATTCTTTTTCCTCCATCCACCCTGACTTATTTCCGGCACCTATACAACCAACGGGTCCATCGCGAACAAAATTAGGATTGTAGCGTATTCGCGGAAAGACGAACATGGCGGGAATGGCGTTTCCTAAAGCGTTAGCTGCAACGGTGACTGTCACAAGGGTACCTCGCTCTCCAGATGTAAGTGCCCCAACCTTAAACAAATAACATTCAATCTTATTGATTTAAATTTATTTACTTACCGTAAAAAAGTGTAAACCAACATATTTTTTCTTGTAGATATTATTTGAAATTAAGGGAATTAAAAGGCTTAAATGGCTTAGAATGGTCCTTGGTGGCCCAGCTTCGCAATCCACTAGCGATGATCAGACCCTGGGGAGAGCTCGGTCACGTAAGCCTAATGAACTAGAAGTTCCTACCTTGGATGCTGTTGCACTTCCTGGATACAGTCCCGCTGCTGCCGTCTCCTCGTACTAAGGCTCGTAACGAGGGTTTGTAGGACCCTTACGTCTGTATCTGTACTCACTTAATACGTGTAGATAAAACACACAAATGGACACCCGTTCACTTTGAATTTTCACACAAGTCTACCATAGTGACTTCGAAACTTTTTACTCATTTAACCGCAGGTGCCTGGTCTTTCCCGTTTGCTAATGACTTGTCAAATTAGCATCATACCTTTTCCTACGTTCCTTATTAAATCGTCCGTTTTTAAGATATTTCGCGTTTGGTACCTGCTTTTACAAATTTGGTTGATCCTTTTTATTTAAGTGCCCTTTTATTTGTTCAGGTGTATATTATCTTTTGTTTGAAATTCCCAATTTACAATAATAAATTTATGAGTCCGTTGGTCATTTCTTCACCGGACATTAGGCGATTTTATTTTTGGTTCTTGCCGAAATACGTATTATTGAGATATTAATTATGATATGTGAAAAAGGAGATGGCTATCATATTAACGATAACAACAGATCATAGAGATGCGCTGTACCATATAAATCAAAATTATGTCGTCATGAAGACTAATTAGTCATGACAATCATAAAACTGACAATACTGGATAATGAATCGTCAACGGGGACAGTTGATACACGGGGTCAATTGATACGTATCAATTGTCCCCTTCAATATTGTATCAATCGTCCCCGGCGACACTTTTTTCCAAAAAAACAATTTATTCTGAACTACATAGCACATATCCAGACAAAATAATACACAAAAGAATCTCAAGACCCAAAGGTACATGATAGGTAAGGCAAAAGTGAACATCATTACATCCATCATGAAAAATAAGTTGATTGAAATGTTACGTAAAACTTACATTTGGGGTCGTGAAATTTTGTCGGCTCCCTGTAGGCGTTTGCACAATCCGACGTCGGCGACTAACTAGAGGTTATACGGGGCCCTATAGAGGTATAATCTGTTGGCACTCACACATTGATAGCTATCATAGAAACTGAGAAAACGGCTTTGTTTTAACTGTCCCCTGTATCATTTGTCCCCGGTCTACCCTAAGTTTCGAC
Source organism: Micropterix aruncella (assembly GCA_944548615.1). Lineage (NCBI taxonomy): Eukaryota > Metazoa > Arthropoda > Insecta > Lepidoptera > Micropterigidae > Micropterix > Micropterix aruncella. The sequence continues at coordinate 16,021,232 of OX155970.1, read as the reverse complement.
TGACGTTTCTCGAACGTATTAGTGATGAATCGCGGAAAGAAAACCGGTTATCGAACGGCTAGTTATACCTGCTCTTTATGTGATATAAACCATAACAACAGATAACACTTTGCGCGTGGGACTTTTTGCCAACGATTCAGGGGTTTTGCCCCTTTGTGCGCCGATTGATCTGGCACGAAGGACTGACTAATAATTAATTAGTTCGCCACATATTGTATAATATTAATTGATATTTAATTTTACAAATCATCAACATAAATAAATATGCCATTCAAATTATGCGTTGAATATCTAGTTTGAACGGTCGGCGATTTTGTTTAACATTTCAAATGTGTCGACATAACCGTGGCGAATAGTTGGATATTCCCATTAACCTTTTATTTTTATGATAGTCTTGAGTGATTATCTCGTTAATAAATCAAAGGCGTTGACAGCATCCGCCATATAGGTCATCACCTAATTTCAATATCTATTAGAAACTTGTAATATACCAATCTTATGTAATATTTTAAAACGACTGTTAACAGTTTCCATTTTAATTTCTTTCCCTTCAAACGGTGGCATAGAAAAGATTTGTAAGTATGTATTTATTAAAAAAATGTATCAGAATTATTTAAACACAATCATTCTGCGTAACTTCTAATGAGGCAGTGCTTGCTTGCTCAAAGGAAAACACCAATTTTATGCCAAATCATAAATATTAAGGCCCTAGTATTAACTTTCAGAATTTTCGCTGAACAGTTTTTTGATGAGGTATACATTTTTTTAATGTTTAAAGTAAACATACATCAGAAAATAAACGGGTGTCATCCCAAGACTTGCCCGGCAAGTAGCCAAGGACTGATTTCAACTGAATAATAATGTCATAAATAAAATCGATGAGAGCAGCTGGCGGACGAAACCGGTCGGGTTCCGTTGAAGTTCGTTTCTCGGCTAAGGGCGGGTTGGGCCGAGCGCCAACAGATGGCATTAATTTTAAATTGAAATGTATGGCGAAATTATTAGTGTATAGTCACCAATGAGAAAGTTCTACGGCGTGTCGGCCAAATACGCAAGATTTATCAGTCCATCAAACAACGCAAAGCTGCATAATACATGGGTCACGTGCTTGGGCACGATAAGTACGAAATCCTGCAACTCATTATGATGGGAAAAGTTGCAGGGAAGACCTGGCCGTAGACGGAAATCTTGGCTGCAGAACATTCGAGAATGGACCGGGATTACGAGTGTCGCCAAATTGTTTTTTTCCTGGCGAAGGGCAACAAGAAGTATACAGAGCTGACTGCCAACCTTCACTAGTTGGAGAGGCACCCTAAGCACAAGAAGAAGAAGTGTAGCTTGTATTTGAGATATTCCAACCAGAATTTTACAATGTGATTTGGACACAACAAGGGATCTGAGTACCAAATTTCAAGTCTCTTAAGTCCAATAATTAGACATTGGACCGATAAGAACCACAATCTTTTCATCTCTTGCCATGACCAAATGGCAAGAGATGAAAAGATTAAATGTTTGGGCGTTGGTGAAGAATGGTTGAAGAATGGTTCTATGGTTAAAAGTCCGACTAGCGGACTTACCAGCGGCCACTATCATCGGAAATATAATATTTTCGAGAAAAATAATAAGAAAGTGGAACCAAACGAAATTGTGGAGTCGCGTATCTCGCGCGGTATTGCATCGATTCATGGTCCAAAAGCGAGTAAGTCATTACCGATCTAATGTAACGTAAAATGATAGCGAGGCGACGCTTTCAAAGAGCGGTACGAATTTCACGGGGGATTTCTCCGTTTTGCCCAATCATCAAGTGGTCAACGTCCGGGCGCGCGAACACCGCACTGCGCCGCCGTCTGCACTGCATCTAACACTCGCCATTGGGTATATCTGCCGATGTAATCGACGCGGCCACCGCCCGCTGGACAGGAGAAAGCCATCGCAACCGCATGGAGTTACACAAAAACCGATCGACATTACGACGCAAGAAAATCCGTTTACACTGTGCTCCCTAAATCAGTTAAGTCTATGTGATACACGATAAGCGTTCTAAAATGCTGAACATACTAAACTCATCACTACTGATAATACCTTTGGGGTCGGATAAACTCAAGGTTCAGCTCCTATCCAGTAGCCTCCTGGAAGAGGGTTTACCCCGGTAAGGACTTACCCCGCTCCTAAAACGACCAACTGGCCACCCGATCCTGAGTGAAGATACGTGGTATACGATAAATTCAAACGGAATTACAGCTGAATTTGGATCCGTAACAACACGGGAGGACGGAGACATCCGGCCATAACTGATAATCAGGGTGCGAGATCGACCCGCTGTGTTCTCTTCCCAGTGCCTCGCGGTCAGGCATTGGCCTCTGACGGGCATGTTGGACGTTGGACTGTTTTATCCTTAAGTTATACGTTCACTCCGACTGAAAAAACGATCTAGAGTGACGGGTTGGTCCGTTGTAGGTGACAATTCATTACTGGTAATATCTCTATCCCCAGAGCGTATTCGACGTATTCAGCGGCTTTAAAATGTCTGTGTTAGAATTCGTTTCCATATCCCACCACGACACCAGGTGTTTCCTTTCCTTTATAAATCCTCCATCTTGAATACTTACTATTTCCCACCACAGTTCCTCCTCAGCGTCAACCGGAAGGTCATCGAGGTACCTCACCTCTGGACGTGACGGAAAAGAACTATCAATGTCTTTCGTTCTCGTGGACATTGATCGTTCTTTCCCGTCACAAGTTTTCTTCTTTCTTCATTTAAGATTATGATCTTTCTTGGAGGTTATATTTCTTTCAAAAATCGATTCATGCTTCGATTCGTTCAGGAACAAGCAACAAGATGGCATTATTATCGCATTTTCACATAAATAAATACCCTAATCGTTCTTCCCCGTAGCTTCATATATGTATTTATACAGATAACGAACGAATAGCCCTTTCTACAACATGAAGATGGTTAGCTGTCGAAAACCTTTTTAAAGTCTAGATATATGACGTCAATTGGGCGATGATTATCGAACTCATCCTCGGAAGCGTTGACAATTTCTTGAAATTGGAACTCTACTAATTTTCCTATTTCAATTTGGCAGTGGGCGCGTCCATATAATTTAACAAATGCCAAGGGAAGGCAGATTATTGACTAACACGCATTCAACATCCGTTATTGTCACCAGTTTATTTAAAATATCATTTTCGCAACTGGGTTGGGCTTCCAAATTTATTCGAAGCCGGAATATAAAAAACATCAGATGAGACTTACGAATTTATAGCTCAATTTTATTTCATAATAGGTAATTTAATTGAATGGGCTTGTAGATCCGTAATAGCAGAAGAGACTAGTCGTTATCAACACATTTTGATAAATCGGATTGGTGGAACTGAAGTTGGAAGTTGATAAGTATGATAATATACCAACACTTTGAGAACAAGTAAATATATTAAAATAACATACCAACACTTTGAGAAAATTGTCTTCAATTTCAAACTTCAATAGCTCGCATAACAAGTAAATATATTGAAAATAATAAAAAACACGACTCCCGTTACAGAAAGTGAATTATTGTATTTATAATTATCTTTATTACGGCTTTTTTAATGAAATATGTGTGGTTTATATATGTATCCCTATAGATAGATGTATATTTCCGGAATGTACTCAATCAGACCTTTTATTTGACACCAAACACGGTATATTTACGCTAATCTATTGACATTTGGACATTTAGACAAATTCTTACTTGATATTTGAAAAGTTAACCGCTGGACTGCCAATACCCCCCCTAATCGGTGACAATTTGTGAAATTCGTGACAATTCTCTTGTGACAATTCGTGGGCTGCCAATATCCGTATTAATGCAATTAGATCCAAAAAAAAGTCGCCTTCATTAAATAAGCCACTGTTATACTTTAGTATGAATGGAATAACACCCCCTAAAAATAGAACTTCAAGGGTTGAAAGCACGCCGTTGTGAGTTTGATTCGCATGGCTGGCTCTCTAAAGGTTAAGGTAGTACCTTTGACACTCAGGATGACATAGCCATTCTAACAATACACACTTCTAAATCGGTTCAAGCGTTTAGAAGTTATGGTGAAACAAAGAAAAGGATAACATACATATATGAACCCTGAACACATTACACCCCCATTTTGTTGAGCATTCGTGTAAAAATAGACAAGCGCTGTCAACTTGGCTTCGTATAATAGACGGTTGACAAGAAGTTTGTGTTTGTACTGCTCTGGAATTCGTGGCGGCAGGACTTCGCAAACTGCGCATGCGCAAAGTGAGCCCATGATTTTTCGATTTTCCCGATTCGACACGTACCTATTATACGGGATCATGTCTCAGAGACTAATTGTTCCGTTCCGGGTGAACCAAGAGTTAATTTGAAGGAGAGTGTATGTGACTCAACTCAACCTGGGCTTCAAATATGTATCTCAAAATTCAAAAAGATAACTGTGAATTTGAAAAATAAGGATCCCTTAGTGGCTCCGTATCCGCTCTAAAATTTTCCTATAACCCTTCGTTTGGCCATAAATGCTCCACGGGCCTATCATCTGCATTCTTAAATATACCAGGTACCAAGTGTAATAAGTAGCGAATTCTTAGTCAGGAAAATGTCGCGAGTTCTTCGAATGAGCTCCATTTATGGTAAAAGTGAGTTTTAACTCAATTGATCGGTTTATTTCCCGTTTATCGGGTACCTTTCATTCAGACGCGTTCACCTTCTCCTTGACCGACTCGTCTCGTTTGTCGAGTTCAATCCTTTCAACAGTTCTCGGTAAAGTACCATTACAAATATCTGAAAACTCTCATCATGTCTTATTTTTTTTAAATGTATTTATTTAAAGTAAAGCGCAAGATACACATACCTGCACATTACAAAATATTCGTGTTTGTAACAGTAGCAAAAACAGAAAGCACACTGCAGCATCCTTGATCACTACTACGTCAATGCTGCCTAACTAGGTCTATGCCTGTACTAAAGCAGGCGTACCAGAAAATTGTTTCATTCATTTAAATAATGTAGTGTTTTCATTTCTTTAAATAAATAGTGATGTTATGGAAATATGGAAATATTGGGTCTGCCATGTTATTAACGAGTAAATTCAATGCCTTTGATTATTACATGAAAATTAAGGCAGCTTTGAAAGGTTTGTACTGTCTGACTACTGGTTAACCGTTTGCAGTAAATCTTTACTATATTATTATTATTATCAAAAGCACAAGTCTCTGCCGACTTCAAAAGCGCAAATCTCGCTCTTGTCAAATCCTTGCAATGTTTCATTGCGTAGAATTCAACCATTAAGTTGATATTAGCATTCTTACAGATGATTCTGCTATAAATTACATATGGATAGATAGCCAAAGAACCCAGGTACAAAGTAAACAAACATTTTTACAGCCAGTTTTACGTAGCGAGAAATCCATAGACGAAATTCGGTAAAAGTGCTTAAATGCGCGTTTCCTGTAAATCTTTTAGTAATCTCAGATTCAATGAGTTAAAAAAAACACTAAACTATTTGGAAACCTTTATAAGTTTACTATTTTTTTACTGAAATTGGGCAAAAAACATCTGAAGGGCTACGGGGAATAACGATCAATATCAACTTTATTCAACTTTTCGCAATTCCATTTTTTTATTTTTTTAACATAAAAAGATACATTTTATCAAGGGATAAAAAATCTATTTTGTTTGTAAACTAAATTTTTGAGTTTCTAAAAAAACTGCATATTACTTAAATTACGCCTTAGCAAAAAAAACGAAAACCCTAATATAAATTTATATACTGGTAATAATAAGAATACTTCAATTTATAAAAATAAATACATTTTCTACCTCAGAAAAAAAGCGAAAAAGTGGAAAAGTCATTGGTCTTGATCGGTATTTCCAATCACAGTTCCTCCTCAGCGTCAACCGGAGGGACACCGAGGTACCCCAGATCTCGGCCATGACGGGAAAGAATGATCAAGGTCAACCGTCATAGCGTGGACATTGCTCATTCTTTCCCGTCACACCTTTTCTTTTTCCTTCATGACTATGACCTTTCTTCGGAAAATTTATGCTATGATTCGTTTGGGAACCAGCCACAAGATGGCATTAGTATCACATTTTTACAACAAAACACATTGATCGTCCCCCCCCCCCCCCCCCCTTCCTAACTATTCTATTGTTTACTATTTCTAACACTAAAGCAATCTAAAAGGATTATAATAATATAACACTAGCCAACAATGAAAATGTAACAAAAACAAAATCAGTTGTTCTGTACTAAATCGACCCCGCGATCCCCAATTAGCTGTAGTTTGTTTAAGTGTCCAAAAACTTCCTTGAAGTTTTTGATGATAAGGCAGAAAACTATACGGATCTTGAGGAAAATCTTCTGCAGTGCTACGATAGACTGGGGTGTAACATGACTTTAAAGTTACACTTCTTACATTCACACTTGGACTTCTTCCCTGAAAACTATGCTGTTAGCGACGAACATGACTGACGCTTCCACCAAGAAATTTCGGACATAGAAGAAAGATACCAGGGAAAATGGAGTGAATCAATGTTAGCGGATTATTGCTGTACGCTCATCACGGAATCGCCAGCTACAAAATACAAGCGATTGCGCCAACAGTGACATTCCTGCGAGGGAGAACTACGAGGTAAACACATGCACAGGCTGTAATGATAATTCTGAAATACTTCAATAACTAAAAAACAAGACCTAAACTTGCATTTGTTATCATCATTTACGTGTTTAGCACCCTTGAAAACTTAAAGACGAACTGTTTTGATCAATGTTACAGAATAAAAGTTAAATTTCTTTGGCTAGTGTAATCAATACAATACAATACAATTTACTTCTACTCCAGTAGGTAGGCTTTCCTACACTTGGATGCGTCTTTGCCTCTAAAATTTTAAGTAATGTAATTAATTAAAGAATATTAACTATCATGACATAGTTGTGGCAATATAAATTAATTTTAGTAAATTATAATCGATGTGAAAACCATATAACATATAAACATATAAAATAATCTAATAATCAAAATTGCTGATCAAAAATAGAGCTCAATGTCTGTAGCCATAATTATCAAGGCAATAATATAATGGTCATGAAAATAGATAGGCGTATACTAAAAATATCTAAATTTAAGTTAATTGTCAAATATAGCAATATAGCCGTCGTCGATCAAAATAAAAATTACGCTCTCTGGCAAAGTTGATTATCATGAATTTTCCGATAATTTTACATTAGGATGCTCTTGGAATAATAATTCTGCATTATCCAAACCTCTTAAGTTATATACTGAATTCTTGACTAGGCCATTAAATTTTTTTTTTTTGAATTAGTTCTCTCCAAGACTTCTGATAGTTAAAATGACATTTTAATTGGCAGATCTTGACAGTCGCAGCAATTAAAGCTATGACTGTCAAGTCTCTGGCTAAGGAATTTCTACAATGAGATCTCACTTTTTACGGAGAAAACAACATGTTTTTTCTAATCGATTAGAAGTGAGGCGATTCTTAGATTTCGTTCCGCGTGGCTTCTCTTTACTTCTCGCTAATGATTTTACGATCACTCTGTGTACCGAGAGAATGTTGTATTTTAATTGTGCGCGCACGCATGAGCGTTTAGATGCCCGACTAATAACTTCCTGTACTGACGGACAGCTGGACATCGCACGCGCCAAAATACCATCTACGGCAACCGGAATCACGGCGGTAGCCTCATGCGATAAAACAGTTTCAATATCATTTCTTAGCCGATAGATAGGTAGATTTACAACTAACATAGAAAGTAAGTAAGATAAAACTAAAACGTTTCTGATGGGTTTACTTTATTTTCAATCCAAGTATTTGCCACAAGAAGTGGCGCGCGTCCTTTCAGCCTTACCACGACCTTCGCATTTTTATTTTCAAAAAGCTGGTTATCACTGGTATACATTTATGAGCATTTTTATTACAGTCGCATTGTGGTATCGATATGATTTATAAATAACTCAACAGTAAAAACACATTTAAAAAAAGCTTTTATGCAGCTTTTATGCCAACCCTGGATGCAGCAGCCATGTAATAGTAGAACTTGGAACAGGCTATCATAATTGAATGCGTATACAAAATTTCGTTTCTGTGCTGCTAACCGTTGAGGAGTCCTGGGTGCAACAGCCATGTCATGGTGAAACTTAGAACGGGCTATCATAACTGAATGCGTATACAAAATTGTTCGTCTGTGCTGTTGATCGTGGAAGAGTAGTCTCGTCGGGAACCAACGCTGGGTGTAAAATCAGGTGATGCTTACCATACAAAATGCATTGTCATCGGAACTGAACTAACATGTAAATTTTCAACTTCATATGATAATATTGGAAGAGTTCCCTTAATTCCTCATGGATCCCATCATTAGAACAGGATTTTGATAAATATGGGACCAATCTATATCAAATAAAAAAAGAATTTTCCAAATCGGTTCATAAATGACGGAGTTCTGAGGTAACAAACATAAAAAAAATACAACCGAATTGATAACCTGGTGCTTTTTTTGAAGTCGGTTAAAAAGAGACATTCTATGAGAGATAATTGTATGATATCAACGAATTCTAATTAGGTTATTGACAATTTCCATTTTTAATCTTCATATAGCTTGGCATTTTTACTGTTTCTTTGGCTATTATATATTACGACAATTTTATTTTCTCTCCGATAATCCATTGTATTTTGTGTTTATAGGAACATATAATGTTACATATAATGACAACTCAATTGATAATTCACACGTCAAATGTTTTAAAGTAACTGTATTTTAATGTTACTATGTACAGTTTTTAGTACGTATATATTCGATTTATTGACTATTTCAATTGTTAGGCTTCTGCTTTGATTATTCAACTTTTTAACTGACTATTTTAATTATTGTGTGTTTAGTAGGTAGCCATTAGAATTAATGACTATTTTTTAATTTCTTTTGCAATACGATTCTACGACGAATAACTTTTAGTAGGTTACAAAGTTTCTTAGATACTATATATTTTTTAAAATTATTATATGTATGCTACGTAAAGATTAAAGTAGTAATGACACTTACTACTTAAAACACAAATATTTTGACACATCCAAGAGCGGTTTTTAGTCGCCAATTGGACACGACGTAAATGTATTGTAACGTAATGTAATGTAATAATTTTACTTTAACGGCCTACAAATACGAGGAGCTATGTATTATTGTTACGCGCATTTTTTTCGAGATGAAGACAGATATATACATTCTTAAGCGGCTATTCAAAATAGTGTGTACTAATGTCTAAACAACTATTTTTTAAAAAATGAAAACTTGTGGATCTTTTGGAAACAGTTTGACAAACGCTGGTCCTTAAACCATCAAACGGAGATTAAATCAATTACCAAAATGCACGCCAATTCGGCAAAACCAATAATTAGTAAATGGCCTCACGTGCCGCGGAGGCAAAGAGGTAATAATTTGATCGTCTCTCGGGCGCCGAAATCGTAATGGCCCGGTAAGTGAAACTGGGCGTCCGCAGAAGAAAAACATTACATAAGATGGGTATGTTTTAAGGCAATTATCGCGGACGTGTAATAGATATCATGACGATAATCATCCGCGGCGGAGGAAACACTGTGTTTATTACTACACGTGTGCACCGTATACACACGCGAATATTTGCGATGTGTTGACATGCTGGTTTCTTGTGTTAGACCGACAGTCGGAAGGGGTATTACCGGACACCAAAACAAACCTAACTTGATCGATATGATACGCAAACCCGTAGCAGGATTTTTTTAAATAATTCCACGCATGCAGAACAATAGATTTATAAATTTTATTTTGACACCCTAATGGAAAAACTAGTCGGATCGGATCAGATAATAAACTAAAGGACTTTTTCCTTCATGTGTGTTTTATTGAATACTACAACCAATAGCTGAATAATATGTCATTAACACATCGTCAATTTCCAAAAAAAAACTGGTTTGTAGGAAACATACCTTTTCAGAGACTGTCTCCCTATGTAATTCGCAAGTTAGACAGTCGCACATCTACCCAAGGGCAATAAATATCACGACTGCTTAGCACTGTAGGTAGAGTTCTTTAAGGCTTTCCAAGATATGTAGTTCCAAATTAAAAACACAAGGCAAGCTACTGGGTCAAATTATAATATTCCTATTGTAAAGTCTTCATTTGCCATTATATGTACGGGCTTGAAATTTGTCAGGGAGGTTCACCCTAAATTGGATTGTTTAATATTTTTCTTATGCCCGTTAACATAGAGTATACGATGCTCGGCGGCCGGCCTAATTAATTCAACAAATAATGTATTATTGCGTTCTGCCCTAGACTTATTGACTGTTAGGTCTGAGTCCTTAGCAACCGTCGCATTAGTATATATTAGCTGTATCATATAATTTACTATTCCTACGTACTACATCAAGAATATTATATGTGCCACTGATCAAGAATACCTTGCCTAATGTGTCAAAACCAACAAATTTTCAAAGCCTTTGTTTTTTTAATACTTAGGTCATCTGAAATATGATAAATGAAACTATAATTATTGTAAAGCTTTTTCAACGTATTTTCTAAGGCAATTGATACACGTTTACGTCCTTTCAAACCATTGTAAAAGAAAATGTTAGTACTTGTAAATATTGTTTCAATCCTATCTAGCAATTCGTTCGAGAGTGGTCAGCATCTCTAAACACTTTAGAAAGGTTTCCTATAGCATATGGTGTATCTCAGTGCAGACTGCACTTCGGCCCATTGCTTTTTGTGTTCTATATTAATGACATTTGTATGATGGTAACATGAATACAGCCCTGTTATTCAGTGGCCCTTAATAGTTCCGTGCAGCTTAGGTGGTGTTGACCAAACTCTATGTCATCTGACCTGCCCAACTCACGGATCAACTCCCAGCTGGTAGCGTCCTTATAGAGGGGTTTACTCCGTCAGGGCCGCTGTTCTCTGCCACGGCTGTAATCCTGCAGTCGGAATACCTAGGGTGAAACTGGGCAGTTAACGTACCAGGTTGTGCCAACCACGCTTACGCATTTCTGCGAATAACCAGGGGTTCGGAGATGAAGGTTTCCCATGTCAGCGGAGGGTAGTCAACGACCTGACGTCTTCTATCCTTGAATCGATCTATTGGACGCTCGATCCCGAGTGACCATGGCGGCCAAAGGGCGCGTCGGTCCGCCATATATTCAAACTGAATAACCGCTTACGTCAGGTAGAGACCGCGCAAGCGATCTCGGATCGGTGGCCAGACCGGAGAACGGGGAGATTTGGCCCAATCTGGTAATGAGGGCGCGAGGTCAACTCGCTAGTTTCGCTTTGGACTCTCACGGACAAGTTGGCGTAGTTAGACCTAAGTATTGTCCCTAAGTCTCTACATTCACCTAATGTTGAAAGAACGGTCAATATCGTTATACTTCCAGGGGTGACGGGTTCGCCCATTATAGGTGACACCTCTAAAGTGTTATTCATCGGCAAAAAATGACCGAAAACATTTTAATAGCTGAGTATGGATTGAATGTTTGCTGGCTTTATGTTGGATTAAGGACTGGCTAAACCACAATCAAATTCCACTAAACAGTGCAATACTAAAATGATCAATAACGATAAGTAATACAGCGGATTGTCAGTAATATTCAGTATATTTATCAGAAATTAGTGACACTGTAACTGTCTGGCAGTAGAGTATGTTAAATTGATAAGTATCTTGGTGTTTTATTGGCCCGATGGTCTGGACGTATTGATGCTTCAGAAAATCGAGTCAGAAAACTAATATTTTCAAAGATATTAGAGAAGTTACGGACTTAACTTAAGGAACAATGTCAATCCATTTTAAATCACTTGTATACACGCATTATGTACACGCAATGCGTACTGGCATATATTTGAAAAGCAATGTAACATTGGCCAGAGGGGAAATGCTGTGGCAGCGTCTGTTACAATGTCTGTGAAGTTGGCCCGATCCAAGCAAAACATGAGTTTTCGTCGATCAACCATTAAGTAGACAAAATTCAAGAAAAACTATTAAAGAGAAAAAAGAAATTTCAGCTACTTTTCACATACTACTCTGTCTAAAAAGTACCGGGAATTATTAAATAAAACACACAATTTTCGTTTAATCGTCAATGTTTATTTTATCACCTTCAAAGTAGTCCCCGTTTGAAGCAACACACATTCGCCAGCGTTTTTTCCAATCTTCAAAACACTTTTTGTAGGCGTTTTTCGGTATAGCCTTCGATTCCTTCCACGAATTTTCTTTAATGGACTCTATGGACTCAAAACGGGTACCACGAAGAGACAATTTTAGTTTTGGGAACAAAAAGAAGTCTAACGGGGCCAAATCTGGTGAATACGGTGGTTGATCAATTTGTATTTGTCGCGTATTTGGTCTTAAATTCGGTCACAATTGCTGCTCTATGCGACGGTGCATTATCGTCGTGGAAAATCCGCGAGTTGTTGATCCACAATTCAGGCCGTTTTTGACGGATTTTCTCACGTAAACGCTTCAAAGTGGCCAAATAATATTCCTTATTGACCGTTAGTCCTTCTGGAACGAATTCGTGATGGACTAAACCGCGAATATCAAAGAAAACAATGAGCATCACTTTAATTTTTGAACGACTTTGTCATGGTTTTTTCGGGTTTGGCTCATTTTTTGTCCTCCACTCTGATGCCTGTTGACTTGTTTGCATATCAAATTCATAAACCCATGTCTCATCGCCAGTTATAATGCGTTCTATGAATGTGGGATCAGAATCGACGCGATTCAGCATGTCTAAAGAAGTTTGTTTGCGGTACTGTTGTTGTAGAAAATTCAACTCCTTTGGATCGAGCCGAGAGGCGATGCGTCTCATGCCCAATTTATCTACCAAAATCGAGCGAATGGACTCATGAGACTTCAGGTTCAGGTCACGTGCTATCTCTCTTAAGCTGGAATGGCGATTACGGAGCACAATTTCCTTGACTTTTTCGATATTTTGGTCTTTTGAAGAGGTCGAAGGTCGCCCGGAACGAGGGTTGTCTTCGACGATCTCTCGACCCTCCTTGAATGCGTTGTACCACTCGTAGATCCGTGTTTTGGATAGAACTGATTCACCATAAGCCTTTTCTAACATTTTTAGGGAATTGGCACACGAAAATCCGTTCGCAACACAAAATTTAAGGCAAACTCTTTGTTCAATACTTTGGTTCATTGTGAAAATCGTGACGCACTACTAAGGTGTACAATTCAATTGCTGTTCTAATCAAAATGGCGACAGTTCGCGCGCATTCTAGGCATAGAGTAAATAAAGACAGTTCTACCAACTTCAGTTTTTTTTTGTTTTTGAAATCATTAACAGATTTTTTTAAAATTCTAAATTCCCGGAACTTTTTAGACAGAAGGTAAACACAAGAATAGCGACGGTTTCAGTTTACTCTAAAAGAAAAGAATGTGTACGAAATATGATCTAGCGCATTTGTCTTTAGACTCGATCCGGATTAGTTTCCCTCGGTGGGGACACTATTCGATGGTCTTTTGATGGGGTCCTATTCAAACTTGCACATATAGATATATCATTTGATACATCGTTATTTATTTATTTATTTATTTATTTAATAGTCACTGTCAAAACCTATTTTTATTGCTACATTATATGTATGTATAAACGATAATCAAAGGCGAACCATTAACTGAGTGAGCTCTTCGTACCTATTTTTGTCCAGTGCCGCTTAACTGGGATACACTCGTTCCAGGGTTAGCGTTTCCAGAGGATTTTATATTAACACATGAATTAGGCACAATATCTAAAATAAATCACTTAACGTATAAAAGCAATCTAAATAAAATACTATCTAACACTCAATCCAAATCAAATACATTTAACAAACATATAACATCGTACACTAACCCTTAAAATGCTGAGTGGGGTCCTAAAGGGACCCAAGAAAGTATTTTTCCTTATGGTAAAAGTGAGATAGTTGCTTCAAGAGCCGTCATCGAACTTTATTTTTACACAGGCGACAAGTGCAATCCTGGCGGTTGTCCCTCAAACACTAGAGGGGCAGGGGGTTGTACTTTGCTTATAAGTATTAGCTGCGACCGTATCATGTTTGCAAGTCTTAATTTTGAAGTATGGAGCGTCTATCCCACTTTTACCCTAACTTTGTAAGTATATTTTTGTTTTTTTTTTAATATTTTATGTATTTTCTCTTTTTTCATCGTCAAGTATTGTGGATGATTGGTATATACTAAAAACATTACCGTTATTTTGTTTTTAGCTATAAACATACTGTGGTCTCCAGGATACGCCATACCGTAATTAGTGTGCGCTCATTTCTCGCGCAATAAATCGGCAGATAACGCCGATCGGATCTGTTTTTCATGTTTTTAACTACTCAAAATATGAAACTTCGTATACTACAGGTTTGAAAAAAAACAAGTGTTTTGAAAGTTATAAGAGCCTGTGGAGTTGATGTAAACACAGTTCAGACTCAAGAAGCAGTACAAACAGCATGTGCGACTGGCAAACGGGGAAAATGCAGACTTTGTCCAAGATCTAGCGACAAAAAAGTAAATATTCATTGTAAAGAATGTCGAATGTTCATCTGCAAATATCATAGATATGAAAACAATAGGAGAAACACTGTACGTTACTTGGACCATGACAAATGAAGAGTATATTGCATCGTATAAAATCTTAATCATTTTTTATTTTTTTTGTAAAGAGAATAAAATTTTATTTTCTATTTTAACTATAATTATATCAATAAATACATAGGTATATTAAACAAATTTATTTTTTATTTTCAATTATACATTTTTTAAGTGGGGTCCCTTCAGGACCCCACATCGTTATTAGTGTTGCCAAAAAGTATACAACATTTTAAAGGTTAAAAGTATACAACAACATTGTACATTATGATTACGTCACTATATTCGTCAATTTTTAAACGATCAAGATTATGCGGTTCTGAATTAATGCACAAGGTATAAGATTGTTACATGTCTTCCTATGTAAAGATCCTATACCTGGCTATACCTGACTAACAATACTGTCCTATGTTGGCTCATTGATCCAGACATGTTGGTCCAGTCTCAAATAGAACGTGAAGTGATGTTTATGCTTCTTCGAGGTAAAATATGTACAGATCGTTCTTACATTATTCTATGTGATATGCATGCTTATTTAACTTACACTGAACCGTCAGTTTGTAAGCGAGTTACTGTATTTTTAATTAGGTAATTAAGATATTTCTATTACATTAGATATGATTTTGTTTATTTATATAAATATAATATTATAGATTTCTCAAGATAGTTAAAATAAATTGTCTACCTTGGAACAGTCGGCAGCCTAGTTAGGTTAAGACTTTTGTATATTGAATCTACTCATAATTTGAACTCGCTAACTAAATAATTTGTAATTGCAATTGTAATTGTATAGTGTTAGTAGCTTGGGAGTTATTTATTAGCGCTTTCGCAACTATTGTCGAGGTATAATCTGCCTGTATTTACGAGTCCGAATTTTTCCTCCGGGTTGCTGTGGCATTCGATAAGCCGCTTAATAGTTCTGGACTTTCTGAACATTCATTGGTCGCAAAACTTCTTTGTTAGCCAACAGGCTTGCCTTTGCCTATTTATCAATCCCTGTGTTCAACTTTATTTTAATTTAAATCATTCTATCCGGGTGTAGAAATTACAATTGAATACATGATTGCTGAACACACTACATGTATATCTTTCCAATGATAACACATATATCTCTAGACGCATCTCTAAGTAATATAAGGCATATTCATGTATTAACATGCCCGAATGTATATAATTCAGTTCAGTAAGATACGAAATTACTGTGAGTGCAAAAACAAACCATATCCACGCAACCATATGAGAAAACCTTATAAAAAAATTAAAAGTCATAATTAATGTGAAAAATTTGGTAAGTAATATAAAATTTAATATAATAATACCAAGTCAAAATAAATGGAATAACAGGAAAATTAAAATAATAGTGTGGCCAGGCCACAAGCGTAAAGTCGGTCTGTTCTGTAGACACACATCGTTCAGTGCTTGAGTGCATTCCTCCAACCTTTGTCATTGTCATTTGCTTAAATAAAAGCTAATTAATCGATAAACAAATGCTCTGAATAAAAACTGAAATTTTGGACTTAGGGCGGTCCAACCTCGCAGACTCAGAGGCAGGCAGGGCGTAGTTGCGTAGGTCCAATGCACACCGGTTAGTCATTAAAATTTACACAACTGGATAAATGAAGATGGAATTGAGACATAGAGATAAAGAATTTCCCGATGATATAATCTGCCTTAGCAATAAAAACATGTGTTTAATGCATACTGTAGTCGCTTTTTCATGCCTCAAGATCGTGATCACCACTCGATGAAGACCCGCGAGACAACAGCGGGGAATTTTGCTACAGCAATAATTTTCACGTCATATTATGACCACCCGGGCAGATTTGATAATCCTAGCATGCTAGCGAAGGTTTCTCTTTTTGTTCCCGATAATTATAATCGTGCTCGCACTTGACCATCCGGGGCAGATTTGATAATCCTAGCATGCTAGCAAAGGTTTCTCTTTTTGTTCCCGATAATTATAATCGTGCTCGCACTTATAATGTATTTGCGGAGCGGTCCTCGCGCACCAACCTAAGTCGATGGAGTCTGCTTACGCGATCTTTGAGGCACATACATGCGCTATGTTCGGCAGCGTCAGACCTTGATATTTTTACAGTGAGCCCGCATTTCTACAAGGTGTGGGCATTGTGCTACTTGTTTATTGCAGAATAAGATAAATTGTTTTAATTCTTTATGTATTCTGTAACCTTTTTTATTCTTAATGTATATATTTGTATTTATTGCGTATTTAAAAATGCTGTGTATGTATGCACTTGCAACACTTCTATTTTTTATATTTCTGTTTAGGTATATTGCATATCAACGGATTGGTCTAAACTGTTAAATTGATTTGCTTATGAAAGGAAATAAATACATAAAATAAATCTTGTATTCTCATAAAAACTAAGGGCAAAGTGTACATATTGAGACGTCTATCCGAGAAGATAGTTCACGCTTTTGGGAATATGTTCGTAGTCAGCGAACTGCTGGTGGAATACCCCAGAATGTGGTCTATAATGAGGCTACATATTCGGGTGCTGCAGCCGCTGATGTTTTTGCGAATTACTTCTCATCAGTGTTTCTACCGAACATACCGGCCTTAGACGCTATCGCCGCTGAAGCGACTATTATGTCGAGTGACGCAAATTCTATATGCGTCAACGTCCGCAGTGTCACTAAAGATGATATTCGGTTTGCAATACGCAAGCTGAAATCACTCCGCACTATTGGACCTGATGGAGTTCCTCCTTATGTTATTAAAGCATGTTGTGAGTCTTTTATACAACCCCTGATGCATATATTTAACAGATTGTTGGAATCTGCAGTATAACCCTATAAGTGGAAGATATCTAGAGTAGCTCCAGCACCAAAAAGTGGCGATAAGGTGCAGGTTGATAATTACAGGCCGATTGCAGTGTTATCAGCCTTTCTCGAGCTTTTCGAGACGATTCTCCACCGAGAATTTATACTCCACCGAGAATTTCTCCACCATTTATACCCAACTATGCGGCACACTATCGGATGGCCAACACGGGTTCCGTCCTAATCGTTCCACAACTACCAACCTATCCGTTTTTACAGAATATGTTACTGGTGAGTTGGATAGCACCTCAAGGGGACAAGTGGATGTCGTGTATTTGGATTTCAAGAAGGCCTTTGACAGAGTTGACAACGATGCGTTACTCCGAGAACTGGCTGCTGCTGGATTCTCGAGTAAACTGTTGAAACTTTTCGCAGATTACTTGTGGGGCCGCCAGCAATTCGTTAAATTTGGCAATTTTGAATCCAAACTATACAACACTCAATCGGGGGTTAGCCAAGGATGAAACTTGGGGCCTTTGTTATTCAACTTATTTGTTAATAATCTGAGTAAAGTAGTCACATCTGCACGTTGTCTAATGTTTGCTGATGACGTCAAATTGTTTTTATCAACTGGAAGTGCTGAGGCCTGCGAGCTCTTCCAGCGTGATATTGATGCAGTTTATGCATGGAGCCAAGCTCGTAACCTTCACTTCAATATTAACAAATGTGCAGTGATGACATACACAAGATCGCATGATCATCTGATGTATGATTACTCCATCGCTGGATGTGTGCTTCCCAGAGTTACTGAAGTCAAGGACTTGGGAGTCTTTTTCGACCCCAATTTAAACTTCAAGGAACATATTAGACAACTATCTACAACTTCTTTCAAGCTTATAGGGTTTGTGATACGACAATCCAAGCACTTCAATAATATTCGGGTTATGCGCACGTTGTACAACTCGATTGTTGGAAGTCGCATGGAAACAAATGCAGCTATTTGGAATCCACATGAAGATACTTATACCCTCATGCTGGAAAAGGTACAGAAGTGTTTTTTGAGATTTCTGTACTTCAAGCAGTACGGATATTATCCATTTTTGTATCCGACTGCATTTATCACAGGCATGGTTGGCTATAATTCTCTCTGTCTCAGAAGAGAAATGCTGACCATGTCCTATGTTTTCAATCTAATTCGTGGTAAAACTGATAACCCTAGCTTACCAGCCAAGGTGGATCTATTCATACCAAATAATTATCTCCATGCTCGATCGCACCATCTTTTCGCGGAGCCGTTCTCGCGCACTAACCTTACGAGGTAGAACTTGTTGGCGCGTGCTTTGCGGCGCTTAAGAGCCCCTATCAATTTCGCAATGTGAAAACCGAAAATACACACTTTTTCAGGACGAATTTTACAATAACCATAAGATATATCAGATATTTTTTAATTCACAGTTATACAACACCTATTTATTTAGTATGTCTACGAAATTTTATATTGATAACAACTTCGTATAAATTAGGAAAAAAAATATACAAAAATGGTTTTTTACATAAAGACGAAACACGAGGTTTTTCAATTCGTTTTTCTGCTAACTGGTAGCGAAAAACGTTCTGAAAAAAAATGTGCGTACTAAGCATATAATATATTAGTAAGTCTACGATATATATTTTTTAAATTTATTCAATTAACACTAATAAAAAATGTGTTGTACTATGAATAAACCCAGTAAAATCGTGTGTAAAAACGTCGTCTACGCGTAAGAATATAATAAAAATAATTACAAGATATAAACATTTCAATAATTGAGGCATTTACCCACCCAGTATTTTTATTTTTTTTATTTAATGTCTACATATTTCTCTGTAATAAATTATCGAAATCCATGCTTACGCGCTGTTCATTCGCGTTAGTCCGTGCATTCGCGCCCGAGGGCTACTGGACGGTGGACGTGCGTTGCGTTGATTTCCGGAGCTCGCGATATTCTCGCGTCCTGCGCGCGAATACTCGCGCCCGGCCGAGCGCTTTTCGACAGTGGATATGCGTCGATTAAGCGGTTTTGATACTGCAAGATTTGTTAGGGGCTATCCATAAAATACGTCACGCTAAATTTTTGGCATTTTGACCCACTCCTCACCTTATCAGTATTTTTTATTGTAGATGTCAAAAAAATGTGTTTAATTTTTAGAAAATAGGTCAAAACATTAAACTTTACTATCAGGGCAAGATTAAAGTTAGAAAAAAAGCTGAAAAAACACGAAAGGCGTGTGAATTTCGTAGGCAAATTGTTTTCACCTTCCTAACTATATTTAACTAATTTTTTTTATAGTTTGTTACTTTCTTTAATCTATAAATACGGGTAAAAATGTTGTCCATCGCCAGCGTCGGCGTGGCAACGCTGCAAGCGTCACGGATACCTTTGGATCGTAAACGAAAAAGAGTAGGGTTTTTGACTTAAAATAATTGTTCAAAAAAAATAAATTTCAAAAAATCTATAAATATATAATGTATATTTGCAGAGAATTAAATAACAAAAATAAGACATTGCCTGGATCGTCATCGATGGGTAAAAAAGATGGAGATATAAGGTATTTTTACTTGGTAATAATAACAGTAATTTATAATAATATCGCAAAGGTTCTATTAACATCTTTAAGTTTCAGTGGGAAATTGTATATAACCATACACTGTGGAATATAAATAGCGCACAGAACTTTAAGGGTTATTTCTACCCGTAACATTTTTTTTATTCGACAAAAAAAGTTTTTAAAAAAACAAATAAAATAAAAAAGTATGGCACATGAATAGTTTTGGATTATTTTGAGTCTATATTTATTCGTAAAAAAAAGCAATATTTTCACGATTTGATATGTTTATACTATTTTAGCATTTATTATTTATTAAAATCGTATTTACGTGTATGTGCAGGGTCGGACTGGGCCTAAGGGGCCCGGGTGGGATTATGACTTTAGGGGCTCGCCGCGCGCCTAGGATCAAGTGATACCATCAGGTCAACCAATAAACCAAATGATAATAATAATCAAATAGGCACGAATTTTAGGAAGTTTTTAATTTCAAAGACATACATTTTTATGAAAAAAGTTTAGTTATTTATAACTATCCCATCAAAAACAAAAATAAAAGAGGAGAAGTTTCAGCTAGAGTGCCAATAACTTGTTAAAATAAGACATACATTTTTATATATTTTTATATAGAAAGTTCAATTAACTAATTGATAATGTATTAATTATCCAATCAGCATTTAAGAGGAGAAGTTTCAGCTAAATTGTCAATAACTCTTTCGTAAAAACTGATATCCTCGTCATCCTTGATAAGATCCGATTCAGTATTCAGAATAATCAATGAATCTAGCAGTTCTTGACCTAGTAGGGAACGAATCCTGGTCTTAATGCGCTTCAGTGCTGAAAATCGTCTCTCGCGAGTCACTTGCGTAAATGACATTGTGAGTATTGTACAATAAGCTACGTATAAGTTGGAGTTCGTACTTATGTGCATATTATACTCAGACAAAAGTTTACATGCACATGGTATGCAACTTCGGCAAGCATCGGAACCTCTTCTTCCTCCTCTTCATCTTCTTTCTCAATCTGAGAATCTGAATCCTTTGTGTGATGCTCCCTAAGTGAAATGTGTTCGTCCCAAATAGTTTTAGAAAGTTCTTTAAAACTTTTTGCAAAAGATTCGAGTTCTTTTGAAAGTAATTCTCGATCAACATTGGCAATAGATGCGATTGACTTTAATGCAACATCAGGAATTCCGTTTTTGTCAATTTCGTGGAAGTTTTTCGGATCCAAACAAGCGACATCCTTCATTAAATGCTCATTGCAGTTGAATTTTTCATCTATTTTAACTAAAGTCGTGTTGATGATGACCTTGTATACGATAATAGAGAAAATTTATTTGGGTCCGCAGATAGCAGTCCAATTTTATCTTGACATAACTCATCTTTTTTCTTTTTTCATCATCGGTTTTCTAGATGTTCTCCGTAATGGCAGCGTGGTCTGTATTTCAACATCAACGTTTTCGACTTGAATTAATTCTTGGACCTGGGATTCAAACAAACTTGCAGCACTGAAAATGTCGTCAAAATGATCTAATTGTTTCCACAAATTCTTCTCCAAAGTTTTGATAAATCCCCAAGCTTTAAGGTAGTCTAGTGTAGGAGTTTGCAGGTATAAGCTTACAGGGGTTGATAAATCGAATATTTTCTTGAAGCGCAGGCTCTCAGAATTGTTTCAAATTTAAGAAAGGAATCCATCAATGCTTTGTATGAAATGAAACCTTTGGCTCGAACTCCGTGCTCAAAGATATTGCACTTAGAGTCTTTATCAACGCAACGTATCGAATTTTCTCCATGATGGTTGTCAATGCTTTGTCTTTGGCCCACCATCTCGTTTGTCCGATGTTCTGTAATCGTCTCAACTTGTCTCTACCAGCTGTTATTTCCGCGATTTTGTCCACCCACACGCGCTCGAATGATTCGTGAATAAATACACTTGTAGACTCCAAGATGCCGAATAAATTCTATGCTTCAGTACAACTTAATGTACAACTTCAGTACAACTTGGAAAGCCGAGCCTGTCAAAATGTTACTGTCGAATAAATTGAATGTAGCAATTATTTATTACGCAACTATAATGAAAAGAACTTGAATTTGACGAAAGATACATCGATGCCAATTGGTGAACGAAGACCGCTCAATAGTGATCGACTCAAACGTCTACGGATATCCGTTAAATCGGCAGTTTGATACAGGAAAGCGCAAAATCTTCCCTTGGTAGACAGATAAATAATCTACAAAACGACATTTTAAACAGTCCGAAGCATATATTTGAGAACACACAAATTTTGAAAACTATTTCTGCACAGCTGAATAAAACTAGATCCAAGCAGTGTCCCCACAGTAAACACTTTACTGCGGAAATTAAATTCAAATACCTCCAACTTCGTATATCATGCTCGAAGTCTCCTATACAATTTAAACATCAACAGAGCTGGACAATTCAATGCTTCGTCGCAAAATTTATTGGAGTAAAACGCATTAATTTTGCTTTGAAAGATTCCTACAAACTAAGGTGTTACGTGACAGTAGTGGTGTATAATACGGGAACATTGATATATAAACTACATAAAACAATTTTCGATAAAAGCCCATCTACTAATGTGAAAAAAATTGAACAGCAGAAACTTATGCAGAATACTAGGACGAAGACAACAAAGCAAAAATACGTCTTTTATTCAACGCCGATAGTAGTGACTACGGGGAAGCATGTCAAAAGCCAGACATGTCATCGGATGAGTATGAAATAGCCAAGGAGCTGTTTTTGGAAAATATGAAACAACAAATAAAGGACCGTCACGAAATTGAAAGAGATACGATATTACAAGCAGAAAGCGCTTTATGGCTGGAACTAAGAAGGTGTCTTTTAACAGCATCAAATTTCTCCAACACTTGCAAACGACGTGAAAATATTAGTTCAGCGCCTCTCGTAAAGAAGCGTGCTTGTTTTCATTCAACATGTATTCTGGTTGTATTATATTTTGTTTTATAGTTGCAACAATAACTTATAATACTATATACATACTTTATAAATGCCAACCTCACTATTCGCTAGGTCATAAAAAAATATAACAGATTAATGGCGGTATTTTATATTTCTGATCTTACATTGTAAGGTCCCGGGTTCGATTCCCGACTGGGTCACCATTTTCCGTTAGGATCTAATTAACGGAATTGCATTTTCGATTCTGTCGATGGAATACAATAACAAGACACACACTTACAGACATGTTACACGCACACATACATATAACATCATAGTAGGGTTGGTTGTAAAAGATTGTCATATGACAATAAACCCGCCCATATTTTCACAATAAAGAGTATAAACAAGAAATGATAACCATAATTTGTGACGAAATTTTTATTTTCTGTTATTATTATGTATGTCCAAACAAAAAATATTCAAACTTTTAATGACAAATATATTTTTTTAGTAGGTAACAATTTATCGAGTCACATATAATAACGTTGAGATGTTATACAATATATTTTTTACTAATTTTACATACTACTTGAGTGCTGATAATCGGTCGCGGATCAAGATTGTTTGTTGCCGCTGCGCCCGTATCTCTTCATTTGACTACGATAGTTCGAACGGCGACACCTGCGCTGCTCTGAAAATACCTAAACTAAGCGTGCGGCGAAATTGGTAGGGACTCTTAAATGAAATTCACTCGATGGCACCAGATTTTGATATGTTTACCGCCAACCCTCACTTGTTTAAATTGCAAGCTATTAATTATTTACTCTTACATGATAGCTAGTAGTATTATAAGAGTCATTCTATTTGTATAGTTATGGTAATATCTTTAATAATTATACTTCTCAATGCCTTGGTTTTACTGTTATGTTGATTAGTAATAAGTGAATAAACACAATAAATAAAAAAATAATAATAAATAAAAACAACAGTCCGTCGTCCGGAGCTACTGTATGGTTTCGAATGCTGGACAAGAGAATCGAAGAAGACACATAGTACAGTAACAAAAAGCACATACCAACGAAATGAAAATGCCCAGGTAGGCAGGAAGTGTACTAGGCTGGACAAAATCCGCAATGAACAAATACGAGGTAATTTCAAGGTTGCACCAATCGCAGATGAGATCACCGAAAAACGCCTACGCTGGTATGGGCATGTCAAAAGACAAAGCGATGTAGTACAAATTGCTATGAAACAACCTGAGAGGAAGCCGCTTGCCACTGACTTGGTGGACCAACATCGAAAAAGACCTCAAGAAAGCCCAATCGTCCGAACCGATAACCCAAAGACCGTTTGAGCTCAAGAAGAAAAGTGAGGAGACCAGACCCCAAAATAATGAAAATAGAAGAAGACGAAGAAGAGTATGACCTTATTATCGTAGATCAACAGGATGGCGGTGTCGACTACAACGGGCGAACCCGTCACCCCAGGCTGGCATAACAAATAGATCGTTCTTTCAGCCGTGGGATGAGTGTAGAAGACTTGGGGACAAGACAATCTACTGTGTAGTTCACCAGCAACCCGTTAGAGTCCAACGCCTTACGGCGAGGCACCGAAAAAGGTACCCAGCGGGAAGCCTTACCTCCTAACTACCAGTTTGGCAGGATATCTCCGTCTGGAATTAACCTTCAGGATACCTCCGTCCTCCTGACTGGTTACGGGTCCGAAGTCGCTTGCGCAACCTATACCTGTTGTATTACAGCGGTATTTCGGTTTGAATTTATCGCGGACCTGGGCGTTCTTTGCCCGTAGTGCCAAACGGGGTCGAGTGGCCCAAGGTCATTTCACGTAAAATATAGCTAATATTGATTATTTACGCTATATTACCTACCACTAGATGGCGAAGCGCGCTCAAACGCTTCTCAAACCTTTATTTAACAGTCAACTTCTTCAAATTTTTCTCATAAAAAAAAAAATAAACAAAAAAAAAAATTTTTTTTTCAAAAAATACGTGTGGCACTCGGGGACTGCCGCGGTAAAGCTATTGCATAGCATTTTTAACAACTTATGCAATTATATTTTTTTTTCTGATATCAGATAACTGCGCTCTATCGGAAAACGTTGAAATTATTCCGAATCATTTGCGGCTGCGGAAGCAAATGATTCGGAATAATTTAAACGTCTTCCGATAGAGCGCCGCGCACGATTTTTTTATTCGATAAAGCAAAAAAAACAGATTATTCGAAAAAAATCGTAGATAAAAAGATAGATAATTAAATTATCTTTAAAATGGTGCAGGTTTCATAATAATACGCCAGATAGTATTTGCGTAGTAGTCGTTTTTGTGTTCGGTTAGACCTAATTTCACAAATTAATTACACTATGTAATATAAACAAAATCTAAAATATTCAAAGCTAAGAATATTATGGAAATGTTCTTGTTTAACATATATTTTTTTCGAATAGTAAGCAGTACTCGTTTAGACGTAATTATCAGTTTAAAATCATTAATTTTCGTTAAAAAATTTCTTCATTCGGTCGCCGCGCTGGCCTAGGTCCGCGATAAAAGCTATGCAATAGCTTAAAATAATATATAATTTTTGTTTTTTTTTTTCAAATGTTTTCAACAAAAGTTCTTTTACTACATTGTATTGATTCACCCACTAAAAAAATGCCCGTCCAGTAAAAAGACCCCGTAGGTATCGAAAAAAACGAGCTAAAATGGCTTTATGATCTTTAGATTACAACTTTCAAAGTCAAATTATCCGTGTGTCAGTTTTTAGTCAGTAAGTTGATCAACCCTCTTGAAGAGCTTTGAAAATGTGACGTGATGTTTATCGGGTTTTAGAAATGATATATATACATGATGGATTTACATGATACTCTTATTGTCAAATTTCACAAGAGGCGGGTTTAGCGACCCCTTACCCGCGTTTACGACAATCCTTTACAACCAACCCTAATCTACTATATGTTTATTTATACGCGGAGAAATATCGATGAAAACGAGCAAAAATGACTTATTAATTTTTTAAAGTGACTATCTCTCTGTCAATTTCTAAGTCACTAAATAATGAACCCTCGAAAAGAGTTTTAAAAATGAAACAGGTGATATCGGATTACATGATTTCTACTCTTCACTCGAAATTTCACAATGGGCAGGTTTATTATCATAAGACAATCTCTTACAACCAACTCTATTATGAAGTATTTATACGTTTATGTGCGGGTAAGTCTAGTATTTGCATTAGATCAACATAATCCAAATGCAATCCCGTTAATTTTATCCCAACGGAAAATGGTGTCCCAGCCAGGAATCGAACCCGGAACCTTACAATACGATCAGGCGACCTAACCACTATGCCACCGTGTGTGACATGGTGACGACCTTTAACAAGTATGGTAAGTAAATTGACATCGCGGCTGTCTCTAATGACCGTGCGAGCTGCTCTACGCTATCTTATTTTACCAAATTCTTCATATATGTAATTGGCAAGATCCAAAATTAGTGGGCGTAATGTAGCCGTGTGCGCTCAGCTTAGGTGTCTGCCCACACTTGCCCTGCTCTGGTATTCCGTTAATCGCGCACTTGTCCGAGAGAGTGAAAACGGCCCCAGGCTCACTTACACCACTTTTACTTTTAACCGCAAGCAGTGTTGCCGAGTCGGCGACTTTTGAGGATCGACAGCGACAAAAAATATGCATTTGGCGACTTTATTATCTAGCGATATTTATAGAAACGATTCTGCATAATTTCTAAAACAATTCAGCAAGTTCCCAACCATTCAAACATCCATAAAAACCATTCCAAACCATTAAAAAATCCCAATTCTCGTATTTATCCCAACTTATTATTTTAAAATTAAAAACAGAAACCTGCTGACACCGGTAACACAAATCTCAATAAAATCATAGACTAAAACTAGCATGCGATCATTAAATCCGGTAAACCCGGTTCTGGCACCACATGATGAACCAATCCGGGGCTGAAACCGAAGTACTGTCTTATTTTTCCAATAAATTGGTTAGGTTATTAATATTCATATCATAAGTTTTCTATGCTTTCGAAAGCAATATATTTGTATTACTTTCATTTAAATTCAAAATGTAACATGTTTTGCTGTTTTTTTCTATAACTGAAAAATTTATATCGTTGGACTTGACAGTTTTGTTCTGCGTCTTCTCTATAATTAAACGTTGACGGCTTTTAGCGATTTTTTCTATTATGGAAAATGTTACGTCTAATAACTTTTAGTCGGCAGCCTAATGACATATCTGTTGAAGATCTGGCAACATTGGTCGCACATTCCGAGTCGATCGAGAGACAAATCGCGGACCGCGCAGACTCGAGCAGTTAATATGTTATATCATTGCGTAAAATCGATAACTTATAAAGAAATAAACTCTCCAATTAAAAGCGCATTGGATGAAGAAAACAAAGTCTTGGAAACAAACGTGTTGTTTATATGGTGGGCGGACTGTTCATTATATCACCAAACATTAAACACTTCGCTTTACAAAATCAAAGACTATCACGGCTAAAACTGAACTGTCGGTGCTATTTGACATTTTAATTGAACGAAAACGGATCAGATAGTTTTTCACGACGTTTCGGCCGTTACATTTGGAGTCTTCACGGAAACGATAAGACTGTCGCAGACGCTGGCTGTCGACACTTTTGCGTTCATTGGGCGATGGAGCAGGTAGTTTAACTTGTTACCGCGATGCCGTATAGGAGATTCGACAATTTGGAGTTGTCAGCTACTTACGGGCGAACCCGGCACCCAGCAATCATTCTTTTAACCGTGGGGTGAACGTAGAGTCTTAGGGACAAGACAGTCCGCCGTCTAACTACGCACGTGAGACCAAAGCAGTGGCCTCGAGCCCTCACTGCTAGATTTGGCCGGATTTCTCCGTCCTACCGTCTGGTCACAGGTCCGAAGTCGCTTGCGCGGCCCCTACCTGATATTAGCGGTAATACAGTTCGACTTCATCGCGGAGCGTGTCGTCCTTTACCCGTTTTTCACACGGGATCGAGTGGCCAACTATGATCTTCGAGGAGGCTACCGAATGGGAGTTGAACCGTGAGTCGGACTGACTCAAAATAACGAGCAGAATATAAAGGCCTAACTGCACAGGAACCATTAGCTGCCCAACTGCTGCGCAACTACACGGGAACCATTAGCATATAGAAATTTACTTCGTTAATTTCGACTTAGCGGAAAACCAGTCACTATATTTAGCAACTCCAATCACTATATTTTATTAATTTTAGCGCCAATCGCTATATTGGCATTAATTTCAGCGCCAATCGCTATAATGACATTAATTTCAACGTCAATCGCTGTACTGGCATTAATTTCGGCGCCAATCACTATAATGACATTAATTTCAACGTCAATCGCTGTATTGGCATTAATTTCAGCGCCAATCGCAATAATGACATTAATTTCAACGTCAATCGCTGTATTGGCATTAATTTCAGCGCCAATCGATATAATAACATTAATTTCAACGTCAATAGCTGTACTGGCATTAATTTCAGCGCCAATCGCTATAATGACATTAATTTCAACGTCAATCGCTGTATTGGCATTAATTTCAGCGCCAATTGCTATAATGGCATTAATTTCAACGTCAATCGCTGTATTGGCATTAATTTCAGCGCCAATCGCTATAATGACATTGATTTCAACCTCAATCGCTGTATTGGAATTACTGATCAGTTCGGTTAGACACTGGTGGGGCGAACATAAATGAAAGCATTTAAGCACGGGGAATCAAAATAAAGACAACCTGCATCCGAAATAAAGATGACTTACACTTAATAATTACACAATATCACGTGTCCGAATATAGGGCACGGGTAAAGTGGTTGCCATTACGCCAAAGGAGAAATAGTTCATATACTTGCTCACCTCTATCGTCTACTCTCCCAATCAACACCATTTTATCTCCACGAGCATTTCGAACCATTATGTTCCCACAGTCTCGTACTTCGGTCATCCTCTGACAATTTACTCAAAATTCCCTGTCTTAATAGTGATGTCTACTACTACTCTTTCTCTGTCCTTGGTGCAAGACTGGAACGATCTCCCAGCAAATATACGAAACTTGCCTTCTTTACAATGATTCAAGACTCACATAAAAATTACTACTTTTCTAAGAAGTAACCAGTTCGTCCCCTTCTCTATCATTCCTCTCCTCAGACATTCTTTGTTTTCTATACAGTAATTTGTATTTTATGCGGATAAGGATACAAATCTGTATTTGAACAACGCGCGCATGTACCACTGCACTGTGATTAGGTTAGTTGTAAGATATTGCCATATGGCAAATACGGAAACGGATGAGCGTTAAACACACCAAAATAATATACTTTGCCTATTTCGAGTCAATTCTTCGTTACGGGATTCCCTTCTGGTTACAGTGTACAGTAGTTTTAAGGCAACATATTTTCTCTCTCCAAAAACGAGCCATAAGAATATTGATAAACCTTAACCATAATGATTCATGTCGTGGTCACTTCAAAAATCTCAGTATTCTAACGCTACCATCACTATACATATTTGAATGCATAAAGTCAATATTAAAAAACAAAGGAAAGATGAAGACCCAAAAAGAAATTCACTCGCATTTCACCAGATGTAGGCACAACTTAGCATTACCCCGTCCATCTCTGGAATTAATCAAAAGAGATCCAAATTACGTTGGAATGGCGTGTTACAATGAACTGCCTGAGAATATTAAAATTATATGTAGAAACGGAAAAATTGCCCAATTTAAATCAAAATTAAAAAGCTACCTTATTGCGAGAGAATTATATAATATAAACGAATTATAATTACATGACTGACAATTTC
The DNA here is from genome assembly GCA_944548615.1 of Micropterix aruncella. Taxonomy (NCBI): domain Eukaryota; kingdom Metazoa; phylum Arthropoda; class Insecta; order Lepidoptera; family Micropterigidae; genus Micropterix; species Micropterix aruncella. The sequence continues at coordinate 15,991,430 of OX155970.1, read as the reverse complement.
CATCTCGATTTTATTTATTTAACTTGACATTTGTACCATTTTATTGATTATTGTAATATTACTATTATTTCTAATTGTCTCCCATAATCAATTATATTTCTTATTTATAGGACCATTTAATTTTAATATTATAATTTAATGACTAACTGTAGTTATAAATATCTAATATAACTCAATTGTGTGGTGAGTCTCTAATGAAATATTTAGTATACATTTTTAAAGTTATTTTAACATTAAGCGGCTATATAAAATGTCTAAACAACTATGTAAAAGTTTTTGAAGACAATAAATTCATCAATGTTTTTGAAGACAATAAAAACATTGATGAATGTACACTTTTCCCCTGCGGTATATGACACAATCGTTTCCAAACTCATTGTAAAAAAGTTGTTACTGAATACGCCACGCCACAGCGCATCAAAATTAACCGCTTAGGATAATCCTAAGAAACAATTACTTTTTGTCGAATTGAAAACCCTAATCACGTTTCCAAAGGACGACACATCAACCGTCATAGTCATCAGTCATATCACAAATTGGTCACGCGGGGTATTCCGTATTGTTTGCGTTGGCCGATGCAAATGACGGACATGTCTGGTAATTGTCGAGTACCCGAATACCAGGAAAACCCCACACGTCATCTCCGCAAACATCAACAGACTTACGACAAAATCGCGGACTATACTCGGCGATGATCTCTAAGTATGTAAGTTTATGAAAAACGTGTAAAAAATAGCAACAATAGTTAGGGTCCTCTTTTATGTTGTATGAATGCAGCAGGTCGTTAAATAAATCAAGTCATCGGGATGCCACTCGTATAAAGCGACCTTAAAGTATTATTTTTGTATGTATTCTTATGTCCTTAGTATCTATGTACATTGAGAAAAATATAGGATTGAATGTTACATTACCATTTGGCTATTACGGTTCCATACAGAATAACGATGTTTCAATAGTATATTTGTTGAATTACAACGAATTTTGCTGGAACTTCATTACTCGATTATATGTATCAACATTTTTCCTAAGGTTAATACGGAAGTAACAATATACTGTAATTTCAACATGTTAGAAGCGAGATCCCAAAGTCGCGACGTAATTAAATAACATGATATATTAACAATGCGACACGGTAGTTCCAACACCGTTTCGCGTCATGTTAATTCATACGTATGGACCCCAGACCCCAGTCCAAGTTATATACGTAATTCTTGTTGAAACATGCGTATTTCTGTGTAGTACATCGTTATATTTTCATCAGTGTAGTAAAATACGAATACGTATTTTACTTTTCTAGCCCACCAACCGACGATGGGGGAAAGTATTGTGAACGCGCTAAGTTTTTATCGCGTAAGGACGGAAATTCCAGATTGAAGTATGTCTGCCTGTGTGTGTGTGTGTGTGTGTGTGTGTGTGTGTGTGTGTGAGGGTGTGTGTGTGTGTGTGTGTGTGTGCGCGCGCTCGCGCGCGCGTGTGTATTCCTCCACGATACCGCCCAAACGCTTAATCCAATTGAGCTGTAACTTGGCACACAGGCATCATTTGGTCTTGTCAAGATTTAAAACGGTTATGGTTGAAACCAGTATACCAGTTAGCGAACTAGTTATATTTCAATTACGAAATATTGGACTTAAAAAAATGAAATTTGGTAAACAGTTTATGCTTTGTTGGGCTGAAATCACATTGTGAAATTTTGGTCGGAATATGTTATATACAAACTACACTAATAATATTTAAATCCCGCCGTACAGCCCACTCTTCCTTTTTTTTTTAAAACCGGTTGTTTCACCAAAACTTTCCCAGCAAGTAGCCAAGGATTGATTTCATCTAAATATTAATTTCATAAATACAATCAACGAACACCCTCTCTCGGCCGACGGATGCACCCGGATGGGTTCCCTTGCAACCGCCTCGGGCGGCGCGGTTCGTTTCTCTGCTAAGGGAGGGGTATGGTCAAGCGCCAACTTATGGCGTTATTATTTAATTTAAATGTATGGCTGAATTAAAATATTATTGGTGTAGCTTGTATAAGAGTATTTCTAACCAAAAGATCAAAATTTGATTTCGGCCCAACAAGACCTCTGTGTGTGTGTACCTACTAAATTTCAAGTCTCTAAGTCTAATATTCTTGCAATCACCAAATGATGCCTGCATGACAAATTTCAGCTCAATCGGATCAAGAGTATAGGCGCTATCGTAGAAAAATACACACACAAACAGATAAAAACATAGACCTAATCGTCTCAGGGTCCTAATCGTCTCAGGGGGGCTCAAAATATATTGGTCATCTCGAGAAAAAAAATGCGCGTCCACAATGCTATTTATCTTTGTCGGTTAGTGAATTGGGAAAGTAAAAATACTCTTAGAATCTAAGGAATATCATTTGTATTTTTTGCTGCAAATCAATGATAAAGAATACGATCATCGTTCAATTTGTAGCAGACAAAAACGTTTGGCGAAGACGATGACCCGACGCGACCCCTATGACATATAATGACGCCTAAGGACATTAAAAAACAATAGCTATTTACTATATAAAACAAAGGTTTACAACACTGGTCTATAAATAATATGAGCAGGATACGCTACGGCGTGTGACGTATTCGCAGCTTATTACCGCAACGTATAAAATTACAGCTAATATTTTGATGATTTCGTACTTGAACTTGACCGTGACGAGTCGGCTTCGGTGAGTAATTCGTGTTTACATCTCCGGTTCTTGTGCTCATCAATGAATAATCACCCCACGCGCCAATCGATAGACCACGTTTCAAGTCGTCAGGTGGCAATTTATTATGTCGGATACTTATCCACTTATTTTTACGAATGTTTGTCAGTATTATAGAATTAATGAGGAAATGTTTTAATTAATCAAATTTCGAATATCGTGGAGTCAGCCATACTCCGTAATTGCTGATATGAATGATAAACACTTGTGGGGGTTGATTTTTGAAGCGATGGACATATCTTCTAGGCCAGTGTTTTTCAACCTTTATAGATCGCGACCCAAAAAAAAACTCTTACTCGACTCCCCCCCTCCCCCCGAGATACTACGAAATGTATGAAATCGCCGTCAGCCGCGCGTACTTGGGCCGCGCGGCCAAGTGCGCGCGATCTCGCGCGTTTTCATACATTTAGCTGTATCTCGATGGCAGCCGCGACCATGCCGCAAGTGCGCGCCTGGGCTTAGACTGTAACTTAGTTATCTCGACCTCCCCCCCCCCTTACTCTCTTCCACAGCTGTAAGTATTCAACAAATATTTTTTTTGTAAAAACAATGGCGAAAACCACATTAATTTTAACTGTTTTACACTTTCGAAGCTGCACTTACTTGTTTCCATCTTAGATCAACATAAAGTTTTGTAAAAGAAATAGCAAAAAACATAAACATATGTATGTTGCTTTTCTAAAGCTGTAAGAGTTTGCATATTATCTTGTAATATTTTCGATTTTTATTTTTAGATAGTCTGCGACCCACGGGAGTCTCTTTGCGAACCCCAGGGGGTCGCGACCCACTAGTTGAAAAACCCTGTTCTATAGTATGGGCCAAAGGAACATTCTGATGGGGGTAATAAACCGAGCTGTCAACAAGGATGCGGCTAACGTTGATATTGCTTATCGATGAATTACGCTTGCTCGATGAAACAGTACGTCTGCATTTATTATAGTACCGATTGTTATATTTATTAATATTTTCGGTTTAAGTATTATTTTAGAATTAGAGTAATTAAATAATGACCTAATTATGTGATGTGAGTTATTAAATGAGTACTTAATAGATAACTGAGTATCATAGAATGGCATATCATAGGTCATTTTTAATTTCTAAACAGTCATTATAAAATGTTATCGTGGCATTTTGTAATAATGAGTCCCACATATGTATATTATAAAATGCTGCGCGGATAAAATATCATTACTTGTCTATCAGTTGAGCAATGAAGACCATATTTTCTATCCTGGAGCTATTGAATTTGAAGGGTGCTATTAACATGCAGACTCGGTGCTTTAGTGAACTGAAAAGTGACCCACCCGACCAAAGTTTCGCTGCTCAATCTCAATAATATAATAATCTGATAGATAATCTGCGAAGGTTGGGACACGCATCCCTACAATCAGGTAGTAAAAGGGACGGGGCAGGCCTAATGATTTAATGCCTCACCGGAACGTTCCTTTGGACCGTACCATACACGCTCAGATCGTGAAATTCGGGATCGCAAGTGGATACGAGTACTAGACGTTCGATACGAATCTCGCAAGTACGGTGATAAATTTCATTCACTGTAGACGTGGACGTGAGTCTACGATGAGTGCCAGACGTGAGTCTAAGCTCGTGTTGCTATCATATTACCGTTAGCACTAAAAAAGTAAGTGAAGAGGAAAAACGTTACCAAATATTGGCTCCAAGACGTATTTGAAATATATTTGCATTTGAATATGCCTAATCAGATCCGAGTATACCAAGGAATGGATGACTATGCAAATTACTCTCACATACCTGATGCTTGCTATACAAATATACCTCAATTCATTGCGTCATACTTGACTAAAGAAGATACAACCATGAAAAAGTCAATGTCTATGAGAGAAAAGCCCCCCCCCCCCCCCACCCCTACCCCCCCCCCCAAGGACTTGCCATAGAGTAAAAAAAGACCACGTAATATTTTATTTTGCTGATATATCTTTGCATTTTTATCCGTGTGATTGCTATATACAGTACGTTGAAATCTCTGTATAAACAACACGCAAGAACCTACCTATTAACCGCCCTACCTTCGGGTTATTATTCGAAAAGTAGGTAAATGCTCGCTTTTTTTCATTAGATTTCTTGTTTAAAATATACCAGAAAAAAATATATAGCGGTTTCTATAAGAGGTTTTAATATAGCAGTTTTATATAAATATACATAAATATAGATTTTTTGTATAACTTTTTCTATAGGATAATATACCGGACGTATCACGTACGTTCATATACGTAGTGTGGTTAAATTGGCTTGAAATCAATAGTAGCGGACGCCTACAATGCTGTTATGGATCGGTTTTTGGATAATTTTACTAATACTTCAGGATAAAACTAAACGTATTTGTCAAATAAACTGATTTATTTCTTATTTTAAATTAGGTAGAATATGTAGGGGTCAAAGAAAAATTGTTGACATCCTGTTTTATGAATGTTGCGATAGAGAAAGTGGGGGGAACTTCGTTTTTAAGTTCTGTATTGACACATCTAAAATATCTGCAAATTTTCGGAACATGAAAAATGATCTTAAAAATTGTTGTTATCATAAACATCACCGTTTAAGTTGTTGTTATTTTTTTTACGTAGCCGACGTATTGGAATGTGGTGTTTTTGGGAGACCTCAAGATCACTAACGCAGCCTTCTTCTTGGAAACTTCTATTTAATGTGACGACATCATCTTCGCCCTCGATGAAGACATTTACGAGCTTTTACAAGCTTGTACAAAATATTTTGTAGGCTCTCATATGTACCTACATTATATTTTGTATCATTGGTACATTCATGACAATACTAGCTACTTCAAGAGTAATGTTGTACCAATTTATTGCCTAATGCTCTCATGGCTCCCAGGTAAAATAAATATCTATATTTTTTTTATGGTTAGGATGATACAGTTACACAAATGCTTATATTTAACCCTAAACACAATACTTTCATTTTAATAATACGGTTTTTTTTAAATAGACGTTTGTAGCTAGTGAAAACAGACATAAACAAACTCAAAAAATACTCACTTTTGAGCACTAAAATCGTAAATTATTTTCGCAATTTTTAATGACATGTTCATTCAACGCTATTTGTCGTTTCTCAGTGATACCGACATGAATATAATAGAGAATAAAATTTGTGAAATTTTAAAACTTGCGTGGCAGCATTTAAGGAGGGGGAAGGGGGGGGGGGGGGGTCATGTCTTCTAACTGCCTAATGGTCCCCACTCTCCCTACGTCTTTTTTATAAACATTATCAAGAAAGTGACTTTCTGTGCCAACTCATCTTAACCAATTCAACCGCAGTTCATATATAATAATATGGTCAATATGACACAAGTTGCACTAATCACCCTATCACAATCCCCAGCAGGTAATCCTAGGGATTGGCTAGATTTTATTCAGAAGTTGAATTTCAATAAAGGTAAAATAAAATTTCAAAAAACGCGAAGGTGCTTACGCGTTCATAATTCGGGCTTCGACATCATTACGACCAGAAGACAAATTCCTATGCTGCTTTTAAAAAAACGGAGAAAAATTATACGGTATTTATAAAAATCGACCGGTCCACTAATTACGATAGATATAATTTCCTGACGTCTGCATGGCGATATTACGAAGTTGTCTTACGCGACTGGTTCTTGAAGGAAAAGTGCATTAATCACAGGAATCCATCGAGAGAAGTGGATCGACTGATCACTGTTATAGAGAGTTCTGAGTACTGAAGTGGCGCCAAGCGAATTAATTATGAAATAGAAAAGCGTGACACGGAGACTAGATTGAGCCGATTATGAAAGATTTGTCGCGAGAGGAATTCTTTGGCCACAAAAGGAAGAGTGGGCATTAAATCCCACATAGGTGCTTTCCCACAGACTTCTCTAGGAGAGTTTGTAACCCACATGACAGCACATATCCGCTAAAGCTTCCTGGCTTATAATAATAAGAAATTACGTAGCTTTTCCAGCATTTCGGAATACATAGTATCATTATAAATTTATGTTACTTGACATATTAGATTAAAGTTTTTCATAGTGATGTATTGTAAAGTAGTTGCAACATGTTTGCACTGAATTTTAGTCGTGCTAAAGAGCAGTGTCAATCATCAATGACGTTCCATCTCATTCAATGCGGAATCACAAAATAACGTCGAAATAAAAACAGAAAAACAATATTTTAAAACAAGATGGCAGGAGATTTCTAAAGAAGAGTGCGGCAAGCTACGAGTAGTAAGGAATTTGCCGAAAAGAATTGCTGCTGTAATTAAGGCTAAAGGTAGACAAACAAAATATAACAATATAAAAAAAATACATTTTTGTAAATAATACGTATTTTTCTTTCACTACAATTCAGCTATATACTAAATTAACTATATCTTTAATTGATGCCTAATACTTTGGGCCAACGCTGTAAATCAATACCATCAGTATACGTCAGAAATTGTACCGGCTTATTGAAGATGGTGACGATAGTATTAAAAACAGAGCTACGTACTGTCTTCTCAAGGGTCAAATTAAAGAGCTTGCCTGTCAATGCATCTCCCTGTCGCAGTCCGTTTAAGGTTTATACGTGTTCTGGCATATCTTTCTGCACTCTTACGCGGCATTGGATATTTGCCATTAAAAGCTTTGTAATGTTTTTCAGTTTACTAGGTATATGCAGGTTTTCATGGCACTGTAAGCAAAGCATTATTTTGTTAACCGATAGTCCTAGGCCGTTTTGTCATTGGTCGCTTTAAAATCTATCAATAGCTGGTGAATTGTGATGTTAAACTGATTTTATAGCAAGATCCTCAGATTTTATAGCAATTTTAACGATAATGTAGATTATTGTAGATTCTTTAAAAATAATGAATACTGTAGACACTTTAAAATCAAATTGAAACTATCCATCTTTATAATAGGTAGCTATAAAAAAGTCGTTACTGATGATGCGGGTACCTAGAGGTCTGGTCTCGTTACTCAGAAGAGCACTCTAGGCGGTTTATGATTTTGCTTGAGATCCGTGTGAGTTTGCTAGCTTGAAGGACCACCTGGTGTACCTTAGTACCCAGGAGCGGATATTTAAAGTGGAAAGACAGGATGTCGGTACTTACGGTTTTGTTTGTTCCGTCTGTGCTGCTGGACTGCACTGCTCTGCTTCTCGTTTATCTGTCACTCACTGAGGTTTCACACGAATTGCGATGCGGGCTAATCAACACAAAGGTTTGTGTGATGCGATGCGGCGGTTTGCGACGAGAAAAAAAACGATAATCTCGTCTGTTGTTGCGGAGCGAATATATTCGACGACGCGCCTCGCCAAGTTAACAAATGTACTGTCCTACCCGTCGTTCCGACGGGGCGATCCGTAGCGCTGGGCGGCTCAGATCGGCGCGGGTCGCGACATGTTTAAATGGGTACCGACAATATTGATTGGAGCGGAAGAATTTATAAAAGGGATTGGATTAGACAAGTGATTAGGAGGCGGAAAATTACGCTAATTCTCACACAAACCTCACTGGCGTGAACATTCCCCCGGCCTTGAAAGGACCCCTTTCAAATGAAAGGTATAAATCTTTATGTCATGTGAGAATTAATACCCAATCTATTAACTTGAATGCACCAATCGACCCTGTGTGTGTTCTCAATGAAGCGATGTGATGAATTTATTATAAAGCGGTTATTATGTCAGCTGATCTAAATGGCTAAAGAATATAACTTAACACTAAAAAATGCGGTTGGTAAAATTATAAGTAATTAAACATTTGCGGTTTTATTGATTTGTGCGGGATGCGGTAATTCTAATTAAAAGTTTATTGAGTTGGTAAAGGGCAGATCTTTACCACCGGTCGCTTGTAAACCCCAGACTTGGTCCGGACAAGAACCACTCGAGTTACGGCATCTGTGCCAGGATAAATTTATTCTATTACTCCTAAAGGCCAATGAAGAGGCGGAGAGTTATCCTCCCTCACAAGAACGACCATCCCTTTGACAATGGGATGAGACGGGGTATTCCACTTCTGCCGTACTTGCAAGGTATGTAGATATTCCAGACTCCAACGAGACCAATAATTTTGCACCATATGGTCCAGCATAAATTTGCGTTTGATCGTAGAAAGTGGTTGTTCTGATACAGAGGCAGCTGGTAGCGAGGTTAGTGGTGTTAAGGTTAGGAAATGGGCGGGCGTTAGTGCGAGTGGCTCTGATAGATCACCACTTAATAATGAAAGTGGACGTGAATTTAAGAGGGCTTCTATTTGAGCGAGGACGGTGTATAACTCTTCATATGTTAAAATTTGCGTACCAATTACTCGGTGGAGATGAGTTTTTACAGAACGGACATTTGCCTCCCATATACCACCAAAATGTGGGGCACGTGGTGGATTCAATTTCCATTCAATCTTGGAAGACGTGAGGTGTTTATTTATAACACCATTATATTCGTCCGAAGCGAGAAATGAATACAAAGAGTCTAGGTGGGACTTTGCTCCTATGAAGTTAGTCCCACAGTCCGAGTACATGGTACTACATGGACCTCGCCGAGATAAGAAGCGTTTGAATGCATTTAGAAATGTTTCTGTGCTTAAATCAGAGACAAGTTCGAGATGAAGAGCGCGGGTTACTAGACATACGAAGAGGCATAAATATGCCTTTTGTGTGCGACACCCGCGATAACGATTGAGTACTATTGTGAAAGGACCGGCATAATCAACTCCCGTGTGGCAAAATGGTTTTGCTTGACGTACGCGACATGCTGGCAGATCGGCCATTATCGGAAATACCACTTTAGGGTTCGTTTTGAAACATGTGTTGCACATTTGAATGCGTTTTCTTACAATGTTTCGTGCAGACAGAATCCAAAATTGTTGCCGCAGTAACGACATCAATAAATGGGGACCAGTGTGCATGTACCGACTGTGGTAGTAATCTATAATTAGATTGACTACATGATCGCGCTTAGGTAGTAAAACTGGATGCTTACTTTCCTCACTCAGTTCAGCGTTCGCCAGTCTACCGCCTACTCGAAGTAGACCATCCTTTAATAAAAGGTTGAGCTTGCGTAGAGCGCTTGACGCTGGTTGGTTTCTTTGTATGATGGTCTTAATATCTTCCGAAAAATGTACCGTTTGAACTGCCATTAAAATGCGAGATTCTGCAGCCTCTAAATCAGAAACTGTCATTTTTGCCGATCTTGGTAACTTCTTTGTAAAGCGAAGTACATAGACAACTATATGGAGTAGTCTAGACCACGAAGAAACCCGTTTGGCCAATGTGTACATTAATGGTTCTTCAGCTGATGTTGTGCTTAACACCACTGTTTTTTCTTCAGGAACTGCTACCTGCTTGTCGTGGGTAAATGGTTGGATAGGCCAAACACTTGAATCTGACTGGAGCCATGGAGGCCCATGTAGCCAGAGCGGGTGTTCAATTAGTTGAGAAGGTAATAAGCCCCTGCTCAAACAATCGCTAGGGTTTTCATTACCTGATATATGGTAAAATTTGGATGCGGGGAGGTTATCATGAATTTTTGCGACTCGGTTTGACACAAAGGTGTGCCACCGATGCGGGGATGAATGAATCCAACTTAGAGCGACGGTAGAGTCAGAGAAAGCGAATATATTTTCAAGTCGATAACGCGGATTGTACGTATCGACAACTACCTTTAACAATTTTGAAAGTAAGAGAGCTGCGCATAACTCCAGGCGTGCAAGAGATACAACCTTTAGTGGAGCGATTTTAGACTTTGCACAGACTATAGTGAGCTTGTTTGGCCTCTGATCTGCGTAGGAAACATGTAAATAAACCACGCCTCCATAGGCCTTTTCACTTGCATCTCCAAATCCAATTAAAGTTAGGGTGACGTTTGATGTGACTCCTAAGTGTCGAGGTATTTCCAGGCGTTCTAACTCTGGTAATTCTGCTTGGAATTGTGACCATGCAGAAATGATGTTTTGAGGAGGCATATCGTCCCAGTCCAATTTTAGAAGCCATAAAGTTTTGATTAGCAGCTTTGCGTATAATATAACTGGTGCAACAAAACCCATGACGTCCCAAAGCTTGGCTACGCAAGATAAAATGTTGCGCTTTGTGCATTTAGTTATTTCAGGATTAACGACGAAAGTAAATACATCAGACGAAGGTAGCCAACGAAGACCCAGAATGTTTATAGAATTTTCTTCCTTAAAATCCACTGCTTGAGAAAGGCAGTGTTCCTCGGGGATTCTCTGTAGAAGTTCATGCGAATTGCTGGAAAATTTTACAAGGTCAAATCCCCCGGCCTTGAATAATTTAATCAGCTGAGTTGACAACTCGATTGCGTCTGATGGTGTCATGACACTTGTGACTACATCGTCCATGTATATGTCTCGTGTCACTACTTCCGACGCTAGAGGAAAGCGGCTGCATTCGTCTGAGGCTAGGCGCCGTACAGTGCGAAGTGCCAGAAAGGGGCTGCATTTTAAGCCGAAACATACGCGGGTAAACTCGTAGGTAGTAAGAGGTTCATTTGGATTAAATCTATACAGGATGCGTTGAAATTTTATATGTTCTGGCAGAATACCAACCTGCAAGTACATCTGTCGAAAATCTGCATTAATTGCGATAGGAAATAAGCGGAAATTCAGGAGAATGTTGAACAAATTGAGTTGGAGATTTTCTCCTGCATATAAAATATCATTTAGCGATACTGTGCTGGAAGTTTTGGCGCTAGCGTCCATTACTATCAGCAATTTTGTAGTGGTTTTATCTTCGCGAATAATTGCGTGATGCGGAATATAATAGCCGCAGTTTCCTAGGCCTTCCAGAACATCGGAGAGGTAACTCTTATCTAAGTATTCTCGAATTGCTCCATCGTATGTCTGACGCAACGATGGCGACGAGGCTAATTTTCTTTCGAGGGATAAGAATCGTCGGGTTGCGGTTTGTATAGAGTCCCCGAGTGTATCAACATCGTCCTTAAATGGTAAAGCCACGGTATATCTCCCTGATGTGTCACGTGTTGTTGTGTTTGAGTATATTTCTTCACATTTCCGATCTGCCTGTGATAGAAATTTTAATGTAGGGATTTCTTCTAGCTCCCAGAACTTTGCCATGAGATTCTCCATGGACATATTATTAAATGAACAGAAAGCGTAATTGTTTAATGAACAGCTGGAATTGGATATTGGGGTAGTCCCCATGACAATATATCCCAGTTTTGTTTCAAGTGCGTGTGGTTGACCTACTGAGCCGAGTATCTTTCCCTGCAATAGGATCTCCGTAAAGATCTGAACTCCGAGTATCATATCAATGGGTTCAGGCGTGCCAAAGTTGTCATCAGCCAGCGGCAAATTCTGCAAGTAACTTAATGACGAAACATCAATTACCGCACTAAGCAGCTCGTCCGTAATTCGGTCAACGATCAGCGGTTGAATGGTGAATTTTACGTCATTATTATGACGGGAACTTAAAGTAACACATGTAATCCCGTTTACCGGATGTGTCTTCCCCCCTATCCCTTTCACAAATGCATGATTGCGATTTGGCAGAGGATTTAGACCTAACCGTTTACAGCATGCATGGGTTATAAAGTTATTTTGGCTAGCACTGTCGATTAAAGCCCTGACAGAATATATCTGGTTCTTTGCGGTTATGGTGTTAAGACGAGCAGTGCCCAAAAGAATAACTTGATTTATGTTGGAGGTATGGCACCTTGGCCCAACAGAAGACAATGTGCACAGTGCAACGTCCGTTGGTGAAGCTGAAGTTTCATAATTTTTCGCGGATGGTGTATTTTGGAAATGCAGCAGTGTGTGGTGTTTAAGGTTACACCGACGACACCTACTATCGGATTTACATGCGTGCGTAGCATGTTTTGCACTCAGTCAATTAACACAACATTTATGTTTTTTCACAAAATTAAAACGATTTTCGGGCGTTTCTTTTAAGAAATCGGCGCACTTATAAAGGACGTCGTGGTCATTTTTTGACAGAATGAGCATATGTTTGGATTTTGTTCAATACCAACAAATGCATGGGATGACTGACCTGAACGTTTGTACCCACTATTGTTCGGTTTATTTTGATTGCCTATAGGGCGCAAATTTGACACCCTGTTGATCGTAGTTCGCTGCAGAATTTTTGATTTATCACGTATGAATGTGACAAACTCGTCATATTTAGGAATATCTGTCTTTCTTATAGACATTTCGAATTCCTGTGCGGTTTCCCGGTCGAGTTTTTTCATGCCAATATGAATTAACAGAAACTCGGTTAAATCCGGTATTTTGAGTTGTTTTAATGCAGAAATACAACTTGAAAATTGATCAATAAATGACTATGAATTATTCGAAGTTGATTGGGTTATAGGCTTTAAATCCAGAAGCATATCGCAATATGCTGTTCCAGTACCACGTACATCTTGGTATTTAGTAACCAATGTATTCCAAATTATGGAGTAATTCTCTGCTGCGGGCGTAATGCCGGCAAAGACTGTTTGCGCTTTGTCAGTTAATTTTCCTACTAAGTACTGAATTTTCTGAGAATCTGACAATTCCGAATTTTCGTGGATAGACGAACGGAAAACCTCATAAAATACAGGCCAGTTCTGAAAGTAACCGTTAAATGACGGCAGCTCCAAGCGTGGTAATTTTGAAATATTGTAATTTTGCATGTGTGGTTTTTTTATTTATTATTTCTGTTTTACGTTGAATGATACCGTATAGCTCTTCGAACGCAATGCATGGTTCAAAATTGGGCTCAAACTCTGGATTTAAATCCAATTTTAAAGAATTTATATTTTCTATCAATGTGTCGAATTTATAATGTAGCTCTGGCAACGTCGTTACATCCGCTAAAAACGATTCTTGCGAAATATCATCTGTAATATTTTTCGATTTATCGTATACTCTTTGCAAACGTGAGAAGTAGGATTGACGTTTAGACTCTAATAATTTCAACTGATTTTCTATTTTCGGAGGCATTTTGATTATAATTAAATGAAATAAATTTAATTATTGTTATATTATTTTTCTTTTGTTTATTATTTTACGTAATGTAAGTAATTAATTAACACACAACAGGGTGAACTGGCGAAAATATGCTAATAGATTAATGAAATGCGAAAAAAATATATGCGAAAAAACTATGCGAAAAAAAGGCCAAAGAGACCTAAAATACGATATATTTAAATTTAATTTGAATGATTCACATCCGGGCCAAAGTGACCCCAAACATGGTTTATTAAAATTTACTTTGAATGATTCAAATCCGGCCGAAGTGACCAACTTATGATGATGCGGGTACCTAGAGGTCTGGTCTCGTTACTCAGAAGAGCACTCTAGGCGGTTTATGATTTTGCGTGAGATCCGTGTGAGTTTGCTAGCTTGAAGGACCACCTGGTGTACCTTAGTACCCAGGAGCGGATATTTAAAGTGGAAAGACAGGATGTCGGTACTTACGGTTTTGTTTGTTCCGTCTGTGCTGCTGGACTGCACTGCTCTGCTTCTCGTTTATCTGTCACTCACTGAGGTTTCACACGAATTGCGATGCGGGCTAATCAACACAAAGGTTTGTGTGATGCGATGCGGCGGTTTGCGACGAGAAAAAAAACGATAATCTCGTCTGTTGTTGCGGAGCGAATATATTCGACGACGCGCCTCGCCAAGTTAACAAATGTACTGTCCTACCCGTCGCGGCGTCGTTCCGACGGGGCGATCCGTAGCGCTGGGCGGCTCAGATCGGCGCGGGTCGCGACATGTTTAAATGGGTACCGACAATATTGATTGGAGCGGAAGAATTTATAAAAGGGATTGGATTAGACAAGTGATTAGGAGGCGGAAAATTACGCTAATTCTCACACAACCCTCACTGGCGTGAACAGTTACTAAACAATAGCTTGTAATAGCTGTCGTGTTATGTATTTACTGAATCGGACATAAATAAAACTTTTATTAGAGATATCAACAAAAAAAGCATATTAGACTCACAGAATTCGATGTACATAATTAGTGTGTTATTGGCACCGGATTTGATAAGTTTTTTTCATTGTTTAAAATTACGTAAAATAAACAATTTTAGTGGTAATTAAATCGATGACATCGAAAAAGTTGCCGAGCTACATCCTGAAAATTACCATACCACAAATACGAAGTAAACATTGGAGCCACGTCGTGATAATCATGTTATTCTATAAGCATCGAGAATTTGAAAATATTCAATAAATAAGCCGTATAAACACAATAAACCATTCGCTGGGCAGTATCCCATTCGGTAGGAAATTTTACGAACATTTTTTTCTTAAAAAAATCTAATCTTAATGTCCTATCGATTACTTCGAAAGGAGACAATATGGCAAGATATGGCAAGGGGACAATGTCGAAGAGACAAGTAGGAAAAGAAGACAATGTGGCGTATTCTCGATACGAAGCGACAAACGCGAAAAAGCAGCATTCCTGCGAAGTGACGTCATTTTGACGGCATGCCTGCGTACAGTCGAAATTCGCAGGAAATGACATCAAAAACAAAAGCACTGGCACTGGGATAAGGCCCAATACGTCGACACAAAAATAGCAATTTTAGGGCGGTATGGGCCAGTTTCATAAAAAGCATACCGCTTCATAAAAAGTAAGCCACATCCAGTATTTTACAGAAATCAGCTATAGATTTTTAAAACCGAGACATTTTGAATAAGAGCATTAAAAAACCCTCTTACGATGGCTAATATATTGCATATATTGCGGAAGAAAGCGCACTACACGCTATAAAAAAGTTAAGTTCTTAGCTGGCGAAATCGCTGCAATAACTGCGTATCATACCTGTTTCCATGCTCAAAATGACGTATGGTATACAGATATGGGGGAATGCCACAGACAGTTCTAAGGTTTTCAGTTTGCAGAAAAGTGCACTGAGAGTAATTGCAGGAGTATCTCGCGATACACACTGCGAACCATACTTGGTTAAGTACAAAATATTGACTTTTACATCCGAATATGTTTTAAAATGTCTACTATATGCTAAATCTAATATAAACGAGCAAAGGGTTAACAGGAATATGCACTCCCATGACGCTGACGTGATGATGTTGTCCTGCCTAAAGTACGCTTTACATAGGTTAGCTCTAAAACATTGCCTGCAGGCAATAAGCTCGCCTTTTCTTAAGAATAAAGAGTTTTATTATTATTATTACGCAAACACAAAAGTCCTTTGAATACTTGAGCTTCAAGCTCTAACCAGCTAACACTCTTCACAAGAAAGATGGAAACAAAGGCGTTTGAAAGGTTTATTAAACAAAAGCTGCAATCCACGCATGCTTTCTATAAGTTGGGCGATTTTTTTGAGCATGCCAATTCTTTTAAATGGGATCAACAGTAATGGGCCCGATTGCGTTTCTTTGTGAACTAAAACTAAAATTAGTCCAAGCGAACGAGACAGAGCGATACGTTAGAGCGGGATATGAAACGAACGATCGTCGATAAATACTACCTGTCGAACTTATACGCGTCCGAATAAATTCGAGTATATTTCGTGCGGTGTAAGATTTGACCTTGGCGGGCAGTTTTAATGCGAAAAAGTGACAACCGGTCATCTCACACTCCGCTTTAGCGTATTGCCCCGTCTCGTTCACACGGACTAATTTCCGATTTTAGTTCACGAAGAACCGCAATCGAGCCCAATATGTAACTTTCTGCCACTTCATTTTCGTTTCATTGCTTAATTTTATAAAAAACAAAAAACATCATTTGTCAAAATCAACAACAAAAATGATATTGTGAATTTAATATTTTATACGTATGTATATTACAATGTTCAACTTTACATAACTGACCATATTACATACGTTGTTTTTTTTTTCAATTTTGTTTTGATACTTTCTATTGTGTGATTATTTTTGTATAGAGTGCCTAAGTTGACTATTAATATTTTTTTATCTGCCGTGTAAAGCCGACTTTAGTCAACACTACTGTCAAATGGATATTTCTGCTTGATTAGTTTTATATCTATAATATATCAATATATTACTAGAAACTGACGAATTCTAATATGCGATAACTAACTTTAATTGATTATTCATGCTTTTATTGTATATTCTGAATGAATAAATTATACACTGAATACTGCAATAATAGGCTAATAAGATTCCCAAACCAGCTTGTTTATTCCTCCAAATTAAACGCTTAGATCGCGCTGCAATAATTATGTATATAAACACCTAATTTTATTTAAATGAGTCGGGAGAACAAAAGATAATTGCTCGTATCCCTTTTTGGGCACTTGCGGCTATATTTCAAATGGCGCCAAACAAGTTATCCTTCAAACGTCTGAAACAAGCTGCACTATGCGTATTAATATAATAATTTACGCCCACATGATTATTTAAAATAATCACGCGAAACGAAACGAGACATATCCATTATTCACCTGTCCAACGAGAAGATCCTGCTTATGGGTTACTGAACTGTGTGACCGGGTCATTAGATTCATCGCCATGATGTCACTTCTCGTCCTCAGTTCGAGAAAAACTTGAAGAATTGGTCAAGCATTTAACAGAGACATAAATCTATCTCGGACGTCAACGAAACCAGCCGATCTTGGACATAACACTAGCACAGTATACCAGACAGTAGCTTCTCTTAGAACAAAATTGAAATCGAAGCGAATAAGTCACGAGTCGCAAGGGCTTGGATATGGACGCCAGATGTCCGCTACTCGCCTCACGCGGATATGCAAACGTTCAAAAAATGTTGCCAGCCTATACTTGCGCGTAACGCTAACCAAAGGCGTTCGTCGAGACGTACCCCTCTGCCCACATTCCTCGCACCCTCTTCCCGCATCGCCCTGTACATTGAGAGTAAACCTACTGTTTGGTATACTGTGGTACTAGAGTGTTTTTCGCCGCCACACGCTCATCCTTACGATTTCATGTATAATTATATTACTCGAATGTCTATGTATACCAATTTTCATGGCGATTGGTTGAGCGGTATAGAAGTTGATGTGCTGCAGCGCCATCTGGTGGCGAGTTACAATAAATTTAATCGCGAAAATACTGTGCGTGTTCAAATGTCTATGTATACCAATTTTCATGGCGATCGGTTGAGCGGTATAGAAGTTGATGTGCCGCAGCACCATCTAGTTGTATGTTAAGTTACAACAAAGCGGATATCATAACATCCTTCTCCATGAAAAAAAATACATATATGTGACTATTTTCATGTTGATCGGACAACGGATTCGGAGTCTATTAAGCTTTGACATATAGGCCAACATTCATTTTTATAATATGTATACGGGTTGAGTTTTAATTAACCGGATTTTTTTTTATCAAAGGTTGTTCAGTTGCTCGTACTGATTGACCCCCTTGAAGGATGCCAGTTAATAAAATCACACCCCGTATATAGATATCAAAATATGTTATTTTAGAATATATACTGGAATAATGATCGGACGATACTGATTATAGGGCATCATACTGAATCTTCAGAAAAATGACCTTGGTAGGTATATTTATTTATCAAAATTAATAATGTAGAACTCGGAAGGTATGTCGGTTTTAGCATTTAGAAATATGGCGGCCCTAATGTGATGACCACCTACTGTAAAATAACAGCAGTCCATATGCGACATTCTAGTCGCTGTAGCTGCCTGTGACAAAGATTATCTACCTATTTCCTCAATTAAACGGTTAAAATCTGTCATAACTTGTTGAATAATTTCGAACTAACTATCCACATGCGCCGCAAGGCAGTTGCCGTTGCGTCGATGGCAAATCTACGTTGCTAGCTAGACCACTTGTTCGTTCGGTGATAGATTATTATTCAAATATGTTCGGCGTCTTCCTTGTTTGAACGAGCGCTGCAACGGATATGCAGCCAACGCACGGTGGGCTGAGTCGACCCACATATTTAAAAGTCAGATAAAATAAAATGATCGGTTGTGTTACCCCAAGGCTTTCCCGGCAAGTATCACGCAGCATGACCTGACTCATTTGCAGCGCTTGCAGGCTCATCTTGTGGTCTTTCGATGTTGAAAAAAGAAACGGTTGTTTCACCCCAAGACTTTTCTGGCAAGTAGCCAAGGACTAATTTCATCTGAATATTTAATCCATAAATAAAATCGATGAGCGCCCTCTCTCGACCGGCGGACAACCCCGGTTTGGTTCCGTTGCAACCGCCTTGGGCGGCTCTGTTCGTTTCTCAGCTAAGGGTGGGGTCGAGCCAAGCGTCAAAAAAGGGCATTGAAATTCATAACGGAATTTAAATATTAGTAGTGTAGCTTGTATATGAGATATAAACCAAAATTTCACATGTGATTTCAGCTCAACAAGACATCTATGTAACGAATTTCAAATCTTTAAGTCCAATATTTCGAGGATGAGATATGACTAGCTCGCTCCCTGGTGGACCGATTTCACCACACCTTTACATCTCTTGCCATGACCAAATGATTCCCGCATGCCAAATTTCAGCTCAACCGGATTAGGCGCTTGGGCGCTATCGTAGATTATTTCACACACAGACTTCCATCTGGAAATTGTTTTAATCGTCTCAGGGGGTCAAAATGGATATGACCGTCTTTGTCTCGAAAAAAACAGTTTTGCGCTTTCACAATACTTTCCCTCCTGGTCGGTTGGTTGGCCGGTAAAGTAAACTGGATGAGTCAAGAGATTTAGATACCTTTACTGGAGTGATCGTTCAATCTCGATATGTAGAAAGGATAATAAGGCACACCTGAAACAAAGAAAGAATATCATTAAAACAATGGAACATACCAACAAAATTACGTCTATACTGCTGTGTCAAATAAATACCAGTCTGTAACACTGCTCTGTCAATAAAACAAAATATATTGGGTCAATCATTCAAATTTAAAGGTGTAAACCTATCGAGAAACTCAATGCTAGCCAAAAGCTGTAGGCGTTTGTTTACGACAGTACCTAACCTAACCACACGGCCCGGTGGCGTAGTGGCTAGGTCGCCTGATCTTACATTGTAAGGTCCCGGGTTCGATTCCCGGCTGGGTCACCGTTTTCCGTTGGGATCAAATTAACGAAATTGCATTTTCAACTCTGTCGATGAAATTCAATAACAAGACACACACTTACACACATGTTACATACACACATATGTACATATAAACATTTCATAGTAGGGTTGGTTCTAAGAGATTGTCATATGCCATTAAACCCGCCCATTGTGAAATTTCACAATAAAGAGTAGAAACAAACAAAAACATTTTGGGCACCCCAACGGCAACTGACCTTATTCATAATTTTTCACGGAAGATTCGCAATACTCTTTCTGTTGAGATGATGTTTATGATCTCAACCATGCATTTCTTAGTCAATGCGACGTGTTTGGAAATGTAATCCTCAATCCACAATCGATTGTGCATTCTGACTAACAGTCGGAGGAGTATGGAAACAGTACTGTCTCCTATAGAGCGGGGGTAGTTGTTGACCTTACAGCGATTGCCTTGAAACGACCATCGGCTACCCGATTCCGGCGGAACAGCCGGGCAAAGGATGCCGTGGTCCGCGATAGATTCGGTTGACAGCGTTTCACCGCTACGTAAGGGAGAGGACCGCGCAAGCGACCTCGAACTCGTAACCAGTCGAGAGACTGGGGTAATCTGGTCGCAACTGGAAGTAAGGGCGTGAGTGTAAGCTCGCTCGGTAGCATACCTGGTTACCTCACGGATAAGGCGTTGGCCTCTTACGGGCATGTGGCGGAGCTTGACGGTGGACTGTTTCGTCTTAAGTCTTCTGCGTTCACTTCACAGGAGATAGAACGATCAATCGTTGAAACTTCCTGAGGTGACGGGTTCGCCCGTTGTAGTTGACAGCTCTAGTAGTCTCCATTCTTTTCTCACACACCTCGTACTATTTCAATATATTCATGAATATTATTATTATTATTAAATTACAATTACATGTCTACGCCGTCATTAATCATTGCTATCTTGATTTGGGTGTTACACCTTTAATCTGGCATCAGTTCAGTCCGTGAAGTTGGTCAAACTGATGGGAAACTGATCGTTTATCGCGTTGACTGATGGACTGAACTGATGGATTTTCAAACATTTTATTAATTTCTATCAGTCCATCAGTCAGTTCATCGTCAAGGTCGTGGACTGAACATGCTAGATTGAGCGTGTAACAGAGCGATGTATGACGTATTAAATGCGTCAAAATCGACAAGCTGCGTATTACAGCTTTTACTCTAGAAATATAACAGATTTGTACCTCTTTGGTGATAACCTGCGGAAGGTGGAATAAACTCCCTTTGGCGAGTGAGTCTTGATGGTACACGGAAATATACCGTTCAAAACAGATCAGAACAATCGATGCAACATGTCAACAATTTATGGAAAAATACCATATCTGCGCATTTTATTCTTGATTGTAATGATTGCAGCCCATGACAAGTAGCTGCTTCGTTGTAATTGGGAAAGGATAAAAAGGAACGATAAATGAAATGTTTCAAGAATAAATTTTGAATAAGTTCAATTATATTTACGTGAACATTCTAGCTAAGAGACCATATTTAAGAAGCATATTCGAGGTAACTGCGGAGGAATGCGTAGTACAAACCTAACATATGTACTATATCCTTTTTTCGTGATGTTATAATTCGGGAGTTAAATAATAATGTACTATCTAATACAACTCCTAGATCCCGTTTTTGCATTTTTCTTGGTTATCAGAAAACTCTTAACAGCATAAATAAAAATAAAAATATTGATTTTTCGCATAGAACCATGGATAGCACATTTCGCAGTATTCAGGAATCGTATCTAGGAAGTTTACTCGATAAAACTCTGTGCGGCGTTTACTTGCTAAATCGCTTACATAATGACGAGCGACAGATGCGGACCGCCCGGGAAGTAATCGCACTCGCATGTGGGCGCATAGACATGTTCTTATCCACTGTGTCGTGATAGCAACCAGAGTCCATGTCTTTTATTTATATATTGTATACATACATCTTAAGTATTACACTACTTACAAAGATATTTCAACTATTGTTCTTAAGGTTAATACTTACTTAGAAAAAAAACAAATTCAATATCATTTTTTTAAATTTTTTGGTAATTCTATTTTCAAAACTTACTAGCTTAAAATATTACATTTTAGCAATTTACTGAAAAAAACTATATTAAAGTTTAAAACAACAAATTTTACTTAAATTACACACCTTAGAAAAAAATCGAAAACTATAATATAAGAATAATATATTAATAAGAATATTTGAATTAAAAAAATACATTTTACTTAGTATATACCTCAGAAAAAAAGTGGATAGGTCTTTGGCCTTGATCAGTATTTCCCATCACAATTCTTCCTCAGCGTGACCCGAAGGGTCATCGAGGTACCCCACCTCTGGACCTGACGGGAAAGACTGATATCAAGGTCCACCATCACCCACCCAAATCACCGGTCCACATCACCATTGGTGGACAGATTTCAACCACAATCTTTTTAACTCTTGCCTTGATTAAGCGTTTAGGCGCGATCGTGGAGGAATACACACACTCACAGGCATACTTCCGTCTGGAAATGGTCCTACTCGCCTCAGGAGAGGGGGAGGTGGGGGGAAGGGGGGGGGGGGGGGTTTAACATTGATATTTTTGTTTTCATATCGATTTTTTAGCGCGTTCACAATACTTTCCTCTACCGGGAATGAATATGCAATATTACTACGTTGATACGAAAGTATGAAAGATTTCCTATGGGACTTTGAATACTGTGATTAATGTTATTAACGGATTGTTAATAGAACCGTAACCCTATTCAACCATAACATTGCCCAACTTTACGCTTTGACCTGTTTTTTTTTCTCGCCCGCCTGGCATTGTTCATCACCGAACCAAATACTAATCGTGGTCAACGTTATGAGGTCAGCAGTTTTTTGCCGAAATAAATCAAGCATGTCTGCTCTTGTCCTAGACAATGCAAAGTAGCGCATGGACCAGCACGGATCGCCTTTGCCGAGACCAAGGGTTAAAACGATTAAACGGTCATTGAGGTAAGTCATATAGGTGTATGGTTGCGACTTAAAAAATATTTACGCGCAGGTATATCAGCGTCGCTTTGTTTCTAAAAGATGCGGAGTAATCGCATCATCACTAATGCGGCAACTAAGAATATAAAGGAGTAGGCCACAGTTCAGGCTTTATTCTTGTGCTAGAATTTAAAGAAGTAGAAGCGGATGTGTGTACGACCCGTGATTGTACGAGTATATGAAGACTGAGCGGAGGCTGCAAAGAATGCAAAATGCTAGTGCGAGATGTTGTTGTTATATTACTCCAAATCAGATATAAGTCGCAACTGACCGTATTAGTTATTAATTCATTCATTTATTTAGGTACGGTAAGAGCATGTTCTTATAACTAGATAGCTCAAAAAACATTAATTAAAATAACACGTGCGGTACCCTACCCACCAAACTTGAATTTGCCCGTTCAATGACACGAAAATACGCCAGATTTCGGGGGGTTAAATCCCAACTACCCCTCCCCTCCTGGATACGTGCCTGACACTAAGTCTATAAGTCGCGGATTCTCCATGATTCCTCAACTTTTAAAAATTTCTCAACTTTCTCAGTTTATTTTTTGACGCGTCACCTGGCATTGTATTTTTAATAACTGTTTAACCACTAAATGACAAGGGCCGATTATACTCGGGCGGCTATTATGTGCGAAAATTCCCACACCCGAGATAACCCGGGCAAGCTTTACTTGCAGAAAAGATCACTCCCGAATGTTTCGGGCGAAAATCATTACGATTTATGGTATGTGGAAGCGAGACAAAAGACAGCTACGACGATTCAAACAAGGTAGGTACCACTCCCCTACGATCTCTCAATCTCTGCGAATTAGGGGACATCACGCGATGTTAGTACTGCCAAGTGTTTTGAGCAGTGAGGTTGTGTGTTTTGAACGCTCGTTTTCGAATTTACCACACTTAAGAACAATTTTGATGTTATTTTTTAACATTTTTATTTTTGAATTCTTTATTTTTTGCATTAATAAGGCATAATTATTAATTATGAAGAATACATTTTTTTTAAGAATTTCCTGTATTTCAAAACTACACTATCCACCATAATATCAACTTTCAATCCCATTTTGGGCCTGAAATTGCTTTTATGAAGGATATATTATTATATGTTCAGTAAATAAAATTCATTCATAAAATAAAATGTGTTTTTATTTCCATTTTTTATTTATTTATTGTTTACTGAAGGGGTTAAACGAAAACCGTCGCAGAATACCTTAAACGATAAAAGTGCGTAAGTTATGCGAGTAAAATTATATATTCCTAAAAATGCTCGAGTTTGTCAGTAGCACATGGAGGGGAAGGACTAGGATATTTAGTTTGAACTCTGTAATGTGAACTATCATGATTTCCCTGTCATTTAGTTTACTGATATACGCACTATGCTATGGTCAGCTGTCCAACATGGAGTACCCGGTGTACGTACATGATAATATGCTATGTTTTATGGATCTTCTCTGCAGATTATATATTTTAACCTACAGTTCCAGACACCTTTATTTCTTTTTTTTTAATATTTCCAGTACACGTATTAATAATGACTTACTATGAAAAAAAAAATGCAAAAAAAAATGCACTGGAAAATCTGTTTTTTTATATTTTGGTGTTGTGATTTTAAATGCAGTTTTCAGAATTATTTTTTTCTTACGTACTAAGCATGTATAGTACAAATGTGCCAAGGAGGTTAAATAAAGAGTTGATAACTTAGTAATATTGGGTTATCATGTAATTAACCATATTTAAGAAGATTCCAAAGTTTAAAACTCATAATTGAGGTGAGTTGTCATAAATATTCAACTTAAATCTCAGATCTTTCTAATAGTAAATACTTTATTTTTATTGAAGATATTAGGTAGGCCCAGCGCCCATGCATTTTTCCCATTGGCCTTTACGGTAATGGTGTAGGAGACAACCATATCCTTGTTCCGAGTAGCAATCCGCAAGATTCAAACAGCCAAAACGAGAGGGCGCCCAAAGATGAAGATGATGGTAACGCGATTCGTCCGTATTAACATTCCATAGGGTCTTAAATTAACGTCTTTATTGTGGAAGATTTCTGCGCCAAAGCCGTAAAGGAATGCGGAGGTGACAGCGACTCGAAACAACGAAGGACCTTCGAAGGTCGACGAGTTCTGTTTTGTTTTTCTATCTCTTATAAAGCCGTCTGTTGCGATAAATTCATGAACCGAATGACCGATGAGTAAACCGGGTCTCAAGAAATTCTTCAGCCCGAATAAGATAAAAATCTTCCATGTAGTTCTCGATATGTACTCGTAGGTATATAAGGAGATATGGAGGAATAAAATAAAATTGAAAACTTACAAGTAAAAACTCGGTTTTAAGCCTGCTATCGACCTGCGAGCGCGGCGCGATGTGAGCGGCTCGAAGTGAGCGACTCGATGGAAGTGCATCAGTGAGCGGCTCACAGTGAGCCTACGAGCCGCTGCGAGCCCCGCGAGGCTCAAAAGACTTTGTTGCAATTTCACGCGTAATGTCCTCTTTTTACAAGACTGCCCATGAAAAAGAAGTGTAATATGTTTAGGATTCACGTATGCAACTTTTCCGTTTCTGTATTCCACCATAACTTTTAAATGCTTGAACCGATTTAAAAATGCAAGCTGATCCGCTCACAGCGCGTCGCACTCGCAGGTCGATACGAGGCTTTAGGCATGTTGTCAAGTTAACATTGCTGTCCTACTTTCTTTAAATTTGCAAACTTCAATTAACAATGTAGTAGGTAGTAGCTAGCACCAGGTAGTAGCATTATCAATGCATTAGGTAGTAGCATATTTTATTTAGAAACGAGTAAATGTCATACTTAAAAATATTGATTAATCGTGTCTCTTATTTAATATGGCGGCTTTCGTGGTATAGCAGTATGGCGGCACACTATAGATGACACTCTAACCACGCCTATACGGTATCCTATCTCGAAATAAAATAATAATATAATATCAAACGAATTTTTTTAATATTAATATTATTTACTCAAAGATGTCTTTTTTTTTGTTCCGATACGTAATAATTACGGATGTTCAGATAGGCTAATAGATTCTATCTCTCTTAGCATTCTATCTCTCCGTATTATTTCTGCGATTCTGATCACCCAATTTGAAAATTGCGATAGATGTCACTAATAATTGAATGTTATTATTGTTATCATCGCTTAAATTATTGTGTTTTCATAATCAATCAGTCCTTTATAAAAAATAAATTTATTGTCTATGTTAGTATCGTAATAAATAGCAAAATATATTGCTATTTGTTTTGTGCTATCAGTGCCACCTGCATGTAGACGGCGCAGAATGTTTTCGCTATATTATTTTTGTGACGTAAACAGGATATTTAGACGTAACAGGTGACGTAAACAGGCCTTGTTTCTTTGATAGTTGCATCCAATTCATCTAATTCTCTTTGCAGTACACGTTCATATCGACGGTTTTCTTTGTTTTAGCAACTCGTAATACCTACACTGGACTTTTTCTGTCCCAACACGAAGTGAGTCGTACTTTTCCTTGCTGAATATTTGGTTTTGCAAGAGTTGCTGATCATATTCCAGGTTTGCAGTAGGGCTTTTCTTCTCTTAATATTCTCGTTAAGACATCAGATTCCATCTCCAGTAATCAGCTTATCCAAAAACGTCACATTGCGTCAAATGAGACATGAACCCAAATTATTTACTTTACGACCAATCCAAAAGATTTAATATGATCTCAAATAGTTCTATGATGCATGCCGAGCTCTTATGAAATGTCTCTAGTTCTTAAATGTGGATTATTCCCTATTATGGACTGCAAAAGACCATTATCTATCTTGGATAGCCGTCCAGAACGACTATCTCCTTTGAAGCTCAGACCCTGGAATGAACTTTATTAAACCATAATTAACATGTTCGACCATTAATAACATCTCTTTCAAATACTGCCCATAAGATTTCACATACAAGCGATGCGTCGTTTCCACTCTGAAACTCATACAAAATACGTTGTCGTAAATTCACTTTTTCCATTGATATATTTTCACGTTTGTGTGTGTGTGTGTGCGCGTGTGTTTATGTGTATATATGGTTGATTTGAGATTCATATCATCAGAAATGTCAATTGAATATTCAATACGGCCAAATTCAATAAAGAATCCACATTAATCCTTACCACAAATAAGAATCGGTGCATAAATAAGAATAATTGATAAAAATCACATTAAAGCACAATTATATAAATATGGGTCATTTAGTAGTGCTTCTAACCTATGTTGAAAACTCTCAGCCTTAATTTAATCACATAATGAACATGTAGCATAAGGAAAACTAGAGCATCATTTGTTTCACGGGCAAAATCGTAAAAAGTAATTCGAATACGGTAGTTAATTAATATACATTTATGTAAACGGAGCATCAACGTAAGCTGCTGTAAGATTTTGTTTTTTTAATGATAACAATAAAGCTACGGTCTGGTGATCGCGTCGTTTAACTGTACTGCATGATAGACGACAAGATATCGAAATTGTCAAAATTGATATATATTTATGTAAGAATAACATTAAAATAATAAAAACTATGTTTTAAAAAGTCGTTTATAATTTTATTATTATTGTAGTCCATATATGCGTGTTTAAAGCGCCATCTACAGTGCGTTGTTATACAATGAAAGCCGCCATATTGAACACAATAAATAAAATAAAATAAATAAATAAAATACAAACGGAGCTGCTATGGAATTTACCGACCGGAGTTGCGCCCATCATAATACTATTATTACACTTCTGGGGGTGAACAGTGGATTCCTGACTAACGATCGGCTGTGGTAGGTTTAGGACAGCTGTCTTGCCACATGTGAGCGTACACCTTACCACCTATTCACTCCCCCTTCGAAGCCATAGAATTTGAGATGTGCAAATCGCGGTGTTAAATAATTGATTATTTTTCTAGAAAGATATTTAGAGGTGAAACAGAGATTTAGCTGCCTGATACAATAGAGGAAGATTAATTAATTTTTGAAATATGACTACCATTTCATTTTGCATTGCTTTTCGTATTAAACTCTTGGATGCCATATTGTAGTATGACGTTGAGCAATCTAATACGCTATAGAATCAATGATCTTACCTCCGGCATTGTCTTAAAACAATTGATTATAAATGGCAGTGGCGGTTCCTTCATACAAGCCGAAAGGCCTGCCTTCATAAAAGGTAAAGGTAAAAGGTATTTATTTCCAATACAACCATACAATTGTGTAGGAATGACAGTAATTAATCTTAAATTAGTTACTCAATTTAGACAAGAGATGATATACAATATATAGTTTTAAACTTACCAATTTACAAAAACATAGACTATATGATAACAGTTTACAACAAAACAATTAACGGTAAATAATATGTATTAGATTAAATGGGTAGATACGATGCTATGTATTTTCAAAATATTTTAAGAAGTCGTTATGGGCATACATGTTGATTTTAAGCAGATAGACTCGGATGGATCTCTTGAAAATATCGATGTTTTTAATTTCTTTTAATCTTTCGGGCAATTTATTGAAAAGTTTGAGGCCTAAGTATCGACTAGTCGCCTGGAACTTGGCAGTACGTGCTACGAACGGTTGGAGATACAGGGTTTTATTCCTGGTGTCATGCCGATGTACTTCCTCGTGGGATATGGCCGAGCTCTTATTGCAATAGAATTCGCAAAGAGCTTCTTGAGCAAAAATTGCATATACGGTCAATATCCCTAGTTTTTGGAAGTGTTCACGACATGACTGCCGTGGACCAATACCTACTATCGCACGTATGGCTCTTTTCTGGAGAGTGAATACACTGTTGATGTGTGCTGCATTACCCCATAAAAGAATACCATAGCGAAGGTGTGACTCAACTAGCGCGTAATAGGCCGATATTACTTCAGTTCTCTCCAAACAATTTCTGATGCGTAATAGAGCATAGCAGGCTGACGAAAGTTTTGACTTAACATGCTCTATATGTAGATTCCATGACATCTTTGCATCCAGATGTAGTCCGAGGAATTTAACTGATTCCGCAAGTTCAACCGGGTAGTTAACTTTTATAGATGATGTCTTGCTATTAAAATTTAAAATAACAGTTTTAGACATATTTAGAGACATCTTGTTCGCATTAAACCAATCATCAAGTTCACCAAGAGATGTATTGAGATTGGCAGTGAGCGTATTTATGTTGTCAGCTTCAACTACAGCGCTAGTATCGTCTGCAAATTGGGTGACTTCACATTTAGATAGATTTGGACTCAGGTCATTTATGTAAATAATGAAAAGCAACGGTCCAAGAATTGAGCCTTGGGGTACTCCAATATTGACAGTAAGTATTTCGGAAGTTGCTACGGACTCGATTAGATCTCTGCCAATATTGGCTATTTCCACTTTTTGCATTCTGTTTTGCAGATAAGTCTTGAATAGGTTATTTGCCGTACCTCGGATGCCATAATAGTCTAATTTTGCAAGTAGAAGATCGGTTTGGACGCAATCAAAGGCTCGACTGAGATCACAAAAAATGGCAGCCGAATACCTTTTCATATTTAGACATGTATGTATTTGATTGCAACACTTCAACATTGCCTGTTGGGTCGATTTCTTTTTCATAAAACCAAATT
Source organism: Micropterix aruncella (assembly GCA_944548615.1). NCBI lineage: Eukaryota > Metazoa > Arthropoda > Insecta > Lepidoptera > Micropterigidae > Micropterix > Micropterix aruncella. Next base: position 15,962,071 of record OX155970.1, on the reverse strand, counting down.
GTGTGTTGCTCAAAATATTATTTTTCTTCAAAAACTCACGTATCCTGACTTCTATTATTTTTTCTAGAACCTTAGAGAATACGGTCAATAAAGATATGGGTCGATAGTTTTCGATATTATGTATATCACCTTTTTTAAAGACCGGTACTATTTTTGCCATTTTATAGCATTCAGGAAAGACACCATTACTTAACGACATATTAAATAATATACTGAGGGGTTTAGATAAAATATCATACGAGCCCGGCTTGCCTTATCTCTTAAAACTTCCTAAAAAGATCGGTAAACTAATGAATGAATTTGCGAGCACCTATTCCTGCGGGCACAGATCGCACCACGCGACAAACAGCTTATCGACAAAGCGACAATTCGCTGCAATCTTACCGAGCTGAGTTCAGCTAGTCATCTCGCTCGCACACATGGGCTTGCAACGAGGCTTTCAAAATCAGTGATCCTCTCATTCTAATATGTAGCAAATTACGCAAAACAATATATGTTATCTATACGATTTTTGTATTGACGTTTAAGCCAGGCTTGCGTTATGGAAGTAGAATGCGAGCGTGTTCCGTATTAAGTTCCTTTGTTTTAAACAAGTGACAGAGCAGATTTTTTATTGTATAATTTCAATTGATTTGTGTTTATTATTGCCTGATAAACAATGGAGGAAATTGTCCCTTGTGGTGAGTTCTGTCTTAACTTGATTTCACTCGCTCAAGCAAATAAAACGAAATTTGTTAACCCATATATGCCCAGTGATTCGAAAACGAAACAAGAAGTAATACTTTTGTAACAGCATCGGAAATCCTTTGTAAGTTCAGTAAAATCCAAAAAACTCATCTATCGCAAGAGTGCGGAACTATTTAGCAGCATTGACAGTTTTTATTGAAATAGTAAGCGGTGCAAGTAGTGTTCGCGTTGTGCAAAAATCATGTCATCTCCCTTAAAAAAGTATGTTATTAAAGTTGAGTAAAGCTTTGTACAAGTATTATAGTATTTTAGTAAATTTTGGTAAATTATGGACTTATTCGTGTTTTTAGAATTAGTTAATAGTAATTTATAAATACCTATAATGTCCTTATAACATCCGTGTTTCGAAAACGATACGTCAGACAAATATACAGCGAAGACTTGTACTAAATCTCTTTTTTGTGTTTTAGGCAGATCAGGCACTTAACTAAAATACCTAGATAGCAAAAAATATATATATACTAAAAGTAGTCAATACTGTTATAGGGACCTATCAACATAAACATATATGAAAATAAATAAAATCGAAATCCCAAAATAGTTCTGGGCATAAATGGGTTAATAAAGCCTACGCAAGGTATGCGACTGCTGAAAACTATATGCTAAATTCTGTCTAGCAGTAGCATGCCTTCAGTGTGCTTTATTGAATCTACGACACAAGCAGTAAATTTCAAACTGAAGATTGAAGAGTAAAGAGGTAAGATGTATTTTTTACTATAAAAAGCGTAAAAAACACAAAAAGGTATATCGGGCTTGCCCCATTCACCAACCCTGGGCACGCCACTGATACATGGGAGTATTTGAGTCAGCATTCTCAATCTTCTTATCATTTAAAAAAAAATACATATTTACACGAATAATCTGATAAACACGTTAACTTCTTTATTGCACAAAAGCCTATGTGCGGTTAAATTTATTGCCAATTAATCCAGACACTAACACGATAGGCAATCTAGTTTGATATACTAATATGCTAATTAAAGCTACGTTCCGGGTGACATTTCGCTCAAATCGTAAAATCTACGATATATTAATTAATAAGGACATATTGATGACACTGGATATTCGATGTAATTAATTATGATATTATTGTCTGGCCGTGAAATTTATATATTTTTTTATAGACAAAAGACAGTTGCATCTGTTTTGTACGAGAGCGCGATTAATTTGATATTTAGGCGAAGTTAACGAGTTAGAATGTGATTATGTCCCCGTATATTATGAATAGACTATTAAATTTGTGCTAATGCATACTGTCTCATTCGGGCGACGAATATATTATTCGTATTCAGTCTCATAATATAACTGATATAATATTGACAGGATCGCCATTGTTTTTTTTAGATTAATAATATATTTTTAATTAAGTCCATAATAATAAAAATTCATATAATAAATTTTACATCAAATTATATTTAAAATAATAAATAAATTCCAATTAGGGTTATCTATATATATATATATATATATATATATATATATATATATATATATATATATATATATATATATATATATATATATATATATATATATATATATATATATATATATATATATATATATATATATATATATATATATATATATATATATATATATATATATATATATATATATATATATATATATATATATATATATATATATATATATATATATATATATATATATATATATATATATATATATATATATATATATATATATATATATATATATATATATATATATATATATATATATATATATATATATATATATATATATATATATATATATATATATATATATATATATATATATATATATATATATATATATATATATATATATAAAATTAGTAAACGCTACTTGAATAGCAGCGAAGGAAATCCCAGCTTGGATTGGGAAACGCTTATGTTTGAATGAGATATACTTACGGATGTGAACGACTTTCGATTGTGCATGTTAGTTTATGGGTCCCTTTACCGTCGACGAACGATCACTCATCATCCATATATCTCAAAAATCGAGCTTTTTCCTTTTTGCAACACAAAATGCCTCCAATTGAGGCGAATTAAAGCGAAAAAACTAAAATAAAACACTTTGATCACATCGGCAACGGCCGTTTCATAAATGGAGGATGACGTTTCGAAATATTTCAAAATATATATATATATATATATATATATATATATATATATATATATATATATATATATATATATAAATATATTTATATATATATATATATATATATATATATATATATATATATATATATATATATATATATATATATATATATATATATATATATATATATATATATATATATATATATATATATATATATATATATATATATATATATATATATATATATATATATATATATATATATATATATATATATATATATATATATATATATATATATATATAAACAAGTCGGGTTTTTTCGAACACTTATAACTCGAGAACGGCTGGACCGATTTTCATGGTTTTTGATTTGTAGTATTTGTCTCCGTCCCGAATAGCAGAATAACCATTAAAAACGAAAATTAACGAAAAATTAAAATAAAAGAAAAAACATTTTCCCATACAAAATGTAAATCCGTGTTTCTTTCATGGCCAGTTGTACGTGGCATGTTCACGTGTCGCCAAATCATCCGCTTTATTTGATCTTGCGCCTGATAAAAAAAACAAAAAATTTCGTATATCACAAGTATCTTCAATGAAGAGAATTAAATCGAGTGCCTCCCATGCTGCACAATATGTAAATAGTTTAATTCAATCATGTCTTGCTGATACGCGTTTGATATACTTAATTTTTGTACTTTTATATTTCTTTTTGTGTTATTATCTTAATAAAGTAGTGAATTTAATATTGATTTCGTATTCATTGTATTACTTTCATAAAATCATAAATTAAGTTCAGCTAATATGCAACACGACATTAATTGACTGTTAGGCGATACGAAGGTCGCCGGGTCAGCTAGTTCTATCATAAAATCGTACATTAAATAAAAATGTACATGTGTGTAAATTGAAGAATGTATAAATATTAGTCAGTAAATTTTATTTTTCATATTCTTGTATGTGAATTTAACTGCTGGAATGCTAATACCACCGATCGGTAGTTTTCCGTTGCAACAACTCGCGGGCGGACGATCTCCTTATTTATGCAATTATGTAATTATATGCGAAGAACGTCTCCTTCATTGAATAAGCCACCATTATACATTATTATGCGTGCACTAACACCCCCCACAAAGAAATTTTCGAGGGTTGAAAACATGCCGTCGTAAGTTTCATTTCTAAGGATTTAAGAGATTTTCAGTAATTTGCATCGAGAAAGAGATGTCTGCTTAACGTATGCACATAACTACACATCCTCTCCCTTCTTTATAACATATTATACAATCCCACAGCACCAACGTACCTTACCGAAATATTTAACTATTTCGAAAGTCATATTTCCTACTCCGCTTTAGTCATGATAAAATTGCAATCCCGTCCCATTACACTACATTCTAAACAATTCTTTCTCCATTAACCCTTTAAGGGCCGTGGGACATATGTGTCCCAAACCTTCAAAAATCATTTTATAAATTATCGAATACGAATAGTTTATAAATTATATTTTTTCCATTTTATTGAGACATCAAAATCCTAATATTAGCATAAAAAATATTGTTTTAAAATATATCGTTTTTTTTTTTTACAAAATATTGCAAATGACCAACGACTTTTTCCATTTACATTTTTTCCTTTAGTATGTTTTTAGTACGTATGATTTCTGGGTTACATAACAAAATAATTAAATTTTAGAAAAAAGTGTAACTTTTCATCTTTTTAGACCACAGGGACCCTTATGTCCGATCAATTTATACTAAAGCTATTGAACCAATTTTCACAGAACTTGACATCCATGTTATTCACATCGTCTTTTAACAGATTTAGGTATCTAATTCCTATGCTCTACCTAAAAGCTCATGGTCCTTAAAGGGTTAATTCAACTAGACTATATGAAACCAGCCTAATATTAGGAAAGAAGAGATTGGTAGGTACATGTCAAGTTTTCTTGAAAAAGTATTTAATTGCCTAGTTATTCATTCATTAATTCATTCCATTGGGTGCCTTTTTTTGGATTACATCCATCTGTGCTATACAACTATACTCTGTAATGCAACATGGTATTACCTGCATTAAAATTACTGATAGTTGTGGTCAATTAGTTAGTACATAACCTTAATTGCCTGTGTAAACTCACTTTATAGAAGGCTCTGATCGTATCGTTCCGCCAATTTCTTCACTATTGAAATAGCTAAACATTTCCTGGGCGACCTTCTAATCAAACAATTTAAATTACATAAGCAGGCACTGCGAATGCGTACAATCTCGCATGCTTATGCTAATAGAGCATGGCTCCATTTCAGTGTGGAATTCGTTTGTCGCTTTTTTCGCACGCCTCGTCTCCGGGCTATTAGAAAATACCTGAGGTACGTACGTCAACGAGCGAAAAATCTCGTGATAAAAACGTCAATGAATAGACAGTAAAATAAAAATGAGCGGTAAAAACAATGCGGCGACTGATTCTCGGAGGACGGCCAATTAAATGGCACTGATGCGATAAATAATCCGAATAAAAACATGCTGAATAAAAAATAAACTGTGGTTCCTAATGGTTTCGTGCAGCTTCGGTCTGATGGCCTGTTTGTGTTTATTTCGCGGCTCAACTCCATTCTGGTAGCCTCCTTAAAGAGGGACTTAGCCTGGAAGGCTTATTATTTATTTACAGGGATTTATTTACAGAAAAGAAGTAGGCTTTTTACTTTTACGGCAAACTGAGACTATCAGCTATTCCAGAGGTAAAAGATTCATAAATAGATTTCAACTAAAAGTTTTTTTTTAAAAACATGAAAACCGTCTTAACCAGGCTCCCCCCCCCCCCCTTAACCCTTCATTTAAGGGCAGACTATGATTTTTTATTCGAAAATCGGTTCATGGTTTGATTCGTTTGGGAACAAGAAACAAAATGGCATTAGTATCTCATTTTCACAAAAAAAAACATTGATCGTTCTTTCCCATAACCCTTCATACACTGACAAAAATACAAAGATGTAATTCACGAAAATACGCATTTTTCAACAAGGATTACGTAATATAAAATCGAAGACTATCGCGGTTGTTTGACATTATAAATAGGATAGAAAACGAATTTACCGCGTGAAATTTGTAGGAGCCGACGTTTCGGTGACGTTGCAGCCGCCGTCTACCCTAGACAACGGCGGCTGCAACGTCACCGAAACGTCGGCTCCTACAAATTTCACGCGGTAAATTCGTTTTCTATCCTATTTATAAGGATTACGTATATAAATCGGAATGTAGTCCATACGTATGAATTAACATGACGCGTAACGGTTTGGCGTGACGGTAGTTACAGTGCCGTAATGTTAAAACATAAAGGTGGGTATCCATTAGGTTCGCGCATCAACTTTGCTCCGCGAATCTGCAACTGCTCCAGTAGTGGATACGTTCGCGCTCCTGGAGCGTGCAACGTTGCGAGCGCTTTAGGCGGTGACGGTAAGTGCTGCGAACACAAAGTGCAACGCAGCGTGAGCAAAATGAGACGTTGGCGGGTACGTCTCGCGCATCGCGTTCGGCGTTCAGTAACCGCGAATCCATCCCTATCGAGTGGGTCGAATAGAAATGTCTAGCTCTAATCGAGGAGTACCGAAATTATACAGTGTTGTAGGATCCGAAGGATGAGAAATTTAAAAATAAATTCTGGCGACATCTTCGCTCAACGTTCGAATGAAAACTGCGGAGCACTCGTTGTTCTTGAGTTAATGCGCGCACCGTCTTCATTTGAGCAGTTGCCGATGCGCGGAGCAGAGTTGATGCACGAACTTAATGGACCTTTATGTTATTTCAATACTTTGCGACCTTGGGATTTCGCTTCTAACATGATAGCATGTAGTAGGATATGTAAGTATAAAGTCGGACACATGAATCATGTTGAAACTACAGTATACTGTTATTTCCGTACTAAATGTTTATACATATAATCGATTAATGGAGTTCTGTATAAAACCGTTATAACAAAATGGTAATGTTAGAATCAATTCAATATTTTTCTCAGTGTATGTCTCTCGCATTTCCGGAAGTTTTATCTTATCTTTTGTGAGTACCATTCTTCTAGCGATATCTTCGATATGTAGCTTTCTACTTTGTTTCTTAGCATTAACTATTTTAGTCGCACTTGGAAGTATTGTAGCGACCTCGCTACAAATTCGAATCGCATTACGCGCGAACAGGCCTGCGTAAATGCAAACAAGCAACGAGTTAGAGGAACAATAGGCCATTACTAATGCCCAATATGTGTCGAACATCATTTTCACATCGCCTGGGCATGAGCGTGCATAATTCAAAACAAAACGAAAAAAGAGTAAACAGAGCAGACGCGGAAAAATAAATCGTTAAAAAAGATTAAGCGTCTCGTTGCGTCTGCGTAGAGCAAGTTTGATGTTTGTTTGTTTGTGTGTACTCTTTATTGTGAAATTTCAGAATTTATTCAGGTTTATTATCAAGTGACAATCTCTTACAAACAACCCTACTATGACGTGTTTATGCTGTGTGTGAGTCGTGTAAGATGTGGGTACGTGTGTGTCCTTTTATTGCATTCGATCGACAGAATTAAAATGCAATTCCGTAAATTTTATCCCAACGGAAAAGGGTGACCCGGCCGGGAATCAAACCCGAGTCCTTACAATGTAAGATCAGGCGGCCAAACCACTATGGCACTGGGCATGTGGATGTGGATGGAATGTGAAATGATACAAATTGATAACGCAGTCAGACGGAACTCCGTTCTTATCCTGAGGAGAGAACTAAAGCTCAGTTCAGAAAGTGAAGTGTCCACGCTTTTTCATCATTTTAGAAGTAATACACAATTTGAATAAATGACGTGGCATTATAAATAGGATAGAAAACGAATTTACCGCGTGAAATTTGTAGCACCCGACGTTTCGGTGACGTTGCAGCCGCCGTTGTCCAGGGTAGACATACCCTGTCTACCCTGGACAACGGCGGCTGCAACGTCACCGAAACGTCGGGTGCTACAAATTTCACGAGGTAAATTCGTTTTCTATCCTATTTATAATGTCAAACAACCGCGATAGTCTTCGATTTTATAAATGACGTGGCATTTCATTAAATAATTAATAGTAGTATGATAACATATAAATGAACACTCTAGGCAGTCAAACTTAATAAACCAAATAATAATCATCACGGGACGAATAACTCAAGACTTACGACGAGTGAATTCTTATTATTATAAATGAATCTTTAAAATATATATAAATCTTATTACACATGCTGATTTTTTAATTACCGGCATCATTGTAGTGGGTAAATCAGTACGAGCGAATAGGCAACTTTAAATTTTCAAAAAATGGTAAAAAAAACACAAAAAAATGTTTCTAAAAACAAAATTATTAGAAAATTTGAAAATTTTTATGTATTGAAAAATAATATAAAAAGAGTCAAGCGAGTTGTGCCACCTAGCGGTAGCTAAAATATCGCGGATATTATTTGCGATATTTTACCTATTGCTAGATGGTGCAGCGTTCTCAACGCTCGTCAAACTTTTATGTATCAGACAATTTTTTTTTAAATTACCAAAAAAAATACATTTTTTTGTTTGATTTTTCTAAAAAGGTCTATTAAAAGTTGCTTGTTTGCTCGTCCCGATTCACCCACTTCAAATAATTAAAAACTCAACCAGTGAATTCTCACAAATATTAGGAGTGAATTATTGGCCAAATATTCTACGGTTGCGCGTTGGTGTGCGGAATCTTAAACGAGGAATAAAATACACCAAAAATGACCCTCTATCGGGACGATTTATGACGACAGTGACAGAAGAAACAGTTATTATATTTTAGGAGAACATAGTTTTATGGTGCGTTTTATCACTGAAGTGTTGAAGATTTAGGTGGGCGGTGACTATAGTGCGTGATCGCTTGGGGATCAAAAAGCTATTCGCGCGTTTGGTACTTAAAATGCTTACCGAGGTGCAAAACCGAAAAATAATGAGTATTTTGCAAAGTTCATTGGTATGTATAACAAGCTATAACCATGGACTAAACATGGAGACATCAGAGTCATAGGAGATCGCTCGATACAGTATGTAATCGGCCCCACAATTCAATTTCGTAAGATAAACGTGCATGTGCATAATGCAAAGTACCATGATCTAAGCGCTACTGGAGCGGCACTAACCTGAAGAGTGCACAATAAGCGCCCCAGTGATGCGCACAAATGGCATCATGTATAAATTCCATCTTGGACCGATGTAACCCTTGGGGGATTCCATCTATTACGCTTTAGTCAATAGTATACTATCGTATGGAATATAATATAGAGATTGGCGAGTGTTAGAAGAAATCAACATCAGTCATCGAGCGAAGCATCTTAGGGTAACTTTAGAATGAGACAGACTGAGGCAGTTAACTGTTGGAAAATAAGAAAACAAGGCAAGGGGGAGTGGCTAGGCCGTTTATGTCAGCGTCTAAACAGCCTCCTCTACTAACAGACCTACGAGCGAATATATCGTCAAGCAGATATATGTTATACACAGACGACACGAAGATATATCCAAATCCACTAACCAGCAACTGCAGTTTGCAGAATGACCTCGACAAACGCAGCACATGGACATCGGAATGGATTCTAACTATGAATGCTGAACAATATCAAGTTCTTCATCTCGGAAGAAAGGACACTAAGCGATTGCACATACTGGAGCAGACCATTTAAGATAAGATAAAGATAAAAGTATTTATTTCCAATACAACCATAATAATTGTGTATGAATGACATTAATTCATCTTAAACTAGTTACTCAATTTAGCCAAGGGATGATATACAATATATATAACTTTTAACTTACCAATTTACAAAAACACAAGACTATATATCGTAACAGTTTACAACAAAACAATTGACAGTAAATAATATGTATTAGATTAAGTGGGTAGATACGATGCTATGTATTGTCAAAATATTGTAAGAAGTCGTTATGAGTATACATGTTGATTTTAAGCAGATAGACTCTGATGGATCTCTTGAAAATATCAATGTTTTTAATCGCTTTCAATCTATCAGGCAATTTATTAAAAAATTTGAGGCCTAAGTATCGACTAGTCGCCTGGAACTTGGCAGTACGTGCTACGAACGGTTGGAGATACTGGGTTTTACTCCTGGTGTCATGCCGATGTACTTCCTCGTGGGATATGACCGAGCTCTTATTGCAATAGAATTCGCAAAGAGCTTCTTGAGCAAAAATCGCATATACTTCGTGCTCTTCGTGCTGATAAATCACTAAAAATATCTTGGCAAAAGAGTCACCGAAGACTTAAAATGAAAAGAAATCTTGGCTGCAACAGCAGAAAAGGCAAACTCTCTAATATACAAGTAAAAACTTCCATATTTCCCATTTGTTACGACTAGACAGACTGGTATCATATGCACTCATTATCTATAATTTTTATTTCATCGAAATTGTTAGGCGAATCATTAACATCACTATAGTATAGTATCCTTGGATAGGTGGCGCGTCACTTTCAGCTTTAGATTCCTTGATTAAGATTCCTTGAATCAGGGTAATCAATAAAACCCCTTGAGGTTCCCTCTCTAGCAACCAATTACTTAAAGAGTTCCAAATACCAGATATACGCCAATTATATGTAAAATTAGTAACAATTTTCTATTACACCCACACAAAGCGGCATATCATTACTGCCCACACTATCACAACGCGCGAAGTTACAGCCAAGCAACACGATGTGCCCCATAAGAAAACTAAATTCGTCCAACGACTTTTTTCTTTTTTATCTGTCCGTCTACACAATATAATCAATTCAGAATTAAAAGAAAGTTACTTAAAATACGATGAAGAAGAATTATGACGAAATGGTTAATTGAGTAAGAAGGGACGAGACGGAGAAATTGATTAACTATAGTGCTTTGAATAGAATATAGTGCTTTGAATAGTGCTAAGAATAGATACATATATACACTTATCTACTTATATATATATTTTTATGTATATGTAAATATGTATATGTGTACGTTTATTATATATAAATTAACTATTTAAAACAATAATTATTTATAATATGTATATTATACTACACAAATATGTTAAGTATATACATTAGGTATACTAATATTATAAAGAGGTGAAGTTTGTGACGCTGTATGAAGTAATCTCTGGATCTACTGAACCGATCTTGAAAATTCTTTTACCAATAGAAAGCCACGTTATTTGTGAGTGTCATAGGCTATATATTAATCCGAAAAATGAAAAGACTTTTTCGTGGTAGTCGGATTTCCAAAGTAAGTCGGAAAAAACGGTCGAACGAAAACGTTTCTAACTAACGCTGCCTTAAGGCGACGTACTACTTAAAAAATAAACCGTATCTGAGTTTTTAAGCCCCGCCTACTTACCCCCTCCCCTCGCGACGGGGCAGGTGTTTATTATGTTGACTCTTCTCGCAGCGATATTCACTCGCTATCGATGTCTGGACTAAACACACTAGGTATACACTATTGCAATGGGATTTATATTTTGGGATTATGCAAGTGTCATGTACCTACGCTGGTGAAGAAGGCTACGCTTTATCATCATCTAAACTTGAACATTATATTACTTTCCCGGCTGCCACTGGTAGGGAAGGTGTTGTGATCGTGCGGAAAAAAATGTTTAGATAACGATAGAGATGTCCATTTTGAGGTCCACCAAGATGATTAAGACCATTTTCAGAGAAATGTATGTCTGTTTGCCTGTATGTAATCTCTCACGATAACTGCCGAGCCGTTGAACCGATTGAGTTTAAATTTGGAACATAGGGATAGTATCACCCTGGAATGCGCCCATTAGATTTTGGCTGTCAACTGTTAAACCAAACTATCACTGTCAAAAATTGACAGAAGCCATATCTTACAGAATTTCATTTGCGATATGTCATTTGAAAGCCCCTGAAAAACTGTATTAAGAACAGTCACCTGTCACTAATTAATTTTCGACATTTTAAAATTATTTTAAATGGTGATAGATGAAAATTGGAGAAATGCCGTTAACTGTTTTGGATACAGTTTTCCAAGGGCTTTTAAATGACATAAATCGCAATTCATGTTCCGTGAGATACAGCTTTAGTATTTTTTTGATAGTTGTAGTGACAGTTTTTGATAGTATTTTTTGGCAGAAAAACATTTAGCATCGAATTAAAAAACAACATTGTGTATCGAACTATTTATTCGCGGTATAATAGTTCTTTGAGGAGGACATAACGACACCCATCGCCTTGTACATTATCATTAAATAATTATTTAATTAAAAAGTAATATAATTTATTTTTAGATACTGTAAGCACATCATTGTAAACTTTAAAAAATACACATCATTAAAAATAAATAATTATTAATTAAAATATAAAATCATTAAGACAAAAAATCATGAAGACATTTCTGGTTGGCAAAGTAGTCTGTTATTTCTGAGTAGATACATATTAAATGCATAGAGACGAATAAATACATTTAATTAAATGTAAAGAGACGAATAAATACAGTTAAAGTAAAGATACATATTAAATGTAAAGAGACGAATAAATACATTTAAAATTGCGCAGTACATTTGAGACTTCCTTTTTGTAGCCTTGACAGTGTCGCTTTGTAGTGGTGCGCCGACTTTTGTAATTAAAATTCATCAAATGATAATACATTTTCAAAAGCCTGTTCATCATTATTAATTAGATCTGTACTCAGCACAGATTTGGAATATCGTGTACTTTTCGGTGGCTCTATATTGCTTGTGCTTTGCTTTGAAGTGTTATTGGCAAGTACATTCTCTGTGAGTTCTTTGCTCACTTTGTGATGGAATCACTGAAAACTAACTACCGCTTAACAACATATCAGTAGCTACCACAAATATTTATAAATATCTATAAATATTTATTATATATCTATAAATACCTATAAACATCAATAAATATCTGTATCTATATATCCACTATACGACCTATCTATATCTTTATTTATATCTATATACATATACACATACCATCGTCTAACTCCTTCTTACTAATCACTTCCAATTCCCTACCTCTCCCATCGGTTTTCTATATATTTTTTATATTTAATATGAACTTTGTTTATTTTATAATTAATTTTTAAGTGTAATATGCTGAAATCCAAATGTGTAATAAACGATTATAGGCGTAATGTTTTTCTTTCTTTTCTACATTTATGCACACGTATGTATAATATTGTATGCGCTGTATTTTTCCAGAAATAAAATAAAAAATAAATAAATAAAAAGAAATTATATCTGGACCTGTCCTTGAACTTGAACGTACCAGTGATGTTTGATGCTGATTTCAAGTTTTCCATCTTTCTGTTTCCAAAATGTCACTTTTCTTTTTCTTGTCGCTTCCGTTAACCAGATTCTATGCGCTGTAATGGGAAATTTGACTTCAAAAATATAATCATCAGATATTCCAACTGGAGAAGCTCCCAAAAATGGAAATTTAGGGTCAATGAATAATCCACATTGCTGAATTTCCACCTTTTCTAGACATATTTTTCATTCTAGTGCAGTTGTTTCATTTTCTTTTCCATGGCAAATTGATGCTACGTTGCTCAAATCCCATTTTCAGTCATGGATTTAACTAAATTGGCGCATTTTGTGTGTTGTTAACTATTGACAATTTTGCCAAAGTTAGACGCAGTTACCATTTTTCTTCGTAATTCCAACCACTCGCTGCTTTCACCTTGAATAACCGTAAGTTTTTCAATTCGCAATCGATCATTTTTCTATTTTAAAATTCTTGAAATAACAGAGCTTTGCTTTTTTCGAATATTTCTGATGGAACATCGGGTTGGTTGCAATGTTCTCCATAATGCGAATTATTGTTTTTTTTTTCAAAAAAACTTTCTGCTTTTATTTCTTTTATAAAGAATGGATTTACTTAAATGCCTCTGTCTTCTTTATTCCACTTTTGATATCCTGCCAGAGGGACTTTTGCCTATATATTTTTTATGTAATCTTGACAGTGGCTGTTTTGTATTAAATGATATAACTGCCGCATTACATCGCGCTTGGTAAGACTGCTTTTGGATGTAATTTGTCCTCTTACCACCAATAAATTTTGCAATGATGCCGTTAAACCTTTCGAGAACATTACTATCTACATCATGAATTAGGCTTCTTGCATGTATTGCTACCTACGTTTTAAGTTATGTAACGTATTCTTTCCCAAATAATGTCACCCATCAAACAACTCATTGCATCCAGTGATTCCTTTTCCGACAAACAATTTTAAAAACTTCTACATTTATCATGGTTTCCAAATGCATCTATCGGGGCGTTCAAAATGTCATTATACAGGCAATCAATTTTCTCATCAATTGAAAAGTTTTGACATTTATTGTAAGCTACTGCTGATGTAATATTTCTTCGCATTTTTAGTTTTTTTTTCACAGACATTACAAGTTGAATAAAAGCTTTTAAAAAGTAGATACCTACGTTTTGTTTTTTAAATTACAATTCTGCCTATCTGACGGTTTTCTATATTAGAACGGTCAGAATCGTAGCCTAATTGTATATTATATTTATACATGGTGTATAGCTCTGTCATATGGCTCTAACGCAAATATATTGGCATTATTTACTGTCCCCTTATATATGACACATTTTGACTCGCGGGAAGCAAGCTGAAGTGGCGCACTTGTTTTAAACTCGCATAAGATCACACCGGTCGTAGGTTCAAAACCTACCGATATGTATATTTTTTTTTTGTTTTTATACATAAAGAAACATTGTTATCAAATAAATGAACACTTTTTATTAAAAAAAAGTAATATTGTTAATAAAAAAAAAAATAATAATAAATAAATAAATATTAAATATTATTTTACTTATTATTGTTTCTATTTTTCAACATATGATTTATCATGTTTTTAAACCTCTTTCATTTACACGGTGAAATAGCCATCTAAAACCGATATTTTTCATCTCCGATCCATCGAAATGTCAATTTGGTAATAATAAGTCATGAAACAGAGCGTCGCGAACGCTACCGCATATGTCGGCCTTCGAAGCCGAAATGAACCACGTTTCTAAGAGCCAATAACATTTCATTATAAAAGGTTGGCTGTTATGCCAGTTGAATCAGTAATTGATCCCCACATAAGAACCATATTGACCCAATGTCGCTTGCGGCATTTTGAATGCCAGCGCGTCGTCGCGAGAAGAGCGCGCTCATCTCATTGTATGACAAAAATAATATAAAAGGGCTCTGCAAAATATTATTTTTAAAATATACTGATATTTTATTTGAAAAAAATAATCGTCAGTACTACAAGTTTATTGTACATAGTTTATGTAAAAAAAACAAACTTGAAAAAAAACACACAGTAATAAGTAATATTTAACAGTGAATATGGATGAAAGTTACACTTTTTATATATTTTTTTTTAAAAAGAAAAACTTATTTTTTTAAATTTATGCGAAAGCATTCCTCTTTACAACTATTGTTAAAATGCCGTAGTATTTTTTTTGAGTTTCTTGATCGTGCAGTTTAGTGTGAGGCACGTTTCAAAAAATGCTCTAAAATGAAAATTTCCTGTATAGCTCCCAGATTTAATTATTTTCCTCAATTTTCCAATACTTTAAAAAAAATCTGAAATAGCTATCTACTTAAGAAAGGTACCGTGAGTTACCATAATTTTTTTTTGTTGGCTAACATCATCAGTTATTTCAGTATGACTGTTCAAAAATTGCCAAAAAATGTAATTTTCGAAATTTACCTACATCGTCGCCTTAACGATGAGGGATATACGATTAAGTTCTAGAGAAAAGTTGTAGAGCTTTATAAAACGTTTACAAAAAAGGCAGCGACAGCATAGGTCTAAATTTTATATTTAAGTCACAAAAAGTAGTTTTTTATATTAAAAAATTAAATCGTTAGGTCATGTTTTTGGTCATATTATCAACAATTATGAATTCATATCAAAATAAGTAAATTTATCGTCTCAAGTATTTAAAACAAAAGACTTTTCCCTTTTACTGCATATAGTTTCATTTTTACTGCATAAATGGTTAAAGAAATAAGAAACTCACAAATAAGACACTCACAAGAAGACACTCACAAATAACGGTAATATAGTCAAATTGGCATGCAAATACATACATACATAGGCAGTAAAAATATAACCCTTCTTTTGGCAGTCAGGAAATAAATCATAGCACTCAGTACTTACCAAACCACACTCATAATTTCATCACAAGTAAAAAGTTTTACCGCCCATCGAAGTGGGCACGGGTCAGCTAGTTTTATATAAATAAAGAGTTAGTAGTAGTAAACGGAGTGGGGGGCTTGTTTCCAGCCCTTGATGTCACCTGGATCTATAAGATCTTTTGTAACTACCCACTTTGTGGTTAGGTCAGTGGTCAGCTAGTAGCCCAGTACTTCCTACCAGTCCAAGTAGATCACTGACAGTTGGGCAGATCGCTGGGTTCGAGAAAGGCTCGTCCCAGTAAACTGTGTCTTTTTGCGGCGAGGCCTGGGCAGCGACCAACGATGTGTATGCTGTCTTCAGGTTCTTCGCTATATATTCGGCAGTCCTTGTTCTCGGTCTAGCCAATGTTGAATAGACGTGCTCTATGGGTCGTGTGTCCGGTGAGGACACAAATTTAAATAAAGAGTTACTATATATAACAATTTTACATTATTTTACTCCTAACAAGCTTAAAAAATCCTTTAGAAAACAATTTGGAGCAAATAAAAATTGTGCTAATAAAAATTTACTTAACTTTCTTGTAACTAAACATTAACTTTGTTTGATATTAGTTATACAGGAAAATCAAATGGGCCGGTGTTTTTATCTGATGATCTAACTAAACGTTCGCGAGACTTATTATGGAATGCGAAAAGAATCGCTAAAGAGAAATCCTATAAATACGGTTGGGTAAGTGCCGGACGGATATACATGAGGAAAAGGGAAGGACATAAACAAATCCTTATCAGAAATAATGCATCTTTTTTTAGATGTATAAATTGAATACAATGCTATTGGCTTTTAACGATTATTGCTATATTCTTATTCATACATGACACTAAATTAGACTGTCAATATTTGCTTTTTTTTTTAAATTTTGTTACTTTATCTCTATAAATATCTTTGACCTGTTGTTTGTAATTTTTTATAAAGAGTATATTTTATTTGTCATATTTAATTTGTGATCACTATTATGACATTTATGTATTCATTTTTTTATCTTATGTTTTATTTTACATTGCAATTAATTTATAATGTATACATTGTTATTACTTTATATATTAAATTTATTTCACCATATCAAATTATACTTTTTATTGCTAATACTCATTTTAATTCTTTGACTGTTTATTTCGCTATTTTACTTAAATGGTTTATTTGGATGATTTTATTCAGCTTTATAAATTGTACAAAATATAAAATGATTCGGAGACAATACCTTTGAAATTATACTCACATTTACGGATATTACCAAAGCAAGGTATTAAATTTTGTTACTTTATCTCTATAAATATCTTTGACCTGTTGTTTGTAATTTTTTATAAAGAGTATATTTTATTTGTCATATTTAATTTGTGATCACTATTATGACATTTATGTATTCATTTTTTTTTATCTTATGTTTTATTTTACATTGCAATTAATTTATAATGTATACATTGTTATTACTTTATATATTAAATTTATTTCACCATATCAAATTATACTTTTTATTGCTAATACTCATTTTAATTCTTTGACTGTTTATTTCGCTATTTTACTTATATGGTTTATTTGGATGATTTTATTCAGCTTTATAAATTGTACAAAATATAAAATGATTCGGAGACAATACCTTTGAAATTATACTGTACGGATATTACCAAAGCAAGGTAAATGTAACCCTTACAGCCTAGTTTTACTTTCCCGGCCCACCAGCTGACTAAGAGGGAAAGTATTGTGAACGAGATTTTTTTTTCTCGAGATATATACGGAAATATCTATTTTTAACCCCTCTGAGACGATTAAAACCATTGCCATATTGAAGTCCGCCCGTACAGGTGCCGCAGCGAAAGCTGGCACGTTCACAGTACTCACACTAATGCAATGTCGTGACGCGCGACGTGACTTTCACTTGATGCGCATCATAAAAAGTCTTTCCGTCTCTCTCGCTCGCGGTCCTGTATAGTGACATTGCATTAGTGTGAGTACTGTGAACGTGCCAGCTCTTATCGCGTGACCTGTATGTCTGTCTGTGTATTCCTGCACGATAGTGCCCAAACGCTTAATCCAATTGAGCTCAATGCAAATTGTCATCAATTGTATGTGGTAATATCCGTTTTTGTCTTATTTATTATTATTCATAGCACCCAGCTTATATGTAACGAAATATCGCGCATCGTAATCAATGTCCTAAGCTCAAGCACCTTCCTGACAATAATTGCTCGTTACGTCCAGTTATAAGACCATCTTCATTTTCCAACGATTAAGATTCTTCGGATCTATTGACAACTTTCTCTTTCACGATCGTTAGACCGCCAAGGGGCAGTTGCTGATGCATCCTTCTTGTAGGCGGATGCTATGCTATGCGCAACGTGTCACTCTGCGACTGCTAGATCCGCTGCCGACAACTGATTGCATTTTAAACATTGACTTAAGTTACGCAATTAATAGTATCGTAATGTAGGCGTGTGCAAATACCGATTACTCTCTCTATATCGTAGGTTCCCTAGTATTAAATGCTTGTTTTAAGCTTCCGGATTGAAAATAACCTCAGTATGTAGAACGACGCAAAGGGGGTTTCAGACAGAGGCGACGCACGGTGGGTCGAAAGTGTACTTTGAGGGACTTGTGAACCAACATTACTTTTTCACTGTTTTGTTTATACTGATAGATAGACCTTATTAAACTTAACAACAGCCTTAATGCTTTTTTTTCTAAACTTTATACTTTGGACATAAAAAAAAATATTTTCAGATTTTTTGTATGGTACGGATCAAAAAGAACTGACTTCCTACTTGGTCCTGATCGATCCTGCTCCTAAACATTTTTTTTAAATCCCAAAACATTTTTTTAAAATTACCCGTAATAATCAGCCACATAAATACCGACCGTCGCTTGAAGTTCGGCTGTTCGGGTATTATATTCGGCTCCTGTCGTGTAGCTTCGTCCCCTTCTATCCGGGGGGAAGAATACCCCTGGCAGAGACATCACACACACTCCAGGCGTTCAAAAACCAACTTAAGATGCGTTTCAAAATCAAATGAGCGCTTAAGTGAAAATTTAATTGTTTTTTCCAAGCACGCGAATTTGGCGTCCTCTTAAATTCCCGCCCGAGGCATACGATAGTACACCAGGGCTTACTTTACACTTCGCTCACATCAATCAAGTTTATTCACAACACTTGATTTCAGCATATGACTCGCATTGCCAAACGCAAGCAAAAATTACAGCAAACGCGTAATCAGCACTCTACATATGTGTATATACCTCGTCGGGCGGTGCGCCTCCTTAAATGTGGGAACCTCATTTAGACCGTGGTGAAATGGTTTACCTGGAACAATGGAAATGGCGAATTAAGGACAACTGTCTTTTAACGCTACATATTACGAAGCGCGTTGAAACATAACCGAAAAATCATATTAGAGGGGACAATCGCGTATGACGAAAAAGTACAAGACAGTGGCCTTGTCATGCTTAACCTAAAATTTTGTTTCGTTCGTCGAGAAAACACATATTTTGCAGAGAATGCTGAGATATTTACAAACATACACAATTACAATAGTCAGTTTTGATTATTCGCCATATTCGAAACAAAAGTAATGTTAGGTAGATGGTAGGGGGAAGACCCCTATCGCCGGACGGCACCTAGCGTCGGACACTAATATTATCTCGACAAGTTGCGGCGCGATCGATACAAAGACGTAGGAAAAGGAAAGCGTACGCTTCCCTGAGTCTTTGTATCGATCGCGCCGCGACTTGTCGAGATCTTATTAGTGTTCGACGCTAGGTGCCGTCCGGCGTTAGGGGACTTCCCCCTATAGTTAATTTGCAAAACGATAAACCTAGGCTTGCGAGTGATAAATATATCGTCGATCTACAGAGAGAGTTCTAATTAACCCACATCCTTGAAGCGAGTGAATCAGTACAAAGAAATAGCGCCAACTTTTGATACAAGTTTGTGGGAAAAATTAAAAATATATGTTGTTTTTTAAACAACAAAAAAAATCTTTTTTTAATATTTTTTTTAAATAAAAGTCTAAAAGGCGTTGAGCGAATAAATAAATAAAATACAAACAGAGCTGCAATGGAATTCACCGACCTGAGTCGGGCCCATCATAATACTATTTTTTACACTTCTGGGGGGTGAGCAGTGGATCCCGGACTAAAGACCGGCTGTGGTAGGTTTAGGACAGATGTCTTGCCACATGTGCGCGTTCACCTTACCACCCATTCACGCCCTTTTCAAAGCCATAGAATTTGAGATGCGCAAATCGCTCGATTATTTTTCTGGAAAGTCCAAGATCTTTAAAGAGGTGAAATAGAGATTTAGCTGGCAGGCCACGAGCGCCAACTTCCACCGCGTGAAGGTGAATAGTGAAGCCGTTCCGGGTGATGGCATTTGCGAGATCATGGTATTTATTTAATTTGTACTCGCAATATTTTACCGAACGCTAGATGGCGCAGCGCGCTTAACGCTTATCAATTTTTTATTAAAAAATTAAATTGTTCCAATTCACAAAAAAAAAGAATCATAAAGATTTTGTCAAGAGTTGCTTATTTGCTCGTACTAATTCACTCACTGTTATGTGAGAAACAAAACTCACCTGTTATGTGAGACCTCGTTCGCGGCAAAAAAATCCATTACGATTACGCGTTTTTAATGTTATTAGTGTAAACAAGCTCCGGATTGTTCTGTCCGTGTCCCGAGGGCTTAAATAGCTTAGTTTTCTGGTATCAGGCAATACTACGTAGATCAGGATACTACGCGCTTAGTAGTAATTCCTCGCAAACAACCAGTGGGCAGTTTTATTCGTTACTAGCTGACCCGTGCCCACTTCGTTGGGCGGTAAACATTTCTACTTGTGATGAAATTATGAGTGTGGTTCGGTTAGTACTGAGTGTTATGATTTATTTCCTCCCTTTCAAAAGGAGGGTTATATTTTTACTGCATATGTACGTATGTATTTGCATGCCAATTTGGCTATATTACCGGGTTTTAAATGAGTAAATGATATAATTATGATTGAATACATTATGTTTATTATATTTTTTTGAAAACTTCTCTGTATATTATATTAGATGTAATGGTATTATTTGGTACCAAAATATATTGTCTTTCAGGAGTTCCAACCCGAGTTTCAAAGGTCGCGGTTCCATACCTACGTCGTATTATCTCTTTAACCATTTATGCAGTAAAAAGGAAATTATATGCAGTAAAAGGGGCTTGCATTCAAGCAGTAAATGCAGTCTTTTGTTTTAAACACTTGAGACGATAAATTTACTTTTTTGATAAGAATTATAATTGTTGATAATATGACCAATAAACATGACCTAACGATTTAAATTATTTTTTTAATATTAAAAAGTACTTTTTGTGACTTAAATATAAAAGTTAGACATATGCTGTCGCTGACTTTTTTGTAGGCATTATCAAACTCTAGAACTTTTCTTTAGAACTCAATCATATATCTCTCATCGTGAAGGCAGCGTTCGTAAGAAACATTTTCATTCGACCGTTTTTTCTCCGACTTTGCAAATCCGACTACCACGAAAGTCTTTTCAGTTTTCGGATCAATATATAGCCTATGACACTCACAACTAACATGGCTTTCTATCGGTAAAAGAATTTTCAAAATCGGTCCAGTAGATCCAGAGATTACTCCCTACAACCTCACAATCTTTACCTCTTTATAATATTAGTATAGATTACAATAAAGTAATATATATTTTTTAATCTTACCCTATTTCCGCAGCAACAAAAAAATATCTTATGAATTCAGTTATTTAGTTTTTTCATGCCCTGAAAATTTGGCGTGTACGAGGTCTCACATATAGAGCGACGATATTTGAAATCGGAAACTATCGGGTAATTAAAAATGGATTTTACCAAGTGAAGTGGTGGCTCCCGATGTTTCGGTGTTACTGCAAACACCGTCGTCCGCTATGGACAATGGTAAAGCGATTTCTCAGTGGCTGTTATTATCTAAGAACGTCCACAATATTGACATGTGAAATGATTAAGGTCGAGACGTAGCATGACACATAGTCGACAAGTGGAATGGCATGTCTATCGACAGGTTAGTTCGATGCATGAAATACATGGTCACTTGTGGAATTACACATGGGTAGAGACTTAGAATGACACATGAGTAGAGACGACACATAGATCGACAGTTGGGCGGTGTCGACAACAACGGGCGAACCTGTCACCGGCTGGTATAACGATATCTGATCGTTCTCTCAGTTGTGGAATGAGCATAGAACACTTTAGGACGGTAGAAACCTACCGTCCAGCAATTCCACGAGCCCGCCATGGGTCTACACCTTAAGGCGAGATGCTGCGAAAGGTATACAGCGGGCAGCCTCGCCCCCTGTCTACTTGTTTTGAAAGGATATATTCGTCTGGAATTAACCATCAGGATACCTTCAACCACCCGACTGGTCACGGGTTCGAACCTCTACCTGCCGTATGTTCAGCAGTGATTTGGTTTGAATATATCGCGGAATCAGTGCTTAAATACGTGACGTGCAGGTGGCGTAACTTGGCAGTGGATTGTTTTTCGTGCCAAGTCTTCTGCGCTCAACTCACGGGAGACAGAACGATCTAAAATCGTTAAAACTTCCTGAGGTGACGAGTTCGCCCGTTGTAGTTGACAGCTCTAGTTGAAGGCTATGGACGTGACATTATTACTGTAGTTACGGCATTCCACAATTACTGTTTTCAAACCGTGTTTCTACTTTCTTGAGGGCAGCTTCGTCGTGTTTACTTATATCATATTATGCGGAGATACCTCATTCACTAATTCATTCATTCATGGGCGAGCAACCCAGTTCGAGCGCGTCCGTTCCACGAGCGAAACGGCGGCGCGACGTGCGCTTAGAGAAAGTTCACGAGGCGGTCGATCCGATCGCTATGGCTATGGGATGCGGATGGCCGGGGTCACGGTCGACGCCTCGAAGGCATCGCAACGGTTACACAACACGGCGCTCGGCACTTGCTCTTCGTTGACCTAGCGAGCCATCCGACCTTACGTAAACGCTTCCGTCCCGCTGCGCTCCATTGCCCCATCGTCTATTTGGAAAGCCTTCCTCTATGCGATTGCGCTAATATTGCTCACACTTTCGAGGTGTCATCTACAACGGGCGAACCCGTAACCTCAGGAGGTTATAAAGATATGTTTTTTTTTCCTTTAACCATAGCATCTTTTGCCAGGCTCTGAATTCGGGTTCAGATAGCCGACTGGTCATTTTCAGAGTAAAGAAGGCAAGACATCCACCTCTGTTGCTTAGGAGACATTATATTTCTATAGTCTCCAGACTCCTTCAATAGTTAGTCAGAGATCGCACCGCGCACTGTACGTGTGTACGCCCATACGGCAAAATTTTTGCGGTGCCGCACCGCATCGCGTGGACCGGCTTTAACGCCGCACGTGTGCAAACCGCCCAGTTTCGCCTGGGGGTGTTACTCCGGATCGAAACCTCCGATCCCAACTGTTAATGACTGTAGGTTACAACGCCATTAGGGAGTTAATGGGCCCTTGCTGAGTTGGCCACGAAGACCCATTCTGTTCAGGGTTGGTCACACTCACGGGTCAACACCTATCCGACGGCCTCCACGCATGAAGTGCGAGCCTGGGTAGGACTCTAGCCCTATGGTCAGTTTCCCCTGGGAATCAACCTTCTGGCGCTCCTGGACTGTCTGCGCACCGTGCGGCATTAGCCAATCGATTGCGCACTCTGACTAACAGTCGGGGGAGTCTGGAAGCAGTACTGTTTCCTACAGAGCGGGGGTGGTTGCGGACCTTACGGCGACTGCTCTTGAAACGACCATCGGCTACCCGACCCTGGGTGAACAGCCGGGCAAAGGATGCCGTGGTCCGCGATAGATTCGGTGTACACCGTTTCACCGCTTCGTAAGGGAGAGGACCGCGCAAGCGACCTCGAACTCGTAACCAATCTAGAGACCGGAGTAATCTGGTCGCAATTGGAAGTAAAGGCGTGAGTGTAAGCCCGCTGGGTGACACTCCTGGCTATCTCGCGGTTAAGGCGTTGGCCTCTTACGGGTTTGTGGCGGAGCTAGACGGTGGACTGTTTTTGTTTTAAGTCTTCTGCGCTCACTCCAGGGAGATAGAACGACTAAACGTTAAAACTTCCTGAGGTGACGGGCTCGCCCGCTATAGTCGACAACTCTAGTTGTAGGTTACAACCGAAGGCAGAGTTCACCCTTCGAGGTCAGTCCCTCTTCGAGGAGGATACCGGATGTGACCTGAATCGTAACTGTAGACTATGAGTAAAACGCCCAAAAACTTCTTTATTTAGATTTGCGCCCATTTCCGGCGTTTAAAACATATGAAGCATTTAAAATAATTAATAACTTAATGAATAAATTCCAGCAAAATGTCATGTTTGCCGCGCGATCTTGATCGAAGTGGAAATGCAGATATCCCCAGGTGACTTCTTCGATTAATTTCGCAATCGCATCCATATCAATCGTATTTTAATTATTCATAATTTCTTTTAAAATCGTGTCACCGTTTAAAACACTGTCACAACAATATCGCAGACCATTCGTTAACATTCAAAATAGCTGGCGTCGCTTCTTAATTAATTGACCGGGCGATGCTATCAGGCGCCCAGAAGATGTTTGCTAACTTTATGACCATAATTATTTTTTAACGGAATCACTCCTGTGGCAATTACACACGCTGTGAAATTTCACTCTTTTTTGGTGATTAATTAGAGCATATAGCACGTTGGACGCAACCACGCTTGGTAAACGTACTAACGTGGAAACGAAACGCTTAATTTTGCTAATTTCTATCTCCAAGCTACATAATTGTTACATGAAATCGTAGGCTATCGCTGTTGTTTGACATTAAAAATGTGATACAAACGAATTTACCGCGTGAAGCTTGAAAAACCGACGTTTCGACAATGTTGCAACCGCCCGCCCTTATCCAGGTTAGACTGAAGCGCTATCAATCCGTTGTTTCGTGTAGGCGACAAACCGTGCCGACACTGCGCAGGTTATAACGGGTTTGGCGCGCGCGAATTTTGACATTCGGCCGTGCACACAATACTCACTGTATCCTGTGTTACATCCCTGCGCTCGGCGATGGGCAATGAGGCCATTTTGAGAAGAGGGTTCCACGTAGTTTGAAACCGCCATCTATAGAGACGGAGATTTCGAACTCTCTTTTTTCAAACTCGAACAAATTTTCAGTAGTGAAAATCGGGGTTCTTCCTTTTAAATGACTTCATTCAGGGAAAATAAAATTGTTCTTTGGATAGCACAATGGGATTTTGAAACTGCACCCAGTGGATATTTCAGTTATCCAATATGTGTTCGCAGATCGCCGACTTTCCTCGCTGAACGTTTTTAACAGCATTTATGTCCTACACTCCATCAGCTGAGTGGTTTTTATTTTATTTATAACAATTGTTACAGACTTCATTCGCGTTTCCAATGGTCTGATTATTAGGTCGTTGCTGCAAATCGTGTAGTTAATAAAAGACTAAACAAGTTGTCAAATATGGGTCATTTACGGAAAGAAGAGAAATTTCACTCAAATAACCTTCTATAAGCATCCATAAAAGTAAATAATTAAGTAATTTTATTTTCGAAAACTCTCTAATGGGGTAGAAAATTACAAAATAATTTATTATAATTCTTCTATCTATGCGAGGAGAGGAGAAGGTCTTCCCATCGATGAATTAAACAGATTACCAAAGGTATTTTTCAAATCGGTTAATGCGTTTAAAAGTTATGACCTTTCAAAAGTCAGAAAGTTATTAAAATATTGATGATTGCTGAAGATACGATTTCACAATCGTCCATATGTATGGCAGCTACCATTTACATGCTAGAGCGAAATGCTAAATCTACTCAGCTGATCCCATTAGGGAAAAAAACATAACACCGAAGAACTTTTAGAATTGGAAAACGTATTCTTGGTATATCGTACATACAAACGGTCCACGGCAGTCATGTCGTGAACAGGGATATTGACCGTATATGCGATTTTAGCTTAAGAAGCTCTTTGCGAATTCTATTACAATAAGAGCTCGGCCATATACCACGAGGAAGTACATCGGCATGACACCAGGAATAAAACCCAGTATCTCCAACCGTTCGTAGCACGTACTGCCAAGTTCCAGGCGACTAGTCGATACTTAGGCCTCAAACTTTTTAATAATTGCCTGAAAGATTAAAAGCGATTAAAATATAGATATTTTCAAGAGATCCATCCGAGTCTATCTGATTAAAATCAACATGTATGCTCATAACGACCTCTTAAAATATTGTGAAAATACATAGCATACCCATTTAATCTAATACATACTATTTATTATCAATTGTTTTGTTGTAAACTGTTATGATATAGTCTTTGTTTTTGTAAATTGGTAAGTTTAAAGTTATATATTGTATATCATCTCTTGGCTAAATTGACTAACTAGTTTAAGATTAATTAATGTCATTCCTCCACAATTGTTATGGTTGTATTGGAAATAAATACTTTTATCTCTTATCTCTTAAACGGACAGAAAAACAGACAGACACATACATGTTTTTTTTAAGTTTTTTATAGGTATTATAAAATGTCGAGATAATCATATCAAAACAAAATAAAACGTCAGAAACTACTCAGACAAACAACCCGTAGTATACAAGTATATACGGATTGAAAAACAGTTTTCCAGGAAGAAACAGTAAGAGCATTCAATCGGTATCTATAAAGACTATCCATAAGCATTTTTCAAACAAAATAGAACGTTTTAACCCTTAAACCCTACCCTGGGGTTACACATCATCGAGTGATACATCACACCCCAGGGGTCGGGTTTTTGCTTGATATTTCTTACTCTTAAGTTAAATCAGTTTGATTTTTCCAGTACTTTACTTATTCCTCGTTATCTACGAACGCGCCAGTCGTATGTGTATTACGCCCCACATTACAAATTACAAATAATAACAAATGATTACACATTACAAATAATTACACATTATAAATAATTTTTGGGGTGTATTACACCCCAGTGCATGTAAGAATAACAGTAGCGTTCAAGGGTTAAAGGAAAAAAAATATTTTTTTTATAGCAAGTCCCTTTCACGTGTCTGAAACGATAATTTCAAAATGATTAAGAAACACAACTTCAAGAAACCCATATACCAAATGTTTACCATTTCGCCTGTCTGCTGTCATGTAATCGCGCAAACAACGGACATTGGAAACACATTCTTTTTTAAAAACCACTTTTTTTGATACCTGGGACTTTTACTACGATATCAAACGATTTAAATCGCGGATTCACTAAAATATTTAAATCGTTTTTTGCACAATCACAAAACTCCATATTAGTTGACTATTTTCTTTGACTAACGTGGTGTTGGCCATTTCAAATCCCATCCTTCCTGGGCTACAGAGCGGCAAGCAGTCAGTATTTTTTGGACATTATGAGACTGTGAAAGAGGTTCGACGTAAAAGAGGAGATTGTGGAGCAACGAATCTTGAATATTGCATCATGATAATGCGTCATCCGACCCACTAAAAGTTATATACGAAGTTTTCATCAAAAACTCAATGAATGCCTTCTATCAAACGCATATATAACCCTGTGCCACTTTTCCAGTACCCCAAATTTCAATTACTACTTTGTGGAGACGTTTTGAGTCAACTGAAGTCATAAAACGTAATTCTCAAAGGGATCTGAAGGCCATTTTAAAAAATATCCATAAGAAGTATTTCTACAACTGGATTATTCGTTTGCGTAAGAAGCAGCTCTGTTTTAAAGGTGATAATATACATTTCGATGATTAAGCTAATATTTAGTGTTTTATTAAACTAATTCTGGTATTTATTTGACCGAACAGTAGTTTCTCGTTTAGGCGTGTATATTGAAAATTACGAATAAATTATACCTAATGACAAAATATGTTAAAGCGTCGAAACATTGGGAAACAGATAATTTATAAATTTTCCAACCATAAAAAGTGTACCTTTCCTACCGCAAATCGATAACAAACGGATCATAAAACACAGTAGATATAATTTTAAACAAAACTATTAAATAAATCTCTGAATAGCCTGTCATTAATGAACTCGTAAACATGGATCATCTGTCATCAATCGATCATCAATTCAAATAAACAGCGAGTTGAGCCGT
This sequence comes from Micropterix aruncella, assembly GCA_944548615.1. Lineage (NCBI taxonomy): Eukaryota > Metazoa > Arthropoda > Insecta > Lepidoptera > Micropterigidae > Micropterix > Micropterix aruncella. The sequence continues at coordinate 15,933,844 of OX155970.1, read as the reverse complement.
AAGAAAAAAGCGAAATATTTAACATAGATCCTTTATTTCATCGACGATTATTTCTGGTGACTGTTGCTGATACTAATAACTACAACGTATGATTAATCACCCACCAGTTAAAGGTACTACACCGTATCCAAAACATTTTTTACGCAACCTGCAAGCCTGTATTCACATTTTTCTCGTAATACTTTACGAGTTCCTTAAATTGCTACCTTTCACCTACAGACCCTATGCCCTAATTGTCACCGTTATTTAAAATTATTATTATTTTACCTATCCGAAATTTTGCGGTTAAGTCGTCATAAATTTTTTGGTTATGGTATAACTGGTTATGGCACGAAACAACTTGTGTTGTATTTTACAATGCAAATAAATGAATACTTGATGTAAACAGTTTAAAAAAACGACTTACGAGCTTCTAAACTCTTAAAAATGTGTAAATGTTTGAAAATTGTCAAGTTCTAGATTCATTATTAAAAAAAGAGATTTTGCACTTAGCTTTATTTTAAAAATTGCTGTAATTTATAGCCGTTCCAATGATAGTAGAAACATTTAGTATTTGATCAAAATAAGAGATAATTCTTGATCAGGGCTGAACACCCAAACTAATGATGTAACCGATTTAAAAAAATGCAGTCAACGCATGCATTACAAATAACATTGTTAATAACAATGCATTGCAGAATACAATAAAAGCTATTACTGCCAAAAACAAAAAAGTTATGACGACTCGGGTAATAAATCTAAAAAAAAGTGGCTTTTAGTACATAGGGTCTATGTGTAAAAGCCAGCAAATCACCCCACCAATCTTCAAAAAAAATGTGTCGGTTTATCTACCAAATACCCTGTATACACAATATAAAATAGGTAAGAAAGGTAGACACAATAAATAATATTTACTGACTTCATCGTCGCCATCCTACGTTTCCATATTGGATCCAAGTTGCTAGAACAATAGTAAATTGATTTACCTTTCCCTTCCGTCCTTAAAGGCGGGTGCTCCTCAACCTTGAAAATGTGCCCCCCGGTGTATTCGGTTTACCGTCAAAAAGCAACGCTTGGCGCGAGGCACTGGAAAGAACCTAGCGGGCAGCCCCACCGCTGACTACCAGATTTGGCCGGATTTCTCCGTACCGCCTCAAAAGCATTCCTACCAGGGGTGGCATAATTCAATCGTCCATTCATTCTTGAATCCTAATCTGATATTGGTTATCCGCTTCCACATATTGACCAAAGAAACTCGATTGAGAAATGGGGAGAAATGATATCGAGGTGAGATTACATAACGAAACGGTGGCATTTTAAAGTCCTTGCAGTCTCCGCTCAGTTTGCTTATACAGACACGCGTCATAAAATTGCCATAAATATGATGAAATACGACTCATCGTTGCTCCATCATGGCTTTTGCCTGGCGACATCCTTGGGTCGTGAAATTGCCGGTCTGTAAAACATATTAATAATAATACTGTACGTGTGCTATGCAATAGAGCCTATGGCGCCCTACAATTACTGCAAATACTCTAAAATCCTATCTGGTCCAAACCCTGATTTTCCTACTTGTAGACTACGGTGACACCATATATCACGGTATCGCAGTATGATATCGCAGATGTCACCCAACTAGAGAATTGTTTGGGCCGAAGACACTCAAAAAAAGTCGGTTCATGGGCGAAGAATTTAACAAAACAATAGGATTAACTGATTTCAATTTCAATTTCAATTTATTTCCAAAAAATATCTTAACAGATTGTAGAAACTTAATATTTAGGTACATTTAAATTACAGTCTATTAATCCGTTTTTACAATATTTAAATTTATCACCACGTAGGTACATACAGTTACTTCATTATTGCTTTTAGGGCATTAAAATCATTTTTAAGATTTATTTACTAAAACCACAAATTAAAAATAATCAATAAAAATAATCAAGAAATTAAAATCAGAAAGTCAGAATAATTAAAAAATGCTACTTAAAATTGTAAAAAAAATGGCCAAAAAATTTTAAAAATTATTTAAAATTAACAAATTCATCGATCGAGTAAAAAGCTTTGTCTAATAAGAATTCTTTAAGTAACTTTTTGAATAAGCTTTCCACTTGAATTGCTTTTAAACTTTCCGGTAGCCTGTTAAAGTAATATGGCCCGGAGTATTTTGTGTCTTGCCTTGCTGTATTTCGTTTAATACATGGTATAAAAATGTTTAATTTATTTCTCGTATTTTTTGTATGTGTATCTGAAAACTTTTTATAATATTGTGTTTCTTTATTCTTAAAAAACTCAGTCAGTAACTTAAAGAAATAGAGTGAGGTTAAGGTGAGGATTCTTAGCCTTTTAAAAATGGGTCGACACGACTAGTCCATACTTACTCGAATTAGCACAAAATCTCTATAAATTTAGATTAAAATTGAAATTCATCAGGGACTGCTTGGAGCAGGAACATCGGGCATCCTGAAAACAGAGCCAAGGATGTCGCCAGGCAAAAGCCACGATGGAGCAACCACTTCCAAAGAAAACCAAGGCCCTACTTGGCATGAGCAAAAAGAACTTTAGAACCACTATCCGTTTCCTCACCAGACACACGGCCCATAGAGCACATCTATTCAACCTTGGTTTGACCGAGGGCAAGGACTGCCGAATATGTGGCGAAGAATCTGACACATCGTTGGTCGCTGCCCAGTCCTCGCCGCAAAAAGACACAGTTTACTGGGACGAGCCTTTCTCGAACCCAGCGATCTACCTAACTTGAAGGTCAGGGTTCTGCATGGACTGGTAAGCAGTACCGGGCTACTAGCAGACCACTAACCCAACCACAAAGTGGGTAGTTACAAAAAAAACCTTATAGATCCAGGTGACATCAAGGATTGGAACCAAGCCCCTACTCCGTTTACTACTACTACTAGATTGAAATTGCTGAAATCGTTTTGAACTTACATGATTTTATTATTGAACCAAATGGTTATCTTGTTATCGACTAACGCCTTTTTTACTCTTTAATAATAAAAGGCGACATTGTTTAATAGATTATGGATGTTGTCGTGGATTTGGTATTTCTATTTTGGATATTCTTTCCGTTATAATTTTATTTTCAATATTTAGACAAGTTTTGTCGATTTTGTAAAATTTAACGACATTTAGACTTTTGATGTGATTCAATGTTTTGGTCGTATCATGGACTATGTTGATTTTCTCAGTTTATTAACATTTGATTTTCGCTGTAGTTTAGTTTAGTTTTTCCGATTTCATTTTAACTACTTACACGTTTTTTTATTATATCATACTAGTATATAAATCATATCAGATTGCTGAATTATAAAGTTTTTTATTTGGTGCGATATTATAATAAGTGCATAGGTAGCCAGATATATCACTACGATATTGGAATTATAAATAATATAAAATATCAATTGTGAGTTCTACATCCTTGCGGAGTTTTTTAAATTAAAACAAACTTTGAACTTTATCATCAGTTATTTGGCTAAATCACTAGTAATTTCCTAAACCACGGATTCTGAGATAAATCACGGATCTTCCAGAATCCGTGATTTAGGAAATTACTAGTGATTTAACCAAATAACTGATGATAAAGTTCAAAGTTTGTTTTAATTTAAAAAACCCCGCAAGGATGTAGAACTTATCTTCGCGTGGCATATTCATTCCCCTTTAATAGAGAATAAAGGTGCGATTCCACCAAAATAGTGTGCAGCACATTTGCTTGCACACATTTTGTGCAAAACTCCAACAGTGCAGGTACTAAGCTGGTGTCGCATTTGGCTTCCGTCTCCACTGGTAAGGCTGTGCGTAACTTTTGTAAGCGCACAGTTCAGCACACTTGTGCGCGAACATGTTCACTGAGCAGAGTTTCTGCCGAGACAGTTCAGTAGTTAAGTTTTTATTAGTTTCAGTAATTAGTTTAAATAAACATTTAAAACGTACCTACCTGTTCATTATTTCGTCGTGTGAGTTCAAGCTGACGTTCGGCTCATCCCTTCCATGAAAGAAATTCAAATATGCGTAAGCAAACCATTTCGGCTTATATATATCTAAAATCCCAGAACCTGAAGATTTTGAGTCCGCGATTTTCTTCTTTTCTCTTCGGTATTGAGCCAAAATAATCTTCCATTTTCTCATTACCTCAGTCGAGTCACAATTGAAACTTTGCGCCAACTCTTGAGTGGCGTCGTGTTTTTTGTTTTTATTTTTATAATCACTGTGACTAGAATCCCATAATACAGGATAAGTTTCAATAGCTTGAATAAAATTAATAATTTTATCATTCGTCCAATCCATATTTAGCTTGGTTAATAAACAATGTACGCGCACAAATCAATGTTTTCACTCCGGTAGCGGAAGCAAGACTGAGTTCGCGCACAACAGGTTTGTACACGTCGACGCGAGTCCACTGCCTGCATGTGTGCGCGCACAAAAGTATACAGATGTGCGCGAACATTTCTAGAATGTTCGCGCACAATTTGTTATTGTTTGCTTTAGTGAGTCGACCAGAATAAACATTTGTGTCGCACAATGTGCATTGCAGTGCCGCACAGTTCTGCACACTGGTGGAATCGCATCTTTAGACATCGGCGAACTGCTCTTTTACTGCCGCCAAAATATATCTATTCATAATATAAAAACAAAGCGCCATAAACAGCTCAGCGTTACGAACAGCCGAAAGACATTAAACAATTCTTTTAATAATAATTGAATGCAGCAATTATGTTACTGTTATTATGGACTTCTTTTGTTTGCCAAAATAACGTGGCACTTTCTAGTCGGGGACAATGGCATTCATTTGTCAACATTCGTCATCGGGGACTCTCATGGCTATACTCGTAAACTGAAAATGGTTCGCTTACTTTCGGTTTGTTTTGTTTATTAATTAACGCACTTTCGTGACCCTACGACTTATACTTTAAGTCGATGTCGAAATGTCGATGGTAGAATCGGTCGATGTGGTACGCAAACGCGCGAGAAGAAGCTCTATATGTTTCAAAGACAGTGCGAAAGATCTGAATGTACAGAAAAATCGTGGCCGGGAAAAGAACTAAAGTACCTGCCTGTTTTAAATAGGACAAAAAATCGGTTGTCACCCTGACTTCCCGGCAAGCATAAAAGCCCCTCCGCCCGCGCGTCAACCCCTCCCCCCCCCACCCTTCATTAAAATCATATTTAAAAAACGGCCCGTTGGCCACCCCATTGCTACGATCCCTTTCTATGAATCATACCGCTTACTCCAATTATCAGGAGTCTATGTTTCAAATTTCAAGTCAATCCTACTGAGGTCACCTTCTCTTAAAAACGGCCCGTTGGCCACCCGATTGCAATGACCCCTTTCTATGAATCACACTGCTTGCTTGGCAATTTCATAATGTAATTTCAGCCCATCAAGGCACCTTCAAAGACAAATCTGTAAGTCCAATATTTCGAGATTGAAGTATGACAAGTACGCCTTCTGGTGGACCGATTTCAACCACAATCTATTCAACTCATGCCATGACCAAATGATGCCTGCAAGCCAAATTTCAGCTCAATCGGGTGAAGTGTTTGGGCGTTATCGTGGAGGAATACACACACACATACAGACAGGCACACAGAAGTGCGTTCACAATATTTCATCTCCTCGTCGGTTGGTAGGCCGGTAAAGTAAAATTAATTTACCGTTTACACCCGACGTTTCAGAGAAAAAAAACACAGATAGCTGTAATTTTGTATACCTCAAATATTTCAATTAACTTTCGGACAAATTAAAGAATAGTTAAAATAAGACTTCATTTAAAAATGGTGTGAAAATAAACCACTATTAAAAAGCCCATAGTTACCAATAATGTATTCTATAATAATTTCATTTGAATTTTCCTTCTATTATTTATAATTATTGATTCTGTTGACGTCATAATTTTAATGATTTCTAGTATTAGTGATATCGATAGTGACCTTTAGGTTATCGTTTCTCACTTTGCTTATATTACTACAATTATATTTATCTTGTACTTTGTATACCCACCCGGAAAAAAAATATCTAAAAATAAAATAAAAAAAATATTTTTGATCCCCAGGATTGTAAAATAATGTTTGGGACTATACTGTTGCTTGACTAGTTGCTTCACACCTTAGTAAATCAAAAGAAGCTCACCAAGACATTGTCTTTCAGATGACACTCATCGAAAGTGGTGGTGAATTTGGTCATACTGGGTCCATTTTCTATATCGATTCATCAACTTTTAACTACCACTGTGCGATTCTATTCGATTGACAACTACGATTTTTTTGAATGACAAAGTCACGGGAAGTGACAATACTATCATTCATACGATGTGTTGGAAGACTACACATGCTGACAGATATTTGTATGTAAGCTCACACTTTCATCCCTACCATCTACGTTTAGTGGAAATGTTGCTCCCGAATCGAACATACGACTTTCGTGACGCTGAACAATTTCCCCAGTATATTTATTTATTTATTTTATTTTTTTATATATATATACTAGATGACCCGGTGAACTTCGTACCACCTAAAATTGATTTGATTGTAACTCTTCATAAGCGTTTATTGACCCTAATCAACCTTCCAAATCCGATTCATTGAATATGGTCGAATCATGTACGGTTTGAGTTTCGTTTGGTGATTAAATGAGTCGTTTGTAATTAAAATAAATTCAATGTATTTAATTTACATGATGAAATATAAATGCTTTCTCGACTTTTCCGACATTTTCGGCTTTTACAGCTTTTTCGACTTTTCCGACTTTTTCGAATTTTTCGACTTTTTTGAATTTTTCGACTTTTTGGACTTTTTTGACTTTTTTGCCTTATTCGACTTTTTCGTCTTTTTCGACTTTTTCGTCTCTTCCGACTTTTTCGACGTTTTCGACTTTTTTTACTTTTTTGACCTTTTCGACTCTTTTGACTTCGACTTTTTCGACTTTTCAACTAATTGAAATTTTACACATTGTACGGAATGAATAACAGTTATGGATGGCGCAGCTGTCAAACAATACGATCGCCGCGACCGCCATCTATTGAAAGTGGCCCATTTCCCAAAATGACCAATTTCGATTTTTTCGATTTTCAGTTGTTTCTTTTAATTTTTCCTAAATATTTTTTTTTGTAAACCACCTCTGAATCAAGGCAAACAAAACAAAAAAATAATCATTCAAATCGGTCCAGTCATTTTCGAGATCTTGCGAGACTAACGCACGGCGATTCATTTTTATAAATAAGATATACATACATTTTTACCCACAAGGCATATGCCTTTTCGTGGAACCCGCCTTGTTGCCTATTGGCACCATCTTCTAGGTGGGCATTTGTAGCATCACGCAGTCAAACATCAGGCGGTCCCCCATCCCAGTATTGACCGCGCCCGCCGCTGCTTAACTTCGGTAACAACGAGGAGAACCGATGTGAACAGGGCTACGGACGCTAATAAACTCGACTAAACTCGCTATATATTTTGGGGATTGTAATAAATCTAATATTTTTTATCACATTCGCCAGGGATTTTGTACAGTTAATTCCCGATATCCTTAGAAGAATGTAATAAAAATCATAGATTAAAAGCAGTTGCTTAATATTTATACATGTAATATTATCTAGCTGCTTACTGTTACGTTCCCGGCAGAGGGAAAGTATTGTGAACACACTTCTGTGTGTGTGACAGTGTGTATTCCTCCACAATAGCGCCCAACTGCTTCATCCGATTGAGCTGAAATTTGGCATGCAGGCATCATTTGTTTCGGTATGGGTTGGAAAGATTGTGATTGAAATCAACATACCAGGGGGCGCGCTAGTCATTTTCATTATCGAAATATTGGACTTAAAGATTTGAAATTCGAGACACAGATGCCTTGTTGGGTCGAAACCATATTGTGATATTTTGGTTGGAATACCTCATATCCAAGCTACAAAAATACTTTGTAAACTCCGGCTTATTTATGAAAATACTACATCATAATGGAAAAAAACATTATAATAGCACGGACAATACTACAAATATGGTACGAAAACACTACTAATTACAACAGCTAGCTACCCCTCGCTCCTTAGGACACGTAAGTCTCCATTGCAGACTCTCCCGATTATTCGCCGGATTGCGCAAGTGATTGGCTATAGCTCGGTGCGTAATCGCTTTCCCTGAATAAGCACTTTCGATACCAATTGTCTACAGCTGCAGGTTACAGCCGCAGGCAGAGTTCACAGCACCACACGGCCCGGTGGCATAGTGGTTAGGTCGCCTGATCTTACATTGTCAGGTCCCGGGTTCGATTCCCGGCTGGGTCACCATTTTCCGTTGGGATCAAATTAACGGAATTCCATTTTCAATTCTGTCGATGGAATCCAATAACAAGACACACACTTACACGCATGTTACACGCACACAATAAAGATTATAAACAAACAAACAAACAGCAGCTCTTGTAGGTAAAGTCCCTCTGCGAGGAGGCTACCAGATAGCAACTGAGCCGTGAGTTGGGCTGACCTAAGGAAACACAAACAGGCCACCAGGCCCAAGCTGAACGGAACCACGCTATCAGCGAATATAGATATCGTGGTGTCACAGACTTTAAAATTACCGAACGCTATTACTTCATTTGACATGCTACAATAATCGCCCCAAGATCGATTTTTCTCTATAGATATTGTCTGTTATCTGCTGATTTATGTAACGCGTTTGTTGTTTCGATTGCAGATAACGCGGTATTGCTTTGTTTGGATAAACTTCTGATCGCTTTTAAACCAGTTATGATTTATTATTATGTGTACATTGCGCGCGGACGCGTAATTGGAACGGACAATCGCGTTGCAGAGCGAAGGTGATGCGGTCTCAGGGACCACTGAACGTCAGTTTTTTTTACATTTCCGGAAAATCTTGAAATTATTATAGGTATGCTTATGCAATTCGAATCAAATATGTGTACAATAAATGACGTCACATTAAAAGTAAGACTTCGAGAAATGGGTGTTAACTATTTGTTTGTTTCTACTCATTATTGTGAAATTTCCCAATGGGCTGATTTATTATCATACTATAATATCTTACAACCAACCCTACTATGAAGTGTTTATATGTGTGTGTGAAACGTGAGTGTGTCTAGTTATTACATTGATAGACAGAATTGAAATGCAATTCCTTTTATTTTATCCCAACGCAGAATGGTGACACAGCCGGGAATCGAACCCTGAACCTTACAATGTAAGATTAGTCGACCTAACCTTTATGCCACCGGGTCGTGTAGTGATAATGAATGAATGAATGCCCTTAATGTACCATTATTGTTTTAAAATATTATTTACAAGTATTTATTACAAATTCCTATAAATGGCGGGCATAATGCCTAGGCAACCTCTTACTGCCGACCATTTGTACCAAAATTATTGATATTTTATATTTGAATAATTAAGTTAATTGACATTCACTGGGATAAGTATGTACTTTATTTAATAAAAAAAAATATATATAATAACAAAATCAAACACAATATGCTACAATTAAAAAGGAGGGGATGGGGAGGGACTATAGGATAGGAAGAGAAAGCTGGAAGAGGGGCATGTAGTGTTTCTTTACAGAAGCTTAAGGCCACATGATACCTGGGAACAACCATATCTGAAGAATTTTAGTTTTATGTTTTTTGAAAAATACAAGCAATAATTTAAAAAAACTGAATCTCTCGATAAGGAACCAATTTAAAATTTGGACTCAAAAAAGTTGCTCATTGCCTTGGACATTAAGGCTATGAACTGACTTCGAAAACTTTTAGGGGCGATTACTCCTACAATGTAAGCGGTGAGTGTGTTTTATTATAATTTCATTAATTGACTAGTTCATTTTCTAGGGCAGCACTTAGCCACATTTTTTATTTAAGCCCTAAATTAATTACAAATAATTAAAACGTGAGAGCGCTCTGAGAGTTACGCTAAATATGGTTTGCTATTAACACCCTTAGACCACCACTCCGTAAAGATAGTTATTCTGTGCTAGCGCTGCGATAGACCCTTTAGTATGCGCCTGCCCACCGGCGCGAGCGGGCGTGGAATCCCGCTTGACGCTTCGTCAACGCTGGATTTTTATTGGTCAAACCCTACAAAAATGACCCCGCCTATTTTTCCGCGTGTCCGCCCATTTCGGATATTTTTCTGGTCTCATGTCGCCTTAATAAGAAAAGAGTGAGGATAGGTTCAAATTGTAGTTAAGAGCTGGTACCATAACTTTGCTGCGTGAACTGCGAAGGAATAATAATATACCGTGAATGGATGAAATGGTACAGTACCTAGTAGTGGGAGCCCCACTAGCTAGCCAATGCCGTCGCTGTTTGAGGTTGACAGTGGTGTAACTAGATCTGTAGATTATTATGTCAAGTAGTCTGCTTATCGTTGAGTATTATGTCAAAGATCGTCGTCATCTTTTCAACCTTAGGTGAGTCTCAGGTTGAAAAGATGACAACGATATTTAAAACATCCTGGGGTGGCGAGATCGGTCACAACGTCGTCAATGTCAATCAGTCCTATAACCCTAGATAATTGAAATAGTTCCACAGTTACGTAATAGCTAAACATTCGTCGAGCGAAGTAAGCTATGAAAAACGTAAATATTAGCAATATTATTTAATAATGATAGGAACTTGTTACATGGAACGTAAGGTTTGTTAGATATAAACCAAATTGCAAGTATTTATCAACACATTATTCCCCACAGTTACTACATACATATTATGTCAACATTATGGGGACCACAAAAAGCATTTTTACGTTTCGTGCAAAGGTTTTTCGTAAATCTTCGAGTTTTCGACGGACACAAGTAACAAAGAGCAGGAGCTTCTATGTTGGACGACTTTTCTGGCAGTAAAAAATGAAACCTAAATACTGTAATGTATTTACATAGTTCCGCAAAAAGATATGTAGTTACTGAACTTTCGTCAAACAGACGACGAAATTGCCGTAGGTCCCTACTTAATTAGCTTGTGATCGCTTGGCACTGTTTATTTCAATTAGCAAGTAAAAAAGCATCGAGGGCAGGGTCGCGAGGAAGTGCCTGAACTCAAATTTTGCGGGAAGGTGCGTCGTCACACGGACGAATGTTTAGTTATCTACGGTTAAAATGCAGCCAAGGTGAAAGCTTCTTTCTGTCATTATACTCGAATTCCTGCCACACTTGTTATGATGCTTTATTCTTTCACATAGATCTATAGCTCCCGAAAGGGCACCCCGTTCTGTGCGGCTTACTGTAGCCAAGGTAAACGCTTCTTTTCGCCAGTGCATTCGCATTCCTTCCAGAGCGCCACACTTGTTACTATGCCATATTCTTGTAGATCTATAGATCCCGAAAGGGCACCCTGTTCTGTGCGGCTTACGTCAGTCGGCGCGCGCGCATTCCGCCTTATTAAATGTGCTCGCCCCCACCTTGCTGCGCACTCGCGCACCGACCGTCGCGCGGCGAGCTTGCGCCTCAGACTCCGCAACCAAATCTCTCAGCACGAAGCGAAACAGTCGCGATCGCGCACTTGACCGGTACACGAGGGGTGATAGAAAAATGAAGTGGTGCAACTGGCACGACTCAAGTGACCATTACTTAATATAGATCATTTGAAAATAGGCAGCCCAAAGTGATTAGGACACAATATTGGATTTGCTGTGATATGTGGAACCGTCGATCTTGAGGACAACCCTTCAGCCAGGAAAATCTTCACTAGGGACGCATCACCTAAGGATTTGACATGGCACCGAGAAGGACCAATAATGTAAGGAATATTTTAATAAATCTCAAGGCTAAAATTAAACTCTCAACGTTTTCAAGGTTGTACTTTTCCTATTAGGGAGATAGCATGAGGAGTGATTTTTATAAATCTGATATTTCAGCTTTTAGCTTTTGTTATAATTTTTTGAGTTTTCCCGGAACAATTATAATTGCCTCTTTGATTATACATAGCTCGCAAATCGTGTCCTTGTTTAAAATTAACAAAGTCTTATATTTTCATAACGGAAATATTGTATATATGCCATTTTTGTTAAATCATGATATATCCAAGAATCAAAATAAAAAAAAAGTGAGATACGCATGTCTACTTAAATTAAATTAGCTACTTTTACGTTACGATTATTGTTTTGTTTCTTCCATGGATTTTTTCGTGTTTTTTTTGTTTCTTCGACATTTATCCTTGACAAAATTATCAGTTTTTCAAAAGCCGTTTCACATATATCTTACTTTCTTTTTATCCCTTCGATCATAAGTATCTGACCTTATACTAATTTCTTCATTTGTATAGAACAAATCATTGCAATTTGAATTAGTTGATTACCACATATCAATGTTACATATTGCTTTATCAATATATTGATTCACTATAAAGCAGACATTTCTTGATAACTACTGCACCTACTGCATGTTTGTCAAGCACTGTCTTGTACTTCTTTAACGATTGATTCCTTAAAGCAACAATTCATCATACAACGTACGGCCAAGTTCCAGGCGACTAGTATCTACATAGGACTTAATTGTTTAAATAAATTTCCCATAAATTAAAGTTGATCAAAAACATTGATACTTTCAAGAGAGCAATCAGGGTGTATCTGCTTAAAATAAGTATGTATGCGCATAACGACATTTCGAAATACTTTGAAAACTGCATCGTACTTTAATTGTATGTAATTTTATTGTTACTGCATCGTACTTTTATTGTTGTAATTTAATGTACCATTTTTTATTGTTTATTGTTATATTATAGTCCTTTTTTGTTAATTGGAATAATTTTGGTTTAATTTACTGTATATGTATGATACATTGATAAATTGAGTAACTAGCGTAAGGTTATTTTAATATATTATAAATAGGATAGAAACGAATTTACTGCGTGAAATTTGTAGCACCCTACAAATTTCACGCGGTAAATTCGTTTATATCCTATTTATAATGTCAAACAACGGCGATGGTCTTCGATTTTATATTTTAATATACTTGGTCATTCCTACACAATTTTTATAGTTGTAATGGAAATGAATACTCTTTATTCTTCTTTATCTATCATTCATTCTTAGTACAAGTGACATCCTTTTTATTGTCCATTACCATCTTCTAATATTATCATCCAAATTCAATTAACTAAGTATAACAGTTTCGTCACAGTCGGTTTGATATATACTGTTTATTCTTCTTTATTCATCATTCATTCTTAGTAAAAGTTACATCCTTATTATTCATATACAGTCCATTAACATCTTCTATATTGTTTATATTATCATTCAAATTCAATTAACTAAGTATTAAAGTTTCGTCACATTCGGTTTGTTTGTTTTTTTAATCGTTCGTGAAAATTGGGTAGGCTTATTGATAACTGAACCTATGTATGCCATTTTGTAGAAAAAATCACAAGATAGCATAGAAAGACGTGTATAGTCTGTCTCTTTCTACATCTTGTATTTTGTACACGTATGGTCCAACAACAAGACCATTGTCAGTCAAATTAACTAAATTGGTAAAATTGGGCATAACGAAATACTAAAAATGGCAAATATCTTAAGAAAACAAAACATGTACGAACTATTCATATCCGAATTCGTTGAATAAATGATTCATCAATAAATAACAGTAAAAACAGGTATATTTGCGAGTACGTGAATGCAGTTTGTTTATTCTACCCGCGGAATATAGTAATTTGTACTGTTTAAAAGTCGCTTGATGATTTCTAAATTTATATTATGTATATATTATAGAACAACATTAACTAATCAATGCGACTAGACTAATCACTAAAAATGTCGAGGACGATTAGCATTCTCATCAATTATTCAGGATTATAAACATCAACCAGCGACGCGTAAAATTTCCGAAACTGTTGATGATGTTTTAATGGCTATAAATATTATATTTATTGATGGAACTTTAATTAGAAAGATGGTCCCTATCGATGAAATATTGTGAATGAGAAGACTATTGACAAGATTAAATATGAATAGCATCGAATAATACTGGATAAATATCTGGATAAATAGGAGTACATCCAGTTGAAGTTTGGAAGTAAGATAGCACCAGTTCTGTGAACCCAGGTTTTCACAAATATCATTAATATAGATATGCAGACTAAGAACAGTCCAGTTTGTAGTCCCTTTTGGTCCCAGGGTGCTACCCTCGGAACCCGATCACCAGTGGCGTCAAGTACTGTAACTAAGAAACCAGTCCAGCGAAGCCATCTCATACTACAAGCTTTTGATTTTTTGGCAAAATAAACTGCATCGATTGCTTTGGCTACGTCGAAAAAGATGTTGATGAAGTGATTATTTCCATTAAGGTTTTCAGTCAAGGATTGCAGGACTGCTATTAAGATATTTTCTTAAATAAATTTACTGGCTTTCAATAAAGTAATTAAATTTACACTAATTAATGACGTTTTTGTTCCAAGCTAAACATGTAGGTTTTCATTTATAGATTTCAGGTTATACAATTGTGTAGATTGACAACTTGCGGCTTCAGTAAAAATCTAAACAGAGGCTGGCGCGTGCAAATCCGAATCCGTTAGCTAATCATAACTAATCGGTGTATAATAAAGTGTATATCGAGCTGCATAAAAGTCAAGGTTCTTAGCGTTTCCCAACAGTTCAAGCGATCATTCTATTTGTTTTTAATGCCGTATAAATCAAATCATACGCTAGACAAAAAGGCCACCGCGGACTTAGTTAGCTACTAAGAGGCTTGACATTTGCGCAACGACCGCTATTGGCATTGGATACGACACTTGAAACGGGAGCAATCATTTCTAGACGTACCATTATTTCATTATGCTCAACGGTAAACTATGCTTTGACAGTATAGATCAGTGATCCTCAATGTGGTATTTATGGACCCCCAGGGGTCGATTTCAAATTGCAGGGTGTCCATGTAAGCGAGAAAAAAATTGGCTGCACGAGATGTAAATGGGTGTCCACGTTATCGGACCCCATATAGGCAGGTCATCATAAATATTTAGGCGATCCGTAAATGTAGTATTACTTTTAAAAAGGATTGTGTGTACAGAATAGTAATTTAAACTTATAATAATAGCAATAAACAAACGCGCGCGTCACAAGTGTCATGAAAGTAAATCAACACTCAACTCTAATGGCATCACTGGTCCATTGGGGGAGGCCAAAGCATATGACTAACGAGGGAAGGTGCGAGCGAGAAAAAAAAGTATTTCATTATGCTCAACGGTAAACTATGCTTTGACAGTATAGATCAGTGATCCTCAATGTGGTATTTATGGACCCCCAGGGGTCGATTTCAAATTGCAGGGTATCCATGTAAGCGAGAAAAAATGGGCTGCACGAGATGTAAATGGGGGTCCACGTTATCGGACCCCATATAGGCAGGTCATCATAAATATTTAGGCGATCCGTAAATGTAGTATTACTTTTAAAACGGATTGTGTGTACAGCATATTATTTTAAACGTATAATAATAGCAATAAACAAACGTGTGTCATGGAAGTGTCATAGAAAAAAATCAACACTCAACTAATGGCATCACTAGTCGATTGGGGGAGGCCAACGCACATGACTAACGAGGAAAGGTGCGAGCGAGATATGTGAATAAATTGCACTTTAACGGGTATCCGTGCGAGCGAGTGGGATAGACGCGTCGCGTGAATAAACAAGCAAGGTAATCCCACTTGTGCAGTTACCTGTGGCTTTCTCAAATGCTTCGTACTTCAAGGTTGTGGTCGCTTAGGGAATTAACGCGCACCCTGTAAAATTTAAGTAATTTTCGATTAAGATACAAATCGTACATAATCTTAATTGTATACAACAAAAACCCTATGTAAGTGATTAGTACTGTGTCAGCTGTCAAAAACCCATTGAAAATTAACAAGTTTGGGAAATTCAATATCACGCAGGCTGGGGGATCTACGAAAAACAAAAAAAAACAGCAACTGGTCTACGAGACAATCAAGTTCGGTTACCTCTAGTATAGATCATCTAAAAGAAATAGACAAGGCGATTAAAGGAATTTATATGCAGCGGATCAGTTTGCGATCGGCTCTTTGTCTTTTTCCAATTCCTTTAGTCCACACAGATGATATTTGGTGGTAAATGTTTCGAGCGATAGTTTCCTTTAGTGCAATGATTAGTTATATAGTTATCACATTGCTCAATGCGGTACCTACTAGGATTTGGCAGCTAGGATTTTACTGTGTAGATGGCACTTATAGTTTCAAAAAATTTATTAAAATTATTCTATTGTTAATATGGCGGTTACGGTATGTATCGTAGATAATGGCAGTGAATCCTGTAGGCTCACATTCATGCAGCGTGTGATAGGTTCATCGGCTGAATCAAGACCAATGGTAATTATATAGAAAAATGAGTTCAAGTCAGCTTTTTCAAATAATATAAATTTGCAATATTATTCGAAATTTGCAAGTAAAAATATCAAAAATGGATATGTTGACGGCGTTTTCCTTAATAACACATAGTCTCTCCCAACCTGTATAACGTCATAAAAAAATATAATTTAGCAATGTATCGCGATTGTTTGCTATTATAAGTAAGATAAATATAAGAACGAATTTACCGCGTGAAGTTCGTAACGCCCGACGTTTCGGTGAGCTTGCAACCATTCATAATTTCTCCTTCACCGACTTATCCATAAATTTGGGAATGCCTACCAGGAAGGCTAAAGGAAAAACTTGAAATAGAACCGAGGTACGACGCCTATCCCTAATTTCCACATATGAATCACAGAATACAGACAGTAGCTTCTCTCAGAGCAAAATTGAAATCGAAGCGAGCGACCTCACGAGTCCTTAGGGCTCGTATATGGATGCCATATGGCTGCTACTCCGCCGACGCAGATATTCAAATGTTCCCGCGCGTAGCGTAAAACCAAAGGCGTTCGCCGAGACGTATCCCTCTGCTCTGCGTATCCTTCGCACCCTATCCCTGCAACGCACTGCCGCTCGAGAGTGCGCTTACTGTTCTAACCCGGTATACTATGCCCGGAGGGTTTTCGAAGATGAAATTACTTATGTGCTCTCTGTAACCCGCTGTCCTTGTGGACTGTCTGCGTGTGATCATCTATGAGCAGTTTTAGCAGTGCACAGCCAATCCGCACAATAAAATAAGTGGGCCGCGGGAGCTAATCCGCGACGGAGACGAGTTACCTAACGTGAGTTTGTCACTTTTTTGGGCGCAGTAATCTTATGTAAAAGCGAAGCAGATCTGCGTGCTCTCCGCCATGCACCGCCCCATATAGCGCAGCGCGGTCGCTTCGAACTCTCTAGTCCCGTGTGAACGGGGTCGACATTACGAGCACTCATGCTGCTGCGCTCCTAGATACAATGCTCCGTTGTTGTCTATCGCTACGAGCATGAAAATTGCCATTTTTAGGGTTTCATACCGTAGCGTACATCTTGCGGTGTCAACTACAACGGGCGAGCCCGTCACCACAGGACGTTTTAACGATTAGTCGTTCTATGGCCCTGCAGTGAACGTAGAGACTTTGGACAGTACATTCTACGTCCAGCTACGTCACAACCCGTGAGAGTCCAACGCCTTACCGCGAGTAAACCCGGCGGGCTCGAGATACTCGCGCCCTCACTTACAATTGTGATCAGATTTCTCCGGTCTCTCGATTGGTTCCGAGTTCGAGGTCGCTTGCGCGGTCCTCTCCCTTATGAAGCGGTGAAACGGAGTGCACCGAATCTTCGCGGACCAAGGCGTCCTTTGCCCGCCTCTTACCCGGGATCGGATGGCCAATGGTCAATTCCAGAGCAGTCGCCATAAGGTACGCAACCACCCCCGCTCTATAGGAAACAATACAGTTCCCAGACTCCCCCGACTGTTAGTCGGAGAGCACAATCGATTGGCTTGCGCCGCACGATGTGCAGACCGTCCAGGGGCGCCAGAGGTTTGATTCCCAGGGGAGACTGGTTGACCCAGTGTCCTACCCAGGATTCGCACCCCATGCGAGGAGGCCGTCGGATGGGTGTTGACCCGTGAGTGTGACCGACCCTGGACACATGGGTCATCGTGGCCAACTCATCATGGGCCCGTTAACCGTAGCGTACAAACGGGATCCGCCGCCAGGTGAGACTCAACCGTCTGTCCGATTATCCAGGCCGCGTGTCCGGGAGCTAATGGGCCACATCGGGCGGCCTCCACGCAGAAGTGCGAGCCCGGGTAGGACTCTAGCCTGCGGGCCAATCGAGTGGTCCTCAATAGATTCGGTAGACACCGAATCACCGTTACGCAAGGGAAAGGACAGCGCAAACGACCTCGAACCTGTAACCAGTCGGGAGACCCGAGAAATCTGGTTGCAACTGCACGTCAGTCACGGCTGACGGCGGCTGCACGCCAGTCAGTGGTAATCATGCCTGCATGCCAAATTTCAGCCCAAAACGATGAAGCGTTTGGGTGCTATCGTGGAGGAATACACAGACAGACACAGATGCAGACTTTAGTCTGAAAATGATCCTTACCGTCTTGGGGGAGTGTCATAATGTATATATCCGTCTTCATCTCGATTTTTTTTTCGCGTTCACAATACTTGATCTCCTCTATGGGTGGTAGGCCGGTAAAGAAAGGAAGAAAAAAATAAAAACAGCGGCCTACTACTTCATTTATTGGACCACTTTCGCGAAAGACAAGTGCTAAAAAAACACGTTTAACTGCCAATAAAGGTTTCTTTACATCGGTATTATATTTATTGCTCGGAGTGTTAAGATTTAGTACGCAGATCACGTAACGGGTAAAACGGAGACAGCTGTCGAATATTGCGTGTAGCATTGTAACGAGCTTTCTCGCTCTGCGACGTCACGATATTAAAAGAAAAGAACAAAAAAATAAAAAGAATAAAACAATGGAGTAAAGAAATAGAAATAAAGAGAAAAAGAGGGTACAAACTTCCTGTCCTTATAACTCAGATCTGTGTCTCTTGAATATACAACTCCGTTAATAGTCCAAGCATATGAGATCTAAGCGTGTCTAATCATGAAATTAGCTCACCTCTGGCGAGGTCGCAAAGTTGAAATTCGGATTTAGCGTCCAAAAATACATATAAACCCGCTGAGAAAAATACTTCTGGATTTTTTTCCTGAGAAAACACTCATATGCTTGGACTATAATACCTACTACGATATATCAGTACCTACATAGTACATATATGACAAGTACTTAAGTACCTAGTCTGACTTAAATGTCATGAGATTTTGTTCCCCTTCTTGGAGAATAGATATATTGTGTTATATGTTTGTACTAGGTATATTTATTGTTTGTTGTGCCTGTCTAATACCTATATAAAAAACGGCGAATCCATCAGAAGACAAGATATACCTAACGAAAACAAATAAAACACGTCTGCCGTTACAAAATTTAAACTAAAAAGAACTAAAAGTAGTCGGGAGCATTTAAAAATATGTTTTATACACAAAACTGTCTCCAACTGCAGTAAAAAATCATACCAACGGAAAAGACACTTTGCTACATCGCCTTTGTTATTCCAGACGGAGATATCCTACCAAAACTGGTAGTTAGAGGGCGAGGTTGCCCGTTGGGTACCTTTCCCAGTGCCTCGCCGTAAGGTGTCGGTCTCTAATAGGCTGCTGGCGAGCTAGACAGTAGATTGTCTTATTTCTTAAGTCTTCTACGCTCATCCCATGCCTGCAAGAATGATTACATATCGTTATACTAGCCTGGAGTGACGGGTTCGCCCTATGTAGTCGACACCGCCCTACTGCCTTTGTTAATTCTTACAATTCTTCCACTGTAACGTTTTAGTATTATGTGTCATGTTTCAACATATATTCACTGTCGATAGCAAGGGAGGTAACCCGCTTATTCTAACACGGCCATATATAGTATTTAAATATAATGTGTTCATAAAATTCAGGACAATTTCAAGTACAACACACATAAAATTAAACACAAAGAAAAAATCTCACGTTGCAATCTTTCCAAAACTATAGCGTACGTAATGTACGTAATTCAATGTACGTAAAACGTTGGGCAATGAAGGTAAGACTTAAAAGTCCACATTACAATGCATCTGAACTAGCGATACTGACAATTCCAGAGAAATCCGCAATACAAATGTACAAAAAATAAATGACACCATACTGTGCATAAAATAGACAAATCTGAAAGATTCATGTAGGAATAAACATACATTGTCAAGTGGCTTTGCTCCAGCGCGCGAAAGAAAGTGGGTACTGCACAAAACCGCGTAAGACGTGCAATTAAAGATAAACAAACGATCGTAAGTCAAGACAGGAAAGCGGGTGATAGCCACTACGAGATAACATAGATAAAACTTTCTGACAGGTGTTGTAATACCATTGCATAGTTCGCATGGACAAATATCTCAAGAATTATTACCTAAAACGACGCGAGTTTAAAAAATATAGTAAAAGTTGCTCACGGCCCAATGGCATACTTGTTAGGTCGTCAGAACATACATTGTAAGGTTCGGGCGGGTTCGATTCCAGGCTTGGTCACCATTTTTCGTTGGAATAAAATTATCGGAATTGCATTTCAATCCTGTGGATCGAATGTATCAACAAGACACGCACTTACACACATATTACACGTATACATCATAGTAGGGCTCGTTGTAAGAGCTTGTCCATTGTGAAAACTCGAACATTGTGAAATTTCACAATAAAGAGTAGAGACCAACACGAAGATTAAACGGAAAATCAATCTAATTTGCGTATTAAATTTTAAATTAAACGTTTATAAAAGACTAGCTGACCCGTGCTCACTTCGTTGGGCGGTAAAACTTTTTACCTGTGATAATATTATGAGTGTGGTTGTGTTTGTACCTACTGAGTGCGATGATTTATTTCCTGACTGCCAAAAGAAGGGTTATATTTTTACTGCATATGTATGTATGTATTTGAATGCCAATTTGACTATAATACCGTTATTTGTGAGTGTCTTCTTGTGAGTGTCTTATTTGTGAGCGTATTATCTCTTTAACTATTTATGCAATAAAAGGGAAGTCTTTTGTTTTAAACACTTGAGACGATAAATTTACTTGTTTTGATAAGAATTCATAATTGTTGATAATATGACCAATAAACTGGACCTAACGATTTAAATTATTTTTTTAATATAAAATACTACTTTTTGTGACTTAAATATAAAAGTTGGACATATGCTATCGCTGACTTTTTTGTAGGCATTACCAAGCTCTACAACTTTTCTCTAGAACCTAATCATATATCTCTCATCGTTAAGTCAGCATTAGTTAGAAACGTTTTCGTTCGACCGCTTATTCTCCGACTTACTTTGCAAATCTGACTACCACGAAAAAGTCTTTTCATTTTTCGGATTAATATATAGCCTATGACACTCACAAATAACGTGGCTTTCTATTTGTAAAAGAATTTTCAAAATCGGTTCAGTAGATCCAGAGATTACTTCCTACAACGTCACAAACTTTACCTCTTTATAATATTAGTATAGACTACTAATTAACCCTTTGAGGACCATTAGCTTTATGGTAGAGAATGGAAATTTTTGATACATAAAACTGTTAGAGGGCGATGTAAAGAACATATACTCGTGTCATGTTTTGTGAAAATTGGTTGAATAGATTTTGTATAGATTGATTGGTCATAAGAGTCCCTGTAGTGCATACAGATGCAAAGTTACAACTTTTTCAAAATTTCAATATTACATTATTTAACTCAGACATCAAACGTATTAAAAAACGTTCTAAAAGAAAAGAAACGAATTGAAATAGTCGCCATAAAAATTGTATTTATTTATTTAAAATCCCCAGAAATCGTTGGTCATTTGCGATATTTTCAAAAACAATACGGTATATCATAAGGCATTTTTTTTTGCTGATATTAAGATTCTGATGTTTCAATATGGAAAAAATAAAATTTTAAACTTATTCATATTCGATATTTATAAAATGTTGCTAAAATTTATGCGACACATGTCGCATGGTCCTTAAAGGGTTAAGGTCATGTAATCGTAATAATAATGATGATGATAATAATATTAAAGTACCAATCACTGAATAATTATCATAAATGTAATAAAAATCATAAATAAAAGTCATAATATAATCAATAAGTATCTCGATTTAGCCATCTCCGCGAACAGAGCTGTCCCTAAGAGCCTCACTAAACATCTCCGGAGGCTGTTGATCGACATCTGTCTTGAATATCTACCTATAATCAGCGTATGCCTGTCTTATATAACACACGGTTTCGTGTAGCTTGGGCCACAAGATCCATTGCGTAATCGGTTCGGTTGAACTCACGATTCAACTCCTATTTATCAGCCTCCTCGTGTGAGGCTACCCCGGGTATGGCTCTCGCGTCTCAGGCCTCACGGATGATGGATCGGTTTCCTCTGGGAGGTTGCCTCCCGGCGCTACTGGACGGTTGGCGCACCTTTCGGCGACGCCAATCGGTTGTGCACTCTGACTAATTGCTGAAGAAGTCTGGAGACTATGGAAATATACTGTCTCTTAAGCAGCGGGAGTGGATGTTGACGCAGCGGAGTGGAAGCAGCGGGAGTGGATTTTAAGTGTTTGGCAACAGCCAAACACTTGAAATAACCAAATGGCTACCTGATCCTGAATTCAGAGCCGGGCAAAAGATGTCATAGGTCCGCGACAGATTCAATCTGAATCACCGCTAAATATACGGCTGGTAGAGGTCGCGCAAGCGACTTCGGACCCGACATCATTCGGGAGGTTGGAGGTATCCTGATGGTTAAATCCAGACGGAGATACCCTTCCAAAACTCGTGGACATGGGGCGAGTCTACCCGCTGGGTACCTTACCCGGTGCCTCGCCGTAAGGCGTTGGCATCTTTGTATTGTCTCTGTCTTATATTTGTCTGTATTTGTGCAGTCTTTGTCTCTGTCTTATATTTTACTATGTCTTATACTTTGTCAGTTTACTATTAAAGGATAATATTTCAATTAGCATTTTGTATCTACGAATAAATCCACTAAAGCGCTGGCTTCCTAAAAAAGCGGTGTCGTTATCTAGCGGCCGTGATATGACGGCCGTGATAGGACGGCCGTCCCGGTTGACCAAAGGCGTGGTTTGTTAGGAAGTGGTGCGAGCGTATTATATCGTCGTCACTCAGTACTTACTCGAGTGGTGTGTCGTGCAGCGGTGTAAAATGGACGATTTAGACATAGCACTAATAGCAATATGTGGAAGATGAAGAGTCGGAGAACGAATAAAAAACGTTTCCAGTCATAGTTTTTAACTGAATGCTCACTGCTACCCGCGAAAAAACGTCCCACAACAGTTAATCACCGCTATGACGGCCGTCATGCAACTGACGGCACCGCTATTTGACGTTACGGTGACACTCGACGCTCTCTAGGAAACCAACGCCGATGGTTTTTATAGACGTCAACGTTTTGATGACGTCACCCAATGCTACATTACGGCCGCTAGATAACGGCACCGCTTTCTTAGAAAACCAAAACTTAAAGCTTAGTAGAGTCATAAATCCTGGAACACGATCTTTAAATTTTGGCATTCTTCGAAAATGAGCACAAAAATGAGTAGTTATCCTTAAGATGAGACAAAAGGGTTTTCCATCTTCCATATGTTTAAATATAAATTATTATTACATTATTTTAATATTTAAAAAAACGAACAGAAAATATCTTTTTGCGAATTTTATTACATGTAATATTTGCGACGTTCGGAAGCCGTTCATAAAATATTTTTTGTAGTTTTTCGTTTACTAAACAATATGACAATTGCAAAAAAAACCTTTTTCTTCATTATCTGTCAGTTTTATCTCTCTCCGCAGACGTAGATATAGGGACCTCAGCGTTTTATGGTAGATCAATCTCCATTCAATGTCGTTTGCAAAACATAAAAAGCGACCAATTCCCAGGCCGCCTGCCCTGTCTCAAACCTCATAAATAATACGATACAAAGCGTTTCTGCGTTAATAATGCAATTAATCCGGTAAACAATTGACGCTCGATGGATGGGCGTCAAGGTTTTGCAGTTTCGCGCGCGCTATTTACTCGCAAATATTAACTAGCCTTTTAATATCGTGTAATCGTAGCTGCGAGATGCGTAAAAACCGAGTTTAGTATTCCACACGAAGGTACAATCGGTCATGCGAACTGCGACTGACCCGTTATGTAACACGATAATACAGATAAATCAATATCGCACTAGATATCATCATAGAAACATGAAATCACGAAAAATCCTTCGTAAGAAACATTTTTTTAAATGGACCCTTTCATGTGCAAGGGAACGTTAAAGTATTACGTAACGCAATTTAAGGGAGAAGGGGGGAGGGGTCTTGTAAAACGTTACGATGCAGGGGCGGGAGGGGGATTCGAACAATGCGTTACGTAACAATGTTTTTTATTTATTTTAAGAGTTTATTAGTAAAAAAAAACTAAAATAGGAGAACGCATGAGAAGAACAATGGTGTGGATGAAGCCAAAAATGTATGTAAGGACAGGGTCAAGTCAGAAAAACGGCATAATTTAATGTACGATTAGTAGTAAAAGTGTAGGAAGGATAAATTTGAGCCCATTTTAACATATTTTTAACTTAAATTATATTAAATTTAACATATTTTAAAATGAAAATAATTATTAAACATTACGTGTGATTGTTTATTAAATAACAATATAAATAGATAAAATAAACAATCTACGCATGTATTGCGAGTTAGGGGCTCTCTTTACGATCAAGCATGCTCGTCAAGCTTCGCGTCGCGGGCTGAGAGGAGATCGTAAACCGCAGGAAATATGCTTTTTTTTTTTAATATTTACCAAAAATGCCTATTGTTGTAGTTTATACCAGGGAGTCACATTAATTAGACGTAATTGATTGATGAATTACGTGACTCCCTGGTATAAAACTACAAATTTAGGCATTTTTGGTAAAAAAAATCTTTAAAAAAAGCATATTTCCTACGGTTTACGATCCCCTCCCAGCCCGCGACGTGATGCTTGACAAGCATGCTTGATTGTCGAGAGAGCCATATAGAAATCTCTTGTTTTATTTATTATTACCGCAAACGCGATTAAAACAATAACAAAGGTATTTTAGCGACTTTCCGGTACTTTGCGCAACATAATTGTGACTTTAGGTAAAAAATGGTCACTTGGGTGTTACGTAACATTTAGGGAGGGGGAGAGGGGTACAGAAAAACGTTACAGCGCGTTACATGGCGGGGAGAGAGGGTCAAAAATCATCAAAACTTGCGTTGAACGCTCCCAAGTCATTTGCAGTGCAGGCAGCCCTAATACTATATAACTCTGTGCCTTTGCCCCTTGAAACTTGAAAACCTGATAGGGTTTAAAAAATCTATTACGAGACATTTATTTAAAGTACGAATATCTCCCTTAACTCCCCTTCTCATTTATTATGACCTCTACACCTCTACTTTACAAAAAAACAGACTTGTTATTTATTATCTTGATAATATAAACATTTAGTTTTTCTCACAATAGCCCTGGCGGCATGGTCGTAAGATATTTCCACTCCATAGGCCCACCATGTTGTACTCTATTGTGTGTGCAATTAAATTTTTCAAACAAACGAACAAACAATCTGATGATAATTTCTATCTTTAGATTCTACTGCTCTCCAATGACCAACGTGTAGGCTTGATGAAAGAAAAAGTTTGTTCGCTCCAGAAATCTCTTTGCATAGATTCGATTCGCGATGTGTAAGTTGAATATTGGGGATTCCAGACCACTGAGCAACTCCAACTAACTTCTTTTATAGGCATTATAGTATTTTAAGCGTGAGTGGACTGGAACACCGATGATTTTAAAATTAAATTTAGTAATTTATAAACTTTTCTAATAATATTATCGATGTGTTCGGCAAATACCACTTTTGGATCGCGGTTAATTCCAAGATCTCGCACCACTGCCTCCCTTCCAACTATAACGCTATTTAAATTGTAATCAAACATTATATTATCTGACATATACATATTATGTGACATTTGCTTACGTTAACGAATAGAAATATACAAAGTTCACGCGGTAAATTCGGTTTTAAACCTATTTATAAAGTCAAACAACCGCGAGTCTTCGATTTCACATAACGAAGATACAGTAATCCGAACAGTATATCATAAGGCGGTTTATTTCCGTCTGCAAATCTCTCCAAAAAAAATCGTGTCATCCGCATATGTGACTATATTGGAATGACACGATTTTTTGTTGGTGCGGTATAGAAGGAAAAGAAGTGGTCCCAAGTGGGAGCCCGCGAAACCCCCGCAGGAATTTTGGAAAACAACAAAGCAATTTTGGATAACCAATCCCTTTTGCCTCTTGATAACCGATAAGTTCCAAGACCCATAACAAAAGTTTGTATCCGACCCAGCTAGCTTTCTGGGTGGTCTCCACTCCAAGTCGTAAAACTGCGTTTCCGTCCTCACATGAAAAGCGTGGCAAGCGCGTGCGCATATACACTACCTACCTTTATATTTATAATCTTATAATGATACGAGTAATATGGTCTGGGCTGAGAGACGCGTGGCAGGCAGAGGCAGGCATAGGGGCCCCGCGAGCACGAGTGATATCAGATGGAGGCGAACATTGCTGGCTATGTTAATTGGCCGTATTGTATAACGGGCCAGTTCGCTGTAATGACATGTTTCATGTGCGCGCGACCACACGTATAATATACCATTTGAAACTATGGTATCGTCAAAAATACTAAAAATATACCATCAGACGTTTTGTATTAAATTTTATTTTTGTTCAATATTTCTGGATCTGGTCAGAGACAAAAGGACAATGGGCATAAAGGTATGGGTACTGGCCCACCTCTCCAATAACAATAACGTATTTACCATTGGAAATATCTATTTATCTACACAATTGATGACTACGACAACTTAACTTACCTGAATTATGAGCCGTTTCGGAGTTTTGAAGTTTCAGAATCTTCTTAAATATGGCTAATTAAACGAAAAACCCCATGCCCATTGGTAATTTAAAATATATTATATGCGGTGAAGACTCATAAAATATATTATAATATTATGTTGAACAGCTGTTCTTGGCATATTACATACGCCAGGAAACAAAACGGAAATGAAATCATGAGAAACATTACATAGTTCAAGCAACATATCCCAATATTTTCCCCTTCATATACTGCTGACAGGAATATATAGTTTGTATTCACAAAGCGTATGTAGTTTATCGTTTCGGGTATTCTGCGATGGTTTTCGTTTAAATAGTTATTGTCTGGATGTGTTAGGTGCACTAGGGGCTATAGGTAATACGAAATATTTAATAGGATTTAACTCAGAAATGGCTCATAATTGAGATTACTTATTGTAGTAATAAATGTTTTACATAAAGAGATATTTCCATTGGTATATGATTTACAGGTATTGGAAAAGGGGCTCAAGATGCCCATTCCCTTTTACCATAATTAACAAACATAACTGTACACTCTTAGGAAGGCGTTGTCAGATTTTTTGTTCGTCAACGGGAAGAGCTGATTAGACTTAGATTAGATCTGCTGAATGTTATCATTTATAACGTAGGATAAAGATAGATGGGATAAGTTATGTCTGGAACAACGCCACTCCTGGCTGAAAAAGTGACTACGTTAGAGGCACAGTAAGTGAGTACATACAGTAATGAAGACAGTCTTCATTGAATCTGCCATTCCGGTTTCAAAATATATAGAAAGACTGGGGGCCTTTAGACTGGGGCGATTAAATGCATTTATTTATTTATTTATTTATTAGTTACACACACATTCAAATTAAAAAGCAGAAAACAAAAAGAATTTACGATCCAGAAAATAGCGTTATATGCTACTAAAACTAGGTATTCATCTGTCTAAACCCAGATTAAAAAGCGCGTAAATTAAATGTAAATGGTTTCTAATGTGCCAGTAAAGTGCAACCGATTCCGCCTTGCTAGGTAATCCTGTGATAAGGCGAGCTCATTTCCTTAGCCCTTTTGTCCAAACGCGTTTTCTTCGCCATGAAAATCTACGGTTAATTCGCCGTGTCGTCAGTGGGGTATGGATCACTATCGAAGCTTGTCCACGGACACAGCGGAAAAAACGGACGGCGCCGCCGCCGTGTCTTGGACAACCTTCCATAGTAATCCATACCCCACTGACAACACGGCGAATAACCCGTGAATTTTCACGGCGAAAAAAACGCGCGTGGACAATAGTCTTATTGCAGTGCCACGGTAGTGTCAAAAAGAAAAAAACAAATATATATTTAAAATAAATATTTTAACCGCAGATTAAATTTTATAAATGCGATAGCACTTTTACCGTATAGGTGACCGTCGCGTCGCATTTATACGAAATTTGTTTCTATTGTTGTAATATTGCCCGGCATAATGTGAGTAGGCAAATAATTTCACACCCAGAAAACTTAAATCAAACTTAATTTCACACCCAGAGCCTCGAGCGTTTAATAAATACATAGGTGATTAATACATACATTAACCCTTCAGGCCTCGACGCCTCAGCCGATTGACAAGTTGATGTCCCAAAAAAATTGTAAAAATTAGTAAAAAAATTGAATTATGACACTGTCTCACCAAAACGTTAATTACTGCCAAACCACTGTACCCATAATTAAAATAAAACATACTAACATAATAAAACATAATAAAATAAAACAAATAAAATTAAAATTAAATTAAAACGGGACCGTCACGCTGAATTGTGTTTTGTCCGATATCGGTCAATCGGGGCTCTAGGGGTTAACACATAGGTAGGGGTTATTCACAACGGTCTAAAAAAATGGACTAAGTGCGGGTGGCCGTGTGATCGACTATCCCCCCATGCTATCATTATTACTGTGAGGCATTCTAGTGTTAAAAGCAATAGAGCTGACACAAAATAGTCCTTTGCAGCATGGAGTAATTGCTCCATTTAACGAGGCCCTTGCGGTTTTCATGATTTCCATATGCCCTAACAGTAACTAGACTAGTAACTAGTAACCAGCCTTCAGTCGGTAGGGTCATGTCACAGCTACAATTGTCTAATTTTCCTGTGTTGCGAAGTGTCCGCTCGGCTGGTCACCTCTATCTCGGTCCGCGGAAAGTGGGCCAATAAATTATAGCGTTTCCGAAAAGCGACCTCCCTTGTAACTTGGCCGACATTCCTCAGCGAATGAATGGCGTGACAGGCAGCCCGATGCCGTAACGATCGCCCGCTTGCCGACACCCGACACGAAGCGATGTCTGGCAGGACGGATACGGAGGTGAGCAGAACAGTCTACATAAATTTCAAAAGTGTCGCAAATGTAACGTAATGAAGGAAA
This sequence comes from Micropterix aruncella, assembly GCA_944548615.1. Taxonomy (NCBI): domain Eukaryota; kingdom Metazoa; phylum Arthropoda; class Insecta; order Lepidoptera; family Micropterigidae; genus Micropterix; species Micropterix aruncella. Next base: position 15,904,599 of record OX155970.1, on the reverse strand, counting down.
TGATCTTTGCAAAAGCAATTGGAAAACATCTTTTCTTCTATTAGTGCCGTGTCAGATGCCAGACTTAGGTGACCATGATTGTGATTTTATCCCTTCTGGTCTTCAGGGCCATACCTGGGCAGTTCATATTTACAGAAGCTGGCCATCTACCAGACAGACAGCGGATTCGTGGAAACTTAAAATTTGTAAGTAACTCATGGTCTTCATTTGTAAATAACAAATCCATCAAGGACTTAAAGCATGTACCACTGCACTAGCTGTACATGTTTTAGGTAGCGAACGGATTCGTGCAGCTTGGGCCATAAGATCCATCTTGATCTCGGATCGGTCCAACTCAAAATTCAACTCCTATTTAGAAGCCTTCTCGTGTGGAAGGCTACCCCGGGCAAGACTCTCGCGTCTCAGGCCTCAGGGCTGCTGGATCGTTTCTCCTGGTGGTATTGCATCCCGGCGCTACTGGCCGGTTTGCGCACCGTTCGGCGAAGCCAATCGGTTGTGCACTCTGACTAATTGTTGAAGGAGTCTAGGGACTATGGAAATATACTGTCTCCGGAAATATAAGCAGCGGGAGTGGATGTTGACCTGTCGTCGACCACTCTTGAAATGACCATTAGGCTACCTGATCCTGAATACAGAGCCGGGCAAAACATGTCTGGTCTGCGATAGATTCAAACTGAATCACCGCTGAATTTGCGGCAGGTGGATGCTACGTAAGCGACTTCGGTCTCGTGACCAGTCGGGAGGAAGGAGGTATCCTGAAGCTTAATTCCAGACGAAGACATCCTGCCAAAACTGGTAGCCAGGAGGTTAGGTGGCCCCACTGAGTACCTTCCTAGTGCCTCGCCGTAAGGCATTAGACTCTAGCGGGTTCGTGGCTTTGCTGGACGGTAGGTTTGTACCGTCCCAAAGACTTCCACGCTCATCCCACGGCTGAAAGAACGATCACATATCGCTATACCAGCCTGGGGTGACGGGTTCGCAAACATTCGAGTTAATTAAATTTATTAAATTTAATTAACTTGAATAACTAATATTAAATCCAGTGAAATCTTAAAATCAAAAATTTGCTTCAATCACAATACTTCTTACCCTGTTGGATATTATATATTAAGCGATTAATATCTTAAACCGGTTAAATATACTAGTACACTCAAATAGAACACATGAGAGTTTATAACACCACACAGAAGGGGGTTTTGAATTAGGAATTTTGTCAACAGAACAAATAATAGGATGCTGTACCGCTTTACCGATACACGTGGCTGATTTCTAGGTGCGTGGGAAAGAGATAACATTTCTTCACCGAACAACGTTTCCTGTCCTTTTTGAAATATAATTCAAAATATATAGGTACATATATATTTTCACATGTATATGGTAGGTACACAAATATTGTCGAAATGTACCCAATCAGATCTTTCATTTGACACTAAACACGATATATTTATGGTATTTTATTGACATTAGAAGATTTGGCCATTTAGACAACTATTTACTTCATATTTTGACAGATAAGGTGCCATATGACACTCGGGATGACAACGATTCTAACAATACCACACATTTCTAAGTCGGTTCAAGCGTTTGGAAGTTATGGTGGAATAAAGAAACGGAAAACATACACAGATGAACCCTGAACACATTAAATTCCTTTTTTGTTGGGCAGTCGTGTAATAACTAGCAAACTCTTTGTTTGTCTAACAGCTTCATTGCTGCTTGCCATGTTCCCTTCGCCTTCTGCATATTGAATGTCGACGTCTCTTTGACCGTTAATATGTTTGGATTGAGTGCCATTTTGAGGCTATTCGTTTGCAATGATTGCGCGTTTCCTAATGAGCCTTGCTTCGCCGCGGCGCGAGACGCGACGCCTTCGTGAGGTGGTGTCGCCACCCGTGGATGTCCTCCCACGTATTTCGGGCGTTAACATCCATAATGGACACAATCAACAGGGAGTCCACGCTCTGATGAAACATTAACAGTAACTAAGCTCTATTGCAATAGAAACTCGCGGCCCACCGCCCGGCACCTATTAGCCGTTTGTCCTGTACTCTGTATATGACTCACAGAAATATGCACAGACACAGAATACGTAGACTGTTCAAAAGTATCGAGGGACTACCTCGGAATTATTATTGCGTCCCAAAACTCACGGCTTATGGATCGGTTTCCCCTGGGGGAAGGCCCTCCGGCGCTACTGGACGGTCTGCGCACTGTTCCGCGCCAGCCAATCGGTTGCGCACTATGACTAATTACTGAAGGAGTGTGAAGGCTATGGAAATATACTTTCTCCTAAGCAGCGGGGTGGATGTTGACCTGTTGCCATGCCACTCTTGAAACGACCTGTCGGCCACCCGATTCCGAGTGGTATGAAGGGCAAAGGACACCCAGGTCCGCTATAAATTCATATTGAATTACCGCTGTAATACAACAGGTAGAAGCCGCGCAAACAACTTCGGTCCCCTAACCAGTCGGGAAGACGGACGTATCCTGAAGGTTAATTCCAGACGGGGATATTCTGCCGAAACTGGAAGCGAGGGGGCGAGGTGGTCCACTGGGTTGGTCTTTGAGGTTCGTGGCTTTGCTGGACGGTAGATTTGTCGTGAGGTTCGTCCCAGTCTTCTACGCTCATCCCACGAAAGAGAGAACGATCATTATCGTTAAAACTTCGTGGGGTGACGGGTTGGCCCATTGTAGCCGACATTTACAAATGTTGAAAAGTGTCCAACATTATATTTGTTGTCGTAATTAATGAAACACAAAAAGGACAAGAAGCCTGACAATATCCAAGCCTGACAATATCCATCCACAAGATCCAACAGGCTTTCGGAGATGAAGCAATGAGCATCTCACGGATAAATGGAGTCACAATCAACAGGGAGTCCAAGCTCTGATGAAACATTAACAACAACTAAGCTATACTACAATAAAAACTCGCGGCCCACCGCCCGGCACTTATTAGCCGTTTGTCCTGTAAGCTGTATCCGTTTTACAGACATGTTGTACAAAGACTCATAATAAGTAGACTGTATCTAACATTATATTTGTTCTCGTAATTGAAAAAGGACAAGAACTACAGGAAGCCTGGTTATACCCAATGTAAATGGTTTACAGAAGTGTAAACCATTTACAAGATCCAACAGGCTTTCTGGGACGAAGTAATGAGCATCTCGCGGATAAAGAAGTGGTACAAATGCTTCAAAAAAGGCCGCACATCAGTGGACAGCGAATCACGTCCCAGTTTAGTCCCGGTATGCCCTTTTTTGGCGAATTTCTCAAACGTTTGAACATCTGCGTTGGCGGAGTACTAGACACATGGCAGCTATATGCGAGCTCTTGGACTCGTAGCTCGCTTCGTTTTCAATTTTGTTTTAAGATACACTACTGTCTAGTGTACTAGACGTGGCCACCCCATCATGGGCCCATTAGCTCCCGCTAATGGGCCCATGATGAGGTGGCCACGATGACCCATGTGTTCAGGGTCGGTCACACTCACGGGTCAACACCCATCCGATGGCCTCCACGCATGGGGTGCGAGCCTGGGTAGGACACTGGGTCAACCAGTCTCCCCTGGGAATCAATCCTCTGGCGCTCCTGGCGGTCTGCGCACCGAGCGGCGCAAGCCAATCGACTGTGCTCTCCGACTAACAATCGGGGGAGTCTGGGAACTGTATTGTTTCCTATAGAGCGGGGGTAGTTGTCTACCTTACGGCGACTGCTCTTGAAATGACCATTGGCCATCCGATCCCGGTTCAGAGTCGGGCAAAGGACGCCTTGGTCCGCGATAGATTCGGTGCACTCCGTTTCACCGCTTCGTAAGGGAGAGGACCGCGCAAGCGACCTCGAACTCGGAACCAATCGAGAGACCGGAGAAATCTGGTCACAATTGGAAGTGAGGGCGCGAGTATCTCGAGCCCGCCGGGTTTATTCCTGGCTCACTCGCGGTAAGGCGTTGGACTCTCACGGGTTGTGACGTAGCTGGACGTAGGATTGTACTGTCCAAAGTCTTCTACGTTCACTGCAGGGCGACAGAACGACTAATCGTTAAAACGTCCTGTGGTGACGGGCTCGCCCGTTGTAGTCGACACCGCAAGATGTCTAGTGTACTGTGCTAAGAGCTATGAGGTATTCAAAAACGAACCACAAGATGCCGCACCCTTTACCAAACGATTGTACAAACTATCGGCTAGCTCCGCGAAAACTAATCGCGCTATCCGTTTCAGTTAATAATGCCATTGACCTCGCTTTGGGCATTTTTATAGCGATCTTCCGCCCGACCGACACACTGTGTCTTAATTTTCGACGTTAATCGGTGGCGGTTGCATTGCGTCAGCGATGATTTTCGGTCCGTTAACCAAAACGACGAACGCTCTTAATCATTTGTTAAGTGCTCTAACGTCTTTCGCTTCGCTGATACAGGCTACCTTGACAGTGAGATGTTTCTTCGATTCTTGATTTCTCGTTTTAATTACTTGTGTCTGCATTCACTTGCATAGCCATTTTGTTTTCTTTCGGGATGGAAACATTCACTACAGTTACCAATGTTAGGTTAACCTAATAAGGTTGAGAAGTATTTATTTTTTTAGTATTTATTTAAAGTAGAGCTCGAAATATACTTATTAGTGCAGCATTACAAATAACTAGTTCTTAAACCAGTAGCAAATAACAATAATTAAAAAAAAACACGACTGCCCTTAGAAAAAGCGAACTGTTGTCTTTAGAATAATTAGAAAAACATTGTTCGCGCTGAAAAAAATACATTTTGTAAGAGAATAAAGTTCGCCCTGCGCCCTGCGGCAAGTATTTTGAAACGATCGCGCGCCGCTGCGCCGCCGCCGCAATTTAGTCGGTTGATTTCAAATATTTAATAAAAAGGTTTTTTTATGAAATATTTGTGGTTTGTGTATTTATCCGTATAGATACATATATATTTCCGAAATGTACTCCATCAGACTTTTTATTTCATACTAAACACGATATATTTATCTTAATTCATTTGGACATTTAGATAATTATAGATTTGACATTTGAGCACTTTAGATACCCTATGACAATCGTGAGGACATAACGATTCAAACAATACCACACACTTCTACATCGGATCAAGCGTTTATACATACATGAATTTTAAACACATAACACTCCTTTTTTGGGCAGTCGTGTAAAAAGAAGACACACTGCAGCATTTTGGTCAATACGTCAACGCCTAACTAGGCCTAGCCCTGTACTAAGACGGGCGTATCAGATTTTTTTTACCTGAGCATACGTTTGGATAAAATTAAAAAAAAACAAATCTAGTTAGGACTTATAAGTATTTAAGAAATCAGAAAATATCATTAGAACATAGATTAAAGATGAGATTAAAATTAGAGTACAAGTTTAAAATATTCAAAGGTATTTCAATTTAATAATTATTTTAGTTATACTTCAAAAATTATCTTAAAAAGTTGTTTCATCGATAGTCAAAAAATTTATATTTAGGTCTTAAAACTATAAAATACTAGCTGCGCCCAGCGGTTTCACCCGCGTGGTGATGGAAAATTGTGATAATGTATTATTCTGATGTATAAGCTATATTATTGTAAAGTTTCATCAAAATCCATTCAGTAGTTTTTGCGTGAAAGAGTTTTTGCGTGAAACAAACATCCATACATACATACAAATTTTCGCGTTTATAATATTAGTAGGATAGTAGGATAGAATTTAAATTTCGAATGTCAATTTCTTAGATTTTTTTCCTACTTACTTGACAGTTATCGTTATATTTTAGATAATTCATACTATATCTTTATAAATTACAGCCTATGTGTTATTCTGATGTGTAAGCTATATTATTGTAAAGTTTCATCAAAATCCATTCAGTAGTTTTTGCGTGAAAGAGTAACAAACATCCATACATACATACAAACTTTCGCGTTTATAATATTAGTAGGATAATATAATACTATACAAACAAGACTAGAGGTATTTCAATTTAATTTATTTGTGTACATTTTGTGTATATTAGTATTTTATATTAGTATGTATATTTATTTTAAATATGTATTTATTGTATTTATGTATTACTATATATTGGTGTTGGGTTTAATAATAATTTCTTACTACTATATTTTTTCTTTTTTTGTATGTTGGTATAACTCTTTGTGCTTGCGTATTTGTATTATGCAAGAATGAATGTTTTGAACTATATACCAATAATAATTATATAACAGAACGTCATACATGTCAACTCGCAATATGCTAAGTCAAATATCAGCATCCCTAGATACGGGCGTTCTTGCTCAGTTAGGTATGCGATGAGCCAACGGCTATGGGTTCAACTTGTTTTTCCTGCACGTTTTATTGTACTGTATACCGAATATCATAGCCATTCGTCTGTAAATCATGTGGTTTAAAATAAAATAAATTAATTAATTAATTAATTAATACAAATAGGTTTTAAATACTAAAAATATTATTAAAAATATTATTGAGTAAATAAACAAACATAGATATACTACTCAGTCTATTAAAGCACAATTTAAACTAGAGTCAAATGATGTATGGCTCTATTCACGACCTTTATTTAATATCCACACATAGCTTAGTTTCTTGAAGAGGATTTTACACCGTAACAATTTAATATTATCTAAAAATAGGTTATATCCCTGAGATCCAAAACCATAAAATGCCTTTGACCGAAGAAGTATACAAAGAAATATGTGCGCTTTGGTTAAGTGGATTCTATTTATTTTATTTTTTTTATTTTATTTATTTAGGTAAGCAACAGCATGAACTTATAGTTAGGTACATCATTCTTATAAAAAACATGTTCTTATGCCGATTATTGCTTACGTCGTTCGAAATTATTTGAAAAATATTTTATAAACTAAATTAAGAAACAAAAAATACAATGCATCCGTAAATATTTATTGGTTGAGAGGAAACGGATCTGTACCGCGCGGAAATAAACGACAGTCCTCCGGATGCATTTGTAGATGGCCAGTGTAGCTTTGCCGAAAATTTAACTTTGCCGGGAGAACGCCGAAGTCCGCGCGGCAAGGACTCATCCCCACCAACCAAAAAATGTCAAATGACCGCAATAGTTGTATAGTTAACCACAAACATATAAATCATACTTACACAAAATAAATTTAAAATAAGTAAATGGGAATACATATATAAGTTATATTATATTTATACATACATAATACAAATCAATAATTACTGGCAGTTGTCGCTGCAGCTTCAAGGGCGGTTCGTACTGCCGATTTGAAGCTAATTTTGTTTGTACTATAAATATCAAGCCCTGTGAAATTATCGTTATACGTACGTGGCAATCGGGTAAGAATTGAATTACGCGTGTAGTTAGAATGTCGTCTCGGGGGCTCGAATAACTGTGTGGATCGAGTTTTACGTTGCGGCACCTTCAGAGCGATGCTCGAAACTAAGTCTGGGCTATCCAGCGTCCCATTGACGATGTCATGTAGCACAGTCATATCCGCAGCAGTTCGCCGATCCTCAAGCGACAGCATATTAAATGATTCGCTTTTTAAATTATTGTTTCCGAAACTGTTCTCGCTATCTTAAACAACAGATATCTTTATCATCAAAATTGCGAATAGATAATAAAATCATGTATAAGATCACCGTTGCAAAATTGATGATTGTAGAGCATTGACATTTAAACGTCATAACAGACTAAACAAAGTTAAATTTCGACACTGCGGACAGGGACGTCGAGAAAATATAGACCGTTTAGTAAACGAATTTTGACATTATAATTTTAAACAGATGAGAAAGATCCGGTACCTATTTCATTCATTTATATTTATAAGATTTTGTTACAGTTAAACTTAGCAATTTACGACATTGGACTTTATTAAATGTTTACATATTGATTTCCAAGGTGTGTCGAACAATTAATTTATTGAGTGATCTAATTAACTATAGATAAATAGAGCGACATCGTTTCCGAAAACTAACGACACGACCTTTGCCAGAGAAGAATATTAATCCGTATAATAATATGATTACTGAATGTGAGGGACGGCTGAAACGACACGCCCATACGAGTGATGGATTATATAACGATTAATGGCAAATGCTGATCCTTACGCAACGTCGATCACAAATCATAAATGTAAATAAATTGGTACCTGCAAGGAAGTCGACGGAATCTTTAGTGAATAAGATCTCGAAACACTAACCTGAAACAAGAAAAAGGGTAAATTACGCATGTGTTGACGCATGTAAAGGACTACGGGGTAAAACAATAAACGCCACTTTAATTAGATACTATCTTGCGGCTTATTTCAAACAAATCAAAGAATGAATGAGTATAACCTTTCTTTTTAAAAATCGATTGGTCCGGCTGTGGCCTGCCCTCAAATTAAGGGAGATGAAAACATGTGACGGTAAATGATGATCAAGATGACGGTGACGGTGGACCTTGATCATTCTTTCCTAACAGGTCTAGAGGTGAAGTACCTCGACGACTCTCCGGTTGGCGCTGAGGAGGAACTGTGATGGGAAATACTGATCAAGCTAATGAATTTCCACGATTCCTGTTTTTTAAAGGTATAATTTAACCCTTTGGGTACATTTGACAGCTGATACTCAACAATTGTCGAGTCTGACAGCAACAATTGACGAGTTTGACAGCAACAATTGGCGAGTCTGTCTCGTCATTTCATTTTAGTTCTATGTGACTTACGGATACGTTTCCCTTATTTTTACACTTTTATAAAATAGAATACAAATTGATATTATCACAGATTGTCGTTTTAAAGAAGTCTGGCTACTTTTAGAAATCGCGGAATGCGTCTGGCGGGATCTAGAAATTAGACAAAAATACGACCTCATTGCTCTCATTTTCCTCGTATTGATTTTTTTTGCATAATAATTGATCATACAATTCCATGAAAAAAACACATTTGGCTGATGTTCATAATAATTAAACCCTCGCAAGAGTTCTTTATTTATTTTAATAAATCGGTACCCAAAGAGTTAAGTAAAATGTATATTTTTTAGAAACACAAATATTCTTATTATTATATATTATATTATAATTTTCGTTTTTTTTCTAAGGTGTAATTTAACTAAAATGTAGTTTTTTTCTCAGAAACCCAAATTAATTTGGTTTACAGAAAAAATATTTTTTCTCTCACTAAACCCCTTGCTAAAATGTCATCTTTAAGCTGGTATTTTTATGGAAATACCAATAATTAAAAAAAGTTGACATTGATTCACCGCAACCCTTCATGGGTTCCCGAAAGAAAGTACGCATGAGCTCTCGAAAGAAATTACGCACGTGTTCCGAAAGAACTTACGCTTGTGTTCCCGTAAGAAATTACGCACGTGTTCCCGAAAGAACTTACGCATGTGTTCCCGAAATGATCCACGTGATCCCGAAATGACCCGTGCATTCATTTATGACTGTCTAGTGTCGAATCAAAAGCTGTTGCGACAGAAAATGTCTGACCGCGACTATCGCAATGTCGGATCTCAAATTGCCACACTCTCCACGCAAATTGCGTTAATTAAACGTAACGCAATTGTTTTCAGCTGACATCACCAATAATTAGCTAAACATGTTATCGCTATTATTATTCTACGGTGTTAGTTATGTAACTGCTAATATCGCGTGGCAAAGAAAGCGAGCGACTGTGACTGTTTACAAAATATTCTAGGAATTCGGCTGTAATAGCTCGCGTACACATGTTCATATTCGAATGAATTTGAGAAAGAGATAAAATTAAGATTCGTTTAATTCGATTCTATATCAAAGTGTAATTAATTTGAGTTTATCTTAATAAATTAATGCCGTGTGCTAGAGGATATCAGCTCGTCCTCGCAATTAACTTAACGACGAAATAATTCTCCGATTCATAGAAATGAACCGTGTTACAATGTTATAATATTCTAAAATAGATACCTTTATTACAGTTAACAATAGAAAAAAAAATTGTAGTGTCTGCGTTGATATCTCTTTCATTTCGACTAAGACACGTACTATTACCTCTTTTATTATCCGGATTGTCAAAACTGTTACCAATAAACGTTTAAGCTGCGTTTCACCGTCATACCCGATACACACAGCTCTGTCTTACCCGATTTCACAAAGTCAACTATAGAAAAAATGCTATATAAGTGTCTGCGTTGATATCTCTTGCATCCCGACTGAGCAGGAGTAATATCTGTTTATTAGCAGTAGTAAATATCTGTTTTATTACCCGGATTATTAAAAGTGTGACCAATAAACGATTCACCTGCGTTCCACCGACTATATAGCTACTATAGCCGATTATAAAGTCAAAGCCTGTTACAAAGTCAACTATAGAAAAAATGTCATGTGAAGTGTCTGCGTGTCTCAAATGTTATGTGAAATGTTATGTGATGGATATCTCTGGCATCCCGGTTAAGCGAGGTATAAATACTATACTTCTTTTACTACCCGGGTTGTCAAAAGTGCGACCAATAAACGTTTCACCTACGTTCCACCAGTTATAAAGCTCCATTATACCCGATTTCTTCATTACAAAGTCAAATAACAGAAAAAATGTTACAGGACGTGCCTGCGTTGATATCTCTTGCATCCCGGTTTAGCGAGTGGTAAATATTATACCTCATTAACCACCCGGATTGTCAAAAGTACTACCACTAAACGTTTCACCTGCGTTCCACCGGATATATAGCTGGATTATATGTACCCGCCCCTCGGTAGGCAACGCTTCAAAAACATGCATAGACTCAAAAAGAGGAGAAAAATGCACTTCATGACTTTGAACGCAATATCCTCCGCAAGATCTTCGGTGCAGTGGAGGAGCGCGGCGTGCGGAGAATCCAAACAAATATAGAACGCTATAACCTGTATGTGCATGCTGTGAGATTCCTGAAAATCGGAAAGCTCCGGTAGTTAAAGCATGTGGAAAGGATGAAAAACGGACTTCAGTTGAAACACATTCTTTGGAGAAAGCCTGAAGGGCATCGTAAAATCGGACGACCAAAAATGCGATGCTTGATTCTGTCATTTAATAATTGGGATTTGACAAATGTAAACCAAAGACCAGGATAGGGTGAAACGGAAGATGATCATTAACAAAGTCAAGACACACAATGACTTGTAGCGCTAAACGAGGCGCTAACTGAGGCAGCTCTAACATCTGACCGCAAATATTTAAAAAACCGCAGTCTGCTTGATTTACAATATTCCTGGGCCTAAAACCAGGTTATTTCGTTTCTCTCTCATTTCAATAATTTCTGTCTCTCTAAAGAAATTGTTTGCAAGCTTGTATTTAATTACCTTGCAATGTTTGTCAATATGTTTCGGTCAAATATTGCAAGCAGAATTCGTACCACTTCCTCTCACCCTATGAAGTGAGAGGGAGTGGTACGAGAAGAGATTGAGAGAAGAAATTTTACATGTTGGTGCAGTTCCGATGACAATTCATTTTTATGGTAAACATGACCTGAATCTGAATTTGCATCCAGGATTGGCTCCCGACGAGGGGACTCCTCAACGGTCAACAGCACACACGAAATTTTGTATACGCATTCAATTATGATATCCCGTTTTAAATTTCACCATGACATGGCTGCTGAGACCAGAGTGTGCTCCCGACGAGGGGACTCCTTAACAGCCAACAACACATACACGAAATGCTGTATATGTTGGCTCGGAACAGAGTATTTTAATGAAAGCTTGTTTTTAAAAATGTGATTTTACTATTAACTTATTATGAATTAATTTCCTTTCAGTGTCAAGTTGTTTCTAAAATTATTTTTAAAAAAGACGAAAGAAAGAAAGTTATGGAATACAGATCTGAATTATCATCATATTATATTTCGATGTATATCTTCTCAAAGAATTATTTCGGTATTAAGTATTTTTTTCTCGGTAATAAAACGCAGAATAAATCTACCTTGGTACGAGCTTTCGCCTAGTTAAATAGATAAGGTTTTAAATTGTTATACTCGTAAAAATTACCAATACCAATTGCCAATAAATAAAATAAATAAATGTACTCGTTTTTGATGTGTCACAGTAATAATCTAACACAGAATAAATCTCCTAATGTTCCAAAATATATTTTTTTCGTGTTTAGTTTTATGCAGAATTACTGTCTTAGATACCTTGAAAAAATTAGGTGCCTAAATAAATCGATAAACCAATAATGTTCAATATCTTACATTATATTGTCGATCTATACGTGGGACCTCGTATGCGCTAAGAATGCCAATTTGCTTTTTTATTGATATTGGTGTAAAATAACGCTCCGGATTGTGCTGTACATGACTGTTCTGTCCAAATTGCTTCCTTTTGCATCTCGTATGCATGAGTGGATGATTTTATCAGGTGATAACAGTTACTTGCTTAGTAGTGATTCATCGCAAACAACTTAACTTTCTGACAGTTTTAATCGTTTGTACTCGAACCTAATATATTTTTTTAATTTTATCCCATTTAAACAACTAAAAAACATGCAAGTATCTCGTGAACAAAGTTATTCAGTTTTTTTCATGCCCTAATAAGTCTGCTTGTTGGCGTGTACGAGGTCTCACATATGGAGCGACGATACAGCTATTTTAAAAAAATGGATTGGCACAGTAAATTATTCTACTTTAAAAACTAAGTTAAAAATTATCGGCAACTTCTTTTGATTATGGCGTTTATTACTGCGGAAAAAATACTGCATATTCGAAAGTTGAGCATAAAAAATACTTTCTTCTTCTTCTTCTTCTCCGTCGTTCTCTCATTACTGAGGATCGTGGCCACTAGACAACAGTTTGCCTACGAGGCTCCTCCACTTCGACCTGTCTTCTGCATGGCGGGTCGCAGATTGTATTGACCCTTTTGTAACTTCTTTGATGATGTCGTTCCATCTGGCCGGTGATCTGCCTCTGCTTCTTCTTCCCTCCACTTGACCCCCGGAAAGCATTTTCTCTAGATTCTCTGGGTTTCTCCTGGCGACATGACCGAAAAACTGCAGGACCCTTCTCATGCATACGGTGGAGAGCCTCACTTGGATGCCATACTTCACTCGAAAAAAATACTTTAAGAAACTACAAATCGAAATATAATTAAAACTCAAAGTAGCTGCCTAGTATCACAGCATACCGAGTCAGAACTCTCGAGTGAATTTTTTTTGCGGGGATAGGGTGCGAGGAAGTGAGCAGAGCGATACGTTGAAGCAAACGCCTGCACTTAGAGTTACGCGGATGGGGGTCGTCAAACTTCTCGAACGTTCGAATATCTGCGTCGGCGGATTGGCAGCCATATGACAACGAGTTTGCCCGCTTGATTCTGCAATTTTCATTCAATGGCTGCGCAGTCGGCGCGGACGACGATTGTGGCACAATCTCTAGTATTTATTTTCATTTATTTTATTTTATTTCAAACATAATGAGAAAATACATAAAAATGGTCATACCAAGTAATGGTTCGAAGTAAACAACGGCCCACATTCATATGACCATGCTCAGCGCATACCCAACTACGCCAAATATAGCCTGTATCTGGGCATACGACTTATTGCCTGACTTGGGTGGAGAAGCATAACTGACGTAGGTACTCATATAGATACAGATACATACATACACACACATATAAATATAACGATCTAAATATATTGTAGCATTATTCCTTTGCATTATATTACATTATGTTTATTATCTTATATGACATTATGTAGTATAATAGTAAAGTAATGCAGGTATATTATTTTTTAAGAGATGATTTGCAGAAGTCCATTATCTCTGTCCTTAAACGACCTATGTCGTCAAGAAACCGTTTTTTATTTTTTTTTGGAATAAAATGGTACATTATATTTCTTTTATGTTGTCATCAAGACCGATGAATAATTTAGGTGCTATATAGTTAAATTGTCTTTGGTCAAATGGAGAATTAACTCGGGGAACGGTATAATTCAGAGCTGCAGATGATCTTGTAGTTCTGTGTTGCTGACTTCGTGGCCGTTTTACGATTGTGGTAGCCCCGTAGGACTCGTTACGTTGTCGCTTCGATGTCAAATTTGTTCTAGAGAAATTACTGTCTGTATACTATTTAATAAGACTTTTCTACTGGTATACAGTGTATCCTAGTCCTTTCATGGCGGGAAAAAGAGTATAATGAGGAAAGAGGAATAATGCACATTTTGAAAATGACGAAACACGCAACGGGAGCCTTAATAATGACTAAAGACTCCGACATTGTCGTGTCGCTTTCCACACTTGCGTTTGACCCACAATCCGTCGCTGGGGGATAAATGGCACTATTCATCTCAGCTGAGACAATAGGCGCAGAGGTGAAAATGCACCGCCGAATGGAGCCAAGAACGCGGCGTCCCACGCCGATTGAGATCGGTGTGCCGCCAGCCGACACTCCCATTGTGGAAGACGGAGGTTAGGGGGTTAGCGAAACGCAGCCACGACACCGTCTAACTTTAACGACAACGACTCTCAAATCGGAGGAAAACGTATAGCATGCATCCGGAGGGTAAAGAAATTTACCCTCTTCATAGCGTGAAAAAAACCAGTTGTGTCACATCAAAAATTGTTGTGTCACATCAAAATCGATGAGCGCCCTCTCTCGACCGACGGACGAACAGCCTCAGACGGCGCGGTTCGTTTCTCGGCTAAGGGCGGGGTTGGGTTAAGCGTCAATAGATGGCGTTAATAGTCGATTTAAATGTATGGTAGAATTGAAATATTATTACTGTAGCTTTTATTAAGATATTCCAACTAATATTCCAAGAGGCAACGACAAAAAACTGCAAGAGTATTGTAACAGCTGATACTGTCAGATCAGACAGTATTTTGGCCATAGAATGCTAGGGTAGAGTCAACAGGCCAGACTCGAGTCTCTTTCTTGCACTTTTTTGTCGCTGGCTCCTGAACTATAAAATGTGATCCCAGTCCGACAAGGCATCTGTGTACCATTTTTCAAGCATCTAAGTCTAAGATTTCGAATTGGTGTATGCCCATCGGTGAACCGATTTCAACCACAATCTTTCCAACTCTTGCTATCACCAAATTATGCCATAGCTTAATCGGTTCAAGCTTTTGGGCGCTATCGTGGAGAAATACACACAGACACAGACACAGACACACAGGTAAACAAACATACAGACAGACACAGACATACTTCCATCAGGAAATAGTCTTAATCGTCTGTGGCGGTCAAAAATAATATAATTCCGTCTTCGTCTCGGAAAAAGTGCCGCGTTCACAATACTTTCCCTCCTAGACGGTTGGTGGGCCGAGAAAGTAAATAAACATTTAATTTAGGAAAAACAAAATTAAACGCTATATATGTCATTTAATTTATAGACCGAATACATCGGAGTCAGGGTGTGCAGAGGTGTGTTCAATGAGGTAAGTTGTAAAGATAGATGCGTATTGCGTGTGACTTGATTATAATTTATCGTACGTTATGAATTTATCGTATAATTTATGGAACGTTGTTTTGTGTGAATATGTATATGTGTGTTTGTGTATGTAGGCCACTCTGTTTCACCAAATCTATTAAAGGTCTCTATAGAAATATACTAATAACTCATAAAAATATTGATGTCGGAGATGATATCGAATGTGGACAGAGCTTTATTAACGAGTGAGCTACGCGCTTAATTTGTTTTTGGTACAAAAAAACAAGTTGGTCGTTCTGGTGTCGTGTTAGTGCTCTGAAATGTAGTTTTTCCAGCAAGTAGGTAACGCTTATTGTATTATTTATAATCTTATACAAAAAAGCAATATCTGTCTGTCTTTTTAGGTAGTATCTGTATGTATTTTTTCACGATAGCGCACAAACGCTTAATCCGATTGAGCTGAAATTTCGCATCCAGGAATCATTTGGGCATGGCAAGTGTTGAAATAGCTGTGGTTGGAATCGGTCCACCAGGTAGCGCCCTAGTCATTTTTAAATCTCAAGCTATTGAAATTGAGACTTGAAATTTGCTACACGTATGCCATCCATGTTGGGTCAAAACTACATTGTGAAATTTTGATTGAAATATCTCACATAAAAGCTACACTAATAATATTTTTATTCCGCTATACATTTTAATCAAATATTAACGCCATATGTTGGTGCCAGGACAAACCGGCCCTTAGCCGAGAAACGAACCGCGCCGCCCGATACGGTTGCTAAGGAACCCAACCCGGTTCGACAACCGGCCGAGAGAAGGCGCTCTTTGATTATATTTATGAAATTAATATTCAGATAAAATCCGTCCTTGACTAATTGCCGGAAAGTCTTAGGGTAAAAAACCGTTTTTTTTGTGTGTAGCCAACGTAAAAATTGTCATATTCACTTAAGCTCTATGATATTCACTAACCAAAAAATAGGTTAGCTGATAAGCTCACCTATTTTCTTGAAAAAAAAGTTTTATTATTATTATTATGAAAGAAAATATATACATCAATGTTTACGTTTTTTATTGAATTAAAAATAGGTCAGTATAGTCGAAATCTGCTTTTCGAAATACGGGTGGAATGCCTCGAAAAAGATACCAACGCGCGGCAATGTTCTAAACACGCAAACAAAATCATATAAACGCATATTAAACGGATATCAACGCGCGGACATGCACAAAAAACCAGTAAAACTACAAAACTGAGTTTTATGATTATTACTAGCTGCGCCCCGCGGTTTCACCCGCGTGGTATTTTGGATAATTCACACTATATCTTTATAAATTATGGCCTATGTGTTATTCTGATGTGTAAGCTATATTATTGTAAAGTTCATCAAAATCCATTCAGTAGTTTTTGCGTGAAAGATTAACAAACATCCATAGATACATTCTTACAAACTCGCGTTTATAATAGTAGTAGGATTACTCTTCTCAATCGCACCAAATTACACAATATCCATGCTCACTCAACTGATCAAGACCGGCGATATAGCCGTCTGGCGAAAGTGGTCTGATGTTCCGGTCGCGGCAATGTCGCCGTTGTAACGTCATTAAGCACAGCGCCAGGGATAATTATGTCTTTTTTATACAGATTCGTGTCTCGGAGCCCGAAACACTGACCGACTGACAACGCCAACGCCAATTTTATTGTTATCACTCTCTTTTTAGCACGTGATAATTATTGTTGCGTTACATAAAGCTGCACGCCGTGGAATAATAGCGAAGCATTTTAGCCGATTGTATGGGATACGGAGTACGATTGTATGGGACCGCGGCCGACTTAGGTCGCCTTAATACTTATTTTTCCGGCCCAATATTTCTTGGGGTAGGTACGGTGGACACTTCACAAGATGATTGATTTTACTAAAATATCAAAAACAGCAAAGGTTTGATTTTATATATTTTTAAATTTATTATTATTTCAAGAAAACACAAAGAAATTAATTACAAGTAAATGTTTAAAAGGAATAAAAACACGATTGCGTTACAAAAAAAAAAAGTGGTTGATGTATTTCTCGTATATATATTTTCGGAATGTGCTCAAGCAGACCTTTAATTTGACACTAAACACGATATATTTATGTGAATTTATCTACATTTGGAGATTTGGATAGTTACCTGTAATTTTTACAGTTAAGGTAACCTATGACACTCGGGATAACATAAAGATTCTAACATAACTACATACTTCTAAATCGGTTCGACCGTTTAGAAGTTATGGTGGAATAAAGAAACGGAAAACATACAAAGATGAACCCTGAACACATTACACTCCTTTTTTGTTGGGGAATTCTGCTTCACTCTTAACTAGACAGCGCCTGTTTCAAGAAAGTCAACAATTTTATATAATAGCAATTTAATATGTAATCTTACGAAAATATATTTTTTAATCTAAAGATTTCATAACCTAAGATCAAAATTGTTATAATAAAATAAATCCAAATAAACCTACTTTGATCTAAGAAGCTGACTTTATAATCGAAGCTGCAGGGACGTCGAAAGTATGCATGTTCCTGCGGATGTCGCTGACTTATCCCATTCAGTCTCTCTAACACTCGCAACAACGATAGCTCCCGTTTGCTCTATAACAGCCTACGAATTATATACGTAACGCTACGGAAGCACGACAGACGAATGACAAAACCAATAAATCAAACTGCGGCAGTAAAATCGTTTAAATTAAATTAGATTTATAGTCCAGCAACCTTGATAGCCGTTAATGCGCCACGTACATGAGTGCTATCAAATGTTTTACGATCGCATGCAACACCGTAGGCTAACGCGTTTATTGGAGTATACGTTGTTGCAACTAATAGCGATAACACTCGTGTCGATTGGCAACTGCGATCCAGCGCGGAAGCTCACTGTAGCTTACACGAATTAGGCGCACGTATTCAATTTTAATCTATGCTAATATTATAAAGAGGCAAAGTTTGTGAGTTTGGGAGTAATCTCTGGATCTACTAAACCGATTTTGAAAATTCTATTATCAATAGAAAGCCACGTTAGTTGTGATTGTCATAGGCATTAATCCGAAAAATGAAAAGACTTTTTTGTGGTAGTCGGATTTGCAAAGTAAGTCGGAGAAAAAACGGTCGAACGAAACGTTTCTAACTAACGCTGCCTTAACGATGAGAGATATATGATTGAATTCTAGAGAAAAGTTCTAGAGCTTATACTGCCTACAAAAAAGTCAGCGACAGCATATGTCTAACTTTTATATTTAAGTCACAAAAAGTAGTTTTTTATATTAAAAAAAAAATAATTTAAATCGTTAGGTCATGATTATTGGTCATATTATCAACAATTATGAATTCTTATCAAAATAAGTAAATTTATCGTCTCGAGTATTTAAAACAAAAGTCTTTTCCCTTTTACTGCATATAATTTCCTTTTTACTGCATAAATGGTTAAAAAGATACGACATAGGTATGGAACCGCGACCGTATCTCGGGTTGGAACTCCTGAAAGACAATATATTTTGGTACCAAATAATAACATTACATCTAATATAGTATACATAGAAGTTTTGAACAATTAAAATAAACATAATATATTCAATCATAATCATTTCATTACCTCATTTGAAACCCGGTAATATAGCCAAATTGGCATACAAATACATACATACATAATGCAGTAGAAATATAACCCTCCTTTTGGCAGTCAGGAAATAAATCATAGCACTCAGTGCTAACCAAACCACACTCATAATTTCATCACAAGTAAAAATGTTTATCGCCCAACGAAGTGGGCACGGGTCAGCTAGTTTATTATAAAATCAAAATTACAATGACTCGTTATCAGTGTATACATGAATTTTAACGCCAAAATGTCTTTAAAAAATCGACTGACCAACCCCAAAACTTTCCCGGCAAGTATACAAGGACTGATTTCATCTGAAAATTAATTTATTGAATATTCAGATTAAATCAGAGTCGACGAGCGCCCACTCTCGGCCGGCGGACGAACCCGGTTGTATACAGTTGCAAAAGCCTCGGGCAGCGCGGTTCTGTTATCGGCTAAGGCGGGGTTGGGCCAAGCACTAACGACGGCGATAATATTTGATTAAAATATATGGTGAAATTTAAATATTATTATAGACTGTATATGAGATGGAGATAATGGGTCCTAGTTAAGTTGGCCACGAAGACCCATTTGTTCGGGGTCGGTCACACTCACGGGTCAACACTTATCCGGCGGCCTCCACGCATGAAGCGCGAGCCCGGGTAGGACTCTTACCTGAGGCCTACTTTGCCCCAGGAGTCAATCTTCTGGCGCTCCTGGACGGTTTGCGAACCGTGCCGCGTAAGCCAATCGATTGTGCATTCTGACTAACAGTTGGGGGAGTCCGGAAACAGTACTGTCTCCTATAGAGCGGGGTTAGTTGTTGACCTTACGGCGACTGCTCTTGAAACGACCATCGGCTACCCGATTCTGTGTGAACAGCCGGGCAAAGGATGCCGTGGTCCGCGATAGATTCGGTTGACACCGTTTCACCGCTACGTAAGGGAGAGGACCTCAAACTCGACCTCAAACTCGTAACCAGTCGGGAGACCGAAGTAAACTGGTTGCAACTGGAAGTACGGGCGCGAGTGTCGACCCGCTGGGTAACATACCCTCTCGGGAGACAGAACGATCTCACCTCACGGGAGACAGAACGAACAAATTTCGTCAAAACTTCCTGAGGTGACGGGTTCGACCGTTGTAGTTGACAGCTACAGTTGTACATAAGATATTGCAACCAAAATTTCCCAATGTCATCTCAGACCAACAAGGCATCTGTGTACCAAATATCAAGTCTCTAAGTCCAATGTTTCTTGATTGAAATATAAATAGTGCCTCCCCCCCCCCCCCCTCTGATGGACCAATTTCAACCACAACCTTTTCGACCCTTGCCATGACTAAATGATGCCTGCATACCAAGTTTCAGATGGGATGATTATTATAATGGGACGATTTCAGTAAAACATTCTATTGGCATACATTTTAATTTATTTACAGTGTCCAAGCGTTAATGCCCCCCCCCCCTCCCCCACAGGCGCCCAAATAGTGGTTATTAAATCCGCCATCAAAAAAGTTTGCATAACATCGGTTCAGAGGTTCGCATTCAAATCAGATCTGTTACACAATTTGTGCGCCCGCTGACGTAAGGTAGGGTGCAACAGGCTCCCGAGCTAATAGGCGAGGCGAGGCAACTGAGCGGGTCACTAAACCGTGACCTTTTCATCTTCGCGAGTGGCTCGCGACCAGTTGAACTTGGTACAAATTAGATGAGGCCATTGGGTTCATCGATAGATTTTGTAACGCATGAACAGGTGGCCATTAATTAAGGAAAACAGGTGCGGCAATGCCGAGCGGTTTGGTCATGTTGTTTTTTAAACTTTAATTTATTTCTTAGAAATTACAAAAAATGTAAAAAAACCTAGCCATTTATTTTGAAATAACTATAGTTGACTATTAATTAGTTCCAATATTTTTTCTTAAATTTTAGCGCAACTGAGTTAAGAAAACTGATAAATATTAAAAACAATGCTTTTTTAAGGGCGAATTGCTCCGCCCTTTAGTCTGGTTACATTTAAAAGTCCCTTCCGCGGTAATACTACGCGCAGTCCCAACATATATCCGTCTCAGTCCGTGTGAAGTTCGCAGAAGCGAACGGGCAAGTGCGTCGTCATATAACAATCAAACAATCGAGTAATTTGACGACCCACATGCGTGTAACGCCAACCACAGGCGTTTGCCTAACAAAAAGGAGTGTAATGTGTTTAGGGTTTCGTCTATGTATGTTTTCCGTTTCTTTATTCCACCACAACGTCTAAACGCTTAAACCGATTGAAAATTGTGTGGTATTGTTAATATCGTTATGTCATCCCGAGTGTCAAGGAGAACCTTAACTGTCAAAATATCGAGTAAGCAGTTGTCTAAATATTCAATTGTCCACATGTCAATAAATCAACATAAATATATCGTGTTTAGTGTGAACAGAAAGGTCTGATTAAGTACATTCCTAAAATATACATGTATCTATATAAATAAAAACATAAACTACAAATATTTCTTGAAAATTTTGTAATAAGAATAATTATAATTACAATAGTTCACTTTCTGTAACGGCAGTCGTGTTTTTTAATCTTTTCATTATATTTACTTGTTTTTATCAACAGATTAGCAAAAAAATATCCACTATCATCGATCGATGTAAAACCCCGTACGCGACAAAAAAAAAACGAATTCGCGTTTTTTATTATTATTGGTGTAAAATCACACTCTGGATCGTTCTGTCCGAGGGTTCAAATTGCTTAGTTTTCTTGTAATTCATCTCGTCGGCGCATGTTGGTGATTCTATTTGGAGTAGCTCTAATGTGCTTAGTAGTAATTACTCGCAAACAACTCTTTGAGAGTTTTAATCGAAAATACAGTAAAGTGATTTGCCCCATTTACTCAACTAAAAATAACATCTGGCGAAAGAAGTTATTCAGTTTTTCCATACCCTGAAAAGTTTGCTTGTTGGCGAGTACGATGTCTCACATATAGAGCGACGATATATGCATTAGCCCTAAAGAAAATGAATTAAGTACATAGTGAGGCGGCGTCGATTCACGCGCGGAGGAAAGTAATTGGTTCACGGCTCGTCGCGCGAACATACCGTAAATACGCAGCGGTGGCCCGGCCAGCTAGATAGATATCAGAGATCCCCGCCTCATATTCCTCGCTAAGGCAATTTGCGATTACGGCACAGAGCGCCTCGTGGGCGGATCCGCTCGATAAATTGCACACATTGTCTTCTGCACGACGCGGCCACTAAGAAGATTCGCTTCGTAGGCGATACCACCACCGCGTAGCTGTGGAAGCATTCAAATACTGGGAATATGTGATTCAAATACAATATTCAAATACGATATATGAGGGTCATTTGAAAAATTTCCGGTCTTTTAAAGAAAAACACATATTTCGAAGCAAAACAAATTTTATTTCTCCACGTAGTCTCCCTGCAACTCGATACATTTAGGCTCATAACGCACTGGCGTCCACGGCTCCGAAGCCATGGCTGCGGAGCCAGAAAAAAGAGGGTGCCAGAGTCGCCGTTCAGTGTCAGCGGCGTGACAACTGGCTGCGTGCGCGGACACAGACAGCAACATACATTCGGGCTGCGCGTAGCCAGTGGCTTCCATTTTGGACGTTTGTATCGTGTGCCGCTTAGAGCGTGCACCTCCATTCGTTCTCTAGTAACGTTCTGGTTCCGCAGCCATGGACGCCAGTGCGTTGAGCCTTAGTCCAACGTTTCTCCCATCCTTTTAAACCGTAAAAAAAAGGATTTTCTAAACCTGGAAAATACTGGTTTACAGCGTTTTCCACCGCAGCACTTGACTTATTTTTCCCCGAGATATTATTTCAAATTAGGAAACAGGTAGCTGGGCGCTAGATCTGGCGAATATGGTGGGTGCAGAAGCAATTTAAACTCGCGCGACATTACCGTCCGTATGCGCTTTTGGTCGATCGTCAACAAACGCGGCACCCAGCGCGCGAATAATTTTCTGTTTATCCAAATCTTGATGTTAAAAGCTTGGGCACCCATTCAGATGATATCCCACAAACCTCAGCAATATTCTTAACAGTTAATCCACGATCTTCCATCACAGTTTGATTCACTAAATCGACCATTTCGTCGGTTGCAGCGGTTTTCAGGCGCCCGAAACTTTCACGTTTAAATTGCTTGTACGACCACGTTTGTACTCGGCCACCCAATGTTTAATCGTTTTAATTAAGAAGAGGTTTCACCGTATACTGAGTCTAACTCATCTTGAATTTCCTGAGTCTTTTTTCCTTTCAAATGAAGGAATTTTATCACTGCTCGATACTCAATTTTCTCCACTGTTGACAAAAAATGTTAGCTGACAACTTTGGAAGAGTGCCATGGTCAAAGTAATGATTAGAATGATTTGAAATGTTTACGGTTTGAATATGTCATCGTACGGCTAAAGACTTATTTTCTACAGTTACCTTTTATCAATGAGGCTATAAACTGTTCAAATGACCCTCGTACTATATTCAGTATTAAAATACTATGGCTATTTTTAATTTTTTGTTTTTTTTTAAGTAAAGCACGAGTTATACATTCCTGCAGCATTATAAAACAGGAAAACAATCAAATTAGGTACTTGTAATCAGTATTAAAGAAAGTCATGAAATGTAATTAGGAAAAAGAGAAAAATAATGGAATATAAGTATTATTTTAAGATTTATAGTTGAAACATTTGTATTAGGACCTCGCATTGAAAACTTCGATTTCCTAAGAAATACCGTAACTTATATTTCTAGTCATTTACCAAATTGCAAAATACTTCATGTCAAAGCGTCATCATTAGGCTTCAATTATCAGTCTGTGTCATTTCGTTAAAGTGTCAACAACGTTAATTTTGTTAGCTTCGAAGATGTCGAAATTTGAGCCGACAAAACGTCATTTGCGGGAAGCAATGCTTTTCTGCTTATCTTAAGAAAACTGCCGCAGAATGTCATAGATTGCTGCTGGAGGCTTACGGGGAATTTACTCCGACAGAAAGGACTGTTGAGACTTGGTTTCTCAGATTCAAAAGAGGTGATTTCGACGTACAAGACAAAGAGCGCCCAGATATATAACTCCCCAGATATTGCGCCATCCGACTACTATTTGTTCCGGTAAATGGTCCATGGCCTTTCCGAGCAGCGCTTCCAGTCTTTCGAGGGTATTGAAAAATGGCTGGATTCGTCAATGTCCTTCCTCCGGGGAATCTGTCTCTTGCCAGAAAGATGGGAGAACGTCATAGCTAACGATGGACAATACATTGAATGTAAATGCACATTCCAATTTGTTTTGAAAAAAATGTTCAATATCACAAAAAACGAAGTTTACAATTCAAAGACCTAATAATTAGACCATTTATTTGATTATGCGACATATGTCATGACCCTTGATTCAAGACAATATCACAGAAATATGAGTTTGGATCGCAAATACACCAACGATTGTAATCCCTCTTGTCCACACACGTTTTTTTTTCGCCGTGAAAATCTAGGTGTCGTCCTCAGTGGGGTATGAATCACTATGAAAGCTTGTTCACGGACACTCGGAAAAATAGCACGGAGCCGCCGCCGTACGCACCGTATTTATCCCTCGGCGAGCCGTGTTTATTTACAGCTAAATTTGTATCAGTGTTGTATGGTAACGTATGAGAGCTTGTCCACGGAACCCATTTTCCCGGCGGATAATTATTTCGACCTAGAATGTTGTTTATAAAATGTATGGACCTAACGCCTCGTACGGCGAACAACCCGTGCAGTGGACAAGAGCTCACGTTTTTTTTCTACGACGCGGCTAACGCGCCGTACGGTTAAAAAACGTGCCGAGGACAAGAGGCATTACTATAGTTTATAGTGGGATGGGCCAAATTGCAGCGTCTCTGGGAAATGTATCCATCCAAACGAGAGATGATGGCCGATAAAGAAGATTGTTATAACGGCCCTGTTATGCAATGATAGCGCGGGTGCATTGCTCGCCCGCATTGCGCATAAACACGTACTGGCGAACGGTAACCGCCTCAATAACTGCCGTCAAATTGTTACTAACGATACAGGCACCGCGCCTCCGGCCGCGGGTTGCAACCGACCGAACCGCACGCGCGTTCATTTAACGGATAAACATCTCGAGAGAGTAACGATATTATCAATTGTCGCAGTACTCATGAGAGAAAGCATCGTGCGTTGACGTTCCCAGGAGTCCAAGCCGATAAATTCGGTATAAAAACGATCTTCAAACCGTCCCAAAACCAACCGACCGTCGGGTTCTACAGATTTCACACAGTAAATTTATTTTTAAACTATTTATAATATCACGAAAATTGAGATCTGTATGATCGTTCAATGTTGTGATACACGAAATGACGTGAAGTAGCTGTATGAGTGTGCATAACATAGACAATAGGCAAACACATTTTTAAAGAAAAAAATGTAATACAATCTCCTAATCTATTGTATATTGTGAGGTAATTTTGCAACTTACTCCAAAACATAGTCATTATTTTAATATAATTTTACAAGATATCGAGGTAATTATCTGACAGTTGGTTTTGTATTTTTTTGCTGCTTTATTAACATTGTAGAACTGGCCTACTGTCGATTTCAGTTGTTTTTAGATTTTTACCATATTACAACTCTCTATACAAAATCCACGCGATTTTTATAGAGTCGGCATAGCTTCTGAAGTTTTCTATCTTACTCTAACGCTAATTAAAGTAGCGAGGTGCGAAGAAGACGCGTATTAACGCGACAACGAAATCAGAAAACATTCTTCTTCTCGCATATGTCAGGAAGAAATATCCGGATACCATCAAATAGTACCAAAAAAGATAAGTGGCATAAACTAATTCATTATGAATGAACATACTAATGAATTATAAATGAATAGCTTCCTTGTGAATCACGAATTCTGTGGTATAATTTGTGGGTGATCCGTGTTAGTAAAATCAAGTTTAGCGAAACCTCTGTTCTTTGAATGTTCACGTTATGGAAAATAAATAGGGTGAGTTTGCTTGTCTATTTTGACGTATGCTCGCGCGTTGATATCTTCTTATGTAATTAAATATCTGCTTGAAAATGAATATGTACATTGTACAGTGATTTTGCAGGAGATTTTGCAGGAGGACCGCGCGTTGATATCTTTTTGGATAACGTGGAATATCGGTCACAATAAATACGATAATATTGCAGGTATTTTTGAGCAGACCCGAGCGTTGATATCTTTTTATGCATGTTTATATCGTAGTGAAAATGCATACAATACAGTAATTTTGCTTACATTTTTAGAACAGTGCCGCGCGTTGGTATCTTTTGACACACGAAGGCATTCCGCGTGGATTTCGAAATGCCTATTTCCGACTAGAGGAGCTTTTTTTGTAATTTAATAAAAAAGTATACACATTATTTACCCATATTTTTTTAACAATAATTAAACTCGTTATTTTCAAGAGAAAATGCGACCTTATGGCTTTGTGGCAATATCTATCAGCTATATATTATAATGGACGTGTATATCGCAAGTTTTGCGTTAGCTACGTAAAATAAACTTTAAAATTAACTGAAACCGAAAAATGGGAATTACAAAAAAAAACAAAAATACGACAATTAAATAGACGCACAGGGAAGAAGGAGACGAAGGAAGGAAAAGGGTCGAGAAATGATGAGGGTTGGTTATGGTATTATAGTATTAGGTTTGCAAGCTCCTTGAGTCTGGCCTTTAATGTGGTGATGGTGGGGCTGTTCTTATATTATTTAGTAAACCGTTTCACAGTCTCGCGTCTTGTACGGAGGTGTAAAAGAACAAGGCGCTGCTGTAACCAGGGATAGATGACATGTTATTGTTGTCTGATCTGAGGGCACGGCCGTGCACCGATAGAGCGGTGATCCTTTCGGCGAGATGAAGCGGCGCGCTATTCGCGAGAATTCTATACTGCAAGCAGAGTTCTAACCAGTCTCGTCTCCCTGATTGTGAATCACTGCAGTCTACTTCGTTACTCCGTGATATGGTCATATTTTCTGAGGCCATATATGAAGCGGATACAGGAGTTCTGTAACCTTTCCACTTTGGTCGCCGGCTCTTCTGTCAGATCGTCCTAGATTAGAAGCAGGAAAGCGAAGATTGGCAGATCGTCTCTTTACTTTTCCCCGGTTAAAAATGTTGAAGCCTCTTCAGCGATGACGTCTACTAAAGATCTTTCCTGTCATCTCCCCCATACGTCGCTGCCAGGACAGATTGTGGTCGAAATGGACACCAAGGTTACATCGCCTACATGCTTTACGGAATATCTTCCGTCTTGATGCATATATTTTGATATAGATTGCATGTGGATCCTCGGTGTAGAAGCTAACGATGAGAACTTCTTTAGACTTTGAGAGAATGTGGAAAACATTAAAGATACACACATGCTCATTAAATCACAAAATCATGATATTACTTAGTAATTGCCACTTAGTGGCATGTGTGTGAAAACACTGCTAGTAATAAGAATACTTATTTAGAGTATGCTCAAAAATCAGTTGTTTGATTTTCGAGCGTGCTACCTGATACGCGGGGGGCAGGGTGTGCTTTTGAGCACGCATGAGCCGGTTTGCTTATGAACATGCTAGTGTCGATTCAGTTTTAGAATGTAGCTTAACAAATTTCTGTGGAAGCATGCGTAAATGATTTTTATAGCTGTTGACATCTTCATCTCGCATCTATGGGATTATTATGTTGAGTTCTTTGCGGATGAAACTAATAAAACTAACTTTTGGCCGAGAGCCTGCGATTAACTAGGACGTATATTCAATTGTTTGTTTTAAGTATTCAAGAGTATTGTTCCGAGGGTTTCTTATTTACTTATCAATTTACGGAATCAAATCGCTAAAAGCTTCTACAATTGCGTTGTAAGCAATAGGATTATTATGTTGAGTTCTGTGCGGATGGATCTGATAGAACTAACTTTTGGCCGACAGCCTGCGTTTAACTAGCACGCATGTTAAA
The DNA here is from genome assembly GCA_944548615.1 of Micropterix aruncella. NCBI lineage: Eukaryota > Metazoa > Arthropoda > Insecta > Lepidoptera > Micropterigidae > Micropterix > Micropterix aruncella. The sequence continues at coordinate 15,876,669 of OX155970.1, read as the reverse complement.
TTGTTTGTTTTAAGTATTCAAGAGTATTCGCTTATTCAATCGCATGCTTAAAACAATTATGCATGCTACTTTTTTTGAATCAGCAAGCATGCTTTTTTATGAGCATGTGTATCAGAACCTGTATAGAAAAATATCAGGTAGACATGGAATTCACCACGCTCGCGCCACAAATACAATCTTTAGGTTGTAGTCATATGGTATTAATGTCACGTCATTTCGGCATCTGACGACACCAATAAATGTCTATTTAGAGCTGTCAGAGGCATGTTTAGATTAATGTGACATCTGCAGTGGCATATTGTAATGTAAATCGATTTATACAATAAATATAAACGACATGATTGGGATGAAGAAAGGATTGATTAATAGCTGACACCTGCTGGCCCGTAGTGACGTAATCGTTATGTTAGACAGCCTGTCTGGCTTTAACTCGTTTAACATTTTATTCGGCTTGGTTTTAAAAATTTTAGAACACACAAACTGACCCGTTAGTAAATGGATTCACTTTTATTAAAACACGATGTTGGGATGCGTAGTTACCACTTCAATACCTGCTACAAATATGACTTTCATTCGAGATACGCACTCATGGTGGCTTACGTCGAGTCCGGGGGCGTAGCAAAACAAAGAACTGTTTTTCCGCGGGGACAAACTTTTATTTTTATTTTATTACTGTTGAGGAAACAAACAGCTTTTATAAAACATTGGGTACAAAATTATTAAGTTTCAAAGATAATGCTAATAACATGTTTCCACTTAAATATTAATAATTTAAACAGTTTTCTATGGAAAATACACTCACATGAAAGGAGGTGGGAATTGGAAAGGTGGGAGTCACATAAGTAAATATAATTTTATGTGAATACACGTTCCATAATGTATACATATTATTTATATATATATTCTTGAATACCTACATATTATTAACCCCTATTAATATTAATATTATATTAATATTATATTATATAGTGCGATTACAATGATACGTCAACACCGTCATTAATAATTGCTTTTCAATATCGCCGAGCTGCGTATTACAAATTTTACATACTCTATAATAAAAACTATCGGGGAGAAAGGGCCCGGGAATTCCTCGGTCCGGGTCTGCTCGCTCGGTGAGTCACGTATTGACAAAATCAGAGCAATCTGTATGTCATGGGTCATATACGATTGAGGGCAAAAAATCGCACATGCATGAATTTTCAACAAAAAATAAAATATCTGAAAAAAGTTTGGTCAAATATTTTTATTGGAAATTCAACATCTATTTTAACGCCTATTTAGTGGTATTGTTATTGTGCTTGAATCGTGCCAACAAAGTGCTTTTTGGGAGTCATCCTCCAAAGAGCAAGTTTTATTGTGAATTTGGCAGCTTCAGAATTGGTGATAAAAATAAACTTCCATTCGATTTTTCATTGCTTTAACAAGATTGTACACTTTAATTTCGTGTGATATTATAATGTGTTATTGCATGTGACATTATTAACTTTATGTGATATTCATTAGCATTATGCCTCAAAATAAAATCAAATATTACGCTCTGAGTAAAAATTATGTTGACATTTTATTGCTCTAAAGCAGTGTTTCCCAATTAGCGGTACGCGTACCCCCAGGGGTACGCGAAGCTGCATCGATGGGTAAGCGTGGAAATCTCTTGACTAAAATAATTTAATCATTAAAAAACCATTGCACAAACAACAATTGTTGACAGATGTTTTGCACGACGTACCTTTGCGAAAGCGGATTTTCGACCATGACAAACTTAAAAACTACACATTGTCACAGACTTCAACTCGAAAACGAGTTGAGAATGAACCAGATTTTTCACAGTTGTGGAAAGAAGAACGTACACATTTGTCGCATTTAACCGACTTTCACCATCATTAGAACTGTATTTTGATGGTAATAAATGTTTTTAAAAAAACTGATTTCATTTTTATTTGGCATTCCTGCAAAAAGGAGTACGCGAGTTTGAGGTCTTTCTTAAAGTGGTACGCAGGAACAACTAATTGGGAACCACTGGTCTAAAGTGTACAACAGACTGTGTTGATATCAGCTGAGGAGGCGAAATCAGTGCAAAAATTTATTGACGAACTCAAGAAGTATCTAGTAATCCTATGTTATTGTTCCATAAATGATTTTTTGAAGAATGTACTATGAATTAGTTATTATTTAGATATTATTACACTTTGTCTTCATACTAAATATAGAAAATCTTTCTTCAGTAGTTTCGGATCGGCGTTGACGAGTGAGTGACTGAGTGAGTGGGTGAGTCAGTAGTCAGTCAGTCAACTCTTTGCCTTTGATTAAGGGGGAGCCTGGTTTAGAAGGAAGTTGAAATCTGATCATGAATATAATAATTTTATATCAGGTTGATTATCATTTGAATAATAAAATATTTTATTGCAATAACAGAACAAAAAACTACTTTTGAGATATTAAATTGCAAATGTTTCTTCAGCTGCAGAAATGACGGTATCTGTTTGCGCCGGTAATAGCGAACGTAATTTCGCCTGAAATAAAAGAGTAAACTAAGATATTAATTTCTAGATAAACTAAAAAATGAACATAAAGTATTATTTTTATAATTTTCATGGATTTCAAGAAATAAAATCCATTTACGCTCAGTTTTTTACCTAGTAAAAAAATACATATAAACATTTTTTCTATTTTTTTAATTCAAATGGAAGATAATTTAATAATGTTTTTTTTTTTGAAGAACTCGATCCGTCAAGTAGTTTTTTTATGACCGGCGCAATACTGAAAAATATGGTTGTGAGAAAAACGCGTTTAAAGTTTTCTTTACATAAAAAGAGTGTTTTTCCCACTCACAGCAATCTAAGACTATTAGCTATTCCAGAGGTAAAAGATTCATAAATATATTTCAACTCGAAGTTTTTTAAAAAAATGTTTTTCTTGGCTGTCAAAACCAGGCTTCCCCCTTAATATAGATTATATTTAATAAGTTACAGTGTTCGCAATAAAACCTTTGGTGGTGAATATAGTCTATATAATAGCTTTAAAAATCACAATAAGATGAGAAATATAAATACTGTAAGAAACACTGAGTTGAAACCGTATCTTTTTTTTATTTGGCAAAAGAACGACTTTCATAAAATCTTTTTTTTTTGCGACTGAACCTGTAAAAAAACATTAGACAATGTCATTTCGAACTAAAGCTTATTTACCTCTATATTAGAAAAAGTATTAGTCAACCTAAATATTGGGTTTTTCGGGTGTTTAAAAAACCAAAGATCACGAGCAACTTTTAGCATTAAATGAAATAAAGGCGCGGATATCCTATTCCGAACATCACGCCTCCTTTGCTCGGATATCCTATTCCGAACTCTGCGCGGTAGCAATCGTCGAAATGAGCGATCGCGAGGTTCGAGTAATGAATCGGCTCGGGTCGTGCGCGGCGCCGAATTGATCCCGAGCAGATTAATCAACGCGTGGAAAGTCAAAGTGGCCGCGGAGACAATGCGCGTGCGCGTGTGTCGCTTGCGCAACGCTAACGAAACGAGATCGCTCACGCATATAACGGACTGGAGGAATCACTGCGTAAACGAGTCGACGCTCGAAAGTAATATAGTAAGGAACTTCTGACCGTTTCATAGATAGGCTATACTTGAAAATAATAAGTTATTAGTAAAAACACATTTATAAAAACATGCTTTTATTAAAATGCTCTGTCCCGAGCCAACCCTAAGTGCAGCAGCCATGTCATAGTGGAACTTAAAAAGAGTTATCACAATTGATTGCTACACAGAATTTCGTGTTTGTGCTGTTGATCGTTAAGTAGTCCCCTCGTTTGAAGCATAATGTCAAAAAACCGCGATAGTCTTTGATTTCATAAACCTATAACTTGTTTTTTAATACCTGATTATTATTAAATGCGATATTTGTTTATTCGGATAAAAGACAAAGAACTATTTTTAGTTATTTTAATGCGTTTTTTTATATTGTAAATACCGCCTCTTTAAATTGAGTAAAATATTAAATATATTGATAGGATTTGACGATTTCCTCTGATTATACTTATTTACTGTATGTAGACTAGTAAATACACAGTAAAAAAATATATATTGTAAAATTTGCATAAGTTATTAACATATATTTGTATTAGTTTATTTTAAATTTAACTTTATTACTTCTATCTGTACTGTACAATGACCATTAAAAATTAGTTTATCAAATGGTTTTCTGTAAGATATCGCTAAAGCGATAAGTCCGCTATTTGTGCATAAAAAGTTTTTTTAGTACAATAAAGTTATTCTATTGTCTTGTTCTAATCTATTTACTGACTACAAAACCAACCAAGGCTCATACTGTATGTAAACAAACCTTCTAAAAGTCTATTGTGACACATGCCACGGACTTCAAAACCTATCAAAGCACAAACTGTATGTAAATAAGCCTTTCTTAAAACCTATTATGACACTTATGCCACGGATTACAAAACCTACCAACCTATCTTTCTGAAAATCTATTGTCATTTATGCCACTGACTGCAAAACCTACTAAGGCACAGACTGTACGTAAACAAACTTTCTTTGAAACCTACTATGCTATGGACTACAAAACCTACCAAGGCACAGCCTGTATGTAAACAAGCCTTTCTTAAAACGTATTATTACAGTATGCCACGGAGTACAAATCCTACCAAGGCACAGACTGTATGTAGACGAACCTTTCTGAAAATCTATTATGACACTTATGCCACTAACTACAAAACCTACCAAGGCCTACAGGGTCTGAAACGGGAGAAACCTAAAGGGTCTGAAACGTAATTATTATTGTGATACGAATTGGTATCGCCTTTTTTCTTTTAAAATAACACCGTAAACCGGTCCGTTAGCCTCGATATTCTACTCTATATAAGTACAGCATGGTCTCAAATAAAATCCGTAATGTGTATCGGCATTTATTATTGCCTAAGATAGTAAAAAGATATCTAGGCATCAACCACCAAAGAGGAACCGCCCTAGATGCGGAGAGGAACCCTGAAGTCGAAGCCGTTCAAAAGCACTTTACGTGAGAGAGTTTACCTTACGTGAAAACTCGAAAATATTAATTCCTAATATACTTATAATTCGAAATATAGTCATCGAAATATATCATATTTAAACCACCGTATAATAACAGCCAGTAAGTTCACTCAAGAGCTACAAGGCCGGGAAGACGGTGCGACGGAAGTGGGGGTTAGTCATGTCGCGTCCTTAGACCCATAGTTACGGCGCTGTGGGCTGCGACGCGCTGTGGGCGCAGTTGTGTCCGCTCTTACGTCGGCTGTTATTACTTTTTATGTGCAGATTTATGAGTCGACGCCATATGGAATTCTCAGAACAATTCGGTAGCATAATAGCATCTGCGTCGCCGGGGCACCGTAAATGTGGCCGGGACGATGCTTCAAGAAGAAAAAGAGTAATCATATTACGATTTGTGGTAGCCCTTAAGATTCCTGACGTCACTTGCTTCGATTTCAATTTTGTTCTAAGAGAAGCTACTGTCTGGTATGCTGTGCCAATACTACACTCATAATTCGGATATGACATGAAATATACATAATATGTCTATTCTGAATATTATGATATATTCCACCTATAAAGACCTAACTCATTACACCCAATTTATTCATGTTGAAGAGTAGGACCGAATTGCCCATTGTCCTTTCACAAAGATCCATACTAACATGAAAAATGACAGATTTTTTATTTCAATAATAACATTTGGGATTTTGTTCAAGCGCACCCTGTACTTGCGACATGTTTGAGCTGACACTGGTGCGATTGTTTTCGGACTTTCTTGCATGCTGGCACGTGAGAACAATTAGGTATATAACCAGTCAATGACGCGCAGCATGAGAACAGAAACCGGCTAAATGTGATATAAGTGAAAACTGTTAATTAAATAAATAGGTACATAAATAAGAAGAAATAGACTGCGAAAATGTATTTACAATACAGGGTGTCCCAGAAGTCGACGTCAAGCCGGAAACGGGTGATAGGGCAAGTCATACTAGTTATCAGAAAAATATAAAAAAAAAATAAGTTCTATGTTTTTAAAATTATAGGCAAAAAAAAAAACGAGAAAATTCAACACCCTGTGATGGTGTTTTAACTCCAGTTACTACAAATCTTTACTTTTTTTCAAATTTATTTTTATTATGTAATCCTGAATAGTGCTTCTGTAAATTGTTGCTTAAAATTTTAAGCCAACTGCTCCAGCTTTGAATAAAATGACACTTTTTGTCCAACCAAGTATTCAAAATTAATATTTCGCCCAATTTTAACTGACTGTACTGAAAATAAAATGTACTATGCTAATTTGGCAAGTAACATTAAAAGTTGGCGCATTTAATAAGGATTCCAAAATGGTATGACACTTGCTAGATTACTTCTTAAATTATGGAGATTTTTTTTTTTGTATAAAGACACTCAGTTTTGAACATTTTTTCTGAGAGACGGAGAGAGTTATGTTACTAAGTGTGAGAGAGTCAGATAGTGACGCCAATTTTACTAATGTGTCAGAGACAGAGAGATCCATTTTACGAAGTGTAGGCGAGACAGATAGTGACGCCACTTTTACTAATGTGTGAGGCGGATAGATACACCATTCGACTGGTGCGAGCGAGACACTAGTCGCTATTGTATGTACATCCCCACTGACGCACACACATTACAGGGCAGTATGTTACGCTCCTTCGTTTACCGCGCATCTTTCCGTATTCGTTCGTGTAGATTTCGTACTGATAACTTTTTGCTTTGTTTATTGGACTTGATTGCTTGTGATTTGGACTGTTTTGTTTCTCTTTCTAACGACCTTTGCGTTCCCCTGGACTATTGTTGATAGTGTGATTGTGTAGTTCAACTATGGCTGTGTACACCACACAGGAATATGCCAACATGCACCTCATTTATGGCGAATGCAGATGCAATGCTAACGCTGCAGCTAGACTTTATCGTGAGAGGTACCCAAATGCTGTTCGTCATCCGGATCATCGAGTTTTTATAAATGTGCACCGTTTACTCTCAGATGGCTTATTCCCAAACCAAGCACATGGTGAAGGGAGAATTGCCTTTCCTTACGAGCACGTCGTATTACAAGCAGTTGAAGAAGACCCGAATACTTCAACACGTGCAATCGAAGCAAGCACAGGAGTGCCCAAAAGTTCAGCCCACCGAATCCTGAAAAAAAACCAGTTCCACCCGTATCACTTACAGCGAGTACAATCACTACAACCCCGGGATTATCCTCTAAGAGTTGCGTTTTGTGAAACGATGATACAAAGGAACCGAGAAGATCCACGCTTCTTAGAGAAAATTTTATGGACTGATGAGTCAACATTTAAAAAAGAGGGTTATATGAATCTACACAACTTGCACGAGTGGCATGTAGAAAATCCACATTTGAGGAGAGAAGATAGATCACAGTATCGTTTTAAAATAAACATGTGGAGTGGAATTTTAAACGGGAGAATCATTGGGCCTTTTGAGCTGCCAGAGGTCTCGGATGGCGAAGTTTATTTGGATTTTTTACAAAATCATTTACCTAATTTATTGGAAGACGTGCCACTAAGAATTTACAGAGACATGTGGTTCCAGCAAGACGGATGCCCGGCGCACTATGCACGCTTTGTTAGAGAACATCTCGATGAGGAATACCCGGGCAGATGGATAGGGCGGGCTGGTACAATCGCGTGGCCACCCCGTTCACCTGACTTAAATCCAATGGATTTTTTTTCTGGGGAGCAGTAAAAGAAAAAGTTTACTCCAAGCCAATCAATAATGTAGCTGAGCTACGGCAAAGATTAACCGAAGCAGCTGAATTTGTCACTAACGGAAGATTCGCCCGCCTGATAACCCGATCATTTTTAAGAAGATGTCGAGCTTGTATTGCGGCTGAAGGACGGCAGTTTGAAGACTTGCTGTAAATGTAATAAATCTTAGAATCCAAAAATTGATGTTTAATTTTAAACTTGTCTTATAACCAAAATCGTTATCTCAGAAAAATTTCTTCAAAACTGTGTTTCTTCACAAAAATAAAATTGTCCATAATTTAAGAAATAATCTAGCAAGTGTCATACAATTTTGGAATCCTTATTAAATGCGCCAACTTTTAATGTTACTTGCCAAATTAGCATAGTACATTTTATTTTCAGTACAGTCAGTTAAAATTGGGCGAAATATTAATTTTGAATACTTGGTTGGACAAAAAGTGTCATTTTATTCAAAGCTGGAGCAGTTGGCTTAAAATTTTAAGCAACAATTTACAGAAGCACTATTCAGGATTACATAATAAAAATAAATTTGAAAAAAAGTAAAGATTTGTAGTAACTGGAGTTAAAACACCATCACAGGATGTTGAATTTTCTCGTTTTTTTTTTGCCTATAATTTTAAAAACATAGAACTTATTTTTTTTTTATATTTTTCTGATAACTAGTATGACTTGCCCTATCACCCGTTTCCGGCTTGACGTCGACTTCTGGGACAATCTGTATAACGAAATAATCAGAGGTGTGCAGCGCAGCTCCTCCCGCGGTTCGATAAGATTATCTGTGAAGTATGAATGTACTAATGACGGAATGTATGCGCCGAACTCTGGAAGAGGTGGGCCGGTCGGCTGTCGCATGCACGTAACTCACGCAAACGAGTAACCGTGAAGCTGACACAGAATAACAGAGGGTACCAGCAGAAAGGAGGGTTACTCCTAGCATCCAGCTGAAACCGGTAGTCCTACTATTGGTAGAAATATGTAAATACTCTTGTTTGTTGCGAAACTTTTATTTTCCCGGGCCACCAACCGACAAGCTGGGAAAGCATCGTGAATGCGCATTTTTTTTTTCGAGATGAAAACGGGAAAAAATATTTTGAGAGTCCATTGAAGTCTGTGTGTCTGTGTGTGTGTGTGTGTGTGTGTCTGTGTGAAGTCTGTGTGTGAGTGTGTGTCTGTGTGTGTATTCCTCCACGATAGCGCCCAAACGCTTAATCCGATTGAGCTGAAATTTGGTATGCGGGCATCATTTCCGCTATCTGCGCACGGTGCGAAGACCGTCCACGAGCGCCAGAAGGTTGATAGGGGAAAACTAGTCCTAAGGCCAGAGTCCTACCCAGGCTCACACTTCATGACTGGAGGCCGCCGGATGGGTGTTGACCCGTGAGTGTGACCAACCCTGAACAGAATGGGTCTTCGTGGCCAACTCAGCAAGGGCCCATTAGCTTCCAGCATATTTGGACAGTTACAGTATTCTACTTGGACAGTTACGGTATTCTACTTGGACAGTTACGGTATTCCACGATACTTGGCATATTTGGACAGTTACGGTATTCTACGATACTCGGGATGACATAACGATTCTAACAATACAACACACTTCTAAGGCGGTTCAATCATTTAGAAGTTATAGTGGAATAAAGAAACAGAAAACATCATCAGCGGAAAGAACGCCCGGAAAGAAACGGAAAACATCAGCCATGGAGGAACATGGTCATGGTCAAGCAAGAGTTGAAAAGATTGTGTTTGAAGTTAGTTCATCAGAAGGGTTTCAGCATTAGTCATATACATGGTACATACACAGATGCCTTGTTGGGCCAGCATCTATGTATGTACCAAATCACATGTACAATCATGTACAAGCTGCACCAATAATATTACAATTCAGCCGATAAATCAACCGCGCCGCCCGCTGCAATTTCAACGGAACCCAAGCGGGTTCGTTCGCCGGCCGAGAGGGCGCCTTATTTTTTTAAATATTTACCAATAATACCTAATTTTGTAGTTTTATACCAGGGAGTCACGTCATTCATCAATAAATTACGTCTAATTAACGTGACTCCCTTGTATAAACTACAAAATTAGGCATTTTTGGTAAATATTTAAAAAATATATTTGCATATTTTCAGCGGTTTACGATCCCTTCCCAGCCCGCGACGCGATGCTTGACAAACATGCTTGATCGTCTGGAGAGCCCCTTGGTGTTTAGTTCACAATCTTTGGAAATAGCACCTCAGCATCAGCAAATTTTACATAGAAAAGGAACCCACTAACGTTAGTTTCCCAACATTGCTAATACATTCATTTGAAAAGCTTAGTAACAATCGCCTCAGTGAAAAGTAAAAGTAAACCTAAGAAAAAACTACTCTCAATATTACCACGTTCTTCTAATTCCGACTAACCATTTCAAAGCCATCACAGAAAAACTATAAAGCCGTTGTCATTGTTATTGTAATGGTCTAAAGAAACCGACACGCTCGGGACACTTGGTTTTTCTCTCTTTTGCTTTTCCCAACTATAACATCAACTGTATTGTGGTTCGATCGTCTTTCTCGGCCGCTTATTTGACGTTTTGGCGAGATAGTGTTGTGCTATACATATAAAAGAAGAACATAATAACTTTATTGTAGCTTGTGCTGTTAGTTAGTAGACTGTGGTGTTACACAGTCTGCTAATCAGGCGAGCAGTTAAAATATAAAAATTTAAGTTATTTTGAATCAAAACACAACTTCCTGACAGGTAGCGAATGGTTTCTTGCAGCTTGGACCATAAGATCGACTGTGTTTACGCGTTGGTTTAACTCACGATTCAGCTCCTATTTAGTAGCCTCCTCGTGTAGCAGACTACACTGGGAAGGACTCTCGCATCCCAGGTCTCACGGCTGATGGATCGGTTTCCCCTGGGGATTGCTTTCTGGCGCTACTGGACGGTTAGTGCGCCGCGCGGCGACAGCCAATTTTGAGCACTCTGACTAATTACTGAAGGGGTCGGGAGACTATGGAAATATACTGTTACCTAAGCAGAGGGGGTGGATGTTGAGCTGTAAATTAGGAACCAATCGGGAGGTTGGAGCTATCCTGACGGTTAATTCTAGACGGAGATATCCTTCCAAAACTGGGGTGAGGCGAGGCTGCCCGCTCTGTACCTTTCCCGGTGCCTCGCCGTAAGGCGTTGGCATCTGATGGGCATGTTGGCTTAGCTGGACGATAGGTTTATATTCGTCTCTAAGTCTTCTACGCTCACCTCACGGGAGATAGAACGATCAATATCGTTAATATTTCCTGGGGTGACGGGTTCGCCCGTTGTAGTTGACACCTCTAAGTGCAACTAGAGTTGTCAACTACAGCGGGCGAGCCTGTCACCTCAGGAAGTTTTAACGATCAGTCGTTCGGTCTCCCTGAAGTGAGCGCAGAAGACTTGGACAAAAACAGTCCACCATCAAGCTAAGCCACATGCCCGTAAGATGCCAACGCCTTAACCGCGAGATAGCCAGGAGTGTTACCCAGCGGGCTTACACTCACGCCCTCACTTCCAATTGCGACCAGATTACTCCAGTCTCTCGATTGGTGCCGAGTTCGAGGTCGCTTGCACGGTCCTCTCCTTTACGAAGCGGTGAAACGGTGTGTACCGAATTAATCGCGGACCACGGCATCCTTTGCCCGGCTGTTTACCCAGGATCTGGTAGCCGATGGTCTTTCAAGAGCAGTCGCCGTAAAGTCCGCGACCATTCCCGCTCTATAGGAAACAGTACTGCTTCCAGACTCCCTCGACTGTTAGTCAGAGTGCGCAATCGATTGGCTTATGCCGCACGGAGCGCAGACCGTCCAGGAGCGCCAGAAGGTTGATTCCTAGGGGAAACTAACCATAAGGCCAGAGTCCTACCCAGGCTCGCACTCCATGCGTGGAGGCCGTTGGATGGGTGTTGACCCGTGAGTGTGACCAACCCTGAACAGAATGGGTCCTCGTGGCCAACTCAGCAAGGGCCCCTTAGATACCACCTCTAAATGCACTACCTGACATATGAGGGTTATGTGCTTTTGACAGTCGCGTAATATATATGACGCAAAGTATAGTCTGGGAATGTCATTTACGACGCCGACAAGCCACTCCTTCCAAAGATATAAGTACTCAATTTTTCTATCGCTATTACTATTAAACCCTGTCTTGCTCACTCAGGCGTGATTTAAAACCGATATGTCTTTGATCTCAAATCTGACACCGCTGTAATTCGAAGTGTAATGCAAAAACTATGTGGGTCACATCGACATTACAGATCGCATGCCCTTGTGTGTGGCTATGTAGATCGTTAGCCGGAGCATTCCTTGATTTGGTTCGTATGCGCTTGCGCAATGCGCACTATTTGTAGTTTTTATTTCGCTTCCGAATTGAGATGGCGCGGGCGCATGTATTGTAACGCGTTCGTAGGCTTGCGGTTCCTAGAGGCCGATCGAATACGGCTGCGGTTTTCCGCGATTTCTGGTTCCCATTGCGTTTTCTGCCATCTTCAATAAAAACTTTGTTTACACAGAAAATGCGATGATGTAATGAGTGGCGCTACGATTAATAACAATCGTTATATAGTACGAGTATATGTCATTAAAATATGTCAACATTGCTAAATTCACGGTGTGAAATGGGAATTCAAAATTCGGCCAAAGTAAAGAGCTTTTTGCAAATATTGAGGTCAAACAACAAAATCCTTGGGAGGTGTATATAGCATTGTATTATTGATTATTTTTTATTTGTATTTTTCTACCATTTTTTAAGGCTGTGGAGGAGGTCCATTAGTTAAAATGTAAGCATATCGTTAGTTTTCGACGCTTTGATATTATGAGGGGTTTCCTAACTCCCTGGACCCCTATACCACTGATTCACAAGGGGGTCATAACCACCCAAACTCAAAAAATAGGCCATTTTAGACGAAAATTTACCTGTATAGCCAAGTATTTAATGGCACATTAGGAACGCGTAACTATTCAGATTATGTCGATATTATGAAACCAGCAATGATTATGATTATTTAATAACTATCATGTTTTTGATTATTTTACCTATTCTTATCATTTAACTTATATGTTTTTTTACATTGTCATTATTTTATAAACTAAATTAAATAAAATAAACTAGTTAAATTACTAGTATTTATTAAAGATTTTTTTATGTGATTTTAAATTTTTCATTACTGTAATCTTCGTTTTATTCATTTTCAGCTATGTATTAAATTTAATTGCTCGTCGACATTTAGTTTTTTTTAAACGTATCAACACATTATAATTGATGTGACTATGTTTATGGCATGTCCGTCCAAGCACATGTCTTGCTTAGTTGGGTGACATTGGACAATGGGCATCATTTAATAATTGAGTTTTATTTCTTGCTGTGGATTAAGCGGTTTAGCTAAATGATATTCAATGTTTTAAATTGTAATATTTGTGAATTGCTTTAAATTAAGGTAAATGTCGTGACTTAGCTCAAATAAGATATTTGGACGCCGAACACTGACTCACTGAACCCAGTTCTAAGTTCTTCCTAATTTATTGCCTCGATTGATTTCCTAATCTATTACATAGTATATTATAATACTACATTTTTATATGTTACGCATTATATAAATGTAGTTCAGTGTGGCATAAGCATGGGTTTCGGTGGACTTCTAGCGGTGGCACACGAGCAATCATTGCATATCCTGGACCCACAATACCACTGATTCACGGGGGTCTAAACCACCCTAACTCAATAAAATGGGTCATTTTGGACGAATATTTGACTGTGGGGCCAAGTACTTAATCACACATTAGGGAGGCGTAACAATTCAGACTCTGTCAATCTTATGAAACCAGCAAGGTCGTGACGTAGCTCTCTTGTGATATTCGTCGCCGAACATTGACTCACTGAACAACTGTGCCACAGTATACCGAGACAACAGTAGACTCTCTCTCGAGCGACCGGGCATTGCGGGAATAGGGTGCGAGGGAAGGGCAGAGAGGTACGTCTCGACGAACGCCTTTGGTTAGCGTTACGCGCAGGTTACGCGTAACGTTACGCGTAAGCGACTATTTCGAACGTTTGCATATCCGCGTGGGCCGAGTAGTGGACATCTGGCGGAAATATGAAAGCCCTTACGACTCGAGATGTATTCGCTTCGATTTCAATTTTGTTCTAAGAGAAGCTACTGTCTGGTATAGTTCTTCCTAATTTATTGACTCGAATCATGTTCAACTTCAAATTCCTGAACTATTACTTATGTATATATTGTAGTTCAGTGTGGCATAAGCCTGAGTTTCGGTAGACCTCTAGCGGTGGCACACGAGCAATCATTGCATGTACGCGCACCAGCTTCGTCATTATTTACCAATTGTTGATTTTGGACAAACGAGCATTTTACGCGGGACCGCGGTGTTGCGACAATGGCGGAGTATAATCCGATTTGCGGTGCCGTTGATGCCTGCGGCGTGATATTTCTATTCGTGTACCATTGATGTAGTAGATGAGTAGAAGAATACTGCCATTCGATATATTTTTTATTTATTTATTTGCTTTTGAACAGTTATTTAGATGACGTAAATATGTTAAACAATTCTATCTAGAAAACATGTGTGCTTATGTGCTATTCTATAATGAAAACATGTGTGCTTGTTGTTTATGTTGTCTTTAAATGTCGGACTGTGTTAAGACTGTAACTGTTCATATTGTTTAGATTAAATTATTGTAAGAACTCTTCTCGATTCACGTAATATTTAATTATTTATTAGTTGCATATACATTCAAATGTAAGAGCACAAAAGAAATATAATTTACAACCCATAAATTACCGCTTTATGCTTATAAATGTAGGCATAATGTAGGTCTACAAATGTACAACTTTGTTTTCCTAATGTGCCGAGTAAAGTGAAACCGAGCCCGCCTTGCTATACACTCCTGTGATAAGGTGAACTCACTTCCTGTGTCTTAATGAAGTGCCACGGTTGGCAGAAAAAAAAAACAAATAAAAGATTATCTGTGCGCATGTACATTGTCATGATGAAAAATTATTTCTTTCTTCTGCAGACTGGGTCTCATCTCGTGGATTTTCTCTTTCAACTGATCGAAAAGGTTACAACTGTTACTGTTTTACCCGTTTGAATATAATATATTAGCAAGATTTCTTTGGCATCCAATAAAAACGGATGTCATAACCTTTTTGGTCGTCCGTACTCTCTTTGGATGCTTTGGAGCTGAGCGACCGGATTCAGTCCACTCTTTTAGTTGTTCTTTGCATTCAGAATCGTAGTGATCCATGTCTCATACATGGTTACAAATTAGCGTACAATAGTTCTAAGCAATAATGGTACAATAAAAACACTCATATGATTATGTCGTCAACGCGAAAGAATGGCGACACAAATCGCCAAACTTGTCGAATTCGCAGTGGTGCAGCCTTACAAAATAGCCCGAGATCCGGCCTTTCAATATAGCGGGTACAGCACCATGTATAATCCATGTAATGTGAAAAAAATTGAACGTCAATTATTATTGTCGGAGCGGGCGGCGACATTCGGCTATTGTCGTACGGTCGATTAATTTTACCCGCGCGTCGCAATCTCTTTAATGTTGAGCCAAGAGCCAGCGCACAAAATCTTACGTCCATTTGTGACAAAAATCATAACCTAATCTGTGTAAATATTGTTTATTTCGCGCTGACCACTTTACATTATATTAAATTTTCGTCGTGTCCAACTGACAGTTAAAAACCGCTCTTGGACACGACGCGCGCGACGTGTCAAAATATTTATTTTATTTTATTTTATTCTGGAACCAAACAGAACTACATACAATGCAATAAAAACCTATTTAAAAGTGACAAAAATCCATTAATGTGGTTCTGAATATAAAGCATACAAAATTAACGGAATATAAATTTATATTGTTTCCGCTTGAGAATGGGGGCAATCAGGATGAGAAGTGAGGTGAAAGGAAGAGACAAAATAGATTTAAAAAAATATTATGTATAAATATTATGTATAAATATATTTATATTTAATTTTAGGTATGATATAAGTATAGGTATTATAATGAATATACTTGAGATAAAAGTATGTCCATTAACTAAATTAAATGAAATATAATATGTATAAATGTTTTGTGATCATCTAGATAGACTCTAGATTTTGTTTTTATTGAGTTCTTATAAGAGGTTTTTGATTTGTTAGGTAGTAAGCCTCGTTACTACTATTTACTTAATATATATAGTTAGTAAAGAATTTAACTATTAGATAGTCAAAAAATCGGTTGTGTCACCCTAAGACTTTCCCGGCAAGTAGCCAGGGAAATTTCATTTCATAAATAAGTCGATAAGCAGTTGGCGAAAATTCCTATAGATATGCGAGGAAACGCAATAAAATTAAAATTTCGAACGCGCGTCATCTCATTTAATTTAAAATTCAATTAGCAAAGGCAGGTGGCCGTGAGCTTTCGAATTCGAACGAGCCACGCATCGCAAGCGTCGGCGCATTTAAGAACTTTACCATTTAATTAATTTATGGCTGACTTTAAAAATTATGTGTTGCTTGTATATGAGATATTCCAAACAAAATTTCACAATTTGATTTCGGCTCATCGAGTCGCTAAATGAAATAATTCGAGATTGAAGTAGAGTTTGCTCCAACAGACTTCCACTTCTTCCGAAATTAGGATTTTTTACAGGGAAAAAAATGAGCTCCGAAGTGGCAAGGAAAAATGTCTTCAACTCGTTTATTGATTCCGGTCCATTAAAGTTTTACAGCAGATGCGACAATATCCATTAAATGCATTGATATTACCTGTATAAATAATAGAGGTCGATATTTCGACTAATTAAATAGATATTTTCAAAGAAAATTTTGTCCTTAATAGAACTGCAACCTCATAACGGTAAAGGCCTAATAATTATAATATTTATTTGTGTTTCCGAATGGACCAGCCCATAAGAATGTCGCAAGTGCACACTCTTGCCCTATCTTACTATACTCCCGCTTTATAGATTTATTTTTAGAACAAATAGATTGTTCAGCAACAACTAGGCCATTGTCGTTTTTACTATTTTTTTAGATTATCACTATTTTTTACTGCAAATTCATCAAAAAATCAACCGCTTTCAATGGTTATACTTGCGTTTCTATAGTCCTTAGACATCCAGCAATACAAATATATTGTTGTTATACATTGACGTGACTTTTTGTCCCTCATCTCTTAGTCTATTATCGCATGAAGTATGGAAACGTTACAAACGTTTCGTAAGCTACACGTACGACTCAGATCAGTGTAGAATTGCGATTCGGATCGTTAGATATGGTCCGTAAATGATATCACACTGAATATGACATTGTCTTTTTCTTCTTCTTACAGACATATAGCTATCTCTCCTTTTCCTCTCTCGTCTCTTCCTCTGCGCGCAGTATGAGACATATTTCACTTGAGAATAAATCATCGACTAAACACCCTCGCGCGCGGTTCGGCGTGTAACCTGAACTCCAACCCACTTAGGCCATACCGAATATCCAATCTAATTAGGCCACACCGAATATCCAACCCACTTAGGGCATACAGAATATCTAACCCACTTAAGCCATACCGAATATGCAACACGCATAGGCCTTACCGAATATCCAGCCCACTTAGGCCATACCGAATATCCAAACCACTTAGAACATACCGAATATCCAACACACTTATCCTCATACTGAATACGGCCTCACGGTAATAGTGCAACATTGTTGATGTGTTGTAAGCTGGAAATCTACAAATAGCGATATTCGGTGCCATTTTATCCCGCTACAAGCCGCAGCGACTTGGTCCCTGATAGGTGTCAAGCGAGCGAACATCAAGTAGAAGAAACAATCGCGGTTAAACGAGACTGATGCAGTGCTGTCAGATGATTGCCCCCAAAATCGCAGCCATAATGCTGTTAAAAATCGAGATAAAACCTTCACCTATTAAATATTTTATGTAATATTAATGATTCTAAAAAAACATATGGGAAATTGCCATTATTTCGTTTTTAACGGATGGAAAATGTGCTGTTCATTTGGCAATCTGTTCATCCGTCAGACTGCCATGTTTCACTCTTTTTCGTCGATGGCATTAAACGAATCTATTAGGGTTCTTCCTCAGTCCTCTCAGAAACTGGCTACAAGGAAAGACTGGCTGCTTTCAATTTGTAACCGAAAAAACGCCGTCAAGCGGCAGACTTAGTACTGCTATACAACATTTTAGATTACAATAAGTTGATACTTCTTGCACTGAGTAATTAGCTGACGGAAACAATCTTCGAAAGTCAGATTTACTTAAAGCTCCTTATATATTGCTATGTTTAAGAGTGTTTTATTATGTTAACGTGTTATATTATTATGTCTAAAGAAGCCTAAACTATCACGAAGTATATATCAGCATCACCCACTCCTTTCATTTCATTCTTCTGTCCCCTACTGTAGGCATAGAGCGTATTTTTATTTATTTGATTATTTAAGAATTAA
Source organism: Micropterix aruncella (assembly GCA_944548615.1). NCBI lineage: Eukaryota > Metazoa > Arthropoda > Insecta > Lepidoptera > Micropterigidae > Micropterix > Micropterix aruncella. The sequence goes on along the minus strand of OX155970.1, from coordinate 15,858,405 downwards.
TTACTATAAAACATTGATTTCGCTTACAAAGTAACTGGAACCGAATGGCAATAACTTAACCTTATGCTTATTTGATGCTGCCACCGAACTGGGAAAAGCCCGTTATAGTTTGGACAGGGACTTGGAGACTTAATTCAGTGAAATTATTGTTGAAAACATGTACATAATTGGCCAGAAATACTGCATTTTATATAATTGTATTATTTTTGTAGCGATGTATGTTTTCCTTAATAAATAAATAAATTACCGAAAGCAGAAAAACAATATGTTAACGCAGCCACTCCAATTTTCTTTCGCATTAAAAAAATCATGTTCGTGAACAATAACAACCGTCTCTTAAGACAGACAATGCGGTCGATTCCGCCTCCGGCAAGGTCTACGCTTAAACTTTGTGTGAAAACGCATTCACAATATATATTTGCGATACAGAAAAAGGTATCGGAAAGGCGACAACAGCGTTGCAACAACTGCGGGAGACAATACAATCATGAACGCACAATTCCAAACAGTCGATCGTGCGTTTGCATTATAAAGAGACGACAATGTGCTACAGTTACACGGGGAATGAGTTATTGAATAGTGTTTGCGTGCTTACCTAATTAGATATCGCTCCGGAGATAGAAGTTAATTTAAAGTTACCTGAAACAATAGAAACACATATATTAGCGAGTTAGATTACATAAGATGCACTTGAGTATAGGTTTCCGAGTCCAAGTGCACTGAGACCTTCGAAGGTCTTCTGTGCTTCCCTTTTTTTCCGTTACCCAGTTCGGTGCTTTCTGGTGTAGATGTAGATGCTTAACCCTTCGAAAGCCAGCAATGGGTATGAAACTCACGACGGCATGTTTTCAACCCTCGAAAATTTGTTTGTAGGGGGTGTTAGTGCACGCATACTAATATATAAAAAGGTAGCTTATTCAATGACGGGCGATTTTTACCGCAGTGGAAGAAATAGAGCCGATAATTGCATAAATATGGAGATCGACGGCGAGAATTGTCACAAGAGAAAAACCACTAAATGGTGATAATGGCGTCCCAGATAAGGGAAGGACACATCCTAGAAGTAAACCCGAAAGAAAAACATCATTTCGTAGTCTCACTTTTGCCGCAAAATAAAGAAATAATTAAAGTTTAATTTAATGGGAATTGGTAGATAAAGGTCCAACATGCATTTTGGTTAATCTCATTTTGTAAAACTTTTAAATACTATGACGTTTAAGTATGTAGTGAAAGTCAAGTAAAAATTATAAAAATGACAATGTCCTGACATTTTTACCTATTTAGAAAATCTATCGTCAAACGTAACCCATTTAACCCATTGGGAAGGGGGGTCGCCCTCGCAGCCAATACGCTGCTATCGGTGCCGCTGGAAGTTATACTCCATTCACGATTCGCTTCTATTCTTGACGATTTTTGGAGACATCTCGAGCATCGATAGCCGATAATCGTTGATTCTTAAGGTAGTCTTGGAAGTTAATTAGCCAGGTTTTCTTGGGTGCCGATCGCTGGATTCTCCATTCTGACGGACGGTCTCGCCAAAGAAGTTTACGTGACAAGCGATCATCGTTCATTCGGCAAACATATTAAGATATTAAGTCGAAGAACGTTTTAATAAATTGAAAACCTTTCAATAAAATTCGATATATTTTTTAGATCTGTTCAGATATTCAGAGAATTTCTCGAGAATTTGGCAGTTGTATTCGTTTTCAGCTGTAGAGACACACAAACGATGTTTTTGCAATAAAATATTTTTGTTCGAACAAGACCCCCAAAAGTAACTATGCTATTCATCATTGGTCTAATGTAATCGATAGAGAAGGCCGTATCGGCAAGATATAGCAGGTAGTTAGTTAGGCGCATAAAAATATTTTATAATGGAAAAGCATGTCGCAAGTCGCTCGGACCGGTGGAGTAAAATAATATCGACACGCTCCAAAAACAAACGGACAAGAACACGTATGAAGACGAAGGAACGCCCCGAAAGGCGAGTTGCCAGCTGTATGTATCTACATGTACAAACGAAAATCTAGGTACATGCTTCAAACCCGTCTGGGGCTGTACCCCAGAAGATCTGGAAATACAGTTCTAAAACCTAATATATTGCGGCTTTATGCTCCAATTTCCCTTTTAAATCAAAGAATAATCAACAAGTTATACCAATCCGCGGTTTAATAGCACTCGGTGCCGCAAAAATAATAATAATAATAAAATGCTTTATTTGACAAAAAATATCGGCGAGCTTATTGTGTTAAAGAAATATCTCAAACAAATAAATTATGGAAGCCCACGATTTCACCAACACACATCGGAAATTGTGTGATGTGAATAATTTTCTGTTGGCTATCTCCTCCAACACATCCAGGATTTGCTGCAAACTCCCATTTATTCATAGTAGCCGCACAACGGCCATGACCCGAGCGGAAGCGATTTAACCGCCCTACCTATACGAACATACGTGGTATGTCCGCTATATTATCATATAGAAAATTTATATAAAAATATATACAAATTTATATAAAACAGTTATATAAAAACCGCTTATATAAACCGCTTTATATTTTGTCCGGTATATTTAAATGGCCTTAAATGTCCCATCGCGCCGAACTCGTCACCCAAGGGTATTCAATGTACCCAGACTCCATACAAATCAAGCAAGGAATTCAACTCTGCATCGAATTATGGAAGCCTACGATGAATCGTTTCAGGAACTAGACATATTCTCAATGAGCAAAAACGAGTTTATCAGAGCGGTAATAGACCAGACCTTAAAAGCTTGAACAGATACATACCTGTGCAGAATCACACACTCTCATATATACACAACTATGACACATACACGTAGATGTACTTACACATACCCATTAAACACACATCACAATCACACATATAAACACACTCATCCTACTCTATCATACACAATCACAAATCGAGAGAACAAGATAATATAACATATTATATAAATATTTTTACACAACATCACGCACATTAACTGTATATTACCAGGAGACTATTTTGGTCGTAATATTGTTATTATTATTTATTAACTTAAGACCCGAGCGCTGTTTTTCTCTTTTGTTGGAATAAAATAAAATAAATAAAATATTTTAATCAAGTATTGTTATTGAGAAATTTAATGAAAAAAAAACCAAGGATTTACCTACTTTTTGAATAATAACCTAAAGGTAAAGCGGTTAATCCAAAGGTAGGGCGGTTAACGTGGACCAAACCGCCTAAGCTGTAGAGTGTAATCTGGGATGGACACTTTGGTCGTTGACGAGGTGTTTATTATGGACAAACATTTTCCCAAGGTTCTCGCCATACTCCACGATCGGCTGGTCGTCGCTTACGACCAGCCGATATCTCGCCATGAGAGTCTTGGCGAGTTCAGTTGATCAAATGTACTGATATTTATTAATGGACCCACGCCAGAGCCTCGAATAAATGGTACCAAAAATAGAGTAATTTATCGACTTTTTGCCTGTATCACAACGTTTCGATCGGCACGTATCGCGTGTAGAACACTCAGTTAATGCATGAACAGCTGTAGTTACACACAAAATCTGATTGTTTTTGGGTATGGCTAAATGTTAGAGTAAAACAAAAGATAATTAATAAAAAAGCTTTAAAAGTAGAGTTTTTTTCACTAGCCAAATTACATCATTTCATACAGCGCATCTGTATCACATACACGTATGTGTATGTATCTCTGTTGCAGTCGCAACTGCGGTAAATTAAAAAAAAAAAGAATATGTCTAGGCATTTCAAACATTTCGCACCCATACATATAAACACTTCATAGTAGGGTTGGTTGGAAGAGATTGCCGTATGACAATAAAGCCGCCCATTGTGAAATTTCGCAATGAAGAGTATAAACAAACAAATAAATCAAAAGATAAGAAGGTATTTACTTATAATAAAAAAAATAACAGTAATATTTTACCTTTCCGGCACACCAACCGACGAGAAGGGAAAGTATTGTGACGCGCAATATTTTTTTCGAGATGTAGACGGAAATATTAATTTGAAGACCCCCGCCCCACCCCTGAAACGACTAAGACCATTTCCATTAGGAAGTCTGTATATCTGCATGTCCGCCGGTATATTCCTACACGACAGCGCTCAAACGCTTCATCCTATTGAGCTGAGATTTGTCATGCAGGCATCATTTGGTTATTGCAAGAGTTGAAAAGATTGTGATTGAAATACAATAGAATAGAATAACTTTATTGTGCTATAAAAACATATTTTAATGAATATTACACTGGTTTTATAAAAAAGACAATGTATACACAAATGGCGGACTTATCGCTATAGCGATAACTTACAGTCAACCATTATCGATCTAAGATACAAATTTCGTACACAGGTGCTTTGTTAAATCGAAATCACATTATGAAATTTTGGTTGGATTATCTCAATACAAGCTACACTAAAAATATTTACACTCCACCATACATTTTAAATCAAATAATAACGCTGTAAGTTGGCGCTTGGCCTAACCCCGCCCTTAGCCGAGAAACGAACCGCGTCGCTCTAGGCGGTTGCAACCGGGTTCGTCCGTCGGCTGAGAGAGAGTGCTCATCGATTTTTATTTATGACATTATTTAGATACAATCAGTCTCTGGGCACTTGCCAGGAAAGTCTTGGAGCATCACAACCGATTTTTTTAAATCTTTTGACCAGCGATCGAAAGGAAGATAGCGAGTGGCCACCTATTGCCGGCCGCCATTTCGAAGTAAGTGGGGTTTATTGTCCTACATTTCCTTAAAGTGACCAAAGCATTCGTCTCGCTTTTGAATGCTGTCTCCTAAAGTCGATCTAAAAGGAGCAGCTGGCAGCCCGCCTCCGCGCTGTCTTCTATATTTTGAGTGTGTCACTTACCTTACGGAGCGCGAGGCGCGGAACAGTTGCGAAAAATCTCGCTAAGTAATTGTTCTCCGAGGAGACGAACTAACGCAACGCTCCGACCGACCTCACTCACGACTTACGTAACCCAAGCTCTCGTTATTATTGACAATTGTCACGAGACGACATAATACCGGTCAAATGAATAATACGTCATTTTGATGGGCCGAAGCAGGAAATACTCGGGAAATAGTGAGTAATTTCATCATCGTTTATTTTATTTTTAATATACAGACAGCCGTTAATCCTACAATAAACAGTACGAGCAAGTGAACAACTTTTGATACATTTTTTTAGGAAAAACCATTTTTTTAAATATATATATTTTTAAATATTTTTTTTTTTATAAATTTGTTCAACTGGGCTGTTAAATAAAAGTTTCACAAGCATTGATCGCGCTGCGCCTTCTAGCGGTAGGTAAAATATCGCGAATAAACAATATTAGCGATATGTTACCTACCGCTAGATACAGTGTCGGTTTAACCCATCTAGAGGCCCCTTAGGCTGTCGAAATCTCGTGGGCCCTCTGCACTTTTCGGTGCCCCTTTGGGCTGTCAAGACGATAATGAAGGCACTAAGCTATAGCTTGTGTAGCTTAAATATATATATAAATCCGGCACTGGCTAGATAGCGCCGCGTAGTTAAACCGCTCAGCGGTTTTTATAAATTTAAAAAAAAACTTTTTTCAAATTTAAAAAAATATATGCAGGTTGAGTTTTAATTGACCGGCAAACTTGAAGGAAACGAATCAGTACAAGCAAGTAAGCAACTTTTGAAGAAATTTGTGGAAAAATTCAAAACACATTTATTTTTCAAATTTCAAGTTTTGAAAATTTAAACAATTTAGTTTTTTGAAAAATAGTATAAAAAGCGCTGAGCACGATGGGCTATCTAGCGGTAGGTAAAATATCGCTAATATTGTTTATTAGTGATATTTTACCTATCGATTTATAGCGCGCCATCTAAATTTTATTTAAGTTTATTTTTATTCATTTTTTTTTATTAAAACTTGCTTAGTTGGTCGTACTGATTCACCCTCTTGAAGGATGCCGGTTAATTAAAACTCACCTGTATATAGTTTCTTACAAAAAATTTTATTAAAAGTTGCTTACATGCTCGTACTGATTCAGCCACAAGGATGTCACAAATTTAAAAAAAAACTGTCATGCGACACCTAGTACTTTAAAAAAAATCGAATTTGCGTGTTTTATTTTTATTGGTATAAGATCACGCTCCAGATAATTCTGTCCATGTCCAGAGGGCTCGAATTGCTCAATTTTCTTCTAATTCTTATTGGAGTGGCATCTCGTGAGCGTGAAGTGATTGATGATTTCATCCGGTGATACCTATTAAGTGCTTAGTGGTCATTCCACGCAAACAACCTAACTCTTAAATCGTTAATCGTTAGTTTAGGAGTTAAGTAGTGATTCCTCGCAAACAACTTAAATCTTAAATCGTTAATACAGTAAATATATATATTTTTTTAAATACTAAACTAAAATACATCTTTTGAAGAACGAACTTTGCTTTTTGGCATGTACAAGATTTCGCATATAGAGCGACGTTATATAGGTACATACACATACACAGACACATACACATTGCAATAACGAAACAAAAACTACCACAATCTGAACTTAATTTAACGTCCTTAAAGATATGACTAAAATTGAAGACTACAATCGAATTAGAACTAATTAAGCCACATTTGCCATACAAGTCTCAGAGTAGAAATTCAAGGAATGCTAAGCGACAGGAGCCATTCCACGTACATACCGTATCTCGATAATGCACTTAGCACCCGAGCTCAGAAATGCAACAGCATTAAAGATCAACGGAAAAAGATCAACGTGTGCTATTAAACGTATCTTGATATGATTTTATAAACAAGTGTATAGAAAGACAGCGCATTCAAATACAATGAAAGATCTGCAAATATCTAATATGTTGATCTATATGGAAGTATCGAAACGCCTACGCCGAGGGTGATTCAATGCTCTGAAACCATCGTAAAAACACTCAAGCTGAGTTGGGGATGGTTCGCTTTGATTGTTTGCTGCTGTTTTATCGCCGGGATATGGGAAGTCGAATGGAAGCGAATGCAGCCATTTGGAAACCGCATGAATATACCTATACCATCATGCTGGAAAAAGTACAGAATTGTTTTGTTGACATTCTTGTACGTCAAGCAGTACAGATATTATCCATTTTCGTATCCGACTGCATTTATCACAGGCATGGTTGGCTATAATTCTCCCGTCCCAGATGAGAAATGCTGACCATGTCCTATATTTTTAATATGATTCGAGGTAAAACTGATAAACCTAGCTTACTAACTAGGGTGGATCTTTTCGTGTCAAAAAATTATCGCTCCATCGCATTTAATTATTTATTCTTATATTATAGCTTGTAGTTTACGTGATATTCTATTTGTATACTAGTTGATATCTTTACTAATATTACTTTTAAATGCATTGGTTTTTACGCGATGTTGATATTAGTACAAAGTGAATAAACAAACGAATAAATAAATGTGTATGGCCTATAGTTCATTTTTCTAGATTCTGCACGTTTTGGTCCCGACATTCAAATAATCGGTATTCTGTTCCGCCATATAGCGTATCGACTAATCTAAATTACGTTCTCATAGCCATATATCCTGGTTCGAATCGTTATCTGTGAAATAGTTACGCCGCTGCAACTGAACAGCTGTGCGGAAATTTAAAAAAGGCGGCAGCGTCAGCGGTCTGCTAAGACCAAGTCACGACCGGCCGCCAGCACCCCGTACCAACAAACAGTGTGTTCTGCACAAGAATGTTCAATGGAGTATCCATTTATCTCTGCTACGATTTTAAAAGTACTCTGGCGAATGAGGAAATGAAACCAGAACCCTCACACCGCCGCCAAGCAACGATATTAGTAACAACGCGCACAATTCGGCAATATTAATAGTACGAGGGGTTAAGGCCAAGTGACAGGCTAAAGGCACTTACCGTGAGGGCAGTATTCTTACGAATGCCGCTGCTATAAATTATATTTATATAAATTATATATGAATAGGTAGCCAGGCAATGATGTAAAGAAACATTTATACCGCAATAAGTTTTATGTAGCAAGACATTCATGGACGAAAATTCGTTAAAATGTTTAAATTCCTGTCTTGTAATAATATATACAGGATGAGTTTTAATTGACCGGCATCCTTCAAGGGGGTGAATCAGTACGAGCAGGTAAGCAACTTCTGATATTTTTTTGGGAAAAATATGTTTAAAAAAAAAATTTTTTTTTTGAAGTATTTGGACACCTTGACTGTTAAGAAAAAGTTTGGCAATCGTTTGAGCGCGCTGCGCCACCTAGCGGTAGGTGAAAAAAACGCAAAACAATATTAGCGATATTTCACCTACTGCTAGATGGCGCATCGTGATCAACGTTTTTTTCACATTTTTTTATTAAAATGTGCTAACCTGCTCGTACAGATTAACCCCTTTCAAGGATGCCAGTTAATTAATTTTGAGTGTTAGGGTTTTAAAGCATGTAAAGTGAGAATAATGAGTGTTAGGGTTTTAAAGTATGTGATACTACAACGATATAAGAACCAACGTTTGTTCTTATATCGTTGAACTCAGCTCACGAACAGCGCGCGCACGACCGTCTCCACAATCCGAGTAGCTCAAACTGAGCGCCCTTCGAGCACCGCCAAAAAACCGACAGCGCCCGGCGCAAGGTTGAGCGGCGCGGAACGAGCCGCTCGATTCGAGCAAACCGGTATCGACATGCGAGCTGAGCCACTCACAGCGCGCCGCGCTTGCAAGTCGATACGAGGCTTTAGATATTTGACCGACGGAAGGGCGCTGGTGTTGTGTAACAATTTGGTGCGCACTCTGGTTTGGGTAAAAAAAATCTTTTTCCCCACTTTGTATTAAATGTGGTTTATTTCCTGGTACTGATTTACCCACTTGAAGGGTGCGGATAACAAAACTCACCACTCAAAAACTTTAATTTCATGTGATATTAATTTGATGAACAAATGCGCATGCGCTCGCAGAATAGCCTACTACATCTGTGTATTGGGAGTGAGAAGTATAAACGTGTGCGAGTAGGACGCATGGTGGGGCGCGGCTGCAGCGCGATCGGCTTGCGCCGCGCACGCGTCGGCCGCGCGCCCACTTCCAATACAAAATCAACGGGTATTACACCGTGAGACTGAGATATTATACACTAATATAGTACGCAATTTCCTAGATAGTAATTTCATTAGTAATTGAGAATTTTCGGAGTTTTTCGCGCCATAGGTAGCGCGCGCATGAAGATGCGGTTTGTCACAATATGACAAAAACAAGGATCTACCACTCGAATCAGACTCGAACTACTTCGAGCTATGAATGATTTGGGTTAAACGTACAATAAAACCAATTAAGAGGTAGGTAGAAAACAAAATGAATTGGCCAACAAAGACATTTAAGCCAAATCAAAATTAACAGTCAAAATAGTCTTCAACACTACATTACTAGCCAAGTTAAATAAAGTATATGTCTGAAATTTCAGTAAATGGCGCAGTAACAACATGTTTTCTAATGTCAATAATGTCAACATGTTTTCTAATGTACAATTTAGTATCTTCTTGTTTAATATCTTCTTTATACTTAATATCAGTTCTAAATTCACGTTATTATTATTGTCATTATCAGTGGTAACTTGTAAATGGCTCTAAGCTTCCTATTATTGTTCACTAAAAAAATATTGGCTGTAAGTTATACTAAAGAAAATAAAAATAAAAAATAAAATAAAATAAGTGTTGAAAATAACTGGATAGCGACTTTTGTAGATGGAAACAACGAGATAATATTATTTTAAAATAATGAATACATTAAAATAGTATTTATTAAAATCTATCGATCATTTAACGACCTGTAGCGCGGTTCACACAAATTAAATATGAATTGAAACGATACAGTTTAGCGGTGTAATCCGTGGTGCCTCTTTCGCCGACCGACAAAAGCCTTTGTTAGTTGCCATTAGTCCATATTAGGTAGGTTACTGGGACCGGGTAGGTATACCTAATATCCAGCGAGTTGGTACTGTTCTAGTGCTCGACCTGCCACGCCGCATTCATGCTATTTTTCAGTATATTCTACCATGGTTTACGTCATTACAAACACTACGCATATAAACGTTTGTTAACATTTATAAATATTGCGAAAGATTTTACGAGCGCTCGAATTCTTTCGTAAGTTGCACAGGGAAAGGAGGGGATATAACGTCACTGTTGACACATGTAAACAGTATTTCAAGCCAGGATTGTTGTAGAAATAGAAACCTACTTCTGCGGCGGGTTGCTCCAAAAGCTAAGGTTGTCACATAAAATTACTGTACTACGTTTAATCATTATGGCAGTGCCAGCCAACGATCTTTAAAAACCGTTGATGACTGCACGATAACCTCCGCCTACTTGAGAGTGGCCACTACTAAGGGCGAACCCGCCACCCCACGAAGCTACAACGATATCGGATCATTGTTTCAACTGTGGGGTAAACGCAGACTTAAGGACAACACAGTCCACCGTCTAACTACGCCAATATGTCCGTGACAGTCCAGCGCCTTACCGCGAGGCACTGGGATATAAACCCAACGGGCCATTAAGCCAGATTTCTCCGTTCTTCAGTCTGTTCACGGGTCCGAGGTCGCTTGTGCGGCCTCTACCAAACGTAAGCGTTAATTCAGTTTTCAGTTTGAATTTATAGCGGCCGAGGTGCCCTTTGCCCGTTATGGTCACTCAGGATCGAGTGGCCAACGTATCGTTTCAAGGATAGATAACGTCAGATCGACAACAATCCTCTAGGTAGCATACGTCTCCACCCCCCTCCCCTCCTTCCCGGTTATTCGCCGGATGGGCAGTATGGCTAGCAAATCGGCCAGTGCACCAACCTCTGAATTCCGACTGTGGTATCCCCCCGAATCCCCAATCTTCTGATCCCAACTGCCTCCGACTGCAGATTACAGTAGTCATGGCAGAAACTCACAGCGGCCCATTCAAATTGTCCCTCTCTCAAAGATTCTACCAGAAGAAAGTTAAACCGTGAGTTGGGAAGGCCTAAGTGACACAAAAACACTACCCAATAGGAACCATCCTCCGTCTAAAGAGCGAAGTACGTTCGGAATACGGAGTACCGATGTACTTTCGTCCACTGTAATGTCAAAATCAGGTGGTACCAGACCGCTGCAATCGTCACCTTCGTTAGTAACAGGATGCCGCGGAATTTCACCGGCTCTGGGTTAGCAATAATGAGCTGGTTCGTCAGGAAAATAAAACCGCGAGGCCGTCCACCAAATCAGGTGGATGATTTCAACGATACGTATGACGATATAGGAGAAGGAAGGCTCAAAATCAGCGAACGCGGGAAGACATTGCAGGAGAGCTACGTCTAGGAATAGACCACAAAAAAGCCGAAATGATTATGAAGGTGGATCAATTATGGTTACATATAAACGACCTGCCTAGTTGTACATATTTCGGGCGGTTATGAACCGGACGGATGATCGCCCCGGATTTTACCGCGCTGACGATTCTGGCAAGTTGTCCTTATGCAGCCGTTCTGGCAAGGTGTCGAGTTGCTGCTGCAGCGTCTTAGCCCAGTGCTTGATGTGCATTGAAGATGCCCTGTAAATCGCATCGTCTGTGAAAAGCAATGACCCAGTATACGGACAGTAGCTTCTCTTAGAACAAAATTGAAATCGGAGGGAGCGACGTCAGGAATCCTAAGGGCTACCACAAATCGTAATACGATTATTACACATTGTACCACAAGCATCGTCCGCGCCAACTTTGCTGCCGTTAAACGACATTCGCAGGAAGTTAACTCTTTGATACATAACCGAACACATTTTGTACTATTATTATAATATGTGTTTTTTTTTATTTATTGTTGAATGTCTATGCAATCGTGTTCTAAAAAATAAATATTGTACGGCTAAAAGGCAGGTTGTGCGGAACTGAATAAATTGTAAAACTCCATGTTACTACATTATCACACAACACAGCAAGGGCGTCGTCACGCCATACGACCGCCACTCCGCTGACGCAGATATTGAAACGTTCGAGGAATTTGACAAGTTGAAGCCGCGTAACTCCAACCACAGGCGTTTGCCGTAACGTATCCCACTGATCACTTCCCTCGCTTTCTATCCCCGCAGTGCCTTGCATTGGAAAGTGCGCTTACTGTTATAACTCGATATGGCAATGGGCCGCTTTGAGGAATGCGCGCCTTCCACCGCGACGAAGAACCCTCTTCCGGAGAGCTCTCGTAACTAGGCTATTACAAGCGGTAGCATTTGTAAAGTGGATGGGAGGAGAGCTGCAAGTGGAAGGCTGCGCTGCGTTCTGTGCACAATATGGGGCGCGATTACAGCTGATTGCCCAACGGAGCAGCGGTTGCGCGTTGCCCCGATATATACCAACGCAGCGGCAGGCATAAACAAGCAATAAAGAACGAGAAAACGACTATGGCTATGGGGACATACTCGAAATTAATGATCGATCAGCTGATCAGCGGGGTCCAACCGGAGCGAGATTGAGAGGGACACAACGCTCGACGAAAACTGTACAATTTACACTGTTGCAATCGTTAACAGCAAACCACATAAAGTCTACGATTTTATTTAATTATTTATTTTCATTCCGTACACAAATCAACATTACAGTTAAGACCAATCGGTTGAGATGTAATTTAAACAAGTATAACCTAACCTAACCTATCCTAACGTGATTACTATAACCGAGTGACGAAAATAAAAGAACTGCTATGTATAAACATTAAAATTATTGTAAGTACATACTTTATATATATAAATATACTTTATATATAAAATAAGCGTGTTTTATTTAAATAAGCATTCATTATGCAAGTACGAGCATTAAGAATAGAGAAAAAACAGAATTATACCGCCATTGACTCGGTCTTTTGCTATATAGTTTTGCTTCCCATTATAATTAGACCGAAAAATTCGAAATTTAAATTCTAAGTGTCAACATATTTTAAAATTTTCTCACCTCTAAATAATAATTCAATAATAATATAGTGCATTTATAAGAATATAGTGCAATTCTACAGTCTGGATTCACTCGCGGTTAACACGGGACGCGTCCCGTAGGATCTTATCGGTCTGAGCTGTTCACTTTAAATATTCGACCAGCGTGTCTATGGACAAAGTCGACCATCGAAAACAAGCGAGCTGTCGTTACTAGCTGGGGGCAGATCGACTTTGCTGAAGATACATCGGACGACTTACTGAAGATGGTGGTGGATTTGATTAACCAGCCGACCTGCCGAAGACTATATGCAAAGACTCTCAGAAAGAGGTTACCGCAAGGTATAACGGACGATCAATTGTGCGGTGGAAGCTTAGAAGGAGGACGATACTCTTGTGGAGGCGATAGTGGTGGACCACTGCAAGTGACGATAGCTGACAACCAATGCCTCTTCAACATAATCGCCGTTACCAGTATTGGAAAGAGCCCTTGTGGAAGTGCCAAGGGACTTGGCATATACACTGCCGTGAAGAGTCATGTGAAATAAATGGCGTTTTAGGAGTATGTCTACTTCCGGAAAATTGTCCAAAAACTGACGGGGATTTGCCAAAAAGGAAACTATCACAATTTTGTATAATGTCGGAACAAGAGACTGTATGCTGTATTCAACACAGCCCCATGAGCAACAACACGAGATCATCAGAAAACCAGGATAAATCCAATAATGCATCTTCTATATCACCGCCTACTACAACAACTACCAATAAGTCACCGGTCATCTCTACAATAGCTCCAGAAAAACCTTAAACATCGCCACAAGCTATAACTACCAATTTCATAAATGACAGTGTGAAAAAACGAACTAAATCCGAAAAAAATAGCTCTGCAATATTGAGTACAAATTTAACAATGACAGCCATTGCTGTGTTTGCGATTAATTAATTTATTTTATTTTATCTGCATCCAAACTTTTCTCTGGTCGTAACGGTCTCCGTTCCATCGGGTTCAGAAGAGGGAGGAAGAGAGAGTGCACCCGTGGTCGCGCGCCCACCTGTGCACTATAATATAGCCTGCGCACTTGACTGCTTCCGAACAGTGGACTCTGAGAAGATTAAAGAATTCACTAGAATCTACAATGCAGTCGCTATGGCCGAACACGGCTAGAAGGATATATATATAATTAGACCGATATGCAAACGGCGATCGAATACATTTGGGACGCGTCCTGTTTCAACCGCAGGTGATTCTAGAACAGTGATTCCCAAAGTGGTTTATATGGACCCCCAGGGGTCGATTACGAATTGCAAGGGGTCTATGTCTGAGAAAAAAAGTGGGGGTCCACGTTAGTGGATCCTATCTAGGCAGATCACCATAACCGTTTAGTGTGTACTGTGTGTACAGCATAGTATTTGAAACTTATAATATCAATAAACAAACGCGCGCCTCACAAGTATCACGGAAGGAAATCAACTCTCAACTCAAACTGCATCCCTAGTCAATTGAGTAGGTTAGCGCACCTGACTAACGAGGGGAGGTGCGAGTGAGATATGTAAAAAAAATGCGCTTTAACGGTTATCCGTGCGGGCGAGTAGGATAGACGCGTCATATGAATAAGCAAGCGAGATAGTGCTACATGTGCAGTTATGTGCGTCTTTCTCAAATTCTTCCTACTTAACATTCGTGGACGCTTAAAAATGAACAACTAAAAATATTACATGTTTTTCATTTTTTACAACTGTCCTTTATATCAAAAGTCATATGAAAGTGATCAGTACTGAGCCAGCTGTCAAAAACACATTTAAAGTAAGAAAATATAGAAAAATCCATTATTATGCAAGCAGGGGTCTACGGAAAAAAGCAAATGGTCTACGGGACAAAATAGTTTGGGTACCTCTGATCTAGACTGCATAATTGCACTTTATTCACTACATTTAATAATTATAATTAATATGTATTGTTGGGAATTTTTTTAAATATGCTGTCACTATGAATTTAAATTTGGAAAAAAGAGTATGATAAACATAAATCAAATCGCATTTATTGTCTTCAAAAAACTTTACATAGTTGTTTAGACATTTTATATAGCCGCTTAATGTTAAAATAACTTTAAAATGTATACTAAATATTTCATTAGAGACTAACCACATACATAATTGAGTTATATTAGATATTTATAACTACAGATAGTCATGAAATTATAATATTAAAATTAAATGGTCCTGTAAGTAAGAATTATAATTGATTAAGGGAGACAATTAAAAATAATAGTAATAATATAATAATCAATAAAATGGTACAAATGTCAAGTTAAATAAAAAAAAATCGAAATGGAAATTGTCAGTAATCTAATTATAATTCGTTAATATTATATAATTCTCTCGCAATAAGGTAGCCTTTTAATTTCGATTTAAATTGGGTGATATTTCCGTTTCTACATATACTTTTAATATTCTCAGGCAGTTTATTGTAACACGCCATTCCAACGTAATTTGGATCCCTTTTGAATAATTCCAGAGATGGACGGGGTAATGCTAAATTGTGCCTACATCTGGTGAAATGCGAGTGAATTTCTTTTTGGGTCTTCATTTTCCCTATGTTTTTTAATATTAATTTTATGCATTCAAATATGTATAAAATAATGTATGTAAGTTGATTGCAATACAATTATGCTACCTTCATCCTATTGCGAATGTATATTTCTTCATCCTATTGCGAATGGATATTTTATTTATTTTTTTTATTTTATTTTATTTTTTTCTTAAAAAAATCTATATCAATGATATTGGTCATTAAAAGCTGCCGTAATTGCGACTTCCCAAACGACATCGCATAGTCAATAAGTTGATGAGCTCTCTAAAATAGTTATACAAAACAAATTTAATTATTCTTCAGTAAAATGCAGCAAAAAACTACGAAAAATACTAAAGATAAACTTGTACACTCTGAAAGGATTTTAATTCATTTAAAAAAGTTCTTTGACTTCACATTAAATGGTCTTCGTTTGGTGACCAATGTTTTATATGGGTGCGACCAGTGAAATCATTTTACTGTCTTTCACCGCAAAATTATCATAGTAGTTAGTTTAGGTTAGGTTATGTTAAAAGTGGCATGGGGTTAAAAGTTACCTATAGGCATACCTATCCGCATATTAATATACTTCAATAATTTGTATTATTGCTGCAATTGTTTGTCTAAAAACTGTATGCTAAGTGGCAATACCTTACCTCCATACCGTCAGGGCACAAGTGATTAAATGTCTATATAGCCAAATTAATTGATTGTTTCTACTCTTTACTGTGACATTTCGCAAGGACAGGTTTATTACCATACGACAATCTCTTACAACCAACCCTGCTATTAAGTGTTTGTGAGGGACCACCCCTCACAAGACTCCAAATTATTCGATGTGAGGTGGTGGTGTCAACTTACGAGTTATCTCCGTATTTAAAGGCGGTTTTGATGAAGCAGAAGATGTTTATTGATTGAATCGATTGAATATTGGCAGTTATAACGCTTGCCGAATTAACGAGTGCCCGGATTACTTTATAGAGACGCGAGGGTTGCGCGACGGAGGTCATGTAGGAAAGTGGATGAGGATTGTATGTGTGCTCCTAGTATCTTGTACTGGGCACGGCTCGAGTCTGTGGGATTACAGACTAATGCTTCGAGACTCAGGGAAAATGAGGAAAGGAAACCAAGGAGCCGGATCCGTTGAGCGACCTCGTAAGAGGAGTACCGGATATGCCGTCGCAACCTTGGGGGAAGGTGATCAATCGGGGACTGATAATTTGTTTGCTTTTTGGCCGGTTTATATAGGCCGTGCAATGATACAATTTGAAATATTCTGAGTAAAAGTATTGTTTCATCGTGCTGATTCATAGCTGCACGAGTCAAAATAATAGCTGAATTGTGTCAGTGGATTTCACTGGAAATCGATGCATTTGTTGATCGTATGTAGTGGACTTAGGGTCCGTTACATGTTTATATGTATGTGTGCATGTGTGTAATAAGTATGTGTCTCGTTATTGCATTTGATCGACAGAAATGAAATGCAATTTTGAATTGTGAGACCATGTGCGATGTTTTTCGGGTTTACATAGCGCCGATCCCTAAGAAGGCAATTGTATCTACAGCGCGGCGTAGTCCGACTTAACAATGGGTTTGTCGATTATCTCACGGCGGCCGCGCGGACTGTTATCTAACCTAACGAGCAGCGAGCATTCATCAAATTGAAAAGTGTCGGACCAGTCGAGCACGACACATTCTCCACAACAACGCTACTGGAGCAAGGTCTCTCTCGGCTTGGAGCCGTTCTTTACGGTTTAATTGTTGCCGCCGTTGAACCCCGTCGCTGCAGCCGCAGGCTTAATAACACAATGTCTAAAGAGACGAGAAAAAGTGACCGCGAAACTATTTCTATCCAACCGTCGAAAAGGCGTGCTACAAACGACCTAACAACCTCCGACCTTCCGAGTGGTCTTGTACCGACGCGAGACCACCATCGAAGAAACCATATTAATTAACCGCTTTAGATTAAACAACCACCGATCGGTTTTTCCGTTGCCACAACTTGCGGACGGCCGATCTACGTATTTACGCAATTATGTAATTATATGCGAAAAAACTCGCCCTCATTGAATAAGCCACCATTATAAATTAGTATGCGTCCACCAACACCCCCTACAAAGAAATGTTCGAGGGTTGAAAACAAGCTGTCGTTACTTTCATTTAAATGGCAAGATTTTTAAGTGTTAAGACAAAATTATCGTAATTCGATAAGCGGCCAGATGCGTAAATAAATTAAAAGTAAAAAATGATTTTTAAAAACAAGCTTTACTTTTCACCAGGGAGTTCCAGTGACAATCTCTCGGCTAAATCTTCAGATCTTCGTCATGAAACGTAATGAAAAGTACTCAAAATAGCAAAACAAACGAGCCCAAAATCGACTATCTTAGCACTTTTCATTATGTAGTTCCAGTAGTAATCTTTCGGCTATATCTTCAAATACCTCGTCATCACATGTAATGGAAAGTATTAATGATAACAAAACATACTAGCCCAAATTCGACTGTGCTATACCGTTAGGATGCTCCAGCCCCTACATCACGGCTCCATCACCAAATCAGCTCGATGGTATCATAATATTGCATTATCACCGAACTTACATATGCCAAATTTCAGCTTAATCGAATACCAGCAAGTGGTTGAAAAATGGTTTGCAAAATTTGAAACGGACAACTTACATACGAACCAAGCAAGTTAATACAGGGTGTCTCAGAACGATCCAACTATTTCGAACACTAATAAAAAAAAATGCTTATTGTAATTAATTATTTATTGACACCAAAATGTAAACAAAGAAGGAAATTTTACTTTTTATTTTTAAATATCACATTAGCTAAGTGACGACCGTTTGTTTGGCGACACTCTTCAAAGCTTTTGTGGACATTATCGAAGACATTTCGAAGAATTTGCTGAGCAATCAATCTGATTTTTTCTTCAATATTTCTTCTTAAATCTTCCAAACTTTGTGGATTGTTCTTGTAGACAACACTCTTAAGATAACCCCACAAGAAAAAATCAAGTGGGGTTAAATCAGGGCTCCGTGGTGACCACTCAATGGCACCCCGTCGAGAAATCACTTTTCCGGGAAACAACTCTTGTAGTGCTGCTAGCGAGTTGTTCGTGGTATGTGCCGTGGTCCCATCTTGTTGGAACCACGAGAGGCAATTGTAGTGCCTACTTTCTGTAAGTCTTGGACCAAAAAAAATGTGATTCGCGCTTCCTGATGCTAACACGAGGCTGTCGACTTACAGAATTCGCAACCAACTCAATGTTTCCAGGGATTCTCGCTGTTCTTGGACGACCATGATGAATATCGCCTAGTGTGTTTCCAGTAGCGTTGAATGCCTGGATCCATGCGAGGATAGTGGCATTACTAGGGGTTTCTCTAATCTTGCGCAATCCATAATGAAGTCAAAATAGCCGACGAACGCGAATGAGCAATCGGTTGTTCTCGAAATACGCGCGCACGCAAAATGAGCATGGCTCTCCCGTCTAAGGCATGACGGCAACTAAAATGTAAGAACAGATCTTGCTAGTGCTACCCCTCACTCACCTCCACTCCGCTTCTTTTGCGTCTCGTTCACTCATAAAATAGTTGGACCGTTCTGAGACACCCGTTATAAAGCTTGTAACAAATACGACTGCAACTGCCACAGAGGGAGTCAACAGTATGGGCCTGACAACGAACTCGACGCATACATGAAGAAATTAGGTGGACGAAATTTTGCGATCGAAATAGTAATTTGCATTCAAATTGATCATTTATTGGTTGATTTCGAAGATTTCATAATAATTTATCAATGTATAGACAAACTCTGAAATATTGGATGTGAAAATGTAATGAAATAAAAACATTAAATATGAAATCGAAGACAATCGCGGTTGTTTGACATTATAAATAGGATAAAAACCAATTTACCGGGTGAAGTATGTAGCACCCGTTCGGCGATGTTGCAACCGCCGTTGTCCAGGATAGATTCGGACAACGGTCTACCCTGGACAACGGTGGTCGCAATATCGCTGAATCGTCGGGTGCTACAAACTTGACGCGGTAAGGGCCGGGTCACACGATGCGGTGTGCTTGAGCGGTGCCGCTGCGGCGTCCTGCACACAAATATCCATGGTATCTCACACGGTGCGTTCCGGCGCCGCGCCGCACGCAAACCGGTAATATGCGCCGGAGCGGCACCGCTCAGTTGTTAAGTGCAGCCGAAAGAGGGTATATGATTGCCTGTTTCATTTGTTTTCGCGTATTTTTGTTAATTTTTAATCCAAGTGTTTAAAATGAGTATCAACGAAGAAGATATTGATATTGACTACCTCATTTTACTAAGTCTACGTACAATTAACTACAAAACTATTCGCCCACTGCGGCGTCGTAGTAACGTTGCGGCGCCGCACCGTGCACTGTACCTGTGTACGCCCATACGGCGAAATTTTTGCGGTGCGGCGCCGCACCGCATCGTGTGGACCGGCTCTAAGGTTATTTTATCCAATTTGCGACGACGGCCGGTACGACATGGTTTTGTGCCATTTTTTGTTTGTGTATAGAAAATGGCGGTGAAGATAATAACATCATTTTATATTTTACAACTTTCACTCATAAAAAATGATTTACAATGACTTTGACGGCGAATGTCTGGTTCTAATAAAGATTTGCATTTTCTACTTTGACAGCGGCCACAGGATACCGAGAGCGGTCTGATTGCAATAAAGATTTGCATCTTCTACTTTGACGGCGGCTGTCTGGTTCTAAAACAGATTTGCATCTTCTATTTTGACGTCGGCTGTCTGGTTCCAATAGAGATTTGAATCGTCTACTTTGACGGCGGTTGTCTGGGTCTAATAAAGATGTGCATGTTCTACTTTGACGGCGGCTGTCTGGTTTCAAAAAATATTGACATCTTATACCATGACGGCCGCTGTCTGTTCCAATAAAGATTTGCTACTATAAGTAGATCTCTGTTATCCAATCCAATCTTTTGTATAACCTTTACAAGCCTACTTTGTTGAACTTAGGGTCTCCTAGACCCCATCGCTATCAGCGATATTTCTTTCGATTGGCCTTTGGTCTGGCTTTCCGCGTGGCCCGCCTTTCGGCGATTACAAGTGACGCCTAAAATGCTACAGTTCGCCTAACTCATGTCAAGGCCATCACTTGATTCTTGCTCGAACGGACCAAACATTCCGACCTCTAACTATTGTCTCTGCAATCACGCTTAAGAGGCGACTGGCCAGGTGGCAATTATCAATATCATACGCTGCTATCTAAAATAGAAGCAATTAATCAATATTAATAGCAAAAATGTACAGGAGGTCGTGTCAGTTACACACATTGCATATTTTTCACACTTTTAACCACTGCATATTGGATTATTTTCCATCGGTTGCTAAAAAAGACCAGTTTTTCCCTAATATTTGCCATTAAGGCTAGTGACTTAAAATGGGAGTTTATTCGTCAAATACCTTGCTCAAATCGTCGCTCTATATGTGAGACTTCGTACATGCCAACAAGCAAGCTTTTCAGGGCATGGAAAAAACTGAATAACTTCGTTCGCGAGATGTTTATTTTTATTGTTTAATGGGAGACAAAATATTTAAAAAAAAATAGTTTACTGTATTAACGACTAAAACTGTTAAAGAGAAGATGTTTGCGAAGAATCACTACTAAGAACCATTAGCCATCACTACTAAGAAGCCTACTAAAAGGTCACTACTAAGTAGAATCACTACTAAGAAGCCTACTAAGAGATATCACCGGATAAATCGATCAACTCATGCCTACGATAAGCCACTGCAGAGAATTACAAGGAAACAACAATTCTAGTCCTCGGGACATGGACAGAACGATCCGGAGCGTGATTTTACACCTATAACAATAAAAAAACGCAAATTCGTTTTTTTGGCGTGCACGAGGTCTCACATAAAGATCGGCAATATGTAAAGGTTTTAAGAACCTTTCACATTAATGGCGATAGCATAAATTAACAAATTAATAAGTAGTGTTGTTGTTGAGAAACTTTATTGTACACCAAAGTATGCAAATAGGTATACAATAGGTACACCAAAGTATACAAATATTGCCTAGTAGCAGTATCTAATGTCCAAACCACCAGGGTTATTGTTGTTATTTCTATTATTACGGGGAAAGTTTGTTTGCTTGTTTCTTATGTTTATTGTGAAATTTCACAATGAGCGGGTTTATTATCATAAGACAATCTCTTACAACCAACCCTACTATGAAGTGTTTATGTGTATGTGTGTGTGTAACTGTGTATCTTGTTAATGCATTCGATCGACAGAATTGAAAGTGCAATCCGTTAATTTTATCCCAACGGAAAATGGTGACCCATGCGGGAATCGAACCCGGAACTCTGCAACGTAAGATCATGCGGCCTAACGACCTATGGGCGTTGTTTAACGTCGCAATCTCAAAATAAAATGTCTCGAAAACGCAAAATGAAACTTCTATCAGAATTATAATAGTAGATGATTTGTAATAACATTACTGGATGATTTGTAATACTGTAGGTGTTAACTACTCGAAATTTAAGAGTAGTAATGAAAACATAAAAGTTATTTGTTATAATGAGGCACATTATTTTGTAATGTAATGTGACATATTATTACGCTGCTATGTAGTTATATTCCTAATATGTAATTTTTATGACGATTTCACCAGATTATGTATCTATCTATTGATTGTTGTAGATACCTAGTCTTTTTTGAAAAATAAAAATTATTATGATTATGCCACCGAGCTCTTGAAGGTCGTTTGTGACGACTTAGTTACCCAGTTGGGATTTCAGCTGTTTTTTAAACATGTCGAGCGTAGCTGATTGGCGTATGCAGAGGCAGGGAAGTTCAATTGCAACCTGCTTACAATGCAAAGGACTTAGTGAAAAAGTGTGGAAGAATGTTGGTGTTTTGACAACAAAAGGTTTTCCTCTGAGGCGTGGTAGATATGCAGTGGTAGGACGGACGTAAGAGAACAGTTCTAGGAAGAGTTTAAAAGGTAGAGGCTATGATTTCATGCGATCGAAAGGTTAATGAATCGATGTGAAAATTGATTTAACGTTTAAGAGGATTATGTTGAAAATAAACATAGGCGATTCAATAAAAAACATTGTCTTTCCCTGCTAAGCCGAGAACTTTTCTCTCATAAAAACTCATATTGCTCTCAGATCTTCCCAAATCAAAAAATCAAGTCCGCGTAGCCAGATGCTGCATCAAACTACTCGCAACTAAAAAAAATCTTAGATAGAAATTGATACCGACAACCGAAACATACCGGCGCTGTCAAATTGAACGTTTGTTGCTCGGGGCAGATATGAATCGCATGAGAAAACGATCGATCAATGTATGTTCAATGATTTAAGTGATATAACACAACCGGTATAGGCAATTACTTGGGGCGATCGTGTCTGTCAACCTCGCTGATAAAAAAGATAATTAGACGTTTACGTACATTGAATACTAACTATATTACGTATATTTATGTACATAAACATGGCTTGTAATCGTGTGATAGCGTCGCCTTAGGAGGTTTATTTATATTTATATTTATATTCGACAAGTTACACTGAAAGTAATCCACTTATTTAATGCTTTTTTGAGGACTTTATAGCAGGCATCTTGGATTTTGTCCATGATAACCTCCCATGACATCCCATCCTTAAGATGGAATACTATCGACGTAATAAACTTTATGCTAAAATGCCACATCGATATCCACCAAACGACCTATTTAACGAGCTAAAACTTTTAGTCATTAGGCAAATTTATGCCAAAGTAACCCTAATTTACTATCTCAACAATGCACACACGTAACATCACTAAAATATAACAAGAAATATAACAAGAGGTTGTGCATCAGAAAACATGTAATCCAGAACTAAATTTGCGCAAATACGCTTTAGTTCTATTGCTCCAAGGCTTTATAATTACTTTTAGTTTTAGGTGTCAGTATTGAAAATATTTTTCCGTGATGGCTCGCGAAATTAATGACATATTTTCCAATGATTTTAGTGGCTTTTGGTTCGAAGCATGAGTATGGATATGAAGAATCAAGTGTTGCAATGTATCTGGGGTGTCACTCGCTGCTCGCACGCTGCACGGTGGGTCGTTGACCCTTACAATTGATTTAAATTATTTTTTATTTTTTATTTATTGAAAATCGAATAATACTAGATTATCCGGGACTATCTAGCTACCTAGTAAGCCCAAAGAAGTCATTTTGACTACTTAGTATAAACTTTTAAAGTTTTTTTTTAATTTTTATATATTAGATACACCATACTAACTTGTCCTGCTAGAGTCCAAGGACTCATCTACCAGGAAATTTCATAATTTATCGTATAATGCTGGCACAGTAAATACAAAGAACAGTATAAAGAAAGATTATAAATAAAATTCAAAATACATTAATGGAGATGCTCTGATTAATGCTTTCTCAGAGATATTACTTGAGGAGTGACTTCGAGGCCCTGGCCACAAGCTTTAATCGATTCACACGCGACAAACGCCCTCGTCCCGATACGGCCTTATCTATCTAAAGTACGGGCCAAAGGAACGTTCCGATGGGGGTAATAAACCGAGCTACAAACAAGGATGCGACTAAAGTCGATATTGCTTATCGATAAATTACTCTTGCTCGATGAAACAGTATTATACATTTGCATTTATTATAGTACCGATTGCTATATTTATTAATATTTTCGGTTAAAGTATTATTTTAGAATTAGAGTGATTCATTAATGACCTAATTATGCGATGTGGGTTATTAAATGAGTACTTAATCGATAACTGATTATCATAGCATGGCATATCATAGGCCATTATTAATTTCTAAACAGTCATTAGTAAAATGTTATCGTAGCATTTTGTAATAATGAGTCTTACACATGTATATTATAAAATGCTGCGCGGATAAAACATCATTACTTGCCTATCAGTTGAGCAATGGGGACCATATTTGCTAACCTGGAGCTATTGAAGTTGAAGGAGGATATTAACATGTAGACTCGGTGCCTTATACATAACATTTTGTCATTTTTGTTTGTGCGCCAGAATGGATTTTTTCAGAAACATGGACCACTTGATAAGAGGTAACGATTCTCGACCGCGATTTTACCTCGACGAGAATTAGGTTAACCAAAACCGATACGCATCCCTGCAAGCAGGTAGTAAAAGGGGCTGGGCCGGCCTAATGATTCATTGCCTCACCGGAACGTTACTATGGCCCGTACTATAGTAAAGTGACTCCCAAATTGGAGGGGTAATTACACCTAAAGGGGTAAAATGGGATTTTATGAGGGGTAAAGATAACGACTAGGATTGGATCATCGTTCAGTCACAAAACAAAATTAATAACAAAATCATCTTTATCAGATCTAAATATCTACCTAATCACCAATCATTAGGCATTAGAGATTGCTTGGGTGCTACGACCATTTTCAGTGGATGAAAAAATATTTACAGATACTGAAATTCAAGCTAAAGCACGATTCCTTGAACTTGGCGAAGACAACACACTGAAAGACGATTTTGAAAACACACAACTAGCAACATGTTGACGAAAGATTGGTGGCGATTATCCATTATTATCGGCAAAAGCCTTGAAAATACTGATCTCAAATGCCACCACAACTTACAGGTGTGAAAGTGATTTTTTGACAATGGAGACAAAGAAAACAAAAACAAGGAACCGATTGAACTTGGAGGACGACTTACGATATGCATTGGCTGAAATTGTACAGAATATTAAACACACTGTTAGACTAAGCAATATCAATCGTCTCTCTGACTTGCACTACGCTACGACTCGATTTGATAGAAAACGGCTAAAAAACAGATGTTTTCTTTGTATAACTTCAATGATTATAATTAATTAAAAATACTATTTATCTGCCACATTTTATAAGGGGAAAATGCAATAGCTAATCTGTTTGTATCCAAAGCGTATTTCAAATATTCAACTCGCTTTATAGGTAATAGCCTCAAAAAGGTTAGGAACCGCTATCTAGTACAATTATCGTGCCCGATTGCGTTTATGCGTGAACTAAAACTAAAATTAGTTCATGCGAACGAGACAGCAATACGTTGAAGCGGAATATGAAATGAACAGCCGTCGATTTTTCTCACTTCAAAACTACCTGTCGAACTTACAGCCGTCCGAATAAGTTTGAACACATTTCGTGCGGTATTAAATTCAGCTGCTTTATCCTCAGTGGGTAGTTTTAATGCGGAAAAGTGATAGCCGTTCATTTCACATTCAGCTTTAACGTATTGCCTTGTCTCGTTAACATGAACTAATTTCCGATTTTAGTTCACGAAGAAACGCAATCGAGCCCATTATGGGCCCGATTGCGTTTCTTTGTGAACTAAAACTATAATTAGTCCAAGCGAACGAGACAGAGCATTACGTTAGAGCGGAATATGAAACGAACGATCGTCGATAAATACTACCTGCCGAACTTATACTCGTCCGAATAAATTCGAGCATATTTCGTGTGGTGTAAGATTTAACCTTGGCGGGCAGTTTTAATGCGAAAAAGTGACAACCGGTCATCTCACACTCCGCTCTAGCGTATTGCCCTGTCTCGTTCAAACGGACTAATTTCCGATTTTAGTTCACGAAGAAACGCAATCGAGCCCTATGAATGTTTAAAATATTATCTGAATATCTCAATTACCAATCTCATATGACATAATCCCATATTACATAAAACAGGTAGTCAGAATGATACCTTTGGTCATCTGAGGTAACATTGAAAATTTGAAGATTTTTAATAGAATTGTACTAATGATATTACTAACCTCATCTTGGAGTACAAAATATATTAAAAGGTATTTTATTCTAATCCCAACAGTTTTAAAATAGAGTGAACTCGAAGGAGCACGAGAAGTCAAAATGACTCCCTGCTATACAAACCCACCGTGCGCTGCCCAATCCGAATTACGCAAGCTGGCTAGCACCGTTTCGTTACACTGTGTACAGGGACGGCGTATTTATTTACAACCTTCCAGAAAAAAAAGTATTAGTTCACATGACCCGTTAAGTCATCGAGAAAGAGTGGCGATAAATTGCTGTCGATATGGTGTATTGTATTAACGCAGCAAGTTTTTGATGTAAAAGGGACATCGAAGACTATCGCGGTTGTATGAGATTATAAATAAGATAAAAACGAATTTACCGCGTGAAGTTTCTAACGCCCGACGTTTCGGGTATGTTGCAACAGTGGCGGTTCCTTTATACAAGCCGAAAAGCCCGGCTTGCCTTATTTCCTAAAAATCTTCTTAAAAAGGTCGTAAACTAATATATGAATTTGCGAGCGCCTATTGCTATCGAGCGGGCACGGATCGCTCCCCGCGACAAAACCGCTTATCGACAAAGCGACAATTCGCTGCAATCTTACCGAGTTCAGTTCAGCTAGTCATCTCACTCGCACACATGGGCTTTTAACGGGGCTTTCAAAATAAGTGGTCCTCTCATTCTAACATGTGGCAAATTACGCAAAACAATATATGTATCTATACGACTTTCGCATTGACGTTTAAGCCAGGCTTGCGTTATGGAAGTAGAATGCGAGCGTGTTCCGTATTTAGTTACGTTTCTTTTGAACACAGAGCAGATTTTTTAATGTATAATTTCAATTGATTTGTGGTTTCTATTGCCTGATAAACAATGGAGGAAATTGTCCCTTGTGGTGAGTTCTGTCTTAACTTGATTTCACTCGCTCAAGCAAATAAAATTGCTGAAAAGGAAGGAAAACATTATAGGTACCTACCCCTCCACCGTTTTATATTAACAAATATAAAAATATTTCATATTTAATCAATATGAAAATAGAAACGTGATTCCTGATTCTACGATCAGCGGCTTACAATAACTTCTTAGATGCGTACCGCTCTTTTCTGAAGGAGAAAAATTCTGGTTGTATTGGTTGTCATTCCCCAAAACAGTAGGCCGTACGTTATTTTGGAGTGTAAATACGCAAAATAGGTTAAATGCTGTATTAGAAGCCGGCTCTGGTTATTCGCGTCTCGCGCGCGTCGTCTGCGCAGACACGGGTGCCGCGGGGTCGTCCGGGTCGCGCAGGCAGCCGCTCGATCGCGGACAAACTATAGTTCAATAAGCTACGCTATAGCCGAGCCGCAAATCGAGGAATGCGTACCGCTGGACAATTTCCTGCTCCAGTTTTAAACGAGCTACGAGTCGCGTGCTCGCCGTCGCAATGTATAGATCTATGCGAGTTGTACACAGCCGTACTGCCGCAGGCGCGGCTGAGCTCGATTGCCGATCTATACGTAATTTGAATTTGCACCGTCGGATTTTGAAATCGGAATTGAAAGGGTGGCTATACTAAAAACATTTCGAAATTTTATTTAACCCTTTGAGGATCATAAGCTTTGCGGTAGAGTATGGAAAATTGTGAGACATAAAACTGTTAAAGGGCGATGTAAATAACATGTATGTCAAGTTTTGTGAAATTTGGTTGAATTGAATTTGTATAAATTGATGGGACATACAGAGCTGGAAAAATAATATGGATTTTTTATATTTGACGTTTATTTGAGTTTTGAACTAGATTAAAACACAAATTTTACACATTTTACGAAATTTATTACCATAATTCAGTCACATAAGTTCATTCATAAGTTTAGCAACGTTTTAGTACTTTGTTTGTCCACCCTTGGCTTGAATTAAAGATTTACCACGGTGTGGCATACTCTCTACCAAAATTTGCCATAAAGTTTTAATTTTTTCAGAGTGAAACCATACCTGTATTAATCTGAGCTAATGGACCCTTGCTGAGTTGGCCACGACGGCCTCCACGCATGAAGTGCGAGCCTGGGTAGGACTCTGGCCTTATGGTTAGTTTCCCCTGGGAATCAACCTTCTGGCGCTCCTGGACAGTCGGGGAAGTCTGGAAGCAGTACTGTTTCCTATAGAGCGGGGGTGGTTGCGGACCTTACGGCGACTGAATAACAGTCGGGGAAGTCTGGAAGCAGTACTGTTTCCTATAGAGCGGGGGTGGTTGCGGACCTTACGGCGACTGCTCTTGAAACGACCATCGGCTATACGATCCTGGGTGAACAGCCGGGCAAAGGACGCTGTGGTCCGCGATAGATTCTGTATACACCGTTTCACCGCTTCGTCAGGGAGAGGACCGCGCAAGCGACCTCGAACTCGTAACCAATCGAGAGACCGGAGTAATCTGGTCACAATTGGGAGTAAGGGCGTGTAAGCCCGCCGGGTAACACTCCTGCCTATCTCGCGGTTAAGGCGTTGGCCTCTTACGGGTTTGTGGCGGAGCTAGACGGTGGACTGGTTTGTCCAAGTCTTCTGCGCTCACTCCAGGGAGATAGAACGTCTAATCGTTAAAATTTCCTGAGGTGACGGGCTAGCCCGCTGTAGTCGACAACCCTAGTTGTATTAATCTCTCGATCAACTGTGTTTTTGTTGTGATCGGAATTTCATGAATTTCATTTTTCAATGAATCCCATAAATTCTCGATTGGGTTAATGTCTGGGGAGTTTCCTGCCCATGGGAGCACATCGATCTATAAATATCGTAAATATCGTTAAAAAAATGTTAAATAATGTCTGTTAGCAAGCTAACGTTTATGAAAATAGGTAAAAGAATATTCTAAAATATAAAAATAACCTTAAAAATTCTGAAAAAATGATAGCAAAACGTTTGAACTACACGTGATCAAATTATGTGAAATGTCAAAATGGGCATAATGCACTTATGACAAGTAAAAATTAGTGTCGCCATCATTGAAATTATTTAAAATACTGCCATTTGTGAGAAATGTGAGACAAAATGAATCTCCAATAAAAATTATAACAATAAAAGTGTATTCTAGTTGTTAAAATTCTAAAATATATTGAAGATCTTGTTTATAAAAATCCATAATAATTTTTCCAGTACTGTAAGTGTACCTGTGGTCCATAAAGATGCAAAGTTACAACTTTTTCCCAAATTGGATTATTTTATTGTTTAACTCGGTAATCATATGTACTAAAAATCGTACTAAAAGAAAAAAAAAGCAATTGAAAAAGTCGCCATAAATATTTTGTTTATTTATTTTAAATCACCAGAGTTCGTTTGTCATTTGCGATATTTAATAGCTCGCAATAAATATAGTCAGCTTGCAATCAAAAATAAGTCGTAAATCATTATAACCACCGAATGGTTATAATATTGTCCCAAAGGTTACGCGCTGTGAGTGCGTCCTTAAATAAAATGAAATTACTCATTACGCTTTCTAGCACATCCATCTGTCGACGATTTAGCAATATCGGCGGCGATTGACCGTGTCGTGTCCATGGCTCGGCCATCCTGATCTTGTTAACTCAATTACCGGTTAATGTGCGTCCTTAGAGGAAACACGCTTGGTGAATTCGCGTAATTCTATATACGAGAATGTGCCATTTTAGTGCAAGCAATAATCGAGGCTTTTATCCAATTAAACATATTTAGGGAAACTCAACCTAACCCAACAAGAATAATAAAGACCGTAAGCAATCATGACTGCGATTCCCAATTCCCTGGTATTTGAAATGGCGGCCATAATTAGGTTTACTTGCTGATAAATAGGAAAAAAATATTCTTTAAAGTGAATAAACTTGCTCGCAAAATGGGTGGCGGATTTCCAGTTAAAAACTGACTTCGTGGTTGAAGCCGCTAGCCGCTGGTACGTCTACTCACCATATAATCGAATCTACTTACATACACAAACATGACACTACTTACACACACAAACATGAGAATAATAGTCCCCTCTCACCCACACAAATTGTGGGTGAAGCTTCCTTGTGAAGACCATTTTTCCTGGTAAAACATTTGTTTCGATTTATGTACGTTAAGATCGACTTTTTCGTTCCGAAGAAAACACTTACTTTGCTTTATACGATTTGACGCATATCTTTATATGTATATACATAGGTAATAATGAATATATTAATACAGCCAAAAAAATATCATGATAGTTGTTTGTTTGTTGTTTGTTGTATTGTATTGTATTAATTTTAAAAAATGCATTTAATTTTGTGACGCATCCAAGTGTAGATCTACTGGAGTAGTTTATTGTATAGTATTGTATTTCCTTCACTTCCGCAATCCATGTTCGATTCTCCAATTAAAAGCGATAGATAATTACTCCATCTCGTATATGATACTTTCTCTATTGATATATAGAGACCATCTCATACATATAGTAAATAAATACAAACGCAACCGCAATATAATTCATCTACCTGAGTCGGCTTATCATAATACTATTATTACAATTCTGAGGGTGAGCGGTGGACTCCAGACTAATTATTAGAATATTCTAGTACAGCTAGCTGTCTTGCCATTTGTGAGCATTAGTACTGCTAGCTTAGGTTTAGTACAGTTAGCTGTCTTGCCACTTGTGAGCATTAGTACTGCTAGCTGTCTTACCACTTGCAACCTTAACACCGATTCACTCCCCCTTCGAAACCAAATAATTTGAGATGTCGAAATCGCGGTTTTAGATATTTTTACTAGGAAGGAGTTGATTATTTCCTTAGAGAGACGAACATCTTTAAAGAGATGGAACAGAGATTTGGCTGTCAAGTTAGGAGCCCAAACTTCCGCCGCGTGAAGAACAGTAAAGCTGTTCCGGGTGACGGCATTTGCGAGATCATGGTATTTATTTAATTTGTACCTACTCGTGGTCTTTTGGAATATTTAATTCCCATGGTACAGTTAATTCAACAATAAAAGCTACCTTCCAAGATAGGGAGATTTGGACGTAGCAGGGAATTTATACTGTTAAGAGACCGAATCGACCTCCAGAATCCAATCTGAAGCTTTATCGATTATTGCAAAAGTACAGAAAAGCTACTTGTACCTTAGCATTAAATTCTATAATCTATTCCCTACAAAATTTAAACAGCTGGAAGACATAAAATTAAAAAAATCATCAAGGAGATGCTGATAGCCCACCCTTTCTATAATTTGGCCGAATTTGAGGGCCATGATTTTTCAAATATTGTGCCCATTTAAATTACTTAAAAAAGTAGTGCCTTATTGTCTGATTATTTTATATGGTATTATATCTGTACTTTGAGTTTAAAATGCATAACGTAGATTTAATTTGATTATTTAACATTTTACTGACAATTTGAATATTACGATAAATAATTTTACTACGTATCTTTTCGAATCACTAACTACTTCAACCATTAAGCTTCTATTTTGATTATTTATATTTATAGTTTAACAATCTAGTAGTTAATTCTTGACTTACTATGTATGTTCAGTAAAGAGTAGTAACGAAACTTACTACATAACCCAATTATTTTGACACGTCCAAGAGCGGTCTTTAGCCGTCAATTGGACACGACGAAAATGTAATGTAATGTAATTGAGAAAGATTTTGGAGTGTAATGTTTTTTTGCCATCCGCACAGACTGTATTGAGCATTTGTATGGTACTGTCAGACCCTTTCTGCCAAGAGCAACCTAGAGGCAAGCAAATGACAAGCAAGGACTTTTATAACAGTAGGTGCACCGTCCGTAAAGGGATAGAGAAAGAGTTAGAGATAGATAGTAAGATAGTTCCGAGATAGAGAGTAAAGAGTTATATCTGGACAAACGGCTGTACATCCGAGACTTTCAGGGAATTTATACTGCTTAGAGACCGAATCGACCTGCAGAATTCAATCTGAAGCTTTCTCGATTATTGAGAAAGGTTTTGTAGTTAAATGTTTTTTGCCTTTAGAGCCATCCAGCACAAACTGTATTGGGGGTTTGGAGGATACTGTCAAACCCTTGTTGGCACTAGCCACTGAGAGACTAATTAAACTAAACGCGAATAACAGCAAGGGTTTTGTTGTGGTGGTAAGTGTACCGTCCTTGATCCAAGGCCACCTTGCAGCCAGCTAGAATATGTCTAGCTGTGCAAGGGGCTACAAAGGGGAGTGTTGCTACAAAGGGGACATGAACTGTCCTCGGCATAGCTCCTACAAACGAGGTTACTGGGGTCTGGAAGTGTATGGTGAAAAGCAATTAAATAAAATTTCAGTATCTCTGGCGTCCAGTCATACAACATTACTTTTCTCTAAATAGCTCCAACGAGCGAAGTTACTGGGGTCAGAAAAGGTATACTGAAAGGTATTTCAATACAATTTTAGCATATCTGGCGTCCATTCACACAACAATACATCGGAGTAGGAATGCGTCAGTCCTTAATAATAGTCCCAGGCATGTTTTAGATTCTGCTAACACTCTTTTTCAACATTGTGACGTCTGTACCGGATACTTGTTTGTATTAGGAAAATATTTTCGAATATTTCTTATGTAATTTCCACGACTGACAAACAAGGAAGTTAAACAATTTCATGTATCAGGTACTTAATCAATCAGCCCTCGTATCAGCGCTCGAATCGCCAATGCATGCTTAACATGCTCAACGGCACTTCAAACGCCAATGCCCCAATGGCCGCACTTTCCATCGGGGACACATACGGAATTTTAAGACCGTATTACCAGAACAGAAATTTCTAAACAGTTCCAACAATGCTTCCGCCAAAACAATAGAATATTGAGAATGGACAGTGAAAAGATATTACTTGATGCACAGGTATAAAAGCATGACTCCAGGGCTTGGACTCACGGTCACGATGACGTCATTCTCTATCGATTTTCATGAGAAATTCGAACGTGGAATGCGGAAGAAATAGAGATATGACGTCATCTCGCATACGACATTTCTCTATCGGTTCAAAAATAAAGCCATGTTCTTGGTCTTTAGTTTTATTTCTATTTTATTATCATCTTACATACCTTTTACATTATTTTGCAATATTTTTTTTTATAACATGTTGCATAAGTAATTATGATGAAACAACTAAAAGGATTAGTGTTTTGATAGATCTGTTAATCAACTTTTACAAAAGCTTCTATTGAAATCAATTGGTTGACATTCGGATTTTATGTTAATTAATGATTTAGAGAAAGATGTTAGGTGAAAAAATAGGACATTCTACAATTTATCAATAATTTACAAATTTATTATAAAGGTAAACAATACCTACCTACTTTAAAATATAATAATTTAAAACAATAATAATAACAATGGGAAAACAACATTAATTCTTAGGGGCTCTCTAGACGATCATGCATGCTTGTCAAGCATCGCGTCGCGGACTGAAAGGGGATAGTTAAAACCGCAGGAATAATGCAAATATTTTTTCAAATGTTTAGCAAAAATGCCTAATTTTGTAGTTTATACCAGGGAGTCACGTTAATTAGACGTAATTAATTGATGAATGACGTGACTCCCTGGTATAAAACTACAAAATTAGGCATTTTTAGTAAACATTTGAAAAATATATTTGCATGTTTCTTGCGGTTTACGATCTCTGCCCAGCCTGTGATGCAATGCTTGACAAGCATGCTTGATCATCTAGAGAGCCCCTTAAAAAATAGCTCGTATCTGAATATGAATTTATAGCTGAAAAATATTTTTTATGAACTTATCCTGTAATACAGTGTTTTTCAACCTTTTGTAGATACCTACCCCTTTTTCGTAAAAAAAAACTTGTAAATAAAATAAATGAAAAATTAGTATGAACAGATTCATTTAACTAGTTACTAACATGGGGATATTCAAAACGAACGATTACATCAGCGTGATAAAAGATTTAAATTCTGTTTTTCACTTCCGAGGTTGTATTTAAGTAACTGTTTTCATATTAGGTCAACATAAGTTTAGTAAAAGCAATAGCAAAACACATAATAAATATTTTTCCTTTCCGAAGCTGTAAATGTTTGCATATTATATAAATAAAGATTTTGTAAAACTTTACACAGCCTATGAAAAAAATGGCTGACAAAGATTTCGTTACGTGTTTTTTTCAGATCGTTTGGTTATTTTTTTTATTATTTGTTGAGTGGGGCTTTTCTAAGGTTTTAATGAGCCTTGTAACACTGCGACCATTGCTGATCTATTGTGTTCGCCGCCTACTATAGTTCTGCGCTAAGCCTCGTGTCATTTAAGAACCGCAGCAGGCTTTTGGCGCCAGATTGTTTTACCTCCTCAGGTTGGAGGTAATGACCACCCAAGTGGGTGTATCTTTTACGCATCAGCAGGCCACACTCGCACGTGAGGTGCTGGGGAGTTTCCTCTGCCCCTTGGCAGAACCTGCACATTTTTGTGTCTCTGAGCTTGAGGTTGAACATGTGTTTGTTCAGGCCACAATGCCCCGTAAGCGCCCTCACCAGTATGCGTAGATTGTTCCTATTTATCGATAAGGCCTCACGGGCCGTCTTACGGTCGTAAGCCCTTATTAGCGCTTTGGAATGATTCAACCCTGGCGTGTTGTTCCAGTACTTGACGGATTGTTCTAAACATATTTGTTTGAGCATTAGGTTTGCAAGTCTTTTTGTTACGCCACAGCAAGGTTCAGGACCGTATAACGTTCCCTTTGCTCCCTTCTTAGCAAGTTCATCGGTTTTTTCATTTCCCTCGATATCGTTTGGTTAAAAGGATTAGTTAAAAGGATTATTTAGTCGGGAGCCCAAATATTATTTTTCGTTCGGTTTATCTGGTATTCCTCGTATCGTGTTTGTGGTTCTTCGTTGTATGACAATTTGTGTCCTTATTATACTTGACAATTGAGGACAGTTTATTTTCCGATCGAGATAATAATTAACAAACCCTACCAAGACAACGAAGTCATTTGTCTAGTATAAGGGTCGAGGAACCAATTATTAGAATATTGTAAATCTACTGCAAAAGTATCGTTTTCATAAAATCTCGCACTTTCATAACTAGGATATTTAAAAAAAATGTATTTATAATTATCAGTATGAGTTTACACTTTATACTGATACCTGACTTATGAACTTATAATAATTTGTTTAATTTGTTATTCTTAGGAAACGTTTTACGAATAATGTTCATCCTGTAAAAAAAAGAGTTTGTCTGATGTATCATTTAGAGCAGTGTTTTTCAATCAGTGGTTTGCGACTCCCTCGGGGGTCGCAAAAACTCCCGGGGCGTCGCAGGCTATCTAAAAGTAAAAATCAAAAATATTACAAAATCCTTATTATATAATATGCAAACATTCATAGAAGAAAAACATATTTATTATATGTTTTTTGCTATTTATTTTACAAAAAAATTAAGTTGATCTAAGTTGGAAACAGGTAAGTACAGCTTGGAAAATGAAAAACAGTTAAATTTACTGTGGTTTTCGCAATTGTTTAACAAAAAATAAAAATTTTATGCTTACAGTTACAGCTATGGAAAAGGCTAAGAGGAGTCGATAGAACTAAGTTACAGTCTAAGGGGCGTCGCGTAAGTTTTATTAACCAAAAAGGGGGTCGCAATCTAAAAAAAATTGAAAAACTCTGATTTAGAGAAAACGGTCCTCAATTATAGTCCTGATTTACAGTTGCCTGACATCTAACGACTATCTGACATATGAAATCTAATTGCGATGTTAAACCTTTAAATTAGCAACGCCCCTTCCGCTAATTTTCTTTATTTTTACGATCAACGCAACCGACTCAACGTTCTATTTGTTGTGTGTCACAGAATTGTTTCAAATGGCGTATAAATTTATTGCTCTCCGTTCTCCATTGTCGGTCGGCGTTAAACGAAAATGCCAGCGAGTGTGGGCGCAATCGTTATTGGAGTATTTTTATTAGTATTAGCTCCCGCCTCTGAGTGCAACTGATACTTCCGCGTAAGTAACTGCTCACTTGGATTTTGCAATTATATCTCTCGATATTTCACCTCGGGAATTATAAAACATCAGTTGGGTTGCCCCAAGATTTTACCGGCAAGTATACAAGCCCCGATCAAAATCGCGAATGTATTTCTAAGATTTTATAGTATTTTAGTATTTTTCGTAGTATTTTAGTACTATATTTGTAGTATTTTTCGTGGCTTTTTAATGGTATTTTTCAAATATGATGTAGTATTGTCTTATATATGGCGGGGTTTAAACGTTATTTGTGACGCTTGTATGAGATACTAGTACCAGTAGGTACATGACGTATTTTCATACAAAATTTCATCGCCTATTTTACTCCCTTAGGGGTGAAATTAAAAAAAAACTTCTAGGTGCTTGCGTTCACTATCAAATAAAGCCTTGTACAAAATTTTCGAGTTTCCAGATCCCACGGCTTACGTATCTCCATACAACATTTCATCCCTTAAATTACCCCCTAAGGGTTGATTTTTAATAAAACTGTGAATGTCGTTATTTTTTATTTGTAACGAGTAGCATATAAATTTTGATGTCAGTAACTTCAGCGGTTTCGATTTTCCATGCCACAGTATTTCACTTTTTTACCCCCTTTAGGGGTTGAATTTCCAAAAACCGCTCCTTAGTCCTCGCCTACATTATAAAAGCAAGGTTTATGCAAAATTTCAAGGTTCTACCCCAGTGGTTTAGGCTGTGTGCTGATAAGTCAGTCAGACAGTTTCTTCTTTTATATATGTAGAAGATTACAACCAAAATGCATCAACAAGTGCATCTGTGTACCGAATTCCAAGTCCCATATTTCGAGATTAAATTATGGTTAGTGCGTCCCCTGGTAAAAAACAATGCGATGGGTCGGTTGACACTGATCGCGCGCATTATAACAACGCAACAGGTCGGCAGGCTCTGAGCTCTGAGTCAGGTTAAAAACAACGCTAGGGGTCGGTTAACAATGACCACGCGTAGACCCCGGATAAAAAGAACAACACAGGGGTCAGTTAAAGCTGACCGCGCTCGGATTACAACAACGCGTGGGGTATCCAGTCCTGTTTGACGAAAATAAACGTTTTTTTTTTCTTTTGTTTCAGACGGTCCAGGCGCTGGTTGTCCTGCTGTCGATGTGCGCAGCGCCAGTATGTCTTCAGCAGTCGAGGGATCAGCGATCGATAGGGCCGCCCGCGCAGAGAACGGCGCAGAGAATGATGGGAGGGTACATGCGCATCAATTCTAACGAGCTAGTCGCGTCCGCGGCGGGCGAAGGAAAACAGAAAAAAGACGCGGGGGAGAAAGACGACGATGACGCGAAGACGCTGTCCGATCAGGTCAAGGAAGGAAAGTACGGTCTGATCCAAGACGAGATTTTTACGTCGCCGCCGAAGAGGCCAGGGGTGATCGCCTACGAGGCCAACGACGAAACGAAGGACAAGGACAACAATAAGACGCTCGGCGGCCTGACGAAGGACGACATTTGGCTGGCGGAAGGACACTTGCTCGTGCTGAAGGGCGGCGAGTTTCCGCAGGCGACGGTCGAGAGCGACGCGCGCTGGCCGGCGATCGACGACTACCAGGCGCCGCGCAGGCAAGTAAAGATCCCCAAGAAGCCGAAGGTCCCGCCGCCCTTTCCGGTCCAACTCGAAGACGGCGGGCCGGTCGTGTTCGTCACGTCGGACGGCGGCCGCATCCCGGTCCCGGCCCTGGGCCGGCTGCCGCCGCCGGGTTTCTACCCCCCGCCCTACCCCTTCGATCCCTATCCGGGAGACTTTGCTCCCGGGCGAGCGCCGTTCCCTCCTCCTGCAGTCCCTGGCGCGAACTTTCCTGGGGGGCGGCCCGAAGGCCTCCCGCCTCTAAACGGATCTGTTGCAGGGATCCGCCCGCCGCCCGAAGAAGGGAACGAACCGGACGACTTCGACGAGGACGACCCTTCCCTCTACTATCCGCCGCCTTACAGTTTCTCCTACAAAGTGGCTAACTCGACAGTGCCGGCCGGGCCGCTCGTGCCGGGGATCGTGCTCCCTCCGCCGCCGGATTTCTTCCAGTTGGAAAACTCCACGGACAAATCGTCGACGACCTCGACGACGACGCCGAGCCCGCTCTTCGTATCGATAAATCCGCCGTTCACCACGCTTCCGCCGTTCACGACCACGACCATCGTTCCGCAGATCGTTCCGACGATACCGCCGCGGCCGATCACCGTATTCATCCGAAACCGTCCAAAACCGCAAATATCGCCGATCGAATTGACGCGCGGTTTCGTGCCGATCATTCCGAACCGTCCGATCGTCGTCGACACGCCGGACAACAGCATCGATTACGTCACGACGACGACCCCGCGTCCGGTTTATCAACGGCCCGAATTGATAATCATCCCGAAACCGATACCGCCGAAGCCGACCGAGATACCGTACCGTCGACCGAAACCGACACGACCGCCGCCATCCGTATCCATCGTATACGACGACTCGTACCTCAATACGAATTCGGTGAACCAACAGCACAAACCGTTCCTCGTATACGGATTGCCCCCGCAGAACTCGTATGTATCGACGACGCCGGTCCCGCTCAAGGCATACTACGGTCCGGATGCGCAGCAGTACTTTAAACCGAACACGCCGTACTTCAAACCGGCTAAAGCGCAAAACGCCAATCCGCTGACGAGCTACTACTTCTACGACGAAAAAACGACCGCGGCGCCGTTCTACAACCGACCGAATATATATCAGAGCGATTTCTTCGGGTTGCCACCGCGGCAGGGCTCGCGGACGCTGACACAAGAATATTTCAGCGTGCAACAGCCGCAGCAGCAGAATAACTACGTATCGCAGCTGTCCAGCCCCGACTTCTTTAAGCAGATTGCTGAGATTCAGCAAACGATCGATTTGTATACGACGCCGAGGCCGAATACGTACTACAGGCCCGCGGCCCCTGCGAAGGTCCGACCGTCGAAACCGCTGTATCAGTACAGTTTCCAGTCGCAGGGGGCTCCGCGGAATTCGGTGTCGAATCTGTTCCGAGCGCCGGTGATCGATTCGGAACCGTTCCGGCCGATGGTCGCCTATAGTGATCCGTACGAGGTGCGGTACCAGTCGACGCCGAAGCCGTACGAGGTGCGGTACCAGTCGACGCCGAAGCCGAATTATCAGTACTTGGTCGAAACGCAGTCGATCAGCACGGAGAGTTCGGTACCGCAGTACGCGACGGCTGCGAAGAAACCGGGCACGGTGAAGACGCGATTGGAGAATACGTTTATATACGCCGATATTCAATCGACTTCTGCGCCGGGACAGGACGAATACGACGACGCGACGCAGAGGTATTTCACGGCGTTCGGTCAGAAGTTGGACGGTACGGCCACTCCGCAGCCGACCCTCGCCGAGTCGATCGTCGACAATACGATAAACTCTCTCGACGACGATAAGAATGCGAAGATTGAGATTTCGCTGAAGGACGATACGCTGGTGAACTACCGCGACCCGCGGCCTCCGATCAATCCGGATAGCGAATTCGTGCCGATCGCGGATCCGTCGCTGAAGGGCGAACCGCTCGGAAGCTACCGCTTCCCGGGCGCGTCGCTCGAAGGCGACACGCTCGTGAACTACCGCGACCCGCGCCCGAAAGTCAACGCGAACGGCGAGTTCGTCGCGTTCCGGTCGCTGAACGCGCGCCTGGAGGCGGAGCGGCGCTTCCGGCTGCTGCGGCAGCAGGTGGAGAGGGAGAAGACGCAGGCGCCGTCGCGGCCGCAGAGCGACGCCGCCGGCGCGGGCGACAACGCGGCCGGCGAGGGGCGGCCCGGCTCGTTCGTGTCCTACCGGCTGCCCGGCCAGGGCGCGCACGTGTACTTCCTGACGCCGCGCGCCGCCCAGAACGGCCAGGGCATCAGATAACGACCGCCGCCCGCCCGCTCCGCACTCGTGCGACACATGTGATTCTCTTCCTATTCCTAGTGTTTAAGGTAGCGTTAGAGCCGAGGGTCCTGCGCCCGATTGCATGCCATATTTATTACTTTTGTGAGAGACGATTTTCGAGGAGAGGTCGCAGTAAGATAAATAGTGTGTTTTCGCCTCACCTGTGGTGAGCGACGGGTTAAAAAATGTTAGTATCTACCTATTTATCGCGAAAGTGGTTTGTTTTAAATGAAAAATAAAATCATAAAACATGTTTGCTAGTTTTTCTATTCGCACTCTGTACACTGAGAAAAATATAACGATGCAATATACAGAAGGACGCACGTTTCAACGAGGATTATGTATATAACTCGGACTGTGGTTCATACGTATGAATTAACATGGCGCGTAACAGTGTTAGTGTGGTGGTAGTTACCGTGCCGTAATGTTAAAACAAAATGTTATTTCACTACGTCGCAACCTTGGTATCTCGCTTCTAACATGACAGCATGTAGTGGATATAGTCGAACACATGAATCATGTTGAAACTGCAGTAGGTATACCTACTGTTATTTCCGTATTAACCGTGCGGAAAACGTTGCGACATATAATCGAGTAATGTAGTTTCAACAAAATTCCATGTAATTCAACAAAATTACGATTGTAATACAATTGAATAATCTTGCAGAAAATATTAAAATAACAATAATCAAAGGGAAAAATATAAAAATTAAAGCAATATTCCTAAACCACGTTACAAAATCAATAAATAATTTGTCTACAACATGAAACGTTAAAAATAAGTTTTTTTTTAAATAGTCTAAAAAATAGAAAAATATTAAGTCGTCGATTGTGAATATAAAATTTTAAAAGTCTGTGCCATATAAACATTTTTGTAACGAAAACTCCTTGGTTAGTTTGTTAAATAGTGCATGTTTGTATATTTTTTAATTGCTCTGGTAACTTGTTATAAAAAGTTATTGAGTACAACTGTATTGAGTTGTCCTTTGAAATTGTGACGTTGTATGTATAGAATTATGTATATACTTCGATTTGTGCCTTGTATTGTGGGTACGTATGTGGGCGTGAGTTTGGTGATTTCCCTTACTTTTATATAATTCGCACAGGCTTTCGTGAATAAGTATTAGCATAAACGGTGGGGATATTTAGTTCGCGAAATAGTGGTTAGCAAGATTCTCTCATATTTAATCCGCGTATTGCTCTTACGGCTCGTTTTTGTGAAATAAATACCTCTTTAATATCTGGGGTATTTGCCCACAATAAAATCTTAAGTGGGATTCAACCAGAGAATAGTATGCACTCACAACTTCCTTTTCGGCCATATCTTTCTTAATCTGGAGATCACATAGCAAGCTGAACATAATTTGGACTAAATCTGGTCTATATGGCTTTTCCATGACATATGTTCATCGACTTGAATTCCTAGAAATTTAGTAGACTTAGCAATCTCGACAGAATAATTAAGGGCAAACTGTTTTTCTTTTTTGTTAGAGAAGTTTATCAGCACTGTTTTGTCTAAATTTAGTGACATCTGGTTCGCTCTAAACCAATCATCGAGTTCAAAAAATGTTCCGTTTATTAATTCCTCCATTTTCGTTCCACTAGCAAATTCAAAAATACATGTGGTGTCATCTGCAAATTGGACACTTTTGGCACATGTTACGTTAGTTGCCAAATCATTACAATAGATATTAAAGAGGAGAGGTCCTGATATTGAGCCCTGAGGCACACCAATGTTTACTGTTTCACATCTCGATTGCTTAACCTTTCCCTCAATTCCATCAATTATTTTAATCTCCACCAATTGCTACCTATTTTCTAGGTACGATTTAATGAGCGAAGTAGCCACTTCTCGAATTCCATAATGGTTTAGCTTATCTACCAATATAATGATATTTATAGTCGAATGATCTGCTTAGATCGCAGAACAGCCTGCTGAAAACATCTTCTTATTTCGGTTATTCTCAATCATGAAACATGCAGACAACACGGCATCCTGTGTAGATTTATTTGTCCGAAATCCATATTGACTATCTGAAATAAACCCAACTTTTCCAAGGAAACCATTTAGCCGTCTTTCGATGACCTCCAAAATTTTTAAGAAATTACTCAAAAGGGCAAAAGGTCGATAATTTTCTAGGCTCGTGGGATTGCCCTTTTTATATATCGGTATAATCTTAGCTACTTTCTAACAATCTGGAAATATTCCCTCCGAAAAGCTTAAATTGTAAAGATATATTAGACAAGGTGCCAGTACGTGTTTATGAATTTTAATAATGCTAACAGGTATGTCATCGAGACGTTGTTTTTTTTATTTTTTAGAGTCAATACATCTCAAAAGGCAAATAAACCCCACCCTACTTAAATTACCAACTCGATTTGAAACTCTATGCGAAGCTAAGCCGCAGGCAACAGCTAGTTACTTAATAAAATAAATAAATATATAATTAATTAATTAACAAATCAAGTAGTGGATGCTTGGAAGACATTGCCAGAGGATATAATAAGTGCTGACTGTCAACAGCTTTAAAAATAAACTGAACATTTTCTTAGCGCAAAACAGTCACAACTTTATAAAAACAAGTGCACATGATATACACGCATGAGCCCTACGCTGATAGTGTTTATAATAATAATATATTTTTTTATATTTTTTTATTTTATAAAATAAACCAGTTGGTAGGTATCCCTACTCTTGGCATAGTCAAATTCTTTATACAAGATAATATGTTATACCTTATGTGGTATAATTATTTTTTATACAGATTGTCTATTTTTTTATTGAAAATTAGCAATGTACTGTTGCTTTCGGTTTCTAGTTTATACAGATTGAAAATTAGCAATGTACTGTTACTTTCTAGTTGGAATAGTTTTAGAGATATCATGAAATAAGTAACGCGGGCAAGCAACTTGAAATACCTAGCGGGGGCTGCCCAACGGCGATTAGCCCAACAAGGTCAGCGTTCAGCGGAAGGCGGCGGGTGGCGAAGAACAAAAAGCGAACAGACGTTTTTTTACTATATATCTAAATATAGCGTTTGAAAAGGCAAATATACGTCACCCAACTCAAATTAGCAACTTGATTCAAAACTTTACGTGAAGCGAAGCCGCGGGCAACAGCTAGTCATTTATAAAACGATTTTTGGTTAAGACACAAATGTTCCATGGTCCTTAAAGGGTTAATTACCACTCTTCAAATAATAATAAAAATATTCCAGTTTAATGGAATTTTTATTACTGATTTTTATTTCAGCAAGCTGAGCCCATCGATTAGATTTTTTTTTTTTTTTAATAAAATAAATCAGTTGGTAGGTATTCCTACTCTTGGCATAGTCAAATTCTTTATACAAGATAATATACCTTATGTGGTGTAATTATGTGGATTGACCATTTTTTTAAAGGGAAAAAAAATATTAAATAAATTTACAATAAAAATATTATGGTCGTTTAAAAAACTATTTGAGGTGCTAAAATACCTAAGGAGGTATAGATGAAAAATACAAATAGTCAAAATATAAAACCGAACAGTCAGTTATAAAATAGTCAAATCAGAAATACCACAATTATAAG
Source organism: Micropterix aruncella (assembly GCA_944548615.1). Lineage (NCBI taxonomy): Eukaryota > Metazoa > Arthropoda > Insecta > Lepidoptera > Micropterigidae > Micropterix > Micropterix aruncella. The sequence goes on along the minus strand of OX155970.1, from coordinate 15,814,684 downwards.
ATTACAAATGTCTCAATAGAAATAGTCAATACAAATTTTATTAATATAATCCATCTCCGATTATCAAAATGAATGGATATATAGTCAAGATTTTTTTTACATATATTGTATTATAATAAAAGTAGTCATGAAAGATTAGGAAATTCAATATTGCCAAAGTCCCTAATAGAATAAATTGGGTTCTTGATAACAATGTCCTGGACCTTTTTCTTAAAATGAACGTCTCCAAGACGTTCAAGACATTCCAACCCAATCAAAACAAGTACATTAGAAACTGCCTGCTTAACACCCGGTAGATGAACGCAGTACTAAATATCACCTCAATACAGGCTCTGCCTAGTGAGGTGATAAAATCCCGCCGAAGCCGCACCTTTAGTAAATTTCCAGGGTTCACATTTTGTATGTACGACTAAATCATGTAAAATATACTATAGGAAATTTAATCATGTGATACTAGGGATAAATAAAATAAATAAAAAAATAATAAACATTCCTCAAGAATACTTTTAAGGTATATAGTATATTTTAGCTATGAAGGATAAATCAAAATCCTAAAATTCATTTATTGACTAATCAATCGGCAAATAGGCGCTAAACGACAGCAGTCGATTAAATTTAAAATTCAAATTGATCACATTAACGGTATACTAACTGCAGTATTTATTACCGGCATAAAATAAAAACATTTATGGTTATGATGATGAGCTCAACAGTATGGTCGTTAAACCATAAAGTGCTGGAAAAGATATTAATTGGGAAATTATCAAAAAAAAAAACATTTAATTAGGTGTTATATGCAAGTAATATTATTTTGGATTATCTTAGGATTTATAGAAAAAGAAAAGTGAACTTAAGTTACTTAAAATATCTTGCCATAATGGCCAAAGTACAAGGCGTACTTTCACGAGATAGGCCTACAATATTTGCTTGGAAACAATTGGAATCATTATGGCAGTAGACGCAGTTGAAACCAGGCAGATAGATAAAAGGTAATCAAATAGAAATATACTCAATACTACAAGTACTGATAAATCAAAGACTATTCTCAAAAATCCCCTACGTATCCTGGAAGACGACTTCTGCGAAAATTTAAACAAATCTGAATTTGAGGGAAAATTCTAAGTTGGATATCAGACTTCTTGACTGGCCGGACCTTTCAAATGAAGGTAGTTGATTATAAATCCGAATATTTCATTTTATCCAGTAGAGTACTCTAAGGGTTAGTGCTGGGTCGTCACCTTATATCTTACAGATTTTCGAAGCTCAATCACATCGCAGACCAGCTACTTTGCTGACGACACGACATTTTCGCCAATCCTATTCTAAGCAGTGAACAGATTCAACAGGATCTTGACAAGTTCAAAGCGTGGACGGAATTGGTTACTTACCTTGAAAACCGAAAAAAGGGTAGTGCTTCATATCGGAAAAGCATCATATAGCAACACCAACACACAATATTCTCTGGCAAACACCCAATAACAAGCAGTTAAGCAACAAAAATATCTTGTAATAACAATTAGTTATGATCTCGAATAAGAAAAACACATAGGTGCATTTGATAAAAAAGCTAACTTTACTCTTTATCTGATAAGGACATATGTCAATAGAGGTACAAGGCATCTACAAGGCATATGTGAGACCTACTTATGCTAAGATTAAGATATCCTGGAAAAGGTGCAGCGAAGAGCAACCAAAATGCCATTCGGCCTGAACAATAGGAATTATGAAGATCACTTGGAATTACTTGAACTAACTACTCTCAAACAAAGACAAAGAGGGGAACTGATTGAGACATAAAATTGTCACAAATTATTATGATGTACCTGGGCAAAGAATAATTACAAATTAAACATCAAAAACATGTCCAGGTCACAGCAACAAACAACTGTGTAGAATTGAAGTCTAATCCTCTTAAGAATGTTCTGCAAAATAGAGTGGTGGACATGTGGAATAAACTACAATTTGAAGGTTACTACTATCTCTGTCAATAATAATAATAAATACAAACGGAGCTGCCATGGAATTCACCGACCGGAGTCGGGCCCATCATAATACTATTTTTTTTACACTTCTGGGGGGTGAGCAGTGGATTCCGGACTTACGAACCGGCTGTGGTAGGTTTAGGACAGCTGTCTTGCCACATGTGAGCGTTCACCTTGCCACCCATTCACTCCCCCTTCGAAGCCATAGAATTTGAGATGCGCAAATCGCAGTTTTAGATAATTTTTCTAAGAAAGAGTTGATTATTTTTCTGGAAAGGCCAAGATCTTTAAAGAGGTGAAATAGAGATTTAGCTGGCAGGCCACGAGCGCCAACTTCCACCGCGTGAAGGTGAACAGTGAAGCCGTTCCGGGTTACGGCATTTGCAAGATCATGGTATTTATTTAATTTGTACTCGTGGTCTTTTGGGATATTTGATTCCCATGGAACAGTTAATTCTACAATAAGAGCCACCTTCCGAGATAGAGAGTAAAGAGTTATATCTGGACGGAGGGCTGTGCATCCGAGACTTTCAGGGAATTTATACTGCTTAGAGACCGAATCAACCTCCAGAATCCAATCTGTAGCTTTCTCGATTATTGAGAAAGGTTTTGTAGTTAAATGTTTTTTGCCTTTAGAGCCATCCCGCACAAACTGTATTGGGGGTTTGGAGGATACTGTCAAACCCTTGTTGGCACGAGCCACTGAGAGACTAATTACCTCGCGAATAACAGCGAGAACTTTGTCATGGCGGTAAGTGTACCGTCCTTGATCTAAGGCCACCTTGCAGCCAGCTAGAATGTGTCTAGCTGTGCAAGGGGTATTGCTACAGAGGGGACAAGAACTATCCTCGGCAAAGCTCCAACGAGCGAGGTTACTGGGGTCTGGAAGTGTATGCTGAAAGGCATTCAAATAAAATTTCAGCATCTCTGGCGTCCAGTCATAGAGCATTACCTTCCAGTGCATTGGAGGCGGAATGCAAAAGTCACCAATTGTTGTCCAATCATTCTGGCATTGAAGGCCAATAGCATGAGCCATACTCTTGCTGTCGTAATCTCCCCGCAAAAGAGACTTCTTCAAGTCCACGTCGCTCGTGGTTGTACTGCCATACCCCAGACCAGTGCCATTCTGGCTGATTCCAGTAAGGAACCTTTTGTGGAAGTCTACGCGGGCTTGTAGTTCATTTGAATCACTACAGCCACTTATTACGTGCTTCGATATTGCCGGATCTTTGGAATTGCACAGAATCGAATTTTTGGTTATTCTGGAGTTGGCGTAGAGCAGAGAGGGCTTAACAGACTCTATTTGTACGTAGAAAGTTCTTAATATTGTTTATGACTACCTTTATAAGATCTGATCTGGACGTATCAGCAAAGCTGCCTGTCCACAATAAATAATAATAATAATATTTTATATTATTTTTTCTGACGAATTCTTGGCCCTACTGCTGTGTAGATATAATCCATTTTTTAAGTCGGTTGAACACTCGAAAAAAAATAATAAAGTAAGAAAAATAGAGAAGGTAACAAAAAAAACCTTTAATTTTCGTAGAATTAAATATAGTAATGTGACTGCAAAATGGGTTGTATTCACACTAGGCACCTATATCATTCAAGTAGTCGCTGATTGGATAATATGCTATTTTACAAAGTATGTTTTTTAATACAATGCTTATATTGTTATACTGGTAACTCTAACATCTCTTGAAAATTTATTTGTTCGAAATGTATACATTGTGCTATAAAAGAAGTTCTGTCCTTTTCTAATGGGTACTTGCAAACTGACAGCTATATTTGAGGCCACCAGAACCAGAGTGGCATAAAATTTATTTTTTCAAGAAATCACAGATGGCGCTACATAAATAGTTTTGTCCTTGTAATTTTAAATGCTGCATTATTAGACCACAGTGGCCTAGGTTACCCATCTCCACAAAAATGATTTTTGCATTTGGGCCATTCTGGTTCTGGTGGACTAATATATCGATCACTGACTTTATTGAACAGCTTTATATTTTTATGGGCATACCTTAGATTTACACACCTTAGCCAAAATAAACTGACAAGCAACTGTGAATATTAATTCCCTTGAAAAGTTCCTGCAGTTGCAAAAAAAAATGGATTGGGAAGATTGCAATCGAACCAGAGCTTATGCTGCCTCCGGCAGAGGGATTTAAAAAATTATAATAATAAGAGATAATAAAACTTAGGTGGAAAAATTATTAACAAATTACTAATATATTTTTAAATAGTATGTATGTTGATTATATTTTAACATTCAACTAATTACCAATTCATTTTGTTGTGTCAAATTATTTTGACAATAAATTGTACTTTATTTTATATTTCTTTTAAATATTACTTATTGACTTTTTTATTTTGTTTTATTATAGATTTATCTTACTCTTTTCTTTAGTTTTATGTAAATTCTCTGATTGTCTCGACCTATTTGATTGTTTTTTTTTTTGAGGATCATATTTTAGGGCAATTTAGTTTTACGAGCATTTTAATAAAACTTTTACATAATTTATTGTAAAATTAGAGTCCTGTCCATCCTAGAACGGGTGACAGAATCAAATAAGCAAAAGGTTAAGGTTTTGCCATTCGGTTCCTGAACAATGTTTTATAGTAATTAATTCTTAAATAAATATATAAATAAATAATTAATTTACAACGGTTAGTTAATCAGTTGCCTGACACCAGCACTTGACCCTCCATTTATGGCTCTTGTAATTGACCACTTATGCTTTCCGGTCAGCATCTCAGCTGATCGAAAGTCGGTTGATCTCCCATATTTCAGTTATATTCGCCAATTAGTTTTCTTTGATTCTCTCTATTCACGTTTTCAATAATAATGTCTACATCTCAAGAATACTCGGAAATAATTACCCGTATATACTGTGATTTATCTTCTACCCAGTTATTAAAAGATATCAGTGAGGATGAGATTAATCACTTATTCAAAGTGACTCAGTTTCTAATTGGGATATAACATTCAAGACATTCACATTCACGAGACGTTCACACACAGGCAGTCGAACGACGTGTGGGACTCGTGACAGAAGCCTCAGAAAAGTTTGCGTAGCTGAGTCTAGGGATGGTTTTATCAGAACGACCTGCTGTTAAGGTCAACCATGCCTAACTTTGCCCATAAATTAGATTTGAAATTATCTTCAACTGGAAAGTAGCTTTGAAAGTAGCTTCGAATGAGTGAAATTGGAGATGTTCAATTTTTCAAAAAGAGTTTCTTGAACTTAGGACTTCTCACACAAAAACTCAGATTTTTCAATATAAAAATATGTTTATAAATATTACTAATGGTCTAAAATTATTTGTTTTTAAACATTTAACTTTATATTCAACAAATAAAACAAAAAAAAAACATGTATATTTTTTTTCCTTGAACTGCGTTTATTGGTATTTTTTTCTTAAATGTCATTCAATTTGAAGGAAATGCGCAACCGGAAGATGGTGATGAATTTAAATAATAATTAAACAGTATTTTCTGTGGTAATAATACATAAGAATATTATCTAGTTACTCAGCTATTACATTCGGGAAGAGGCTAATTAAAAAATGTTTAAAATTACCAAAAAAAATGAGATTTTTACAAATTTAGCCAAACTTTAGATCACATATGCGACCGGAAGATATAAACCGATTTCACCCCCCCCCTCCACACCCTTTTTAGTCTCCCCAATTACTAACTTTCCTGCGATATTACGATTAAATTTTTTTTTTTTTCCACCCTACTTGTTTTGGGAGGTGATTAGCTAATGAGGTAATTTGCGAGGTAATTAACCGCCATGACAAAGTTCTCGCTGTTATTCGCGAGGTAATTAGTCTCTCAGTGGCTCGTGCCAACAAGGGTTTGACAGTATCCTCCAAACCCCCAATACAGTTTGTACGGGATAGCTCTAAAAAACATTTCACTACAAAACCTTTCTCAGTAATCGAGAAAGCTTCAGATTGGATTCTGGAGGTCGATTCGGTCTCTAAGCAGTATAAGTTCCCCTGAAAGTCTCGAATGCACAGTCCTCCCATCCAGATATAGCTCTTTACTCTCTATCTCAGAAGATGGCCCTGTCATAGAATTAACTGTTCCATGGGAATCAAATATTCCAAAAGACCACGATCTTTCAAATTCATCACCCGGAACGCCATTCACCTTCGCGCGGTGGAAGTTAGCGCTCGTGGCCTGCCATCCAAATCTCTGTTTCACCTCTATAAAGATCTTAGGCTCTCCAGGAAAACAATCAACTTCTTCAAAGAAAAATTATCTAAAATTGCAATTTCCGCATCTCAAATTCTTTGGCTTCGAAGGGGGAGTGAATGGGTGGTAAGGTAGACGCTCATATGTGGCAAGAGAGCTGTTATAAACCTACCACAGTCAGTCGTTAGTCCGGAATCACCGGAAAAATATTATTTACGTAAAGATATCAATTTTTAATTTAATCAGATGGACTGATAGATGGCATTCTTCTCTCTTTGTATTATTCTGTGATGTAATGACCATGTGTAAAAAAATGTGATAGACAGCACTAATAATTAAATGTTATTATTGTGATCATTCATTAAAAAAATATTGGGTTTTTATAATCGATGAGTCATTTATAAAAAACCATAATATAAATACAAACGGAGCTGCCATGGAATTCACCGACCGGAGTCGGGCCCATCATAATACTATTTTTTTTACACTTCTGGGGGGTGAGCAGTGGATTCCGGACTTACGAACCGGCTGTGGTAGGTTTAGGACAGCTGTCTTGCCACATGTGAGCGTTCACCTTGCCACCCATTCACTCCCCCTTCGAAGCCATAGAATTTGAGATGCGCAAATCGCAGTTTTAGATAATTTTTCTAAGAAAGAGTTGATTATTTTTCTGGAAAGGCCAAGATCTTTAAAGAGGTGAAATAGAGATTTAGCTGGCAGGCCACGAGCGCCAACTTCCACCGCGTGAAGGTGAACAGTGAAGCCGTTCCGGGTTACGGCATTTGCAAGATCATGGTATTTATTTAATTTGTACTCGTGGTCTTTTGGGATATTTGATTCCCATGGAACAGTTAATTCTACGATAAGAGCCACCTTCCGAGATAGAGAGTAAAGAGTTATATCTGGACGGAGGGCTGTGCATCCGAGACTTTCAGGGAATTTATACTGCTTAGAGACCGAATCAACCTCCAGAATCCAATCTGTAGCTTTCTCGATTATTGAGAAAGGTTTTGTAGTTAAATGTTTCTTGCCTTTAGAGCCATCCCGCACAAACTGCATTGGGGGTTTGGAGGATACTGTCAAACCCTTGTTGGCACGAGCCACTGAGAGACTAATTACCTCGCGAATAACAGCGAGAACTTTGTCATGGCGGTAAGTGTACCGTCCTTGATCTAAGGCCACCTTGCAGCCAGCTAGAATGTGCCTAGCTGTGCAAGGGGTATTGCTACAGAGGGGACAAGAACTATCCTCGGCAAAGCTCCAACGAGCGAGGTTACTGGGGTCTGGAAGTGTATGCTGAAAGGCATTCAAATAAAATTTCAGCATCTCTGGCGTCCAGTCATAGAGCATTACCTTCCAGTGCATTGGAGGCGGAATGCAAAAGTCACCAATTGTTGTCCAATCATTCTGGCATTGAAGGCCAATAGCATGAGCCATACTCTTGCTGTCGTAATCTCCCCGCAAAAGAGACTTCTTCAAGTCCACGTCGCTCGTGGTTGTACTGCCATACCCCAGACCAGTGCCATTCTGGCTGATTCCAGTAAGGAACCTTTTGTGGAAGTCTACGCGGGCTTGTAGTTCATTTGAATCACTACAGCCACTTATTACGTGCTTCGATATTGCCGGATCTTTGGAATTGCACAGAATCGAATTTTTGGTTATTCTGGAGTTGGCGTAGAGCAGAGAGGGCAGTTTAAGCGCTAGCCCAAAATTTTGTTTGGACCTGAAGAGAGTCGAGGGGTCAGCTGGTTTGGCTAAGGACAGCCAGGATTTTAAACTAGCTGTCACCAGTGCATCTAGACGGGACATCTTGCGGTGTCAACTACAACGGGCGAGCCCGTCACCACAGGACGTTTTAACGATTAGTCGTTCTATCGCCCTGCAGTGAACGTAGAGACTTTGGACAGTACATTCTACGTCCAGCTACGTCAACAACCCGTGAGAGTCCAACGCCTTACCGCGAGTTAGCCAGGAGTAAACCCGGCGGGCTCGAGATACTCGCGCCCTCACTTCCAATTGTGACCAGATTTCTCCGGTCTCTCGATTGGTACCGAGTTCGAGGTCGCTTGCGCGGTCCTCTCCCTTATGAAGCGGTGAAACGGAGAGCACAACCGATTGGAGCAAACCCCGCACGGTGCGCAGACCGTACAATCTTCGCGGACCAAGGCGTCCTTTGCCCGCCTCTTACCCGGGATCGGATGGCCAATGGTCAATTCCAGAGCAGTCGCCATAAGGTACGCAACCACCCCCGCTCTATAGGAAACAGTACAGTTCCCAGACTCCCCCGACTGTTAGTCGGAGAGCACAACCGATTGGAGCAAACCCCGCACGGTGCGCAGACCGTCCAGGGGCGCCAGAGGTTTGATTCCCAGGGGAGACTGGTTGACCCAGTGTCCTACCCAGGACTCGCACCCCATGCGAGGAGGCCGTCGGATGGGTGTTGACCCGTGAGTGTGACCGACCCTGGACACATGGGTCATCGTGGCCAACTCATCATGGGCCCGTTAGCCCCCATCATCTAGACGGGACAGTTGGGTTTTGGTAAAATCGTAAATAAGAAAGGGCCATGACAAATGTGACGTTAGATAATTGTCATAGATCCAGGCCTTACGAGGGCCAGAAATTAGCAAGGCATCTATTTTCGCCAGGCAACTTTTGAAATGCTCTATAACATGATCGCCCGAGACGTCTTTTCCCTGATGGGTGATTTTTCTGCCGAGGAATTTGAAATGATTGTTTGGGTCTATAAGGGAGATATTAGAGCCCTTATAGACCAATTTGGGGTCATAGGATGTAAATTTTGTGCCCATGCGGGCGAGTCCAAGGCAAAAACATTTGGAGGGCTTCACTTTTATACAGCCTGACCAGTCGCAGAAAAGCTCCACTTTCTGTAATAGCAGGGAAAGCTGCTTGGGGCTTCTGGTAATGAAAGTTAGGTCGTCGGCAAAAGCGAGGCACGACGAGGTGTATTGGCCGTCTGTTTTAAAACGGTAGCCCCACTTCCTGTCAAACTGGCTCAGGCTTTCCAGAAGTATATTATTATAGATGACCGAATAAATTCCTATAGGTTTCACTGTCAATGCTATTATCGCCACTTGCAATTTGCTGGTGCATAAGGGTTGCCAAATTGTACTGTATAGAGTAATCTAATAACATATATAACAATAATATCAAACGACCAATGTAGTGTCCACTTTTATATTTCTACCCCATTCTCTTTTTTAACTTTTCTCATCCAAAACAATTTTTCGTTTTATATACGCTATATGAGGTTTATTAAATGGATTTAACCCTTGGAATAAATGGGTATTTTCATGGATGCATCTGTCTCTTTTGCAGGATTTTCGGCGACATCGACCTTAAAGTACGATAACTACGAAACTACTAGACCAATCATAAAAAGAACAACTGCACACAATGATTGCATTGAAATTTCGAATATAGAATATTGAAATATCATTTTGTAAAACAATTAGATAATTATGAATAAATATGAGAACGTCAAAGAAGTGAAAAAAACGCGCGACCAGATTTGGTCGACTCGTACTCAACGGATAATTGTTTCGCGACCAGATTTGGTTGACTCATACTCAACGGGTTAAATGTATTTACCTGGATTAAACTGATTTAAATGAATTTAACGTTATAAAGATGTCTTAAAAACGCACCTAACCGCCTGTGTCAGTGGTATTCCACCTGAGAGCTGGGAGAGGGCTGCTCACAAACGCAGCGAGTGGCGCTCCACGGTGACCACAAAAATAAAGAGTTTGAGGAAGCCCGGCTTGAAAACCTCGACTCGAACCGCCAACAGCGCAAAACTCGTCCGAAGCCCACTTACACATACACTTACAACAACTGCGGTGAACTCTACTGTAGTCGTTGTAATCGGACCTTTAAAAACAAACTGGGATTCACGAGTCACTTCCGCGCGCATCTTCGAAGAAGTCCTGTCAACCGAGAGGTTGCCGTCGTCGGTTCACGATGAGGAGGACATCATCTAATCAATAATAATTCCACTGACCTATTTTAGTCGATAGTTGCACAAAAAATCACACGAAAGTTCTTAGTTTCAAAAAATTCTTAAGTAAAATTAAGAGTCTGACCTGTATCTGGCTGGCTGTGGTGATGGTGCTGCGCTGGTGGGTGGTCATGCAATCGAAGATATACCCTGACGGCTACAGCTGCTGCTCTTCGATAAAATCTACAAACAAACAAAAAATAACCGGTCAAGCGCATGTTTGACCCATTTGCCGAATGATTGGTAAAGTTGGAGCATAAACCACGAGCTATACTTCAATACCGGAAAATGTTCAATCATGACTTATTTGCGAAGTGATTATCCGGTTGTACATAGTTATGACATTGATGGCAAGGCACTATCACGAGTGAATCAAACAAGGGGCCTAGGAGTGATCTTTGACTGATGGTTGACATACAGACAGCACATCTAAACCTTAGTCGTTAATTCTTACAAATTACTAGGTTTTGTAATGAGGAACATGAAGCGGCTCAACAATACATTTGTCATGTGCCTCCTCATTCGGAGCAGATTAGAATTCGACGCGGCAATATGGAGTCCTTATGAAAATAGCTACATATCCACGCTGGAGAGTATACAGAAACGCTTCCTGTACTTTAAACAGTATGGATATTATCCATTCCTATACCCTACAGCAAGGGTGCTTAAACGAACTGCTGGCAATCTACCTCAATATTGTTAGACTCTGATCGATCGACTCTGACAGACTGCAAGTATGCTTGATACAGGATTGTCGTATAGGTAGGTAGGGTGTATCGTGGCGCAGGTATAAGTATATAGGAAGGTTGCAGTTTCATGGCTATGAATCCACGTAGAATTAGTAGGAACGACAGAAATTAGTTTTCCACAATATGCATTTTTTTTATTTGATGTAGGCGTAGGTTTGCTCTAAAAAATCGTTAAAAAACTCATACTTATTCAAAATTGCAAGTTTATTGGTTCTTACGAAACAAACGAGTTATAGTGTCTCAACTAAAGAATGACTTTGGATGTTGAAGAGTGGCATTGCATGTCCTCAGCATACTTTCATAAGATGGCTTTTCATAAGACCAAGAGCTAATCGCAAGCATGATGACATATGTTCGTCAGTTAGTCGATTGCGATATTTTGACTTAATTATCTTCATTTCAGAAAATGTAGACTCGTACAATGCAGTAAGTTGAGCCAAATATTGCCATCAACTGAGGGGCGATTTGCCTTAGATTCGGATATTTAACTTCAGATTCTGTATCAGATGCTGTGGCTTTGAGATGTATATGTAATATAACCTGCACTACCTCATTTTCAACAGCAGATGAGTCCACGTTACACTGACTTGCTATTTCAGTAGCAGATTCCTCAATGTTTTGACACGAAAAGGGATAACTTATAAAAGATGCGATATTTGCCTATTTACTGAAATCATAAAAATGTCTTTCGAATTCGCCCAAAATATTTGATAATTCTCCCTTATAAATATCAAAATTCAACTGAGGAATCTTTCCTTTCAAAGACGTAAAAAAATCCATTCCTTCCTTTTCAGTTGATCTATCATAAGTCGCAATCGACCGTTTGAGCACCCCTGCCCTATGACATTTATTCTAGAGATGGTTGGATACAACTCACTAAGTGCAAAAAGAGATTACCACATATATAAACTACTTATGGGGTTCGTTGATATCCAACCATCCTTAGAAGAATCGGTCTGTTTTTACCCACTAATTACTGCCGTGCTAGGACTCACGTATTGTTCGTGTTACCGCGAGCTAGAACTAACATCGTTCAAGACTGCTCTCAGTGCGGACACTTCGTTTATGTTTTGGAAAATAAATAAATAAAATAAAATAAAGTACCTAACCTAACTCTCAAAAACTATAACAGCCTCAGTCTTTATGTTATTTCTCCTGTAATCTTTATCTATTATTATATTTTTGACCATTAATGATTTTATTTTTAATTTTGGCTACATATATTTACTACCACTTTTTTAAGATAATTTTGGAAATATAATTCACACATTTATTAATTTGAAATACTTTTGACTATTTTAAACTAGTTCTTAAATTTTAATTCTATCTGAAGGCTATTTTTCTAAATATATCATGAACTTTTCAATACTTTTAAGAACCTAACTTGATTTAATTTGTTTTTTCTTTAAATTATAACGAAACATGCGCAAACGTTAAATAATTTTCTGGTACGCCTGCCTAGGCCTAGTTAGGCGGCGTTGTCATAGTGATAAAGATGCTGCAGTGTGCTTTCTTTTTTGCTACTGGTACACAGGAATATTTTGCAATGTTTCAGTAATGTGTGTCTCGTGCTTTACATTAAATAAATAAATAAAATAAATACACGTCTCTTGATATGGTAAATATATTCTTGATTGAAAGAACCTAGCGGATACCTTTTTGATGCGGATATTTTGACAAATGCGGATATCCGGCACAGGAATAGTTTACACAAACTTCTGCCACTGCTGAAACAACCTCACTTTCCGTTATTTGATTACATCTCTAATATTGTTGCTTACCTGTGTCCCCGAACGATGTCCTCCAGCCTTAGGAGTCCTACGTATGCTCTTAAAGTCATTTTTCGCATACAATATGAATGGAAGTCGAATTGGTCTTCTATTATTTCTGAGAAATGCTGAAACAAAAGAAAATATGAAAATAAATAATGAGAGATTATTAGTACTGCGACTCATGGTGGCATAAGCTGTTATGGACAAGCGCTGTCAAAATGTTAAACAATAAATAAAATACAGAGCTGTCGTGGAATTCACCAACCGGAGTCGGGCCCTATAATAATACTATTATTACACTTCTGGAGATGAGTGCTGGATTCCGGATATATGATCAGCTGTGGTGGGTTTAACCTTTCGGAAGCTAGTCATTCCACGCAAAATTTTCGAAGCCCTCGGAAATTTGTTTGTAGAAGGTGTGTGCAAGCATACTAATGGTGTGTGTGCAAGCATACGGTGGTTTATTCAATGGCAGGCTTCAATGACAGGTTTTTACCGCAGTGGACGGAGAAATAGAGCGGATAATTTAATAAATACGGATATAATAAGGATAATACAAAAAACACTGATCGGCGGGCGTAGCCACATAGGGGTTAAAACAGTTTTCTTGCCACGAGTGAGCGTTCATCTTGCCATTGATTCACTTCCCTTTCGAAAACAAACAAAGCGGTGTGCGTGCATGCCGCATTTGAGGTGCAGAAATTGCAGTTTAAAATATATTTTCTAGGAAGGAGTTGAATATTTTCCTGGAGAGACCAAGATCTTTAACCCCTCAGGGCCCGATTGGCCGATATCGGCCACAACACGATTCAGCGTGACGGCCCCAGTTTAATTTTATTTTAATTTAATTTGTTTGATTTTATTTTGTTTTATTATGTTAAGGTGAATCGTCTTGGTCGCATTACATACAGATTTCATTTCCCATAGGAACCGAAAATATTACCGTATTCCTTATTTGTTTGATACCAAAAAAATGTACAGAAAATTACGTCCCCGGGAAATAAATGTCATGAATTTTCGATGCTTAACCCGTCAAGCCCCACGACTGCGATATCGCAGTCAAACTGAGGGTTAACCGCGAGTCGCGAGGCCTGAAGGGTTAAAAGGCGTTCATTTTGAATTTCAAACTAAAATAAATTTCACTATTGTCTACGCTTGTGTTAGTAGACAGTGTGAGCGAGTGGGTTTGCTCGCGAGTGAGCGCGCCAACATGCCATGAGACAGCGCTATGTAAAAGAATGAAATGGATGTCGCCGATAACCGGCGCGGGCGGACGCCGCAGCAGAGAATCGCAGTAATGTTTATCAGTGGTAATGTTGCCAAGCACCTAGGCGCAACACTATCGCAGTCAATTTGCCTTTGAATAGTTTGTCAACGAGGTGTACCCTACTTACTTACTTTTCCAAGTTTAATTGTTAGTTAAGTTAGTTTAGTAGTTAGGTGTACCCTACTTACTTACTTTTTCCATAAGTTTAATTGTTGAATTCAAAACCATGAAACCTATATAAAATTTTATATAGGGTAAACCTATATAAAATTGTATAATATTAAAAAATTGTAAAGAAATATTGTAGAAAACAGTATAATATTGTTATATTTGATAAGGTTTGTAAAGAAATCCGTTTATAGGATGATGTTTTTATTTAAAATAAAATTAGTAAAAGCTACTTAAAAAGTAGCGAAGGAAATCCCAGCTTGTATTGGGAAATGCTTATGTTTGAATGAGATATACTTACGGATGTGCACGACTTTCGACGGTGCAATGTATGTAAGTTTAAAGGTCCTTTTGCAGTCGACTAACGATCACTATTCATCCATATATCTCATGAATAGGGCTTATCCTTATGCAACACAAAATGCCTTCAATTGAGACGAATTAAGCGAAAAACTAAAAAATTAAACTATTGATCACTTCGGCAAAGCCGTTTTATAAATGAAAGTGACATTACGAAATGATTCAAATTTCGAATGCTACCAACATTTAAAATATGATACAATTGGCTGAGTTTGTTATCAACGAGCCATTAAATCGAAATAAAAATGAAAAAACCTCCATATGCTCAATGAAATGAAAGAAGAAACTTCAATCTTAATTTCTGGCAGAGGAGTTTATAATAAAGATTGTATAATGTTATCAAAATAGGGTAAACCTATATAAAATTGTATAATATTAAAAAATTGTAAAGAAATATTGTAGAAAACAGTATAATATTGTTATATTTGATAAGGTTTGTAAAGAAATCCGTTTATAGGATGATGTTTTTATTTAAAATGAAATTAGTAAAAGCTACTTAAAAAGTAGCGAAGGAAATCCCAGCTTGTATTGGGAAATGCTTATGTTTGAATAAGATATACTTACGGATGTGCACGGCTTTCGACGGTGCAATGTATGTAAGTTTAAAGGTCCTTTTGCAGTCGACTAACGATCACTATTCATCCATATATCTCATGAATAGGGCTTATCCTTATGCAACACAAAATGCCTTCAATTGAGACGAATTAAGCGAAAAAATAAAAAATTAAACTATTGATCACTTCGGCAAAGCCGTTTTCCAAATGAAAGTGACATTACGAAATAATTCAAATTTCGAATGCTACCAACATTTAAAATATGATACAATTGGCTGAGTTTGTTATCAACGAGCCATTAAATCGAAATAAAAATGAAAAAACCTCCATATGCTCAATGAAATGAAAGAAGAAACTTCAATCTTAATTTCTGGCAGAGGAGTTTATAATAAAGATTGTATAATGTTATCAAAATAGGGTAAACCTATATAAAATTGTATAATATTAAAAAATTGTAAAGAAATATTGTAGAAAACAGTATAATATTGTTATATTTGATAAGATTTGTAAAGAAATCCGTTTATAGGATGATGTTTTTATTTAAAATGAAATTAGTAAAAGCTACTTAAAAAGTAGCGAAGGAAATCCCAGCTTGTATTGGGAAATGCTTATTTTTGAATGAGATATACTTACGGATGTGCACGACTTTCGACGGTGCAATGTAAGTTTAAAGGTCCTTTTGCAGTCGACTAACGATCACTATTCATCCATATATCTCATAAATAGGGCTTATCCTTCGTTTCGAAGTTCGAAGTTTCGAAGTTCGAAGAACGAAGTTTTTATTTAAAATAAAATTAGTAAAAGCTACTTAGAAAGTAGCGAAGGAAATCCCAGCTTGTATTGGGAAATGCTTATGTTTGAATGAGATATACTTACGGATGTGCACGACTTTCGACGGTGCAATGTAAGTTTAAAGGTCGCCGTCGCCGTTGTCCAGAGTAGATTAAAAGAGCCAGACTGCAACGTCACCGAAACGTCGGGTGCTACAAAATTCATGCGGTAAATTCGTTTTAAACCTTTTTATAATGTCAAACAAACGCGATAGTCTTTAATTTATAACCCTTGACTCTTTTAGTATTTCACCAGAAGGGTGTTATAGCAACGGTCTTTACTATGTATAGGTACATAGTAATGTATACAATTACATACCTACAAAGGTTCTTAGTTTCCAAGTCAAGTAATTCCATTTATACCAAAAATATATTGGTATCGTCTGGCATCACTGCTCGGATCAGCCGGTCTAATAATTGTTTAGCGAAATACGCACTTTCGTGGACTGCATAAGAGCGTAATTTAAATAAAGGTGTGCTGCCGTCCGCAGCACCGCTAGCATGTCTACTAATTGTTTAGCGAAATACGCACTTTCGTGGACTGCATAAGAGCGTAATTTATGTAAAGGCGAGCTGCCGTTCGCCGCGAGACTGTGTGCGTAGTTGAAAGTTCGCTATATCTGAACCGAAATTGGTCTGTTTTCCCCATTAATTTCGTAATGCGGTTGATTATCGCGGTGATACGAAGTACATCGAACCGTGTATATGTAAAGTTCCCGGTAAATTTATTTCGTAATTTTTACTGCACTGAGAGAGCTAAAAATCGTGTTTTTCTGTTAATATTGCTTACAACGTCATCTATTATCAGAATAGTTTCGTCGGACCGCGACGAATCTCCTTAATATGTTTCATTTTAATTATGGGTACAGTGGTTTGGCAGTAATTAATGTTTTGGAGAGACAGTGTCATAATTCAATTTTTTTACTAATTTTTACTAATTTTTTTTGGGACAGCAACTTGTCAATCGGCTGAGGGGCCGAGGCCTGAAGGGTTAAAGAGATGAAACAGAGATTTGGCTGGCAGGCCACGAGCGCTAACTTCCACTGCTAGAAGGTGAATAGTAGTCATTCCGGATGATGGCATTTGCAAGATCATGGTATTTATTTAATTTGTACTCGTGGTCTTTTGGGATATTCGATTCCCACGTAAGAGTTAAATCTACAATAAGGGCTAACTTCCGGGATAGGGAGTAGAGTTAAATCTGGACGGAGGACTGTGCATCTAAGACTTTCAGGAAATTTATACTGCATAGAGACCGAATCGACCTCAAGAATCCAATCTCGATTATTGAGAAGGGTTTTGAAGCGAAATAGGTATTGCCTTAAGTCATCTCGCACAAAAGAATTAATCACAATTAGAATTAGTAAATAATTAGTATTAACTCGAGCTCACCCTATCGACCTCGTGCGCTTTCTTCAAGGCATCTCCGTATCTCATCATTCTCTCGTAGGAGGCTGCACATTCAGTCTGATACCACATGCACTGCATCTCGTTAAGGTTATCGGTGGCGGGCACTCCGTCCCTGGTGAACTTGGCGCACATCTCGTCGGCCATGAGCGGGCGGTCGGCCCTGAGCATGTACTTGGCGCACTTGCTGTTCACATAGCGGTCCGCCGTGTCCAGAGCGGCAGCTTCTTCCATACAGCCAAAGGCAGAGATCGGGTCACCGGCGTGCTAGAAAGAAAAATCTAATATTAATACAATAGAATAAGGTAACGTTTTGTATTGTAAGGTATGGTAAGATAAGGTATAGTAAGATAAGCTATGGTAAGGTAAGGTATGGTGAGGTGTGTTTACTATAAAAACCTAACATTTTGAAAGTCTAAAATTGGTTGCTACTGCACACCATGATTTTTACCATGATTACTACATTACCATGATTATTAAAGTAAGGTAAATAAAGTAACAATGTAATAACTCCATAACATAATTTGCAAAGTGCTAACTCCATTTGAGATAACTTAACACGTGAGTGTTAAGATGTAATAAAATCTTTATTAATACCATTATAGAAATTCCGAAAGTCCATCTAGTAGCTTCTCCTTCCTAAGAAATTCTTTGATTTTAGAGAGTTATTTTTCAACTTACAGCTAAGGAAATTTGCTACATTTAAAAAAGGCGTTCTGAAGAAAAGTGGACTTAGCAGATATAAAGATTTATAGACTAGTGAGATTATTCACTAGCAGGAAATATTATAATAAATAAATACAAACGGAGCTGCCATGGAATTTACCGACCGGAGTCGGGGCCATCATAATACTAATTTTTTTTTACACTTCTGGAGGGTGAGCAGTGGATTTCGGACTTACGAACCGGCTGTGGTAGGTTTAGGACAGCTGTCTTGCCACATGTGAGCGTTCACCTTACCACCCATTCACTCCCCCTTCGAAGCCATAGAATTTGAGATGCGCAAATCGCAGTTTTAGAAAATTTTTCTAAGAAAGAGTTGATTATTTTTCTGGAAAGGCCAAGATCTTTAAAGAGGTGAAATAGAGATTTAGCTGGCAGGCCACGAGCGCCAACTTCCACCGCGTGAAGGTGAACAGTGAAGCCGTTCCGGGTTACGGCATTTGAAAGATCATGGTATTTATTTAATTTGTACTCGTGGTCTTTTGGGATATTTGATTCCCATGGAACAGTTAATTCTATAATAAGAGCCACCTTCCGAGATAGAGAGTAAAGAGTTATATCTGGACGGAGGGCTGTGCATCCGAGACTTTTAGGGAATTTATACTGCTTAGAGACCGAATCAACCTCCAGAATCCAATCTGTAGCTTTCTCGATTATTGAGAAAGGTTTTGTAGTTAAATGTTTTTTGCCTTTAGAGCCATCCCGCACAAACTGTATTGGGGGTTTGGAGGATACTGTCAAACCCTTGTTGGCACGAGCCACTGAGAGACTAATTACCTCGCGAATAACAGCGAGAACTTTGTCATGGCGGTAAATGTACCGTCCTTGATCTAAGGCCACCTTGCAGCCAGCTAGAATGTGTCTAGCTGTGCAAGGGGTATTGCTACAGAGGGGACAAGAACTATCCTCGGCAAAGCTCCAACGAGCGAGGTTACTGGGGTCTGGAAGTGTATGCTGAAAAGCATTCAAATAAAATTTCAGCATCTCTGGCGTCCAGTCATAGAGCATTACCTTCCAGTGCATTGGAGGCGGAATGCAAAAGTCCCCAATTGTTGTCCAATCATTCTGGCATTGAAGGCCAATAGCATGAGCCATACTCTTGCTGTCGTAATCTCCCCGCAAAAGAGACTTCTTCAAGTCCACGTCGCTCGTGGTTGTACTGCCATACCCCAGACCAGTGCCATTCTGGCTGATTCCAGTAAGGAACTTTTTGTGGAAGTCTATGCGGGCTTGTAGATCATTTGAATCACTACGGCCACTTATTACGTGCTTCGATATTGCCGGATCTTTGGAATTGCACAGAATCGAATTTTTGGTTATTCTGGAGTTGGCGTAGAGCAGAGAGGGCAGTTTAAGCGCTAGCCCAAAATTTTGTTTGGACCTGAAGAGAGTCGAGGGGTCAGCTGGTTTGGCTAAGGACAGCCAGGATTTTAAACTAGCTGTCACCAGCGCATCTAGACGGGACAGTTGGGTTTTGGTAAAATCGTAAATAAGAAAGGGCCATGACAAATGTGACGTTAGATAATTGTCATAGATCCAGGCCTTACGAGGGCCAGAAATTAGCAAGGCATCTATTTTCGCCAGGCAACTTTTGAAATGCTCTATAACATGATCGCCCGAGATGTCTTTTCCCTGATGGGTGATTTTTCTGCCGAGGAATTTGACATGATTGTTTGGGTCTATAAGGGAGATATTAGAGCCCTTATAGACCAATTTGGGGTCATAGGATGTAAATTTTGTGCCCATGCGGGCGAGTCCAAGGCAAAAACATTTGGAGGGCTTCACTTTTATACAGCCTGACCAGTCGCAGAAAAGCTCCACTTTCTGTAATAGCAGGGAAAGCTGCTTGGGGCTTCTGGTGATGAAAGTTAGGTCGTCGGCAAAAGCGAGGCACGACGAGGTGTATTGGCCGTCTGTTTTAAAACGGTAGCCCCACTTCCTGTCAAACTGGGTCAGGCTTTCCAGCAGTATATTAAAAACTATAATATACTGCTGCTATAGAATATTATTGTCGCAAACTCCGACATAGTCGAACAGATTTGTACGAAACTCTGTAACTGGTCTTTCAGGTTGCAGGATCTATAGGTTGGAAGTACTAACCATTATGGGTGTCAGCTACAATAATCCTATATAAATCACTAAGGATGGGTCGTCAGGCAACTCACCCCCACCGCGTATCATCATCATCATTCCGCAATGCGCACATGTACCAATGATGTGGCAATAAGCTAGTATTTGTAAATCAGTTTTTAAGTAGAAATAAAGAGTTGTTTATTATTTTTATAGTATGGTATACATTCTATGTCGGGATAACCTGACCTGACTGAACAAAATAATACGAAAGTTAATATTTTTAAGGGCAACAATGACAAAAAAGAAGTATTTTTACAATCTGTCATGCACAGAAATAAAGAATGATGAAGAAATACATATATTTTTCTGAAAATAAATCAACATTTTTATTTTTCGTAATGCTGTTTTTAATCGTTAGGTCATGTTTTTTGGTCATATTATCAACAATTATGAATTCTTATCAAAATAAGTAAATTTATTGTTTCAATTGTTTAAAACAAAAGATTTTGCCCTTTTACTGCATAAATAGTTAAAGAGATAATACGACATAGGTATGGAACCGCGACCGTGTCGTAACCTATCGATACTAATATCATATAGAGGTAAAGTTTGTGAGGTCGTAGGAAGTAATCTCTGGATCTACTGAACCGATTTTGTTCTATGAATAAGTTCTAGAGAAAAGTTGTAAAGCTTGATAATGCCAAAAAAAAAGTCAGCGACAGCATATGTCTAAATGTTATATTAGTCACAAAAAGTCGTTTTTTATATTAAAAAAATTATTTAAATCGTTAGGGTCATGTTTATTGGTCATATTATCAACATAAAATCGAAGACTATCGCGGTTGTTTGACATTATAAATAGGATAGAAAACGAATTTATAATATTATCAACAATTATGAATTCATATCAAAATAAGTAAATTTATCGTCTCAAGTGTTTAAAACAAAAGACTTTTCCCTTGTACTGCATATAATTTCCCTTTTACTGCATAAATGGTTAAAGAGATAAGACACTCACAAATAAGACACTCACAAGAAGACACTCACAAATAACGGTAATATAGTCAAATTGGCATGCAAATACATACATACATATGCAGTAAAAATATAACCCACGTAAAAAGTTTTACCGCCCAACGAAGTGGGCACGGGTAAGCTAGTAATTATATAAGATATCTTTTTTATTTAATTGTTTATTCAAGAAAATACATAGGACTTAATAAAAAATGATTGTGCTTCACTCCTAACTAAACCTGCAGTACCTGTTCAAGGAAAGACACCAATTTACTATACTTCGACATAACTCTTATTCTTGCATATGGTTATTTCATCCGGCCCAGGCTTGTTTCCGATTATGTCATTTATCTTTGTGACATGATAACGGCTGTTTATATCTTTATAGTTAGGTTTCCAAATGAAAACACATTCAAACAATATATCGGTAGATAATGAAAGAGAGTGGCGCTTACCTTGAAAATGCGGCCCTTCACAATGAACAGCTCTATAAGTGTAGGTGTATGCCTTATAGCCGCATCCACGTAAGAGAGAGCTCGGTCGGTGCGCCTATAGTGATCTTCGTGTTGAGCCGCATAATAAAGAGCCCAGAGGAGAGCGCTGGCGGGTTGTTTTTCATCGTCAGCATCCGCAAAACGTCCATCGATAGTCAATTGCTCTACATACTGCTTGATTAGTCGCTCAATTGTGGATGCTTTGTCATTGTCGTCATACAAAGACCTGCAGAATTAAAATATATATCATTGCTGCGGCAAAACCGGCCGTAGGCACTTTTTAAAGAAAGTACAGTGCACCAAACTATTACAAATTTTTGTCTGCATTGATAGTATATTTCAGGACTTCCCGACCGGTGGTGCGTGCCCTACTTGGGGGAGGTAGAGAAATTATACGGGGGCGCGAAGCTAGCTAGTAGTAGTAGTAAACGGAGTGGGGGGCTTGTTTCTAGCCCTCGATGTCACCTGGATCTATAAGATCTTTTGTAACTACCCACTTTGTGGTTGGGTCAGTGGTCTGCTAGTAGCCCAGTACTGCTTACCAGTCCATGCAAATCACTGACCTTCAAGTTGGGCAGATCGCTGGGTTCGAGAAAGGCTCGTCCCAGTAAACTGTCTTTTTGCGGCGAGGCCTGGGCAGCAACCAATGATGTGTATGCTGTCTTATTCGGCAGTCCTTACTCTCGGTTAAGCCGAGGTTGAATAAATGTGCTCTAAGGGTCGTGTATCCGGTGACGAGACCGATAGTGGTTCTAAGGTTCTTCTTGCTCATGTCAAGTAGGGCCTTCGGTTTTCTTTGGAAGTGGTTGCTCCGTCATGGCTTTTGCTCGGCGACATCCTTGGCTCTGTTTCCAGGATGCCCGATGTTCCTGCTCAAAGCAGTCCCTGCTGATTTTCTTACCTATAGCAAAGGGGATCCCAACAACTGACTCCACCGGGCATTCCAGTGTGCCCAGTCTGTCGGCCTCTTCGTTGCCGGGTATGCCTTGATGGCCCGGAATCCATATTAAGGTGATTTGTTGGCTTTTCCCAATTTGTTGAGCTCTTGCATACAGTCCCAGACCACAGAAGATTCTGTGGTGGCTTTAGCCGGAGCATCCAATGCTGCTCTGCTGTCAGAGCAGATGAGGATTTTTCTAGCGAAGCTAGCTAGAAGCTGTGTTTTGTTATTTCCTCTATATAGTTTTAAATTTCCTACAAAAACACTTCCTTTTTTAATTTACCTACTGTGTTATTTATGTTATGACTATTTTAAAAGAAATGTTTCATATACCACAAAAAAGCAAATTGGTTGTATGCGACTTCCAACCCCTTAATGTGACATGACTGAACCCCTTCCAAAGTAAAATCCTTGCTACTTACCTGCTTATAATAATTAAATGTTTCATGTTTCAATAAAACTTACTTGTGGATAATAAAGGGTTAAGAAAGTATAAAATGTTTCTTCAATAGGGAGGGGGGGGGGAATTCCAATAAGCTTTAGGGTTGGGAACTTATGGTATATTTGGTTTGCTGAAAGATGGACTTCTCCAAAACCAAAGCTCAATATACCTATATTGATATTTATATTTGGACCTATATTGATATTTATTTATACCTATATTGATATTTACATATATATTGACTATATTGATATTTTTTGTAAAATCAGAGGGGTTATTTTTTTGAGGGTTTATTTGCTTGAGTTCTGACGAAAAGTCAAAAGAGCCTTAGCTGGTTCTAATCTTAACAAGAACGGAACCAACAGTCTGTGGTCACAGAGTTGTAAAGAGAATTGTACTCTTTATTTCCTATGACAGGCCAGTAGAGCGCTGTCTCTTTCTAGCTTTGTCTAGAATCCCAGTGGAATTACAACGACTTCGAGTTGAGTATCAACTCCTGAGTACGATTTGAGTATCGTACCATTTTGGTCATAGCGAAAGACATTGGCTATGTTTAACGATTTGCGAATAGCATCAAGCAAATTGACGACATTGTTTTCGACACACGAGTGTCCGCCGATTTTTTAAACATCTTCTATTTTTATCATCTAGATTTAACAAATTACATGGGGGCATTGTCTCAGCACTATCACCTAACTTCTTTGAGTAGCTTTGCCCTCGGTATTTGGAAAAAAAATTGGTATTGTTATTCCAAGGCTTTCCGGGCATGTAGCCGAGGACTGATTTCATCTGAATATTAATTTCATAAATAAAATCGATGAGTATCGGCCGGAGGACAAACCCGTTTGGGTTCCGTTACCCAACTGCCTCAGGCGGCGTAGTTCATTTATTGGCTAGCTATTAATATTTGATCAAAATGTATGGCGCATTTTAAATATTATTAATGTAGCTAGTATATGAGATATTCCACGAAAAACAAGGCGTGATTTAGGCCCAACAAGGCACCTGTGTACCAAATTTCAAAAATCTAAGTTGAATATTTTGAGATTGAAATATGACTAGTGCCCCCCCTGATGGACCGATTTCAACCACAACCTATTTAACTCTTGCCATCACCAAATGACGTCTGCATGCCGAATTTCAGCTCAATCGGATGAATCGTTTGGACGCTATCGTGGAGAAATACAGACACATAGACTTCAATCTAGAAATGCTCTTAATCATCTCAGGGGGGCTCAAAATAAACATTTACGTCTTCATCTTAAAAAAAAATGCACTTTCACAATACTTTCCCCCCTCGTCGGTTGGTGGGCCGGGAATGTAAAATAACACAATTAATTATGGAATATGGAACTCTGTGGCTTTGTCACTGAGACAACTTTAACCCTTGGAGTAAATGGGTATTTTCATGGATGCATCTGTCTCTTTTGCAGGATTTTCGGCGACATCGACTTAAAGTACTATAACTACGAAACTACTACACCAATCATAAAAAGAACAACTGCACAATGATTGCATTGAAATTTCGAATATAGAATATTGAAATATCATTTTGTAAAACAATTAGATAATTATGAATATGAGAACGTCAAAGAAGTGAAAAAAACGCGGAACCAGATCTGGTCGTATCATACTCAACGGATAATTTTTTCAGAACCAGATTTGGTCGTATCATACTCAAAGGGTTAAAACCAGATTGGGTTTAAAAAATACATTAAGAGACTTTTATTTAATGCATAAATACCCCTCCCCACCTCCCGTCTCCTAGCTTGTCTCCTAATATTGAATTTACATGTTACTAATTTTTGTCTTATTTTCATTATTATGTTTATTTATAATAAATGTACTCTTTTATAATAACCACTACTTAACAAAAATCACACTTAACCCTTGGAGTAAATGGGTATTTTCATGGATGCATCTGTCTCTTTTGCAGGATTTTCGGCGACATCGACCTTAAAGTACTATAACTACGAAACTACTACACCAATCATAAAAAGAACAACTGCACAATGATTGCATTGAAATTTCGAATATAGAATATTGAAATATCATTTTGTAAAACAATTAGATAATTATGAATATGAGAACGTCAAAGAAGTGAAAAAAACGCGGAACCAGATCTGGTCGTATCATACTCAACGGATAATTTTTTCAGAACCAGATTTGGTCGTATCATACTCAAAGGGTTAAAACCAGATTGGGTTTAAAAAATACATTAAGAGACTTTTATTTAATGCATAAATACCCCTCCCCACCTCCCGTCTCCTAGCTTGTCTCCTAATATTGAATTTACATGTTACTAATTTTTGTCTTATTTTCATTATTATGTTTATTTATAATAAATGTACTCTTTTATAATAACCACTACTTAACAAAAATCACACTTAACCCTTGGAGTAAATGGGTATTTTCATGGATGCATCTGTCTCTTTTGCAGGATTTTCGGCGACATCGACCTTAAAGTACTATAACTACGAAACTACTACACCAATCATAAAAAGAACAACTGCACAATGATTGCATTGAAATTTCGAATATAGAATATTGAAATATCATTTTGTAAAACAATTAGATAATTATGAATATGAGAACGTCAAAGAAGTGAAAAAAACGCGGAACCAGATCTGGTCGTATCATACTCAACGGATAATTTTTTCAGAACCAGATTTGGTCGTATCATACTCAAAGGGTTAAAACCAGATTGGGTTTAAAAAATACATTAAGAGACTTTTATTTAATGCATAAATACCCCTCCCCACCTCCCGTCTCCTAGCTTGTCTCCTAATATTGAATTTACATGTTACTAATTTTTGTCTTATTTTCATTATTATGTTTATTTATAATAAATGTACTCTTTTATAATAACCACTACTTAACAAAAATCACACTTAACCCTTGGAGTAAATGGGTATTTTCATGGATGCATCTGTCTCTTTTGCAGGATTTTCGGCGACATCGACTTAAAGTACTATAACTACGAAACTACTACACCAATCATAAAAAGAACAACTGCACAATGATTGCATTGAAATTTCGAATATAGAATATTGAAATATCATTTTGTAAAACAATTAGATAATTATGAATATGAGAACGTCAAAGAAGTGAAAAAAACGCGGAACCAGATCTGGTCGTATCATACTCAACGGATAATTTTTTCAGAACCAGATTTGGTCGTATCATACTCAAAGGGTTAAAACCAGATTGGGTTTAAAAAATACATTAAGAGACTTTTATTTAATGCATAAATACCCCTCCCCACCTCCCGTCTCCTAGCTTGTCTCCTAATATTGAATTTACATGTTACTAATTTTTGTCTTATTTTCATTATTATGTTTATTTATAATAAATGTACTCTTTTATAATAACCACTACTTAACAAAAATCACACTTAACCCTTGGAGTAAATGGGTATTTTCATGGATGCATCTGTCTCTTTTGCAGGATTTTCGGCGACATCGACCTTAAAGTACTATAACTACGAAACTACTACACCAATCATAAAAAGAACAACTGCACAATGATTGCATTGAAATTTCGAATATAGAATATTGAAATATCATTTTGTAAAACAATTAGATAATTATGAATAAATATGAGAACGTCAAAGAAGTGAAAAAACGCGGAACTAGATCTGGTCGTATCATACTCAACGGATAATTGTTTCAGAACCAGATTTGGTCGTATCATACTCAAGGGGTTAAGAGGGTAGTATGGTCTGGAGGCCTAAATTTTAGGCAATTTTCCGAGTAGGATAAAAAAAGAAACATTTTTACAATCGATTTTTTTTACAAAATGTTTTTAACAAATTTTTCATTTTTTTTATTTAAAAAAATCACCAAAGAAAGAAAAAACAAAAAATTGAAGAGTTAAAGGCTAGTGAAGTGGGGGCTAAAAAAAGTGCATCCTGGTCGACATGTTTCCAACCCTTGTAGTGTTATGAAACAAGGAAAATCCAAAAAAATCTTGATTAGTAAGGACGTCGCTATGACCCGGACCTTGGAAAGAATGATATTCTTTTTTCCACAAAATGGCAATAAAAAAAATTAAAAAATGATTTTTATTCTTCGTTTTGCTTCAGGATACAGAGAGATAAGAAAAGATGAGATCCACCAAATTTCAAATAAACCGATTACGTAGAGTTTGAGATACCATTTCAACTAGGTCGAAAAAAAGAGTTTTGATAAAAAACCGTTTAAAGTTTGAGATAAAGTTTCGAGAGCGTAACTCAGATAATGGTACTTAATTCTCACATTTGGTTCTACTTAAAAATTAACATTTTCTCTTCTTACAGCTAAGCGAGCTAATCTAGCTTCATAATCATAAAGTCGGGGATTATATTATAGTAAGGGGGTCTATTGATTGATTCGTTCCGGCACGACTGGTTTAATTGCCAGGTCACAAAAGTTGCTGTAACTCTGAAAATATTCGGATTTTGACAAATCTTTTTGAGGACATATTCTTGAAGGTCTAAACTTTGAAAATATGCGAAGGAAAAAAACGATTATTTCAAATTCCTTGACCAGAATAAACCCTCTAACACAATTATTATATATCAATTTGCCTACATAAACATTTAGTCGCTATAACCCTGGCGGTATGGTCGTAAGATATTGCCACTTGGCAATAGGCCCATCATGTTGTACTTTATTGTGTCTGCAATAAAGTTTTTCAAACCAACAAACAAACTCTACCTGAGATGTACAAATAATGGTGGCACTCCCTTATGCAGTCCGTGTCTCAAGAAAGTATCGACGAGTTTGGTGAATCTGTCGCCAGCCGGCGCGGCAGCTAACTGTAAACGCCGCGGAGCAAGCGAACTTGGAAACTGTTTTCTGGAGAGAAAAAAAAACATTTCTTTTACAAACAGGCAGTTTAGCTGTTTAAACAATTTATGTTTTGAATTGAATAAAATAATTAAAATATAATTAAACTCCTTCATTCTTTCATTGAATTTTATATTCGTGATTTCATTAAAATATGTGTAAAATCATCAACTTTCCGACACTAATTAGTTTTTTATAAAACTGATTTTGACAAAAATGTTTTCGAAAAAAATCCAAGCCCTCGATTTTTTTTGTTGGAGAAGGTGTGTGAAAGAATACTAATATTTACCAGGGGCTTATTCAATGGCAGTACTTAATCGTGATGCTATAAAATGCCCACCTAGAAAATGGTGCCAATAGACAACAAGGTGGGTTCCCCAAAAAAACACATGCCTTGTAAGTAAAAAAAATAAAAAAAAAGCCTATTTGGTTGTACGGCATTTATCTGTGGGGTGCAGCAAGGAAAAGTAACATACTCTCTCTGCAGCGCTTGCAGAATAGTATTCTATGGGATATTGCGAATGCACTGTGGTTTACAAGAAATGATGAAAGTCACGACTACCTGAAGGTCCCCACTATTGCCACAGAAAATGAGGGATACAAAGCCCATAATTCTAGATGATTGCCATCCCATCAAAATCCCCTTGCAGCTGACCTGCTTAATCAATCCAATGTGGTTTACAGATTAAAGAGAAACCAAGTTTAGGAAAAAAAAACCTTCAAGCGCAAAGAAACTCCGCCACAACTTTTTGTTGATTTTGTGAATAAATACTAACAAGATAGTTTTATCATGAATTCCCTCTTGTTACCTAGTAATTAATCTTGTTAGTCATGTGTATTATATATTTATATAATATATATGGGGGCCGGCCGAAACGCTTATGCGCGAATCTGTCAAACGACAGCGTCGAATCTGTCAAAAGTCCACGTCCGACGGGTTAAACGTTATTAAATATCACTCAACAAAACAATCGATTATGGTCAGATGATCAATTTCAAATCAACCAAAAACCAACAAACAAAAAAAATATTAGTTGGATCTTGATTGCTTGACCAAAAAAAAATGTTATCCGAAACACCTTCGCAATTTTTAGTTCAGTTAACCAGGGTTGTAATAACTGATTATCTTCCTGGAGGAACCAAGAGACGTAAAAAGATTTGGTGAGCCACGTCCAACAACTTCCATAGCATTTAAGTGAAAAGTTGTTACGGGTTATATTTATTAGGCATGCAACCGATTATAATTATGATACAGTTAATTGTCAATTATTTGTGTTTCTGATTAATTGGAATTGTCAATTGTTGTCTTGATTATTTAACATTTATCGGTGGAAATAAAACCAGAAGAAACAGTCTAAAACTGATAAATCCTAAACGAAATCAAAATCTCCAACATGCCGATATCCATAACACAGTATACCAAACAGTACCTTTACTCTCAAGCTACATGGCATTGCGGAAGGAGGGTGCGAGGAATGTGGACAGAGGGGTTTGTCTCGACGATTGCCTTTGGTTAGCGTTCTGCGCAGGTAAAGGCTAGTGACTTTTCGAACGTTTGGGGCCGAGTAGCCGACATCTGGCGACCATATCCAAACCCTTATGACTGATCATGTATTTGCTTCGATTTTAATTTTGTTTTAATAGAAGCTACTGTCTGGTATACTGTGCCCATAATAAGAAATTTTAAGGTTTCGTCTGAAGTTAAAGGCAATGGCATCGACTCTGATATCTTACAAATGCTGTTTTTTAAATAAAATTATTACTATTTTTATATTAAATAGAGTGATAGAAAAGACAGAGACAGACTGACATTTTTGACAAAATCGTTTTTTTTGTTTTAATGAATGAAGGTTATAGTGGTGTTCCACAGTTACATACTCGAGGACCTCTACTGTACGTACAGGCTCATTTTTATTCTTCTTCTTAAGGTGCCATCTCCTATCGGAGGTCGGCGGTCATTATGGCTACTTGGGCCCGTGATGTTGCGGCGCGGAATAACTCGGTGGTGCTTGAGTTGAACCATACATGCTTTGAGCATTCCATGTTGCAACCTTAATGGCTAGCCCCCCGGGGATTCTCCGCACCATTTGACCATCTAAGGTCTGCCGGGGATTGAAAGCCATGATTTTATTGTAATCAGCCATAACGATTTTCCTGGGTAGGGGTTATGCGGTGGTTTCCCCTTTGCCTTCCGCATCACTATTTGTTACCGTGGTAACAATTGTGACCTAGACTGTACTGGTCTCCTTGACCTCCACTCTTGGGTCTACTGCAGGGATGGATGTGCTTATTTACTGGCGGCACATATTCGCCATGACACACGGTATTCATTGAACTTGTGTAGCATTTTTTAGGTAAGTCCTTTCCACCAGACTTCCCACTACGTTCTCGTAATGGGAAGTCTGGTGTATGGTTGGGGGCTGTTTATTCAGCATATTCACAGCTAACCATTATATCTGATGGCCGTTCACTATCTGCCACCTGTGACCCCGATGGTAGCCTACAGCTCAGACTGAGACCCTTCGGGACGGGTCCCGTGTTAACCGCGAGTGAATCCAAACTGTAGAACTGCACTATATTCACTAAATTTATTAATTAATTATAATTTATTGTTGAGAAAATTTTAAAATATGTTGACACTTAGAATTTAAATTTCGATTTTTTTGAATATATCATTTTTTAATACTCATTTTTATTAATCCTACTAATATTATAAACGCGAAAGTTTGTATGTATGTATGGATGTTTGTTACTCTTTCACGCAAAAACTACTGAATGGATTTTGATGAAACTTTACAATATAGCTTACACATCAGAATAACACATAGGCTATTATTTATAAAGATATATGGTTTTCTATCATCATTATCACAATTTTCTATCACCACGCGGGTGAAAACGCTGGGCGCAGCTAGTATATCATAAATAGAAAAAACTCACTATTTTTTGCAAAACAAATACCAAGTCATTTTCCCCCTCTTTTTTAAAATGTCACTTTACCCCTTAATCCACTTACCCTCCAATTAACGTTTATTGTACTTACTTATAAATCTCATAGAAATCTACAATTTCTTCAGCATCAACTATTTGTTTGGCCTCTATGAGTTTTTCATAATACATAACATTCTCTGGATTTCTTATCAATAGATCAAGGTATAAGGTTTCTGCAGCCTTGTAACTGAAACGAAAAAGTATATATTTAGTATATATGTGGTGTAATCATCGAAACTGAAATGTATGCATGAAATGTATGCACAAGGCCAAAAGCCAAACAAAGGAGTGGGAAAATCCTTCCTTGTTTTTGTTTTATTTTTTAATGTCTTTTAATATTTCGTTTTTGTGGTTTTTTGATAAAGGCTATTTATAGTCTTAGTAACTGCTTGTCCGTTGTACGCCGGCAAGGTGAGAGAACGACGCCCACATCATTCAAAAATAAAAACATTAATAGAAGGTATTAGGAAAAAAAATAATAAAAAATGTTCATGGCTACGATTATACGGAGCGTAGCGCAGAAATTGTTAACCAAGTCCTAAGTAAAATCTATGAGAGATTGTTAGTTGTAGCGGAAGCGAAAGATGTCATCCAGCTTATAGTATATGCTAGTTGTTATTATATATATTATGAGAAGAAAGAGAAGATAAGAGGGCTCCCAAACTTTAGAATCTTAGGTAGAAAAGTAACTTGTGGGCTCCTCTATGCAGAGGATGCATGGAGAAAGTAGAAACGCCACAGTATGTGCTCATGGAATGCAGGAGCGTGGCAGAGCAACGGGCAAGAATACTACAATCTCCAGCATCTGTCCCGGAGGCCTGTAGCAACCTAAACAGGCTGCTAACCTTCTGGATCAGTCTGGGTTGGCTGGAGTAACATAAACATAAATAGAAACATGAGCCACGCACAACGGCCCAATCAAGAGGCCAAGTGCGAGAAAAAAGCCTAGTCAAACTAACTAACTAACTAACTTGTGGGCTCGATTGCATTTCTTCGTTGTAAAATTCATTGGAAAATTGTTCATGCAAACAAGACAGAGCTGTTAGAGCAGAATGTAAAATTAACAATCGGATCTTTTCCCGCACAAAAACTACCTGCCGAACATAAAACCATCTAATTTAGTTTGAATACATTTCATCCAGTCTTAGATTATGCTGTTTTTTTTCGACTGGTAGTTTTATGCTAGAAAAGTGACAATCACTCATTTCTTATTCCGCTCTGACTATCGGCCTGTAACGCTCGCATGACCTAATTCCGATTTTAGTTCACGAAGAAACGCCATGGGGCCCACTATCATCCTTAGTGATAAACATGGTGTAAATATGATACCTCTGTTATTATCAAAGATTTGTCAAAGGTAACCAATGAACATTTCACTTTACATGTGTTCCATCATCGGTTTAAGCTAACCTGTCTCAATTATAGTCAAAATTAATGATTATTTAACGGAGGCAGGACTAACGTTTTATCTTTTTCTTTCAAGCTCACAATAATTCAAACGTCAATGTTAAGTGATAGAATCAGTAAAGGAGCATAAACACTAGTCTGAGTACAATACGTCTCTTGGGAGACGGTACTGAGACATATCCCTAGATTATTTAGTATTACTATTCTCACATGAGTGTTTTGCAGTATAAATATTTTTTCCCTAAACGTAGGGTTTACTCTTTCTGGTAGACGATTACTACTTCCATATTTCTTTATTGCTGAGAGCCTACCTAGTTTTTCTCGCCCAGCCATTGCAGTATTCTATGTAATTGGACACTACCAGGTGCATGAACTTCTACGCAGGAAATGTAGGTAAAGGAAAAAATAAGATACACACCACCCAAGCTTGAGATTATAATGAGCGAGAGCCTCGGCGAGACTTCTTCTGTCGAGAATGTTCTTCTTGTGCTGATGAAGATGAGCCACCGCTGCAGAAAGCTGACCCGCCTCAGCCAGGAGTTCCGCCTGGTACAGCAGCAGCTCGGACAGTTCGTAATCTACTGGCGGCTGATTCGTAGACCCGGCCGCCGGCTGAGGAGGAACTGGAAAAATTTATAAAAACTTGAAGTGAGTCGGTCTGTAATGTAATTTAATATACAATAATGTGTTATATCTATTCTGTTATACACAAGAAATGCTAACACGAAGAAAAAATGAGACAAGCAACAGTAAATGATGACCTTGGCCGTCAGTTAGTGCACCGTGCATGAGTGCTACGGACGTAAAAGGTGTGTATGGGTCTGAGGTGTGTATGGATACGATTAGCCTAAATGTTGTCATAAAACTATGGAGAAATTTCGTATATTTTTGTAAAGATTTTTAATTTAAGTAAAATCAAATAAAAAACAGTATTTGATTCAATAATGTATTTCTTTGTACATATTATATAAACCTTATTACAAAATAACATTTACTTCTATTAAACAGTTTTGGAACAAACTTATGATACTATACTGGGTCCAGTGATACTATAGTGTGTACCTACTTATGCTACAAAGTGTTAACCCCTAGAGCCCCAATTGGCTGATATTGGACACAACACAATTCAGCGTGACGGCCCCGTTTTAATTTTATTTTAATTTGTTTTATTTTATTATGTTTTATTATGTTATTATGTTTTATTTTAATTATGGGTACAGTGGTTTGGCAGTAATTAATGTTTTGGTGAGACAGTGTCATAATTCAATTTTTTTACTAATTTTTACAAAAATTTTTTGGGACATCAACTTGTCAATCAGCTGAGGGGCCGAGGCCTGAAGGGTTAATGGTACTAAAAAAAACATATACTGCTCTTAAATATTATTAATGAACGAAGACAACTTATTCTGACTATTGGGAGCCGCA
Source organism: Micropterix aruncella (assembly GCA_944548615.1). Lineage (NCBI taxonomy): Eukaryota > Metazoa > Arthropoda > Insecta > Lepidoptera > Micropterigidae > Micropterix > Micropterix aruncella. Next base: position 15,781,032 of record OX155970.1, on the reverse strand, counting down.
AAAGAGGTGATTCAACTCTCGGTCCAAAAATGATTATCAACCTAATGACAATCTTGTCAAATTAGATTTCGTTGATTATAATTATTATTATTATGAAACTAGCTGTTGCTGTGGTTCATATTGCTGGCTGTTCAATAGATGGTGCTACCATTACTGTAATGAAAATAAAATACAAACGGACCTGCCATGGAATTCACCGACCAAAGGCGGGGCCAATCATATACTATTATTACACTTCTAGGGGGAGAGCGGTGGATCCTGGACTATCGACCGGCTGTGGTAGGTTTAGGACAGCTGTCTGGCCACATGTGAGCATTCATCTTACCACCCATTCACTTCCCCTTCAAAGCCATAAAATTTCAGATGCGAAATCGCAGTTTTAGATTGTTTTTCTAGGAAGGAGTTAATTATTTTCCTGAAGAGACCAAGATCTTTAAAACGATGAAACAGAGATTTAGCTGGCAGGCCACGAGCGCCAACTTCCAAAGCGTGAAGGTCAACAGTGAAGCCGTTCTGGGTGATAGCATTTGGGAGATCATGGTATTTATTTAATTTGTACTCGTGGTGTTTTGGGATATTTGATTCCCATGGAACAGTTAATTCTACGATAAGGGCCATCTTCCGCGATAGAGAGTAAAGAGTTATATCTGGACAGAGGGCTGTGCATCCGAGACTTTCAAGAAATTTATACTGCTTATAGGCCGAATTGACCTCCAGAATCAAATCTGAAGCTTTCTCGATTATTGAGAAAGGTTTTGTAGTGAAATGTTTTTTGCCTTTAGAGCCATCCCGCGCAAACTGTATTGGGGGTTTGGAGGGTACTGCCTAACTCTTATTGCCACGAGCCACTGAGAGGCTAATTACCTCGCGAATAACAGCAAGGACTTTGTCGTGGCGGTAAGTGTCCTTGATCTAAGGCCACCTTGCAGCCAGCTAGAATATGTCTAGCTGTGCAAGGAGAATTGCTACAAAGGGGACATGAACTATCCTCGGCATGGCTCCAACGAGAGAGGTTACTGGGGCTTGGAAGGTATGCTGAAAGGCATCTAAATAAAATTTCAGTGTCTCTGGCGTTGTCATACAACATTACTTTCCAGTGCATTGGAGGAGGAATACAAAAGTCTCCAATTGTTGTCCATCATTCTAGCATTGAAGGCCAATAGCGTGAGCCATACTATTGCTGTCGTAATCTCCCCGCAAGAGAGGCTTCTTCAAGTCCACATCGCTCATAGTTGTACTTTCATACCCCAGATCATTGCCGTTCTGGCTGATTCCAGCAAGGAACTTTTTTTGGAAGTCTACACGGGCTTGTAGATCATTTGACTCACTACAGCCACTTATTACGTGCTTCGATATTGCCGGATCCTTGGAATTGCTTAGAATTAAAAAAAAATGTTGTTCTGGAGTTGGCTTACAGCATATAGGGCAATATTTATTTTATTTATTTATTTAAGTAATTCAAGAATAATTTAAAACAATTTTATCTTAGGAACTATGCATTAAATATTTTAAACATTGAATAAATAGCAGAAAATGAATACATAGCAAAGTCCAGTGACAACGCCACCTAACTAGGCCGGGACCTGTTCTAAGGTGAACGTTTAATTTTGTGCGTGCTTGTTCATAATTGTGATTATTACAAAAACAAAATATTTTTGTAACAAAAAAAAAAAAAAAAAAAAAATAATAATAAATTGTCGTAATAAAATAATTATTTGGTCACAAAAGAATAAAAGAATAAACATGCAACAACTACCTTAAAAACTATTAAATACTTAAAATTAGGAGTAGAAAATAAACATGTAACTAAGATTAAGAATATATATACACATATATACATACATACATACACATACAGATATATTTAAAAATAATAATATTAAATACAATAATAAAAAGTAATTTTAATGATATAAAATATAGTATAACATAAAATTCTAAATATTAATGTGTTCGAATTAGTATATTAATATATAATGTCCAATATTTTTGTGATTTTTTGTCGTCCCTCTTTTATAAGCCATTTTGTAAGTAGCCTTTTAAACTGGGTCTTATTTTGCGTCTCTCATGTGCATTTTTGTAGATCTATTTTCGTTTATTATTTCGTTTAATTTATTGACAAATAATTTACATGACGTATTTACGTTTGAGGCGTTGTATACCTGCGACCAGTCTGCATTAGCAATGTCATTTTGGAGTTTTATCGGATCTAGACTTGTTTTTGCGTATGATCCAAGTTTTTTGGTTGAAGAATCTGAAATCGAGTGATCAGCGAGTTTAAACAGTAGAGCATGGTGGTCAGTAATAGAAGTCTGGTATACAATAGAAGATGTCGCAAAATTTGAACGACACATAATGTGATCAATACAGCTACTAGAACTATTGATTTCTCTTGTCGGTGCTTCTACGAGGCTGCGGAGGCCATGGACCGTAAGCAGACCCAAATACTCGTCTGCCTGTGGATGTTTTTTGCCTTTGATTGATATAATTTAGGTCCCCTGTCAGAATTATATGCTTAAGATTTTGCAATGTTTTCAGAACACTATCTAAACTTAGTAGGAATTTCTGAATATTACGCGTCGAGGGGCTTCTGTAAATGGCTATAATATTTAAGTCATCGTTTAGATGTATGCTTAGGCAGTTTACTCCATCCAGACGTATCTCCTTTACTAACAGTTTGTTGGAGAATTTGTCACTAACGTATATGACGACACCGTCATTCTTCAAAGTATTAAATGTTGTGTAAAAGGAAATGTAGCCAGGTAGTTGAATCGTATTAAAGTTATTGCTAATCCACGCCTCTGTTAAAACTAGGACATCAAAATCAATAGCCAGATCTTGTATCATAACTAGATGATTGTCAATATTTTTATGGAGGCTTCTTATATTTAGGCTTAGCATTTTGAGTGCGCAGCCCCCTACTAGAATTCGCCTGCAGGCATTGACATCTGATGTGACATAAGGACAATTTGCGCTGGAGTTTGTATCAATAAGTTTAATTAAATCCATAACTTTTATTAGAAGATAATTCTAATAAAGAAAAACGTTATAAGAGTGCCAATTAGGTTGTGTAATGTATGAATTAGGTTTGTGTGATGACTAGAATGAGAGATTATTTGTAGCTTAAGTGGGACGATGCAGTAATGATAGGCAAAAATATTGGTATTTATAACCTGTATTAAGAATTGATCATCATAAATAATAATATGTCTAATTAAGTAACTGAGAATGATATAGTCGTTAAACGTAGAAATAAATATCACAGTAAAAAATATCGAACGAGAATATTATGTAGTAAAAAGTAACCTGTATAAATATTATCAAGATGTAAAAATGTCGAAATATCGGATCTGTCGAAATATCGAAATGTCGAAATATTCAATCCAAATATCGAAAAATTCAAACAACCATAATTAAAATAAGTGTAATAAAGAAATGATAAATTTGTATACAAAATAAAAGGAAATAATAAAATGTCCAAATAATAGTAATTAATAGAAATAGTCAAGTTAAAAATAAATATCATTATCAAATTAAAAATGAATGTTAATATATTACAAAAGCGGTAATTTACAGAAATATGCGTTAAGATTATCCTCAAAACTATAATTACTTCATTTCTAAAAAAGTTTTTTCGTAATTAATAATAATTGGTTTCGTTGTATCATCTTTACGTATAAACACTTTTCCAGAATTAATCCAAACATATTTATAATTATTTTCTCTGGCAAAAGCTTTAGCCCGACCTAGCAAGAATTTTGTTCGATGAGTGATATTTTCAGACACGTATATAGGTGTAGCGTTGCCAAAGATCCCTATGTCTTTTGTATTAAATTTTCTGCTATTGACCTTACATTGTTTATTATGAGTTTTTACTGCCTTTAGGAACACATTTCGTTTTGTTTCTTGACAAAATTTTACTATCACAGATCTCGGCTTTTTGTCCGACTTTTTGTTGAAATTTCTTGCGATTTTTAAAATGTCGACCGTCTCAATTTCACATTTCACGACTGAACTAATATTTTGGAAGATTTCTGGTAGGTTTTCGCACTCCTCTGGTATTCCTCTAATCTCAATATCACATTTTCTCTGCTCTTGGTCAAAATTGTCTGTTTTGTACTGTAGGAGGGATATTTTTTCCAACAGTTCCAGATTAGTTTTCTTTAGTATTGGTATGTTTAAATTTTGTGTTTCTAAATCATCCAACCGTTTATTAATATCATCGTAACGATTGGCTAGGAATTCGGTAGTTTCTAGTATGTCTTTGTTTTGTTTGTTGATTAATTCCATTTTCTTACACAATTTATTCATTTTCTCATCAATATAGGAAATTATCGTGGCTTTAAAGTCCACTAAATGCTTATCAATTAATTCAGTAAGTTCCGTAATATCGAGTAAGTCGGATTTTGGTGTCAGTTGAGCCAGTTGAGCAGCCGTCTGGACCTGAATTTTTTGCTGGTCTAGGATCTAAAGAACTACAATATTCACAAAGCCATTGGGACAACTTCTTCTCCGTGAGGCCCTGAAAAGTCATTCTTAGCATGCTAGCACAGTTATAGTGGAAGTGCTCTCTGCAATGAACACAAGATAATTTTTCTTTTTTAAGAACAGGTTTCGTGCATTTTTTACAATTCATGGTGACGATATTTTCGTAGATGGTGCTAGTAGATTGACAGTGGCAGTAGTAGAGGAAGCAGATTACGTTTTATTTATTTTATTCGCCTTCTGTCGGTCATCCGTTTTTTTTTGTTGTGTTTTGATAGTCAAAGCCACCCCTTTATACGGTAGCACGATTTGATATTATTTACGTATTTCGAAATTGTCTGTTTTTAATCGAAATATTATCGACAGTTTATCAAATCGCTGCCAAAGTAAGCCCTGTTTACGGTCAGCAGACGTCGATAGTTCATAAATACTCCGGTAGATGGTGGTAGTCGAATTACACATGTATATATTTTTTCTTTACAGACCATCTGAGGTTTGTGTCTTCGCTTAAAATTAGCAGAATTGATTTTAGCCGTGAAAAGAAAAAACGGATGGTAGCGGGATTCGAACTCGGGTCTCCTATATTTAGAGACGACGTCGTAGATAACAGAGCCACGGTGAGTTACACGGTGCGTTCGCTGAGCGTTGGTTTTATACATCGGCTGACGGTTCATGTGAGACGTTTGACGTTCGGAGTGGGCGTGCCTCACGCGTCATATGACGCGCAGCTGAGCAAATTAAATTGTATACCCACAGTTTCAGTCACTCGATTGTATAAAGATATTTTCTAAGTTTTAAACTCACTGTAACTCATCGAATATAGCAGGAAACTTCACAATTTTATCACCAGTGGACATCCCAATTGTTCTTCTTGGAACTTTCACCTTTTTAACTTTAATAAAATACTTTGCGAGATAGATATTAATTTAAAAGTTACAAGGAAACGCGAGCTGTCACTAACCGCGACGACGACGAGTTATCGATTGAGATCTTACACAACATTTGGCCAGCGCCATTTCACGTTCATTGGCCCTAGAATGTATAACAATCTTCCCGACGCAATTAAAAGTAGTGAGAACACATCCACTTTTAAAAAATCTCTAACTGATTGGTTGTTGGAGGTGGGTAGGGACGGTTTAGGGAATATGTTGACTGTTGTATTTTGAATGATAGTATTTAGTATTTAGTTTTTCCATGATAATTTTAAATGACTATTATAGGTATGTGAGCGTCATATCAATATGTAATTGATTTATATATGTATATTATTTTAGTTTTTATTTTTATTTATTTTGGTTTTATTATTATTTTCGTATAAATATATGTATGTGTATGTGTGCATATATGGATATATATTTTATCTATAGATGTATATAAGTATCTATCCATATTTAAAATAAGTACTAACTATAGATTAAGTTGACAGTGCACACTTAATATCATCATTAAAAGTCTGCCTTAGAACAGGCCTAGGCCTAGTTAGGCGACTGTGTCAATCATTGAAAATAATGTCGCATCAATTTCTTGCTAACATCTTAATCAAATATGACATTAATTTTTTACTAGATGTGTTACTACTAAATAAATAAAATAAATAAATAAAAATTTTAGAGCTAGCCCAAAATTGTGTTTGAACCTGAAGAGAGTCAGGGGTCGAAGGACAACCAGGATTTTAAACTAGCTGTCACCAGTGCGGACGAGACAGTTGGGTTTTGGTGAAATCGTAAATAAGAAAGGGCCATGACAAATGTGAAGTCAGATAATTGTAATTTTTTGTGTAAATTGAGGTATAACCAGTACCTTGCGAACATCTGAATGTGTTCAAGATGGAGTGAGCAGTTTCACAGTCCGAAAGCAAATGGTAACTCATGGCGAAACCAATCCAAGAAGCTCTCTGTGTCGGTCTCAACATGAACAGCTGATACCTTGTGTCCTAGAAAACGAAATGTGTTTAAATTAGCATAATCTTAAGTATAAAAGTTATGATTTTGATCTTTTTTCTCATTACTCGCAGAACATCTTCAATGTGAATTTCTACGACTTGCTACAGATATTAGAGATCACATCGAACCACTGCTAAGAAATGACGCAACTGTTTAATGTCATAAGTCCATACTGTCCTCGCTGTCAAAAATATATTATGGTATAAATGTTTGCTTACATTGTATCTTGGGTCTTTGGGTACATATCCATACTACGACCTTTGGGCACCTTCAAGTTTCATATAATTTGGCAAAAAATGAGCTAGATGTGAAGAAGTAAACTGTTCCTGTCGATATGTTATATATGATATTAACTGCGTAAGCCATTCTAGCGGACTTTGAGATCGCGTGCAAGCACTAATCTTGTAGATTGTGGAAAATGTGAAAAGAAAAGTGATCAAATAGATAATTTTATTTATAGTTGTTTAGGAGTCCAGTTCACTTAGTCTAAAGATAAGTCGCACTGAAATTGCATTTTTTAAAAATAAATACCAAAACTACGATGGCTATTAGATAAGTTTGAAGCCTATTACAGAAAAACACGTATTTTGAAGCAAAAGAAATATATATTTCTCGACTTAGCTATGACCATGTATCAGCTGACAGTTTGATGCACTAAATCGACCATTTCAAGCGGTTTTCAGGCGCCCGGAAAATGCTTGCACGACCATGTTTCTACTTGGCCAGCCAATATTTGACCGAAGGGGAGGCTTCACCATATACAGACTCATGTTTTATTTTCTGAGTCTTTTTCCCTTTCAAATGAAGGTATTTATTCACTGTGCGATACTCAATGTTGGTGTACAAAAGATATTTTTATTGCTTTTTTCTTTTTATTAAGTAATAAATTTTTTTTTCAATAATTTTAACAAGAATAGTTCATTCATTAATAATTTTTTTATGAATCGTCAGTTAAACGACACATAAGCAAAAGTTAATTTAGCATGCGGAGAACACATAGGTTATTATGTAAAAATATCGGTAGTAATTAATGTATTTATAAAAAGGTTTAAAAACGAATTTACTGCGAAATTTGTAGAACCCGATGTTTCAGAGATGTTGCAAACCTCCGTTGTCCAGAGTAGACAATGTGTGTCTACTCTGTATCTATAAGTCTACCCTGGTTGCAACATCGCCGAAACGTCGGGTGCTAAAAACTTCATGCGGTAAATTCGCTTTTATACCTATTTATAATATTAAACAACCGTGACAGTCTTCGATTTTATATTAATGAGTATTGTTGGTGTACTAATTATTCTAAATAAATGAATTACTTAATTAATATTTATAGCAGAATCATTTGAAACGCTCTACTATCCAGTACCAACCAAGCCTTATCATTTACATCTGACAGCTGGCTAGTCGACCCTAAATACAATGACAGCACAAACCTTGTATCCTTCGAGGTCTCTCATCTGGATCTGCAGCAGGGACAGATCCCTCAATATCTGGATATTGTCCTTCTCCCATTTCAGGGCGTTTCGATAGCATTTGATAGCTTCGTCGTACTTTTTGTCGGAGCGCTGGAGGAGCCCGTAGACGTGCCAGCACACCGACGACTTTAAATCGTTCTTCAGGCCTTTCTTCACGAATTCGTAAGCGTCGTCTTTCTTTCCGAGACAATTTAGGATCAGACCTTTCATCGCAAGAGTCTCTGGAATTATAAAATAAATAAAGTATCAATACGCTGCCGTGTTGGTGCCGCATTATCAAAAATTGTATTTCAAGAGAACATTGTCAAATTTAATATTGTAGGAAAGGTCTTAGCGTATAATGGCCTTAACCCCTCAAATGAATGGCGATTAGCTCGGGTTGCCTACGGCAAAATGTTTATAAATTTATATTTACATTTACATTTACATTTACATAGAGCGGGGTTTACTATAGAGCTATAGCATTACTATAGAGCGGATTACTATAAAGCGGCGCACATTTACATTTATATTTACATTTATATAAATTTATATACATTTTGTATACATTTTGCCAAGGCATCCCTTAAGGGACGCCTCACATTTGAGGGGTTAAGGTGAATCGTCTTGGTCGCATTACATACAGATTTCATTTCCCATAGGAACCGAAAATATTACCGTATTCCTTATTTGTTTGATACCAAAAAAATGTACAGAAAATTACGTCCCCGGGAAATAAATGTCATGAATTTTCGATGCTTAAAAGGCGTTCATTTTGAATTTCAAACTAAAATAAATTTCACTATTGTCTACGCTTGTGTTAGACAGTGTGAGCGAGTGGGTTTGCTCGCGAGTGAGCGCGCCAACATGCCATGAGACAGCGCTATGTAAAAGAATGAAATGGATGTCGCCGATAACCGGCGCGGGCGGACGCCGCAGCAGAGAATCGCAGTAATGTTTATCAGTGGTAATGTTGCCAAGCACCTAGGCGCAACACTATCGCAGTCAATTAGCCTTTGAATAGTTTGTCAACGAGGTGTACCCTACTTACTTACTTTTCCAAGTTTAATTGTTAGTTAAGTTAGTTTAGTAGTTAGGTGTACCCTACTTACTTACTTTTTCCATAAGTTTAATTGTTGAATTCAAAACCATGAAACGTGCATACCAAAAACACGAATATTGTGGCCCAAAACCAAATAGCAAAAGGAGCAGGGCTATGATGAAAAGACATCATGGCGTGGAAATGACGTAAGTACCTTATACCTATCTATTATAATTGTATTTTATACCTATATAATTAGTAGAGAGAGGGGTCATTCCTTACCAGTCGTCATTAATAGTAGATTAACAAATCTATGTCCTGAAGTAAACTTTGGAACACTGAACCTTTATTTTAGGCGACGTGAAGCCTGGAATAACGATGGGTCTCTTGATAATATTAGAAATGCGCCTGCGGATATACCCACCCAACATGAAATGCACGCCAACATAGCAGGTATACAAAATAATGTAAAAACATATACACGTGTACCGAAAATGCACGTGGACGCCAGTACTTCCCAATGTAAGTGTAACATGTCGCATCGTACGTTTTATTAATCACACTGTATTCTAAATTCAATAATAAAATTAATCCATTTTATCACGTGCAGCTTATCATATAAATGACCATGGTGAGCCAGTTGAGCGCTCTGCAATCGATGAACCAATATTGTGGCCTCAAGCAGACCCAACTTTGGAGCAATTTGTTTTATCAGTGGAACGGGACACATCTAAAAATAAAAAAACCTCCATATGCTCAATGAAATGAAAGAAGAAACTTCAATCTTAATTTCTGGCAGAGGAGTTTATAAAAAAGATTGTACATATAATGTTATCAAAATAGGGTAAACCTATATAAAATTGTATAATATTAAAAAAATGTAAAGAAATATTGTAGAAAACAGTATAATATTGTTATATTTGATAAGGTTTGTAAAGAAATCCGTTTATAGGATGATGTTTTTATTTAAAATAAAATTAGTAAAAGCTACTTAAAAAGTAGAGAAGGAAATCCCAGCTTGTATTGGGAAATGCTTATGTTTGAATGAGATATACTTACGGATGTGCACGACTTTCGACGGTGCAATGTAAGTTTAAAGGTCCTTTTGCAGTCGACTAACGATCACTATTCATCCATATATCTCATAAATAGGGCTTATCCTTATGCAACACAAAATGCCTTCAATTGAGACGAATGAAGCGAAAAAATAAAAAATTAAACTATTGATCAATTCGGCAAAGCCGTTTTCCAAATGAAAGTGACATTACGAAATAATCCAAATTTCGAATGCTACCAACATTTAAAATATGATACAATTGGCTGAGTTTGTTATCAACGAGCCATTAAATCGAAATAAAAATAAAAAAACCTCCACATGCTCAATGAAATGAAAGAAGAAACTTCAATCTTAATTTCTGGCAGAGGAGTTTATAAAAAAGATTGTATAATGTTATCAAAATAGGGTAAACCTATATAAAATTGTATAATATTAAAAAAATTGTAAAGAAATATTGTAGAAAACAGTATAATATTGTTATATTTGATAAGGTTTGTAAAGAAATCCGTTTATAGGATGATGTTTTTATTTAAAATAAAATTAGTAAAAGCTACTTAAAAAGTAGCGAAGAATAGGGCTTATCCTTATGCAACACAAAATGCCTTCAATTGAGACGAATTAAGCGATAAACTAAAAAATTAAACTATTGATCACTTCGGCAAAGCCGTTTTATAAATGAAAGTGACATTACGAAATGATTCAAATTTCGAATGCTACCAACATTTAAAATATGATACAATTGGCTGAGTTTGTTATCAACGAGCCATTAAAACGAAATAAAAATAAAAAAACCTCCATATGCTCAATGAAATGAAAGAAGAAACTTCAATCCTAATTTCTGGCAGAGAAGTTTATAATAAAGATTGTATAATGTTATCAAAATAGGGTAAACCTATATAAAATTGTATAATGTTAAAAAAATATAAAGAAACATTGTAGAAAACAATATAATATTGTTATATATATATATATATACATATATCTATATATAATTTCTTTTTTTAAGAATTCGTTTAAAGGATGACACTTTGATGAAAAAATAAAAATAATAAAAGCCACTTACATAGCTGGAAGGTTTTCCCGGACTGGACTGGGAAATGCTTATTGTTTAAACGAGATGTATTTTCGGATGAGCACCACTTTCGACGGTACAATGTAGGTTTAATGGGATCCCTTTATCGCTAGCGAACGATCGCCCTTCATCCACATCTCAAAAACAAAGCGTATCCTTTTGCAAACCAAAATAAAATGTCTTTATTAAAGACAAATTAAAGCAAAAACAATGAAAAAAATCACAATGAATCGTCTCTTAAATGCGGAATGACATACCGAAAATTCGATTTGAAATTCGAATATATCCACTCTTTAAAAGGACGATATACCATTGCTGGGCTCGCTATCAGCCAGCCATTAAATGAAAATAAAAATAAAATACTTCATTTGCTCGTTGCCATGAAATAAGATATAAATCGTAATTTCTGGTCGAGAAGTTTATACTTAAGGCTATATGATATTTACAAGAGTTCAAAACATAAGATAAAATTGTATAATATTGTTAATATTTGATTGGTTTTTTGTAAAATTTCTTTTTTTAAGAATTCGTTTAAAGGATGACACTTTGATGAAAAAATAAAAATAATAAAAGCCTGTATGTAAGTGGCTTTTATTATTTTTATTTTTTTTGGAAATCAATAGACTAATTCAGCTAATTCAGCTAATTAAATAATTACTAATTCAGCTAATTACTAATTCAGCTAATTAAATAATTACACAGCTCTTTGTAAACATTCATGGTGAAATGCATCATTTAGATACCCTTCATAATTTTAGGCATAGTAATTGGTGAAGAAGCTGTGCTTGAAATTAAATGTTTTCCATCGCTGGAACAGTGTGAAGTAAAAGAAGAATAAGAAAAAAAGATAGTGAAATGAAACAACGTAAAAGGAAAAAAACAAATATGGACACCACAGGATTAACGCTCCTTCAAAAGGCTGCGGCAATAAAACCCAACTTCCCCCTTATTTTTCAAAATGATGGCAGTTTAGTTATGAACATGAAACACAATCATTTTTATCAGGTAAGCTTCAGAAGCTTAGGTGAACCTGTTTACATAATTTGGTTTATTTGTCATTTTTAATATATGATTACAAGTGCAAGGTCAAATGAGGGTCACGGGAATGAAACTTTCCTATTACGTCGCGACAGCACGGTTATCGGTGCATCGATCCCAGTGAAATAATCGAAGCCAGGACAAAAAAAAAAGACTAATTTATCTTGTCTTTCGCAGATTTCACGACAAATGTGTAATTCCGTCTGTTTTTATATTTTATATTTTAGAATATATATTTTGTGATACTATATTTCCCGAACTGTATCATTAAAAAACTGTCTATAGTGTGAATGGAATAATACAAACTGGGTTGTATTTTTTTTGGAATTTTACATTTAAAATAAACTTGCGGTCGCGGGACCGCTGTCAGGAACGAAGTTCTTTACAATTTTACAAATATAAACACGTTTATATAATTGCTATATCGAGCGGTAACGCTTTTTCGTTATTGGGACATTCCATGCAAAAGAGGAAAATGATATTTTAAAATTCAATTAATTATCTTATATAATTCAATATATTTTCACATTTTGTACTTGTATCATCAGCCACAATGAGCTGTCCCACCAGCCACAATGGCTTGTCCCACCAGCCACAATGACCTGTCCCACCACTCACAATTATAAATATTTATTTTGTTGCGTCTACGAACGTTAGCAATCTATTTTTTTAAGAAAACAAAAGCATAGAGTATATATTTTACAACATAGAAACAGCTATAAATAGGATAAAAACGATTTTACCGCGTGAATTTAGTAGAACCCGTCGTTTCGGCGCTGTTGCAAGAGATGTTGTCCAGGGTAGATAGGGTAGACCGTCCAGGGTAGCAGTCTACCCTGGTCAACGACGCATGCAACAGCGCCAAAACATCGTTTTCTAGTAAATTCACGCGGTAAATTCGTTTTTATGCTATTAAAAACAAAAAGAAATGTTACCGTAAAAATATACAGGGGGATATACCGCACCGATTTCATTTTGTGATAAATCGTTCAATTTTCTCTTATAAATCTTTATTGTGATATTTAAAACTAAATATGACTTTCGCAACACTTTTGAATTTTCTTCTTATTTTGACAACATTCTATATTTGAATTTTGTACTTATTCAGTCAACGTAACGACATTTCGTCTGTCGTTTTCGGCGGATTGGCCTTGAATAAACTTCGTTCCAAAAAATATATTTATTTCTACCACTATGACCAACCCTTGACTCATAAAAAGGTTTAAAACGAATTTACCGCGTGAATTTTGTAGCACCCGACGTTTCGGTGACGTTGCAGTCGCCGTTGTCCAGAGTAGATTAAAAGAGCCAGACTGCAACGTCACCGAAACATCGGGTGCTACAAAATTCATGCGGTAAATTCGTTTTAAACCTTTTTATAATGTCAAACAAACGCGATAGTCTTCAATTTCATAACCCTTGACTCTTTTAGTATTTCACCAGAAGGGTGTTATAGCAACGGTCTTTACTATGTATAGGTACATAGTAATGTATACAATTACATACCTACAAAGGTTCTTAGTTTCCAAGTCAAGTAATTCCATTTATACCAAAAATATATTGGTATCGTCTGGCAGCACTGCTCGGATCTGCCGGTCTAATAATTGTTTAGCGAAATACGCACTTTCGTGGACTGCATAAGAGCGTAATTTAAGTAAAGGTGTGCTGCCGTCCGCAGCACCGCTAGCATGTCTATTAATTGTTTAGCGAAATACGCACTTTTGTGGACTGCATAAGAGCGTAATTTATGTAAAGGCGAGCTGCCGTTCGCCGCGAGACTGTGTGCGTAGATGAAAGTTCGCTATATCTGAACCGAAATTGGTGTGTTTTCCCCATTAATTTCGTAATGCGGTTGATTATCGCGGTGATACGAAGTACATTGAACCGTGTATATGTAAAGTTCCCGGTAAATTTATTTCGTAATTTTTACTGCACTGAGAGAGCTAAAAATCGTATTTTTCTGTTAATATTGCTTACAACGCCATCTATTATCAGAATAGTTTCGTCGGACCGCGACGAATCACCTTAATAAAAACAACCATTTCACATCAAAATGCTTTGTTTTTATATTTTTTTATATTTTATGAATTAAATACCATACAACGTTGATTTTGCATACAGAAATAACAGAAACCGAATGGCAAAACCTTAACCTTATGCTTATTTAATTCTGTCACCCAACTGGGACTAGCCTGTTTTAGGGTGGACAAGGGAAGACGGGTCGTTTCCTAAGGCTTAAGTATGACCCCTTAGCTTTATTTTTGCCAAGATGATTTCCAATCTAGTAAATCAATTAATTGCTTTTAATTTTCACAGGTGCGATGGGGTAGCGGACTGCCCGCGCGCCGCCAACGAGATGGACTGCTCAGCCTTGGTCGCTCATGACAACTAACCGTAACTTCATGACCTGCTTTGACAACTAGCCGTAACTTCCCTTGCCGCCGTAACTTCTAAGGCTACTTTAAGGGAGGAGCCTGGTATAGAGGGCCAAAAGAATAACAGGTTTTTCATGATTAAAAAAAAAAAGTTGAATCTAATCATGAATCTTTTAACCCTGGAATAGCTGTTTAGCCTCGGATTACTGAGGGATAAAAAAAAAACACTACATTGCTTTAAAGAAAACTTTAAATTATTTTTTCCCAAAACCATGTTTTTCAGTTTTGCACCAATAGAAAACCTGATAAAAAACTACTTGACAGATCAAAATGCTAGAAAAAATATGTAAATAAATTTTCTTGTACCTATATGAATTTAAAAAACACCAAAACATGTTTTTATATGTTTTTTAGTAGTTAAGCACATTACTAGGGCGAAAATCGATTTAATTTCTTTAAATTGTCGAAAAATTATAAAAATGATATCTTTAGTTTTGTTTAGTTCATCTACAAAATACATAAGTAACAATTGTTTTCTTACCTAATTTTTTTTTTGTTTCAGACAAAAATACGCTCGCTATTACCGGCAAACGCAGATACCGTCATTTCTGCAGCGGTAGAAAAACTTGCAATTCAACAGCTCAAAAATAGTTTTTAAAAATAGTTACATTTTTTTTAACCTTTCAAATGTTAATCAAAATGATGTAAAAGATTCATGAGTAGATGTTAACCAAAAATTTAAAAAAAAACCATGAAAAACAAGTTTTTTTTTGGCTTTCTAAACCAGGCTCCCCTCTTAAACTGACAAAATAAAGGAAGACACTTACAAGATTCGATAGCTACAGGCTAGAGACAACCTCTGATCTTTTGCAAATAAAAAAGCCATTACAATACGAAGAATAAAGAATAACATAGACTAACAATAAAGAATAACTAACATATATTTTTTAAAGATCTTGGTCTCTCCAGGAAAATAATCAACTCCTTCTTAGAAAAATTATCTAAAACCGCAATTTCTGCATCTCAAATTCTATGGCTTCGAAGGGGGAGTGAATAGGTAGTAAGGTGAACGCTCACATGTGGTAAGACAACTGTCCTAAACCTATCACAGCCAGTCGTTAGTCCGGAATCCTACATAATGGGCCCGACTTCGGTCGGTGAATTCCATGGCAGCTCCGTTTGTATTTTATTTATAGGTACTGCCCGTAGGAAGGGCTAATGGGTTTGGGAGCTAATGGGCCCTGTTGCAGTTTGGCCACTAAGACCCAGTTGTATAGGGTCGGTCAAACGCACGGGTCAACACCCATCTGATGGCCCCCATGCAGAAGTGCGAGGCCGGGTAGGACTCTGGCCTGCGGGTCAGTCTCCCCTAGGAGTTAACCTTCGGCCTCTCCTGGACGGTTTGCAAAAGATGCCTTGGTTCGCAATAGATTCGGTAAACACTGTATCACCGCTACGGGGGCTAACGGGCCCATGATGAGATGGCCACGATGACCCATGTGTTCAGGGTCGGTCACACTCACGGGTCAACACCCATCCAACGGCCTCCCCGCATGGGGTGCGAATCCTGGGTAGGACACTGGGTCAACCAGTCTCCCCTGGGAATCAAACCTCTGGCGCCCCTGGACGGTCTGCACATCGTGCGGCGCAAGCCAATCGATTGTGCTCTCCGACTAACAGTCGGGGGAGTCTGGGAACTGTATTGTTTCCTACAGAGCGGGGGTGGTTGTCTACCTTACGGCGACTGCTCTTGAAATGACCATTGGCCATCCGATCCCGGTTCAGAGTCGGGCAAAGGACGCCTTGGTCCGCGATAGATTCGGTGCACTCCGTTTCACCGCTTCGTAAGGGAGAGGACCGCGCAAGCGACCTCGAACTCGGAACCAATCGAGAGACCGGAGAAATCTGGTCACAATTGGAAGGGAGGGCGCGAGTATCTCGAGCCCGCCGGGTTTATTCCTGGCTAACTCGCGGTAAGGCGTTGGACTCTCACGGGTTGTGGCGTAGCTGGACGTAGAATTGTACTGTCCAAAGTCTTCTACGTTCACTGCAGGGCGACAGAACGACTAATCGTTAAAACGTCCTGTGGTGACGGGCTCGCCCGTTGTAGTCGACACCGCAAGATGTATCACCGCTACGTGAGGGAGAGAACCGATCAAGCGACCTCGATCCTGTAACCAGTCAGGAGGTAGAAGGTATCCTGAAGGTTAATTCCAGATGCAGATATCCTTCCAAACTGGTAGCGAGGCTGCCCGCCGGGTACCTATCCCGGTGCCTCGCCGTGAGGCATTGGCACCGTGCCATAAATCAGAACAGATGAACGAACGAGCAAAAATACATTTGCCGTTAGCTAAACTAGCCATTGATATAAACTGAAATTCATTTTATTACATTGGAAAAACGTAGGACTATACATGAACACTCAGAGTGAGCATACCGGGACTATGTGTACTCTACGGATTAAAATGTTTTCTTGTGTATCAATAAAATACAAGAATACTTCTAGCATAGATTATTTATGATATTAACCACCATACCTATACGAACGTACGTAATACCTCTGCTACATTATCATATAGAAAAATTTATATAAAAATTATATAAATACAAATTTATATAAAACAGCCATATAAAAACTGCTTATATAAACCCCTATATATTTTGTATTCTTTAAACAAGTAGTGTTAGTGTTTTTGTCTACTTTACACTACAAGTAGTGTTTTTGTCTACTTTTTGAATAATAGCCCAAAAGGTAGGGCAGTTAAACTTCATAGTACTTTTTGCCAAGTACTGCGCCAGCGAACGCAGGTAGCGCTGATAGCATTGACGGCCAAACTAATAGCAATGTATTTGACCATCTATAATAACATTGGTAATGGTTTTTTTTATTTTATAAATGACTGATTGATTATAAAAGACCAATAATTTAACAAATGATAATAATCTTAACATTCAAATAATAATGCCATCCATCGCATTTTTATTAAAGGCTGATTACATCACAGAAATAATACGGAGAGATAGAAAGCTATCTATTAGTCTATATGAACATTAATGTGTGTAATTATTACCTGTATACACTACCGCCATATAAGTGTTTTTAAATTGTTTTTGAAAAAACTAACTTAACCTATTAAAATATAGGCGTTTGACGCTTTTTTAAACTTCACTATTATTTATGTTTTTCGAGTTCAACGGATTCGTTATCAGTGTGATGAATATAGTGAGCTGACATTAAAACGTCTTCAATGTAGAAAGGTTTGCTAATCTGCATAAATATCAAACCTTCAATCATGTACTTGCTTGCTTCCAGCCAGTGTAACAATACGATCGAAGACTTAACCTGACCGACGAAGTATGCTTCAGAAATTTCTTATATCAGAATAACCCTTTCTGAACCAAGCAGATACATAATTGAAAATGTGGCACCATTGCAAAATTATATGTCCCATTTATAATTTCTGTATATAAGCAGCGCGATAGAAAATCAGAAATAGTCAAATGTCAAAAACAAAAATACTAACCTCCATGATCGGTGTACTTTGGATGCGACAGGATTTGCTTAGCAAATTTCAGCCCATTTTTGTACTGTTTATGCTCGTAGCATCTCTAAAAAATCACAAAACATCTCAATCAATCCTCGAACAAGCACATTTGATAGAAAAACAACGTTTATTACTAGTTTGAAGGAAATCCGGCACACTGATACATTTCTAACCAAACAAAAATAGACCGCCGGAAATAACCGACCTAATAATCGACCCAATTACTAAATCGCCTGCGAAAAAAGCGCATTCTTCCCAGAAAAAATAGACATTTTCTGTAATAAAATAGGAAATGAAACCGATCTGACAGTATAGCGGATACGATTCTGCAGAAGGACGAAGGGAATAAAACGGTAGTGTGTCGCGTACCAATATTCTCTTGTAAAGAGCGTTCTCTTTGGGCGGCAGGGGATTGCTCGACGGCATTTTCGGCGAATTACGATTTTTCCCGGGCCGGCAATTTTGTAAAATTTGCGAAAAACCTCGTGGGGCGCGAAGGAGTCGATGACGGTCACGTGACCTTACTCAACTGCACAAAAAGTTCACCAACTTCACGACAGTGATGGGCACCACTGCTAAAAATAACGCTGTTACTTATATACCTTTTTTACTCAAAGTTTACTCTCCCAAAAAAACTCGGCCAGATTTACAAATCTAGGAATGTCAAGCTTAATAGTAGGATAGAGTGGCGTAACTTTAACAAAACGGGCCCCGGTGCAAAATTTAACAAAAATTCTCCCCCCTTGCTTACAGTTATTAGGGCACCAATATATGATGTAATTACTGTATACCTACTTTCGACAATTTTGTTTCTATATTATTACGGCGCTTTATTGTTAATTGGGAATTATTGCAGTATAGGTACCTTTCTCAGAAATCGAAAAAACAAAGAAATACTACTAGGTTAGATCATTGTAATACTAAATGTGAAAGAAAAAAGCTTCGGACGCGTAAATTTTCAAAACCAAACTTACATACAATAAAAAAAAATTTTTTTTTACCTCAGATTTTAAGGTTGTTTTAAAAAAACCTAACCTAACCTACCGCCAAATAGGTGTTTATGTAAATTTTTTTTTAAAACTACCGAAATGTATGGGTTTGGCGCTTTTTTGAATGCCTATATCTCGCTTATTTATTGAGACCGAATAAATATTATTGCAGATTCGGAATCAGCGTGGTGAATATAGTCTGGTGACGTTAAAAAATCAACAATCTAGAAGAGGTGCCTATACTGCAATAACACCGTTAATTGTACTACTGAATTATGCTGCAAAACCATCGATCAGTTTTGGTACATCCATTTTTTCGGCTTCCTTAGATTCCTATCAGAGTTGGATGCAATGCCGATCGTAGACTGATGTTCCATTTGGACCCCAAACCATGGGCCCCGGAGTGCCCACCGGCTGCACCGGCTTAGTTACGCCACTGGTAGAATAGAAAAGGATAAAGTATGGGATTTGAATCGAGGCCATGATAGGGATGCATACGTAAATACTGGTGCTCGGCTTTTTTAACTTAACTTCATGCATTATGGCTGAACTTCATTCATTATTAAACTTTTATGGTATGCATCTGTTATATGTATTGTGTGTACCTTAATTGCGCTGTCGCTTGTGCTTGAGAATCTGGTAAGCGTTTCTAGTAAATGGTAGAAACACTTACCAGATTCTGAATACCGAGCAGAATAAATATTCTGAACGGTATTCCGACTCTGTCAGTATTCAGACAGGAGACAGTCGCCAAATGTATGGCGATCCCCTGTTATAAAAATCTAACCTTTTTGTCGGGACCGTCCTCAGTTAATTGTTAAAAAATCCCGCTGGGCATAGAGAGGATACTTCGATCCTCTTGAAAGATCATTCTTCTTTGCCTATTATAGATGAGAGAGGTGAGTTGAAAAAAGCGAATTAAAAAGTGAAAAGTAATTGTCGTCAATAATCCTAATCAATAGCATAATTCAGATACGTAACCCTGTGGAGATGATGAAATATTACTACGAGGGATGGCCCTATTTTCCAGAATAATTGAAGTAGACCATGGCGTAATAAGCTCTCATTGCTGAATATCCCCCTTTTTCCTCTTCCTCGCATAAATAGCCGGCTCTACCCTACATTGACTACGCTCTATATTTAATATTGGTACGTCGTCCAAATTCTGATCTATTTGTCGGTCGGTCAACACTATCGAGATTTTTGATAAGGAGGTTAATCAAAGCGGTGGATATAGAATTTCCATCAAAGGCAACTCAGCCCAGGGTCTAAATGAATTCGTAGTCGGGATTAGTTATATAAAATAATTACTAAGCGTACTTTCAAACATGCAATGTCACCCGAATTGGTATTAACGGATGTCCGAGGTATCTTGAGCGAATGGAGCCCAGATAAAAACACCGAATAAGCTCGTTTTTCTGAGTAATGCGAAAATTATTAAGTCTCGCTGACTAAACCAAAAAAAAATATATTAAACTGCATCCATCGGAAACGGTGATCTTCACGTTCGACGCTCACAAAAAAAAATACAACGGCCACACAGCTGTTTCAGTCGAAGGATATGAATTTCACACAATACAATGCTTGAAATCTTGTTGCTTCGGGTAAACTAAACTACAATGACGCTATGCTACCAGATGCTTCCACTTTCCGATTCCAATTCAAGTAAGACATGCAATACACCGATTGACAATGATATGTGCATCAACTGCTCCTGTGACCACGCCGCTGCTTATAAGGTGTGCCCAGAACCAACTTGGTAAAAATATAGGTGTCATGTCTGAATCGAATATCTTATACTTCCGTCCGTCCCTATAGTCCAGAGATCCTACAAGGACATGACTTTTACTATGTCCCTTCCTGAAACTATTTCTAGATTGTTAGACAATGCTCTCTCTAAAGTTCAATATTCAGAAAAAATGTATTCTTAAAAGGGTGGAGAGTACCCCTCTTTTCCACGGATAAAATAGGGAAGCATACAAGGATGCTCAAGGCTCTAATAATGCTCTAAAATCGAAAACAATGCTGAATATTTGTGCTCTAAGACGGATAACACAATCCTCATTAACCCCTCAAATGTGAGGAGTCCCTTAAGGGATGCCTTGGCAAAATGTATACAAAATGTATATAAATTTATATAAATGTAAATATAAATGTAAATGTGCGCCGCTTTATAGTAATCTGCTCTATAGTAATGCTATAGCTCTATAGTAAACCCCGCTCTATGTAAATGTAAATGTAAATGTAAATATAAATTTATAAACATTTTGCCGTAGGCAACCCGAGCTAATCGCCATTCATTTGAGGGGTTAATGTCCAACCTATCTCTTCTCCACTCGGCTATTACCTTATTCCTATATGTCACCCGAATTCGTATTAACGGATGTCCGAGGTATCTTGAGCGAATGGAGCCCGGATAAAAACACCGACATGTAGCGTCGAAAATTGCCGCTCAATCGACCCCGATTCTTATCTTTAATCTGTACAATGTCATTGAGCGCATCGGTTCGCGCAGACATCGCCAGACTTACGCCGATCCTACGTTATAACAAAACTACCCTCTTTGTCGAGATATCAGGCAAATTTACAAATCGATATTCGATAAGCCATTTTTGAAACGCTAATATCTGTACATATGTGTAAAATTTTGTCGTAATCCCCATGGATTTTACTTTTAGTATATGTGATCGTATTTTTAAAGCTAGTGGGTAATTATAATTCGGCTGCGTTTTAAAATAGCCAATTTTTTCCCAAGTAAGCTAATGTTATATGACAAATAGCACTGAATGCAAACTTTTCTACTACAATCGCTTCAACATAAGCGGTAATAGGGTAATAATAATAAGCAGCAATATCAACGAGAGAAGGTAATAATTATTGAACTCAAATCTACCACAATTACATCTAATCTTATAAAACCAAAGTGTAATTGGGAAAGAGCGCGTCAGATTATACGCGACAGAATATTCCATAAATAACTTCCTCATAAACATAATGAATATTCAATATATTTAAGCATGAATATTCAATATATTTTAACATCTGCATATTTCAATATATTTAAGCACGGTATTCTTGAAAATATTACTTAATAGCTTCAAAACACGTATGTATAACAATAACACGTATGTATTTAGATCTTATTTTTTGCAACTGATATTTCTATCGGTTAATAAAATAGCTGCTACCGACTGCTATTCACAACTGCGAAAAAGTATCTTGAGATAACATGCTATTTCGCCGTATTCAACGGATTTAAGTATCAAAAACATCCTACCCGCTCGTTCTGTTGTATTATTTCCTATTTAAAAATTTATTGTTACTGCATTTTAGGTGGTAAATAATAAATTAATTATCGATTTTAAATGATAATCATAAGTTTACGCAACTGGTCTGACGGTTGGCAACGACGGGTTTGTCCATGCGCATTTGGATTATAGCATAACCAGATGTAGTATTTTTGCGACTGCCGTGGCATTTTGTTGCTGCTGAATTAGGCCAGGCGCGCACTGACGTTCGGTGCGTTGCGGTACGTTTTTTTTTACGACGAACGAAAAAAAAGGCATTTATGAAGTCCGCACGCTACGGTGGAATGTTTGGACTTATTCACCATTCGTTGTCTATGCAAATCTCTGCTGGCGATCTGCAGCCAATCTGCAGACAATCTGCAGCAATCCACAGAATTTAAATCCGGGCCGGTTTTTTACGTAGTATGCGCGATTTCAAGTGATTCTATGTCCGAGATTTTCGGAAAATAAAACGCAAGGAATTTTATCGCAGTGCGCGGTTGCCGTTGAGATCTCGGGTCCCCTTCCCAATGTTCGGGCCCCCCTTAGAGCCCGCGCAGACAGAAAAGCGTTCGGCTTTCAGCGTTCAACCCACGTTCGTCCGGTCGGAGTTCTCTAGAGTTCTAACGCACACAGGAGTAGGTCAAAAACGCTGCGTTCCATTTACGCAAGAATCGTTATACGTGAAACATGTACGACAGCTCATCTTCCGAAGACGAAGCATTGCTTTTGTGGAGTCTAGACGAGTGTAATAAAAAAAGAAAATACTGGGTACACCCGATTAACACTGAGCGAGGCAGAAAAGGAGAATTCAGTGTTCTTTTTCCTGAATTGCTTGAAGATGAAGAAAGATTTTTTATTTACTTTCGGATGTCAATAAACAGCTTCAATGAATTACATAATTATATAAAAAGTGAAATAGAAAAACAAGACACCAACTGGAGAAAGGCTATATCTACGAAAGAAAGGCTTGCAGTATTTTTAAGGTAATTTTTATTTTAAAAACAAAGTAAGCAAGGAAATTTTATATAAATTCGTTATTAAGTGTGTATGCCATTGTCTCATAACAGTTAAATGCATTTTGTGTGGCTGAATCCTGAGATATAGTAGTAAGAGGAGTATTAGTAGTTTCCGTTTGAAATGTGGCATTCGGTAGAATTAGTACTTGAGGAACAGCTGTAGATGAATTTGAACTAACAGCTGAATGTTGTCCTTCGAATTCAGTGGATGATGCGGGCAAAGGGCTGGGTATTGAATTTTGCAAAGCACTAAGGAACTCGTATCTCCCTGGAACTGATGGCGGCGCCGTTTGAGGATTGCTAGAGCGACCACTTGCTTCATATTGTAGTTCGTACCGGGCAAACAGAGTCGCTATGTCTAATTTTATCATACTTTGCATTCTATTAGGAAGTTTTTTGAAAGTTTGAGCGTAGCTTAAGAAGAAATGGTCTACTTCGTCACATTTCTTTTGTTCGTTTTTCATACGAAGGTATTCTAGTACTGTATTAGTCGGTTCTGTGTTATTTTTTGCTTTCCTCTTTCTTATTTCGGATCCACGATTTTCTGATACTGAAGACCCTTGCAACTCATCCCGAGAAGAATTTATGTTTTCTTGTGTGCTTGAATTCAGGTTTTCTTGTGTGCCTGAATTCAGGTTTTCTTGTGTGCCTGAATTCAGGTTTTCTTGTGTGCCTGAATTCAGGTTTTCTTGTGTGCCTGAATTCAGGTTCTCTTGTGTGCCTGAATTCAGGTTTTCTTGTGTGCTTGAATTCAGGTTTTCTTGTGTGCTTCCCAGTTGTGATTGAGAATTACTATTGATATTAGACTCTGTTGGTCTACTTTTATTGAAATCGTCTAGAAACCTCATTAATTCAGCCCAGGGCCAATTTTTATACTTTTTATAAGCTTGACCTGAGAAAACTGCATTGCTCTTCTTATGTTTTGTGTAATTGTCCTTCAGCACTTTCCATTTAGAACTCCAATAATTACCTGTAAAAAAAATTGTTTCAGATACCTTGCGACAGGAGATAGCTATAAAACAATTGGTCATTCATACCGCATGGGATTTACAACTATAGGTGCAATAGTTAAGGAAGTAAGCCAAGCTATTTGGAAAGTATTACAGCCCATGTATATGCCTTTCCCCACGGAAGAAATATGGAAGCAGTCTGAGATTGGATTTAATGAGAGATGGAGATTTCCAAACTGTATTGGCAGTATAGATGGGAAGCATGTTTATATAAAATGTCCACCCAATACTGGAACATTACATTTTTGCTACAAGCAGAAATTTTCCATAGTGTTGCTTGCTATAGTAGACCCAAATTATAAATTTATTTTCATTGATGTTGGTAGCTATGGAAAAGAAAGTGATAGTACAATTTTCCAAAGATCTTCTTTCTATCACAAACTTGTTAATAATCAATTGAACATTCCCCAACCAAAGCCACTACCAAATAGACATCAGCCAGTGGCTCACGTTTTTATTGGTGATGGCGGATTTAAATTAGAAACATTTTTGATGAGACCTTTCCCTACTGATGTAGCTATTCATGATGAAAGAAAACAAAATTATAATCAAAGACTCAGTAGTGCAAGGCGCATAGTAGAAAGTACCTTCGGCATTTTGGTTCAAAAATGGAGGTCGATTTTAAAGACATTTGAAGTGGATGTAAACACTGTGGTAGATGTCGTTCAGGCTGCGTGTTGTTTGCACAACTATCTAAGACATAAAGGAGAACTTCATATTACTGAAGAATATAATAATAGTTTGGATCAAAATGCTCAAGCCTTCAGAGCATTCCAGCCGACCAATATCAGAAGCAATTTAGCAGCTTATGCAGTTCGGGAAGAGTTTATTTCGTATTTTAACTAACTAAACGCAATACAACTAATATTCTTTTCTGGCATGTGACTTTCAAATAAATAATAATAATGTTTTTTTATAATAAAAGTAATACTGATGTTTTATTTTCACTTACCATCCTCAGTGCCCATTTCCGTGGCTATTTCAAGCCATGCTGCTTTTATTTTCTGTCGATTTTTGTAATCTTTGTGAGCGAGGTCATACAGAAACTGCCTTTCCCTCACTAAATCAATTAATTTTTCTGTAGTGGAAGCCATCTCGAACTCAGAACGCAAGCGTCGGGCGACGCGTTCTTTGTATTTTCGGACAGAGAACTCAGAACGCAGGCGTTCCTGACCGGCGCGGTCTGACTGCCGTCGTGTCTGCGCGGGCGCTATGATGCTACATTATTTACAAAGAACGCGGAACGCAGAATGCGGAACTCGGAACGGCTGAACTCTTTCTGTCTGCGCGGGCTCTTAGGCTGTCAAATATTCTGACAAATTAAACATTTCCAAGGTATATAATATTGTTCATTTAATGATATGAAATTGAACGATGTCTTGGAATTTCCCCCGATTTTTTTCCGTAGTGCGCGCGGTTCTATGAGCGTCTAGTCCACAAATCCTCCGGAAATAAAACACATCCCAGTGCGCGGTTAGCCTAACCTTATATATTTGTGGTACCTATTTCCAGTAGGTCCGTGGTACTGCGTAGCACCAACTGGTATTTTTTGCAGTATATTTCATTTGACAGTTTATCTGGCGACACTGGAAACGTCACTTGAATTTGGTTCCTTGCGTTTGTCAACAATGGAAGTGCGGACGTCAGATCTTTTATCGTTTCAAGAATATTCACCCGTCCACGAAAACCACAACAGAAATGGGAGCGCGCGTATAGATGTGGAGGCGGTGCACACAGCCGGATATAACCCGAACCTTCAGAAAGCACAGCCAGACGAGATGCAGCGATCGCGGTTCTCGGAGAGCTCCGCGGCGTCGGATGGACCCGCAGCCGCAGACGACGAGTTGGAGAGTAATCGCTTTATTATTTTTTCACACGTCATTAAAAGTTTCGTTGTCCTACTTAGGTTTAACCGAAGAACCATCGGGGAATATAAAGCGCGGACGTA
Source organism: Micropterix aruncella (assembly GCA_944548615.1). Classification (NCBI taxonomy): domain Eukaryota; kingdom Metazoa; phylum Arthropoda; class Insecta; order Lepidoptera; family Micropterigidae; genus Micropterix; species Micropterix aruncella. The sequence continues at coordinate 15,754,771 of OX155970.1, read as the reverse complement.
GAAGCAAGGAACGAGCTTTTATAATGTTTTTAAAACGGAATTATTGCAGTATAGGTACCTTTCTCAGAAATCGAAAAAACAAAGAAATACTACTAGGTTAGATCATTGTAATGCTAAATGTGAAAGAAAAAAGCTTCGGACGCGTAAATTTTCAAAACCAAATTTACATACAAAAAAAAAATATTTTTTTTTTACCTCAGTTTTTAAGGTTGTTTTTAAAAAACCTAACCTAACCTAACCTACCGCCAAATAGGTGTTTATATATTTTTTTTTTTTAAAAACTACCGAAATATATGGGTTTGGCGCTTTTTTGAATGCCTATATCTCGCTTATTTATTTAGACCGAATAAATATTATTGCAGATTCGGAATCAGCGTGGTGAATATAGACGGCCAATACACCTCGTCGTGCCTCGCTTTTGCCGACGACCTAACTTTCATCACCAGAAGCCCCAAGCAGCTTTCCCTGCTATTACAGAAAGTGGAGCTTTTCTGCGACTGGTCAGGCTGTATAAAAGTGAAGCCCTCCAAATGTTTTTGCCTTGGACTCGCCCGCATGGGCACAAAATTTACATCCTATGACCCCAAATTGGTCTATAAGGGCTCTAATATCTCCCTTATAGACCCAAACAATCATTTCAAATTCCTCGGCAGAAAAATCACCCATCAGGGAAAAGACGTCTCGGGCGATCATGTTATAGAGCATTTCAAAAGTTGCCTGGCGAAAATAGATGCCTTGCTAATTTCTGGCCCTCGTAAGGCCTGGATCTATGACAATTATCTAACGTCACATTTGTCATGGCCCTTTCTTATTTACGATTTTACCAAAACCCAACTGTCCTGTCTAGATGCACTGGTGACAGCTAGTTTAAAATCCTGGCTGTCCTTAGCCAAACCAGCTGACCCCTCGACTCTCTTCAGGTCCAAACAAAATTTTGGGCTAGCGCTTAAACTGCCCTCTCTGCTCTACGCCAACTCCAGAATAACCAAAAATTCGATTCTGTGCAATTCCAAAGATCCGGCAATATCGAAGCACGTAATAAGTGGCTGTAGTGATTCAAATGAACTACAAGCCCGCGTAGACTTCCACAAAAGGTTCCTTACTGGAATCAGCCAGAATGGCACTGGTCTGGGGTATGGCAGTACAACCACGAGCGACGTGGACTTGAAGAAGTCTCTTTTGCGGGGAGATTACGACAGCAAGAGTATGGCTCATGCTATTGGCCTTCAATGCCAGAATGACTGGACAACAATTGGTGACTTTTGCATTCCGCCTCCAATGCACTGGAAGGTAATGCTCTATGACTGGACGCCAGAGATGCTGAAATTTTATTTGAATGCCTTTCAGCATACACTTCCAGACCCCAGTAACCTCGCTCGTTGGAGCTTTGCCGAGGATAGTTCTTGTCCCCTCTGTAGCAATACCCCTTGCACAGCTAGACACATTCTAGCTGGCTGCAAGGTGGCCTTAGATCAAGGACGGTATACTTACCGCCATGACAAAGTTCTCGCTGTTATTCGCGAGGTAATTAGTCTCTCAGTGGCTCGTGCCAACAAGGGTTTGACAGTATCCTCCAAACCCCCAATACAGTTTGTGCGGGATGGCTCTAAAGGCAAAAAACATTTAACTACAAAACCCTTCTCAATAATCGAGAAAGCTACAGATTGGATTCTGGAGGTTGATTCGGTCTCTAAGCAGTATAAATTCCCTGAAAGTCTCGGATGCACAGCCCTCCGTCCAGATATAACTCTTTACTCTCTATCTCGGAAGATAGCCCTCATCATAGAATTAACTGTTCCATGGGAATCAAATATCCCAAAAGACCACGAGTACAAATTAAATAAATACCATGATCTTGCAAATGCCGTAACCCGGAACGGCTTCACTGTTCACCTTCACGCGGTGGAAGTTGGCGCTCGTGGCCTGCCAGCTAAATCTCTATTTCACCTCTTTAAAGATCTTGGCCTTTCCAGAAAAATAATCAACTCTTTCTTAGAAAAATTATCTAAAACTGCGATTTGCGCATCTCAAATTCTATGGCTTCGAAGGGGGAGTGAATGGGTGGCAAGGTGAACGCTCACATGTGGCAAGACAGCTGTCCTAAACCTACCACAGCCGGTTCGTAAGTCCGGAATCCACTGCTCACCCCCCAGAAGTGTAAAAAATAGTATTATGATGGGCCCGACTCCGGTCGGTGAATTCCATGGCAGCTCCGTTTGTATTTATTTATTGGTGACGTTAAAAAATCAACAATCTAGAAGAGGTACCTATACTGCAATAATACCTTTAACCCTTGGAGTAAATGGGTATTTTCATGGATGCATCTGTCTCTTTTGCAGGATTTTCGGCGACATCGACCTTAAAGTACTATAACTACGAAACTACTACACCAATCATAAAAAGAGTAACTGCACAATGATTGCATTGAAATTTCGAATATAGAATATTGAAATATCATTTTGTAAAACAATTAGATAATTATGAATAAATATGAGAACGTCAAAGAAGTGAAAAAAACGCGGAACCAGATCTGGTCGTATCATACTCAACGGATAATTGTTTCAGAACCAGATTTGGTCGTATCATACTCAAGGGGTTAAAACATACTAGTTTCCGACGTGTGTGGCGGTGGAATCGGTAGCAGTCGCGTGAAGGCGGGAGTTATATTTCGTTAATCTATATGTGACACGCCAACAAGCAAACTTTTCAGGGCATGGAAAAATCTTAATAACTCCATTCACAAGATGTTTTTATAGTTTACTACTTAACACGTTGAACGCCATGACGGACACCATGTGTCCGACAGCATACTCTCCCCCGGGGTCGCACCAATAAATCTAGAATCGTCCAAAAATCATTGAGGTGCTTTTTCGAAAAAAATTCAGTAGATAAAAAAAATAATGGGTGACTTACTTAACCAGCGATTTACTCATTATTTTCCGAGATGTCAAATGGCAGACACCAGTGTCCGTCTCGGCCTGTGAGAATGTCCAACCGTCTTTCCTTTTTTGTGCTAAGTCGTCAGGTTGTACTGTGTCACTTGCCTTAGTAAAAACAGTCGAAATGCTGTCCGTTCACCCCCTACAGGCTTTTGAAGTGATCAAGGGTTGTGATCGCGTCGGACACCATGTGTCTGATGCGGCCCCCTGGACCCGATATACTAGCTATCACATGGTGTACACCGCGGCCCACTGGGTTAAACATGGTTTTTAGTTTGGCGTTCAACGTGTTAACCACTCGAAAGCCAGCCTTCGCGCGCAAAAAAGTATACTGCAAATTTTTGGTCAATTTTGTAAATAAATACTGACAATATCGTTTTTTCATGAATTCCCTCTTGTTACTTAGTATCTTGTTAGTCGTGTCTATTATATATTTATATAATATATGTGGAGGCCGGCCGAAAGGGTTACGCGCGGATATATCAAAACGATGCAAAGTATAAATAAAATAAAATACAAACGGAGCTTCCATGGAATTCACCGACCAAAGTCGGCCCATCATATACTATTATTACACTTCTGAGGGGTGAGCGGTGGATTCCGGACTAACGACCGGCTGTGGTAGGTTTAGGACAGCTGTCTTGCCACATGTGAGCGTTCACCTTACCACCCATTCACTCCCCTTCGAAGCCATACAATTTCCGATGCGGAAATCGCAGTTTTAGATATTTTTTCTAGGAAGGAGTTAATTATTTTCCTAGAGAGATCAAGATCTTTAAAAAGATGAAACAGAGATTTAGCTGGCAGGCCACGAGCGCCAACTTCCATCGCGTGAAGGTGAAAAGTGAAGCCGTTCCGGGTGACGGCATTGCGAGATCATGGTATTTATTTAATTTGTACTCGTGGTCTTTTGGGATATATCATTCCCATGGAACAGTTAATTCTACGATAAGGACCATCTTCCGCTATATAGAGTAAAGATATATGTGTCTGCACATACATGTATTTTTTCATGGAGAAGGTTTTTATGTCATCCACTTTTTTGTAACACCACTAGATGGTGCTGCAGCACATGGTTATGCTTCTATACCGCTTAACCGATCGCCATGAAAATTGGTATACATAGACATTTGAGTACGCATAATATTTTCGCGCTATTAACTTTATTGTAATTCATCACCAGATAGTGCTGTAGCACATAAACTTCTATACCGCTCAACTGATCGCCATGAATATTGGTATACATAGACATTTGAACATGCACAATATTTTTGAGCTATTATTGTAACTCGCCACTAGATGGCGCTGCAGCCCATCAACTTCTATACTGCTCAACCGATCGTCATGATCATTAGTATACATAAACATTTAAGCATGCATATTTTTGCGCTATTTACTTCATTGTAACTCACCACCACCACCACGGCACTGCAGCACATCAACTTTTGTCCTGCTCAACCAATCACTGTGAAAATTGGTATACATAGGTATTTGAGCACCGATATAACACAAACAACGTCGTGTAATACCACTAGTATACCATATTATTAAATTATGTATTACCATTTATTAAATTATGTATTACTAACTAATATCAAATCTCGTGTATTATTTGCTTATGCATATATAGGTGTAGGCATGTATATATATATTTATGTATGTGTGTATGTATGTGTATGTATATATGTATATATTCTTATGTATTATGCAATGCAACGTAAGTTCATAACATCAAAAGAGTGAGCTCATCGATACCATTGATTTTTTTAAATCAATGTCGATACCTTTAAACAAAAAGCAGCATCCCTAGATACGGGTCTCTGACCTAGTTAGGAATGCGGATAGACATTTTCACCATAGGATGTGCTCAATCTCTCCCAACTCAACCATAGTATGTTAATGGTGTGTATATGACATAATTATAAAGTTATTGTAAATTAATAAATAAAATAAATAAATAAAATATATAACCAATGGTAATATTTTGCTGGAACCAAATCAATTTTATCGATGCATTGTGAGTGTCAATTGATTTATGTAAACTAAGTTTTCGTTTTTCTTTTAGCTACCGATAGGAATCACAACTTTTGGACTATTGAATATTACCAGAAATACTTCGACGTAACAACGGATGATGTGATCGAGAGGATAATATCGTCGATTGTGCCGCAGAGAGCGTCACCAAATTACTTTGATCAAACTATTAAAATGAAGCCCGATCTGTACGGACCGATATGGATTACAATAACACTAGTAAGTTACTAAGTTACAATTTGCTGATTAACCCCTCAAATGTGAGGCGTCCCTTAAGGGATGCCTTGGCAAAATGTATACAAAATGTATATAAATTTATATAAATATAAATATAAATGTAAATGTGCGCCGCTTTATAGTAATCCGCTCTATAGTAGTGCTATAGCTCTATAGTAAACCCCGCTCTATGTAAATGTAAATGTAAATATAAATTTATATACATTTTGCCGTAGGCAACCCGAGCTAATCGCCATTCATTTGAGGGGTTAAAAAGGAAGTTAACTTTGCATTTTCTGAGTTGAGGGTATTGTAGTCGCTTTTAAATACAAAGCGTGCAAATCTTTAACCAAAACTGTACTATAACATAAAAATAAGTTTTATTTGCTTTGTCATAGAGTGTAATTTTATAAAAGGTTTATTATCTGTACAAAGCGTAATTAGGCCTCTTGTCCACACACGATTTATTGCCTTGAAAATCTACAGTTAATTCGCCTTGTCTAGGCACAGTTGTCAGTGTTGTATGGATTACTATGGAAGCTTGTCGACGGACACGATGGAAAAACGGCACGGCACCACCGCCGCATCTGTGGACAAGCTTCCACAGTGATCCATACAACACTGACAACCGCGCCTAGACACGGCGAATTAACCCTAGATTTTCACAGTAAAAAAAGTGTGTGGACAAGAGGCCTTACAGGGTATTTTTTATAGCATATAAATCCCATTTTACACATAGTTTAAGAAAAATAAGTACAGCTCACCAGCCCTAATAAATTTCGTAAATAACGGATCTACAAGGGGTGTCAATCACAACAAGCGAACCCATCACCAAAGTAGTTATAACGACATCAAGCCATTCTATCTCCCATGGAATGAACATAACAGACTTTGCAATACAATCCACAGTCCAGCTGAACCTTACCTCAAGAATCCAACGCCTTAGCGCAAGGCTCTGAAAAGAGGACCCAGCGGGTGAACCTTACTACCAAATTTGGACAGACTTCTCCATCCTCCAGTCTGGTCACAGATTTAAGGTCGTTAGCGGTAATTCAGTTGGAATTTATGACAGACCGAGGCGCTGTTTGCCCGTCAACATCACACGGGATCGGGTGGCCAACGGATCGTTTCAACGATAGATGACATCAGGTCAATAACTACCCCTGCTGCTTGGGAAATGCAAGTTTCCAGACTTTCAGTTATTCGCCAGATTGACATCTCAGTCTCTGCATTTACTCCAAGGTAGAAAGAATGATTTGATTTTGTTGTAACTTCCTGGTTCAGGTTCACCCGTAGTAGTTAATAACTCTCAAGCCCCCCGAGCTGCAACCTGAAATGTCTGTTTCAGATTTTCACAATCGGAATCAGCGGCAATATTTCAAACTATCTTCAGCATGCAAATAGCAACTTCGTGTGGCGCTACGATTTTCATCTGGTGTCCTACGCCGCAACAGCCATTTTTTTCTATGTGTGGATGCTGCCTCTGGCGCTTTGGGCCGCACTCAAATGGTCGACGGAAGAAGATGAAAATTCACTGGAAAGCCATGTAAGTGCCCAGCAGTTAACGATGACAAAAACTGCCTTCACAATTATTTTATTTTTTTCTCAGGAAGAAGACTTGCGAAATTGGACCGGGATAAGGCTGAATATTTTACAATTAGTCATATACACAATTTAATACTATGATTAAAAAAACAGGTCACTTCTGAGCTATATGCAAGTTTAAAAAAAAGTAATGCTATCTATCACCTAATAGATAAACTATTTAGGTGGAAAAATTCTCCTTTATTTCGTTTCTGTATCTCTGTGTTCTCGGACCTCCATGTTAAACGGCTTAAGACGCGGCCTGACCGCAATAAATAATCAGAAACATCACAAAATAGTACAATTTTTGTCCGTTTGGAATGCTACTGCGCCCAACGGGCAATCGCTGCGCGGCAGCAGGTCGGCGCCTGGGAGCTCGGGAAACATCATCTTTTATAAAACGCATAGATAGGACCTTATGCACATACATATATTCGTCCCATAATTGCAGAACTAGCCTAACTCGATTTATTCAAATTTGTCAGGAGAGCACTTTAAAACGTTATTCTCCTTCTCTATTCTTCTATTTTCGTTATAGACATGTTCCAGATCATAGTTTATTTGTATTTTGTTTGGGTTTTCTGGATTTATCTTCAGCTGTTTTATTTTATTCCAGGATACTTTACATCCATTTTCATCTTTGTCCCAGTTTTTTATTGTGTTTTTTAACAAGTCTTTCAAGTCAAAGATGTCTTCATTTCCCATTTCCTTTACTATATATGCGTTTTTCTACATGCAGTTCTAACAATGGAGTACCATTGGCTAGGCGTGAATACTGAAATTTTCCTTGCTGCTTTTACAATCACGCTGTGGACTGAGTCACCCACATTTTGTGTGTGTCCCTTTTCTAAAAACACATGACGTATCTTGCAGTTCATTGTTGCTGCACAAAACATAGTTTAGTTTAGTTTATCTGGGCTTTTTCCCGCACTGGCCTCTTGATTGGGCCGCTGTGCGTGGCTCATGTTTTATTTATGTTACTCCAGCCAACCCAGGCTGTCCCAGAAGGTTAGCAGCCTGTTTGGGTTGCTACAGGCCTCCGGGACAGATGCTGGAGATTGTAGTATGCACAGAACATATACAGGCAGTATATAATCCGGTTCCGGTTTTGTCCAGCGCAGTTATCCGAATAAAATGTGAATTGTGACACGCCTTCCGACACCTTTTGTCGGATGAAGGACAACACGCAGCTTCCGACTTCGCATGATCCTCTCAGGGCGATAGACTCATGCTACATATAACAGTAGCCTTATTGGGTAGCTCATATATCGTGAAGTTGTAGACAGAGTACTTTCGCTTGTAGTAAAGCTGAGACGCTTCTGATTTAGGGCATTGGAGTACTTGTTGTAAATCGTACACAGCTGCGCAGAAAGTTTTGTCTGTTTTTGCCCTTTCCTTGTCGGATTGTTTAATATTTCTGCTGATTTCTTTGTTTTTTATGTGACTTTTATACTGGGGCTTCATATTTGCTTTTTCATCCGTGGTACTTGATTCATAATTTATATTGAAAATAGGATATAGACTAGTTCTGACCACAAGTAAAGTATCGAAAAAGGAATAATTTTCGCCAATAAAACATTTTCATCAAAAAATTCAGATAGGCTAATTCTGCAATTATGGGACGATATTATGCTGTAGTGTATATAATGCTTTGGATATTAGAAGACTTTTTGTACAGGAGATTATTCAACATGGAAACCGAGTTGAAACTTATCTGAAACTTTTTTTATTTAGCCCTTTGTTACTGAGAAAAAAAATTGAAGACCTGAAAGTTAAAAATAAAACCCGCTTTTTGTCGGTAACCTTGGCCTGAACGAAAAAAAGTCGTATATAACTTTAAACTCAATTTCGCATATTGAACAATATTCAGTACACTAAATCATCAAAATAAAAAAAACTTAAATTTTTAAAAAGTAGATACGATATTTCACTCCGACTATCGTTTCAAGCTTTGGATATAAGAAGACTTTTTGTACAGGAGATTATTCAACATGGAAACCGAGTTAAAACTTATTTGAAACTTTTTTTGATATAGGCCTTTGTTACTAAGGAAAAAATTTTTGAAGACCTGAATGTTAAAAATAAAACTCGCGTTTTGTCGGTAACCTTGGCCTCAATAAAAAAAAAACATATATAACTTTAAACTCAATTTCTCATATTGAACAATATTCAGTAAACTAAATCATCAATATAAAAAAAAACTTTAATTTTTAAAAAGTTGATACGATATTTCACTCTCACCATCGTTTCAAGCTGTGGATATTAGAATACATTTTTGTACAGGAGATTATTCAACATGGAAACCGAGTTAAAACTTATCTGCAACTTTTTTTGATATAGGCCTTTGTTACTGAGAAAAAAATGTTTGAAGATTTGAAAGTTGAAAGTAAAACTCCCTTTTTGTCGATAACCTTGGCCTCAACGAAAAAAAGTCGTTAATAACTTTCAACTCAATTTCTCATATTGAACAATATTCAGTACACGAAATCATTAAAATAAAAAATAAAAACTGTTTAATTTTTAAAAAGTAGATATAGGTATTTCACTCCGACAATCGTTTCAAGCTTTGGATATAATATGCTGTAGTGTATATAATGCTTTGGATATTAGAAGACTTTTTGAACAGGAGAATATTCAACATGGAAACCGAGTTGAAACTTATCTGAAACTTTTTTTTTGTTTTAGGCCTTTGTTACTGAGAAAAAAATGTTTGAAGATCTGAAAGTTGAAAATAAAACCCGCTTTTTGACGGTAACCTTGGCCTCAACGAAAAAAAGTCATATGTAACTTTCAACTCAATTTCTCATATTGAACAATATTCAGTACACAAAATCTTATACCAAAATACCACGACAACACCATATTGCTAAATCTACTTCTAATTGAAGTGATTTTTCTTTTTACGTATATAAAAAAAATACTGCCACCGTGGCATTTAACACATTATTAGTAGATATATGGGTTTTGTAACACCCATTTCCTAGAGCAGGTATAATTATGTAGACCGTGCCTCTTTTTTGTTTGTTTAACGATCATCGAAAGGACAGTCACTCCATTAGTATCGCACTTGAATTACAGCGGTTTTTAAGGGGCACCTTCCTAGTATGGATATTTTATGAGTTAAAAATATCACATAAGGTGACTATTAGTGCCAAAAGATTATCTTCTAGCCCGGGCATCAAAAAAGACTTGAAAAAGACTGTTAACACAATGTACAAGACAGTAGAAGGATCAGTAAAATAACAGCAAAAGAGTCAGTATTTCTTTATTGTATACGTTAATATGACTCATTGAGGAGGAAATAACGGTATCCATTGCCTTAAACGCTTACACTTAATTTGTGATGCATATTTAAAAACAACAATATATAAAATCCGTAAACTAAGAATTTTAAGCAATATGAAGTCACACGAAATCACTGATCAATGAGAGCGTTTAAGTCCGGATAGGAAACCTCCAAAAAACGACCGGCGATACCGTAATTATAATATTATCTTTAATAATATCCTAATTTACATAAGTATGTCATAAGCATATACAAAAAAAAAATATGATGACTCAGATGAAAAACACCGTCCAGAAATCAGCTTTTCACATAGCACATAGCACTATTCACATAGCACATAGCAATAGCACATAGAAACTACTACACCGATTTTGATGAATCTTACTAAATAGACTAAACATAATATGGTATCTCACAAAATGATTGATACTTACTCTCCGTGCACTAGTTCCGCTGAGGTACTCGGTTGGCCAATATCAGTATCACTGACTTTGCGCTTCTTTGATCTAAGAGAAATATAAAATGGGTAAATGACAAAAATGCGGTATCATACAATAATTTATCTGCAAGTTTTGCATTTACTAGTGCCAGTCAACCTTTACTTCTCGGTGTAATGTAGACTATCTATAGCAAATTAAAGTGCAACTAGTCATTTTTTCAATTTAGTAGATGCTGAGTAAATTCACATTGATTTTACAATACAATAATCAATAAAAATTGACTTCTTTATACCGTAAACTACACCACATAAATAACTTTAAACCTACCTTAGTACAGGCGAGGCCTAGTTAGGATGGCTTATTAACATAAATAATGTACTTATTGAAAATGTAATAAAGAATTTTGATTTCATATGATTAAGGTATACTATCATGCTTTACTTACCCAAACGATCTATCATTTTTCTTAGGTCCATGTCGTTTTCTCACGAAGGATTTTTGAAGTTTTTTATTTTTATTCCCCATTATTTATTCTGATACAGCGTCACTATTTACAATATATGCACTATTTAAAAGCCCAGGTGCACGTCAGCTTGCGATTTTATTTCCATTAAATACGCTAAATAGCGACCAGAATACGCTAATGCAGAGCGGCCGAGACAACCGTCCCATCCGAGCGTTGCTCGGTGTTTGAAGAGACGACGCGATGCGAGCGCCTTATATAACGACAATTTTTGGTGTATTTCAAAATTTACAAACCAAATTAAAAAAGTGGCTTCAGATACGTTTAGAACTCCAGTCAGGCTATTTATTTCGTAAAAAAAAAAAATGTTGTCGCCTTTAAAAATTGGGAGAATTTCGATGTCAAAGTTTTTATAGAGGGATTATTTGTGTGTTTTTTTGTTGAAAAACTAGACTACTTTTCAAAATTCTTTTCATTTATAAGTCTTTTTAGTTTCTTTATCTATCTACAGTATTTTTTTCAGCGTTGTATTTTAACTTTGTCACGTCGCACTAGACGTTCAAAAATGGTACTATTTGGTGATTTGCGATAAGACCGCGCCTTAACCGATTGACTTGAAATTTGATCTTTGAACAACTTTGATTTATGAAAATTACAAAAAACTTGAAAAATGTTCAAACTTCCAACATGTGACCAGCTGGGATGAGCTAAACCTTGATATTTGAAACATAGGCTCCTGAGGGGTCAAGCAAGCGGTGTGATTTATTAAAATTGCCAATAATTTTTAAAATGTTCATATGTTCAAAAATGTGCCATGCGGGCACTGGCTATACATTGAATTTTAAAACAGACTCATGAGGAGTCAAGTAAACGGCGTGAATCATAAAAGTATAAAAAAAAACTATTATTTATTATTATATACCAGAACTATTATATATATTTTTTTATTTTAAACCAGTTGATAGGAATTCCTACACTTGGTTATGTCAAAAACTAACAAAAATAGCAAGTATGGTATTTAAATATATACCTATTAAGGTATAAGGTATGAACGTCGGTATTGCAAGGTATGAACTTTGAACATCCAAGCGCAGATTTCTCTAGGTTATATAGAAGAAACAACATTTTCAAATATTTTCAATCAAAATTCTTACATAATTTCGTAGAATTTTCATGTGGACAATAGTACTAAATAATCAAACAAATATTGGATAATTTCACAAATTATCATATGGCAAGATATTTTAAAGAAAAAACACTAATACAAACAAATCAGTAATAATAATAATAGTCAATAACCAATAGTTAGAGGAAAAAAACGCAATTGTAAAAGTCAATAATAGAAAGAATAGGGAATAATAATAGTCAAGTAGGTCAATAGAGCTGTGAAAAATTGATATTGTCGAAATCCTCAATGCTATAAATGGGCTTTTTAATCAAAATACCCTGTACCTTTTTCTTAAAGTGAACCTCCCCAATTGATATGTGCCTTGCGGGCATGCGCTAAACCTTGTCAATATAATAGTTTTGGGATTCTATATCTGTGTTCACCAACCTCCAGGTTAAATGACTTAACCGATCGACTTGAAATTTAAATCTTAGACGAGGGGTGAGGGGTAAGATAAGCGGTGTAATTCAAAAAAAGTTAAAAAGAAAACTTTAAAAAAAAAACAGTTTAAAAAAGTACAAACGACAAACTAATATTAAAACCATTATATTGATGTGCCCTGCGGGCACTGGATAAACCTTGCATTCTTATATTTTCATGTAAATCTTTATCTTGAGATATATTTTCGTGAATATCGGACTGCTGTGTTTTAAAAATTACATATTTCGATTTCATATTAAAAAATGGTCGCGGAATACTCTGTAATCTTAAGGCGACGATGTAGGTAAATTTCGAAAATTACATTTTTTGGCAATTTTTGAACAGTCATACTGAAATAACTGATGATGTTAGTAAAGTAAAGTAAAAGGTATTTATTTCCAATACAACCATACAATTGTGTAGGAATGACAGTAATTAATCTTAAATTAGTTACTCAATTTAGACAAGAGATGATATACAATATATAGTTTTAAACTTACCAATTTACGAAAACATAGACTATATGATAACAGTTTACAACAAAACAATTAACGGTAAATAATATGTATTAGATTAAATGGGTAGATACGATGCTATGTATTTTCAAAATATTTTAAGAAGTCGTTATGGGCATACATGTTGATTTTAAGCAGATAGACTCGGATGGATCTCTTGAAAATATCGATGTTTTTAATTTCTTTTAATCTTTCGGGCAATTTATTGAAAAGTTTGAGGCCTAAGTATCGACTAGTCGCCTGGAACTTGGCAGTACGTGCTACGAACGGTTGGAGATACAGGGTTTTATTCCTGGTGTCATGCCGATGTACTTCCTCGTGGGATATGGCCGAGCTCTTATTGCAATAGAATTCGCAAAGAGCTTCTTGAGCAAAAATCGTTAGCCAACAAAAAAAAATTATCGTAACTCACAGTACCTTTCTTAAGTAGATAGCTATATCAGATTTTTTTTTAAGTATTGGAAAATTGAGGAAAATAATTAAATCTGGGAGCTATACAGGAAATTTTCATTTTAGAGCATTTTTTGAAACGTGCCTCACACTAAACTGCACGATCAAGAAACTCAAAAAAAATACTACGGCATTTTAACAATAGTTGTAAAGAGGAATGCTTTCGCATAAATTTAAAAAAATAAGTTTTTCTTGTTAAAAAAAATTATATAAAAAGTGTAACTTTCATCCATATTCACTGTTAAATATTACTTATTACTGTGTGTTTTTTTCAAGTTTGTTTTTTTTTACATAAACTATGTACAATAAACTTGTAGTACTGACGATTATTTTTTTCAAATAAAATATCAGTATATTTTAAAAATAATATTTTGCAGAGTCCGTTTATATTATTTTTGTCATACAATGAGATGAGCGCGCTCTTCTCGCGACGACGCGCTGGCATTCAAAATGCCGCAAGCGACATTGGGTCAATATGGTTCTTATGTGGGGATCAATTACTGATTCAAATGGCATAACAGCCAACCTTTTATAATGAAATGTTATTGGCTCTTAGAAACGTGGTTCATTTCGGCTTCGAAGGCCGACATATGCGGTTGCGTTCGCGACGCTCTGTTTCATGACTTATTATTACCAAATTGACATTTCGATGGATCGGAGATGTGAAGTAAAAAAATATCGGTTTTAGATGGCTATTTCACCGTGTAAATGAAAGAGGTTTAAAAACATGATAAATCATATGCTGAAAAATAGAAACAATAATAAGTAAAATAATATTTAATATTTTTTTTTTTTTTTTTTAAATTTACAATATTACTTTTTTTTAATAAAAAGTGTTCATTTATTTGATAACAATGTTTCTTTATGTATAAAAACAAAAAAAAAATATACATATCGGTAGGTTTTGAACCTACGACCGGTGTGATCTTATTCGAGTTTAAAACAAGTGCGCCACTTCAGCTTGCTTCCCGCGAGTCAAAATGTGTCATATATAAGGGGACAGTAAATAATGCCAATACATTTGCGTTAGAGCCATATGACAGAGCTATACACCATGTATAAATATAATATACTATTAGGCTACGATTCTGACCGTTCTAATATAGAAAACCGTCAGATAAGCAGAATTGTAATTTAAAAAACAAAACGTAGGTATCTACTTTTTAAAAGCTTTTATTCAACTTGTAATGTCTGTGAAAAAAAAAACTAAAAATGCGAAGAAATATTACATCAGCAGTAGCTTATAATAAATGTCAAAACTTTTCAATTGATGAGAAAATTGATTGCCTGTATAATGACATTTTGAACGCCCCGATAGATGCATTTGGAAACCATGATAAATGTAGAAGTTTTTAAAATTGTTTGTCGGAAAATGAAACACTGGATGCAATGAGTTGTTTGATGGGTGACATTATTTGGGAAAGAATACGTTACATAACTTAAAACGTAGGTAGCAATACATGCAAGAAGCCTAATTCATGATGTAGATAGTAATGTTCTCGAAAGGTTTAACGGCATCATTGCAAAATTTATTGGTGGTAAGAGGACAAATTACACCCAAAAGCAGTCTTACCAAGCGCGATGTAATGCGGCAGTTATATCATTTAATACAAAACAGCCACTCTCAAGATTACATACAAAATATATAGGCAAAAGTCCCTCTGGCAGGATATCAAAAGTGGAATAAAGAAGACAGAGGCATTTAAGTAAATCCATTCTTTATAAAAGAAATAAAAGCAGAAAGTTTTTTTGAAAAAAAAAACAATAATTCGCATTATGGAGAACATTGCAACCAACCCGATGTTCCATCAGAAATATTCGAAAAAAGCAAAGCTCTGTTATTTCAAGAATTGGAAAATAGAAAAATGATCGATTGCGAATTGAAAAACTTACGGTTATTCAAGGTGAAAGCAGCGAGTGGTTGGAATTACGAAGAAAAATGGTAACTGCGTCTAACTTTGGCAAAATTGTCAATAGTTACCAACACACAAAATGCGCCAATTTAGTTAAATCCATGACTGAAAATGGGATTTGAGCAACGTAGCATCAATTTGCCATGGAAAAGAAAATGAAACAACTGCACTAGAATGAAAAATATGTCTAGAAAAAGTGGAAATTCAGCAATGTGGATTATTCATTTATCCTAAATTTCCATTTTTGGGAGCTTCTCCAGATGGAATATCTGATGATTATATTTTTGAAGTCAAATTTCCCATTACAGCGCATAGAATCTGGTTAACGGAAGCGACAAGAAAAAGAAAAGTGACATTTTGGAAACAGAAAGATGGAAAACTTGAAATCAGCATCAAACATCACTGGTACGTTTAAGTTCAAGGACAGGTCCATATATAATTTCTTTTTATTTATTTATTTTTTATTTTATTTCTGGAAAAATACAGTGCATACAATATACATACGTGTGCATAAATGTAGAAAAAAAAAGAAAAACATTACGCCTATAATCGTTTATTACACATTTGGATTTCAGCATATTACACTTAAAAATTAATTATAAAATAAACAAAGTTCATATTAAATATAAAAAATATATAGAAAACCGATGGGAGAGGTAGGGAATTGGAAGTGATTAGGAAGAAGGAGTTAGACGATGGTATGTGTATATGTATATAGATATAAATAAAGATATAGATAGGTCGTATAGTGGATATATAAATACAGATATTTATTGATGTTTATAGGTATTTATAGATATATAATAAATATTTATAGATATTTATAAATATTTGTGGTAGCTACTGATATGTTGTATATATATCCTTCTAGCCGTGTTCGGCCACAGCGACTGCATTGTAGATTCTAGTGACTTCTTTAGTCTTCTCAGAGTCCACTGTTCGGAAGCAGTCAAGTGCGCAGGCTATATTATAGTGCACAGGTGGGCGCGCGACCACGGGTGCACTCTCTCTTCCTCCCTCTTCTGAACCCGATGGAACGGAGACCGTTACGACCAGAGAAAAGTTTGGATGCAGATAAAATAAAATAAATCAATTAATCGCTAACGCAGCAATGACTGTCATTGTTAAATTTTGACTCAATATTGCAGAGCTATTTTTTCGGATTTAGTTCGTTTTTCACACTGTCATTTATGAAATTGGTAGTTATGGCTTGTGGTGATGTTTGAGTTTTTTCTGGAGCTATTGTAGAGATGACCGGTGACTTATTGGTAGTTGTTGTAGTAGGCGGTGATATAGAAGATGCATTATTGGATTTATCCTGGTTTTCTGATGATCTCGTGTTGTTGCTCATGGGGCCGTGTTGAATACAGCATACAGTCTCTTGTTCCGACATTATACAAAATTGTGATAGTTTCCCTTTTGGCAAATCCCCCTCAGTTTTTGGACAATTTTTCGCCGGTAGACATACTCCTAAAACGCCATTTATTTCACATGACTCTTCACGGCAGTGTATATGCCAGGTCCCTTGGCACTTCCGCAAGGGCTCTTTCCAATACTGGTAACGGTGATTATGTTGAAAAGGCATTGGTTGTCAGCTATCGCCACTTGCAGAGGTCCACCACTATCGCCTCCACAAGAGTCTCGTAATCCTTCTAAGCTGCCAGCGCACAATTGATCGTCCTTATACCTTGCGGTAACCTCTTTCTGAGAGTCTTTGCATATAGTCTTCGAAAGGTGGCTGGTCAATCAAATCCACCACCACCTTCAGTAAGTCCTCCGATGTATCTTCAGCAAAGTCGATCTGCCTTCAGCCAGTAACTACAGCTCGCTTGTTTTCGATGGTCGACTTTTCCATAGACACGCTGGTCGAATATTTAAAGTGAACAGCTCAGACCGATCAGATCCTTCGGGACGCGTCCCGTGTTAACCGCGAGTTAATCCAGACTATAGAATTGCACTATAATCACTAAAATTTATTATTTAATTATTATTTAGAGGGGAGAAAATTTTAAAATATGTTGACACTTAGAATTTAAATTTCGAATTTTATTTTGTTGTATAGAAAGTATATAACTAATTACTATAGGTATTAACAAGCTCGTTAGGTGCAATTGATTTGAATAATTCTTTAACGAACGTCGGTTGGTTGAGGTTGAAAATGTCGATGGTGGAGAAACAAGAGTCGTACGTGCATATCAGCCCATAAGCGATGGAATGTTTCCCGTAGTTGGTATTGGCACGAGATACCTCAAACGTGCGTGAATTGCGAATTAATCGCTGAGGAACGAAAAAACGTAAGTTTTCAACAAGGTATGAACTATCTGTGGTATTGTGGATAACTTTAAAGAAAGTGTGCTGGAAAGAAACTGTAACTGGAACGATACATATAACTGGAAAGGAAGTGTGCCTATTTACATTTTGGTCTGGTAAAAACGATCTCCTCAAAACCGAATATATACAGACGAATCATTTGATTTGGACAAATGTCATGGAAAAAACTTGTTTGTTTTTATATGGACTGTGTATTACCTGAAATTATCGATCCAGGAGTATGAAGGAATATGGATTTAAGGGAGCCTGAATACACTTTGAAAGAAGCAAATAAAAGAAACGACACGATAAAACGAAAGAAATCGGTTCCTCTCCCTTGTCCAACGCTTAAGCGGTAGTTAGTTTTCAGTGATTCCATCACAAAGTGAGCAAAGAACTCACAGAGAATGTACTTGCCAATAACACTCCAAAGCAAAGTACAAGCAATATAGAGCCACCGAAAAGTACACGATATTCCAAATCTGTGCTGAGTACAGATCTAATTAATAATGATGAACAGGCTTTTGAAAATGTATTATCATTTGATGAATTTTAATTACAAAAGTCGGCGCACCACTACAAAGCGACACTGTCAAGGCTACAAAAAGGAAGTCTCAAATGTACTGCGCAATTTTAAATGTATTTATTCGTCTCTTTACATTTAATATGTATGTATTTACTCAGAAATAACAGACTACTTTGCCAACCAGAAATGTCTTCATGATTTTTTGTCTTAATGATTTTATATTTTAATTAATAATTATTTATTTTTAATGATGTGTATTTCTTTAAAGTTTACAATGATGTGCTTACAGTATCTAAAAATAAATTATATTACTTTTTAATTAAATATTTTTTTAATGATAATGTACAAGGCGATGGGTGTCGTTATGTCCTCCTCAAAGAACTATTATACCGCGAATAAATAGTTCGATACACAATGTTGTTTTTTAATTCGATTCTAAATGTTTTTTCTGCCTAAAAATACTATCAAAAACTGTCACTACAACTATCAAAAAAATACTAAAGCTGTATCTCACGGAACATGAATTGCGATTTATGTCATTTAAAAGCCCTTGGAAAACTGTATCCAAAACAGTTAACGGCATTTCTCCAATTGTCATCTATCACCATTTAAAATAATTTAAAAATGTCGAAAATTAATTAGTGACAGGTGACTCTTCTTAATACAGTTTTTCAGGGGATTTCAAATGACATATCGCAAATGAAATTCTGTAAGATATGGCTTCTGTCAATTTTTGACAGTGATAGTTTGGTTTAACAGTTGACAGCCAAAATCTAATGGGCGCATTCCAGGGTGATACTATCCCTATGTTCCAAATTTCAACTCAATCGGTTCAACGGCTCGGCAGTTATCGTGAGAGATTACATACAGGCAAACAGACATACATTTCTCTGAAAATGGTCTTAATCATCTTGGTGGACCTCAAAATGGACATCTCTATCGTTATCTAAACATTTTTTTCCGCACGATCACAACACCTTCCCTACCAGTGGCAGCCGGGAAAGTAATATAATGTTCAAGTTTAGATGATGATAAAGCGTAGCCTTCTTCACCAGCGTAGGTACATGACACTTGCATAATCCCAAAATATAAATCCCATTGCAATAGTGTATACCTAGTGTGTTTAGTCCAGACATCGATAGCGAGTGAATATCGCTGCGAGATGAGTCAACATAATAAACACCTGCCCCGTCGCGAGGGGAGGGGGTAAGTAGGCGGGGCTTAAAAACTCAGATACGGTTTATTTTTTAAGTAGTACGTCGCCTTAATAACCAAACAAGAAAAAAATATGAAGGGTTACCGGAAAGAACGATCAACTTGTCAGCGGACATGTCAACTTCTTAAAATTTTGGGTAATTCTATTTTTTAAATTTATATAAAATATGACCTTTTAGCCGGGGTTTGTTTGAGTGAGAAAAAAATAAATTTTATCTGTAAACCAAATATCGTTGAGTTTATAAAAAAAATATAGTTTACATAAATGTATACATCAAAAAAAGTATCCATCTTAAAAAATAAAATTGACATTGATCGTTCTTCCCTTTAACGGTTTTTTGATATTAGGAAATTTTCTTTTGTTTACGGATCGTTTCTTATTCTCGAAGCAGACATATGACTACTTGTATTTTTGACATATTGACAGCACTCCCTGCAAATTTTGATTTTTTAGTCATGGCGTTAAAATTATGTCACTTTGCAGGTATTCTGCGTTTTCGCATACATAATATATACGCATATTTTGTATGCATATTATGTCCCAAGCTACCTTGAGAATATGCCTTGCTATCATTGCGTAAAGTTTTCCATTTTTGCACAGCGACGACCTACTTGCTCAAAGTGTCTTTTTTGTTACAGGAAAAATCGTCAACGCCTACGATGATATCCCTGCTGTGCCTCTACGGCTACTCCCTCTCGATCTACGTGCCGGTCTCCGTTCTGTGGACGATCCAAGTATCCTGGCTGCAGTGGCTTCTCGTTCTCACAGGAGCCCTGCTCTCCGGAGCTGTTCTCATCTACTGGCTGCTGCCGGCTCTGAAGAGGTCCAGACATTCGCTGCCGCTGATCGGGTGCATTCTGGCCTTTCATTTCCTGCTGGCTGCTGGATTCATGCTGTACTTCTTTCACGTGCCCAACTCGCAGACCATAGTGGAAGTTGCATCACCAAAACCAACACCTTGAACTGTATTATTGTGTATTAAACTGGACTTGCCAATGGGAAATTATGCCACTGTCACTGTTAGCCTGCTTTGAAAGTACATTTTTGTAAGATGAATTCTTGTTAAAAGGAGAATGCCACTTTGAGCCGGTCCACACGATGCGGTGCGGCGCCGCACCGCAAAGATTTCGCCGTATGGGCACACATGTACAGTGCACGGTGCGGCGCCGCAGCGTTACGAGGACGCCGCAGTGGGCGAATAGTGTTGTAGTTAATCGTACGTAGAACTAGTGAAATGAGGTAGTCAATGCCAATATCTTCTTCGTTGGTACTCAATTTTAACACTTGATTAAAAATTAACAAAAATACGTGAAAACAAATGAAACAGGCAAGCATGTACCCTCCTTAGTCTGCATTTAACAACTGAGTGGTGCCGCTCATGCGCATATTACCGGTTTGCGTGCGGTGCGACGCCGGAATGCACCGTGTGACGTACCATGGATATTTGTAAGTAGGATGCCGCAGCGGCACCGCTCAGGTGCAGCGCCTGCGGTGCCGCTGACCGACCCTATACAAATGGGTCTTAGTGGCCAAACTGCAACAGGGCCCATTAGCTTCCGAACCCATAGCCCTTCCTACGGGCAGTAGCTATACCTACTAACAAAGGGTTTGACAGCGTAAACAAACTGCAAGCACACAAAATCCGCTACCGTTACCGCTCGTCGCCCCCTACCTTGTTGATCGCCGCAAGTGGGGAAGTTTATTGGCAGACTGGTAGTTTTATTTACACTGGTTTGGACGACCATGCTATTAGTGCCATCTTAGAAAGGCTGCCATTTTTAACACTCGATTAAGCAATATAAAGCGATTATCACCGTTTGGACTAAATATTCTTTGCACTCTCCCATTCCCATTATTTGGGATCGGGTCTCCTCATTTTTCTACACCAGGTCAAACGATCTTGGGTTGTTGGTTTGGACAATTGGGCTTTCTTGAGGTCTCTTTTGATGTTGGACTACCAGGTAGTGGCGGGGGCATTTGCAGTAAATATTTCCATAAAAAAACATAAGTAAGGCATAATCTCCCATTGTCAACTCTATTGTACAGATCCTTCTTTATTTTTTTTACTATTTTTAATAATAATGAAATGTTATTGTATTTATAAAGCATTCCTAAATTTGCGGTATTTATGGCAACCCGCCATTGCTAGTCCTAATATTTTCTTTTTTGTACTATTAAAGAGAAAGAGGCACAATACTATAGCAGTTTTCATTTTAAATAAATGAGTGTTGTAGGCAGATTTGTTTTATTTATAATTAATTGTTTTATACATCTATGTCATTTGTGAGACCCATTTTGGAACACACCTATCAGATCTGGAAACCATACTTTAGGAAGAATATCAATCTTCTAGAGAAGGTTCAACGAAGAGCGAATAAAATGTTTTTTAACTTAACCCCTCAAGCGGCGGGTGTAAAACTTGGCAGTCACTTGTCATTTCTGAGAGTTAAAGGTCAAAAATATAGCACTGAATCATAAGAAAGAAACTACTTGATGGATCATGAAAAGGAGAAATGTAGAATGATTTGCATTGAAATTTGAAATATTTGTAAAACAATTAGATATTTATGAATAATTATTAGAATGTTGGAGAACTGAAAAAAACTCACTTATTCAGCGACATCGACGTTTTATCTCAAGATACGAAACCCTATCTAGAAATTGTAAACACATTTGTGTACGTTATTAAACGCTTTAGCAAATCTATTAGTTTGTATTATTTATTTTCGTACATATATCCGAAGAGAAGCTACCTAATATCCGAGGAGAAGCACAGATCCGAGCAATGGCAGCACTATTAATTCCCCCTAGAATACAAACAATTATATTAGGGATTCTAGACTGCGAGAAGCACGACTGAATAATCGTACAATACAACTTGGGTTGTCGACTACAGCGGGCGAGCCCGTCACCACAGGAAGTTTTAACGATTAGTCGTTCTATCTCCCTGCAGTGAGCGTAGAAGACTTGGGACAAAACAGTCCACCATCTAGCTACGCCACAACCCGTAAGAGACCAACGCCTTAACCGCGAGATAGCCAGTAATGTTACCTGGCGGGCAAATACTCGCGCCCTTACTTCCAATTGTGACCAGATTTCTCCGGTCTCTCGATTGGTTCCGAGTTCGAGGTCGCTTGCGCAGTCCTCTCCCTTACGAAGCGGTGAAACGGTGTTGACCGAATCTGTCGCGGACCACGGCGTCCTTTGCCCGGTTCTTCACCCAGGATCAGATGGCCGAAGGTCATTTCAAAAGCAGTCGCCGTAAGGTCCGCAACCACCCCCACTCTATAGGAAACAGTACAGCTTCCAGACTCCCCCGACTGTTAGTCAGAGTGCACAATCGATTGGCTTGCGCCGCACGGTGCGCAGACCGTCCAGGAGCGCTAGAGGTTTGATTCCCAGGGGAAACTGACCAAGGCCAGAGTCCTACCCAGGTTCGCACCTCATGCGTGGAGGCCGTCGGATGGGTGTTGACCCGTGAGTGTGACCGACCCTGAACAGAATGGGTCTTTGTGGCCAACCAAGCATGGGCCCATTAACTCCTAAAATCGTACAATACAGAATTTATCCGTCCTTCTCACACATATCTAACAGGGGGTGGTTGCACTGTTCGTTGAGAGCGCGTTTTGTCGCGCTGCGCTCGTACCTGTTTTGCGATGTTACTGTGCATTGACTACAATACATCGTACCCGATTCGGAACGTTACTGTCTTGAGGGGTTAACTTAAGGCATCTAACACACGAGGAAAGATTGAGTTCTCGGTTTGACCACTCAGGCGCAACGCAGGGCACAGGATGACGATCGAGACATAAGATCCTGACATGAACACCAACACATCTGCGTGGGCATCAACATCATCTGAAACTACAGCGTGAATAATTCTATTCAAATCCTAAGAAACATTTCCTCAGCAGTAGAGTGGTAAACGAATGGAATGCACCCTAGTGGTAATTAGTGCCAAAAGTGTGAATGATTTTAAAAATAAACTGGACTTATTCCACAAAAACTAATGCAAGCCCAGACTCTGGCCCATCAGCTTAAGCTGCTTGCCTGTTAAATATATAATAATAATAATAACATATCTGTAAAAGTTCCCGGCGCCATTGACAAATATAAAGAGCTGGCATTAGCCATCTGAAGCTATGCAGTAAAGAGAGGCCAGTTGGCTCCTTCGTGAAGGTCGCTAGTTAGTCGGCAGTTCGCAGTCACAACATCAAGTCTCAGCTTTGTTGTCTTGCCATTTTATGACATACAATGTTTTCTTACATATTGAATAATCACAAAAATACATTTTTTATGCACCTGAAAACACTTAGAATTATATTTCACAAGTATTGATATTATTTCATATTATGGCTGCAAAGATTCAGTGGTTTTTGTAAGCACGCTAGCGGCGCTGCAGCATTCATTTGTTTTCAGTGGGGCCTCGTGCCCAAAACGACAGTGGTTTTTGCCTGCAATTGGTATTGATTGCCAGATTTTATATTACCTACTGGAAAAAAAACACTTTTTTTACAAAACAGCCCTGGAAGTGAAACACCTAGAAAAGTGTTAAGTGAAAGTGAAAATTTTAACTTAACCGATTGAAAAAATTATGAACAATCTCGGATACTCATGATCCAGTGTTCAAGAGAATCTTAAACAAATCGGGAAGGTGTGGAGAGCGGGCAGATGGATACCTCACGAACTAAGTGAAGAGCATCTAAGCAATCGAATAAATCCCTCACTTGGTAAAAAATGATCTAATGTAAATCGGGGCACAATTCTAATTTTACAAATCGCTAGACACTCCTGGCAAATAGTTACCGAAATAACATAAAACACTTCTTCAAAGGGGTGCCCTGGTGCAGTCGAAACGTAACTAATTCCTGAAACCAGTCAACAAAAAAACGACATTCTTTTTCGGTACCACAAATATATTTATACTAAATATTTTTTTATGCTCCGGCGTACTGAATAAAACAATCGCAATTCATTTTAAATAAAATATATAATATTTGCGATTAAAACTAAACAATAATTAAATTTTAATCTGTAGAGTGGAAATTATCTAAGCTTTGCTCCCATATGCTTAGACCGACTTGTTGATCTTCATTATCACTGGACGACTCCAGGCCACTCGACAGCTCAGCCAGCGCTTCAACTATAAAATAGAGAAGAAATATAACATTAAATCAGCCTATGAGCCCGTTCCCACTATGACGGACCATTTGGCTGGACGGTTTGATACTGCGGAGCGCCGTCTAAATGCCCGGCCTGTCGTAATGTGAACGAGTGGGCCGATAAATAAAAGCCCACAATTGACACGGAAGCTACGTGGCTTGATGTAGCGATGCGGTCACACAATGCTAGCTGAACTACGCCCCGCCAAAGTCCATTTTGTGTTGACTGCCTTAGAGAGCACACTTGTTTAAGTGCATGTCGTAAAGTGCTTTGGGCAAGGTTTAGGAGAGAGAAAAGGGCGGAAGCAGGTGACAGGAAAGGAAACATAGCAGGGGGGGGGCTGTCGATACCCCCCCCCCCCCCCCCCCCCCCCCCGCCCCGCGGACTACATCTCTCTCCCTGCAGGCATTGTTTCAGGGTCCGCATTTGTTAGAACAGAGAGTCAAGCTCGACTGTTCGGCTGATTTTTTTGACGTACTGGTCTATATGTGAATACCTATCTCCGGGCGACGGTTTCCGTCAAAACAGACGGTCCTTCATAGTGAGAACGGGCTCTATGATTTATAATCCCTGGCTGTAGCTGTTTGCTATCGTGCTTCATTATCGGCTAGCTACCGAAATCCGTATGATCTAAGGATAATTTAATGATAACAACTGACAAAATATAACAGGCACAAAAATCGGCCCTGGGGGGGAGGGGGGCGATTCTAGAAAAAAAATAACATCAAATTTGTCTATGGTCGATTTGATTTACATGGACCATAGACAAATTTAGTTGCTATTTTTTTCAAGAACAGGCCTCCTGAATACATTTACGCATTGATTATATATGGTATTAGATTGATCAATTCTATAGTACCATTTGGCAACCCTTCTAAAATAGCAAAATGCAGGTGACACTGATAACATTGAAGGCCAAACTAATAGCAATTTTTTTGACCATCTAAAATAACATTGATAATGGGCTCGATTGTGTTCTTCTTGAACTAAAATCGGAAATTAGTTCATGTAAACGAGACAGAGGAGTACATCAGAGCGGAATATAAAGCATTTAAATCTAACACCGCATGAAATGTGTTCACACTTATTCGGGCGTCTATAAGCTCGACAGGTAGTTTTGGTGTGGGAAAATAGTTGATAGTTTATTTCATGTTCCGTTCTAACGTATTGCTCTGTCTCATTTGGTTGAACTAAGTTCCATTTTAGTTCACGAAGAAACGCAATCGGACCCAATGAATGTTTTTTTATAAAGAACTGATTGCTTATAAAAACCTAATAATTTACCCAATTATAACAATAACATTCAATTATTAGCGCCATCTATCGCATTTTTCATATATACTGATTACATGATAACGACGACGTCTTCCCTGGACAATGCCAGCTGCAACGTCGCCGAAACGTCGGGTGCTACCAACTTCACGCGGTAAATTCGTTTTATCCTGTATATCATGTCAAACAACGATAGTCTTCGATGTCATATAATATGAATAGATAGAATGCCATATATTAACCCTTCAGACCTCGGCCTCTCAGCCGATTGACAAGTTGATGTCCCAAAAAATTTTAGTAAAAATTAGTAAAAAAATTGAATTATGACACTGTCTCACCAAAACATTAATTACTGCCAAACCACTGTACCCATAATTAAAATAAAACATATTAACATAATAAAACATAATAAAATAAAACAAATTAAATTAAAATAAAATTAACACGGGGCCGTCACACTGAATCGTGTTGTGGCCGATATCGGCCAATCGAGGCCTGAGGGGTTAAGTCTACCTAAACGTTATTAAATGGGCAATTATTACGTATTGAAACCTACATGCCAATTCGTTGAGAGCGCGTTTTGTCGCGCTGCGCTCGTACCTGTTTTGCGATGTTACTGTGCATTGACTACAATACATCGTACCCGATTCGGAACGTTACTGTCTTGAGGGGTTAACTTAAGGCATCTAACACACGAGGAAAGATTGAGTTCTCGGTTTGACCACTCAGGCGCAACGCAGGGCACAGGATGACGATCGAGACATAAGATCCTGACATGAACACCAACACATCTGCGTGGGCATCAACATCATCTGAAACTACAGCGTGAATAATTCTATTCAAATCCTAAGAAACATTTCCTCAGCAGTAGAGTGGTAAACGAATGGAATGCACCCTAGTGGTAATTAGTGCCAAAAGTGTGAATGATTTTAAAAATAAACTGGACTTATTCCACAAAAACTAATGCAAGCCCAGACTCTGGCCCATCAGCTTAAGCTGCTTGCCTGTTAAATATATAATAATAATAATAACATATCTGTAAAAGTTCCCGGCGCCATTGACAAATATAAAGAGCTGGCATTAGCCATCTGCAGCTATGCAGTAAAGAGAGGCCAGTTGGCTCCTTCGTGAAGGTCGCTAGTTAGTCGGCAGTTCGCAGTCACAACATCAAGTCTCAGCTTTGTTGTCTTGCCATTTTATGACATACAATGTTTTCTTACATATTGAATAATCACAAAAATACATTTTTTATGCACCTGAAAACACTTAGAATTATATTTCACAAGTATTGATATTATTTCATATTATGGCTGCAAAGATTCAGTGGTTTTTGTAAGCACGCTAGCGGCGCTGCAGCATTCATTTGTTTTCAGTGGGGCCTCGTGCCCAAAACGACAGTGGTTTTTGCCTGCAATTGGTATTGATTGCCAGATTTTATATTACCTACTGGAAAAAAAACACTTTTTTTACAAAACAGCCCTGGAAGTGAAACACCTAGAAAAGTGTTAAGTGAAAGTGAAAATTTTAACTTAACCGATTGAAAAAATTATGAACAATCTCGGATACTCATGATCCAGTGTTCAAGAGAATCTTAAACAAATCGGGAAGGTGTGGAGAGCGGGCAGATGGATACCTCACGAACTAAGTGAAGAGCATCTAAGCAATCGAATAAATCCCTCACTTGGTAAAAAATGATCTAATGTAAATCGGGGCACAATTCTAATTTTACAAATCGCTAGACACTCCTGGCAAATAGTTACCGAAATAACATAAAACACTTCTTCAAAGGGGTGCCCTGGTGCAGTCGAAACGTAACTAATTCCTGAAACCAGTCAACAAAAAAACGACATTCTTTTTCGGTACCACAAATATATTTATACTAAATATTTTTTTATGCTCCGGCGTACTGAATAAAACAATCGCAATTCATTTTAAATAAAATATATAATATTTGCGATTAAAACTAAACAATAATTAAATTTTAATCTGTAGAGTGGAAATTATCTAAGCTTTGCTCCCATATGCTTAGACCGACTTGTTGATCTTCATTATCACTGGACGACTCCAGGCCACTCGACAGCTCAGCCAGCGCTTCAACTATAAAATAGAGAAGAAATATAACATTAAATCAGCCTATGAGCCCGTTCCCACTATGACGGACCATTTGGCTGGACGGTTTGATACTGCGGAGCGCCGTCTAAATGCCCGGCCTGTCGTAATGTGAACGAGTGGGCCGATAAATAAAAGCCCACAATTGACACGGAAGCTACGTGGCTTGATGTAGCGATGCGGTCACACAATGCTAGCTGAACTACGCCCCGCCAAAGTCCATTTTGTGTTGACTGCCTTAGAGAGCACACTTGTTTAAGTGCATGTCGTAAAGTGCTTTGGGCAAGGTTTAGGAGAGAGAAAAGGGCGGAAGCAGGTGACAGGAAAGGAAACATAGCAGGGGGGGGCCTGTCGATACCCCCCCCCCCCCCCCCCCCGCCCCGCGGACTACATCTCTCTCCCTGCAGGCATTGTTTCAGGGTCCGCATTTGTTAGAACAGAGAGTCAAGCTCGACTGTTCGGCTGATTTTTTTGACGTACTGGTCTATATGTGAATACCTATCTCCGGGCGACGGTTTCCGTCAAAACAGACGGTCCTTCATAGTGAGAACGGGCTCTATGATTTATAATCCCTGGCTGTAGCTGTTTGCTATCGTGCTTCATTATCGGCTAGCTACCGAAATCCGTATGATCTAAGGATAATTTAATGATAACAACTGACAAAATATAACAGGCACAAAAATCGGCCTTGGGGGGGAGGGGGGCGATTCTAGAAAAAAAAATAACATCAAATTTGTCTATGGTCGATTTGATTTACATGGACCATAGACAAATTTAGTTGCTATTTTTTTCAAGAACAGGCCTCCTGAATACATTTACGCATTGATTATATATGGTATTAGATTGATCAATTCTATAGTACCATTTGGCAACCCTTCTAAAATAGCAAAATGCAGGTGACACTGATAACATTGAAGGCCAAACTAATAGCAATTTTTTTGACCATCTAAAATAACATTGATAATGGGCTCGATTGTGTTCTTCTTGAACTAAAATCGGAAATTAGTTCATGTAAACGAGACAGAGGAGTACATCAGAGCGGAATATAAAGCATTTAAATCTAACACCGCATGAAATGTGTTCACACTTATTCGGGCGTCTATAAGCTCGACAGGTAGTTTTGGTGTGGGAAAATAGTTGATAGTTTATTTCATGTTCCGTTCTAACGTATTGCTCTGTCTCATTTGGTTGAACTAAGTTCCATTTTAGTTCACGAAGAAACGCAATCGGACCCAATGAATGTTTTTTTATAAAGAACTGATTGCTTATAAAAACCTAATAATTTACCCAATTATAACAATAACATTCAATTATTAGCGCCATCTATCGCATTTTTCATATATACTGATTACATGATAACGACGACGTCTTCCCTGGACAATGCCAGCTGCAACGTCGCCGAAACGTCGGGTGCTACCAACTTCACGCGGTAAATTCGTTTTATCCTGTATATCATGTCAAACAACGATAGTCTTCGATGTCATATAATATGAATAGATAGAATGCCATATATTAACCCTTCAGACCTCGGCCTCTCAGCCGATTGACAAGTTGATGTCCCAAAAAATTTTAGTAAAAATTAGTAAAAAAATTGAATTATGACACTGTCTCACCAAAACATTAATTACTGCCAAACCACTGTACCCATAATTAAAATAAAACATATTAACATAATAAAACATAATAAAATAAAACAAATTAAATTAAAATAAAATTAACACGGGGCCGTCACACTGAATCGTGTTGTGGCCGATATCGGCCAATCGAGGCCTGAGGGGTTAAGTCTACCTAAACGTTATTAAATGGGCAATTATTACGTATTGAAACCTACATGCCAATTCGTTGAGAGCGCGTTTTGTCGCGCTGCGCTCGTACCTGTTTTGCGATGTTACTGTGCATTGACTACAATACATCGTACCCGATTCGGAACGTTACTGTCTTGAGGGGTTAACTTAAGGCATCTAACACACGAGGAAAGATTGAGTTCTCGGTTTGACCACTCAGGCGCAACGCAGGGCACAGGATGACGATCGAGACATAAGATCCTGACATGAACACCAACACATCTGCGTGGGCATCAACATCATCTGAAACTACAGCGTGAATAATTCTATTCAAATCCTAAGAAACATTTCCTCAGCAGTAGAGTGGTAAACGAATGGAATGCACCCTAGTGGTAATTAGTGCCAAAAGTGTGAATGATTTTAAAAATAAACTGGACTTATTCCACAAAAACTAATGCAAGCCCAGACTCTGGCCCATCAGCTTAAGCTGCTTGCCTGTTAAATATATAATAATAATAATAACATATCTGTAAAAGTTCCCGGCGCCATTGACAAATATAAAGAGCTGGCATTAGCCATCTGCAGCTATGCAGTAAAGAGAGGCCAGTTGGCTCCTTCGTGAAGGTCGCTAGTTAGTCGGCAGTTCGCAGTCACAACATCAAGTCTCAGCTTTGTTGTCTTGCCATTTTATGACATACAATGTTTTCTTACATATTGAATAATCACAAAAATACATTTTTTATGCACCTGAAAACACTTAGAATTATATTTCACAAGTATTGATATTATTTCATATTATGGCTGCAAAGATTCAGTGGTTTTTGTAAGCACGCTAGCGGCGCTGCAGCATTCATTTGTTTTCAGTGGGGCCTCGTGCCCAAAACGACAGTGGTTTTTGCCTGCAATTGGTATTGATTGCCAGATTTTATATTACCTACTGGAAAAAAAACACTTTTTTTACAAAACAGCCCTGGAAGTGAAACACCTAGAAAAGTGTTAAGTGAAAGTGAAAATTTTAACTTAACCGATTGAAAAAATTATGAACAATCTCGGATACTCATGATCCAGTGTTCAAGAGAATCTTAAACAAATCGGGAAGGTGTGGAGAGCGGGCAGATGGATACCTCACGAACTAAGTGAAGAGCATCTAAGCAATCGAATAAATCCCTCACTTGGTAAAAAATGATCTAATGTAAATCGGGGCACAATTCTAATTTTACAAATCGCTAGACACTCCTGGCAAATAGTTACCGAAATAACATAAAACACTTCTTCAAAGGGGTGCCCTGGTGCAGTCGAAACGTAACTAATTCCTGAAACCAGTCAACAAAAAAACGACATTCTTTTTCGGTACCACAAATATATTTATACTAAATATTTTTTTATGCTCCGGCGTACTGAATAAAACAATCGCAATTCATTTTAAATAAAATATATAATATTTGCGATTAAAACTAAACAATAATTAAATTTTAATCTGTAGAGTGGAAATTATCTAAGCTTTGCTCCCATATGCTTAGACCGACTTGTTGATCTTCATTATCACTGGACGACTCCAGGCCACTCGACAGCTCAGCCAGCGCTTCAACTATAAAATAGAGAAGAAATATAACATTAAATCAGCCTATGAGCCCGTTCCCACTATGACGGACCATTTGGCTGGACGGTTTGATACTGCGGAGCGCCGTCTAAATGCCCGGCCTGTCGTAATGTGAACGAGTGGGCCGATAAATAAAAGCCCACAATTGACACGGAAGCTACGTGGCTTGATGTAGCGATGCGGTCACACAATGCTAGCTGAACTACGCCCCGCCAAAGTCCATTTTGTGTTGACTGCCTTAGAGAGCACACTTGTTTAAGTGCATGTCGTAAAGTGCTTTGGGCAAGGTTTAGGAGAGAGAAAAGGGCGGAAGCAGGTGACAGGAAAGGAAACATAGCAGGGGGGGGCCTGTCGATACCCCCCCCCCCCCCCGCCCCGCGGACTACATCTCTCTCCCTGCAGGCATTGTTTCAGGGTCCGCATTTGTTAGAACAGAGAGTCAAGCACGACTGTTCGGCTGATTTTTTTGACGTACTGGTCTATATGTGAATACCTATCTCCGGGCGACGGTTTCCGTCAAAACAGACGGTCCTTCATAGTGAGAACGGGCTCTATGATTTATAATCCCTGGCTGTAGCTGTTTGCTATCGTGCTTCATTATCGGCTAGCTACCGAAATCCGTATGATCTAAGGATAATTTAATGATAACAACTGACAAAATATAACAGGCACAAAAATCGGCCCTGGGGGGGAGGGGGGCGATTCTAGAAAAAAAATAACATCAAATTTGTCTATGGTCGATTTGATTTACATGGACCATAGACAAATTTAGTTGCTATTTTTTTCAAGAACAGGCCTCCTGAATACATTTACGCATTGATTATATATGGTATTAGATTGATCAATTCTATAGTACCATTTGGCAACCCTTCTAAAATAGCAAAATGCAGGTGACACTGATAACATTGAAGGCCAAACTAATAGCAATTTTTTTGACCATCTAAAATAACATTGATAATGGGCTCGATTGTGTTCTTCTTGAACTAAAATCGGAAATTAGTTCATGTAAACGAGACAGAGGAGTACATCAGAGCGGAATATAAAGCATTTAAATCTAACACCGCATGAAATGTGTTCACACTTATTCGGGCGTCTATAAGCTCGACAGGTAGTTTTGGTGTGGGAAAATAGTTGATAGTTTATTTCATGTTCCGTTCTAACGTATTGCTCTGTCTCATTTGGTTGAACTAAGTTCCATTTTAGTTCACGAAGAAACGCAATCGGACCCAATGAATGTTTTTTTATAAAGAACTGATTGCTTATAAAAACCTAATAATTTACCCAATTATAACAATAACATTCAATTATTAGCGCCATCTATCGCATTTTTCATATATACTGATTACATGATAACGACGACGTCTTCCCTGGACAATGCCAGCTGCAACGTCGCCGAAACGTCGGGTGCTACCAACTTCACGCGGTAAATTCGTTTTATCCTGTATATCATGTCAAACACGATAGTCTTCGATTTCATATAATATGAATAGATAGAATGCCATATATTAACCCTTCAGACCTCGGCCTCTCAGCCGATTGACAAGTTGATGTCCCAAAAAATTTTAGTAAAAATTAGTAAAAAAATTGAATTATGACACTGTCTCACCAAAACATTAATTACTGCCAAACCACTGTACCCATAATTAAAATAAAACATATTAACATAATAAAACATAATAAAATAAAACAAATTAAATTAAAATAAAATTAACACGGGGCCGTCACACTGAATCGTGTTGTGGCCGATATCGGCCAATCGAGGCCTGAGGGGTTAAGTCTACCTAAACGTTATTAAATGGGCAATTATTACGTATTGAAACCTACATGCCAAATTAAAAAATGTAAATAATATTAAAATAATAAGAGCTATAATTAAAAAAAATGTTATTATATTATTGTTTTATACTGTATAGGCATGTTTGGAGCGCCATCTAGAGTGCACCACCATAATATTAAACCACAAAAGTCGCCATATTTAACATTATAATAAAAGTTGACCTATAAGTGCCATCTTTAAGTTGCGTTTCGGCGTAAAATCCTGGTTGCCAAATTATACTATGGCGATGATCAATCTAATACGCTATATAATCGAAGTTTTCCAATGCTGGAAGCGGCAATCGACAGAATACCCAAAACTATGATCTTCTGGAAAGAATATGCCATATCATTAACAGAAGACTCAAAAGAAGCACTGAATCAAACGGACCTAAGAATCTACACAGATGGATCAAAAACCAACAAAGGTACAGGATGTGGTGTCTTCTCGGAAGACCTAAACATACACATCTTCAAACCACTCGGAGCACACAACACAGTTTTCCAAGCAGAATGTATGGGAATAATAGAAGCTTGCAACGCAGTGAAACAGCGGCAGCTAAAACACGAAAACATATGTATTCTATCGGACAGCAGGTCAGTGCTACAGGCACTGGGAAGCGATAGATTTACATCTGGGCTCATATACGAATGCCACCAAAGCCTCCTCGAGGTATGCGGAAAAGGCAATAAGGTGACACTGAAATGGATCAAGGGACACAGTAACTCAAGAGGAAACGATGCTGCGGATGAACTAGCCCGTAAGGGCTCAGACACACCGGCATACGGACCCGAACCTATCGTGCCCCTACCCTACTCGCACATAAACAACCAACTTGACAACCACTACAAACAACTACATCAAACACACTGGAAAGAGATAGACACCTGCAGACAAACCAAAGAAATAGTAGTGGAATACAACCACAAACTTACCAAAACACTTCTAAGGACAAAAAGGCCCCAACTACGCAAACTAGTGGGACTGATAACAGGACACAACACACTAAACAAACACCTCTTCAACATGGGCGGAACGAATAGCCCTATGTGCAGAGCATGCATGGAGGCGGAAGAAACCACAAAACACATTCTGCTAGATTGTAAACAGGTAGAAGTATACAGGACAAAACACCTTGGGACTCCAGGCACCCTGCGCGAGGCAGCAGGAAACCTGAAAGCCCTGCTGGCTTTCGTCGAGGAGCTGGGGTGGGTGGAATAGCGCTACCCCCGTTACACGCAAAATAGGCACACTGGATGTCGACTTGCGGAGGAACGCCCAGTACAACTAACTAACTAACTAACGCTATATAATCAATGATTTAGGCGAATAATTTGTAGCGTGAATGTTTCATAGAGTTAGGCAAGCCGTTTCATAGAATTAGGCAAATATTTTTTGTTTCTAGGGCAAATGTACCGTAGAGTTGGGCAGGCATTTCTCAACAATTAGCGCAGACGATTGTCAACTCACCGTGAATATTATCAAATACGAGGTGATGTTCCAGTTCTTTACAAGTCTCTACAAACATCTGGTAGTAGCCTTCGTACTCTCCCAGCTTTATAAGGAATTCCACGTCTCTCAGTGACCACAGATACAGAATCATGAGACCTTCGCTCAGCACAATCCTGAATTTAGAAGCTCTCACTTTATCTGAAAATAGAAACGGCAGTGACAAAACAATTTTGCATAAGGAGCAATGGAGTGAACAATGTCTTGATTGTATTTACCGCGAATCCACATTTGCTCTTCCTTATAGTGTTTGACGCATAATTTAAGAGCGAGGATGACGCACTGTACAAATTTCACTGGACAATGGCATCTATACAAACAAACAAAAAACAATAATGTCAAACTACACTAAACAGTTTCCAAATAGTGTCTTAACCTAAACCATTTTTCAACACAAAAGTCAAGCTCTACTCTTTCCCTTCCTTCTCCCTATACTTTGTACCTTATTGGTGTTAGATTGTGCTTATATACTCAGGAGCAACAAATCCGGGTCACCAAACAGATAACCAACATAAACCTCAGTATCTCGGAAACTACAAATGGGTGTAACTTACATAATTACCACATTATTAATGAATAATAAATAGAAGAATGCTTCTTATTTATATTTTTTGTGACAAAACAGAAACAAAAGTAAAAACTAATGCAGTGAATTTGTAGTTCAATTTTATTTATTTTTTGTTTTTAGCATTTTTGGTGGCATTACTTTACAGCTACCAAGAAGTTTTAAAATTTCATTTGAGTAGTATTAAATAGTTTTTAAAATCATTTTCAATTTAATAACCTAACATTCTTAGTTTCCAAGATATTAAGGTTTATGTTGGTGACCCGGATTCATTGCTCCAGAGTAGTGTATTTCATTTCTTTGCACTGTTTTGTTTTCTGTTATTCTTTAGGAAAAAATAATAATTGTATAATAATTAAGTATAATTGTAAAATAATAATTGTATAATAACACAGGTTAAAATATACTGCTGTTACTGTAATTGTGTTGGCTGCAAGATATTGTAGTAAGATAATAAGCCTGCTCGTTCTTTGAAAATAATAAATGCACAAATGTATGAGCAGTATGTGGATGGATGGATGGAAATAATGAGAAATCATAAATTGATAAGTTAAGAATATACATACTTGCTGTCTTGTATGCCATAGGACCATTGTACTCTTTGCAGGCTAGAATTATACGATAATGTTAAAATATGAGAACAGATTTCATAACTATCATCGATGTGCGTTTGTGACGACTCCAATTGCTTAAGACAGACTTCTACTTGACTAGAGAGGATGTGAATAAAACAGTTATCTGAAATAAGGAAAAAAACTAATGATTGATCTAAATATTAACTCGCGGTTATTTGACATTAGAATCGAAGGGAAAACAGATTCTTAGTGTAGGGTTTCCTATTTCTTAACCTCGTGGCGACATCCCCTTCTACCAAACGTCTAACAACCCTAAAGAAACAGTGATGCAACTCCTCACCTATTTTAACCAAAGTATGTAATATTTCTTTCCCTTCTTGGCATCACAAAATCCCTGCCTTCCCTGATGCAAAACCTGCCGCTGACCAAAAGGCACTGGTTATGCAGCGATAGTCAACGAGGGGTTTCGTGTCTTCGCTGCGTCGCTGCCACGTCCTTTGAAAGTGAAACAATAGGTGGCACTACCGTTTATTTTTGTTTGTTTCTTCATTGCATTATGATTTAAATTCTAAACGAGTGTTCATCCAACGAGTTAAATCAGATAGGAGGTTTGTGAACTTAGCAAAATGATGAATGTGTGATGCGAGCTTTTATGGCACTATAGGGTAACATAGACCACAGTATATACCAACCAGTAGCTTTACTCTGAGCTACAGGGCATTGCGGGAAGAGGGTGCGAGGAATGTGGGCAGAGGGGTACGTCCTGACGAACGCCTTTCGTTAGTATTACGCGCAAGTAAAGGCTGGTGACCTTTTTGAGCGTTTGGATATCTGCGTGGGCCGAGTAGCGGGACACCTGGCTACCATATCCGAGCCCTTCTGTCTCGTGATGTATTCACTTTGATTTCAATTTTATGCTAAGAGAAGCTGGTATTGGTAGCTATACTGTGCTTACACTAAGATTTTTTGTGATATCGGAGGTCTGCTTCATCAAATAGGTAATTTTTTGTAGATTTTTACTATTAAAATATTATTACAACCTAAAGCCTAAGTAGGAGGTGCATCGAAAAGCAACATTTCCGAAACGTCAAGAAACAAATGAATCCGTTTTTCCTTCAGTAATCAGCAATCTTAATACAGTACAACCTTGATATAACAAACTTGAAAGGGATGAAAAAAAAACATTATATCAAGGCATTTGTAATATTGTGGTTCACTAAATTGAGTTTTATAGGCCTACAAAATAAAAACGCACCAATATAAAACACAGAAGTTTATTTTGTAATACCGTATGAACTTACATTTAGCTATACTGTATTTGTTAAATATAATATTTCATTACTGTACCACAGACAAATCCCAGAAACAATGTCACTGATCACTCGCACCAATTCTTACAGACTCATGTCGAGACAAGATTAATTGATGTAATGCACTATTTGACATTCGCTATTCTGAGGTTTTTGTTACACACAGGTGATAATTTTTTTTTTCCGAGAGGCTCAAAAATTTCGAGTGTAATGATGCATTATTTTCGTAAAATAAAGGTATAATTTACCAGCCCTCCCCCGCCCCTGCACAGCTAGACATATTCTAGCTGGCTGCAAGGTGGCCTTAGATCAAGGACGGTACACTTACTGCCACGACAAAGTCCTTGCTGTTATTCGCGAGGTTATTAGCCTCTCAGTGGCTCGGGCCATCAAGGGTTTGACAGTATCCTCCAAACTCCCCAATACAGTTTGTGGGGGATGGCTCTAAAGGCAAAAAACATTTCACTTCAAAACCTTCCTCAATAATCGAAAAAGCTTCAGATTGGATTCTGGAGGTTTCGGTCTCTAAGCAGTATAAATTCCCTGAAAGTCTCGGAAGCACAGCCCTGTGTCCTGCGTCCAAATATAACTCTTTACTCTCTATCTCGGAAGATGGCCCTTATTGTAGAATCAACTGTTCCATGGGAATCAAATATCCCAAAAGACCAGGAGTACAAATTAAATAAATACCATAATCTTGCAAATGCCGTCACCCGGAACGGCTTCACTGTTCACCTTCACGTTTCACCTTAATCTCTGTTTCACCTTTTTAAAGATCTTAGTATCTCCAGGAAAATAATCAACTCCTTCCTAGAACAAAATATCTAAAACTGCGATTACCGCATCTCAAATTCTATGACTTCGAAGGGGGAGTGAATGGGGTGGTAAGGTGAACGCTCACCTGTGGCAAGACAGCTGTCCTAAACCTAACACAGCCGGTCGTTAGTCCGGAATCCACCGCTCAGCCCCAAAAGTGTAATAATAGTATATGATGGGTCCAACTTCGGTCGGTGAATTAAAAAAAATCGTTACATCGAGGAATTCATTATAATCAGATTCGTTATATCAAATTTTTCATTATATTTCTATTCACCTCATTAACTATGTACATTACCTTTTGTATATGTAACAACTCCTTGGCTAAGGTCAATCTTGAGCGGTTTAACGTTGTCCCGACACATTAAACTTAAGAATTTTGAATGGGTCGAAAGCTTGGATATGGGCTTCAACAGATGTTTTATAGTCACAGCCGGAGGTCTACTAAAAACTATCTCTTTTATCACAGAAAATAAGGAAATTATATGAGTTTCTTCTAATGTTGTGTGTAAGGTGCTTCCGTAGACGACTTCACTTATTGACGCTAGTAATCCACAGTAAATATTCGCACAACCCTGGAACATAGAGAAGTGATTTAGATGAATTGAATTAAATACGGAGAAAAATTGGTGATGCAAGAGTTGAATACACCAAAGGTGTGTGTATACTGGCACCAAAAAGCACATAATGAAATCAAGGCTGCCAGAATATTTCTGAGGAGTCAGTCATTGCAGTCATGTACTCAAGGGAAAAAACTTATTTAAAAACACA
Source organism: Micropterix aruncella (assembly GCA_944548615.1). NCBI lineage: Eukaryota > Metazoa > Arthropoda > Insecta > Lepidoptera > Micropterigidae > Micropterix > Micropterix aruncella. The sequence continues at coordinate 15,716,001 of OX155970.1, read as the reverse complement.
CTTACAATGTTTCCAATGTGCCTGCATAAGTCTAAAAATATTGACATGTAACCGTCTTCATCAAAATCTTCGTAATTTTTATTTCTCCATTGCGTACATGTATTTCCTTCAATAGATGTTCTTCTAAAGCCAAGAACGTACTTGCTGAGATTAGTACTATGCACACATAAGGCTGAGACTACACTCATTACTCGCCGCAGTTCGATGCACTGTTCTTTCTCATGTATTGCCCTATAACAACAACAAAAATAAATAAACAGAAATTTGGATTTAATATTTGCAGGTTTTAAACATACTCACTTGGCACTATATAGGTCAAAGTCTAAATTGAGGTTTGCATCCAGGTTCGTATACTGCAGATATAATTCATCCATTTTCCTAAGTGTACTCAAGTTTATTTTATTTGTCAGCGCTTGGAGTTGGTCCCTTGCTTGAAGCAGCATTTCTTTACCGACTAAAGCGATCTGCAAAATAATAATGTTTTTAAAAATGTAGTTAGGATTCGAGTTCGTCGGGTTGAGAATTTTATTGGTTGGAGAGGATTTGCCACAGCCTTGTTCGTCTGAGAAACATATGTTTCTGAATAGCGTGATATTTATTGTTTCGCCAAAACTAACGCACTGAAAGTACATACTGCCAGTGCTCGGATGTTATCGGTGCGGCTTCCGGTCTCTCTCCGCCGCTGCTCGACCTATACTTCGACCCGTCCCAATTAACTTACTTTGACCCGACAGCAAGCAGCCTTCTGCCAACGTTGCCAATGAACACTTGCAAGTCTACTGCCGTCTTTCCGCAATGTATTTTATGCGTGATGAATTTTATGAAGTCCGGAGCCGGTAAACGAACTGTCGCCATTCTCCTACGTTCCGCCCTGCGTGGAGTCGCTGCCAGGCTTCCAGACTCGCCTTGACTGCTGCACGCTTCCATAAATTGTTTTTTATGGTACCGTTGAAGTGATTTTGTCTTCAATTGTCGGGTTTCGTTTTGATGCTGTCTGATTGATTGTAAGTGTGTTTGAATTAACCCGCTCGCTCCGTAACATCCATTTCGGGACATTTATGTCGGCCGCCTAAACTCCGTAATGTCCGCTACCGGACAAAGCGCTCGCCGCTGCGAAAAATGCAATTTACGATTCGAAACGTCGTACCATATGCTTTCTGAGGGCGAAACGATATGGCCAAAATATCTTTAATTCAAGATTTCCGTGTCGCAATATCGAACAACGATTTAAAAAGTGAGCATAGACGTCAAACGCCTAGTCTCCCGTCGGCAAATGCACGGCCGCGTACGGCTCCGCGAAATTGGTGATAAAAAGTGTGTGTGTGCAGTTTTTGAGTGTTATTTACTGGAGAACAGTGAGTAATATGCATTTTAAGTAGTTTCGGAATGAGGATGTCATTTGAGATAGTCCATTTGCTGTTTTTCACGAATTTTTAAAGAAAACACTTCGGCGACAACAAACGGCTCGCGAAAAAATGGTTGTTATTATTTTGTAATGTTTATGAAATATCCCGATATATTGCGAAATATGACGTAATGTCGCTTTAATTTACTAACAAAATAAGTATTGCTTCATTTACATCCTAAGTTATCACATAATTAGGCGTATTTTGAACATTATATCTTGTTTTGTAATATGAATCGCACAAAGAAACTTATAAATAGGATAGAAAACGAATTTACCGCGTGAAATTTGTAGGACCCGACGTTTCGGTAAATTCCCGGTAAATTCGTTTTCTATCCTATTTATAATGTCAAACAACCGCGATAGTCTTCGATTTTATATTGCAAAGAAACTTGTTTTGATAATTACTATGAGAGAATAAAGTACGATTTTCCATAGTTTTTCGATGAAATGTGACTCTTTGGAGTATAAAAATTAGTTATTAGACATATAATAAGTCTATGATAAGACAATATAATTGAAAAAATCTAACGAATTTTATATTATGAGCATTCAAAGTTTATTATTAAGTTCGGACGCGGAAACTCTCAAAACTTTAGATTTTTCTATAATATCAGAAAGCTCAAAGTTCTGGTGTGATTTCTAAGAAGTGTGATGTAGTAATAAAGTTATTTTGAAAGAATTTCATATAAAAAAATACCATAAGTAGTCACAAATTAAAAATATATTTTTTTTTTTTTTACGAGAATACATAAAATTTTTCTTGGCTGAATAAATAAATATTTTTGTATGCAAATAAGTAAAAAAAAAATATCGTTTTGGTAAAGCATTTAATAAAGAACATAACTGTATTTACAATTTTTGCATATTTTACGTATTTTGTGACAAAAAAATCGAAATGATTTTATAGGCGAGTTTTTTCAGTTTGCCAATTTTGTAATATTTATTTATTATTATCTTAATTGTTTTACGAGATAAGGTTATAATGTTTTATATGTCAAATTTCAATGCGATCATTTTTCTCTTTATCTTTCTTTAATCCGTTTAGTGGTTTATAAGTTATGATCGTTTTTCTCAAGGCCGTTGACTCGCGTCGATTTTTTGCCCGAATATGTCGCGCGCAAAAGTGATAGGTGAGTTTTTACTTCGCGAGAGGAGGGGTTAAGAAAATAATTATGTCTCCAATGGTGTTTCATTTAAGTTTTTGTTTTAGTTGCCAACTTCCTTTCGTTACTCCATCGTCAGCTCATTGCACCAGGCACTGATTCCAGTGATGTTTGCCTGTTGAAAGTTAGGGGTGTCATTGCAAGTCTGTAGCTCTGTTACACCCCGATGGACAAACTGTTCAATTAGTGTCATAACTAGGGTTGTCGACTAAAGCGGGCGAGCCCGTCACCTCAGGAAGTTTTAACGATTAGTCGTTCTATCTCCCTGGAGTGAGCGCAGAAGACTTGGACAAAACAGCCCACCGTCTGGCTCCGCCACAAACCCGTAAGAGGCCAACGCCTTAACCGCGAGATAGCCAGGAGTGTTACCCGGCGGGCTTACACTCACGCCCTTACTTCCAATTGTGACCAGATTACTCCAGTCTCTCGATTGGTTACGATGGACCGCGCAAGCGGTCTCGATTGGTTACGAGAGGACCGCGCAAGCTACATCGAACTCGTAACCAATTAGTGTCATAATTCTGACGTTTCCTAAGAAGTGGGAGGGGGGGGGGGGGGGTGGTAAGCCGTTGACATGGCATCACTTATCCTCAGAAACAATCCGTTGGCCACCTGATCGCAACGGATCCGCAACAAATTTGAACTACGAATTACCGCTAACCTCAGGTAGAGGCAAGCAACCACAAATACGTGACCAAACTGGGGGATGGAGAAATCGGTCCAATTTAAGTCGGTCCGATTCGCGTTGGACTCTCAAGGGCATGTTGGCGTAGCTAGTCGGTGGACTGTCGTACCTAAGTCTCTGCATTCACTCCACGATTGAAAGAATAATCAATATCGCCAGGTGGATGGCAAATCCCAGGGCCTCACCGTAAGGCATTGGATTATTACAAGCTGTTAGAGTAGTTAGACTGTGTATTGTATTTGTTCACATCTGGATGGCACTTCCCAGGGCCTTGCGGTAAAGGCGTTGGACTCTTATGTGCTGTTGACGTAGTTTGACTGTGAAATGTGTTTGTCTGTGTCTTTGCGTTCATCTCATGGAAGAAAAGATGGCAACAGTCATTATTGCATTACATTACATTTTCGTCGTGACCGCTCTTGGACGTGTCAAAATAATTGGGTTAGGTAGTAAGTTTCGTTACTACTCTTTGCTGAACATACATAGGTAGTCAAGAATTAACTACTAGATTGTCAAACTATAAATATAAATAATCAAAATAGAAGCCTAATATTTGAAGTAGTTAGTAATTCGAAAAGATACGTAGTAAAATTATTCATCGTAATATTCAAATTGTCAGTAAAATGTTAAATAATCAAAATAAATCTACGATATGCATTTTAAACTAAAAGTACAGATATAAGACCATATAAAATAATCAGACAATAAGGCTCTACTTTTTTAAGTAATATAAATGGGCACAATATTTGAAAAATCATGGCCCCTTAAATTCGGCCAGATTATAGAAATGGTGGCCTATCATCATCTACTTGATGTTTTTTTTTATTTTATGTCCCCCAGCTGTTTAAATTTTGTAGGGAGTAGATTATAGAATTTGATGCTAAGGTACAAGTAGCTTTTCTGTACTTTTGCCAGTCGTATTCGGGGTACGCATAAAAGGGAGCTACCGCGGGTATGATGCGAGTGAATGTCTGCATTAATTGCAGTTTCTGCGAGGTGCTGTCTAGCATACATTAAACACTGGTATATGAACGCCGAATACATAGCCCTTGCCTTGCTGAAATATTCTTTGCATGAGGTCCTAGTCGTTACCTCATACATGCTGCGCAGTGCTCTCTTTTGCAAAAGAAAGATTCTTTTACTGGTTGCAGCATTTTCCCAAAATAGTAGTCCATAAGTCATTAATGAGTTAAAATAAGAAAAGTATACTGGATTTGGCTGCCGCAAAACCACAAAGACTTCTGATTTTTTTAATAGAGTATATCGAGCTACATAGCTTACTAACTAATTATAACTCCCTAGAGTAGCTGGTTTGCCATTAGCAAATGACACCCTGCCACTAATAAGGCCCTACGCCCCACTAAGCAGCGAGAGAAGATAAGTAATAAGCAAATTAACCTACTTTTAAGCATTTTCTCATGCCCTCATCATCGCTTATTCTTCCATCGGGTAATTTCACCAGCGAAGCCAAGTCTGTGTACAGAGAATCTAGCTTCGTGTGACAGCTCCTCTTGCGGGAGATTCTTCTCGAGGATGGAGCGATCTTTAACAGCTTTCTCTTCAGCATGGCGCAGCCAGCGTATCCGGCGGAGAAGCTGTCTCCGAGACAGCTAAGAAACGGCTTCTTCTCCGGCAATGAAGTGTCGAAAATGGCTTCGCTGATTGTGTCTTTCAAAGTAAAATCTACAAATTGATGAAAAATACAATTTCTTTAATGTATACCTTTTTTTGTGGATATATACTTTCATTGTGGAAATAGGAATCCATTGGCAGTTGCTCACGAAAACAGCTTGTATAGTAGAGTTGTAGCTTGTGAAAATAGGAGTCACAAGAGTGAATATAACAAAATGCAACTGATGAATTGATGAACATGATTGGTGGTACAGTGAAAATAGGAGTCACAAGAATGAATATAACAAAATGCAACTGATGAATTGATGAACATGTATTGGTGGTACAAGCCCTGTGATTTTATTTTGGAGAAACACCTGTAACTGATGTGAAAATTTACTGACGAATAAGTGACTTGTAACTTGTGTGAAACGGGGCCTTGTTCAATTATTTTGATGATTTTTTTCCCACTTACGTTCTTTCTGAGCTACGTGCAAACGATCGTCCATTGCAATTCTTTCAGTTTGAACAGTTGTTTCTTGATAAGTAGATAAAATTTTCCCCTGTCGTTCATTTGTGGTAAAATTATCATTCAGGCGCTGACAAAAACTACAAAAAATATGTAAAAAAAAGTTTATTTATTAACCCTTCATTACTCGCACTCCTAAGCTGAGAGTCCGCAACCATTTCACATTTTATACAAGGCATATCTCAAAAGTAAGGTCTCCATTATTATATTAATGCTACTCCATTATTATAATGATACATAATTCAAATGATGCTATTTTTTTTAATGGGTATATGTAAAAACACATCATTCAATAAGTCTCCAGTCTGACACATATATGACACAGTATACCAGACAGTAACTACTCTTAGAACAAAACTGAAATCGATGCAAATACGTCACGAGTCGTAAGGGCTCGCATATAGCCGCCAGACGTCAGCTACTCGGCCCACGCGGATATGCAAAACGCTTAAAAAATTCACCAACCTTTACCTGCGCGTAACGCTAACCATAGGCGTTCGTCGAGACGTACCCCTCTGCCCACTTCCCCCGCACTCTATTCCCGCAATGCCCTGTCGCTCCAGAGGTAGTCTACTGTGGTCTCGGTATACTATGTATACAGTGGTGGTTCCTTCATACAATCCGAAAAACCTGGCTTGCTTTTTTTTAAAAAAGATCGCTAAACTGCGGCGGGCACAGATTGCTTCACGCGACAAAATAGGTTATCGACAGAGTAACAATCGCTGCAATCGGCTCGCTCGCACGCATGGGCTTGCAATAGGACTTTCAAAATCAGTGGTCCTTTCATTCTAACCTGTGGCAAATTACGCAAAACAATATATGTATCTATACGACTTTTGTATTGACGAAGCCAGGCTTGCATTAGCATGATGTAGAACGCGATCGTGTTCCATATTTAGTTTCGTTTGATTTGAGCAAGTAACAGAGCAGATTTTTTATTATATAATTTCAATGGATTTGTGGTTTTTATTGCCTGATAAACAATGACGGAAATTGTCCCTTTTGGTGAGTTCTGTCTTAACTTGATTTCACTCGCTCAAGCAAATAAAACGGCATTTCTTAGTCACCGCAGGTATGCGACTGCTGATAAGTATATGTTATATTCTGTCTAGGTATGTATATAAACATACATCTGTTTATCTAGGTTCGTATGTATCCTAAAAAGCCCCATTCACCAACCCTGGGTACGCCACTGTGTGTGTATAGCAACACTGTTAACAGACCCATATCATCTCTGGATAGTACCAACCTTCAAAAGATATGTGTCAACAGTTCATGACATTCTGACAATTAGTTTACAGGTTAGTGGTTTTATTTATTTATTTATTTAATGATCCCAGTTTTTATTGTAATTTTCAAAACAATGGATAAAAAAGAAAGTTGTGTGTTTTTGATTCGGAAACATTGTTTTTTGATTGGGAAAAATACTTTAGAATCCAAACAGTGGTTTGATAAGTGTTATGGAGAATCTGCTTCAGGGAGATCGACTATTATTGACTGTTATGCTGAAATTAAACACAGTCGTACAAACACTGTGATAACGAACGCTCTGGTCGCCCAAAATTAGCAGTTGTTCCACAAAGATAAAAAAGTCAACAAAATAAATTTGAAAAGCCGTAAAGTGAAGTTGCGAAGATAGCTGACACCTTAAAGTTATTAGAAAGTAGTGTTTCGAAATGGGTCTTTCCGTTTGCTCACACCGGACCAAATACAAGACCGCGTTGACGATTCAGAGTGAAGTTTGGAGCTTTCAAGCGAGATAAAATGGATATTTGCTTTTTTCTTTTTCAAATTTTGAAATAATTTGTTTGAAAAAATTGTTTTTCTTAATTAGACCGGAGATTTATTGAGTGATGTCTTATACAGTACATTTGAGTTACTAATCGCCATTCTCTAGGATGCACCTTTCAAGATGTACTGGGAGTTTGTGTAAATCAGCCTCAAAGAAACTTACTGCCATCTCCTTTCCAGGTATTCAAAAAAAAAAAAAAAATTATTTATTGAGTTCAAATTTTGAGTACATTCAATTTACAAAAGTCTTAACCTAACTAGGCTGCCGCTTGTTCCAAGGTAGACAATTTATTTTAATTATCCTAAGAAATCTATAATATTATATTTATATAAATAAACAAAATCATACATAATGTAACAGAAATATCTTAATTACCTAATAAAAATTCGTAGGAAAATGTCATGAAAATTGTCAATATTATTTTATTTTAAAACATGATAAAAATTACTATATATTTATATATGTATTAATAAGTATTAATATGTATTATTATTATACAAAATAAATTCAGTATTGCGTGACTTCTTACTTCAGTTCTTCATCTGTCTCCATCCGTTTTTCTCCCAAATGCTTCTTCAAGCGCAAGAACAAGTGGTACTCAGTTGGGGCAAGCTCTGGGTTTAAGGAGGGATGAAAGACCACGTCCCACCCAAACTGGCCCAAAAGGGCTTTTGTGTCTAGGGCAACATGGGGCCAAGCACTGTCATGAAGGAGACAAACCCCTTACGTCAGAATGCCTCGTCTTCGATTTTGGATGGCTCTGCGAAGTATTTTCAGTCTCGCAATATGAAGCTGCATTGGTTGTTGTCCTAGTTGGCATAAACTCAATGAGAAGAACCCAGAATAGAGAGAAGAAGAAATAAGAAAAGAGAGGTGGCCGTAGTGCGACATAGAAGCATCCATCCTAAATGCACGTCAGACGGAAACTAAACATCTGATCGAGTCGAGCCACCTCTCGTTGGAAAGGAAAGGAGCTACGATACCCAACGGTGTTATCAACTTTGGGAAAATAAATTTTTTTCCGGCACTAGGAGCGTGGAGACCTTACTTTTGGGACATGCCTCGTATTTTGTAAGTTTTTGCAGACATGCTAAATGATTTATTTATCTTTAACATATTATTTTTTTTATAATAGCCTTAGCAAGAAAGGCATAACAATTAAAATATCATAATTTCAGCAATTATCTCCAAAACTTGTCAAAATATGATAAAAAGTTATAGGGTTACGGGAATAAAAGAACATACCCGCGTTTCTCTGCAGTCCTCGGTGATTCCCTGGATGGTACTCTCGGTTTCGCCGTTTCCAGCTGCTTGCACTTTTCCTTGACTTTGCTTATTTCCATATTCTACGATAATAAAACCTAAGGTCATTTTAAAAGGAGGCGGCTAAAAAAAAAAACTGCCACTAGCCAAGCCGCTTGTAATTTTTTTTACCATTTTATTTTCATTGAGGCAGGTGATATAATGGAGGACAGGAAGGATATTGTATAAAAACATTGTTTTTTTGGCAACATTTGTGTCGGTCTCTACACTCGAACATAAGAAAGTTATGAACCTCAGTGATCTTACCTGTCCTCAAAAATCTTGCATTTATAGAACGAAGAAGAATCAGCAAAAATGTAAAGCAAGAGTCTACACACACAAACCCCTAACAGTGGACGAACTTAAAGATGCCATAAATCAAGAAATCTCAAACCTGACTCCTGCATTGAAAGAGAAGGTGTTCGACAGCTTCAGTGCAAGACTGAAAGAATGTTTCGTCAAAGAAGGACATCATTTAAAGGACTTGATCTTTCGATCTTAACATGATGAAATCGGTTGTTCTGATGTTTTTTTCATTAATTTACATGAACACCCTTCTGTAATAATCTATAAAACATTTTTTATCACTTTTAATTTTTGTGTTGTTTTTATTTTAAAACCATCAGATCTTTTTGCCGCACCCTGTACTACAACAGATATTATAGTGGCTCAATTTTAAAACTGTGTGATAAAAATCTTACGGTAAAGCCAAGTGATGTATTCCTCCCGTGATCGGCTAATACAGAGCATTGCGGGATAAAACGGGAAGGGGCTGCTGGTTTGCATCTGATATATTTATATATGTATACATTAGGGGTACTCATAAGTAATTACTTATTTAGAAAGAAAAAGTTTTTGGCCTTTAGTACTGTACCGATCGTTAAAAAGGAAACACATATTTTTTTGCAGTTTTTAGTAAAGCAGCATGTTCCTGATGTTCTAAATATTTAGGAAGTATTTTTTTTAACAGGCCTGTAACAAAATATCGGCGTTCGTATCTTCCGAGGATAAAATTTGTCATTGCATACCTTTTTCATTTTCATGCGGCATTTAATGTAAAAGTAACAAAAAAAAATATTGTACTATTTAAGGAGATGTATTAAAGGTCAAGAAGTTTCAACATGGCTCGGGACATTTTCTGCTGGTGATTATGACCTCTGGCAGGCCTTGAAGTGGACGACCAGTTGAATATGATAATGGCACAATCTCTAGTGGAATCTGATCCGAGATTAAGTATACAATAATTTTTGAAAAGCCTTGGGTCCACGTGGTCAACTATACAAAAGCACATACATGTATTCAGAATTGTTGAAAAAGAGGGCATCTTTAGTCCGCAGAAAAGATGGTAATAATGCAACATGACAATGCCTCGCCCCACACATCGAAATCAATCAGAAAACGTCAAATTTAACCCTCCATACTCACCATATATTGCTCCATCTGACTATCATTTATTTAGAACCCTGGAGCATTCATTAAAATATAAAACATTATTTTTTGTACAAGATGTATAGGCACCTTGGGTCCCATTTCGCTTCTAGGATACTGGGTTTCTATAAGGGGAATGGAAATTTGCAGGAAAGGTGGCAAACTGTCCTTGATAACGATGGAGATTACATAATAGATTAAGAAAAAAAAAATGATTTTATTACCTGACTTGAGACAAAACCCCAAAGTTTAATTCCAAGATCCAATGGCTCGGCTTACCTTAAACTCAAGCTCCGCTTGTAGGGCCCTTGCTTCAGCTTGCACTCCGGCTACTTTATCATTCCATTGTCTCTGCTGTTGTTCGTGGGAGTGAATCCTCTGTAGTCTCGCAGATTCTGCAGCGGTTGCTGCACTTTTCAACTTAGCGCGCAGTAAAGTCACTTCTCCTTCTTTGGTTATACATCTACAGGGACACAATTCATTTAAAAAAATACCATCTTGCTCAGCTAGACATATTTTAGTAAATTACGACTTTTCATAATGTGTATAAACAAGGATTCGATAATACCCTTTCAACCACTGATAAAGTTTGAAAGGCAGATACCAATGTTGAAAAAAAATAACGACTTCCAATCGTCGCAAAACCATAAAATTCAGTTTGTAATCAAATAGTATTTATAACTTTAATATATTCCAAACTTATGGGAAAAATATAAAAAATAGTCTTATGAACAGCCTTAACCCCTTGAGTATGATACGACCAAATCTGGTTCTGAAACAATTATCCGTTGAGTATGATACGACCAGATCTGGTTCTGCGTTTTTTTCACTTCTTTGACGTTCTCATATTTATTCATAATTATCTAATTGTTTTACAAAATGATATTTCAATATTCTATATTCGAAATTTCAATGCAATCATTGTGCAGTTCTTCTTTTTATGATTGGTGTAGTAGTTTCGTAGTTATAGTACTTTAAGGTCGATGTCGCCGAAAATCCTGCAAAAGAGACAGATGCATCCATGAAAATACCCATTTACTCCAAGGGTTAAACCACGGTATGGAGAGAGATATAGAAAACATCGAAAGCATAAAATATTTTTATAAAAAATGGCCCTCAACCCGTCAGACGCCAACATGCCTATAGGCACTTTGCATCGTTTGACAGATCCGCGCGTAACCATTTCGGCCAGCACCTACATATATTAAATAAATATATAATATTAGCTGTACCCTGCGCGCGTTGCTACGCCAAATCGGTCGCATTCGAAATTCAAATTCGCCGCTTTAAAATTCATTCGACTATAAAAAAAAGAAGAACACACTCCTGTCTTCGCGGCCACATTCGAAATTCAAATTCGCCGCTTTAAAAAATAGAAGAATTTTGGTTTTATTGAGGACACAAAAAAAAATCCTTTGGTCCGATCGGCACTAAACTTCACAGGAACCATCTCCAAACTAATCTAAAGTTTCCCTCAAAATTTCATCAAAATCGGTCGAGCGGTTTAGTAGTCCATAGCGGACTCCAGACAAACATTCATTTTTATATATATAGATACACGACTAACAAGATTAATTACTAGGTAACAAGAGTAAGTTAATGAAAAAACGATATTGTCAGTATTTATTTACAAAATCGACCAAAAAGTTTAGTCGATTACTAGTGTTAGGATTCCTCACTTGATACAGACGGCATTAACAAAGGCATCCCCTCCCCTTTGATTCCAATATGATTGTTGTCATTGAGCATGTCTAATCGGAACATCTGTTCCGATTCCGTTTGAATCGTAAGAGTTATAGAGCAAGAAGTGCATATTTCTTACTGATCGCGTAGTTTTATCTGCTCCATTTGAAATTTGTCATTTTGCTTTCGCAGTTCGACGAGCTGCTTCAATATAGACTGGTTGTTATGATTTATAGGCACATTTCCGAGTCCCAATTCTTCCAATATTTCTTTATGGCCGTCCAGCTCCTGCTTGCAAGCTTCCAGATTACCTAAGAATAATTTTTAAAATGAGGATCAATAGAAGTATAATAATGGCTGCATGAGAAACAAACAAGTAAATATATTAAAAATAATAAAAAAACACGACTGACGTTAGAAAAAGTGAATTATTGTATTTATATTTTTTTTTATAACAGTTTTTTTTATGATATATTTGTGGATTATGTATTTATCCATTTAGATAAATGTATATTTCTGAAATGTACTCAATCAGACGTTTCATTTGACACTAAGCACGATATATTTATGTTAATTTATTGACATTTGGACATTTAGACAACTACTTACTTGATATTTGGACAGTTAAGGTACTCTATGACACTCGGGACGATAAAACGATCCTAACACTACCACACACTTCTAAATCGGTTCAAGCGTTTAGAAGTTATGGTGGCATAAAGACACGGAAAACATACATAGATGAACCCTAAACACATTACACTTTTTTGTTGGGCAGTCAAGTAAAAATAAAATCAGTCAAGTGAAAGTTTGACTAACGCACCTATGGTTCTGTAACTTAAGGGCTATGAAATATTTTCACACAAATTGACAAATAATCAGTAATTAAGTCGCCGCAGAAAATGATAGTGAACATCCCATAGGTCCCCTTTCCTTTGCGTAATCCTGCATACTGTGATAGGGAACCGTAATAAAAAATGATTATAGAAATAGAAATATATTTATTGTCCGAAATTGTTGTGGTACATTTATGGTGATAATGCGTAAAACTATGTCTCTCACAATTACCTGTTATTATAACAGATTGACAAATTTACTTATCTGCTAAATTTACTTATCTGCTAATTATAATATCTTATTTAAAAATGTAATTATTTCACAGGTTTGCATATAATATCTATAATATCAAATCATATTAGTGTAATAAATACAAACGGAGCTGCCATGGAATTCACCGACCGGAGTCGGGCCCATCATAATACTATTTTTTACACTTCTGGGGGGTGAGCAGTGGATTCCGGACTTACGAACCGGCTGTGGTAGGTTTAGGACAGCTGTCTTGCCACATGTGAGCGTTCACCTTGCCACCCATTCACTCCCCCTTCGAAGCCATAGAATTTGAGATGCGCAAATCGCAGTTTTAGATAATTTTTCTAAGAAAGAGTTGATTATTTTTCTGGAAAGGCCAAGATCTTTAAAGAGGTGAAATAGAGATTTAGCTGGCAGGCCACGAGCGCCAACTTCCACCGCGTGAAGGTGAACAGTGAAGCCGTTCCGGGTTACGGCATTTGCAAGATCATGGTATTTATTTAATTTGTACTCGTGGTCTTTTGGGATATTTGATTCCCATGGAACAGTTAATTCTACAATAAGAGCCACCTTCCGAGATAGAGAGTAAAGAGTTATATCTGGACGGAGGGCTGTGCATCCGAGACTTTCAGGGAATTTATACTGCTTAGAGACCGAATCAACCTCCAGAATCCAATCTGTAGCTTTCTCGATTATTGAGAAAGGTTTTGTAGTTAAAAGTTTTTTGCCTTTAGAGCCATCCCGCACAAACTGTATTGGGGGTTTGGAGGATACTGTCAAACCCTTGTTGGCACGAGCCACTGAGAGACTAATTACCTCGCGAATAACAGCGAGAACTTTGTCATGGCGGTAAGTGTACCGTCCTTGATCTAAGGCCACCTTGCAGCCAGCTAGAATGTGTCTAGCTGTGCAAGGGGTATTGCTACAGAGGGGACAAGAACTATCCTCGGCAAAGCTCCAACGAGCGAGGTTACTGGGGTCTGGAAGTGTATGCTGAAAGGCATTCAAATAAAATTTCAGCATCTCTGGCGTCCAGTCATAGAGCATTACCTTCCAGTGCATTGGAGGCGGAATGCAAAAGTCACCAATTGTTGTCCAATCATTCTGGCATTGAAGGCCAATAGCATGAGCCATACTCTTGCTGTCGTAATCTCCCCGCAAAAGAGACTTCTTCAAGTCCACGTCGCTCGTGGTTGTACTGCCATACCCCAGACCAGTGCCATTCTGGCTGATTCCAGTAAGGAACCTTTTGTGGAAGTCTACGCGGGCTTGTAGTTCATTTGAATCACTACAGCCACTTATTACGTGCTTCGATATTGCCGGATCTTTGGAATTGCACAGAATCGAATTTTTGGTTATTCTGGAGTTGGCGTAGAGCAGAGAGGGCAGTTTAAGCGCTAGCCCAAAATTTTGTTTGGACCTGAAGAGAGTCGAGGGGTCAGCTGGTTTGGCTAAGGACAGCCAGGATTTTAAACTAGCTGTCACCAGTGCATCTAGACGGGACAGTTGGGTTTTGGTAAAATCGTAAATAAGAAAGGGCCATGACAAATGTGACGTTAGATAATTGTCATAGATCCAGGCCTTACGAGGGCCAGAAATTAGCAAGGCATCTATTTTCGCCAGGCAACTTTTGAAAAGCTCTATAACATGATCGCCCGAGATGTCTTTTCCCTGATGGGTGATTTTTCTACCGAGGAATTTGAAATGATTGTTTGGGTCTATAAGGGAGATATTAGAGCCCTTATAGACCAATTTGGGGTCATAGGATGTAAATTTAGATTGTGTATTAGATTGCGTATTAGATTGCGTATTAGAAGCGTATTAGATTGCCCAAGGGCTTACTACGATATGGAAACCAGTATTTTACTTCAAAACGCAAAGTGTCGATGGCGCTTGTGTTCCTAAAATAGATTGTTATGTTCAATTTGGCAACTTTCGTAGTAAAACATCTATTGATGGCATTCTAACCTATATAAAAAATGCGATAGAGGGCACTGACAATTGTATATTTAACCCCTCGCGGCCCGCGGTTTGAATTTTAATGTGTGCCTTACGGCCCGTAAGAAATTCGCGAGTCTCAAAAAAAAGATGGCGTTTCAGAAAAAAAACGATTACTCCGAAACTGTCACACCGATCGTCTAAAAAAGACCTGTTTTATGTTCCTATTGAAATTTGCTATTAGATATTTGTAACGTCGTTATGTAAAGCAATAAAGATTATTCATAATTATTAGTCGATTAAATAATCCATAATTAGCGGTCGGCCTCGCCTGGCCATTTCGGGCCGTCTGGGGTTCGACGGTAAATATCAATTCTGGACGTTTCGGGCCGTCTGGTACGCGAGGGGTTAAAGAAGTTCCTTACCCCGAAAAGACCTCATACGTACAGGATGAAAGAACAAGAAGAACATACCAATCTCCAATCAGAAATCAGAAATAACAACGCAGTGCCATCTGTGGCCTTGCTTTGCGACTATTGTATTATTGAATACCATTTAATTCCGCCGAGTTCAACGACCTAGGCACATAAGCAAGGTCAAACAAAACAGCTGATTGGTTCTCAAATTGTTGTAAATCATTTGGAATAAAATGTAATTATTATATTATTTGATTCAACAACTAGGGTTGTCGACTACAGCGGGCGAGCCCGTCACCTCAGGAAGTTTTAACGATTAGTCGTTCTATCTCCCTGGAATGAGCGCAGAAGACTTGGACAAAACAGTCCACCGTCTATCTCCGCCACAAACCCGTAAGAGGCCAACGCCTTAACCGCGAGATAGCCAGGAGTGTTACCCGGCGGGCTTACACTCACACCCTTACTTCCAATTGTGACCAGATTACTCCAGTCTCTCGATTGGTTACGAGTTCGAGGTTGCTTGCGCGGTCCTCTCCCTTACGAAGCGGTGAAACGGTGTACACTGAATCTATCGCGGACCACGGCATCCTTTGCCCCGCTGTTCACCCAGGATCGGGTAGCCGATGGTCGTTTCAAGAGCAGTCACCGTAAGGTCTGCAACCACTCCCGTTCTATAGGAAACAGTACTGCTTCCAGACTCCCTCGACTGTTAGTCAGAGTGCGCAATCGATTGGCTTATGCCGCACGGTGCGCAGACCGTCCAGGAACACCAGAAGGTTGATTCCCAGGGGAAACTAGCCGTAAGGCCAGAGTCCTACCCAGGCTCGCACTTCATGCGTGGAGGCCGTCGGATAGGTGTTGACCCAAGAGTGTGACCAACCCTGAACAGAATGGGTCTTCGTGGCCAAGTCAACAGGGCCCATTAACTGCCAACATTTGATTCAACAATTTGTTGTCAAAAGTTGCTTATTTGCTCGTACTGATTCACCCATTTCAAGGGTGTCACTAATTAAAAACTCACACTGTAGACGGCCAAATAAATTGCTATTACTTTCGACATCAATGCTAACAGCGCCACCTGCATTTCAACGGCAAAAAATGGTTGCCAAAATATCCTATAGGGGTGAGCAATAAAAAACACTACATAATCAATGGTAATATTAATATGTATTATACCTTTCGTGGTAACTTCTGGTTCCAGTTGAGGGTGCCTATTCAGAGATAACGAAACTTGTTGGTGATTCGAGGTTCCGTTTTGCTTAGGAAACTGATTTGGTCTGCTGAAATTGGACGGTTTCTTGAAAAGGCCATCGTTGGTTTTAACGAGAACGCCGGCTGTAAAATAAATAAAGCACATTGTAATTCAGTATTGCCGGCAGAATAATTTTTTGCTATGGAACATTTTCATAGCAGCACCAACATTTATACATGGTCGTTATTAACCCTTAGAATGCACAGACAAGGAGAATAGTTTTAATAGGATGTAAATCCCGATTATTTTAGGTAAAGCAGGGTGAAGAAAGATCCACACTTTGAAATACAGATGCTGGAGTTCCACAGGGCTCAGTTCTTGGGACTGTCCCAGTAGTGTAACTAAGCCGGTGCAGTCGGTAACGTGCACTGGGGCCCACGGTAGTTCGGTGGAACTTCAGTTTATGATCGGCGTTCCATCCAACTCTGCTAGGAAGCTAAGGAAGCCGAAAAAATGGATGTCTCAGAACTGATCGACGATTTTGCAGAGTGCAAATCAACACAGAAACCATTCTAGAAATGTATTTCTTCATATTTCTTATATTACATTAAGTAATTAATTTAAATATATAGATATGCAAGCATTGGTACATTTGATTATTGCACATAATAGAAATATTGCAAATAAATACAAAGATTTTCATTTGTATTATGTGGATAACCTAGTAGCTCTACTCAAAATAAAGTAATAAAATCGGAAATCATTTTTTCGGACAGAATTAATATGTAATGCAGCTAAGCATACAGTAATTACATCCTATATGCCATAATGAATGTAAGTAAGTAGGGGCAAGGGCCTTTTGTTTAATTTTGAATCAGGGCCCGTTTCTTTTAGTTCTCCACTGGCCTGTCCTGTACAAAATTTTTACTTTAGATCTACCTACCACCGAAAATGTAACTGTTGCAACCTATGCTGATGATATCGCCTTCTTGGCTACTGATGATAGCCCAAGAACAGGCAGCACCAAACTTCAGTGGCTATTGGACAAAACTGATAGATGGCTACGAAAATGGTGTATTTGTGCAAGCACCTTAAAGTATAATCACATTACATTTACACTTAGTTTTTGCTTTTTTTTAGAGGTAAAAAAACTAAAAAAAAAACATATTCATGTTATTATTCTTTCAGCGTAGTTTTCTTTTTTTTTCTAAGGTCGGACATACACGGACTGCTTGAAGCAGTCAGGATCGACTGCTTCAAGGTGCGACTGCTTAGCGAACATTAATCTTCTATTCATCGGCATACACAGACTACTCGAGCAGTCGTGACTGCTTCGAGCGGTCAGCAGCTTGATGAAATTTCATCAGACATACACTGGCTGCTCAAGCAGTCGACTGCTCTATTGCAGTAATCCCCTGCAACCGTCACCCCTCCGCCCTGCGTCGCAACTGCCACCGTCTGCAAACCCGATGATGTTATCTCTAATATTTCGAAAAATCAAAATTTACTAAAATAAGATTATGATTTCTTTTACTACCTCACTGTTACACATAGTCTTTCTTCTAGTGGGATACTTCTCCTTATAAAGGTGTCTTGACGTTTAATTTTATCCTTCAGTATATTGTTTAATTCGTCAAACAAAGATATAGACATTTTAAAATAATTTAAAAAAAAATCATCATCACTTCTAAGTTCCATAAGCAAGTGATGAAATTGTTCATGTTGTCTCAATTCCGAAACTGGAGGAACCCATATCTTTTTAGCTTTCTACTCCTCGTCTGCGCCTGAGCAAAAGCAGAACCAGTAGTGCCTCTTCCTCAAAATCCATATTGTGACTGCAGCTGAATTGTCAACTGCTTGAGCGGTTGATAGCGACTACTCGAGCAGTTAGCAGTGACCGCTCGAGCAGTTGACGACTGCTCGAGCGGTCCATATATGTCGTTCAATGACTAACTGCTCGAGCTACCCGTGTATTGCCGGCCTAAGGTGGAATTAAGGTAAAATGTCTTTTTTTACAAACTCAAATACTGGGTTACAAACGAAATACATTTTTTCTCTTTCAAACCCTAGCTAAAATATCATTTTTAAAATTGGAATTGCCAAAAATTACAAAAAGCTGACGTTGATTGTTATTCCTGTCCCCCTTCATATAGACGTAATATATTGCTATGTAGTCTTACACTAAAACATCATTTCAATGAAATAACAAATAAACCTAGAGTGAGATCTTCTACTGTCGGTGAACACTTATTAACCCCTCGCGTACCAGACGGCCCGAAACGTCCAGAATTGATATTTACCGTCGAACCCCAGACGGCCCGAAATGGCCAGGCGAGGCCGACCGCTAATTATGTTAGTACAACTTTGACAAATAATTATGAATAATCTTTATTGCTTTACATAACGACGTTACAAATATCTAATAGCAAATTTCAATAGGAACATAAAACAGGTCTTTTTTAGACGATCGGTGTGACAGTTTCGGAGTAATCGTTTTTTTTATGAAACGCCATCTTTTTTTTGAGACTCGCGAATTTCTTACGGGCCGTAAGGCACACATTAAAATTCAAACCGCGGGCCGCGAGGGGTTAATGTCGTCTTGATATGTAGCTTCGGAGGATAATAAATGGGTGGTAAAGTGAACATTCGCATGCGAGAATAATGTCAATCCACTCACGCGCTGGTATTCTAATTGGAGGTCGCTGTGCCAGTTTGTCCTCCCATTTCAAGTATTCAAATTTTCCTACATTGGTGTGGCCGTTGGTGCTGGGCAGCTGCGTGCTGGTCATCCTCGGTTTCATGCACATGGAGTAGTCGGGAAGTGCCGAAGTATCCACGTCGGCGACCTCCTCGAAAGCCTGGCTGACTTGCAGGAGAATTTCATCATCGTCGTCATTTTCATCACCCCAGAGAGCGTCGCTATCACTTATAGTACCTTAAAAATAAAGATTTTTATTTATTTATCCTGAACACTACAATTTTGAGCAGAAGGGCTATGGTATTTGGTAAATATTTATATAAAACATGCAGGAGAAACAAATTAAACCCATAACCATTGGCTCATCGCATACCTAATCCAGCAAAAATACCCGTATCTAGGGACGCTGATATTATAAGACATTGGTTACTGGTATTACATTCGGTAATATGAAAAAATATATATAATTTTTCACACTTCTGCAATACTCTACATATAATACATACAATAAACACACACTTTCATACAATACATACAATACATACAATACACACAATACATACATATATACAATACATACAATACACACAATTCATACAAGATATTTATATAAGAGGCCTTCCACATATATCACGTTTTTGGGATTTTTGACCCCCCGCTTCTTCCCCCCCCTATGTAAACAGACTTAATCAGCGACCTTCCCCCCTCTCCCCTCGAGATTATGTAATCAAACGAATTTGCATGAAATGTGAAGAATCGTGAACCCCGCGTTATTATAGTAAAGTGTTTGAAGACAGTAAGTGAAAAAAAACATTTTAGAATACTTTTAAAAATGTACTTTATTAATTCAAAGTAATTACAAAATCTCAAACTCTTTGGTTTATTTTACAGATCCCAATCTTCAGACCGCAGTGGCTGTAAAGACAGTATTAAAGATAAAAAATATTTAAAATGCATTTAAAAATGCACACTTAATGTGCATTTTTATTCTATGCGGTGTCAAGTTGATTACATAATCAGGACAGGCATCCAACCCAACCCCCCCCCTCCCCCTCGGTGATTACGTAATATGTGGACGGCCCCTAAATCTGTAGATTATTGGTTTATTTAAACAATAATCTCAGATCAGGTGGTATTACTGCATTATAGGAACCTGTTCTACATTGTTTATTTTTTAACGTCACCCATACTACACTGATTATTTACTACACCCGTCACTACACTGATTATTACCCGTCACTACACTGATTATTCACTACACGTTTATTCACTACACTGATTATTCAGTAGCCGTCATATTCCCTACACTGATTCCGAATTTGCAATAATCTTTATTCGGTCTCAATAAATAAGCGATATAGGCATTCAAAGAAGCGTCAAACCCATATATTTCGGAAGGTTATTAGTTTTTTTTTTAATAATACAGGAACACCCTATATGGCAGTAGGTTGTTAGTTTTATTTAAGCAATCTTAAAACTGAGTAATTGTTTTTCATATGTAGATTTGTTTTTTTTTTCTTGAAAATTACACATCCGAGGCTTTTTTCTATCACATTTAGCATTGCAATGATCGAATCTAGTAGTTTCTTTTTTTTTTCGATTTTTGAGAAAGGTTCCTATACTGCATAATAATATTTTCTAATCAGGCTTTTAAAGTTTACTGTTATGTACCTACTCTCATATCTAACCATCGTTTGTTGTGCTCGATTCATTTTGCCTCTACAAACCATACGCCAAGTAATATTAGCAAGTCAGCCTTCGCGCGCATACTTGTGTCAATGTGCTGTGTTCAAAACTGAGCTTCAAGTAAGCCATCGAATTATATTTTTGCATGCCAGTACATTCATTGGCCAGTCTCGCACCACTGTCAGTATTATGTTATCTTAAGGTAGAGCCCAAGTATAATGGAACCAGTTGAACACGTTATCCGCGCATGTCTAGTACTGTCCTAAGAAAGGAGGGGATCAAGAGATCACCTCTTCAAATCATCGAGATTTCATCACTTCTGCCGCTGGCAAATATTTGGGATCGAGAAATTTAAATCAATAAATCACCACCCAACATCGATCTGTCCTCGTGTAAATATGAAACTGAATTAAACCTTTTGTCGACGATGGATTCGCAGTGTTTTGGCTCAACGGCAGAAACTGCTGGGATATGGTGACATCCAAACGAGGTTTTTTCGCGTCCGACTGTCCGCACGGCTTATAAAAGCGCTTCGCCATCGTTTCAACTATATATTGCTCACATTTAGAAACCGCATTTCACCGTAAATACAACGAAAACAAGAAGCACAGCGACCAGAGGAACAGGCGGCAACACGGCGGCAACCAATCCCCCTTCTTTCAACTGTTTTTTGACAGTTGATTTTTTAATTTATTTTACAGCCACATAAAAAATACAATAAAATAAAAACGAAACAAGTATTATCTCATATATTATTTGTTTGGAGGAAAAAATGGAGTATACTTAAAAAGCCATTGCATTTTGAAAAGTTTTTTTTTTTATTAAATAAAGGTCGAACCGCACTTGCGACAACACAGGCTTGCGCGGTCATGCTAGAACTTACGGAGCGGTTTTTACCTGCGCCCGCCGGGATTGCGGGCCCGTGGCGCAGATATGTATGCACGCGGGTGAAACCACTCCGTGAGTTCAAGGCTAACCGCGGCCCGCGCGGTTCCACTAGTTTACCGCAGGCGCTGCGGCCGTCGCGATTTAACCGAGCCGTGAGTTCTAAGCATTAAGTTGCGCGTCGCGGCACGACAACTATTCTATCTATTGATTTATATGACCCAAACCGTACGTAACGACGCAGCAGCGGCGCGGCGCGCCGAGGCGAGATTTTGTACGGCTTTTTTTATTAATAGCCCTCTACCCGTCTTGGTATGCAGAGTTAGTAGGCAGCTGAACATTTGGAATGCCCGAACGACAAGTAAGACGGTATTTGTAACAAAACCAGTAATATATTCCTGAAATCGCACTGGTACTTCGCCCTTAACCCAATGGATCGCAAAATGATGCAACTTCGAGATTGTGAAGGAGATTTATTCTTTTTGGGCGTGTCTCTGTCTTTTGCCTCCATAGATGCGCACGTTTTCATGTAATACTTTGGCAACCAGTTTATGTAATCAATATCTTTTGTGGACATGCAGTGTACTGTGAAAAAATCTGAGCGGCTGCTGGAGGTTATTTTCACCTTAACCAATTGACGAACAGTATAAAGTCTCCACTTTGCGGAAGGCTCCCTTGATTACTCCAAAAGCTCAATCACATGGGAGAAATGACAATAACTCATGGGGAAAATTAGGTCAAATTTTTTAAAGCGTTTGCTTTCAACTATAGTCCTTATTCATGCGCACTAATAATAGATTTTTATTTTACCCTCCGCAATTTTCACAGAATGCTGTACAATTTCAATTCTCTTGTCGACATGTTCATTGAGGTATTGTATAATAAAAGCACACACCACATCTGCACGTTTTCACTGATCATTAATATTACATTTTCTTCAAATTCTTACCAGTAAAAAATCAAATTCTTACCAGTGATGCCAGACTGAGTGCTGATACGATACATATACAGGATATGGGTTGCATCGGCATTCATCGCTTTATTTGGGCACTGTTAATGTTCATCCATGGGTTGTTTTTGAACTCAATTCATGCATCGAGGAACAAAGAGGTGACATTCGTTAAAAAGTCTGATTCGGAAAAAAGTTGTATGGCGTGTTTCAGCAATCATCCGTTCATATAAACTACGCAAGTCTTTCTTCTTCTTCTTCTTCTTTTATTTTGGCAATTCCGCTATACAGCAAGCGATTGGTGCCAGTTTTTTATCAGTCTTTCTTCTTAGTGCTTCCCGATGACTGGGGGATCTATGGTTAGTAAACCCCCACCTTGAACAATGACCAAGAACAGACAAATGACTTCACATTTACATGCCTTATAAAATGGAAATATTTCAATTCTACCATGCACTAACTACATGTCCTTTGGGGATATTTCCCTGTGGACATCACATTGTCGATATTAAAAGGACAGGATATTCTAATTAGGATGTCCCATGGGTGTGGATGTTTTTAAAATGGCTAGTAAAAAGGTTAAATTTGCCTCTTGAATTATATCGACACGTTATTAAGGGAAATAAACTTTGTAATGTTTTTATAAACTTTGATCGAATTCGATGCCAATAGGATGTCAATTTTTGTTGGAAGGCAGATTTTATATTTTACTAAGTTTGGAATAAATGATGGGTAGTTGTTGAGAAGGGGACAGTTAAAGAATATGTGATCTAATGTGCAATTGTGGTAGCCACAGTCGCACTGGGGGGAGGGCAGCACGTTTATGCGGAAGAGATGAGAGGGGGTGGAGCAGTGTCCTATTCGCATTCTGCAGATTGATGTTATTTCCTTCCGCTTAAACGGCTTCTTGTAGTACCATGGTTTAGAGGGAATTGTAGGGTTAAATTGGGAGTAGTGTTTGCCCTTGTTGCTGCAGGAGGAGAGCCAGGTCTTATTCCACTTTTCTTTCATCTTTTCTTCTATTACTTGAAAAATGTCTGATGCCGGGATTTTAATTTTCAGGAGAACTCCCCCTGACCGTGCCTCGTTTGCGATTCTGTCAGCGTACTCATTGCCTAAGATTCCGGAGTGCCCAGGGATCCACATCAATATTATCTCGCCCCCAGCTTCACTGATGAGGCGGTATTGTGATCTAATAAGGTTCTCTATGTGAGTCGGACGGTGCGATATAGAGGGGGAATTAAGCTTATCTAATAGGCTTTTCGAGTCTGTGAATACGACTCCTTGGGGAGACCGTTTAACCCGCATATATTCCAAGGCCTTGAGTACTGCGACGCTTTCTGCCGTGTAGATGGAGGCATTGCTAGGCAGCCTAAATTTAAGAGAGATGTTGAGATTGGAATGAAATATACCCACCCCCACGTACGTGCCCGCCTCGGCCTTCGACCCATCCGTGAAGAGGAGATCCCAGCCGAGGAACCTGTCTGCGACCATTCTCGCAAAGGTGCTATTATTCAGTGGCGAGGGATCCTCACCTGCGGGGGTCTTTGTTATTCCTGAGTCATAACATATGGTAGGGTGCTCAAACCTTTCAGGGAAAGGAAGTCTGAAATCCGGGAGGATGTGATCTCTCTGAATAACCTCTTTAAAGTGATGCAGTTTGCGATGGCTCCTACATAGAGCCGAGACTTTGCTATTTGGAGAGCCTTGGGAGAGCTCACATAGGAGCTTTAGTTTTGGCACTAAAGGGTGTTTGGACAGTTGGAGCCTCTTGATGTAAAACTTGTCTGCCAGGAGCTGGCATCGAAGATCAGTGGGAGGCTCGCCAGATTCTACGAGGAGGGCGTTTGTTGGGGAGCTTCTCATGGCGCCAATGACACATCGTAGGCCTTTGTATTGTAGGGAGTTCAGTTTGTCTTGGAGTTTTTTGGTTAAAGGGTAACAAATGAAGGAGGCGTAGTCTAATTGTGAGCGGACTAGGGCGTTGAACAGAAGTTTAGTGGTGAAAGGGTGTGACCCCCACCAAACTCCGCTGGTTGCTCGGAGTATGTTTAGTGCTCTCTCTCCTTTGTTGACCACTTGGTCAATGTATGAGGTCCATTGTAGTTTGGCATCTAGTGTAACTCCTAAGAATTTGGCATGAGATTTAATTGGGATGACTGAGTGGTTGAATTTGATGTTTAAGGGTGTCGGGGTTCTCTTGCGGGTGAAAACTACAGCATTGCTTTTAGATGGGGAGATTGATAGTCCGGAGTCGTTGAGCCATACCTCCAGATCCTCTAGGGCCTCTGAGACTTTCCGGAGGGCAGTAGGTATGTTTTGTGAGGAACTATATATCACAATATCGTCCGCGTATTGTAATAACCTGCAGTGTCTCAAAACCACCTCCTCCAAACCTCTGGTGTAGAGGTTGTAGAGGATGGGGGAGAGCACACTGCCCTGTGGGAGGCCCCTGAAAAGGGTTCTTGAAATGGGTTCTGCAGAGGTCATAATGTTAATCTTTCTTCCTTTGAGGGTTGAGATGATGAATGTTGAGAGTTTGTCCGGGACCCCCAAGTACTGTAGCCTCCTCTGGAGGAGTGGAAGCAGGACATTATCGTAGGCGGCTTGCACGTCCAGGAAGACCGCAACTACCGATTCCTTCCGTTTGAATGCCAGTCTTATATCTGTGGTGAGAATCGCCAGGTTGTCGAGGGTGCCTGATCCACGACGGAATCCAAACTGTGAGTTTGCTAGTTTGGCTGAAGTTTCCACGAACCATTCTAGTCTGTTTTTGATTATGTGCTCTGAAATTTTGCACAGGGTTGAAGAGAGAGCAATAGGGCGGAAACTTTTGGGGGAGGACGGATCACAATTGGGTTTGGGGATAGCGATGACCGCTTGGGACCTCCAGGAAGTGGGAGATATGCCTTGATCGAAGAACCCGTTCAGGAGATCTAAGTAGTACCCTGTGATGTTAGGGCAGCAAGAGGGGATGAATGCGTAGGGAATAAGGTCCTCGCCTGGGGCTGAATCTCTAGCCTTGTTCAGGGCGGCATCTAATTCTACCAGGCTGAAGGGGGAAGACATTTCGGTATGTGAGGAAGGATGCGCACTAGGGAGGATTTCCGGTTCTGTGTTGAGCTCGTCGCTGCCGGGACAATATGGGGGGGCCAGGCAATTAACAAATTGGTCCAGTGTCTCTCCATGTACTGGGGGGGAGGAGTTAAGGTTCGAAGCTCTCCTGAATCTTTTGACCATAGCCCAGACAGTGGAACTCGGAGTATCCGGGGAAAGGTTGGAGCAGAATTTTTTCCAACCTTCTCTTTTTTTACTTGAGAGGAGTTTTCTGGTTTCCTTGGCTGCGATTTGGTATGAGTTGTGATTGCTAGTGTTCATATCACTCAGATAAGTAGAGAGGCAGAGTTTCCTCCTGCCAACCGCTTGGTTGCACTCAGCATCCCACCATGGAGGAGATTGTCGGACTGGAATTTTGGGGGTTTGTTTTTTGAAAAACTTTTCAGCCGCTGATAATATGCAAGAGGACAAGGAGGAGTAGCACTCCTCTAGGGGGGTGCTTTCGAGTGGGGGGAGGAGTGTTGCTGCGTCGTTTAAGTGAGCGCAGAAATCCGAGAAGTTTTTTTCCTTATTACTAAACTTAAAGAGTGCACGACGGCTAATGGTGGCTCGATTAATCAGAGTGAAGTGAGTATTAATGAGGATGGGAAAGTGGTCACTACCCAATGGGTCATCCAATACTTGCCAAGTACTGTCTATTTGGAGGCACGGGGAGCATATCGAGACATCAGGGGCCGAGGAACGTTCTGATGGAAGTGGAACCAAGGTGGGTGAGCCGTCGTTCATGATGCACATAGAATGTTTATCCATCATATTTATCAGGGCATCTCCCTGTCGGTCAGAGAGCGAGCAGCCCCAAAGTGGGGCATGCGCATTTAGGTCTCCAAGAATGAACACAGGCCCGGAAATACCTCCGAGGGTCCGGGACCACCATTTTTCCGTAATAATCGTCCTGGGGGGAGCATATAGAGAAAGAAATGTGCACTCATTTATTCTGCCAGAGGCCAATTGGACATTGTTCCCCGGGGAAGCCAGGGCCAGCGGAGAGTGGATAAGTGAGTTCTTGAACATAAGGATAGTCCCACCCTTCCCGTCGAGGCGGTCATCACGGAGGACAGTGTAACCTGGTATGGTAAAGTTATTGGAGGGGGACAGCCAAGATTCAGAGATAGCTGCCACGTCAACCTCACGTTGATGCAGCAGTTGGATGAGCTCATGCTTTTTGGGTATCAGGCTTCGGCAATTCCATTGCAAGATGCAAAGCGTTGCCATTCTGCAGATATAAATTGAATCTACAAGTAAATTAAAGGTTAAAAATGAAATATAAAAAATGTGTAATATATACCTATATGTATATATAAAGAAACAAGTAAGTGGGAAATTTAGCTGGAGCGGAAGTTTGTGACTGGGGCGTTACGTTGGTCTGAAGGCAGATCCCGATCCGCCATCCAACGTGTCTGATAATTGAAGGTCAGTGACAGTTATCATTGAGGAGGTGTCGCTGGAAGCCGAGGCTCCAGAATTGGTGTTGTGTTGGGCCATAAGCACCTGTAAGAGGGCTGCTATCTGATCCAGAGTAGTTTTAGGATCTCCATTAAGACCACAGCCGTTAACGGATTTATATGGGAAGTAGTCCCATCGTAGTTCGTTTGATTTGTCGTGAACAGGGGAGCGAGGCGGGGGAGGGCTCTGCAACTTCCGTTTCTTCCCTACGCCTTTATTTTTACCTGAACGGATAGGATCCGAGACGATAATTCTTGGTCTCATTGGGGAGAGTGGGGAATTAAAGGTAAAAGGTTGTGTTTGTGGGGTAGTTGCTGCAATAGATGCATATGAGGCAGATGTTGTCTTAGGTACTCTCGAGAGAGCATCATTAAATGATATGCCTTCTTTTGCCATGATGTTTTTTATTGCCTTTTGACGGCTATATTCGGGGCATTTTTGGTCCGTAGCTGTGTGTGAATCGTTGCGACAGTTAACGCAGAAGGAGAGAGATGCCTTGCAACTCTCCCCCGCATGGGCCTCACCGCAACGAAAGCACCTGGGAGTTTTAGATCGGCAGGTCTTTTTTAGGTGACCGTACCGACAGCAAGCTGTACAGAGAGCAACTGGAAGGGAGTAAATCTCTACTGGGAGGCTATTGTAGTATATTAGGACTTTTTCCGGGAGCTTTTGTCCCTCAAATGTGAGAACAACCGTTCGAGAAGGTTTATAAACCACGTTGCCTGAATCGTCCGAAGATCGGTAATTAAGGCGGCGGATCCGCTTGACTACGAAAGGATTGGAGGCGTTTAATGCAGAGACTATCTCCTCATCAGGTATATCCGTGTCCAGTCCCTTTACCAACCCCAATCTGACCGTGGCGAAGGAAGGGATGAAGGCTTTGTAATTTTTTACTCTTAAGAAGTTAGCTTTAGTAAGGTTATTGGCAGCTCTCGCAGTTCTCAAGGCCACCTCGATGCGGTTTCTTCCCGTCTTTTTAATTGTTTTGACGTCTTGAACTTTATTTGCTTCAATCAGTTTCCCGACAGTAAGCGGGTAGATAGACAAATTCGAATTTGTACTCTCAGAATTGTTGGAATTCTCTGGGCAAAATTGAATATAAACTATGAAGGGCCCGGGCGAGTCCTCCTTGTACATGTTTTCGGCAGCTATTTGCCTAGTTTCGATGGCTTCTCCCGCAGCCACGTCAGACCTAACCTCGACAGTCATTCCCAACGGCGCCCGCGAGTCCATCTCCTGTTCCGATATTGCACAAATAGGGCTTGTCGGAGTCGACGGGCGTGCCCCCGTCGACCCCCCCTGTCTCCGTTCCATTCACAGGCAATCTAAGGAGGGTACATCCAGATAATTTTGAAAAAAAAAGAATAAAAAAGTTTGGAGATGCTACCCGCAGGAATGGCTGACGAGACACGCTATTTAATCCGGGGGTATAAACAAAAATGACGACAAACTTACAGTTTCCGTGAACGATCCCCGCCAAACCACTGAAGGATGACCTGGACAACACAGACAAAACAACAAAAAACGAGAGGAAACAAGGATTCACAGAGCACAACAAACACACCCTGCCCCGTTAGTTCCTAAATCGAGAGTGCGATTCTTACTCCCAAAGCGAAAACCAAAAAAATCGGAAATCGACAGCAGCTGCGAGGAGCTGTCAGTTGTCAAAATTCACCATTTGACAAATAGGGTTTGAAATATGCCACGCAAGTCTTTATTTTCATAATTGTTCAGATTACAAGTGACAGGTACAAATATTTTAGGTACCTATGTACCTGCAATCATTTATTATATATGGTATTAGATTGCTCATCTCCATGAAAACTGCAACTGATAGCAATTTATTTCGCCATCTATATAACATTGATAATGAATGTTTTTATTGTTATAATGAACTGATTGATTATAATACCCCAATAATTTAACAATAATAACGACATAATATAACAATAATAATGATATAAAATCGAAGACTATCGCGGTTGTTTGACATTATAAATAGGATAGAAAACGAATTTACCGCGTGAAATTTGTAGCACCTGACGTTTCGGTGACGTTGCAGCCGCCGTTGTCCAGGGTAGGCAGTCTACCCTGGACAACGGCGGCTGCAACGTCACCGAAACGTCGGGTGCTACAATTTTCACGCGATAAATTCGTTTTCTATCCTATTTATAATAATAATGATAACAATAATAACGTACAGTTATTAGCGCCATCTAACCCATATGCTGATTATATAACAGAAAAATACATTAGATTATATAACAGAGACATACGGAGAGATAGAATGCCATCTATTAGTCGATTTAAATTGAGTGTGCGTAATTTACGTACTGACACATGTACATCAAATTAAAAATTAACATCTTTATGTAAATAATAACAAAGTTATAAGAATTATGATTTAAAAAATTGTTTTGTTATGATTTTAAATAGTAGTTATTATATTATTGTTTTATACGGTATAAGCGCCATCTATCATCATCGGAATGCGCTCTACTTACCCACAGTAGGAAATAAAAAGAAGTCTGTTTCAAGCTATCAAACTCACGGAGATCGTATCGCTCCCAGTTGATACGAATATTTGTAAAAATTAAACAAATTCTTAATGTATTTCATTAAATCACCCAAATGAACCACAGGCACGATATCTCGAAAAGGAATTCGATTTTTATCAAATGATAGATGTACGACGACAGCTGTGCGTTCACGCCTGCGATTAGCTCTACCACTTACTAATGATTCCCACTATGGGACCGCCTGTACCAATCAGGTAGTTTCAGCGACCGCCTCCACCATCAGTGGATTGTCACTGAGTGCAAGGTCCCTTCAACAGGGCCTATTTTGTGCCCGCTATATTTCGACAGTTGTTGTCGCTAAATTGTCCTTACATCATACTGATTTCGGTACATAGCCGATTGTGTTTAGCCTAATTTGATTAGCATGTTAAGAATGTACAACGAACACAATTGGCAATAAACAACATAAATATGAATATTTTTTTTATAATTTGTCTAAATTATTTATTGAGTCATTGTATGTTTCATATAAATCATGTTAAATCATATAATTTACAAATCGAGAAACGTTATAGCCGAAATTCGACTGTAGGGCTTTCAATATCTATTTGTAATTGTGTCAAAAAATATCTTTAATATTAAAACTTACTGGGGTGCTATTTTCGCTTAAGGCGCAGAGGAATTAAAACTGAATCCGAGAGAATCGTAGACGGTATAGCTCTAATTGAAATTCATTTGCGCCCAGCCTAGAACGTTGCTAAATTGTCCAGAGCTGATTGCTACTTACGATTGGATAGGGCACTTCAAAGAGATGATATCAGTGTAACACGGTGAGCGCACCTTTATTTCGGTTGCTAGTTTATGGTCTTTTAGATGCGGTTGTCTATGCGGCTGTGCGACGCAAAGTTTGTCAAGTTCAGTTGAGTTTGGGATTTCGATTCGAAAGCATTCGCTATGTCGACTGTTTTTCAACACGGAGACCCCGTCTGGTGAGTTTTCCACTTAAAAATTCCAGATATTCATTATAATAAGCCAAATTATTGACCGCGAAATTGAAAATATTTTTTATTTGTGTATTTCAGGTCGAAAATGAGGGGTTACAGCCCTTGGCCGAGCCGGGTAAGTCTACACTACAACCGTTATAAATGAGCAATAAGCGAAGCCGGAGATGATTTTGCAGCAATAGTGACGATTACAAAGTTTAATTGTTTCCTTCGAGAAGTGCCTCCGTTTTCGTTATATTCAGTAATCGCGCAGTGCTAGTTATTTGTTGACAAAACATTGGTTATCCGTCAGTAAGGGCGGGAAAACTTCGAATCCGTGGTCTGCCGTGTTTCTTCGGTATATTTGCGGGTATTCGTAGTGCCGTAGTTTAGAAAGCCGCTTTTCGGCTGTTGATGAAAATGGGCGGCAAAATTCGAGTGAGAGAAAAACATAACCTACAAACGTTAGGGGAAAATTCCAATTGGGATTGAGAATCGCAAGACTTTTGGTTTTATTGTGGTTGAAATTAAGATTTTTTAATTGCATATGGTATTCTGGAAATGCTATGGAATAATGTGTTTAAATTTGGAAAGTTCTACATTTTAAATTAATAATTTTTGGTCAAAAGTGTTTTTTAGAGGCTCCATGTAAACTATGGTATAATTTATATACTTGCCAGGCGTGCTGTTTCTTGTTTCAAATTAGTTTTAACAATATTTGATCGTTCTGACTCCCGTGAGGTAAGCGTAGAAGACTTGGGGTAATGGGGATTCGGTGTCTACCGAATCTATCGCGGACCATGGCGTCCTTTTCCTGGCTGTTCACCCAGTATGGGGTAGCCAAATGGTCGTCTCGAGTGCGGCTGCCACAAGGTAAATAACCGTCCCTGCTCTATAGGAAACAAGCCATTTCCAGACTCCCCTGGCTATCTGTCGGAATGCACAGTCGATTGGCTAACGCCGCACGGTGCGCAAACTGTCCAGGAGCGCCCGAATTAATATTTCCAGGGGAACGCCCGCAGGCACAGAGTCCTACCCGGGCTCGCACTTCTGCTTGGAGGCTGCCAGATGGGTGCTGAGCTGTGAGTTCGGCGGACCCTAACACATGGGTCATAAAGGCTCAACTGCACTGGGCCCATTAAATCCCTCTGGCATTTATGACTCAGAATGGCATGAAGTGGTGTTTTTATAACACCATAGAGGCGTCCGTCTGGATTTGTTAACGACTGCCCCGGAACTAATAGCCTTTCTTAACCTCTTAACAATTATTTTGTAAAAGTGAGTCTTCTATTTTTTTTTGCTGAATTTTAAACTTTACTATGATTATAGGTTTGATTATTATGATTATAGATTGCAAACAGTAATTTGATAAAATTTTCACTTAAAGGGTAATAACGTTGAAAACATTCTGATGGTTAAAAAAACTAACATCACGTATCACTTTCTTAATCTATGACTTCACTAGCTCTGTCTGTATCTGAATTGTCACTTGCTGACGCACTAAATTCCATATCAAACTCATCACTATCCATGACAAAAATCAAAGGGAAAAACAAGCCAGATTTAGCCAAGTGCCAGCGACAAAAATGTGCATGACTTTAGAAAAGCTGATACTTTGAGACCAGGCAGTAATTTGGCAATATAATGCCAGGGTACAGTTAATAGGCCAGTTTCCGGGACACCTGGCACTGTCGTTCTAGTAATGGTATAGGTGTAATTTTAATTAGTACTTCAAAGGTTTTTGGAAAAGCTGAAATCAGTATGCTGAAGACAGTGGATGTAATAAAAAACTTGAAACATATGGTCAGCATCTCCATACGTCACGCATCGGTCTATGACGGTTGTGATGCGGAATATAATGGTCGCGGTGCCGCAATATAATGGTAAGGAGATGCTGTCACCATGCGTTCGATTATGAAGCAGTCTGACCATATGTTTCGAGTTCTTTATTGCGTTCACTATCTACTGATGAATTTTCAGCTTTTCCAAAACACTATAGGAACTAATTAAAATTACAACTTCCCTAGTATGCCAGCGCCAGGTATCCCGGAATCTGGCCTGCTGACTGTACCCCAGCATTCTATGGCCAAAATACTGTGATCTGAAAGAATCAGCCTTTCCAAAATTTGCACTTTTTTGTCGATACTATAATATCTTCATAGCACAAGCAAGTGGCGACTAGAATCTCTTCCCACAAACCTTGACTAGCTGGCCACTAGAGGGCTTCAAGTAGCTGTGAAACTGACCAAAGTAGCTCTCTTGTGCCGCATTTGTAACTAACTGGATGCAAGGAATTTTACAGGGGTTTAAATTTCTAAACAAAATACTGTTAGGATAGGCGCGGGCTTTTATGTAAAAATTAAAATCCCTGGTACTCTCGGGTTTTTAAATTAAGAGGTTAAACAGATCAGGTGACCTCTTTTTTGTGGCATAACTACCGACGGCCGAAGCCAGGTCTATAAGTCAATGGCCATCATCTTAATTGTTTGTTTCTACTGGTAGTGAATGGTTTCGTGCAGCTTGGGCCATAAGTTTTACCGTGTTTTCGTACGAGAGAATACCCCGGAAAAAGGAGTCGCGCGTCCCAGGCGTCACAGCTTGTGGATTGGTTCCCCCTGGTTGATTGCCCTCCGGCACAACTGGATGGTTTGCGCACCGTGCGGCATCAACCATTCGGTTGTGCACCCTGTAATTATTGAGTGAGTGTGAAGACTAAGGAAATATGCTGACTCCTAAGCACCAGGGGTGGATGTTGACCTGTTGTCATGCCACTCTTGAAACGACCTATAGACCACCCGATCCCGTGTGGCATAACGGTCAAAGGACGCCTAGGTCTGCGATAAATTAAAATTGATTTACCGCTGCAATACAGCAGTTAGAGGCCGTGCAAGCGACTTCGTTCCCCTAACCAGTCGGGAGGACGGAGGTATCCTGAAGGTTTTTTTTATTTTTTATTTGTTGAGTGGGGCTTTTCTAAGGTCTTTATGAGCCTTGTAACACTGCGACCATTGCTGATCTATTGTGCTCGCCACCTACTATAGTTCTGCGCTAAGCCTCGTGTCATTTAAGAACCGCAGCAGGCTTTTGGCGCCAGATTGTTTTACCTCCTCAGGTTGGAGGTAGTGACCACCCAGGTGGTTGTATCTTTTACGCATCAGCGGGCCACACTCGCACATGAGGTGCTGGGGAGTTTCCTCTGCCCCTTGGCAGAACCTGCACATTTTTGTGTCTTTGAGCTTGAGGTTGAACATGTGTTTGTTCAGGCCACAATGCCCCGTGAGCGCCCTTACCAGAATGCGTAGATTGTTCCTATTTAGCGATAGGGCCTCACGGGCCGTCTTACGGTCGTAAGGCTTAATAAGCGCTTTGGAATGATTCAACCCTGGCGTGTTGTTCCAGTGGTTGACGGATTGTTCTAAACACATTTGTTTGAGCATTAGGTTTGCAAGGCTTTTTGGTACTCCACAGCAAGGTTCAGGGCCGTATAACGTTCCCTTTGCTCCCGTCCTAGCAAGTTCGTCGGCTTTTTCATTTCCCTCGATTCCTGCATGGCCGGGAACCCATCTTAGTATTACCCTGTTCTTTTCGCCCAGGGAATTCAGTAGTGATATGCAGTTTTGCACTAGCTTTGAATTAATGGATATAGATACGGTGTGGATATAGATACGGTGGTTGGCGTAGTCCTTTTGGAGGTTGATATCCGCACATTCAATAATGGCGTAAACCTCCGCTTGGAATATGGAGGCGTATTTTCCCAAGTTTACACTTCTTTCGAAGTTTGGTCGCTCTCCATATATACCACAGCCTACGTCAAGTCCCGATTTGGACCCATCAGTATACCATTTAAGGCTACCGGCCTCCTATTGCAGTTGGCTTTTTAGCCAGTCGTCTCTGGGCGGCAGTTCCACTGTAAAAAGTTTTCCAAAGTTTAGGAGTGGGAGCATGGTGTCTGATACCATGTTGAGGGTTGGATTTTCACTGACTGAGTCAAGAACTGATCTTAGTGCTTGTGAGGTCCAGTTTACCTTCTCTCGGGCAGATCGCCTGTACATGCTGGCTTTCGCCACCTGTTGCAAATGAATGTGTAGGGGCGGTAAGTTCAGCAGTGCATCTAGAGCTGCTCCAGGAGTGGAGGACATTGCGCCAGTTGTCATGAGGCACGCCGTCCTTTGGATATTGTTTAGTTTGGTAATCACAGTTTTCTGGTTGGCTTTGTTGCACCATACCACTGAGGCGTACGAGATTATCGGCCTCACAATGGCAGTGTATAGCCAGTGGGAGATCTTGGGGTTAAGGCCCCAGTTTTTCCCCGCCAGTCTTCTGCTTATACCCAAAGCACTTTTAGCTTTTTGAATTGTTTTATCTAGGTGGCTGTTCCAGGTGAGTCTCTGGTCGAGCGTGACTCCCAGATACTTTACTTCCTTGGAGAAAGGAATCTGCCTGTGGTTTAAGATTGGCATTTTTAGTCCACCTAGTTGACGTTTGTTGGTAAATGGCACGAGGACGGTTTTA
This sequence comes from Micropterix aruncella, assembly GCA_944548615.1. Lineage (NCBI taxonomy): Eukaryota > Metazoa > Arthropoda > Insecta > Lepidoptera > Micropterigidae > Micropterix > Micropterix aruncella. The sequence goes on along the minus strand of OX155970.1, from coordinate 15,680,976 downwards.
TCGGCGTTGACCGATAATTCGTTCTCTCTGCACCAATTGCTAACGATTGTTAACGCTTTTTGCATTATATGTGAGATCGTGTTTTGGCAGAAGCCCCGGACAATGACTACTAGGTCATCAGCATAGCCCTGTGTGTATCCTGGCCTCTGCCATCCTATGCAGGATCCTGAAGGTTAATTCCAGACAGTAATAACCTGCCAAACTGGCAGCCAGGGGGCTCCACTTGGTTACCTTCCTAGTGCCTTGCCGTAAGGTGTTTTGCTGGCTTTGGTAGCTTTACTGGACGGTAGATTTGTATCGTTTTAAAAGTCTTCTACGCTCACCTCACGGGAGACAGAACGATCACTATCGTTAAAACTTCCAGAGGTGACGGGTTCGCCCGTTGTAGTCAACATCTCCGAATGTTTGTTTCTACTCTTTATTGTTATTGTGAAATTTCACAATCTTAATGCCGCGTGACTGCTTATAGATAACTCAGATTTTACTGCAATAATAAAAGTAATGATAACCCTTTCTATTCTCTTCCAGATTGCAAAGCCTACCAGACCGGAGCATATGAATGCACCGAAGAAGAATATACCAATACAGTTTGTGTATTTCTTTGGTACTGGAGACTAGTAAGTATCAAAGAGCCACCTGATAATATCATAAGAGCCAAAGTAGGAACCATGGATATTAATAGTATACAACATACCCTGCTGATGAAAAATTTGACATATGATTAGTTTTTGCATGCTATATCATTATTTTAATGCCGTGTTTTCCTCCTTGATAACACTTAAGAGCCCGTTCACATATTTTTTCCAGAAAGGCAAGAAAAGTGGATTTTTGGCGTTCTAATTCCAAGAAATAAAGAGATTTCTACAAACTTTAATTACTGAATTACCTGGACCATTTCTTGATGTTGACCATAGCGGCCTTTAATTTTAGATGTAACGAATATTATTTACTTATTCAGCCCATTTTCCGAAAGTCGTTATTCGTAAAACGCTCGGAAGGCAAACTTTGAGCTCCTTAATACAGTAATATCACTACAACGAAAACCGTATACTATTTTTTTTTATGTCCGTCATGTATTCTTGATGTACACTACGGCTTTATTTTTTCGTTTTTTGACCACATATCCAAGGTATACATTACTTACAATTACACAAAATTTAAAAAAAATCTTCCTGTATCATTCTAATTTTCTCAGAAATAAAATAAGATTCTTATATAATACTTATACTATTAGAAATTGTGTATATATTTGCTTGCGCAAGAGAAGAGCGCTCAGTGTCGCGGTTTTTCTCCCAGGGTTGAATAGTTATTTATTTATTTATTTATTTATTTATTTATTTATCCTATCTTTTATAGTTACATCCAAAAAAAAATGCGTTCATTTTTTCAACTCATTTTAAAAGAATATCTACGCTATTTTGTAATACGGCTCTTAAATGCTTCATCCGATTGAGCTGAAATTTAGCATGCAGACATCATTCGGTCATGGCAAGAGTTGAAAAGATTATATTTGAAATTGGTCCACCAGAGGGCGTTCAGTTAAACTTAAAATTCGGTACGCAGATGCCTTGTTAGACTAAACTCAAGTTGTGAAATTTTGGTTGAAATTTCTTATATACAAGCGATTCAAATAATACTACATAATTTTTGTACATAATTTTTGGTTGGTTTTTGTTCATAATTTCGGATTAAAATACTACATAATTTTTGGAAAAATACCATTGTAATACTAAGGAAAAAACTACAAATATAATACAAATTAGCGCACGGGGATGATTGGGTTGATGCGCAGGTGGGTGGGGTTTGGCAGGGGCCTGTCTACTTGCCAGGAAAGTCTTGGGGTGACAACCGGCTTTTTATGTGGTACTTTGACCATTAAAAATATTTACAAAATGAGGAAAAGAAGATCCGACCCTAGGAGTAGGCACAATATGTCTGTGTCCTTTGAGCCTGCAGCTCTGCAGCTTTCTTCAGATTTATACGAAAGAGCACCAACGAAATTTAGATTTGAAAGTCATATCTGTTCCTTTTATTGATATACTATTTTTTATTTTTAGTGCTTGGCTGGAGGAAACTAAGCTGACGCACTTCGAAGAGAAAAAAGAAGAGTATAGAAATGGGTGTAAAAGTGCATCCTTCAAAGCAGGTCTCGAGCAAATCGATGAATATATTCAAGATCCTGAGGTAATTTTATTCCATAATCTGTACCGTTTCTTTGATTGCACAGTTATTCTCCAGACACAACTGTTGTAAAGGGTGTTGGTTCTATGAGATGTTGGTTATGATTTAGACGAGGAATAGCCTTTTATCAATCCTCTTCCCCGACTTGTTGCTGACTTCAAAGGATATTATTTACAGTAGTGAAAGTCTATTTCCAAATTATGAATTTATTGTGTGGCAGAATACAAAGGTTTGAAAGTGCACTGAGCATCCACTATAATGTTATCGCGAGCGCGAGCGATGCGCTCGCGATGAGTATAACTTCGCAATTGTTTACCGTGCCTGTTGCACGGATGGTTTGACGTGAAGGCGAAGCATGTGTAGGGATGTACGATGCGGTGAATTATCGATTGCATAATGTATTAGTATATTATCGTCATCGTGCATCGCATAAAAACTAGTGTCATAAAAACTATATAAAAAATGTACTCTCTTTCTCTAACACCATAGAGGTTAACAAATATATTTCTAATTTCTAACTAAAATATCTAATTGCGCAGGACGAAAACAACCTACAAAACATTTATCAGATTAGTCCTCAACTTCATCAACTCGTTGATCCGCTCTTCCACAATGCGGCAGAACTCCGAATCCTTTGTGTACTTTTTTTTTTATGTCCCCCCACTCCTTGTTGGCCCTCCGTTGCGACTCCGCTACTGAGAAACTCCATGTGTAAATCAGCCATAGTTGATGCGTCAACCATGTCAATCTTTCAAATATCAAGTTAGAGCGTACAACGGCGCGATAGGCCAGAGTTGCAGCCGCGACACAGAGCGGCCACCGACTGCCAGACGAGCGCGTGGAGTATCAAGAACATCGCGAGTGCGGGGTATCTTTGGCGCGGCACTGCGCTATTTCCCCGCAGGTTTAGACCAACAAAATTGCGATGCGGTGATCAAAGTTGATTACGTAATCAGGATGGGCACCCCCCCCCATATAATCAAGCGTAAGCCTCGGCTCCAACCCCCACCCCCCTCCTCCGTCTCGGTGATTACCTAATATGTGGACGGCCCCTTAAAAACCTGAACACTAAGAGTCTGGCTAGATGACAGTGGAGGTGTGTCAATTAGTATGGACGAACCCGCCACTTTAGAGAGTTATAATGACTGTTGTCATGTTTTCTCCCATGGAATGAACGCAAAGACTGGACTTCACAGTCAGCTAACACCCCGTTCACACAGAGGCTCCATATTTACAGAACCGTTTTTAACAGATCCATTGCTACTGGAGGTCATGTTCACACAGCATATTCTGTCGGTTTCATTCTCTGCCGTTCAGTATACATCTGATATTAGACGATGGACTTTCTTGTGTTGTAAATAGGATAAAAACAATGTTGCATCTGCTGTTTTCTAGGGTGGACAGTCTACCCTAGACAACGGCGGCTGCAACGTCGCTGAAGCGTTGGGTGCTACAAACTTCATGCGGTAAATTCGTTTTTATCTTATTTATAATGTCAAACAACCGCAATAGTCTTCGATTTCATATGTTATTGTGTTGTATTGATACAGGATCTATACAGTATACAGCAAAAATAATGGATGGTGTCATGTGTGAAGGCACCTATACTTATCCATACATCTTTAGGTACGGATCCCTTTTTTACTGTTCCTGCATCTAGTTTTAGATGACATATTTTGTCTGATCGGTATTTTGTGCTGGATTGGGAATTTATTTATTTATTTATTTAAGTATTAATTAGGTACTATAAAACATTGATTTGCTTACAAAAATAACAGGAACCGAATGGCAAAACCTTAACCTTTTGCTTATTTGATTCTGTCACATAACTGGGACTAGCCCGTTCTAGGGTGGACAGGACTCAAATATTACAATCAAGTTTGCTTGATTGCTTACAAATATACAAGTTTTAGTAAAAATCTAATCACACTAAATTGCCCTAAAATGTGGTCTTAAAAATAATAGTAATAAAAATAATTAAAAAAAAATATGTAATATAATAAATAAAATGCAATTCCATTATATAATCGGCAATAATATAAAATTCGATTAAATAAAATAAAAAAAGTTATATGTGAGAAAAGAAAGAAACAGTCATTAATATTTAATTTTAATATATGTCAAGTAATATAGAATTTAATATAAAAATATCTAGTCAAAAAAGTACAATTCATTGTCAAAATAATATATAACAACAAAGTCAAATATTTTTTGGTAGTTAGTTCAATGTTAAAATATACTCTACATATATGTTTAAAAGTATGTTAATAATTTGTGCACCTAAGTTTTATTAAACTATTATTTCTAACATTTGATGTATGGTTAGTCTGTTATGATTCGATAACCATTTCTTTAATTTATTTTTGAATTCTCTAAATGTCAAATTCATTTTTATTTCCAAATTGATCAGATTGTAAAATCTCAGCGCAATGAAAGAGTAATGTCTTTGTCCAAATGATGTTTTCATTCTGGGTATTATTAAGCTATTTTCTATAACTTGTCTCGTTGGTCTTCGGTTCTGAATTATTCCTAAATTTGAGTTATTGTCCAAATATAGCCTTAAGAGGGAAGTTTTTAGAAAAAGTTGCCCACAATCAAGGACTTTAGCTTCTTTATAAACTTCATTAGTGGGATGGCGATATGGTCTACGTAGAATAATTTTTAATATAAATTTCTGCGCAACTTGCAATGGCTCTAGCAGGGTTTTACCACATCCACCTCATACTGTTGTGTGTGTGAACTAGCTCATAGAATTACATAAATCATATATGAAAAACGGACCGCTGTGTGAACGGGCTCTTTTTGCTAGATTTGGTAAAATTTCTCTATCCAGTCTGGTCACACATTCTAAGCCGCTTGCATGGCCTCTATTGACTTTAGCAGTATTTGAATTTCCCTTTATCCATCAAGCTCACTCTGAATCGGGTGGCCAACTGATTGTTTTCTATGGATAGGTGACGCGAGGTCAACAACTATCCCCGCTCGTTTGGAAACTTATATTACCAGACCTCTTCGATTACTTGCTGGTTGAGCAGCAAACCGGCCAGTGCACAACCACCCAGTTCCCCTGAGGTGCTCACCTGTCTACACCTGTCTACGACTGGTCTGTTATGATTCGATAACCATTTCTTTAATTTATTTTTGAATTCTCTAAATGTCAAATTCATTTTTATTTCCAAATTGATCAGATTGTAAAATCTCAGCGCAATGAAAGAGTAATGTCTTTGTCCAAATGATGTTTTCATTCTGGTTATTATTAAGCTATTTTCTATAACTTGTCTCGTTGGTCTTCGGTTCAGAATTATTCCTAAATTTGAGTTATTGTCCAAATATAGCCTTAAGAGGGAAGTTTTTAGAAAAAGTTGCCCACAATCAAGGACTTTAGCTTCTTTATAAACTTCATTAGTGGGATGGCGATATGGTCTACGTAGAATAATTTTTAATATAAATTTCTGCGCAACTTGCAATGGCTCTAGCAGGGTTTTACCACATCCACCTCATACTGTTGTGTGTGTGAACTAGCTCATAGAATTACATACATCATATATGAAAAACGGACCGCTGTGTGAACGGGCTCTTTTTGCTAGATTTGGTGAAATTTCTCTATCCAGTCTGGTCACACATTCTAAGCCGCTTGCATGGCCTCTATTGACTTTAGCAGTATTTGAATTTCCCTTTATCCATCAAGCTCACTCTGAATCGGGTGGCCAACTGATTGTTTTCTATGGATAGGTGACGCGAGGTCAACAACTATCCCCGCTCGTTTGGAAACTTATATTACCAGACCTCTTCGATTACTTGCTGGTTGAGCAGCAAACCGGCCAGTGCACAACCACCCAGTTCCCCTGAGGTGCTCACCTGTCTACACCTGTCTACGACTGTAGGCTCCGGCCGCAGACATAGTTCACTGCAGCCCTTCCACGTTGAGTCCCTCTTCGAGGAGACTACCGGATGGGGGCTGAACCATGGGTTGGGCCGACCTCAAAAACACAAACAGGCCATCAGGCCCAAACTGCAAAGAATCAATAGGAACCATAGCTAAATGCGGCAATTCGGATCATACAATTGAGGTCCATTCTGTTCAATATTAGAGGTCCATTTTGTTCACATATTGCTTCGAAATGATTGTCATTTTTTAATATGCTGGAACTTTGACTCGACATTTTGCACGCGAATCAATATACTGCTGATGCCATTGCTACGTCTAGTCATTGCACAATGCTTTTATTTTATCTTAATTCTTTTATTGGGGAGCACATTACTAATGGCGTTTTATAAAAATACCTACTGTAATACAGTACAGTACAGCTACATATAGAATCTATAAAAAAAAGATTGGAAAAATGAGAATATATATATATATATATATATATATATATATATATATATATATATATATATATATATATATATATATATATATATATATATATATATATATATATATATATATATATATATATATATATATATATATATATATATATATATATATATATATATATATATATATATATATATATATATATATATATATATATATATATATATATATATATATATATATATATATTCGGTAAATTCAATATAAAGGGTTACTTATTAGTTATCGACATCCTTGAAGGGGGTGACTCCCTAGGAGCAAATAAGCAACCTTATTTTTTCTAAGAAAAACTGTATTAACCCGTTGAGTATGAGTCAACCAAATCTGGTCACGAAACAATTATCCGTTGAGTACGAGTCGACCAAATCTGGTCGCGCGTTTTTTTCACTTCTTTGACGTTCTCATATTTATTCATAATTATCTAATTGTTTTACAAAATGATATTTCAATATTCTATATTCGAAATTTCAATGCAATCATTGTGCAGTTGTTTTTTTTATGATTGGTGTAGTAGTTTCATAGTTATAGTACTTTAAGTCGATGTCGCCGAAAATCCTGCAAAAGAGACAGATGCATCCATGAAAATACCCATTTACTCCAAGGGTTAAAAATATAAAACATAAATTTATAAACCATAAGAAAAACCATTTATTTTTTTCTTAAATTTGTATTTTACATCTATTGATAAAAAGTTTGAAAACGTTGAGTGCACTGCATCGTCTAGCAATAGGTCAAATATTGCTAATAAACAATATTACCGATATTTTACCTACAATTATTGTATCGTTCAACGCTTTTTATACTATTTTTCAAAAAATAAAACTATAAATTTCACTAAAAAAAAAAACATTTTTTTCACAAATTTATATTTGATTCAACCCCCTTAAGGATTCTGGTAACTAAAAACTCATACTGTATATTAAAATATTGAATGAATATATTACCCGATGATTTCACTTAGGGCGACTTGCACCAAGCTCGGTTAAGATAGATAACGGTGTTTAAAGAGCCTAGCCGCAGTTAAATACTCGAAACTGCTTGCACCATGCTCAGTTCAATTCCCTAACCGAGCCCTGGTGCCCGCACCACTAACCAGCCGTTAGCGAGCTAGCTGTCAATTTTTGATGTTAGATTTGGTTGCGTCGCCTGTGCCCCGGTGATTATCGCCCTCCTAAAATGTTTTTCAATATGTCTGATGTTGGTGAGGAAAGATGCAAAAGCGAGATATGAACAAAATCGTTTCGTAGTCTGACAGCTGATGTGCTGAGAACCACCCGTCCGCCATTTTGAACTGTGCTGTGAACTGTGGCTGATGCGAGCGAACGCGATCTCGGTTGTGTGTGTCTATGGTTATGTTCTAATGTTCAAAAATGTATTTTGCGGACTCCGACCGGGCGGTAGTTAACCGGCACGTCCAAATAGTTGGTGCAAGCCAACACAATTTAACCAGCTGTTAAATTGTTTATCGTGGTTAGCTAAGGACTGTTAGGAGAATTTAACAGGCCAGTTGGTGCAAGTCACCCTAAGTATGACATTGCATGCATATGTATCGATTATACATATATGGATGTGTACTAATATGCGTTGATCATTGTATATTGCATACAGTCTTAAAGTTTACATTACATTTCCGTCGTGTCCAATTGACGGCTAAAGACCGCTCTTGGACGTGTCAAAATAATTGGGTTATGTATTATTATTATTATTATTATTATTATTTATTTATATACACTAGCAGCTTTTGCAGCTGATGCGTGTACTTCGCGTGTTGAGTGTACTGTTTGTCTTTATTTTATTTTATTCCTTACACTTTTTAATTGCCATTTCTACTAAATGTTTGTCTAGTAGATTTTTAAAACTGTAGTAAGTTTTTAATGTAGTAAGTTTCTTTACTACTTTTTACTGAACATACATAGGTCAATAATTAACTACTAGATTGTCAAACTATACATATAAATAATCAAAATAGAAGCCTAATATTTGAAGTAGTTAGTAATTCTAAAAGATATGTAGTAAAATTATTTATCGTAATATTCAAATTGTCAGTAAAATGTTAAATAATCAAATTAAATCTACGTTATGCATTTTAAACTAAAAGTACAGATATAAGGCCATATAAAATAATCAGACAATGGCTCTACTTTTTTAACCTGTTGAGTATGATACGACCAAATCTGGTTCTGAAACAATTATCCGTTGAGTATGATACGACCAGATCTGGTTCCGCGTTTTTTTCACTTCTTTGACGTTCTCATATTTATTCATAATTATCTAATTGTTTTACAAAATGATATTTCAATATTCTATATTCGAAATTTCAATGCAATCATTGTGCAGTTGTTCTTTTTATGATTGGTGTAGTAGTTTCGTAGTTATAGTACTTTCGATGTCGCCGAAAATCCTGCAAAAGAGACCGATGCATCCATGAAAATACCCATTTACTCCAAGGGTTAAGTAATTTAAATGGGCACAATATTTGAAAAATCATGGCCCTCAAATTCGGCCAGATTATAGAAAGGGTGGCCTATCAGCATCTCCTTGATGTATTTTTTTTTATTTTATGTCCTCCAGCTGTTTAAATTTTGTAGGGAGTAGATTATAGAATTTAATGCTAAGGTACAAGAAGCTTTTCTGTACTTTTGTCAGTAGTATTCGGTAAATGTAAATTTAATATTCTACAGATTTCCTTTGAGAAAAAATACTCTTTATGGTAAAGCATATCCATGTCAGTAAAGTCACTGTTGTACTGATCGAGCACTCTATAGAATTACACATTTTGGGCATAGTTAGTTTGGCACAAATCTACATGACATAAGTTTGTGAACATAGTATTCTGGCTCTTTTGACACGACTGTTCAACAAAAAAGGAGTGTTATGTGTTCAGGGTTCATCTATGTATGTTTTCCAATTTTCTTTCACCATAACTTCTAAACTCTTGAACCGATTTAAAAGTATTATTATTAGTAACTTTTTGTCATCCCGAATGTCATAGGGTATCTTAATTGTCCAAATATCAAGTAAGTAGTTAAGAGCACCCGCACACCGGGCCACCGGTGGCGGCCACTAGATGCGACCACTAGTGGCTCAGTCAAGCCACTAGACGCAGCCACTAGTGACTGACTGGCGGCCACCAGACGCCGCGCTCGGCCATCACTTTTGGCTGGATTCTGTTCATTTTGTTAATGTATTTGCAGGTGTCGAACTCTCTTGATTTCATTATTGTTGATTATTGTGCGACGTAGGAAACGCCGCCAAATTCAAAACCATCGACGGCGGGTAGAAGCCGACGAGTGTGGCCGAGTGTGCGCGACAAAACGCCTCGCGCGAGGTGACAAAACGCAGCCACTAGCAGCGAGCGCGGGCGACTTCAGAAGCTTGTGGCTCGAACGCTCGGTTTGCGCCGATGCTATACAAAAACATGTTCGCAGCTTGTGGTCGCGTCTAGTGCCCGCCACCGGTGGCCCGATGTGCGGGGGCTCTTAATGTCCAAATATCAATAAATTAACATAAATATATCGTGTTTAGTTTCAAATGAAAGGTCTGATTGAGTACCTTCCGGAAATACACATATATCTATATGGATAAATACATAAACCACAAGTATTTCATAAAAAAACCGTAATAAAAATAATAAATACCATACTTCTTGTAGTGCAGTTGGGTTTTTTTAAAAATATATTTTCGTGTATCTTTTGTTTCTTCATTGGAGCACGTAAAGGCGATTACAAATGGTGTTTAATAAAAATTCTTATTGTACTACAGTATACTATAACTACATCTAGAATCTAGGAAAAAATCTATAAAAAAGGAACGAAAGAATGAGAATAATATTAGGTAAATTCAATAATATTACCTGATAATTTTACCAAGTATGACATTGCTTGCATGTTTATTGTGTAATGGATTGTTGACATTGTGTGCAGTCCAATTTATGGTAAATGTGAATTAAATATTCTATGAAGTTCCGTAGAGAAAAAACACTTCATATGGAAAAAATATCCATGCCAGTAAACTCACTGTTGTACTGATATGCCCTCAGGTAGAAAAAAGTTGGCACCACATACCCTTTGCTCATAAATAATGTGACAAAGAGAGCAATAAATTGAACAGTATGCGAGAGAATAGCGCACCAATATTCTTACAGCCTTACCAATAAACGAGTTGTAAAATTTATACCTCTGTTATTACTAGGTATAAGAAAATCTGTGACCAATAAACGCGGTATAGCTTACACCACTGATCATCTCGGGTATAAGCATGGAATAGTGGTACTGGATTTCCATCCGCACTATAACTCCGCTATACCACCCCGAGGTCAGGTATAACAGCAGTTTAACGGAGTATTAACTTAAAAATGGCCGACCGGCGTAACAGCTGTTTCAAACTGACAGCCACCTGACAGCCGCGGACGTGGAGCTTCTCGTTCGCGAATCGTGCGCTTTCGTTGTAATAGCCGTGTTACGACGAGGATACGCCTTTTATACTGCTGTGAAATCCTGCGTTTTAGCCGAATAATGGATTTTGTCGACTTGGATGATATGATCGATCTGGATTTATTGGAAGAAATCAAAATGCGTCGTGATAGGCGACCAAAAATTTACAAATTGCGATACGACCCGTTCGATTTGGATGATTACAATTTTAAAACTAAATATCGTTTCACTAAGCCATACGCCGCAAGAATCATCGATATCCTGAGAGCTGACCTGCAAAATACCACTATAAATTCGATCAGCATTCGCGTAACAAAACAATGGGCACGGGCTTTCTGACAACAAAAAGTGACATTTCATGTGCATTTCATGCCGCTTCAGTTGGCCACACTGCTTCCAAGCGGGCGTTGCCATGCTAGAAATATGACTTGTCTTTGGTTTCAGGGAGTAGTTATAACCGCGTTATAACTGATTTATTGGTCACGATTTTACAACTTCGTTATAACTCGGCTATACCGGGTATAACAATAACAAGGGTTTAACGCGGTTATAAGATAATTTTATTGGTAAGAGTGTTAGTGGCAGCTCTCACACCTGAAACGGTCGGCTGTCTGCCAGCGGACTGCGACCAAACTACTACTGGCCGGCTTTCAGTAGTGGTTTTGAAGGGGTCATTTTGAGCGCAAAAGGCCCATCTAGGGGATCATATATCGATGATAGAAATACGCATTTTGGGCATGCTTAGTTTAGCACAAATCTGCATGACAGGTTTGTGAATATGGTATTTTGGCTCTTTTTTATTTGTCATTTATTTGACTAGTAGATCATATTATAAAAACATTTACTTACTTATTTCTAAATTGTCACAAGATAATCTAAATTACGACAAGTGCTCTATCCTACATATTGGTAAAAACACCCTAAAACTAATTATTACTTATGGTCAACTACTAAAGGGGGTTACACAATAAAATGATTTTGGCATAGTAATGTGTGATGACATTAAATAAGAGAAGCATCTGTCAAAAAAGCAAACTACACTGTGTATTTGGTGGAAAAATCGTTTCAGTAATTTCTCTCAATCTATTCGTTAAAATATAGAGGACCGTGTTCCGTAAGTCATGACCCAACCGAAACGGGGCGCTAGGAGGAGTCATTTGCTATTGAAATAACTATGTTTGTTGTTATCCAAAGTTTAACGGTTTAGAAGTTATCTCACTTTTAATACTTTTTAAAATATTATTGCCATTGTGAACAAAATAAACCATTAAAAATCTACATACTAGTTATAGGTCTTTTCTTCATTGATTACTCCTTACTACTAATGTATCCTAATAATTTTTTTTAAATCGTGACTATTTCTTCTATGTTACAATAGCAAAACTCGTTTTAGTAAAATATTATTATTTCTTGTGAAGTTAAACCTAATTTTTGAATGAATATTGCTTTTTTAAAATATATCATAGAAAAGTCACACATTTCTTTAAAAACTTCTATATTACATAGGGATTCTATAGAGCTACACCTTATCAGTCGTTACCCAATATATGGAGAGTTTTAGAAGTTTTTGCTCCTGAGGGGATGGTCAACAAGAAAAGACTAAAAAGTTTTAAAGGTATTTATTCAATCTTATTTACCGCATTTTTTTTTAATATCGTCCGCCCATCCTTATGCATAAGAGACATCTTCTCAAAAAGCTAATTTGTAGGTTGCTCATCGCTTGATGGTTGTTTCGAACCGTCTCTGCTGACTGCTGAAGTTTATCCCAAAGCTGCCTTTCAGTCACATTTTTATTGTCGTATACCATTAATCACACGGCCCGGTGGCATAGTGGTTAGGTCGCCTGATCTTACATTGTAAGGTCCCGGGTTCGATTCCTGGCTGGGTCATTATTTTCCGTTGGGATCAAATTAACGGAATTGCATTTTCAATTCTGTCGATCGAATGCAATAACAGGACACACACTTACAGGCATCTTACACGCACACATACATATAACACGTCATAGTAGGGTTGGTTGTAAGAGATTGTCATATGACAATAAACCCACCCATTGTGACATTTTCACAATAAAGAGTATAAACAAACAATTGATTTGTAGTACCCACATACGTTAAAGTCCAGGGGGTTAATGTCTGGTATGCGCACTGGCCAATGAATTGCCTCCTCTTCCTATCCAGCGATTTGGGTACTCAAATTTGAGATGTCCCGTTCGTTGCGGGCATAATATGCAGGTGCCCCATTTTGTTGAAGCCACATTCTCTTATTTATATCTGGTGGGAGGTCTTGCAGAAAGCCTTTCAGGTCCCAATGTAGTAACTGCGGATACCGGCGACCGCCAAGCTACGCTAGCACCTTAAAAGGTCCTATGAACCGTTAGCTGCGGAACTCTTGGGCAGCCACCTATATAGGTTTGACGGTTGATAGTGTCTGCAAATTATACAGTGGGACCTAAAAGGCCTTCTGCAAGACGTCCCATCAGAATTTAAAAAAAGAATCCCTCTTTCTCCCTCTTCCTCTCCCAATTTCCTGTCCTCGCACATTATTAGTTTTAAATTCTTCCACTTGTCTGTATGTTATGTAACCACTGTGTTTAGGTTAGTTGTAAGACATTGCCATGTGGCAATAAGCTCGCTTTTTTGTGTAATAATTAAGTGCAAATAAAGAGGTTATTATTATTATTATTATTATAAATAATATTGAATAAATACCTTAAAAATAAATTGTCTTTCCTTTTTGACCATCTCCTCCGAAGCAAAAACTACTAAAAATAATGATATATTGGGTAACGACTGACAAGTTGAAACTCTATAGAATCTCCATGAAATGTAGAAGTTTTTAAAGTAATGTTTGAGTTATCTGTCATACATTTTTAAAGATTACTATTCATTCAAAAATTTATATTAACTTGCCAACAAATAAAAATATTTTACTAAAACAAGTTTTGCTATTGTAACATAAAGAAATAGTTAGAATATATTTGTAATAATAGGATACATTAGTAGTAAGGAGTAATCAATCAAGAAAATACCTATAACTAGTATGTAGATTTTTAAATTATTTATTTTGTTCACAATGGCATTGATATTTAAAAAAGTATCGAAAGTGCGATAACTTCTAAACCGTTAAATTTGAATAACAACATATAGAGTTATTTCAATAGCAAATGACTCCTCCTATCGCCCCATTTCGGTTGGGTCATGATATACAGGACATCCTGTATAAGAACTTCATACGGCTTTTGATGAAGTACGGCTTTGAAATCTTCAGCAAGGACATAATTTTGACATATTTTGGACATAGTTAGGCACAAATCTACATAACTTTGTGGACCTGGTTTTTTGGCTATTTTTTATCTGAAATTCATTTGACCAATAAAGACATTTTTTGACTTATTTCTAAATTCACAAGGTAATCTGAATTACGACAAGTGCTCAGTCCTACATATCAGTAAGAAGAACCCTAAAACCAATTATTACCTAAATGGACGATGACTGAAGGTTACACAAGAAAACAATTTTGGCTTAGTAATATGTGATGACATCATATGGGAGAAAGATATCTGTCAGATAGTTGAAAGACCAAACTCAAGTGGTAAAAAAATCATCCAGCAAGTTTCTCCCAGTGTATTCGTTTATATACAAGAGCTTCATATGGCCTTTTATGGAATATGGCTTCTAACTGTTATTACAAATAGTATTTTAAACAAATATTTTTTGGTACTAAAAAAACAGCTATATCTAAATTTATGTTATAAATTCAGAAAAAAAATGTATTTAAAATGAGATAAATTTAAAGAAAAAAATATACCAACATAATAGAAATGAAGCTAAAAAGGAAACATTGAAAAAAATATATGAATATTAGTTTAATTCAATATTATTACCCTATGCGATTAAAATTAGTGTAATTCAATAAAATTACCCTATGTGATTAATATTAGTTTAATTCAATATTAACCCTATGCTATTAAAATTAGTGTAATTCAATATTTTTACCCTAACACTCTTACCAATAAAATTATCTTATAACCGCGTTAAACCCTTGTTATTGTTATACCCGGTATAGCCGAGTTATAACGAAGTTGTAAAATCGTGACCAATAAATCAGTTATAACGCGGTTATAACTACTCCCTGAAACCAAAGACAAGTCATATTTCTAGCATGGCAACGCCCGCTTGGAAGCAGTGTGGCCAATTGAAGCGGCATGAAATGCACATGAAATGTCACTTTTTGTTGTCAGAAAGCCCTTGCCCATTGTTTTGTTACGCGAATGCTGATCGAATTTATAGTGGTATTTTGCAGGTCAGCTCTCAGGATATCGATGATTCTTGCGGCGTATGGATTAGTGAAACGATATTTAGTTTTAAAATTGTAATCATCCAAATCGAACGGGTCGTATCGCAATTTGTAAATTTTTGGTCGCCTATCACGACGCATTTTGATTTCTTCCAATAAATCCAGATCGATCATATCATCCAAGTCGACAAAATCCATTATTCGGCTAAAACGCAGGATTTCACAGCAGTATAAAAGGCGTATCCTCGTCGTAACACGGCTATTACAACGAAAGCGCACGATTCGCGAACGAGAAGCTCCACATCCGCGGCTGTCAGGTGGCTGTCAGTTTGAAACAGCTGTTACGCCGGTCGGCCATTTTTAAGTTAATACTCCGTTAAACCGCTGTTATACCTGGCCTAGGGGTGGTATAGCGGAGTTATAGTGCGGATGGAAATCCAGTACCACTATTCCATGCTTATACCCGAGATGATCAGTGGTGTAAGCTATACCGCGTTTATTGGTCACAGATTTTCTTATACCTAGTAATAAAAGAGGTATAAATTTTACAACTCGTTTATTGGTAAGGCTGTAAGTGTAATTAGAGTAATTAATAATATTACCCTATGCGATTAATGTTATTTTAATTTAATATTATTATCTTATGCGATTGTAATTAAATATTTTTACCCTATGCGATTAATATTAGTTTAACTATATATTTTTACCTTATTGTGTATAAATATTTGGATTTGTATTAATAATGTACAAATGTTAATCATTGTGTAAATCATGTGAGTATATTGTTTTATTTGTTTACAGAAATTCTTGGCAGTAGAGAGGAGTGCTCTGCCAGACCATGATGCCGATTTTAATAAGCTGAAGGAGGAAAGTGACGACAACGTATCGGAGAAGAGCTCGAAAAAAGTGAGAATTTAATTATTCATTTACTTCTCATCTACAATACCTAACCATATTGTTACTAAGCCCACTGTGTATTTGTGTACTAATTTACACTATTTTCAATGGACTTAAAATTTTGTTTACGCATCACAGGTTATGCATTAAATAAATGTATATAATTATTATTTGAATATACAGACTGAGTTTTTAATTAGTGACATCCTTGAAAAGGGTGAATATCTACATGCTAATAAGCAAGTTTGGATAAAAAAAAACACAAAGAAAAAAAATATTTTTTGAAAATTTGAAAAATTTAATGTATTGAAAAATAAAAAGAGTTGGGCGGGTCACGCCATCTAGCGGTAGGCAAAATATCATGAATATTCGCGAATATTTTACTCGCGAAATTTTACCTATTGCTAGGTGGCGCAGCGCGCTCAACGCTTGTTAATGGTTTATTCATCAGTCATGTTTTTAAGTTTTCCAAAAACAAAAAAAATTAAAAGTTTTTTTTTCCAAAAAATTGTGTTAAAAGTTGCTTATACTGATTTACCCACTTCAAGAATGTCACTAATTAAGCTCACCTGTATTAAAAAAAATACAGAATGTTTTTACTGGACAGGCATTTTTTTGAGTGGGTGAATCAGTACAACAAGGTACGCAAATTATGATTAAAAAAAAACTGTTTTTTTTTCATCTTTTTTTTTAATTTGTTTTTTTTTAATTATTTTTATAGTTAGTGTGATAATAATCACGATGCTGTATCTAGTGGTAAGTAAAATGTCGCTAATATGGTTTATTTACGCTATATTACCTACCTATGGCGCATCGGGCTTAAACAATTCTCAAACTTTTATTTAACAGTCAACTTCTTAAAAATTTTAAATAAAAAAAAAAAAACAAAAAAGATTTTTTTTCCAAATATTTTTTTTCCATTTCTTTTATTAAAAGTTGCTTATTACATTGTACTGATTCACCCACTAAAAAAATGCCCGTCCAGTAAAAACATCCCGTATATATTGGTTTGATATTTTGTATGTAATTTTTACCTAAGAAGTCATACCTTCTCGCGTATGTAGGGACAATAAAATTACTCAATTTCTTTAAAAAAAATGAATTAAACAAAAAACATTTCATATAAAAAAATATTTCAAAATGACGCCACACCAGCGAATTCTAGTACTAAAATTGTATACTAATTAAGTGAAAATTATGTTTTTAGTCATATTCAAAGTAACTATTGAAAAGTGTAAATGTGGTTTAATAATACGACCGGGTACTTACTGGGCTCGATTGCGTTTCTTCGTGAACTAAAATCGGAAATTAGTCCGTGTGAACGAGACAGGGCAATACGCTAGACCGGAGTGTGAGATGACCGGTTGTCACTTTTTCGCATTAAAACTGCGCGCCAAGGTCAAATCTTACACTGCGCGAAATATGCTCGAATTTATTCGGACGAGTATAAGTTCGGCATGTAGTATTTTTCAACGATCGTTCGTTTCATATTCCGCTCTAACGTATGGCTCTGTCTCGTTCGATTGGACTAATTTCAGTTTTAGTTCACAAAGAAACGCAATCGGGCCCACTGTCTACCTGGTTTTTTAGTTTATTGTAAATGCTAGTTTTTTGTTCAGTTTGATGCATAGAATCACCCCTTGAAAATAGGATTTTCCGAATGTTTCTGAACGTACTGTAAAATATGTATTATAAGGAGGGTCAGTGTTTTCTTTTATCAAGCAAAACTCAATTTTACCTAGATGAATCGTGACATAATATATACATTGAGAATTGTGATTCACAGGAACATGACTGAAGATAATTCTTTAATATCTATTTCTGAATTACTTATTTATAGCAAGTTTGAATATTGTAATGACAGTATATTGTAAACAATTAGGTATTGTTATTGAGAAATCTAATGAAAAAATCCCAAGGATTTTATACCTACATTTTGAGGAATTACCCAAAAGTAGGGCTGGTAATATCTATAGTTTTGTCGAAATATGTGTCAAAACAAACAAAAACATCACTAAAATGGGCCATACAAACAAAATATGTGCGGCTTATTTTAGTACACAAACAAAATATGTGTGGCCTAAAAAAATAAAATACAAACGGAGCTGCCATGGAATTCACCGACCAAAAATCGGGCCCATCATATATAATTATTACACTTCTGGGAGGTAAACGGTGGATTCCGGACTAACGACCGGCTGTGGTAGGTTTAGGACAGCTGTCTTGCCACATGTGAGCGTTCACCCATTCACTCCCCCTTCGGAGTCTCAAAAGGAGTTGATTATTTTCCTGGAGAGACCAAGATCTTTAAAAAGGTGAAACAAAGATTTAGCTGGCAGGCCACGAGCGCCTACTTCCACCGCGTGAAGGTGAACAGTGAAGCCGTTCCAGGTGACGGCATTTGCGAGATCATGGTATTTATTTAATTTGTACTCGTGGTCTTTTGGGATATTTTATTCCCATGGAACAGTTAATTCTACGATAAGGACCATCTTCCGAGATAGAGAGTAAAGAGTTATATCTGGACGCAGGGCTGTGCATTCGAGACTTTCAGGGAATTTATACTGCTTAGAGACCGAATCGACCTCCATAATCCAATCTGAAGCTTACTCGATTATTGAGAAAGGTTTTGCAGTGAGATGTTTTTTGCCTTTAGAGCCAACCCGCACAAACTGTATTGGGGGTTTGGAGGATACTGTATATGATTTTGGAGATTTTGGGGGTTTGGAGGATACTATGGTATGATTTTTAATATCCAAAGTTTCACCAAAATATATATGAATAAATTTACATAATCAATTTAATAAACAATAATGTACAAATGATTTTTATATAAAACTGATTTTTCAAAAGTATTTTATTATACATAGATATCTAGCAGTAGAGACCATAAAAATATTTTTTTTTGTTCTGGAGCCATAGATTTTATTGCAATAGTGTAAGTATGATTCTATGGGAGCGCAGTCGACTTGGGCTCCTTTAAAATATCATTATGCCCATTTAAGGTGCATTAATGTCAAAATTACTACAACATGGTAGATGGACTTCCATTATTTGTTTTTTTTATCAGTTATTTCACTTGCAATATTTTGTTTTACTATATATTAAATTTCGGGTATAATACCTTTCCTTGCATCTAAAATACTTTGTTATCACATCCGGGAAAGCTATTATAACTTCAGTTACAATACTCTTCTTGTGAATGAATGTTACAAAAATGTGAATAGTATTGTCACAAACAATACTTTTCTTTGTAGGGTTCTAAATAATTTAATATATAATACAATCTTTTATTAAATTACTCATACCCAACTGCCCTGTCTGAATGTGCTGGTGTCACCTAGTTTAAAATACTGGTTGTCCTTAGCCAAAGCGACTGACCCCTCGACTCTCTTCAGGTTCAAAAACAGTTTTGGGCTAGCTCTAAAACTGCTCTCTGCGCTATGCCAACTCCAGAATGATCAAAACTTTGATTCTGTCCAATTGCGTGGATCCGGCAATATTTAAGCACGTAATAAGTGGCCGTAGTGAATCAAATGATCCACAAACCCGCATAGATACAAACGAAAAGTTTCTTGCTGGAATCAGTCAGAATGGCACTGGTCTGACTGAGTTATAGCAGTACAACCATGGGCGATGTGGACTTAAAGAAGTCTCTCTGTCGAGGAGATTACGACAGAAACGGTATGGCTCATGCTATTAGCTTTCAATGCCAGAATGACGACAACGATTGGAACTTTTGCATTCCTCCTCCAATGCACTGGAAGGTTATGTCGTATGACTGGATGCCAAAGATGCTGAACTTTTATGTAAATGCCTTTCAGCATACACTTCCAGACCCCAGAAGCCTCGCTCGTTTGGAGCTTTTCTGGAGATAGTTCATGTAGCAACTCTCCTTGCACAGCTGGAATCCGTACATTAGGAAGGATGTAGAACTTTTGGAGCGTGTGCAAAGGCGGGCCACAAAAATGGTCCCACAGCTCAAACAACAAGACTACGAACGCCGACTTGAAGCACTCGGACTCAGCAGCCTAGAGGAGCGTCGACAACGAGGAGATCTTATTGAGACATATAAGATCCTCAATGATTACTACGACGTACCAAAGCTCAAGGAAATATTTATTAGGAATACCAATACACAGCTTACAGGGCACTGCTTAAAGTTGAATCGTTCAGGATTTAATTCTAACCCGAGGAAACATTTCTTGGTGAACAGAGTGTGGACTCTTGGAATGAACTACCGCAGGAGGTCATTTGTGCTAAAAGTGTGAACGGATTTAAAAACCAATTGAACAAATATATAAAAAAAAGAAAAAACAGTGAAATGCATGCATCAGCTTAAGCTGCTAATGCTATAAAATAATAATAATAATAATAATATTCTAGCTAGCTGCAAGGCGGCCTCAGATCAAGGACAATACACTTACCGTAATTAGCCTCTCTGGCTCGTGCCAACGAGGGTTTGGCAGTTTCCTCCAAGCTTGTGATGGCCCTAAGGCCTCTTATCCACGCACGTTTTTTTGTTGTGAAAATCTACGTTTAATTCTATGCATGACTATGGAAGCTTGTCGACGGACACGGCAGAAGAAACGGCACGGCACCGCCGCCGTATGCACCGTGTCTGCATGTGTACGCGATCCAATGCGGCTCCATACGTATAACACTCCTACCGGGTAGCTTTTGCCTCTCAATCTCTAGAGGAGATACACTGTCAGATAAAGAAAACGCCGTATGGGTACTCCGGGTCCCAAACTAGGGTTGTCGACTACAGCGGGCGAGCCCGTCACTTCGGGAAGTTTTAACAATTAGTCGTTCTATCTCCCTGGAGTGAGCGCAAAAGACTTGGACAGAACAGTCCACCGTCTAGCTCCGCCACAAACCCGTAAGAGGACAACGCCTTAACCTCGAGATAACCAGGAGTGTAACCCAGCGGGCTTACACTCACGCCCTTACTTCCAATTGCGACCAGACTACTCAAGTCTCTCGATTGGTTACGAGTTCGAGGTCGCTTGCGCGGTCCTCTCCCTTACGAAGCGGTGAAACGGTGTATACCGAATCTATCGCGGACCACAGCGTCCTTTGCCCGGCTGTTCACCCAGGATCGGATGGCCGATGGTCGTTTCAAGAGCAGTCGCCGTAAGGTCCGCAACCACCCCCCGCTCTATAGGAAACAGTACTGCTTCCAGACTCCCTCGACTGTTAGTCAGAGTGCACAATCGATTGGCTTATGCCGCACGGTGCGCAGACCGTCCAGGAGCGCCAGAAGGTTGATTCCCAGGGGAAACTAACCATAAGGCCAGAGTCCTACCCAGGCTCGCACTTCATGCGTGGAGGCCGTCGGATAGGTGTTGACCCGTGACTGTGACCAACCCTGAACAGAATGGGTCTTCGTGGTCAACTCAGCAAGAGCCCAATAACCCCCCTCCGGGTCCCAATGATATTCCTTACTTAGTGAGCAAAAAGGGCCTTCTGCAATATTTAGGATCCATCTTCTGACATATATGGCATAGCGGTGGCATAACCCACAGAATTTTGGACAAGAGTCAGTGCAAAAAGGCTTCATGCATGGCTGCCTCGAGCTCAATTCTCTCCTGGCTGTTGCCATCAAGGATCCGAGACAGCGCGAGCGCCAAACCACCTTATGCTGGCTCAACCTTAAGAGAACGCCTTTGGGATGATCCGACACAATCTTCTCCACTTTGCACTCCGCTGGTACAACTTCCCACCTGTGGTGCTTGACATTGTAACCTACTACTACTGTCTGATCCTCCATGTCAAAACGCAAGAATGGACTACTCACTCTCTCCAATGATATTTAATATTGTTTTTAATAGAATGCTGGAAATTTTATTTAAATACCCTTTCTGCATACACTTTCAGACCCCAGTAACCTCGCTCGTTGGAATTATTCTGAGGATAATTCGTGTCGCCTTTGTAGCAATAATCCTTCGTTCAGCTAGACATATAGCTGTTTGCAAGACGACCTTAGATCACGTACGGTATACTTACCGCCATGACAAAGTCCTTGCTGTTATTCGCAAGATAATTAGCCTCTCAGTAACACTCTGAACCCCAAACACAGTTTGTGCGGGATTGGCTCTAAAGGCAAAAAAACATTTCCCTACAAAACCTTTCTCAATAATCAGAAAAGCTTCAGATTGGATTCTGGAAGTCAAATCGGTCTCAAAGCAGTATGAATTTCCTGAAAGTCTCGGATGCGCAGCCCTCCATCCAGATATAACTCTTTACTTCCTATCTCGGAGGATGGCCCTTATTGTAGAATTAACTGTTTCACGGGAATTAAATATCCCAATAGACCACGAGTACAAATTAAATAAATACCGCCTAATGCCCTCACCCGAAACGGCTTCACTGTTTACCTTTTAGCGGTGGAAGTTAGAGCTCGTGGCCTGCCAGCCAAATCTCTGTTTAACCTCTGTAAAGAGCTCTCTAGTGGATCAAGTATGCTTGTCAAGCATCGCATCGCGGGCTGGGAAGGGATCATAAACCGCAGGAAATATGCATTTTTTTTATATTTATCAAAAATGCCTTATTTTGTAGCTTATACCAGGGAGTCACGTTAATTAGACATAATTGATGAATGACGTTACTCCCAGGTATAAAACTACAAAACTAGGCATTTTTGGTAAAAAAAATATTGTCATATTTCCTGCGGTTTACGATCCCCTCCCAGCCCGCGACCCAATGCTTGACAAGCATGGTTGATCGTGTAGTGAGCCCCTAAAGATCTTGTTCTCTCCAGGAAAATAATCAACTCCTTCCTAAAAAAATATCTAAAATTGCGATTTCGGCATCTCGAATTCTATGGCTTCGAAGGGGTAGTGAATGAGTGGTAAGGTCAACGCTTATATGTGGCAATACAAGCTGTCTTAAAACTACCACAGCTGGTCGTTACTCCGGATTCCACCGCTCACACCCCAGAAGTGCAATAATAGTATTATGACAAGCCTGACTCCGGTTGGTAAATTCCATCGCAGCTTCGTTTTTATATTATTTGTTAAAAATTGACATCGAAAAAATTGTAGGTAACTCAATTTCGGCAAAATGTTAAATGGAATATCATATGATCTATTTTAAATATGAAACTATACTTCAATTACAAGTTGAAAAATAATCAACAATTACTATGTCACAGTAACTAGTCTATTTATACTGTTACTGTTATTTAATGACCGATATCTAGAACTATTGCATGTCTTTGACTTCCACCAATGTATTATAAATTTGATTATTCTCTTTGCAGGAAAAGCGTAAATCAACAGATTTACCAAGCCGGGTTCCTACTTCTACTAAAAAAGCACGTGCCAGCAGTGAAACTAAGAAAGCGAAGAAAACTTATCCATCGATTAAACGAGAGCGCACCAGCAGCTTCACCAAAAGGCGTTCCGGCTCATCGGAAATGCCCTCCCTCAACCATGCCTATTCCAAGAAGTCCGGATCTCTGCTCGAAAGACCAGCTAATATTGCTAGACCGGTGAGTGTCACAACTTTGACCAATTGCTGGAATGGTTCTACCCCCTTTAGGCCTTTTGTCCACTGCACGGTTTTTTCGCCGTACCACGCTTTAGGTACATCCATTTTGTAAACAACTTCAAGGTGACGTCATAATTGTCCGCCATGAAAACGTCCGGTTGTATGGACAAGCTCTCATTCATTGCCATACAACACTGATACAAATTTAATTATTATTATAGTCTGGACAGGCAGCTTTGCTGATACGTCTAGATCAGATGTTGTAAAGCTAAACAATGAGCCCGATTGCGTTTCTTTATGAACTAAAACTGAAATATTTCAAGCGAATGAGACAAAGCAGAATATGAATCTTTAGAGCCGAATATAAAACGACCGATCGTCAATTTTCCCGCTTTAAAATTACATGTCGAACTTATAGTCGTCCGAATAAGTTTGAACACATTTTGTACGGTCAAGATTCAGATGCTTTATCCTTGGTGGGTAGTTTTAATGCGAAACTTGACAACCATTCAATTCACATTCCGCTCTAGCGTATTGCCCTGTCTCCTTCACAT
The DNA here is from genome assembly GCA_944548615.1 of Micropterix aruncella. Taxonomy (NCBI): domain Eukaryota; kingdom Metazoa; phylum Arthropoda; class Insecta; order Lepidoptera; family Micropterigidae; genus Micropterix; species Micropterix aruncella. Next base: position 15,656,734 of record OX155970.1, on the reverse strand, counting down.
CAACTAATTTCCGATTTTATTTCACGAAGAAATGCAATCGAGCCAAATATTAACAATGTAAACATATTCATATGCAATATAAGGGGCCATCCACATATTACGTAATCACTTTGGGATTTTCGAGCCCCCCGTCCCCTATGTCAACAATCAGCGGCCTGACCCCCCTATACCCCCCCCCCCCCCCCCCCCCCCCGATATTACGTAATAAACGAAAGCTAAACAGAACATCTAAGAAAATGAATTAACTGAACAATGTTTTAATTATTAACAATGACATTAAAGGACGTATGTCGAAGCTTGGCATCGACATTGTTTAGGATGATTTTTCAAAGTTAAGGGATTCCTTAACCCATTTTCGACCGGTGTTCGATTAATCGAACATAAAATTTGTCCATTTTCAATATTTTTTTTAACTATGAAAGTAAATAATATCGGCAATATAGTTAGTGTCATATATTATATGATCTTTTGGCTATTCGAAAATAATATCCATCACCCCCCCTCCACCCACCTCCGTAATTTTGGCGGAGGTTGAAAAATACCTTGCCGATAGACCTTTCTTGTAAATTATATTAAAAATATATAATTTAAAATAATAATAATAATAATAATATCTTATGGCCAAAGGACAAAGCTATCTTTTTCAATCAAAAAATCAACACCTGGCAATACCTGGATGGCACAGGTATGAGTCAAAGTTAGTGTTCGATTAATCGAACGTTGGTGCTTATCCCATACCATAAAATTGCATACAAATGAAACATATCGTAGTATAAGTGAATAGACAAGATTGTGTCAGTAAAAAACAATTGTTTATTGATTTTTTGGAATGTTCGATGATTTACAGAATAGTAAAGAGTTTTTAGGAAAATAAAAAAAATATTTTTCATGGAAAACTGAAACAATGCGAGTGCATATGCTTGCCACATTTCTCGCACATCCAAATTGTTGGTTTGCCACAGCGTTTCAACTGGCATCGACGATGTTTCCCTTCCGGCTGACGGACGATGAGGTGTTCACCAACCACGTTTGGTAAGTTTCGCGGTCTCTGGAACTCCAGGTCATCATCCACTTCCATTCCTTCTTTATCATCGGTCAACAGAAGAGACTCAGTGACGGACAGCTTGAATTGTTTCTGGCTCATTGGTTTCTAGTTTTTATATTTCGCGACCATATAATGCAGTTTCCAAGCATTCACAACAGAAGAATTCAGGGTGTTTATCCAAAGTGGCCAGTACCATTTCTTTCCACGGATGTTGACTCGATAATTTTGAATGGCGTTGTCGTGAAGATCAACGCCGCCCATCCCTTTGTTATAGTGGCGAAGCACAGCTGGCTGATCCACGTTGACAAATTTACCTTCTTCTCTTGGCCCTTTCTTAGAAGCCTTAGTTGCTTTTTTCCAACGCCGAACAGAGTGGAGTGGCAGAATCTGATCATAATTTGTAGCAATTGTTACCTCCTTATTATCTTGCCAGCGACAAAGAGTGATCTGGTTGTTAGAGTCGTACATATAATCATGTTCGCCGCGAGGCAAATCTTTTCCGGTTTTCATATTAGTAGCACCGCCAGATACACGATTACAGCGAACAGTTCCAGTGGCACAGAATCCCTTTTCTGATAGCAAGCACATAAGATGATAGGAAGTGAAGAAGTTGTCGAAAAATACCACGTGACGCATGGGGGCCTCGACATTACTAAGTAAACGGAGAACGACATCAGCTCCAAGACCAACCTCTGTGTTGTATTCATCGGATTTTCCACAGTTAGGGATGAAAAAGAACAAATATCCGGTTGACGAACAGAGGCACCAAAGTTTATATCCAAAACGAATCGGTTTTCCTAGAATAAACATTTTGCAACTATGGCGGCCGAAATAGGCCACCATCTGCTCGTCTATGGACAAAAACTCCGCCCAAATGCCAAACTGCATAAACTTTCTGTTTATAATATTGAAGAATGGACGAAGCTAAAATCAATGAAATACAAATTAGGAAACTTCAATCACAATAATATAATGAAAATTATAGTACCTTGGCCATCTTATCGTTAGTATCTAATTCGTCATTATTGGCAAAATGAATGTATCTCTTGATGTGCGTGAACGTAGCTCTCGACATTGCTTGCTTTACCATTGGAATTCCCATTGACAGCTTCGAAGACCAATAATCCTCAACAGAAGGCAAAGTGTGGTAGCATCTCTTCAATAAAACCAAGTCTAAATGAAAATCCGTGTTCTTCTGGGCTGCAAATCGGTTGGTCTCAGTTATGATATGATCCAACACCTCCCCATCATAAAACTTTGAAAATATTTGAATTGGCAAAAGATCTTTAAGTTTTTCACACACCTCTTTTTGCATATCGGACAACGGAGCGGCATTAGGCGATATATCATAATGTAATTGCTTCTTTCCTCTATTCCTGGACCATTTTGGAGTTCCAAATGAACTCAATGGTTTGCAACTGACTTTCGGTTTTTTACGAGGTGGGACAGTCGATTTAGCAGCTGATTTAGAAGTTGACGGCCCAGCCTCCGGTTCAGATTCTACAATCTCTTCAAAACCAATATCCTCAAGAATATTTCGCTCAGTCTCAATTTCCACATAGCCGGCAACCTCAGTCAAAGCACTTGGATCCGAATTAATTGCAATGAAATTGTCTTCGATTAATTCTTCATCCGATTGTTCGTCTACCTCCGGTGGGAGTATATTGACAGATTGAACAGGATTTTCATCATCGCTCCAACTCTCTATAATATCTTGAATCTCCTTCATTGTTAATTTCTTCGAACGTGGCATTTTGCAATTCTAGAATCAAATAACAATACATATTCACTCAATAACATAACACTCGCAAAAACACATCGTATGAATCAATATTTTACTAAATACTGACCACTTATTTTGCGATAGAAATGATTAAAAACTACCAAAATGTAAAAATATGATAAGCACGCACAAAACATGTTTATTCCTGTTGAAAACACAATAGAAATGGAAGAGACGCGGTCACTTGACAGTAAAATTTGACATTTCGTATTTGTATGGGATTTTATGGTATGGGATAAGCGCCAACGTTCGATTAATCGAACATTTGTTTTTTTGACATAACGGTAAAACGGGTGGGGGTAGTTTTTTTAAATGGTGGATTTGGAATCAGGGTACCCTAATTACCCTAGAAATATACTTCATTTTAAAAAAATCAACAATTTTTGCAGCGCGGTCGAAAATGGGTTAAGGGTTCATTCACTGGAGATACTACCCTATCTACGCACATCGCGCGTGCGGGGCACCTTCGGTACGGCACTGCGGTATTTCCGTGCAGGTTTAGACCAAAATAATTGCGGAGCAGTGATCAAAGTTGATTACGTAATCAGGACGGGCACCCCCTCCCCCCACCTTACGTAATCAAGCGTAAGCCTCAGCTCCAACCCCTCCCCCTCGGTGATTACGTAATCTCTGGGCGTCCCCTAAACCTTCAGCAGGAAATTAAATACCGCGATCGATGGTTTAACTAGAAAACCATAACCTATATACATACCTTAGGATCAGACTCCTATGAATTGCTTCTTTTTGTTTGAAGCCAAATCTATGGCTAGGGAAACGAAGGTTAAATACGTTTGGGTCAATTCCGAGACAGGATGATAAGGATGATATAAGGATTTTCGTGAAAACCGATTTTTGTCAATAGTGAAAGCGTTTTCTCGGCATTATCATCCTGTCACGGATATAAAATGAAATTATCAAAGAAGCAGCGCTTTCTTTAGACTCAAAAGTTCAGATTTCCCCGATATATCGATTGGTGATCAGTCTCTTACGAGTAACGAACTTGATTTAGTCCTCAATGTGATTATTGTATACATAGTACTTAATTTATCAATACATTGTACATTAATGACTGTATTTTATAATCAATGAAATGTAAAATTATTCTCTCATAATTCCCAGGATACTCCACCTTTGGATCTGGAGACAGTATCCAACACTCTGCGCGGGAAGAACATCCAGGCGTCTACCATGAAGTTTGGCTTTCTGGGTTTGGGCATCATGGGCAGTGGCATCGTCAAGAATCTCCTTAACTCTGGACACAAGGTCGTCATCTGGAACCGCACGCTCAGCAAGGTAAGTGATTTTAAATTTTTATAAAGGGTTTGAAAGTCTTTTCGGCATCGGAGTTATGGTTCCATTGTTGCTTTGCTGACTGTAAGATCAGGAAAAGTGACTGTTTGCTAAATCACCTTTTAATGATATACGAGTATAAGGTTGAACCTGCAGCAGAAACAATATGACTGGCAGAAACTAAAGGGGCTTACTATCTGTGTTTTGGGGTAAAGTTTTTGGTATCAAGTTGTAAGGAAACGAAAGATTCGATACTACATAAGCATCGGCTCCAAAATATGACCATCTCAGGTATTTTATTATACATATTTTAATTAACGGTACACAGTGTTTGTAGTCATACTATGATGAAGGTTTGCATTTGGGAATATGATGTTGCTGCAGACAAGTCAAGATCAAGACTATTCATAGGTGGGAGCAGTCTTGATAGATTGGTGATTTTGTCACTAAATTTTGTGCCACAATTAGAGCTATGACAGCTTGTAAGTGTTCATTAATTTTGCTGTATAAGGCCCAAATGCGATTAAATGTTTGTTGATTGTTTTTAATGACTTTTTTAAAGTGCTTTAGATTTTTTTGGTGAAGCCATCACCAAACTGTAAGCTCTTAAGAGGCCGTACACGAAATTTTGCGCATTTCGTGAATTTACGTAATTTTGCAGACGTGAATTTAAGGTTAAAATACTGTATTTCTATAAGTTTTATTGCACAATATAAAAGATCATTTATATTATTGTCTAATGAGTGAGCTACTTTTTTGAAAATTATTATAGAATTTTGATTAATTGACCTTAAACCGGCGACTGTTTGTGAATTTTTGCTGTAAGAGGTTTAGAATATAACATATTTACGAATCGTTTTGACATCTAAACGGTATAAAAAAAATACAATGTATTGTTGTGAAAGTCCTCTATATAATAAGTGAATCACTTTTTACTACTTTCATATAAAATTGTTGATAAAAAAAATATTTAACTTTGTCAATTTTTTTTAGAAAATGGGCGAAGAAATGCTTTTGATTTTGACCTTTTAGAACTCTAGTTCATAAAATAAAAACAACAAAAATAAACTTTAGTTCAATATCAATCCATTTCCTCAAAAAAAATGCAAAACATTAATTAAAATTGGCAATAAAGTCTTTTAAAACAATCTAATTCTCGCGTTATGATACTCGCCTGTGATACGATTTTCGCCTCAAGTCAGCTAGTCCCCGCCGAGCGCTTCCAAAGGGTGGACGTATCTCTTTGGCTCCGAAAATCCTACCTGCCTATAGTTATATTATACCATTGATTATAGAGGTATCACGGCCCACATCGATTTCGTACACGGCCTCTTAAAAGAAACTAAACTGCTGCACGTGAAAAGTTGAATTTATTTGCTTCACAATAATAGACTCTCCTGGCTTCCCTTTCTTTAATTCGTCTCTTTCCTTTTCTCTGCGTCTTTTAGTTTTAATCATTTGTTTTTTTTTATTATCATGTTTTTATAGTTTTTTCAGTCTATTTTATCATTTGAAGTTTTTTTTTATAGCTAAACTTGTACTCAACAAGTTGTACTCAAAATCAAGTTATAGGTTAGCTGATAGACATTGCCGCGAGGCAATAAGCTTACCTTTTTTTTTAAAATAAAGAGTTTTTAAAATTATTATTATTGGATCATAGACAGTCTAATCTTTTTGCGCATTGGGTGTGATAATATCTGATTTTTAGAAAATTTATTTAATTATAATTTTGCTTAAATTTTCGGAAGCCAGCCTTCGTCTGCAAAAATGGCACCACACATTTTTAGGTCGCTTTTGTATATAAATACAGTAGAACTCTAATTTATCCGATCCAAATTGCTGATTATCCAAAATTAAAACGGATAAACAATTAAGATGGAAGAGAGCAAACCTACACCTAAACCTACAGCTTTTAAACTTCGTGGCAGTGCTTGAAAACGAAGATGGAAGTTTTCTCTTAAAATCAATGAAGGCAGTAACAAACAAAGATTTAGAAGATGCCGTTGTAGTGGTTTTTGCAGCAACGTTCTATGGGAAACCCAATTTCGGGTCCGATTCTTTGTGAAAAAGCTAAGATCTTAGCTGAGCTTGGTTGTTCAGCCTTTAAAGCAAGTAACTGCTGGGTCTTTTTCTTTAAAAATAGTTTTTTTCTCCCATTTTCAGCATATACAGTAATCAATTAAATTAGACCATTTTTTCGGAAAAAAAAAACAATTATCCGAATTTTTGAAAAACAATGAAAAAAACATTTATCCAAATGGGGTCTGGTCCCAATTGATTCGGTTGATTGGAGTTCTACTGTACTAACAAAATAGTTTTTTCGATAATTCTTTCTTGTTACCCCCAATTCTGACAGTCATATGTATTATGTATTTATATAATATATAAGGCCAGCCGAAACAGCTACGTGCGTATCTGTCAACCACTGGAAAAAGCCGATTAGCCTTTTTGACGTTCCAGCGATTAACCGAAACTTAAGCTTTAACCGAAAAAGAATATGACACTTCGTTTTAGTTTGACCTTTACAGGGTTCAGTATTGTGAAAAGATTGTGGTTGAAATCGGTCCTTTAGTCATATATTATCCTCATGATATTGGACTTAGACTTGAAATTTGGTATACAGATGCCTTGTTGGACCGAAATCACATGAAATTTTGGTTGTAATATCTCTCGCAAGCTACACAGATAATATTTAAGTTCTGCCATACAAAAGTATGGGAAAATCGAATATTTAAATCTGCAGAGGGGCAATGAAATTTAATTCTTTACTAACTGAAACCTATCGAGATCGATGGTCAGTTTATTGACAATAATGTATCAATAATAAACGGAAACATATTTCTTCATTCAAAATCAGCCGGGACATCATGACCTGTTGCAAGGGGAGCGATGCCGATGAGCGGACGAAGCTTTTTGACAGGAGTAAGTTTCAGGTAGCCGGAGACAATTCTAGCAGCATCATTCACAGCAGTGTCGACCATTTTTGCGAGTGTTTATCCACTCCGCAATGGAGCGGCATATTCCACCGCGGAGATACATAAACCCAGAGCTGAGGTTCTGAGTATAGCTGGATTGGCTCCCCATTTACTCCCAGTTAGCTACCCTACAATGTTATTTCTGTAATAAAATAACGGGCTTTGTAAGCCGACTGTCGAGGATCACTGGGTGCTTCACAGTGCTGTAGGTTTTCTCCTTTCCATCTGACCGTAAGTTTTCTGGAAATTTTTCAATCTACCCTCGTACATACACCAAAGTCATAGAAAAATCACACAATTTATTATGTATGCATAGTTTATTTATGTGTGGAAGCAATGTAACAAGTTCAAATACAATCACACTGTGAAAAACGGGCTAAATCGAGTCTCACTCGCAGAACATTACAATTTTACTAGAAGTTGCACTTTGGCATGTGCTTCCATCTCTACTTAAATTATAACGTTCCGTGCACTCACTCTTCGAACAAACCTCTTAGATTGAGTTACTCAATTAGCCACTACAATGATTCATCAACTTTGCCACATGCAAATACGGTAGTAGTATACATAACAATGGAGATTTTTTTTATAACACTTACATAGAGGAAAATAAGTATTTGTTTAAGTTTAGAAAAATATATCTAAAATTGCTCTTCGCATACCATGATTTATCGCATTTATTTTTTTAGAAGGATGAAGGCTAAAACGTATCGAAATTGCAGAGATATTGGTTTTGGCAACTATCAGTAGTCGTTATCGTTATTTTGGTTTTATACAATATCTTAGAGACTAAGAGACGGCGGAAAAACTGAAGTTTAAAATCAAAAAAATCAGCAGATTTTTACTCCAGTTTCAATGCAGGATTTGTTGTCATAAAACGACACATGAGTTTGCGTCGCCAACTCTTAGTTTATTATTTTTACATCATACAATTCAACTAACCCTGTGATAAAAAGGGCATTTTACAATATGGCTATATTCTAGTGGCTAGATTATTTTATTCCAGGAATCATAAAATTTCAGCTATCAATGCTACTTAACGCCTTAAGGCGACGTACTACTTAAAAAATAAACCGTATCTGAGTTTTTAAGCCCCGCCTACTTACCCCCTCCCCTCGCGACGGGGCAGGTGTTTATTATGTTGACTCATCTCGCAGCGATATTCACTCGCTATCGATGTCTGGACTAAACACACTAGGTATACACTATTGCAATGGGATTTATATTTTGGGATTATGCAAGTGTCATGTACCTACGCTGGTGAAGAAGGCTACGCTTTATCATCATCTAAACTTGAACATTATATTACTTTCCCGGCTGCCACTGGTAGGGAAGGTGTTGTGATCGTGCGGAAAAAAATGTTTAGATAACGATAGAGATGTCCATTTTGAGGTCCACCAAGATGATTAAGACCATTTTCAGAGAAATGTATGTCTGTTTGCCTGTATGTAATCTCTCACGATAACTGCCGAGCCGTTGAACCGATTGAGTTGAAATTTGGAACATAGGGATAGTATCACCCTGGAATGCGCCCATTAGATTTTGGCTGTCAACTGTTAAACCAAACTATCACTGTCAAAAATTGACAGAAGCCATATCTTACAGAATTTCATTTGCGATATGTCATTTGAAATCCCCTGAAAAACTGTATTAAGAAGAGTCACCTGTCACTAATTAATTTTCGACATTTTAAAATTATTTTAAATGGTGATAGATGACAATTGGAGAAATGCCGTTAACTGTTTTGGATACAGTTTTCCAAGGGCTTTTAAATGACATAAATCGCAATTCATGTTCCGTGAGATACAGCTTTAGTATTTTTTTGATAGTTGTAGTGACAGTTTTTGATAGTATTTTTTGGCAGAAAAAACATTTAGAATCGAATTAAAAAACAACATTGTGTATCGAACTATTTATTTGCGGTATAATAGTTCTTTGAGGAGGACATAACGACACCCATCGCCTTGTACATTATCATTAAAAAATTATTTAATTAAAAAGTAATATAATTTATTTTTAGATACTGTAAGCACATCATTGTAAACTTTAAAGAAATACACATCATTAAAAATAAATAGTTATTAATTAAAACATAAAATCATTCAGACAAAAAATCATGAAGACATTTCTGGTTGGCAAAGTAGTCTGTTATTTCTGAGTAGATACATACATATTAAATGTAAAGAGACGAATAAATACATTTAAAATTGCGCAGTACATTTGAGACTTCCTTTTTGTAGCCTTGACAGTGTCGCTTTGTAGTGGTGCGCCGACTTTTGTAATTAAAATTCATCAAATGATAATACATTTTCAAAAGCCTGTTCATCATTATTAATTAGATCTGTACTCAGCACAGATTTGGAATATCGTGTACTTTTCGGTGGCTCTATATTGCTTGTGCTTTGCTTTGGAGTGTTATTGGCAAGTACATTCTCTGTGAGTTCTTTGCTCACTTTGTGATGGAATCACTGAAAACTAACTACCGCTTAAGCGTTGGACAAGGGAGAGGAACCGATTTCTTTCGTTTTATCGTGTCGTCTCTTTTATTTGCTTCTTTCAAAGTGTATTCAGGCTCCCTTAAATCCATATTCCTTCATACTCCTGGATCGATAATTTCAGGTAATACACAGTCCATATAAAAACAAACAAGTTTTTTCCATGACATTTGTCCAAATCAAATCATTCGTCTGTATATATTCGGTTTTGAGGAGATCGTTTTTACCAGACCAAAATGTAAATAGGCACACTTCCTTTCCAGTTATATGTATCGTTCCAGTTACAGTTTCTTTCCAGCACACTTTCTTTAAAGTTATCCACAATACCACAGATAGTTCATACCTTGTTGAAAACTTACGTTTTTTCGTTCCTCAGCGATTAATTCGCAATTCACGCACGTTTGAGGTATCTCGTGCCAATACCAACTACGGGAAACATTCCATCGCTTATGGGCTGATATGCACGTACGACTCTTGTTTCTCCACCATCGACATTTTCAACCTCAACCAACCGACGTTCGTTAAAGAATTATTCAAATCAATTGCACCTAACGAGCTTGTTAATACCTATAGTAATTAGTTATATACTTTCTATACAACAAAATAAAATTCGAAATTTAAATTCTAAGTGTCAACATATTTTAAAATTTTCTCCCCTCTAAATAATAATTAAATAATAAATTTTAGTGATTATAGTGCAATTCTATAGTCTGGATTAACTCGCGGTTAACACGGGACGCGTCCCGAAGGATCTGATCGGTCTGAGCTGTTCACTTTAAATATTCGACCAGCGTGTCTATGGAAAAGTCGACCATCGAAAACAAGGGAGCTGTAGTTACTGGCTGAAGGCAGATCGACTTTGCTGAAGATACATCGGAGGACTTACTGAAGGTGGTGGTGGATTTGATTGACCAGCCACCTTTCGAAGACTATATGCAAAGACTCTCAGAAGGAGGTTACCGCAAGGTATAAGGACGATCAATTGTGCGCTGGCAGCTTAGAAGGATTACGAGACTCTTGTGGAGGCGATAGTGGTGGACCTCTGCAAGTGGCGATAGCTGACAACCAATGCCTTTTCAACATAATCACCGTTACCAGTATTGGAAAGAGCCCTTGCGGAAGTGCCAAGGGACCTGGCATATACACTGCCGTGAAGAGTCATGTGAAATAAATGGCGTTTTAGGAGTATGTCTACCGGCGAAAAATTGTCCAAAAACTGAGGGGGATTTGCCAAAAGGGAAACTATCACAATTTTGTATAATGTCGGAACAAGAGACTTTATGCTGTATTCAACACAGCCCCATGAGCAACAACACGAGATCATCAGAAAACCAGGATAAATCCAATAATGCATCTTCTATATCACCGCCTACTACAACAACTACCAATAAGTCACCGGTCATCTCTACAATAGCTCCAGAAAAAACTCAAACATCACCACAAGCCATAACTACCAATTTCATAAATGACAGTGTGAAAAACGAACTAAATCCGAAAAAATAGCTCTGCAATATTGAGTAAAAATTTAACAATGACAGTCATTGCTGCGTTAGCGATTAATTGATTTATTTTATTTTATCTGCATCCAAACTTTTCTCTGGTCGTAACGGTCTCCGTTCCATCGGGTTCAGAAGAGGGAGGAAGAGAGAGTGCACCCGTGGTCGCGCGCCCACCTGTGCACTATAATATAGCCTGCGCACTTGACTGCTTCCGAACAGTGGACTCTGAGAAGACTAAAGAAGTCACTAGAATCTACAATGCAGTCGCTGTGGCCGAACACGGCTAGAAGGATATATATACAACATATCAGTAGCTACCACAAATATTTATAAATATCTATAAATATTTATTATATATCTATAAATACCTATAAACATCAATAAATATCTGTATTTATATATCCACTATACGACCTATCTATATCTTTATTTATATCTATATACATATACACATACCATCGTCTAACTCCTTCTTCCTAATCACTTTTCCCTACCTCTCCCATCGGTTTTCTATATATTTTTTATATTTAATATGAACTTTGTTTATTTTATAATTAATTTTTAAGTGTAATATGCTGAAATCCAAATGTGTAATAAACGATTATAGGCGTAATGTTTTTCTTTTTTTTCTACATTTATGCACACGTATGTATATTGTATGCGCTGTATTTTTCCAGAAATAAAATAAAAAATAAATAAATAAAAAGAAATTATATATGGACCTGTCCTTGAACTTGAACGTACCAGTGATGTTTGATGCTGATTTCAAGTTTTCCATCTTTCTGTTTCCAAAATGTCACTTTTCTTTTTCTTGTCGCTTCCGTTAACCAGATTCTATGCGCTGTAATGGGAAATTTGACTTCAAAAATATAATCATCAGATATTCCATCTGGAGAAGCTCCCAAAAATGGAAATTTAGGGTCAATGAATAATCCACATTGCTGAATTTCCACTTTTTCTAGACATATTTTTCATTCTAGTGCAGTTGTTTCATTTTCTTTTCCATGGCAAATTGATGCTACGTTGCTCAAATCCCATTTTCAGTCATGGATTTAACTAAATTGGCGCATTTTGTGTGTTGTTAACTATTGACAATTTTGCCAAAGTTAGACGCAGTTACCATTTTTCTTCGTAATTCCAACCACTCGCTGCTTTCACCTTGAATAACCGTAAGTTTTTCAATTCGCAATCGATCATTTTTCTATTTTCCAATTCTTGAAATAACAGAGCTTTGCTTTTTTCGAATATTTCTGATGGAACATCGGGTTGGTTGCAATGTTCTCCATAATGCGAATTATTGTTTTTTTTTTTCAAAAAAACTTTCTGCTTTTATTTCTTTTATAAAGAATGGATTTACTTAAATGCCTCTGTCTTCTTTATTCCACTTTTGATATCCTGCCAGAGGGACTTTTGCCTATATATTTTTTATGTAATCTTGAGAGTGGCTGTTTTGTATTAAATGATATAACTGCCGCATTACATCGCGCTTGGTAAGACTGCTTTTGGATGTAATTTGTCCTCTTACCACCAATAAATTTTGCAATGATGCCGTTAAACCTTTCGAGAACATTACTATCTACATCATGAATTAGGCTTCTTGCATGTATTGCTACCTACGTTTTAAGTTATGTAACGTATTCTTTCCCAAATAATGTCACCCATCAAACAACTCATTGCATCCAGTGTTTCATTTTCCGACAAACAATTTTAAAAACTTCTACATTTATCATGGTTTCCAAATGCATCTATCGGGGCGTTCAAAATGTCATTATACAGGCAATCAATTTTCTCATCAATTGAAAAGTTTTGACATTTATTATAAGCTACTGCTGATGTAATATTTCTTCGCATTTTTAGTTTTTTTTCACAGACATTACAAGTTGAATAAAAGCTTTTAAAAAGTAGATACCTACGTTTTGTTTTTTAAATTACAATTCTGCCTATCTGACGGTTTTCTATATTAGAACGGTCAGAATCGTAGCCTAATAGTATATTATATTTATACATGGTGTATAGCTCTGTCATATGGCTCTAACGCAAATGTATTGGCATTATTTACTGTCCCCTTATATATGACACATTTTGACTCGCGGGAAGCAAGCTGAAGTGGCGCACTTGTTTTAAACTCGCATAAGATCACACCGGTCGTAGGTTCAAAACCTACCGATATGTATATTTTTTTTTTGTTTTTATACATAAAGAAACATTGTTATCAAATAAATGAACACTTTTTATTAAAAAAAAGTAATATTGTAAATTTAAAAAAAAAAAATTAATATTAAATATTATTTTACTTATTATTGTTTCTATTTTTCAACATATGATTTATCATGTTTTTAAACCTCTTTCATTTACACGGTGAAATAGCCATCTAAAACCGATATTTTTTTACTTCACATCTCCGATCCATCGAAATGTCAATTTGGTAATAATAAGTCATGAAACAGAGCGTCGCGAACGCAACCGCATATGTCGGCCTTCGAAGCCGAAATGAACCACGTTTCTAAGAGCCAATAACATTTCATTATAAAAGGTTGGCTGTTATGCCATTTGAATCAGTAATTGATCCCCACATAAGAACCATATTGACCCAATGTCGCTTGCGGCATTTTGAATGCCAGCGCGTCGTCGCGAGAAGAGCGCGCTCATCTCATTGTATGACAAAAATAATATAAACGGGCTCTGCAAAATATTATTTTTAAAATATACTGATATTTTATTTGAAAAAAATAATCGTCAGTACTACAAGTTTATTGTACATAGTTTATGTAAAAAAAAACAAACTTGAAAAAAACACACAGTAATAAGTAATATTTAACAGTGAATATGGATGAAAGTTACACTTTTTATATAATTTTTTTTAACAAGAAAAACTTATTTTTTTAAATTTATGCGAAAGCATTCCTCTTTACAACTATTGTTAAAATGCCGTAGTATTTTTTTTGAGTTTCTTGATCGTGCAGTTTAGTGTGAGGCACGTTTCAAAAAATGCTCTAAAATGAAAATTTCCTGTATAGCTCCCAGATTTAATTATTTTCCTCAATTTTCCAATACTTAAAAAAAAATCTGAAATAGCTATCTACTTAAGAAAGGTACTGTGAGTTACGATAATTTTTTTTTGTTGGCTAACATCATCAGTTATTTCAGTATGACTGTTCAAAAATTGCCAAAAAATGTAATTTTCGAAATTTACCTACATCGTCGCCTTAAGAAAATTTCATTGTCTTGTATTATTTTCGTAATATTGGGAAATATGACATACCTGACAATACGCCAGGTATAATATTTTAAAGGACGACAATTGGTTGGCTGTGGCTTCGCTCTTATGTTAATTTAAGTTCTCGGGAAAGAGAAAAATGTTGAATCGTAAACAGTGTAAACTAGTATAGTATAAATAGACATGCTAAAATTGACATTAGACAAAATTGTTATGAAAAGCAGTTATTACAAAAGCAAAATCATCTGATGTTTGAATATTTAGCCTTTTCTTCGCAGAAATTACAGTAATGTTTTTTTTCCTGTTGGGGCATGGTCATATTTATATGTTTATACAGTGAGTTTTAGTTAACCGGCATACTTGAAGGGTGTTAATCAGTACAAGCAAGTAAGCAACTTTAAATAAAAAAATGTGGGAAAAACAAAACAACATTTTTTTTTTAAATTTGAAAATTTTATTTTACCGAAAAATAGTATTAAAATCGCTGAGCACGATGGACGATCCAGCGCTAGGTAAAATATCGCTAATATTGTTTATTAGCGATATTTTATCTTGTCAAAATTTGTCAAATTCTTCAAATTTTCATATATTAAAAAAAAATGTTTTTTCCAAAAATATTTATTAAAAGTTGCTTACTTGCTTGTACTGATTCACCCCCTTGAAGGATGCCAGTTAATTAAAACTCATCCTGTATAAATATTTACATATTTTTATCTTATATTTATATATTTAATGTATTTGAAAAAGAAGCATAAAAAACCACTTGTACCACTAAACATTGCACTACAGTACTTAACCATATTATTAAGACGCACTGTGCATATTTAAAAGAAAATTTTGTAATTTCGCTACCACTAAATGATATGGGTGAAGGGACATAGGGGAGTGCAGGGAATTAATAATTATAGTTTAAAAAATACCACCTCCCTTTTCTGGTCGCCAAATGTAACCAAAGGACTTATTGAGACAAGTCAAACGAGCCCAAACTTGATGAGCTTATTGTTGATGATCATATTGTTGACGACATATGACCACCTTCTACCTCCATCATCATACAATCTCGGTACCATATTATTGTACTGTCACCAGAATTGAATAAGTTTGCACAGTTTCAAATCAATCCGATAGTTACAAGTGAGTGAAAAGTGAGCTTACAATATTACATATCAAGCTAATATAAACAGGTTATTAAAAAGATGCCCATAAGCCAGCGAGAAAGGGTTCAGTGAGACCCAGCAGCGTAGATAGCTTTCGTTCTGAGGGTGTCTGTCAATAAAAAAATCGAAAAATGATTTCTCATATTTTTTTACAAGGCTCTAACAACCTCAGCTAACAGGAGATGATCTAACATCTAAAAATAACAAAAATAATATGAAATTACAATTTTTGCCTTTTTCTACTAGCTTCTGAGGCTCTGATGTTACTACACTACTGGTGAAACCAGGGTTCTTGATTTTTAAATCAACAGAAAATGTATGAGACTCGAACATAGAATGCGAAAGTAATACAGATATGACGTCAATATTATCTCCATCGATTCAAAAACTAACCCCCAGTAATTCGAGTTAGGTTGGCGTTATTCCCATGCTACTGAACGTTGGCTTCGTTGACTGCAGCTTGTAACTAGGACGTGGCGATTTACCATTCTCATAGACTCATATTCTTCTTAGTTTCTTAGACATCCGACCGTCAGGTTGTTTAAGTCTATTCCGTAAAGTATTTCAGTCGTCTCAGATCCATTATTGTATGGAAGACAGAAGGCATAAAAGAAGATAAGGGAATTTAAAAAAACTACATATTGGGCCCGATTGCGTTTCTTCTTGAACTAAAATTGAAATTGGTTAAAGCGAACGAGATAGAGCAATACGTCAGAGCGGAATATGAAATGAACGATCATCGATTTTCCTGCTTCAAAACTACCTGTCGAACTTATAGCCGTCCAAATAAATTTAAACATATTTCGTGCGGTCTTAGAAGCAGCTGCTTCATCTTTGGTAGGTACTTTTAATGCGGAAAAGTGACAACTGTTCATTTCACATTCCGCTTTAACGTATTGCCCTTTCTCGTTCACATGAACTAATTTCCGATTTTAGTTAACGAAGAAAGGCAATAGAGCCCGCTGTTAGTTCATTTTATAAAGTAGCCATGAAGCTTAAATTTCTGCATTTTTGTGGCCCGACAAAGAGTGTGGTTTTATAAACCACAGGATCGCCATAAGTATGCAAAGGTCTGGCGCACCAGTGCGCTTAGAGGCACTGTACAGATTAACTTAGAACTACAGAAACTGAAAAAAAAACAGTTCCGGTTATGCATTGTGACGTCATAACTTACATTCAGCCCGCAAACCGCGTGCTGCCGCCCTTATAAACTTAGAGGTCTTATATCTCAAGAACTAAGAGATATAAAAAGTTAAACATAGAAATTTAAGTTTGAGGTTACTCTTCAATATACAAGGTTTTTCAATAAGGGTGGGTCGACGTTGATAGTCTTTGCAATAAAACAGGCTGTGTGTGAGATATTAACCCGTTGAGTATGATACGACCAAATCTGGTTCTGAAACAATTATCCGTTGAGTATGATACGACCAGATCTGGTTCCGCGTTTTTTTCACTTCTTTGACGTTCTCATATTTATTCATAATTATCTAATTGTTTTACAAAATGATATTTCAATATTCTATATTCGAAATTTCAATGCAATCATTGTGCAGTTGTTCTTTTTATGATTGGTGTAGTAGTTTCGTAGTTATAGTACTTTAAGGTCGATGTCGCCGAAAATCCTGCAAAAGAGACAGATGCATCCATGAAAATACCCATTTACTCCAAGGGTTAACGACATTCTGTTTTTATTTGAAAGGTCCATGTATGCCATTATGTACGGAATATAATTTTGTTCAAATATACGCATGCGGCTTCCAACTGTGGAGAGGTCCAATTTTCAATGACTGCCGCATAGATCCGGCTGAATTTGAGCAATGGCCTGGGTTGTGTTGGTTTTGAGGGCATCTGTCAATTGCGGCTTATTTCTGAAGTTGCGGACTTGCAACTTTAGAAAACCCCACAAGAAAAAGTCTAGCAGGGTCAAATTGCTCGATATTGATGGCCAATTCACGTCACCTCTGCGAGAGAACGAACACTCATTTCGATAATAAAGTTTCAACATGCTGCTCCATTGTGTAACGCCATGATGAATTAGCATCAGTGTCTAATCGAATAATAAACAACAGATTTGACAGTCACCGCCAAACAACATGGCCGCCACAGACCGTCAATATCGACCCACCCTTATTGTTAAACCATATACATCAATAATTTTGTTTTGCCTAAATTCTTAATTTCGAAGGCCAGCCTGCGAATAATGAGATAATGCTTTTCAGTATAAAAAAAGATCATTGCAGGCTCAATAGACACCTCTACATTCTAGGGATACAACCTATCGGAATAGTTGTATAATGTAGGACGATTAGAAAATACTTCAAACAAGAATAAATCGAAACAACACGCATCAAAAGAAATCCAAAAAGGTGCCACTCACAAGCATCGATATATAAGGCCTAGATATGCCCTAAGGTAAAAATGAGTTAGATCATATCCTTGCGCTTAAAAACATGTGACAGAGATAGAGCAATAGATTGAAAAGTATGCGAGAGAATAGCACGGCAATATTCGTTGCAGGATCGCTTATACCGGGAAGTACTGGTGGAACTACTACTGGCGGCGATCCGTATTGATAATGAAGTAGTCATTTTCGTGCGCGAAAGGCCTATCTTAATCTAGGCCGTTATATACCGATGCTCACAAGGTGCAAGCTTGCAACAACGTCACCGTAAGTCTGTTATACAGTCAGTAGCTTCTCTTAGAACAAAATTGAAATCGAAGCAAGCGATGCTACAAGTCCTAAGGGCTACATGAAATTCGCATATGGCTGCCACTCCGCCGACGCAAATATTCAAACATTGCAGAAATTTGACGACCCCCCAACCCGCGCGTAACGCTATCTACAGGTCTCTGCTCACTTCCCTCGCACCTTATCCCCGCAAGGCCTTGCCACTAGAGAGTGCGCTTACTGCTCTAACTCGATATACTGTGTCGTAAGTTCAGCGATGATATTGAAAACCGAAATGCGAACATCCATTGCAGGCATATCTTTTAACACAGCCAACTTATTTTTCCTAATGGCAAAATATAGCTTTGTATCTACAGAGTGTTTCAGCGTTGACAACAGTAACTTCCCTTACTGCATTCACTGCATAAACACCCTATTTCTTCATAACGGAAAAAACATTTTTACCAATTTCATTTAATTAACATAGTAAAAACAGTACCCTACAAAGAAAAGGCCAAATCAGAATGTTCTATTTTTAAACGGTCTCTCGTTACTATGTCTTCTTCAGATTGGAGTGCAGCAGTATTTCTTGGAGTAATTTTCAATCATCAAACCTTCATTAGTAATAATTTGGTATACAAAACTCATCTGGTGTTCCCCATGGCTATGCTCTCAGACCTTGCTTCTTTATACTTGCTTCAAGATTCACATTATCTGATACATCCGCTGCGAGGGTGAATTCATGATAGTTATAAATGAGATAAAAACGAATTTACCCGATGAAGTTTGTAACACCCAACGTTTCGGCGATGTTGCAACCTGGGCAACGGGGCTTGCAACATGGCCGAAACATCGGGTGTAACAAACTTCATGCGGTAAAATCGTTTTTATGATATTTATAATGTCAAGCAAATCGCGATAGTCCTCGATTTCATATTCATGATAGTTGTTTTTTAATTAAAAAAAATACATTTAATTTTGGGACTCATCGAAGTGTAGGTATGCCTATCTACTGGAATAGTATATATTCAGTATTGTATTGTATAAATAAAATAAAATACAAAAGAAGGTCATGGAATTTACCGATCGGGCTCATGATGAGCCCGACTCCAGTATTGTATATTGACTACCATATTGTATTGAATAGTCCGTATTGTATAGTTGGGTCGGTTGTCTGCCTTTTGTTCATTTTCACTGTCACGCACTTCGGTCCATATAATCGACTGCAATCTATCGATACGAACCCAAAATCTAAAGATATCTTGGCCAATTGTTTCATCTATCATCCTCTCACTGGATATAATGGGATGGGGCAGAACTGGAAGTCATTCTCTCACAGACGGACCTAGAAGTCATAGTAGCAAGTGACCTCAAGTGGAATGAAAACCTGAAACATTTTCATACGCAGGAGGCAGCTTGTGTATGAAAACAATTGTTTTTGTGTAATGTTTTGATAAAACACGCGCAAGAGTCACTCCTTTATATATGCATCTTTTGTGACTAACGCTTAAAAAATTAACCGCAATTAACCCATCGATATATTAGCTAGATATGCCTTCACATACAAATAAGATGACTCTACATACCCTTTGCTCGTAAATCACATGACAGAGAAAGCAATAAATTGAACAGTATGCAAGAGAATAGCCCAATATTCTTCGCGGCAGCTCTGACAACGGTGGGCTGTCTGCCAGCGGACTGCGACCAAACTACTACTGGCTGGCTTTCGGTAATGGTTTTAAAGGGGTCATTTTCGAGCGCGAAAGGCCCATCTAGGGTATCATATATCGATGCAATTAACCGTTTTATAATCACAGCTAACAACCTGTAGTCTTTATGTAACTGAAGGTTATTTTGTCGCTGATATTTCGCCTCCAACAAAGAAATCGACAAGGGACACAATAGCCGGACCGTAGCCGCTTTTGGGGCTGGATTTGAGGCCCCTGCTTTTTCATTCTTCGCCGTGTCATTATAACCATATGAGCATACCGAGGAGCGGGTTTCGATGGATTTAAACTGGTGATTGGTCTTTCTGGGTGCAACCGGGTTTTGAACCCCACTCTGCCCGGAAGCAAGATCTACTTCCTCCTCCGAAGTTATACTGATCACTCCGGGTTTTATTTCATAGAAATAATATCCAAAGATATTTACAAAATATCAACTTCTAATGTCACTAATCAATAATCCATTTATATTTTTATTTCCATTGGGAAATATTCAGAATGTCCCTGGGCGCCATCAACATCTAATTTCGGTAGTAAATATACCTTTTACCTGTTTATTTCCATTGGGAAATATCCAGAATGTCCCCGGGCGCAGAATGAATTGAAAATAATTACAATGACCGATTCTTTGTCTACTGCAGAGGAGCCAACTCACAAAAGAACCGTTTGCATCGCCGGAATGAACGACTCTATGCGGGTCTGGGCACAGTCGGCTCTACAGCTACGGCTTGGAGGGCAACCTATGGCTCATTCCGGAAGCATCCGAGTTGTCGGAGTGAAATGGCACATTGGTGCGGTGGAAGCCGTGGAGCCAAAGCTGGCTCCTCGGAACTCGCAATGGAATGGCTAGTTGGTGCGATAACTGTCGGGTTTGAATTCGGAGTAGAACCTGCTCTTCCGGATCTGCTCTGTGCTAATGGAATGGTCTCAAACTAGGAGTTGGAATGACCTATGGACTGACCCCCAAATAAATAACAAGAAGATTGCAACGTTGCAATCACTGTCGCCAATGTTATTACGGAAGGGAGGAAAACTAGGGCGTATTGTATTTGTGAGCCATGCACTAAGCCAAATTTATCTTTAGCGTTTTGCCCCAAAATTTTGTCACCTGTGCCAACATAGACATTATGCAGTTCTGCATGAAACGATTGCAACAAATTTAAACGCTGAATTTAAAATCTTGAGATCATTGCATCACTCTAATGACAGCGATAAGAGTATCCGTGGAAGCACTAGACTGCGGCCACATGTGGTTAATTCTCTAACACCAATTACTGTCCTGCTTAAAAAAAATGGGAATGAGAGGACATTTTTAAGTAAAAGTCAAAATCCTATCTGTGGAACTACGCATCTCAAAAATGGATTGATATTAATGAATATCCACTACAACATTTCCATCGACCCGGAGGTCGGTGAAAAAATTAGAAGACTTCTTTTGTAAACAGTTTTGATTATTAGAAAAAAAACCATGTGTCTTATCTATACGCTGGTGTCTGATTTTCTTTTGATTAACTCTGGACTGACATGCCTCCCCCTCCCTAACGTGACAGCGAAACGCTCCTACCTCTATAAATCCCATTAGGCTTAGTCGGATGTTTCTTTCCCACAGTCGAGGTAAATGATACAATCATTATAAATAGGATAAAACGAATTTACTGCCTAAAGTTTGTAAAACCCGACGTTTCGGCCCATTGTCCTGAGTAGACTGTAGTACTGTCAATCATCATCTGTTATTGTGCGGGTAGGCGGAAAACTGCTGCTGTTTCTTTGCAGATTATAACGGTGGTGACGCGGCAGGTTTGGTGTGCAAATTTTGAAAATCCGCCACGCACTGTATCTTGTGCTAAGTTGTTGCGCTTGGCGATAAGCGTTGAAAACATTTTAAGAAGAGGGTTCCACATATTAGAGTTTGTAACCGTAGTCTATTGAAGTTTGTGGTTATTCTTATTTCAATGGCTTCCCGGATCATGCGGGGAAAGTAAAACTTCACTAGTGGTTAATTCGTTTTATCCTATTTATAATATCAAACAACTGCGATAATCTTTAATTTCATGATACAGTAAGTCTTCTAAAATAACATATAATACCAAATAATCTCCACAAAATTGGACAATAGATAACTCCTGAAAGGCAAATCGAAAAAGAAATGGATTTATAGAAATACTGCTGCCTCCTTGCTTCCTTTCCCCCCCCCTCACTCACACCACAAAAAATACCAAATTTCTACATCCAAATATTTAAAAAAACATTACACCTATCGAATATTTAAATAGTATATCTTTCAATGTTATCTATTTATTTTTCTCAGTCAATAAGGATTATACATTTCCAAAAAAAGATCGCATTTGTATACGCTATTCGATAAACGAGAACGAATTGATTAAACTAGAAAACAACATGACTTTATTAAACTAAGCTTATATGCGAACGCTATTCGCCTATATAGCAATTGGGCGTGTGGAAGGAATTAGTTTTTCCTCCCTTGTTTTATTTAAACCGAGACTGCGCTTTATTAGTCGTCAAAACGATTCGTCTGTTAAGACTAAGTAACATATGCTTATTTAATCATAGCTTATTTAATCACAGGATATGCGAATGAACTTTACTTATACAGGGTTGCGCAGGGAAATTTTGAATGTTAGAGTTGGCAACACTGTAGTGCAGGAACTTATTCGGAGCCAATGCTTAGTTGTTGTGAAAGCATTGTCATTTAGTAATGATGGCGCAATGGAGTGGAACGGAATGCGCTATCGCTGTGAGAGCGTTTTACAAGCAGGGCGATAGAGTGGCTGCTGCGAAAAATGTATTTTGACAGCATTACCAGCTAGAACGTTACAGACGTGTCCCATGTGGTCATGCGATTACAACATGGGTGTATTATATTTTGAAATAATGTGTATTTTTTTAAATGATGTTTACGCATATTTAATATTTTTGCCAAAAATGGTCATGTACTTGCACTTTAGCTTTTTTGTATTGTCGGCCTAAAAAACTGGTCTTTTGGTCTGGTTGGATTTAGCGATTTCTGATTCATTCTGATAGCGAGTCGGCAGCACTGCCAGGCACTATTCGGTATTTTTGATTGTCAATTCGGTGCATTTCTCATTTCCCTGCGCATCCCTGTACTAATAAAACCATGTAAACGGTATATTCTAAAGTATACTGGAGTCTATAAAGGAGATCTTAAGGGGCTCTCTAGACGATCAAGCATGCTTATCAAGTTTCGCGTCGCGGGCTGGGAGGGGATCGTAAACCGCAGGAAATGTGCAAATATATTTTTCTAATATTTACCAAAAATGCCTAATTTTGTAGTTTACACCAGGGAGTCACGTTAATTAGACATAATTGATTGATGAATGATTGACTCCCTGGTATAAAACAACACAATTAAGCATTTTTCGTAAATATTACAAAAAACAATTTCATATTTCCTGCGGTTTACAATCGCCTCCCAGCCCGGGACGCGATGCTTGACAATCATGCATGATCGTCTAGAGAGCCCTTAATGGTCGGTAAAATATCGCTAATATTGTTTATTAGCGATATTTTACCTACCACTAGATGAGCAGCGAGATCAACGCTTCCCAAATTTTTTTCAATAGTACAAATTTGACAAAAAAAAAAGTTGCTTATTTGCTGTACTGATTCACCCCTTTAAGGATGCCGGTAAGTAAAAACTCACCCTGTATAAATAAAAATATCAAGGTTCGTCATTCTAATTAATATACACGTTTTTAGTATATTTTACGGCCATAGAAGTGCCATCTGTTGAACTTAACAGTAACACAGGTATGGCTAATTATTTAACCGCTGGAATGCTAATATCTCTGGTCGGTGGTTTTTCAGTTGCGACAACTCGCAAGCGGTCGATCTCCGTATTTATGCAATTATGTAATTATATGCGAAAAAAGTCGCTTTCCTCGAATAAGACACCATTATATAAGTTTGCGTGCACTAACACCCCCTACAAAGAAATTTTCGAGGGTTGAAAACATGCCGTCGTTTCATTCCCACGGCTAGCTTTCTAAGGGTTAATAAAAAAAACCGTTTCGAGACACCTTTTTAATGGATCGCAGTTAGATCTATCCTGCGATTTACCTTATTCTAACGCATGCGAAAAATGAAAATTGCGATGTCCCGGATCAGTTTTTATTCAAAATATTTTATATAGTTCATCGTTAATAATAGGGATGTAAAAGCGCGGTCTCGGTTTAATTTCCGTTCGATTACTCTTAAATCGCTAGGTAAATCGCCGAAACTATCAACTATCACAGCTTATTTTGAAACGAAAATAATTCGAAAGTAGAAAAAAATTCACTAGAGCGACGGGCGTCTCGTCGACGGTCGCGGGCGGAAAGACGAGGAGGTCGCTAGAAGGCCGTCTCGTCGGTCGGGGGCTCCGGCTCGGGCGCCAGCAGAGCGCGGCCGCAGGCCGGCAGCTCGGGCAGACTCGCGCTGCGCAGCAGGCGGCGGCGCTCCGGCGGCGGCTCGGCCGGCGAGCGGCGGCCCGAGCGGCCCGAGCGCTCGGCCGGCGTGAAGTACACGGACGCGCGGTCCTCCAGCAGCCCGGCCGCCAGCCGCTCGGCCGCCGCGTCCAGGCAGCGCTCCACGCGCCGCGCCGCGCGCTCCAGCTCCGCCTCCGCCACGCTGGCCGAGTCGCCCGCGCCCCCCGCGCCCCCCGCGCCCCCCGGCCCCCCGCCGCGGCAGTTGTCGAAGTAGAAGCTGGGCAGGTTCTCCAGCACCTTGCTCAGCGTCTGCTGCTGGTACTTGTACGACTCGCGGATGCGCAGCACTTGGTGCGCGCTGAACTTGCGGATCTTGTTCCGCTGGAACACGTAGTTCTCCCGCACCCAGTTCAGCTGGCTCGTCGAGTACTCGCGGACGCGTTTCATCTGAGGACAATTACATTCATCGATCCCAATCTATACAGAATCAGCATTTAATTAGTGACATCCTTGTAGTGGGTCGCTAATAAACAATATTCGCGTTTTTTTGCCCATTGCTAGATGACGCAGCGCGTTCCAGCGTGTCAAACGTTTATTTAAGTTCAGACTTACAATCAAAAAAATTTTTTTTGTTTTTCCCATTTTTTAAATTGAAACTTGCTTACGTGCTTGTACTGATTCACCCACTACAATAATGTCACTAATAAGACATCAACGAGGAAATCGTTTTAGAGACAAAAACAAATTATCACAAATTCGAACCGACCATCTGCGAGGCTAGTTAAGAAGGCAGATAGTCAATTAAATAAATAGGTGCGTATAATTCGCCATTCAAAGATACGAATCCGCATCTAAATCATCGATGATATTGCAGTACGAATATCTCGCATTCGCAGTTATACAATGTATACTTTTTACCATCGATATTGGCGCATATTATCCCTATAAATCAGGAATATTCCAAGCGATGCTTTTGAAAATTGTTTTTCAACCGAACTGCTGAAATAAACTAGGTAAAATATTAAAATTGTCATTCAAAAGATTCTATTTCAACTAGCAGCCCGCATTTATTTTGAAATATGAATAGTAATAAGGCAGAGGCAGGCACGGAGCGAAATGGACGACCTAGGAGCGGTGAAAAGACCCAAAAGTATCAATGACTAGAAGCAAACTAAACTTATTTCACTTAAAAAGTGTACTGTAAGAAGTAAGGGTTCAAGCTCATCAGATCATCCATTATCTAACAAAGAAAATAATAAATTATATGCGCCATTTAACCCAAATAATGATGTAGAAAATAAAGAGGCCAATCTGCGATTATTACAAATGCCAACTGACGTGTCCAGCCACTTTACAGGTTAATAAGTCTTCCGTATAACCACGCTACCCAACAGAAGATTCATACATACCTGATCTCCGTACTGATCCCTCAGCGCAGTTATATGATTGGTCCCGATATCCCTTATCTCGCGGAGGTGTTTCGTTTGACTAGAATAACTGCCTTGGATCCAATCCACCTGCTGGGCGCAGTTGTCCTTTATCCTGTGGACCTGAGGTGGGGTAGAAAAACAGCATGAGAAATGATTCTCTTCCTTGGAATGATGCCGGTTTGGCCAGTGACTCACCTGCGCAGCATAATTCTCTCGGAGCCTCTCCAACTGCTGGCTCTTATATTGCTCGATGTTGTCTAACATAGCGTAGATCTGCTTGGTGCGCGGAGCGTCGCGGCCGACGCACGCGCAGCAACTGCAGCATTTTTCTATCAGGCCAAATCTGGATACAAACGAAAGATGTTCATTTGGGTTCATTCAGAGACTGTCTTGGAATGCATCCAAGTACTAAAAGATCTCAGTTTACCTAACAGACTGCCTTTACGCTGGACTTTACATTAGGAAATTTCCAAGCTACTGAAACTAGACAGGATCCAGCTATGCATCTCTCTTATACGGCTCACTCGTCATTGTAAGTTATAACTCTTACACGGGTCATTGTAAGTTCAGTAAGCATCTATGTCTTTACGCTTTACGCTGGACTTTACATCAGGAAACTCCCAAGCTACTAAAACTAAACAGGAACCAGCTATGCATACTTACATGACTCTTACACGGGTCATTGTAAGTTGAATAAGCATATAGAATTTACCGTGTGAAGTTTCGGCAATGTGGTAACCGCCGTTGTCCAAGATAGATTGGATAGACAGTCTACCATGGACAACGGCGGTTGCAACACTGCCGAAACATCGGGTGCTACAAGCTTCATGCGGTAATTTCGTGTTATCTTACTTATAACGTCAAACAACCGCTATAGTCGTCGATCGCATACATGAGAAGACCGATCTGTGCAGATTTTGATTGGAAGAAGCAAGGAAATTTCCACTTTCTGCGTGAGTGCATACCGCTAATGCAATCATGAGATCGAAGAAATCGTTCTCACAAAGATACTGGAGTTTGTAGATAGCACAGTACTGGGTAACAAACTGTGGGCAAACAAAGATCTGCGAATGTCGCGGTTCACCTGCTCTCGGAATCTAATTTGGAAATGTTAAAAAAAAAGAAACGTGTAGAACTCACCTCTTGAAGAAGAAGCGCAGGAACTGCACCAGCAAAGTCAGTCCTAGGAAAGCCGCAGCGCACGCAGCTCCGAAAAGAATACTATTAATTTTAATGTTGTGCATCGTAATCGGGTCAATGTTGAGTATGACCTCTGCTGTTGTGTTTGAAACAGGGTTCAACGCAAAGCAGAGGTACGTTCCGGTGTCTTCGCGGAGAACGTGGCTTATGAATAAGGATCCGTTTTCCAAGACGCGCAACCGATTGTCATCTAAGGGGTGCATCTGGGAGTCGTGCGCCAGCGGGTGGTTCCGGAACCTATCCGGCACGTTAGGATCCGGGTTCCAATGGAGAAACTGGTGGGTGGGGGTGACCCACGTGACGGTCGGCGGGGGGTACCCCGCGAACCGACATTCCAGAAGCGCCGTTCCGCGCAGGAGGTACTCCGACGGCGGAGTGGCGTACGCGAGCCGCGGCGACGTGCAGTTCAAGTGCCTCAGGGCCGGCATCATGTCGTCGGGGTAGCCGTGAGGTCCGCACCGCAGCGTCCCCCTCCGCCGGCCGCCGTTCTCTTGCCACGCTTCGAACCACGGCAAAAACCACGACATGCGGCAGTCGCAAGCCCACGGATTCTCCTCTATATTAAACTCCGCGAGCCGCTTCAAACCGCCAAAACTCTCCGGAAGATACGATAGATCGTTCCCGCTTATATCGACGTTTTGCAGATCGGGCGTGTGCTTGAACGCCTGCGGCTCGATTTCGCGCAATCTCATATTATTCCTTATGACCAGCGTATTTAAGTTAGACAATCCTTTTAAATCGTCGTTTCGTAGCGTTTCCACGTGCGTCCGCTCCATTCTCAGCTCTTCTAATTTCGGATTTCGCACGAACGTTTCTCTCCCCAGGATAATCAGCTCGGAATCGCCGATGCTGAGGCACGTCAGCTCTTTCAACCCTCTCAGCGTATCGCTGGTCAGATTTTTATAAGGATTTCTATCCAGATTCAGCGTGTTTAACTCCGCTAGAGTATCAAACAGACCTTTGACGAGGAAATCCAATGAGTTGTTCGACAGGTCGAGCGTTTTTAAATCTTTCAAATCGGCGAGGGAGTTGGGCGTGAGTTTCTCGATGCGGTTGTTCGAGAGGTAGAGGTAGAGCAGCGCGCGGTTCGGTCTGAAGAAGTGGTCTAAGAATCCGCGGATGTAGTTGCGCGATAGATCGAGCAGGGTCAACCCGGACATGGGCGCGAATAACTGGAAGGGGATGACGCGGAGACGGTTCCCGGCCGCGTGCAGTTCGACCAGGGAGGTCAGACCGTCGAAAACGTCGCGCGGGAGATCGTCGATACGGTTATCGGATATGTCGAGAGCGGTTAGAGAGTTTAGTTTGCGGAAAGGGCGGTGTCCGACGCGGCCGATCGAATCGAGCGCGTTGTTGCTCATGTTCAGCGTGAGGAGTTGCGAGTAGGCGGCGAAGCATCCGTGCGAGAGGTGCGCGACGCCGGACCCGCTCCAGATCAAGTGGTGCACCTCTGAGCTGGGGCGGGGGGAGTGGAGCGCGTTTAGGGTCGCGTTCGTGAGCAGTATGCCAGCGTTTCTTCCGCCGCCCGCGCACGTCAGACCGAGACTACCTTCGTCGCAGCGGCAGGCGGTCGGACAGTCCGCCGCCGCGCAGCAAGCGGCCCACACCACCAAACAGACCACTCCACCTCCCAGTAATGTCTTCATCGCGGCCCAGCCGCTTCACTCATCACCCCACGCCGTCCCACTCAAACCGCAACCCGCCTTTATCTGAAAAAAAAGAAAATCATAAGATAGCCTCGCGAAATAAAGAAAGAATTGGCTAAGATTTACTATTATCATCATCATTAAAAAGCACAACTCCTTGAAAAGTACGCAACATGGTGACAATTAATCTGAGAGGACGCATTAACCCTTTGCCTCACATAAAATAATTTAGTCAACAGTAGTATTATTACGTATTATCTTTAAAACTGTAAAAAAGTAATAATAATAATGATGGATGTCATTTTAATTTCTTCGATTTGTCGGATCATAAAAAATATATAAACTCTTATGGAATATATATAAACTCATAGAAACTAGCATGTTTTTTTGGGAAAAGGGAAGAGTAAGAACGAGAAGTAGCAGTTGTTCTGGGTCGTAAGGTCACGAGTGTGTCGGTGACACTTTACATAAATTAGTAGGTACGGTGAACAGCGTGGCGACAAATAGAAAGGGTGCGAGCTGGGTGGGATTCGGTGCATGGAAAAACGTGGCTATGGCGATTTCTTCGTTCGACCCATTTTCAAGTACAAAAATGTGAGCAGCCCTGCCTTTCGCCGAAGCAATCGCCAGGAATACATCCGACTTCAATAAATGTATCTTCATATAATTTTATGGTAATTTTACATACGAACGCCGATTTACGATGCACAAACGATATCGCAGACATTCAATACCGTTTAGTCGACAGACTGTTGACTCAAAGGCGCATAAATGACGCACGGATTTCGTTCTTTTCGCTGCGGAGCGTGCCGCCAAGGTCGCGTGATCTTTTAATAACGTGCATTTCAACATAGTTGAAATATCTATCTCCTAGGCGCCGGGGACGGAAATTAAGTGGAAGAAAGGATTGCGACGCGATAGCCTCACGGCTACAATACGATACAATCGCGATGCAGCCGCGAAATCACCGAACCGCATCATTCAATGAAGGGATTCACTTGGCGAAGACCTAAAGGAAGATAAATCATTGGCACAGTAGCTTTACTCTCGAGCTACATGGCATTGCGGGAAGAGGGTGCGAGGAATGTGGGCAGAGGGCTACGTCTCGACGAACGCCTTTTTATAGCGTTACGCGCAGGTAAAGGCTGGCGATATTTCGAACGTTTGTGGCCGAGTAACCGATATCTGGCGGCCATATCCGAGCCCTTACGAATCGTGACGTATTCGCTTCGTTTTCAATTTTGTTCTAAGAGAAGCTATTGTCTGGTATACTTGATTGGCTCAGTATACCACTGGTATACTGTGGCATTGGGGTACCATACCACCTAAACAATTTGGCGTCACTATACCAGATGGATCGAACATAAAAAGGAAACAGGAATAGGTATATTTGGACCGATGTTCAAAGTCGCTAGACTCGCCCTGGTGAGCATGGCACCGACCATCGCCTGCATCATCGCAAAAGCCTTACGCAGCGCCACAATCATCAAGTCAATCATTCAAGCAGCTCTCAAACTTCGGCTCTATCTTTGAGCCGAAGTTTGTTTAGGGATGTCGAAAGCAACTCGCAAAAAAAGTAAAAATACATATAACCCTGTTGTGAGTGCAAAGTAACGAAAACCCTGACTACCTTACGAAGAAAGAAGCCAACATGCCCTTTATAGGACATAAACCATTCTGCGTAACTAAGCCACACATCAGGACAAATACGATCCTAAGACAGACAGACGAAGTCTAAATACTGATAAATCTAAAAACATTTTGCGAAAAAAAAAATGAAATTTGCTATTAGTACACATTTTTTCAATCTACAGTAACACGTATATGTAATTTTATTATCGCTTTAATTTCTATGTATTGTTTACAGTTTAATTTTACACTCTAAAGTCGATTCCAATTACGGCGAATGCCATTACGTAAATTAGAAATCAACTGCGCTGTCGAGTGCAATCTAGAAAGTGGCAATAATATTGATGAAGCGATAGAACATTATAACCAAACAGATGTTTAAGTCTTGGGTCAAATTTAGTGACGATGCAGTTGTTCCTATGCACACAAAAATATGAATGATTTCCAACTGAAATCATTCAACTTTATGGAGGTTCTCAAACAAAGCGCCAGGGTTTTTACCTGATTTTTTTTACCCATAATCTAAGGGGTAAATCGACAGACGCACTTGACTGCAAACGAGTTACGCTGACCCGCTGTACAATCTTATCGACGCATGCGCGTTGCGCATTTTGACGTCACCTTCTACGCTTAAATCGTGACGACATAGTGGCGTAAAAACAAGCAAGGCAGCAACGTTACTACGCTCAGAAAAAGAGAGATTGTCGCCTTACATCTTAACTCTGTCAAGTAATCTGAATTCAAGCCAATCATTACGTTGTAGGAGATTAGAGAGAGGCAGGCAACGAACTCATCGGTCTGTGTTCGTGGCTACAGATCTCTCACTATTAACGGTTGACAATTCTTCGACATAGTTAACTTTCCGGCGCACTGTCACTCAGTTCAAATCATATCGTCGAACTATATGTGAGACGTAGTACAAAGCAAACATTCAAATTTGCGTTTTTTATTGTTATTGGTGTAAAATCACGCTTCAGATCGTTCTATCTATGTCTCGAGGGCTCATATTACGTAACATTCTTGTAATTCTTATTGCAGTGGCATCTAGAAGGCATGAGTGGTGATTCCTCGCAAACAACCTAACTTGACAGTTTTAATTGTTAGTACAGTAAATATTTTTTTTAATGTTGTCCTGTTTACACAACTAAAAGAAACATCTTGTGAATGAAGTTATTCAGTTTTTTCGGGCCCTGAAAAGTTTGCTTGTGAGTGTACGAGTTCTCACATATATAGCGACGATATCCCAACTATACAATAGTTTCTTTTTTGCGAATTCAAATTAATCACGTATTTTTTATGTGTCACGTAGTCACCAATCATTGTCTACATCGCAAACGATCAATTGACTATTATTAATCCGATATGTATACGGAAAACCGGCTTCTTATCCGTCGTATTGTTTATCTCAGTCAATAGTTAGCGAGGCAAAGGGCGCGCGCTTAGCAGGAAAATGCAGTCATTTTACCGCATTCAACTCGTGCCAGGTAACTTAGCGCCATATAATTTAGTATCATATGACATCTGTATTTGTAAGGCTTCCGCCAAATGACCAGCGTCCGAACGCTCTTGAGCCAAAAAGCTTTACAGCGGACTGTGACGGCCACTGGCTGACATGACTTTACTTTCAAGGGTGCCAGAAGTTTCTGTGGTCATTTTTCGTGAAACATTTTAAAATAGCTTTAGTGGCGGCGAATATGACGTGGAGAAAGCTGCCCTTAGCGCGTGAGTTAACATAGAGACAGACTGAGCCCACGTACGCAATGTATGCGCAACGCATCATGGCATCTGGACTCTGCATCTTGACTTTGCATGAATACTAATAACTTAGAAATACACTTATCATACGCAACGCTGTCACACGCGTCCCACGCAACGTCGACCTGCGATTTAGGGGTCCGGCACACTGGTTCGACGTACACAACGCATTATGACATCTGGCCGTTGTATTTTAATTAAAGCAGATACACTTATCCTACGCAACGTTGCGTGGGATAAGTGTGTCTGCTTCAATCTAAATTCAAGGGTCAGATGTCATAATGCGTTGCGTACGATGTGTACATAGGATCAGTGTGTCGGACGCCTTACGCTGCCGGCACACTGGTCCTACGTACGCAACGTACGCAACGCATCACGACATCTGGCCCTTGAATTTAAATAAAAGCAACGCAACGCTGTCATACGCAACGCTGTCACACGCGTCCCACGCAACGTCGACCTGCGATTTAGGGGTCCGGCACACTGGTTCGACGTACGCAACGCATTGTGACATCTGGTCGTTGTATTTTAATGAAAGCAGACACATTTATCCACGCAACGTTGCGTGGATATTTTGTCTGCATTCAGATTCATTATCTAAATTCAAGGGCCAGATGTCACAATCCATTGGTACGTTGCGTTACATAGTCCCAGTTTGTCGGACCCCTTACGCTGTCCCACGCGCAAAAACAGTGTTTTTTCTAGAACTTGAGGTCGCAACGCGCCAGACACACTTAAACCTTAGAAAGTTAGCCATGGAAATGAAGCTCATGACGGCATATTTTCAACCCTCGAAAATGTCTTTGTAAGCGTGTTAGCACGCATACTAATATATAATGGAAGCTTATTCAATGAAGGCGACTTTTTTCGCTTTTTTTCACATAAATACGGAGATCGGCCGCCCCCGAGTTATCGCAACGGATAAACCGCCGATCCGTGGTATTAGCATTCCAGCGGTTAAACGTCGGTGTTCGCACAGAGAAAAGATGCGGAAGTACATAAAGAATCGTCCTTTGTCTGTTTATCTCATGAATCCAATATCTTATTTTCTGATCTTTTGTTTTTGTGGTGCAGACATAATCATTTAAAAATAACATACTGAGTACAATCAACACCCTTAGAATCAGAAAACATACTATTGTACAGCGGTTGTACACAATACAAGTGCACCTTCTGAGAAGTGACAGAAGTTTATGATCCCATATATACGTTAAATACATGGGACAAGTGTGCACACCAAAGTGGGCACGTTGCATCGTATAGGTGCGTTGCGTACGTGGGCTCAGTCTGTCCCTATCCTTAAACAGACAGTTACCATTTCTACGCTAATTACATATGTATCTCGACCATCGTACATAAACACTACGAAAGTAGGCCGAAGTCACGAATTATGCCGCGAGCGCTCCGAACTCGTTGGAGCGAAGTCATGAATACGGGATTAATTACTGCCCGACATTAAATAATCCAATATATCCTGATGGTACTATATAATATACCTAGTGGAATATTACCCGGTCTTAGTCGGGTGGCGTTCATGGCGGATTCATGGCGATCGATTGAACGGTAAGAAGTTGATGTGCTGCAGCGCCATCTAGTGGCGGGTTACAACAAAGCGGATAGCATAAAAACCTTCTCCATGATAAAATACATATACCTGTATGTGCCAACCTTCATGGTGATTTTAAAGCATGATAATAAGCATTGGCGGTGGTAGAAATAGTAAAAACTACAGGAGCTTACATCTACAGGGATATTTTTTATGGGTGAACGAGATTCTTATCCAGTTGACACCTTAAAATAGCACGACGTGTATAATCAGTTGCGAGGGTTGCTGCGTCTGCCAACAAATATAAAAAAAACGGTAGTTTCAAGAACAATGCTAATGCATACTTGCGCACTTTTAGAGTTGCCATTCATTACACAGTATACAGAAAAACTTTTTATAAGATTAACGACTACTTGAATGATAATGATCATTCAAGTAGTCGTTACTACTTGAATGATAATGATGCCTGGTGTTAATACAACATATTTTTCAGATTGACTACGCTACATATTATATGAAAACTAAAGTATTTTATCTAGCTAGCAGTAAGTAAACTAGTATTCTGGTTTACTAAGTACTACTAGTAAATAACTAGTTTCTCCTAAATAAAAATATTCTATGGAAATTAAACTTTTTCTTACTATATTCTTTCTGTTTTCGACTTTGAAATTGACAAAATTAGTACCAAAAAAAATGCTGTTCCCTTTTTATTAACTTTTATATTACTAATACATTGTAGGTTAGGTTAGTTTTTGAGAAAATAATAAATTGAAACTACATTTCTAAAACTCATAATCACTAGAAGTTGTGGTGTTATCGAAATGACTCGGAAGTCGAGGTGGCATTTGTACCATCAATTGCCCGACTTTTATGTTATTATCAATTGGAAACGTATATATGCGGGATGGTTTCTAGAATCCCAAAACCCAAAAAAAGTGATTTTGTTCCAAATGTGACTTTATGGGGTTTTCGAAATGATCGATTCATTTGTATTCCTAGTATATACCCATAATAGCAGTCTCGGAATATTTTATGTTTCGAGGAAGGCTCCACGTTGCCTTTTGCAGCGCAGTAAGACTCAATTCCTGTAGTCGCCTTTCATATGGTTGTTTTCCGAGTGTTATACTACCATGTATGCAATTGATTGAAAACTTAAGGATGAAAAAAAACAATATTTTGAATAATTAGACCGTTGCAAACGTAAATTTGGAATATTTATGTGACGGTGCAAAAAAACGAACACTCATTAACAACTCGTAATTAAAACATCCTACGCATGTTCCGGCTTGAAGGACCATAAGAACCCGCCTTCTTTTCTTTCAAACATTACAAATTCAAATGACGAAACGAATTCGTATGAATGTAGCATTGGCGACGCGTATATATTACGAAATGCACGGCTATTTCCGTGGCTTTTTGAGAGGCGGAGCAGCGTGGTTATACAATTACCAAACGACAGAAGATTATTTCATACCATCAACGAACGCCCGAAGATTATTTCATTCAATCTTTCGCGTTGGATGCGCTAATTAAGTCGGGTAATGCGCGGGTTTCTCTTCATTAGCTTCGTAAACAGTCAGTGCCGGATTATCCAATAGACCAAGTAGGCACTGGCCTATGCCCCCCCCCCCTCCCCCCACTTCCCCGTATTTTAGTGGTCCCGCGACAAGGAATCTTTTTTTACTGCCCTACCTTTGGGTAATTATTTAAAAAGTAGGTAAATCGTTAGTTTTTTTTCTCACTAGATTTCTCAAGAACAATACTTGTTTGAAATATAACAGTCAAAATAAATAGCGGTGTATATAAGCGGTTTTTGATATAAATTAGTAAATATATATTTTTGCTATATTTTTTTCTATTTGATAATATTATAGCGGGCGCATCACGACGTTCGTATAGGTAGAGCTGTTAATGTTTCTCATACTCGTAGATAGAAAAAAAATTAATTGAACTTCTAAGGATAAAATGATTAACCGCCCTGCCCTACCGGTGAGTTATAACCGTTCTTCCCTACCTCTCTACCTCAAAAACGGTTGAGCGCATGAAAAAATGTTGGGAACAAAAATTTTTGCAAATTCTATGCTCTACAATTTTTATAATATATATAGACATCATTTGAGCTAAGAAACCTAGATAAACGCGAAAACAACGATTTTTGTGACTTTTGACCTTGAACAACACGACGCAGGCACGAGATTTTATGAGACTTTTGAGACAACTTTTAGAACGCCAAAATGAAGGTGTATACGAGTTTCCAGATTATTATCTGTCATTCCGAGGTTGACTCCTTTTTTAACCGACTTCAAAAAAGGAGGTTATCGATTCGGCTGTATTTACCTCAGAACTCTGCCATTTATGAACCGATTTGGAAAATCCTTTTTTTATTTGAAAGGATATACTTACATATTGGTCGCATGTTTATCGAAATCCTGTTCTGATGATGGAGTCCATAAGGAATTGAGGTAACTCCTCAAATATCATATAAATTTTAAAATTTACATTGGTTCAATTCCGATGACAATGCATTTTTTATGGTAATAAAAACCTGTTTCTACACCCTGGGTTGGCTCCCGACGAGGGGACTCCTCAACGGTCAACAGCACAGACACGAAATTTTGTATATGCATTCAATTACGACAGCCCGTTCTAAGTTTCACCAAAACAGGACTTCGGCACCCAGGGTTGGCTTCCAACGAGGGAACTCCTCAACGGTCAACAGCACAGACATAAAATTTTGTATACGCATTCAATTATGATAGCCCGTTCTATGTATCCCCATAACCTGATTTTTTGGAGTCGGTTTTTTTTGTTACAATTTTGTCTATTATTTTCCGTTGACTGCACTATTTGGAAACACACAGAGGTCGTAAAATAATGAGAGTCAGCTGATGGCTAATCGCCCTAGCTAGGGAGTTGAACGCCCTCGCTTCGCTGCATAAAATACTTTACGTGCAGTCGAATTTTATGACCGTTTCGCCCGTTGTGTTCGCGTGCTGCCAACACCCCGAGAATGTCTGGCTTGGCGGGCGATTTGGGTCTGTTTCGGTCGTCCGCGACGGGAAATCCGGCGGTTAACGGGCGATAAAGATTCCATATTAGCACACTTTCCATCATGAGACTTGCTTATGCGGCATCAAAATCGCACATTTACGAAACACCAAGGTCGATGCCGAATACAAATCTTATTTCGAGTTACAAATATGAGCTATTAAATGTGCGTCCAGTCTTGTATAAAAAAAACGGTTGTGACATCCCAAGACTTTCCCGGTAAGTAGCCAGGGACTTATTTCATATGAATAGTCATTTCATACATACAGTCGATGAGCAGTTTGCGAACATTCCTGTTAACATTTTCGCTGCCCACAAATTTTAAGATTTTGTGCTCGCTGTGCGCTCGTATTTCAGTGGTTGCGTGTTTATTCATGTTGAGCAGTACGATTTTATTACGTATAATATACACATTTTTATTACGAGTATTTTTATACACGTTTAGAGCAACAAAAGGGTTAATATTTGTATCTTTTTTAATATTTGTATCGCGATTTGTATCTTTTTTTTATGAATAAAGACTACTACCAAAAAAAAAAAAAAAAATATGCGACGCAACGCTATGAAAATTTGAATTTCAAACGCGCGTCATCTCATTTAGTGTAAAAATCAAATTGCAAACGTAGGTCGCCGTGAGACCTATGAGGTCTTTTCGGGGCAACTTCTTTACAGTGCGTATGAGAGCTACTCGACCTAAAAAATAAGTGTTTTAATTGCGCCGTTGGGATAACTTCGTAAGGAAAGCAATAATATATATATTCGTCTCTGTTATACCCAAAGAAATAGCCCCCCCCCCCTCGTGAAAGAGCGCGATTTTGACTGCCGCATCTGCGAAAAGTCACGCATGGGGCTGTTTAGATCACAACGCAGTGGACGTGTTAAGTCTATATTTCGAGATCTATATATGACTAGTGCGCCCCCTGGTGGACCGATTTCAACCACAACCTTTTCAACTCTTGCCATGACCAAATGATGCCTACATGCCAAATTTCAGATTAATCGTAATAAGCGTTTGGGCACTATTGTGGAGGAATACACACAGCAGTCTTCAATCTGGAATTGGTCTTAATCGTCTCGAGGGGGTTCAAACATGGATATTTCCGTCTTCATCTCGATACTTTCCCTCCTGGTCTGCTGATAGTAGACCGGGATAATGCAATTATGTTTTAAGTCACACATATGAGCTACAAACGTGCGTCCAGTCTTGTATAAAAAAAAACAAAATATCGTGAATAAGTGAAAATATTGTCCCTCTATGTGTAAACCTCAAAATTCAAATTATTTATTGAGTTAAAATTATGGGTACATTCAATATACAAAAGTCTTAACCTAACTAGGCTGCCGCCTGTTCCAAGGTAGACAATTTATTTTAGTTATCCTAAGAAATCTATAATATTATATTTATATAAATAATCAAAATCATACTTAATGTAACAGAAATATCTTAATTACAATAAAAATTCGTAAGAAAATGTCATGAAAATTGTCAATATTATTTTATTTTAAAACATGATAAAAATTAATATATATTTATATATGTATTAAATAATATGTATTAATAATATACAAAATAAATTCACAAAAATTAAAATAAAATTACGTTTAGAAATCATCAATTTATATTACTACATATACTATTATGTTTTTATTATAAAGATTATAGAGATTCAATTATTTAATAATGTTTTCAATATCTGCATATGTACAATTTAAGAGGTAGGCACTCAAACTATTTTTAAATTTATATGATATTTTAATGTCTTTAATCTTAGGTGGTAGGCAATTATAAAATTTGGGGGCAAGATAAGAGAAACTGGATTGGCCAAAAGCGGATCTCCTGAGTGGTATTGCAAAATTTGTTTGTGTCGATCTTCTTGTTACACGAGATTGCTGGCTTTTTTTCTGTTCTCCTAACTCACTCTGGAATTTAGTGAGAGTTACCAGCACAAACATTTTTCTCACACTCAACACTCTATACTCTCGGAAAAGGTCATCGGAAGAATATGTTTGGGGTTTTTTATTGATCACCCTCAGTATAGCCTTTTGCGCTTTGTAAAGGGTGGCCAGAATCGTTTTTGCCGCACAGCCCCAAGTTATAATGTCATATCGAATAACCGACTCGCAGACAGCAAAGTAGACACTTCTTAGCGTATTGAAATCTAAGATGTTCCGCAAACTCCTAAAGTAATACACAAGTTTTCTCACTCTTGCCGCAACCTTCGTTAAATGATCCTCCCAACGCAGTCTGTTGTCTAACATCACGCCCAAGTACTTAATGGAGGACACCCTGTCGACATTCATACACTGGCAATCTTGCGTTCTGATGCACGAGTGAAGCTTAATAGTTGAAGTTGGTTGGTCAGTGTTTGTCTTGCTAAAGGTCATAAAATTCGTTTTACTTATATTTAAGGTCAATAAGTTTCTATCCAACCATCTCTTCGCGTTTCTCAGTACTAATTCAGTATCGGTCAACAGATCTGCCCAAGTCGAAGACTTGACCAATAAAACGGTGTCGTCGGCAAAACTGATGACCTTTCCTATTGCCGGGAGTTTGCAGAAATCATTCAGATACACCAAAAAGAGAATTGGACCCAACACGCTGCCCTGTGGGACACCATACGTTATATGCTGTGTAGAACTATATTCTTCGCGGAGTCTAATCATCTGCAGTCTTTCTGATAGATACGATTTAAACCACTCTAGCGCATTTTCTCCGAGTCCGATCCGTTTCAGTTTCGTCATCAGCAAGGGGTGCGAGACAGTGTCGAAAGCCTTCGCAAGGTCGAGGAAGACTGCCGCACATTTCTCTCCTTTATCTAAAGATTGTTTGACATGTTCAGTGAGTTCAATTAACGCATCTCCTGTACCGAGCCCCTTCCGAAAGCCAAACTGGTTATGTGCCAAAATATTGTATTTGTCTAAAAAACTGTTAAGACGCCCGTTTGACCACATGTTCTAGAATTTTACTCACCGTACTCAAGAGTGATATGGGTCTATAATTCTCTGCGGCCAAAGAATCACCACCTTTAAAGATAGGTGTTATGATACTTGTTTTCAAACATTTAGGAAATACTCCCATTTTTAGGCTCAGGTTAATTATATGGACTACATTTTTAGGCTCAGGTTAATTATATGGACTTAATTATATGGAAACTATGTATGATTTTATTTGTTTTCATACAAAAGAAGAAATACCATCCTGGCCTGACGATTTACTACATTTCAATTGGTTTATTATTTGAAGTATTTCTGATTCATTAGTTTGTTGCAGACATGGCATAATGATAAGAGCATTCGCTTGTGGGCTATTTGCCAAGTTTACTAGTTGACTCTCGCTCATTTTTAGGTTCTGCATCCTCGTACACTTCAACACAAAAACTGTTCAGGGCATGGAAAAATAAACTGAATAACTTCGTTCACGAGATGCTTTTTTTAGCTGTGTAAACAAAATTTAAAAAAAATAAGTTTGAATTACTAACGATTAAAACTGCCAAGAAGTCGTTGTTTGCGAGGAATTATTACTAAGCACGTAAAAGCTATTACTGAATAAAATCAGTAACTCATGCCTAGAAAATGCCACTGCAATGAGAATTACAAGGAACTAAGCAATTTGAGCCATCGGGACATAGACAGATCGATCCGGAGCGTGATTTTACAAAGTATTAATTTACTGTACAACTGTAAAACTGCCGACAGTTGTTTGCGAGGAATTACTGCCAAGTACGTAAGAGGTATCACAGGATAAAACCATTAACGCCTGCCTACGAGATGCATTTGCAATGAGAATTACAATGAAACTTAGCAATTTGAGCCCTATGGACATGGACAGAACGATCAGGAGACTGATTTTACACCAATAACAATAAAAAATGCAAATTCGATTTTTTGGCGCGTACCAAGTCTCACATATACATCGATGAAAAATATAAATAAAACATTAATTCATATGGCAAGGGAAAGGAATGGAGGAAAAGAAATATTTTATTCAGACACTTCCAACGCCGATTAAAGATGTATTTATAAGAAACGGTTTTATCCTTATATTGAAAGATCGTGCTTTGAAGGCGGAGATAATTCGTATTGACAAGGTAGAATAGTGAATTTGTTCCTGGTGTTGATTTTTCATGTAGACCTGCAAGGACGCGAAACTCGAATTGTTTTGTCCCCTCAAATGTGAGGCGTCCAATAATGGATGCCTTGGCAAAATGTATACAAAATGTATATACATTTATATAAATGTAAATATAAATGTAAATGTGCGCCGCTTTATAGTAATCCGCTCTATAGTAATGCTATAGCTCTATAGTAAACCCCGCTCTATGTAAATGTAAATATAAAATTATATACATTTTGCCGTAGGCAAACCCGAGCTAATCGCCAGTCATTTGTGGGATTAAAACATGTAGATGAGTTCGCTGTGTTGAAAATATTGAAATAACCTTTGATAAGACCCCATTCTGTAAAGATGAATAATAAAAAATCAAGATAAAAGAGCCTGACTACAAAGGTTGAAATACAAAGCTAAGGTTCCAAATGTTGCCTAATGACAATATTTGTCAAACGTCGCATATTACCTAAATAGTTATTGATTACTAGTTTTTTTTTTATCCTGACAGTTTTTAATAATGCTACATAATTGTCTCTGCGTGTATATCTCATTGTATGCAAATGTGCAGACGATCTATTACTGACCTCTGTTGTAATTTGAATCGACAAACCAAGGCTGCCTGGCGCAGGATAGATGATATTATCGAGTAATTGATTTTTGTGACACGACTTTTTCTTAAATAGAGCTATTATCCTGTATAATGTTAGGATTTTTTTCACTTTTTCGGCCCACTAACCGACCACAAGGGAAAGTATTGTGAACTCGCATTTTTTTCGAGATGAAGACGAAAATATACATTTTAACACCCCCCCCCCCCCTCCTACCGAGACGATTAGGATCATTTCCAGACTGAAGTAAGTCTGTGTGTATGTATCCGTTCACGATAGCGCCCAAACGGTTAATCTGATTGGGCTGAAATTTGGTATGAAGGCATCATTTATTTGGTCATGGCAAGAGTTGAAAAGATTGTGGTCCATTAAAGGGCGCACTAGTCATATATCAATCTCGAAAAATTGGACGTAGAGACTTGAAATTTGGTATACATATGCCTTGTTGGGTCAAAAATCATATTGTGAAATGTGATTTTGGTTGGAATGTCTCATATACAAGCTACACTTATAATATTATAATTCCGCCATATATTTTAATCAAATATTAACGCCGATCCGCCTGAGGCTAGCCGAGAAACGAACCGC
Organism: Micropterix aruncella; assembly: GCA_944548615.1. NCBI lineage: Eukaryota > Metazoa > Arthropoda > Insecta > Lepidoptera > Micropterigidae > Micropterix > Micropterix aruncella. Next base: position 15,614,878 of record OX155970.1, on the reverse strand, counting down.
GCCGCTCGCGGCTGTTGTGTAACGGAACGGAGAGGGCGCTCATAGATTTTTATTTATAAAATTAATATTCAGATGAAATCAGTCCTTGGCTATTTGCCGGGAAATCTTGGGGTGATTTAACCGATTTTTGTGCCGAAAGAAATTCAATAGTCATCATCAGGCGAAACATTGCGAGATTGATCAAATCTTGGAATCCAGTGGAAATTTCATTTAATAGTAACGTGTGTAAACTGTAGAGCGCCGCTAATCAATTTGACCCACTTTTTATTGTTCTTTTGTGTTCGCCTTCTAGATTAATTCATGTTGATGCATACAAATTAAAAATTGTGTCGCAATAGGTGACACCAGATACAGGTCCTTCGAAAAATATGAACTTTGAACACTGTTGTAATTGTAAAACAACATCGACTCATCCCAGGTGTATTATCGGACGCCACGGCAAAAAAAACTCGCTAAACTTCTATCTGATTTGGTAATACGGTCAGCCACGATAACAGCAGCCTAGCGTTGGCCTATTTTTCTGGCATTCTCGTGAATTCGAAAAGTGCACAAATGAATAATACGTTTTGTTAAACAGATTCTATTCAGCAAGCATCTTGGTCTAAAATGTCGTTCTCAAAGCAGTCTCACTTTAATTTGTCTTCAATGTCTGCTTCTTTCTATTCTTCGTTTCTTATTTTTCCTTTTTTATTATTGTAATGTTGTTGACGCTGGGTTGAGAAAGCAACTGTATCGGACAAAACGAGTAGGTAAGGTCGTTTCCAATGACGTCCAATGAATAGAATTAGATGAACTGTGTGGATATACGGTTAGTTTAAATTCACTGACACTAGATAAACCCAGTGTTTCTAGATCTGATCGTTATTGGGGCCAGATTCTCTTATCTGGAAATTATGCTGCGTGTAATACACCAGCCAGATAACGACACAGTATTAAAACCTTTAATTACGAGCGTTTAAATCGAGCAAGCTAGATTAATCACTGCAGAAATTAGAATTTGATCGAGTTTGTAAAAGTATACCTTGCCACATTACCATACCAGTAAGCCTTGTTACATTTTATAATGGTGATGAAAATAATGCACCCACCAGACAGGTCTTTTTTGCAATATAGCTATTGATATGAGTATCGACAGGATTGAGTCTAACAATAATATAACATCTTCGGTGGCTTCCTCAGTAAAAGGTTAAATTTTCCTCATTAAACACAAAAAGCTCGTGTGTCAGTACTTTAATACTATAATTCAGATATGAAGTCTACCTGTGCATGGGTAGCATCGACTACCCACGCACTGCGTATCAGCTGTTTAACTGAGCGCGTCCGTTAATATTATCTATCTGCATCTGCCAACCCCTAGTGTATTTTAATTGCTGTGTGTGAAGTAAATTGATTAGGTAAATTATTATTCCTCTGTATTGTAGGGAAAAAAACAATAAAGCGTTTGTACTAGGAACTAGCCGAACACGACATTGATGATAATAATAATAATAAACTCTTTATTTATTTATAAGCGAGCTTATCACAACTAACCTCTAATCACAAGGCAGTGGTACATGTGCGCGTTGTAGAAATGCATGTTTAATAAACAAATGTCTAATAAATGTCTAATAAACAAATAAGTTTGTCTGAATAAGATACAAATTACTACATTTGAAACTAAGAATGTTCGAGGAGAGGAAATTGGCAGAGGAAGAACTGGTTACTTAATTAGAAAGGTAACAAATTTTGAGGTGTTTGAATTATTCTAACGATGGCGACTTCCGTACATTTGCTGAAAGATCGTTCCGGAGTCTTGCACCATGGACAAGGACGAGGAAAATGAGAATTAGGGAGAATCCACGACTTACGGATTTAACCCACCGAAATCCGGCGTAATTTCGTTTCATTGTACGGAAAAATTCGAGTTTGGTAGGTGCCGTCGCGTTGTTTCAATGAATGCCCCCCCCCCTCGAAACTAAGGTCTGGATACGTGCCTGACCATGGACACAAAAAGAGTAGGATTAGAAATAAGTCTTACGATAAGGTATTCTGAGTCAAATTGTCAGAGGCTGACCGAAGTACGAGGCTGTGGTCTCGTGGAGATAGGATGGTGTTGATTGGGTAGTACACGTTACGGGAAAGCAAACATTTTACCTTTGGCGTACCGCATTGCATTTGCATTTATTAGTATTGCTTCGTCTATATATATAGTAAGAAATCGATCATAAATTGAGCATAATTTCATCGGAATGAGCAGTTTGCTCAAGGAAGCAGCAAGCAGGCGCGTTTCTTTACCGAAACAATAATGGCGCCAACGTACAATTACCACGTGTTGCTCTGCGTGACGGTTACGAAACGGGAAGTAAACTGGCGACGCCGCGGCGGCGATGCGTTGTGCTTCCTTTGCTGTTACGTAAAGGGAAAACTGGTCGTGCGGATTGCAACCGCGCGCTTGCCAAGTTGTCATGAAAACCAGTACCGGATTACTCCATAAAGCAGTGTTTGCCAACCTTTTTATACTTAAGGACCAGTGAAGGTAAGAAATCTATTCGGAATATGACAATGCAGGGCGCAACTTAAAAATATTTCGTGAGGGGTTATTTTTTGGTATATTTACCATGCTCCGAGATTATTGAATAGTTTAGGAAAACACTTCCATATTTCAGGACTGACACAGGTGGTTCTTACCTAAATGCCTCATTCCGAGGCATACTATACTATAACTTAACAATATCTGACATGCGACCAATGAAGACTTCAAATAAGTAAGACAGATAGCTATTGCTATCTGTAAATATCTAAGTGAGGTGAAAAAAAAGTCAAATTGTTAAAAAAAAACTATTAGCATCAAAGTTATTTCATAGTTCAACGTATTACGTAATTGCAAAACATAATAGACTTTTTTGAGAGAAAGACAATTCGCAAGTCACGGTTGTCATACTATAACTATATTTTATCAGTATCTGATATGCGACCAATGAAGAGTTTAAATAGATAACGTAACAAATTAACAAAGTGGCAAAAGACAGATAGTTATGTATGGTTGATAACTGAATATATAAGCCAGTTAAATAAAGGTCAAATTAGGTTTAAAAAAAAACTATTTGCATCAGTTTATGGTCAGAATTCTGAAGCGACGATAGGTGCGATTGTCATCACTCGACGATGTTTGCTATTTCGAAATCGTCAGAAGTAAGGTTAGGACAAGTGACAGCACTTTATATGCCGTCTGGTGGTTTTTTTAAGGTTCATTAAAAACCGCGGACAAGAAGTTTTAGACATCGTTGACGATATCGAATTCAATGTATCGCCACCAGACCTCGGATTCTGACATGACTACGATATATGATTGTCGTCACTCGACAATATTTGCTATTCTGGAAGCGATTTGACAGTCATTCGATCGTCAGAAGTAAAGTTAGGATAGACGACAGCACATGAGGTGTCGTCTGCATGCCGTTGCTCTAGGAGCAAGCTGGTAAATACCACTAAAAATCCCCATTCAGCAATAATTAATTGAATTTTGAATATATCGCCGAGAAAAAAGGATATTTGATTTGATAAAGGACGCGATCCGAATTGCCCTTAGCTCAAAGCACTAAGCACGCTCAGAGCACGGTCCGAATTGAGCATACGGCGCTCGCTGCTAAACGGCTGATCCCGGTCAATCAGAACATGATATCGGGGTGCGAATCACGCGGGAAGTATCGATTTCCGAGATTAGCTGACGTTTCTGAATCAGAATCAGTCAAGTCGTCGGATCGAGGACGATATCTAATTAAATGTAGTGTCGCGTTGACTTATTGTATCGCCGCTTTAGAACCTCGGGGCTAAATTCCCCAGCTGCCTAAGCCTGCTGATTTCTTTACGTCCAACACAAAAAATACTTGTGGAATAACAACCGTGTTTAGTTTTTGTGCGTCTTCTGTGTTCGTGTACAGTAATAGAGATGACGTCATTGGTCTGTCAGCCTCCCGCTGCTGACTCGAACAGCTGTTGTGACGATCGAGAGGCCATCGCCCGCGTCGAAATGATTTGTTCCCAAAACGGAAACGGTTTCGTGGGACATGATTTAGTGCGTGGGAGGATCGGTTATCGCACTCATCTCTTATGATTACCCTTTTTTAACACGCTTTTATTAGGTCGACCTGTATGTAACTATGTAATGGAATCTAAGGTAACTAATTTAACCATCTTCCAAGGATCGTAGCGTCATGAAAATTGGCAGCTGTATGTAGTTCTGATGACAATACAATAATATGGTACTGTCGAACTGACCTGATGATGGAGTCGGAAGATATGAACTGGAACTTCATGATGGAACATCGTATCATAGCTGTGTTTGGACTTGTTAGAAAAGTCTTGGAATGAACTTTGACCACGATTAGGTTTCAAGGTCTGATGATGAAGCCGGAAGATAGGCACTAGCATTCCATGATGGAATATCGTATCATAGCCGTGTTTGGACTTGTTAGAAAGGTCTTGTAACAACAATAGATATGTGCACAATCTTTTCATAGTTTATTACGGTTTTGCAAAGATAAGTTTACAGATAAGATGTCGTTGTTCTGATACAAGTCGTTTTTTTTGTTTTTTCGTGCATTTATAAAAGCGTGTTTTTAGTGTTTTTTTTAAACTATTAATTTATTCGTTCTATCGAATACGCGGATATGGTTATTATTTTATTTAATGCAGTCATTGCCACATTATTACGGATTTTTAAATGTCATTTTGATTTATTAATTACTTAATAGAGAAAGTAATGTATGTAAAGCATCGTTTTCATCGATTAAATAATGTATTAGATTGCCCTGCATCTTACTGCGATTTGGCAATTAGGATTTTACTACGAAACGCAACGTGTAGATGGCCCATAGTTCCAAAATTGATTAATCTTAACGTTTAACAGTATTGCGGCGCACTTACGATGGCGCTCCAAACACGTACGGCATATAATAATAATATAATAAAAACTAATTTTTAAATCATAGCTGTTATTATTTTAGTATCATTTAAATAAGGATGTCAATTTTTAATGTAGTATACAGGTTTCAATACGTAATAATTACACAGTTTAAATTTCATGTAGACTAATAGATGGCATTCTATCGCTCCGCATTATGTCTGATGTAATCAGTTTATATAAAAAATGCGATAGATGGCGCTAATAATTGAATGTAAATAGTATAAAAATCATAAGAGCTATGATTTAAAAAATCGTTTGTTATTATATTATATGCGTTTAAAGCGCCATTGTTGCGCCTCCATACTGTTATACCATAAAAGTCGCCATGTTATAATGAAAGAATATTAATCAATTTTTGGAACTACGAGTGTGGCATCTACACGTTGCTTTTTATAGTAAAATCCTTGTTGCCGAATCGTAGTACGGCTGAGAAATCTGATACGCTATATAATCAATGATAATACTGTAGTGTTACTCCATATCGTGTTTATGTTATTAACTGTTTAGGGGCTCCCTAGACGATCAAGCATGCTTGACAAGCATAGCGTCGCAGGCTGGGAGGGGATCGTAAACCGCAGGAAAAATGCAAATATTTTTTAAAAACATTTACCAAAAATACCTAATTTTGTAATTCATACCAGGGAGTCAGGTCATTCATCAATCAATTACGTCTAATTAATGTTAATCCCTGGTATAAACTACAAAATTAGACATTTTTGGTAATTGTTTTTAAAAAAATATTTGCATTTTTCCTGCGGTCTACGATCCCCTCCCAGCACGCGACGCGATGCTTGTCAAGCATGCTTGATCGTCTAAAAAGCCCCTTACTAGTTATTATATTATATGATGTTTACTAGTTATTTAACCGCCCTACCTTTGGGGCTCTCTAGACGATCAAGCATGCTTGTTAAGCATCGCGTCGCGGGCTGGGAAGGGATCGTAAACCGCAGGAAAAATGCAAATATTTTTTTTAAAACATTTACCAAAAATGTCTAATTTTGTAGTTTATACCAGGGATTAACATTAATTAGACGTAATTGATTGATGAATGACGTGACTCCCTGGTATAAATTACAAAATTAGGCATTTTTGGTAAATATTTCAAAAAATATTTCCATATTTTCTGCGGTTTACGATCCCCTCCTAGCCCGCGATGCGATGCTTGACAAGCATGCTTGATCGTCTAGAGAGCCCTTTAGGGTTATTATTAAAAAAGTAGTTAGAAATCGTTGTTTGTTTTTCTTCATAAGATTTCCTAACAACAATAGTTGTTTACAAAATACCAAACAATTTTTTTACACGAGAGACCTATTTGTTACCCTTTTTTGTATTTAGAATCGTAGGAAAAATTTCACGTTTCACGTACGCTTTGTGGATTTCGTATTTTTTTTGTTTTGTACTTCGAGCGTACTCGAACGTAAGTGATAATATAGCGGCCGTATCACGTACGTTTGTATAGGTAGGACGGTTAATTGTCATCCTATTTTGTGTCCCTGTAAATGTTTTGTTTTACATGTTTCAGTGAAGTCGATTAACAAAATAAGTTTCAGTATTAGGTCACGCGCAAACAATTTAGAAACTCATGCAGTCTGCGCATTCGGGTTCCTAAATTGTCGCGATATTGCCACATCTAATTATCTTAAAGCTATTAACAGACCAGTCAAACACAGTAATCCACTTGTTTATTTGCTCTAAAAAGATTTTTTAAATGTCGACGTTAATTTCGAGGTTCTGTTTATCGAGCGAAATGAACCACCCACCTGTGTCCACATTTTCCGCACGCGTCTAAAGACTTTTATTGTATTTTTGCGATGTTATCAATGTAATTTTAGTAGAGCTAACCATAAGTATATATTGTAAATATGTGCGCGCTAGCGATTCTTATCATCAGTTATTATCGGCGCTTGTTTCGTCGCGTTTCCTAGCGTTTGCATTATCGAGTAAACAAATTTAGGCCGATGCAGTGTGCTCTCTGTTTTTTAGCTTTCGAAACATTTGTCAGTGTCATAAATGTTAATCTGCAATGAATAACGAAATAAACGCGGTCTAGTTCTAAATCAAAATCTTCTACAAAAGCTTCAAAAACTTCTGTAAACCATTGAAAAGATTTTTTTTTTGCAAGGAGCATTGTCTAGAATAAGTTAACCCTAGAAAACACGAAGTTAACCCTAAAAAGCTAACGTTCGTCAACACGATGAGCATCTTATAAATATCTCCCTCTCCCTTTCTAATTATTCTACCTACACACCAGTGTTGGGTCAATCGCTTGAATATTTCATTCAAATAATCAATCACGATTGATTTAGTCGCGACTAACGTTAATCACGATTGAGGTAATCGCGACTATCACTAAATTTAAATAATATATATATATATTTTCTCACAGCGTATACCAAAAAGTTGCTTATTAGCTCGTACTGATTTACCCCCTTCAAGGATACATCTTTATAATTAATACAAGGCACCCTATAAGGTGCCTTGTCCCCCATCTGTACAATTAATGGGCATTTCTCTGTAAGCTCGTAATCGGCTGTCCCGACTCATTTTTTGAAAAAGTAATTCAATTATTTTAAAAAAAAAATGAAATTGAAAACTATTTATTTGCAGCTGTTATAAAAAACATATAAAAAAAAAAACAAGAACACAGATTAAAAATTAAAACTGTAAATAGACAGAGACTATGAAATAAAGGTACAAACGCTGCAAATTAGGGGTATCCTCAGGATAAAAATCACTCCTAATGAAACTTTAACCCCGAAACTTTACGGGCCCATTGTTTTTAGAACCATATAACTATTTTAAGTTTTTTCTGACGCGATAGAAGCTCTAAAAACACAGTCCCCTGGCTGTCCCCATCACTGTATTCCCAGCTAGAAATGAGATTTACGAAGAAGTTATTGAAACTACGTACAGTTGGCAGGTAATATCATAAAGAAAAATAATTAAATTATATTATTGTCGTAAAACAAGGTCTCATTACGTATTTTATTTATTTAGTAAAGTCCTGTAAATTTTTCTGACTAGTAAAAATATTTGACCCGCAAAGTTCTTGTTTGCTAAAATTAAGAGATTCTTTCGGGTGTCATAAAACAAAACATTTTATATCTCTGGAGCCGTTATAATGACACTAATTTTATCAGGAAAAGCCTTTGAGCATTTTTAATGAATTTCATCCATGGATTTCTCGCTGCATCGAATATATTACGGTATCCATGAGCGATGTTTACGTACATCGTATCTAGGTTCTATACCTATTCATACATATTTTTATAGCGGACTCTGTTAAGAATGCTATCATCACCCTAACAGGAAGTAAGACTTATTTTAGGAGGGGTACCATGAAAAATTAAATGTTATACGATAGATAAAGATAAGATAGTTAGGTAGATAAAGATGATTAGATAGATAGTGACTAATTTTAAATTATCGATAAAAACCAGCCATAATGACTAATGATTTTCAGATTTACGATTTAAAAAATAACTTAAGTAACACATCGTCAATTTAAAAGTTAATAAATTGGTAAATCCTCTGGAAATCTGTCAAATTCATTAGTTTTTCATTAAAAATCAAGAAAAAAAGAACTTAGCAAAAAACCAAACTAGTGAATTTTTGACGAATTTCAGTATAAAAAACTGATAACTTGAAAGGTTTCCAATTTTGGGTGTTCTTTAATTCTTTACGATTAACGAAATAAATATTATGATTAATATATTTTTTTGTTTTCATCGTACTTTTGGCTACCTATAAATATACATATAATTTTAGCAGAATCATTTGTAATCACCGTTGCTGGAATTGCCTTTTACATTTCAGTTGACCTTCGGGCTTAGCGCGGGTTTTACCTGCGCCCGGTTTTATGTGAAATTTAGTAGCAATTTTCATGCGGTTAAACCACGCGGGCCGCGGTCACCCGCAAGCTCGGCGGCCGTTGCGCGCGCGCTCTGCGATCAATTCACGGGCGACGCAGTGCAGGCGGCAGGTGGTTATTGACAATCTCGATTAACCGCGCGACTTGCAATTTTCTCCCGCCAATTTTGCGGGCCGTTCCGCAACCTCGTCGGCTATGTGACCGCGCAAACCTGCGGTGTCGTTTGAAAAAAAAAGTTTCCCGCAACAGCGGCGGGCGCGGGTGAAAACTGCGCCGTGAGCTCTTAGCCTAAGGTTTAGTTGGTGACTTTAGGTGACTACAAAATTATAATTGCATTGCACAAGCCTGTTAGACGACAATTGAACATTGCGGAATTTCCTAGAGATTGCAACGTTCACTCGGCGTATGTGAAATGCAGGCATTTCTCCACAATGCCTGCTCCTCTACGTTTCAATAATGACGCGTAATGCTCGAATGCTCCTTATGAGGTAACTAGCAACAATGCAAGCGTGATGGTCAAACCAGGTGAATGAGCCAACTTTTATTTGGCACAGAATGTCTCCAATAAATTACCGGTGGATCGAAATAATTATATCACATCACAAGAGCTGGGGTTTTGTTTGGTGTTGAAGGCTGCCGACCTGTCCTAATTATGACTATTTTAAAAATATCAGTTCACAATACTCAAGTTATGAGTTATGTATTTTCAATAAACCTATATCTGGGTGTAGACGTTACAATTAGTTGATACTAAAAAATATATCTTGTATAAAGTAAAAACAAGTAAATACATATATTAAAAAGAATAAATAACACGACTGCCTTTACAGAAAGTGAACTGTTGTATTTATAATTATTTTTATTAGTTTTTTATGAAATATTTGTAGTTTATGTATTTATCCATATGGATACATAATATTTTCGGCATGTACTCAATCAGGCCTTTCATTTGACACTAAACACGATATATTTATGGTAATTTATCGATATTTGGAGATTTGGACATTTAGGCAACTATTTACTGGATATTTTGAAAGTCCCTATGACACTCGGGATGACATAACGGTTCTAACAATACTAAGTACACACTTCTAAATCGGTTCGACCGTTTAGAAGTTAAAGCGGAATAAAGAAACGGAGAACATACATAGGTGAACCCCCTGAACACATTACACTCCTCTTTTGTCAGGCAGACGTGTAAAAATAAATCTTGTAGGTACATATAAACGCCATAGCAGAATAAAAATTGAAAATGAGAATGAGGTATAATACCTAATGTAATAATTAAACTAATACATAACCAATACCGAATGTTTAAAAATATGCATTAATTATAATGCATATAAAAACGTAAATAAGACGTAAAATAGGTAATCCAAATTGTAACAGCAATTCGACATACTTTTTAAAATGGATTTTGTAAAAAAAGGTTTAAAAACGAATTTAACGCATGAATTTTGTAGCACCCGACGTTTTGGCGATGTTGCGGCCGCCGTTGTCCACCTGGACAACAGCTGTTGCAACATCGCCGAAACGTAGGGTACGTATTTTTTTTAAAAACCTTTTTATTATGTGAAACAACCGCAATAGTCAAAGGAGGGTAAATAAATAATTAACGACAGTCTAGACTTAACAGTCTATTGATGGAGTATTTGGCAAAATTAGCATTTTCTGTATTTATGTATATATTTGCAAACTTCTCAAAAACTATGATCATCAGTCACATACTTTATTCTATTTTCCTGACATCTTAAATTAATCAACTGTGATAGTTATCTATAACATATATTTTTTTTAAGACTAGAAACTTCCCTGAGATAAAGGGAACATATCGCACACTTGATTCAAAGTTGACACAACCCGAAAAAGTAACTTTTTCAGAAAACCCAAAATCTTTTCAAATCAAAATAAAAATTAAATCAAAATAAAATTATATTTTCATATAAATATGAAAATATAATTTTATTTTATTAATGGTATACTGAAGCTAATATAAACTCGCTACACATATAAACAAGTAACGTGTTTATATGCAATGTATTTATACTTATATTGCATTAGTATGTATTACATAATAAGGTCCTATGCGCTGATAAATAGTCACTGCATATGTAGAGATAGCAAAAGACGGGGGTGAGCCTTCATTGCACCACTGTTGCGTCTTTTAACCTGAAAGGTTAAATGATGCATCAACCTGAAAGGTTAAGTGATGCTTTAACCTGAAAGGTTAAATGAGCGCACTAGAGGTTCTCTAAAAAGCCAGACTGATGCCTCTACCGTGTTATAAAAAAAAACCCTCTTTTTCTGTTCGCTATCGATCAACCATACCGAAACGCTTCTTCTCTTTTTCGGTTGTTTAACTATGATTTAACTTACCGCCATGACAAAGTTCTCGCTGTTATTCGCGAGGTAATTAGTCTCTCAGTGGCTCGTGCCAACAAGGGTTTGACAGTATCCTCCAAACCCCCAATACAGTTTGTGCGGGATGGCTCTAAAGGCAAAAAACATTTAACTACAAAACCTTTCTCAATAATCGAGAAAGCTACAGATTGGATTCTGGAGGTTGATTCGGTCTCTAAGCAGTATAAATTCCCTGAAAGTCTCGGATGCACAGCCCTCCGTCCAGATATAACTCTTTACTCTCTATCTCGGAAGGTGGCTCTTATTGTAGAATTAACTGTTCCATGGGAATCAAATATCCCAAAAGACCACGAGTACAAATTAAATAAATACCATGATCTTGCAAATGCCGTAACCCGGAACGGCTTCACTGTTCACCTTCACGCGGTGGAAGTTGGCGCTCGTGGCCTGCCAGCTAAATCTCTATTTCACCTCTTTAAAGATCTTGGCCTTTCCAGAAAGATAATCAACTCTTACTTAGAAAAATTATCTAAAACTGCGATTTGCGCATCTCAAATTCTATGGCTTCGAAGGGGGAGTGAATGGGTGGCAAGGTGAACGCTCACATGTGGCAAGACAGCTGTCCTAAACCTACCACAGCCGGTTCGTAAGTCCGGAATCCACTGCTCACCCCCCAGAAGTGTAAAAAAAATAGTATTATGATGGGCCCGACTCCGGTCGGTGAATTCCATATGGCAGCTCCGTTTGTATTTATTATTTATTATTATTTAAAACAACAGTGGGCTCGATTGCGTTTCTTCGTGAACTAAAATCGGAAATTAGTCCATGTGAACGAGACAGGGCAATACGCTAGAGCGGAATGGGAAATAAACGGTTGTCACTTTTTTGCATAAAAACTACCCACAAATGAAATAGCATCTGAATCTAACACCGCACGAAATGTGTTCATATTTATTCGGACGAGTATAAGTTCGACAGGTGGTTTTTAACGACGATCGTTTATTTCATATTCCTCTCTAACGTATTGCTCTATCTCGTCGCTTGAACTAATTTCAGTTTTAGTTCACAAAGAAACGCAATGGGGCGCAGTGTTTTTATTTATTTTAGTCTTTATTAATTCATCCATAAATAATGATAATTTTTCGTCTTTTGTGAAAGGATTTAATTCTGTCGATATGTCTATTATATCATTGTTACAAGATATCACCTTCTACAGTTCTTACAATCTTTATACAGATGTAAATACATTTTTCACATTATAATAGTCATGTTGCAACCTCATTAGACTTGCAACCTGTACACCACATAAAAAGGTTTTTTTTTTTTTTTAAATAATTATAGTACAATTATTATTGATTTTTCATAATTCTTATGTTCCTCTATATTTTCTGATGTATCAATGTGATGATAATGAATATGCTCTTCCGGTAAATTTTGTTGAACCTGATGTACTCAAAGATGTGTACAACCTTCACACAGGCGACAATAAACGATGTTATCTTAATTGAAATTGTTCAATAACAAAATATTCCGCCCACGTTACAGCTTAAGCTGAATGGTTGGGGTTGCTTAGCTGAATGGTTTGGCATGAATGCCAGCCAGAAACCGTATCACGTTATAACAAAACTACCCTCTTTCTTTGCGCACGCTTCGGGTTAATAACTCAAAATCTGCTGAGTTTATCTTTGTGTAGTTTATAATATCGTGTAGGTTACCTCCTGCAGGTAAAATAGTGTAAATTTTATTGGCTACATTATGTGAAAGCTGAGATAATTACCTTTGTATATGTAAACTGTGCCATACTATGAAAATTAAATCATAGTAGGTATACCTTCCATTACATTTTGTAATTCGGACCGATATTTATTATTTATTTATTTATTTAGGTACATAGGATTAGGTATACAGTTCATTCATAGGTCATGTAATCTTATAATAATTATATAAATTATTTAATAATTAATATAGGGAGGTTTAACACATCTTACATGACCTTTACTGCCAATAGCACATCTAACTAGGCGATAATTTGGCCCGTCTCTAGATGTGCATATTTTTATGCAATTTTAAGAAATGAAGTGTTTTTTTTTAAATAAATTATTTGGACCCACCACCTGTATATACACATAAATATACCAATTTCATAAAAAATATAGCTATGTAATAAATATATACATTTATAGTTGTAATTTAATAAAATTTAATTTAAAAAAATAGATAGGTGATAAATAAAAATGATATAGTGCGCTTTAAGGTAGACAGACTGCGCAATGCATTATGAACCCTTGAATTTGAATGAAAACAGATAACAGAAATATATTTATAAAAGTGGGTATCCATTAGGTTTGCGCATCAACTCTGCTATCTGCTACTGCTCAAATGGAGACGGTGTGCTCATCAACAGAAGAACAACAAGTGCTCCGCAGTTTTCATTCGAACGTTGAGCGAACATGTCGTCGCCAGAATTTATTTTTAAATTTCTCATTCTTCGGATTCCACAGCATTGTATAATTTTAGTACTCGTCGATTAGAGCTAGTCATTTCTTTTCGGCCCAATCGCAATGGATTCGCGTTTACTGAACGCCAAACGTGATGCTCGAGCCGTACCCACCAACTTCTTACTTTGCTCGCATCCACAAACACACTGCGCTCCACTTGTGTTCGCAGCATTTAACGCCGAGCGTGGTTAATGCGGAGCAAAGTTAATGCGCGAACCTAATGAATACCCACCTTCATATGCAACGTTCTCCAATCGGCATGGAAAAGTGGAGAGGATGACAGTACGCCGTCTCACGCATAAGACCAGTGTGTTTCTAGAACGTACGTTTGCAACGCGTCAGACACACATAAAACATCGGTGCATGATCAGAGATGACATGTGGAAGTACATAAAGAATCGTTCTTCATTATATTTTAATTTATGTATTAATGTACAATATTCTCCAAAGTGTCCTCTTTGTTTATTTATCTCATGAATTCAATATTTTATTTTCTTATTTTTTTTGTTTTTGTGGATTTATTTAAAAATAACAAACTGAGTAAATCCTTCTCAAACTCACTCTCAGAAAACATATTGTACAGCGGTTGTACACAATACATGTGCACCTTCTGAGAAGCGACAGCAGCTTCGGATGACATATATTTGTTGCATAGTGGGGCAAGTGTGTTCACCAACGAGGGAGCGTTGCATCATATCGCTGCATAATGGCTACATGGGCTAAATTTGTCGCTACCCTCACAAGCTGACAGTTCCCGTTTGGCCAACGGTCAACGCACTTGCTGGCGAGGTGACAATGTTTGGATGTTTTATAGATCAGCTGACTTGATCCAACTTAAACAGGTGAAACCTTTTTTTTTTATTAAAAACTTCGCATTGCAGTCAAATGGCTCTTTACACGTTACAAAAGTTTGAGTATTTTGTTTGCACAGTTTACGAGTTAAACTTTTATTGTGTTATTGTGTGTAAGATCACATCCTAATTTATAACAAACTAGCTAATCCCGTCATGCTTCACTGGGGCTTCTTGTGATAAGAAATGAATGGGAAACGCATCAATGTTGTAGTGCACCTACGATTTTACTGGTGTGGGAAGTTTTCTGTAGGTATTCGAATGCAACGTTGTGTCTACTTATGAAGTTTCGCTAGCACAAACATACCCAGGCCGTTTTTTAAAATAAATAAAGGTTATTATTGCAAAATGGGTTTCACCATAACCCAAGAACCACAAGAAGACCACTCAATACATAGTGACTAACGGGTAGCTGCATCGGTAACCAGGCTTTTTAATACATACCGCGAACAAAACCCTAGGCTATTGCTGTCGTTTTCGCTACTCCAAACTCCCTATTCCAAAATAGTTGGAAGACATGGTATTTATGTATAATCGGAACATAGTTTAGTTAGTTTAGTTTGTCTGGGCTTTTTTCCCGCACTTGGCCTCTTGGTTGGGCCGTTGTGCGTTGCTCATGTTTCTATTTATGTTACGTTATTCCAGCCAACCCAGGCTGTACCAGAAGGTTAGCCGCCTGTTTGGGTTGCTACAGGCCTCCGGGACAGATGCTGGAGATTGTAGTAATTTTGTCCGTTGCTCTGCCACGCTCCTGCATTCCATGAGCACATGCTGTGGCGTTTCTTCTTCCTCTATGCATCCTCTGCATAGAGGGCTGTCTGTCACACCTATGGTAAACAGGTGTTTGTTTAGGGGACAGTGGCCTGTCATAGTACCTTTGACTTTACGGATTTTGTCCCTTTTTAATCTAGTGAGGTTGCGGGCAAGTTTTTTAGACGCTTCCGGAACCGCGTTCTTTGTTTGCCTGCATCCTGCGTTTTTTTCCATTCTGTAAGGTGGGTTTCATCGGTGTTCCTGCGTATAGCCATGTTTTTATTTGGGCCTGGGGTATGGGCATCAAGGGTTCCGGTCCATATACTATTTTCTTTGATCCCCTTCTGGCCAGTTCGTCTGCCGCGTCGTTGTCCAGTGAGTCGCTGTGCCCTTTAATCCATTGCAGGGTCACTCTATTTGACCTTGCAATGGATTGAAGCGCATTGTGGCATTCCAGTACAAGGACAGAGGTTATAGTATTATAATCGGAACTTATTCTACATTGTTGATGTTTTAACATCACCCGACTATATTCATCACGCTGATTCTAAAACTGCAATAATCTTTATTCGGCCTTAAAATATAAGCGAGATATAAACATTTAAAGAAGTGTCCTGTAAGAACACCTATATTTCGGTAGGTTATGTCAGTTTTTTTTAACTGTTAAAAAACTAACTAAAAAAAGACAAAAATACTTAGGGTATATACATTTAAAAATGTTATGCCTCAAATTTAGTATTAAATGATCAGTAGTTTTTTTTATAATGAAAAAGTTACGATAATACATAAATTCCGAAGATATTGTTTAGAAAGTCAGTCAATTTTTGCATTGGTTTGATTGGCAGGTCGATTTATTTCTTCTGGGGTAGATGACTGTCAGGAGAAAGTTACTTTGCTGTCACATTGGGTAGAAGTGAAAGCAATACATGTAAATAACATTTTCGACGATTATTACCTATTTTCTGGAGAGAGAAAAACATAAAATGCCTTATCTTGGAGTTCAAAGAACGTAGTGGCCATGGTTGTAACATTCATCTGATACTTACACTTTCACCCCAGCATTTTAGTAAGGAATTTTCGTTATTCCATCGCATGGTTACATCCAAAGCATTATCCTATTGTTGTGATTTATCACAATACCACTTAAAATTGCGTGGAAACAACGGCCACAATTCACAAACATTTCACTTGACACAACACGAGAACACCTACCGAACGCAAACATTTAGCTTGCCAGATTCCATAATATTCCTTATGTGGTATAATCGCTTGACGTACGCGGCTGGTTTCCCGAAAAGCAGGCACTTTTTTCTATAATGTGATAGAATACGCTGTGAATCCCGTAGAATGACGCGATGCGCTGTGAGTGGACTTTTGACAGTAGACTTTTTGAGGTTAACTGACTAGCGACGCGCGCAGAGGCCGCAAGAGGCGCTACCGCCACGGCAATCGAAGCGAAACTGGCTGGTTTTATTTCGCTGGCTTGGCTAGCCGGGGCCGGGCCGCGAGACGCTCCGACTAGGGACGTGACCCGCCAAATCGAGTTTTGTTAATATCGAGTTTAAGCGCCAAAAACAACATATCCAAAATAAAACGTATAATTACAATATTTTAAATATAAACGTTATACGGATAGTTAAATAAAGGTTTAAATTTCACATTAATAAAGTTTGTTATGTAAGCAGTTTAGTAAATAATAATAATAATAATAATAAAACTCTTTATTCTTAAGAAAAGGCGAGTAAACGTAAACTCTTCTACATTGAAGAGATTTTAACATCACCCCACTATTTCACCACACTGATTCTGAATCTGTAAAATCTTTAAAATGTAACTCTGCCACGTACCCCAGTATGTGGAAGATTTCTAGGGTCGCACCCGTTCATAAAAGTGCCAACAAGGGCAAAGTGGATAATTACAGGCCTATAGCGGTGTTATCCGTCTTCCCTAAACTATTTGAGACAATACTCCATCGGGATATTTACACCCAAGTGTGTGGAAGGCTGTCGGACGCCCAGCACGGGTTTCGTCCGAGTCGGTCCACCACTACCAACCTTTCCGTCTTTACTTATTATGTGGCAAATGAGCTGGACACTAAACCAGGAAGCCAGGTAGATGTGGTGTATCTGGATTTCAAAAAGGCTTTCGACAGAGTGGACAATGATGTCTTACTCAAAGTACTCGCTGCTACGGGTTTCTCGAGTAATCTGCTGAGTTTTTTTGCTGATTACTTGAGAGATAGGCAGCAGTATGTGAAACTTGGACTTTTTGATTCTAAGGTGTACCACACCTGCTCTGGCGTGAGTCAGGGGTCAAACCTCGGGCCTTTGCTGTTCAATCTCTTTGTTAACGATCTAAGTAAAGTAATCGTGTCAGCAAAATGTTTAATGTTTGCCGATGATATTAAATTGTACATGTCCACTGGAACTGCTGAGGCCTGCAAGCTTTTCCAGCGTGATATTGATGCCGTCTGGTCTTGGAGCCAGAATAAAAATCTCTCATTCAATATATCCAAATGTTCAGTGATGACATATACTAGATCGACCGCACCTCTGATGTATGATTACTCCATCACTGAAGAGGTGCTAACTAGGGTTGAGAAGGTAAAGGATCTAGGAGTTCTCTTTGATTCCCAGCTTACATTCAAGGAGCACATTGCTGATTTGTCCAAGTCCTCTTTTAAGCTACTAGGATTTGTTATTCGCAACCTAAAGCATTTTCACAATGTACGGGTTATGCATACATTGTATAATTCAATTGTGAGAAGTAGATTAGAAACGAATGCAGTTATATGGAATCCACATCAGGATCATTATATCACTATGTTGGAAAAAATTCAAAAATGTTTCTTACGCTTTATATATTTCAAGCAGTACGGATATTATCCGTACTTATACCCTACTAGTTTTCTACTAGGCATGGTGGGCTATAACTCTCTTAAGTTGCGTAGAGAAATGCTCGCCATGGCCTACGTTTTCAAGCTGATCCGGGGAAGAGTTGATAATCCTAGCATGCTAGCGAAGGTTTGTCTCTTTGTTCCGGACAATTATAATCGTGCTCGCACTCATAATCTATTTGCGGAGCCGTCCTCGCGCACCAACCTAAGTCGATGGAGTCTGCTTACCCGTGCTTTGCGTCACATAAATGCGCTATGTTCGACAGCGGCAGACTTTGATATTTTTACAGCGAGCCCGCATCTCTTCAAGGTGTGGGCATTGCGCTACTTGTTTATGTCAGAATAAAATAAATTGTTTTCACTCTTTTTGTACCGTAAGTTTGTAAGTTTTTTAACATGATTAATGCCTTATTTGTATTTAATGCTTATTTAAACATGTTGTGTATGTACTTGTAAGAATTCTATTATTTTTTAAATTTATGTGTATATTGCATATCAACGGATTGGTATAAACTGTTAAGTTGATCTGCTAATGAAATAAATAAATAAATAAATAAATAAATAAATAAATAAATAAATAAATAAATAAACTCTATAAATAAGCAAGGTATGTGCGTTTAAAGAAGCGTTAACCGGTCGGGCGCCAACAATGCCTATAGGCATTTTGCGTCGTTTGACAGATCCGCGCATAGCCCTTTCGACCGCCTAATGCGCTTAAATTCGATAAAAATGATACATTCGATAAAATTAAAATTAATTACTTATATAAAAATAATTTAATAAAATTAATTAATAAAAGTAGTTTTATTGTTTATTTATTAAATTTAATCAGTCTGATAAGTTACGTAAGTCTTAAGTGCTAGGATTCATATTTTACCGAAAAAGATAACTTCTTCATTTTAATCATATGGGACATAGTTATCTCAGCTTATAACAATATAGTATACAATAACGCGGAATACAGTTTAGCGCTATCTAGTTGTATACAGAAAAGTGCCTTTCAGAACAGTCTTAAAGGGAAGGCTTACGTTGACGCGCTGCTCGTGTTGTGGTAAAGCGCTCAAGTTGCGTATGAAAATATCCTCCCTCGGGGTCATTTGTACCATGAGGTCAAATGTAACGTTACAAATGATCCCGGTTAAGCTGTCACTATTGCACCTGAGCCACCAAAATCAGAAAAGTTTAAAAATCTCCGGTTTTATACCAAACTGACCCCAAAACTACTTCACAATTCAAACGTATATAACTAACGGAACATAATTAAGTGACACTTTAATTTTTAAGTGAATTATAAGCCAAAACATCGCTAATACTTACAGCGGTCGCTCGAAAATGAAAATGTTGAATTAACATGCCTGTCTCGCACCGCATCGAGCCACCGCGTGGTGAGTAGGTGGAGGTACGCTCGAGGCACGTATTCATACACTCACAGAAGCTTAAACGGTAGTTGAGATAATGTCGACGATGGTACTATTGCTATTGCCCCGTGTTACTATTGTCCTTTGTCTACCCTACTTATTTTTCTATTTAGTTCCTTGTTCAGGTAAACCTAAATTAAGGCAACTTAATATGTTATCCATACATATTCGTATTAATAAATAAATAAAATAAATAACAAGCATACTTTTCCCCATAGATAAAGAGAGACTTTGAATAGTAACGCATAATTATCGATTTCATAATTCTTTAAACTCCCATGCCTGGCCGGTGGCACCGCGCACGGCGCTTGTTCTTGTCGTGTCTCAAGGGCTCTCCAGACGATCAAGCATGCTTGTCAAGCTTCGCATTGCGGGCTGGGAGGGTATCATAAACCGCAGAAAATATGAAAATATATTTTTTTAATATTTGCCAAAAATTCATTCAATCACGTCACTCATTCAATTACGTCTAATTAACGTGACTCATTGGGATAAAACTACAAAATTAGGCAATTTTGGTAAATATTTTTAAAAATATATTTGCGTATTTCCTGCTGTTTACGATCCCCTCCAGGCCGCTACGCGAAACCTGACGAGCATGCTTGGTCGTCTAGAGAGCCCTTCACATATCTCTCTCTATTTTGGCCAGCTGTCTGCGATGATGACAAAGGTAGCCGGATACGGCCCGAATCGACTACTTTGAGCAGCAGGATTATTTAGAGACTACGGTAATATTATTCGGCGCCAAAATTTGGGCGGAGTATTTTGAAAAGTTTTTCTTCCACTGCAGCCCGACATATAGATAGAGACTTTGGAAGTAACTGAAAATTATGAACATCGATTTCATAATTCGATTAACTACGTGCCTAGCTGGTGGCAACGCGCGCCGCGCGGCGTTTGTTCTTGTCGTGTCTCACATATCTCTATCTCTCTTTCTCTCCTCTGGCCAGCTGTCTGCGACGATGGCGAAGGCAGCCGACTGGGCCCGAAGCGGTTACTTCGAGCAGCAGGACGGTTTTTAGCGACTACGGTAGTATTTTTGGGCGCCAAAATGTGGAGGGTAGTATTTTTTAAAGTTTTTCTTCGTCTGCAGCCCGTAAAATAAACTATATTTTTTTCTACAAAACGTGGTATTTTTTCGTTTCAATATTCCGCTGTTCTGGGAATGAATGCCTTTCTTGGGCCACCCACTTTTACTATAAAAGGAGTGTATGTGTATGTATTCACTTATGCTTTTACTCAATGGAAACAAGGACCAAACCAAGTTGGAAATGCCAAGTGGGTGGCGCCATCTGTGTGCGAAGCCGGGCAAACAGCGCCTCGCTAGACAGCGTTTATATACACTTATTGTATAATAATGTGTATTTATTCTATTGAATCGGACGGAATATTTGCCCAGCGATTAATGAATTTGTTTTGGATGGATTTTTCTGCTTGGTCGGACGCAAAGTCGTCAGCAGGGTCACGAAAAGTACGTCATTTTATGGCAAAATATAGCTAGGAATTTATTCACCAAGCAATCTGACTATTGGCATCGATTATACAGGCTGAGTTTTAATTAACCGGCGTCTTTGGAAAGGGTATATCAGTACGAGCAAATAAAGAAGTTTTAATAAAATTAAAAAATGTGTTTTTTATTTTCCAAAATTAAAAAATATATATTTTCCAAAAAAGTATAAAGATATGAGCGCGCTGCGCTGTATAGAGTCTATTACACCTACCGCTAGATGGCGCAGTGGGCTCAACGTTTGTCAAAATTTTATAATTTTTTTTTTTTATGTTTATCATTTTTCTACATTTTTTTTAAATTAAAAGTTGCTTACTAGCTCCTATTGATTTACCCACTTCAAGGATGCCGATTAATTAAAACTCAACCTGTACAGTAGAGAGCACTGAAATCTTTTCAACTATTAGGGGCTCTAGACGATTAAGCATGCTTGTCAAGCATCGCGTCGCGGGTTTGGGAGAGGATCGTAAACCGCAGGAAATATGAGAATATTTTTTCAAATATTTACCTAAAGTGCCTAATTTTCTAGTTTTATACCAGAAGTCACGTCATTCATCAATCAATTACGTCTAATTAACGTAACTCCCTGGTATAAACTGCAAAATAAGGCATTTTTGGTAAATATAAAAAAAGCATATTTCCTGCGGTTTACGATTCCTTCCCAGCCCGCGACGCGATGCTTAACAAGCATGCTTGATCGTCTAGAGAGCCCCTTAGAAAGGGCTACTGCAGGTATAAATTAGTTCTAAGGGGTTCTCTAAACGATCAAGCATTCTTGTCAAGCATCGCGTCGCGGGCTGGGAGGGAATCGTAAACCGCAGGAAATATGCAAATATTTTTTTTATATATTTACCAAAAATGCCTAATTTTGTAGTTTTATACCAGGGAGTAACGTCATTCATCAATCAATTACGTCTAATTAACGTGACTCCCTGGTATAAACTACAAAATTAGGCATTTTTGGTAAATATATAAAAAAAATATTTGCATATTTTCTGCGGTTTACGAACCCTTACCAGCCCGCGACGCGATGCTTGACAAGCATGCTTGATCGTCTAGAGAGCCCCTTAGAACTAATTACCCCCGCCCTTTATTATTTTTTTTTCTACCTGAATAGGTTTTACTCAGATAATGAGACCAGTTTTATTATGACTTTCAACGTGTTGACATCAAGTATTAGTATTTCTGTGAATTATGGCAAAATTTAAGCAATTTAGCGTTAGCAGTATAAGCAATGTAGCAGTTTAGATTGGATGCAATCACACTGCAGTGTGAGATTGTATAAAAAAATTAAAGGTTCTGCAAGTCTGCAATACATGCTGGAAATCGACTGCTGAAGCGAATCTGTTTGCAGAATCGATTCAAACGTGGCGTGGATGAAAGGACAGAGTTCATAAAGGCTTTTTGTTTTGAAGTGGGTATTCACACCGTACGCCGAGGACTCAGGTAGAGCGGCTTTTTGCCAGGAGGCCTGCAAAAAATCTGACTAGATATCTGATAGATAGACTATTCTATCTGATAGATAGACCATCTGAACATTATGCGTAATTATTACGTATTGAAAACGTGTATTACCAAAATAAAATTGACATCTTTATGTAAATAATAGGATTTTATTATTTTAGATCGTATCGGCGTGTTTAGCTAAAACTTTAGAGCGCCGTCGACAGTGTACCTCCATAACGATATACAGTGAAAGTCGCCATATTGAAAATAATAATCGCTATATGAAAACATTTTTTTTTAAATAGTGCCATCTACACGTTGCGTTTTGTAGTAAAATAATGGTTTCCATATCGTAGCAAGTCGTTGAACAATCTAATACACGATATAATCAATGCTATTGGACATGCAGATCTGGCTTACCTCGATCTGACTGAGGAACAACTGCTGGACAAACTCCAGCGCTTTCAGAATGTTTCATACGATTTCGCTTCGGCCTACTCAAGTACATTGATATTTTTTGAAGTGCGGCCTTGCACGCTGGTGGTCGCACGCTTTTTTCTAGAAATACGCGATAGTATTTCGCGTTTTCAATTTATTTTTGTAGTATCATTTGGTCAGGAAATCTCACATACTTATTTAGTAGTGTGTAGTATTTATCTAGGTGTTTAATCTAAGTATTTGCGGTATTTTTAAACGGAAGATAAATAGCTGTACTCTAGAATACATATTTTATTACGTAGAAATTGATTAAAACATCTTAAAATAATATAAATTTTATATAGTTTTTTTAAGGCTTTAAATAAAACTTAAAATGTATATTTGTCGAAACTGCAAAGTGTGAGTTGGATTGGACTTACTCTGTATAATATACGTCTAAGTTATCCCACCGTTAAAAGCAGAGCTAGACTGATCCCACGTACGCAGCGTTGCCTATGAGTTGTCATCCGTTTTCATGCAAGTTCAAGGGTCTAGATATCATAATGCGTTGCGCACGTGGGATCAGTTGGGCTCTACCTTAACGCTTTCGTTTTTAAGGCGACATGATACCTGGGAACGACCATATCTGAGGAATTTTAGTTTTATGAGTTTTTTGAAAAATATAAGCATTAATTTTAAAAAAGTTTCTAAGTGAATCCCTCGATAAGGAACCAATTTAAAATTTGGACTCAAAAAAGTTTCACATTGCCTTAGACATTAAGGCGTTAAACTGACCTCGAAAACTTTCAGGCGCGTTTACTTCTACAATGTAAGCGGTGTGTTTTATTATAATTTTAATTTATTGACTGTCTAGGGCAGCACTTAGCCACATTTTTTATTTAGGCCCTAAATTAATTACAATTAATTAAAACGTGAGAGCGCGCGCTCTGAGAGTTACGCTAATTATGCTTTGCCATTAACAACCTTATACCACCACTGCGTAAAGATAGTTATTCTGTGCTAGCGCTGCGATTGACCGTTTAGTATGCGTCTGGTTCCTGGCGCTAGCGGACGAGGAATCTGCGCTTGACGCTTCGTCAACGCTGGATTTTTATTGGTCAAACCCTACGAAATTGAATCCGCCTATTTTTTTCGTGTGTCCGCCCATTTCGCACCTCTAGATACTCCCATCAACAGAAAAGTAATAATTATCATGGTTTAGGATTATTGGAACATATGCCATCCGTCCGACACAATGTACATTTTATGCACATATTTATCCAAGTGGCAATAAAACTACGTGTCACAAAACGAGCCATTATAATAACGGCCAAACGACACAATTGTAATTAATAGTCGGTCTGCAGACGGTAGGAGTCATAATTTAATATCAGATCTTTTTTCGCATAATCATTAAAGTTGAAGGACACAGCGAATGAGCCATACCTAATAACACACATAAGTGACACTTTCGAGGTGTCATCTACAACGGGCGAACCCGTCACTCCAGGATGTCATTGTGATAGTTCTTTCAAACTGGAGTGAGCGTTTAGACTTAAGGACAACTCAGGCTGGTTACGCCAACTCGCCAGCCAGAGACAGTGCCGGATTAACCTATGTAAGGGCCTTAGGCCGACGAAATCTCGGGGAACCCCTTTACACTTTTCGGGGGCCCCTTTGGGCTGACAAAATTCTGACGACGATAGGGGCCCTAAGCTATAGCTTGTGTAGCTCATACGTAAATCCTGCACAGGTCAGAGACCAACCAACGCTTTACAGGAAGCACTGGAAAGTAGCCAGCGGACTGCCTCGCCCCTGACTATTAAATTTGGCCGGATTCCTTCGTCCTGTCTGATCACGGATTGAAGTCGCTTGTGCGGTCTCTATCGCGGTAAGCGTTAATTCAGTTAGAATTTATCGCGGACCGTGGCATCCTTGGTCCGTGTTCACGCGGGATCGGGTAAGCATCCGGTCGTTTCAAGGGCGGCTAACATTCGGTACTAACACAGACATACTAGAATAGACCACGTGACCAGCTTGAGAAATCGATAAAGGAATAGAAAGGGAAAGCTGCATATTGTCCCCTTTAATCTTGTTTAGTCGCACATGCGCTGGATATACGTGAATATATTATAGTGAGAGCAAGAATGATAAACGCGCATGCGCGACTAGATAAGGATAGAGGGGCCCATATGCAACTATCTCTTTCTAGTCCGCTATCGCATTCACTCACAGTCCACATTCGTACTCCCGTGGTCTATTGTAGTATGTTCATGGGTACTAAGCAATCACCCCCGCCAGGAAACCATGTGTCGTTTCCAGACTCCCCCGGTTATCAGCCGGAGTGCACAGTCGATTGGCTGAGGCCGCACGGTGCGCAAACCGCCCAGATGCGCCCGATTAATATTGCCCTATGGAAACTGACCTACCGGCATGCTCAGAGTTGCACGGATAACAATAATCCTTGTTATGCTCGAACTTCTATGTGGAGGTTACCGGATGGGTGCTGAACCGTGAGTTGGGCCGATCCTTGAGCGAGGGGGGTTATAATGGCCCAACTGCACAGTATTCATTAGCATCACGCACATGAGGGACAAAAGAAAATAATGGAAGAGAGCATGACGGTGAGTTGTGTGTGTTTGGGCAGTGTTGTCGAGTATCTGCGAACGAAAGTAGCCGATTTTACCAATGCGGTATTCTAAAGTAGCCGGTCTGCACCTCATGTCGCCCACAAAAATCGCCCATTATATCGGTGGCTACCTGATTCTGAATTCAGAGCCGGGCAAAAGATGCCAATGGTCGGCGATAGATTCAAACTGAATCAACGCTGAATATACGGTAGGTGGAGGTTGCACAAGCGACTTCGAACCCGTAACCAGTCGGGAGGTTGGAGGTAATCTGATAATTAATTCCAGACGAAGATATCCTTCCAAAACTGGTAGTCAGGGGGCGAGGCTATCCACTGGATACCTTTCCCGGTACCTCGCCGTAAGGCGTTGGCTGCTGACGGGCATGTTGGCTTATCAAGACGGTAGATTTGTATGTTCTCTACATCATTGGTTCTCTAAATCTTCTACGCTCACCTCACGGGAGATAGAACGATCAGTATCGTTAAAACATCCTGAGGTGAGGTGAAAGGTTCGCCCGTTGTAGTTGACACCTCTAAAGGTGTCATCCACCTAAAAAAGAAATGGAAATCGTGTAATCGCTCGTATTCGTATTATTAGTTGATTAGAGCTGCCATACAAACCGATCCAAGCCCAGTGCAAACGTACAAGCATTGATTTTATACACTATAAAATCAATGGTACAAGCATTTTGAAAAATAATTGTACGTTTCATATTACTACTAGTTTACAATTTATTATCACTTAGTGCAATAGATTTTAAGTAGGTCCTTAAGGAATCGCTACACGAATTATTACTCAATATCGAAATAATATATTATATTGGGTCCTTACCTATGAAGTAGCTGTTTTATAAAGAAAATTTAGGGGTCAAAAATTGTATATGAAAAATATATATTTAACTAGCTGACCCGTGCCCACTTCGTTGGGCGGTAAAACTTTTTACTTGTGATGAAATTATGAGTGTGGTTTGGTTAGTACTGAGTGCTATGATTTATTTCCTGACTGTCAAAAGAAGGGTTATATTTTTTCTGCATATGTATGTTATGTATTTGCATGTCAATTTGACTATATTACCGTTATTTTTGTGTCTTCTTGTGTGTCTTATCTCTTTAACCATTTATGCAGTAAAAGGAAAATTATATGCAGTAAAAGGTAAAAGTCTAGAAAAGAAAAGAAAAATTAGTATAGATAGATTAGGACACGGTCGCGGTTCCATACCTATGTCGTATTATCCTCTATTTATGCAGTAAAAGTTAAAAGTCTTTTTTTTATTTTAAACACTTGAGACGATAAATTTACTTATTTTGGTATGAATTCATAATTGTTGATAATATGACCAATAAACATGACCTAACGATTGAAATTATTTTTTTAATATAAAATACTACTTTTTGTGACTTAAATATAAAAGTTAGACATACGCTGTCGCTGACTTTTTTGTAGGCATTATCAAGCTCTATAACTTTTCCCTAGAACTTAATCATATATCTCTCATCGTTAAAGCAGCGTTAGTTAGAAACGTTTTCGTTCAACCGTCTTTTCTCCGACTTACTTTGCAAATCCGACTACCACGAAAAAGTCTTGTAATTTTTCGGATTAATATATAGCCTATGACACTCTCAAATCACGTGGCTTTCTATTGGTAAAAGAATTTTCAAAATCGGTTCAGTAGATCCAGAGATTACTTCCTACAACCTCACAAACTTTACCTCTTTATAATATTAGTATAGATTAATAGAAATATTGAACCCTATTATCTTTGCAGATTTGTCATTTTAATAAGAGTTGCTTAATTCCTGTGCTGTAAAACTCTCATGGACAGGAACCGATAAATGCTGTGGAAGGCGTTTTCACCGACTCTTGTTGATTTTTTTCCTTTGTAAAAAGTTATCTAAATTCTGGAAAAAAAAAGAAACTATTGGAGCAAGGTCTAGGAAGTACGGTGGGTAACCAAGAGTCTTCAGCCGCAACTCCTGCAACTTTGCGACTGTGAAATCTGTGGTTATACGTTGTCATGCAGAATAAGTGGCGGTTATTTAACCACGAGCTTCTCCATCATTGTTTGAAGTTCGTAACAGTACACATTTACGGTAACTCTATAGCTAGACTGCAAGAAGCTGTAATAGAAAACACCGGCACAGGATCTCGTATTTGAAACGAATGCAAATTTTCAACTTTACCGTGGTTGCATGAACGAAAATATTTGAGCAAAACAAACGACGGAAAGACAAATAAACAGCAGATTCTTTAAAAAGAATAAATTTATTTGACTTTGATATTCCAACTGAAACCAAGTTATCCACATTCAAAGTAACAGTGTAAAAAACAGCAATGGCATAAGTAAAGACCCAATATTAAAAGGTATGTTGTACGTTACTATGTAAGATAGCTAATCGATTATGTACTTTTGGCATGACCTAGAG
The DNA here is from genome assembly GCA_944548615.1 of Micropterix aruncella. Lineage (NCBI taxonomy): Eukaryota > Metazoa > Arthropoda > Insecta > Lepidoptera > Micropterigidae > Micropterix > Micropterix aruncella. The sequence goes on along the minus strand of OX155970.1, from coordinate 15,586,862 downwards.
CGGTTGGTACATCCGCCAATTATATACGATAAATGAAAAAAAGACAAGGTCCCGATTGACTCAAAGACTAGCCAACATTTTTTTCTGTAACATTGATGAAAACAGTTCATCTTTATGTTTTCATGATAACGAAAATGCAAGTTAGCCCTTGTTTTTTATTTATTGAAGCTTTTTAGAATTGTCATTGTAGTTCACCCTCGGTCGTAGGTCACTGATGGGGCAATCGCTTGTATTTTGTTGCTGGTGATTCCCTGATGACCGTCCATCTACACTTGCGAGCAACTAAATCGACTCACCCCCTCAGTTCGGATAAAAACTAGTTTTTTTCTAAAATGACTAACCGGATGTACATCAAATATATACTTTTATGAAAGCATAATTATTTAGCTTTCTAATGCCACCTTTTTTTATAAAAATCGGTTCAGAACTTTTAAAAATAATAATAACTGAACGGAAGTATTGGAAAGTACGCTATTCGTCGCAAAAAGTTTCCGCGTCTTAATCACTCATAAATTCCCCCGGAACAGGTTTATTTTTAGCAGTCACTTATCAGTAGTTGACGCGAAAAATTCTCCGTAAGCCAAACTCATTATTATCGTAAAAGTATGGATACTACACCAAAAAAGACCGCTAAGGGTATTGCTTTATTGCAGCAGGGCCTTAGTCAATGTACACTGTACAGTTCCTCGTCAAGTGGAATTTAGTCAGTCTGCTGTCTCAAGAGTAAAAAGGAGGTTTGAACAAACTGGTACCATCAATCGGAGACCAAATAGCAGCCGGTCCCGATGCGCTTCTGAGAGAGACGACCGTTACATCGCTTCGACGTGACTGCAGAATCGCGACCTCGCTGGCGTTAATGTACAGCAGGAGCTGAGACAAGTTCAAGGGGTAGCTGTCAGTCAGTGAACGATCAGAAGACGCTTGAAAAAATCCAACCTCGTTCCAAAAAGACCTGTCGCAGGCCTTTAATTCACCAGACGCCACCAGCAAGCGCTCCTTTAATTTTCTCGAGAGGACGTCTGTTGGAGCATATAGCAATGGCGGTCAGCTTTATTTACTGACGAAAGCAGAATGTCTCTGTATGGCAGTCACAGAATAGGCTGGGTCTCCAGGCGTCCAGCTGAGTGATTTTCGCAGTGCTGCTTCGCTGAAACAGTCTCCTACTGCGGCGTTTCCTGCATGGTGTGGGCTGGCATTTCTTTAGAAGGAAGGTCCAACCTCGTTTTCGTGCCAGGGGGAGGTCGGAGAGAAGGCCTGAATGCTAAACGCTAGATCAAATTGTTCTCCTGGATCATGTCATACAGTATGAACAATTTATTGGAAAAAAAACTCTGTTTAATACATGATAATGCACGGTGTCACACAGCGTGTATCACTCGGCGATTTTTAGATGAAGTTGGTTTTGAGACGATGAACTGGCCAGATCTCAGTCCAGACATGAATCCCATCGAGAATTAGTGAAACGAGCTAAAACGAAGAGTCCGAGCCAGAAATCCGGCAACTTCTAATATCTACGAGCTCAAGACAGCGTTGTTAGAGGAATGGGATGTTATTCCTCAAGACTTGACCAAAAATCTGATCAGGACGTTGAGGAACCGCATGCGAGCTGTCATCTGGGCAGGGGGGGGGGGGGGTTAACACTAAATATACAATTATTTAACGTTTCTTCTTAGGTTTGCATTTTCCGTTTTAATTTAATTTTAAGTATCTCCAGTTTTCTACTCCTGAGCATCCATTTGACTCCCCTTTTTAAATATTATTTAATTAAAAAAAAAAAACCTAAGCGGATTTTCATGATTATGATATTAACGGACAGCTAACACAACAAGGGGTTTAAAAAATATATAATTGTATGGATCTACTTAGCCATTTCTGAAAAAAATAAGTTTTTTTCCGCACTGAGCGGGTGAGTCGATTTAGTTGCTCGCAAGTGTATAATCCGCTAACATTGATTCACTCTACTTCCTCTGGTATCTTTTTCCACGTCGAAATTTCACGAAATTTCTTGATGGAAGCATTCGCCATGTTCGTCGCTAACAGCGTCACAGTTTTCGGGGAAGAAGTGTGAATGTAAGAAGTGTAACTTTAAAGACATGTCTATTGTAGCACTGGAAGATTTCCCGCGAGATCATTATAGTTTTCTGCCTTATGATCTCCACTGTAGTTTTTGGACACTTGAACAAAGGAATCCCAGGATAACTCCTCATCACCTTTGAGAATATTATTGAAATGTTCATTCTTAAACAGGTTACGTATCTGTGGACCAACAAAAACCCCTCTTTTTACACTACTTCCCAACAAAACAGGAGTTTAATGTGTTCATTGTCCATTTATGTATGTTTTCCGTTTCTTTATTCCACCATAATTTCTAAACGCTTGAACCGATCATAGCTCATTATTTTAATATTATTTATCACTATTCACTTTCAGATAGACTAATAGATAGCACTCTTCTCTCCGTATTATTTATATGATACATACAATATATAAATAAGCCTATAAATAAGTACGATAGATGACACTAATAATTAAATGTTATTATTGTTATCATTGGTTAAATTATCATCGTATAATCATTGTATCATAAATTATAAATAATCTGTCCTTCATAAAAATAAAAAAAACATTCATTACCAATATAAAGGTGACATCCTTGAGGTGGGTGAATCATTACGAGCAAATAATCAAGAAAATTGTATAGTTTGAAAAATAGTATAAATAGAGTTTAGCGCGTTGCGGGTTTAAAAATAGTATAAAAAGTTTTATCCAAAAAAATCTATGAAAAGTTGCTTTTTGCTCGTACTGATTAAACTGACTTCAAGGATGTCACTATTTTAAGTCATCATGTAGATGACCAAATAATTTGCCATTAGTTTCGCTGGACAATGCTATCGTCGCGCGCTCTAGGTACTGTCTCAGGTGAGAAACGCTGACTATGTCCTATATTTCTAATCTGATTCGAGGTAAAAACTGATGGCCCTAGCTTAGTTACTAGCTCAGGTGGATCTTTTCGTGCCTAATAATATCTTTGTACTCGATCGCACCATCTTTTCGCAGAACCGTTTTTGCGCACTAACCTTACAAGGTGGAACTTGTCGGCACGTGCTTTACGGCGCTTAAATGTCATTAACCTGATGGTACAACATTTCGATATTTTTACCGCCAACTCTCATATGTTTCAATCACGAGCAATTACTTATTTATTCTTATATCAAATAGAATACAAATTTTGTATGCATATTTCAATACAATACAAGTTAACAATTTCCTTCAATTAGTTTTGACAGCTAAAATCTCAAATGGATAGGTATGTACTAAATATAGGGCATTCACAAAGTTGATTGATGTCAGAGCTGTCGACTGTCTGCCATTGAAACATGTATAACTTTCCTTGAACTTTCGCCTGTATCTATACAATCAATAGTTTGTAATAACAGTGTTCGGATTTTGAATTAAAAATGTCCCTAACAATCCTTTCCAGGGTGAGTATTTTCTTTCGTTGAGCAAAACTCGATTATCGTTGGACGTGTCGTAAAACAAGATGTAATTAAATGCGGACTCCCGGTTTCACAACGACGGTAATCATCTAAAATTTATTAGTTGATTAGTTCATCACTACCCATTTATTAGCAAACTAATTTCGTGTATTTCGCTTTGTAAAATAATGACGCACTGTGCAGAGGGAGGCAAGTAAAGGAAGTTTTACACGGCCCGGTGGCATAGTGGTTAGGTCGCCTGATCTTACATTGTAAGGTCCCGGGTTCGATTCCTGACTGGGTCACCATTTTCCGTTGGGATCAAATTAACGAAATTGCATTTTCAATTCTGTCGAACGAAAGCAATAACAAGACACACACTTTACAGACATGTTACACGCACACATACATATAACACGTCATAGTAGGGTTGGTTGTAAGAGATTGTCATATGACAATAAACCCGCCCATTGTGACATTTTCACAATAAAGAGTATAAACAAACAAACAAACGAAACTGTGGTGGTTGGAAGAGATAAACATATTCGGGAAAATCGTAGATCCGGGGCAGGAATTCATCATATTTTCGGGGAACTCCTACTTTCCCCTATTTTAGGGGAATTCTGCTTTATAAACTTTAACCCGGAGTTTAGCTGTACCTACACATTTAATATTCGAAATTCGCGTCAACGACAACCAGAACTTTAGTCATTTCGTGAAAATAGAGCAGCTGGTGTCTGCCAAATCTTATATTTTGCTCGTAATATTAGAACATTTGCCGCATTTTTCCTTCGCGGAAGTGGTGCGTTGTCGGCTATAAATAGGTTATTTGAAAAATTGCATTTCATCCAACTGAGTTAGCAGCGTTTCAATAGAGGATTCGAGCAATTTTTTATTGCTGTGTTTTAATGAGTAGTCATACATTTATTTTATAATTTCATGGCAGACCGCGGCAATTCATTGAAATTTCTTGCAATATCGCCGCGCTCGACAAAAAGTACTATAACTATGGAACTACTATAGTAAACATAAAAAGTATAACTGTGCAATGATCGCATTGAAATTTCGTATATAGAATATTAAAATATCATTTTGTAAAACAATTAGATAATTATGAATAAATATGAGAAAGTCGAAAAAGTGAAAAAAACTCGGCATTTCTAACCTGTACTTGTCTTACGGAAAAATACAGAATTCTATTTGGAAATTGTAAATACTATCGTGATTCTAGCGTTGTAAGATGCTTTCGAATTATAAAATAATATTACTGTGCGCTTACTGTGCACAACGGTGTTCTGATGTGCAACCAAATTTGGTCGTTACGTAGCCGAATGTTTTCACTGGGATATAACTTTTAAAGATCACTCGCAAAGCGTTTGCGCCGTCACACTGAGAAAAATATAACGCTGTAATACTGAGAAATATGCATATTTCGTCAGGGATTACGTATATAACATAGACTGTGATCGTAACATAGAAATTTGATCACGTCTCTGAGTATAGAAGCAGACTTCATTGGCTTCGAATACGTGAACCTAGAAACATGCATATTCTTTTTCTTCTTTATAACATCCTCAACAATCCTACCGCTCCCTCCTACCTAACCGAAAAATTTAATCACTTAGGAAGTCATCATTTACCGCATATAATTGCATTCTTGCATAAATACGGAATTCGGCCGCCTGCGAATTGACACAACAGGAAGACCACCGATCGGTGGTATTGGCATTCCAGCGGTTATTTGCCGATCCCAATAGAATCTCATCCCAATATTTATTATTACTATTTCGATTGCTCCATATTTCCCAGCCACGCCATGCACAGAGGGGTGCGGTCCGTCGTTTAGGAGGGCGTCACGCGAACATCGCCCTTTGCCAAACTCATTTCGAAGGGGGAAGGTCAGCCGATTATCGCGCTAAGTCCCAAATCGCGTGACGTTATCGCTGTGACTTATGTCACTTTCGCGTCGCTTCGCCTTTTTTGGGAGAACCGTTATTAATAACTTGCGTGAAATATAGTGTTGAGATTTATTTTAATTATTTCCTATGACGTTGATAAGGATATTTTCGTATACGCCGTCCGCTAGAACTAATTTTTAAATTTCTCATTTTTTCGGATCCCACAGCGCTGTATAATTTCGGTACTTCTGAGCCTAGACATTTCTCTTCGGCCCACTCCATAGCGATGGAATCGCGTTTACTGCACACCGAACGTGATGCGCGAGACTTACCCACCAACGCCTTACTTTGCTCGCGTCCACGAAAGCACTACGCACTACTTTGTGTTCGCGCATTTACCGCCACCGCTTGGAGCGCTCGCCGCGGAGCGTGCAACGTTGCACGCTCCAGGAGCGCCAACGTATCCACTACTGAAGCAGTTCCAGGTGCGCGAACCTAATGGATACCCACCTAGGCACTGGTAAAGGGTGCTTAACCTTTCGGAAGTCAGTGATTCCATACAAAATTTTCGAAGTCCTCGAAAATTTGTTTTAGAAGGTGTGTGCAAGCATACTAATATATACCGGGGGGCTTATTCAATGACAGGCTCTTACCGCAGTGGAGGGAGAAATAGATCCGATATAAATACGAGTATATAAATACGGATATAATACAGATAATACGAAAAACGCCAATCGGCTGGCGCGGCCACCCAGGGGTTAAAGGCTTCCTAGGCGATCAAAATTGCTTATCAATCATTCACCTGCTGTCAAGCAACGCTGTGTGGTGTAATGACACTAAGCATGCTTGTCAAGCATTGTTACATTCAAGAAAAGATTAATCAAAATTATTGGAACTATGAGTGCTATCGACATATTGCGTTTTATAGAAAAATCCTAGCTGCCAAAATGTAGTACGACATTGAGCAATCCAATACGCCATATAACCAATGATGATACCTACTAAAGTTTTATACAGGTGAGTTTTAATTAACCGGCATTCTTCAAGGGGGTGGAATCAGTATGAGCAGTTAAGCAACTTAAAATAAAAACTTTAGGAAAAAACAACAAAAAAATATATATATATTTTTTTTATTATTTGAAGAACTTGACTGTTAAATAAAAGTTTGGCAAGTGCTTCAGCGCGCTGCGCCATCTAGCGGTAGGTAAAATATCACAAATATACAATATTAGCTATATTATTTTACCTAACGCTAGATGGCGTATCGTACTCAGCGCTTTTTATGCTATTTTTCAAAAAACGAAAAGTTTATTTTTTTTAAAACACCAAAAAACATTTTTTCTCACACATTTTTAAATTAAAAGTTGCTTAGTTGCTCCTACTGATTCACCCCCTTTAAGGATGCCGATTAATTGAAACTCACCCTGTATAGAAATCTGGCGCGGCCCCCTTGTGTGATATTTTTTTGAATTACTTTCAAACTATGCACCGTCTGCGGGCGCCATTTTGAGTAATCTCATTATGTCGCGACTCGCAGTGGCGACTCGCGGCGGGTGCCGGACGTTCGGCGTTGCAACTTTTACCAGAGCGGAGGTACGTGCGTTATGGGGACCGCGCGACCCCCACTATACCAGTTACGTAAGATTTTAGTAAATATTTTATTTCATATTTTGTGTCAAAAAGAGGGCGCTGTCACTTATGTGATAGAAAAAAAGACGGAAAATTTGCCACAAAATGTAACAATTGCAAGCATTTCATTTGCAAGTTGCATAGTAGCACAAAAATACTATTTACTAATTGTCAAGATTGAACTTGTAATGTTCCTGAGTCCTTATGATTATATTTGTGTTGATTTTTTTTATTACGTTGATTAGAGGTTTATTTCTTTTTATTTTCATAGTTTATTGTATTAGGAATAAGAAAACATCTATATCTTAGGTTAAGACTATCAAAGTAAGCGTTTTTTTGGTTTGTATAATGTAAGAAAAAAAAAACAAAAAGTTGTCTTTTATATGTGACTTAGGTTAAGACTATCAAAGTAAGCTTTTTTTTGGTTTGTATAATGTAAGAAAAAAAAAACAAAAAGTTGTCTTTTATATGTGATTTCTAGTAGAAATTAAGTTAAAATAATTACATGAATTTTAGATGATTGATTCAATAAAAAAAGGTTGTTATTTATATTTTTTAAATAAAACTAAATTATAATTGCGCACATTTGCATCCTCGAAGCTAGTTTGTAAAGGGGGCCGTGCGACCCCCACAAAACCAGTTACGTTAGTCAATTTTACGATACCAGTTAAGGGTTAAGTTTATGAAAAACTCAATTAAACTGATCCAAAAGAGCTTTAAAACTACTCGTCCTTATTTCACGAATTTTACATCGGGTATAATCGTGAATATAAAGGCCGTTCCTGCCAAGACGTCATTAATTTCACAGAGTAGCTGTACATACAACTAAACAAGAAACTTTTTATTTAAGATTACGAGATTTTCTTTTACATTACATTTCTCTACACAAAAAACTTTCGTACATTCGATTTTTTCGTACATTTCCAGTATTCTCCAGTGTCTGCATATTTTGGTAATTGTTAATTTACATACAAAAAATCTTAAGAATAGAATCGGTCAAGTGCGAGTTTGACTTGTACGCCGAGGGTTCCGTGCTTAGTGAAAAAAATTATTCTTGATGTGAAAGACTGACTAAGAAAAGAAGATGCAGCAGTCCATTAATATTGATATTTATCAATAAGCAAATGTATGCGTTTATACACTAATAAGTTTTCATCGTTATACTCTTCTATAGGAAGAAATTCGTTTAAATTTTGGGTAATTAATTTGAAAAAATGCTGCTGTACAGGCCTCAGATATCGAGCTATGCATAGACAAACAAGGCTTAAATCAAAAAAGTTGTAGAAGACTTTTAACTCAGTTTTTGTTGCAGAATAATCTTTTGCACAAATAAATCTTATGTCCAAAAATATATTTTATCAGAAAAAACAACAACTTCCTTCTTTAGCTTCCTATTTAGAGATACCCCTTGAAAGGATTGTTATGCTATTGTGGACGCTCTATACTAGTTTCATTTTGCAATCTTGGAATTTTGCAACAGCAAACGAAACCACATTCTTTTACTTATAAATGAAACTGAATTGTTCATTTTCACGGAAACTGGAGACAATAGCCAGGAGTTTATCAAATGATACATATACCATCACTATACAGGGTGAGTTTTTAATTAGTGTCATCCTTGAAAAAGGGAGAATCAGTACGAGCAAGTAAGCAACATCTGACAATAAATTGTGGAATGAAATAATATAATAACATTATTTTAAAATTACATTTTATTCAGAATGATTTACAATAGTTTGAGAATCAAAGAGCTGTTTTGTTTGACCTTGCTAATGGATTGAGGTCGTTGAACTCGGCGGCATTTAATGGCATTCAATAACAATAGTCGCGAATCATGCCCACAGATGGCGCTGCGCTGTTATTTCTGAACAGATATATTTGGTATATTTGAGACATACCACAACATATTGAACCTTTTTTTAAAAACAGAATAGATATTACATATAAAACAGTGCCTAAAATATACCTAATAGTTGAAAAACAGTTTTTAAAATTATATTTTACTATTGTCATCTATTAGTTATTCACGCGAATATTGTGATATGTAATTGTAAGCTCATTAAAAGTAATCATTCGAACCGCTAGATGGCAATCTGTGTTTTTTTATTGATTTCTTCTAAATTACTGCTTTTTTGAAGGTACATTTTAGGCCGTTTTATTTGTGATGTATATTCCATTTTAAAAATGGTTCAATAAGTGGTGGTAAATGTTTCAAATATTCAAAATACATTGATCAGAATAACAGTGCAACACCATCTGTGGTCTTGCTTCGCGACTACTGTGTTATTGAACGCCATTCAAGGTCACCGAGTTTAACGACCTCGATCCATTAGCAAGGTCAAATAAAACAGCTAATCGATTCTCAAACTTTTCTAAATCATTTGGAATAAAATGTAATTTTTAAATATTTTTATTATATTGTTTGTTTTAGCAATTTGTTATCAAAAGTTGTTTATTTGCTCGTACTGATCCACCCACTTCAAAGATGTCACTAATTAAAAATTTTTGAACAGCAAAAATTGGTTCTCACAAAATAAATATAAATTTATTTTTAAGAAATTATATTGAAGAAGCAATTTTGCAGGCCGTATTTTGCACCCTTTTTGTATACACAGTAAATTGGCATTCCAAAATTGTAAAAAAAATATTGATACCAATAATTGTACAAATTACAAATAGTAGATAATCTTTTATTTTCTTTTGTTTCAGTGCAAAGAATTTGAGAAAATCGGAGCGATGATCGCACCGACACCGTGCGATGTCATAGAAGAGGCGGACATAACATTTTCTTGTGTTGCGGATCCTCAGGCAGCCAAAGAAGTACGTATTGATATTATTCTTCTTAGAGTTTTTTTTATTTTCAAAGCAGTTGATAGTAATTCCTACACTGGGTTATGTCAAAACCAACAAAAATTGCAACATAATATTTCAATATATACTTATGAAGGTATAAGGTATGAACGTCGGTATTACAAGGTATGAACTTTGAGCATCCAAGCGCAGATTTTCTAACTCATATAGAGGAAACAACATTATCTAATATTACTAATCAAACAAATTATTGTATAATTTCACAAATTATCATACGGGAAAATATTTTAGAGAATAAATACAAATACAAACAAATCAGTAATAATAATAATAGTCAATAGCCAATAGTCAGAAAAAACACAATTGTAAAATAATCAATAATAGAAAGAATAAGGAATAATAATAGTCAAGTAAGTCAAAAGAGCTGCGAAAAATCGTTATTTTCGAAATCCCCAATGGGGTTTTTAATCAGAATACCCTGTACCTTTTTCTTAAAGTAAATCTTCCCAAGGTCCCTGATGTGTAATGGAGGTTTATTGTAGAATAAGTAAGATTGACAGAGAAAGCTATTTCGGACCTTACTTAGTCGCACCCTAAAATGCATTCATCTGCATGTGCATCTGAAACTGAATAAGGTGCATCTGCGTCTTATTCAGTTTTAGTTAGAAATTACCTGCGAAAATAGTGCTGGAATGGGGTATGTACATCCATGAGTGATGTGATCCTGTAGAAAAGCCTCTTCCGAGGAGGTTATGATCTGTTAGCCTCCAATATGTGTGCTTTTTAGAGAGACTGAAGTCAAAGGTTTGTGAGTTATTTTCGACTCCCAGTTGAACTCCAAGGAACAAATTAGTCAACTATCTTTAACGTCTTTCGAGCTTCTGGGGTTTGTGATACGGCAATCCTAACATGTGTGCCTCGAATATGTGTGCTTCCTAGAGTGACTGAAGTCAAGGAGTTGTGAGTTATTTTTGACTCCCAGTTGAACTTCAAGGAATAAATTAGTAAACTATCTATAACTTCTTTCGAGCTTCTAGGGTTTGTGATACGGCAATATAAATACTTCAATAATATGTGGGTTATGCGCCACGTTGTGTAACTCAATTGTTAGAAGTCGCATGGAAACGAATGTAGCTATTTGGAATCCGCATTAAGATACCTATATCCTCATGGTGCAAAAGGCACAGAAGTGTTTTTTGAGATTTTTGTACTTTAAGCAGTATGGATATTATCCATTTTTTTATCCGACTGCAATTATCACAGGTATGGTTAGCTATAATTCTTTCTGGCTCAGAAGAGAAATTTTGTCCGTGTCATATACTTAGTTTCTTTTTCTTTTTAATTAACTGGTGCATTACGATGAAAGAAGCAATTGTTATAAAAAAATCGTCGTCAGACATCGTCCGTGCGATTACGTGCGTTTTCGGCGAAGTTGATAACTTTCTGAGCATTCATTCGCTACATTCTAGGGCTAAAAAACAGCTAGAATGCAAAATCGTTCTACCGTTCTTTCTCTAACAGGTTTTATGTTCTGGCTCTTTTAGTGTAAATGAGCTTTAACCCCTTGAGTATGATACGACCAAATCTGGTTCTGAAACAATTATCCGTTGAGTATAATACGACCAGATCTGGTTCCGCGTTTTTTTCACTTCTTTGACGTTCTCATATTTATTCATAATTATCTAATTGTTTTACAAAATGATATTTCAATATTCTATATTCGAAATTTCAGAGCAATCATTGAGCAGTTTTTCTTTTTATGATTGGTGTAGTAGTTTCGTAGATTATAGTACTTTAAGGTCGATGTCGCCGAAAATCCTGCAAAAGAGACAGATGCATCCATGAAAATACCCATTTACTCCAAGGGTTAATTACGTACACTTATCGTAATAAGGAGATTTAAAGTACAGATTTATGTACTTACGTAGGAACTTGTTTTTTTTTATTGAGGTGCATGTAACATTGGGTCAATGAAAACAGATGAATCTCTTTTAAGCTTAAAATAATTTACAAAATTGCAGATGGTGTTTGGCAACTGCGGCGTCCTCCACTGTCCGTCTTTGTCGCAGAAAGGCTACGTAGAGATGACATCGGTGGACGCTGAGACCTCCCAAGATATAGTGGAGGCGCTCAGCGATAAAGGAGCGCGTTTCCTCGAGGCCCAACTGCAGGGATCCAAATATCAAGCCGAAGAGGGCAACCTCATTATATTGGCGGCTGGAGAAAGGACGCTGTTCGACGACTGCCAGACATGCTTCAAAGCAATCAGCAAAAATTCTTTCTATTTAGGTATGTAATAGCACACTTTGAAGTTGTCAACTACTACAGGCGAACCCACCACCCCAGGAATGTATAAAAATATTGATCATTCTTTCAACCGTGGGTTGAAAGGCAGAAACTTAGAGACATCACAGTCCACCGTTTAACTATGCCAGTGGTTCCCAATTAGTTTTCCTGCGTACCACTTCAAAAAAGACCTCAAACTCGCGTACCCCTTATTGCAGGAATGAGAAATAAAAAATGAAATCAGTTTTTTTTTAACATTTAGTACCATCAAAATACAGGTGATGACGGTGAAAATCAGTTTAATCTGACAAATGTGCGCGTTTTTCTTTGCACAACTCTGAAACAACTTAGTCGAGAGATTGCCACGCGTACCCCTTCATGCAACTACCACTAATTGGGAAACACTGAACTACACCAACAAGCGCATAAGTCCAATGTCTTACCTCGAGACACTGGAAGTGAACCCAGCTGGCCAACCTCACTATTACTATAGTCTAACCGATGAATTGTGATTTTCAGGAGAGGTTGGCAACGCATCTAAGATGAATCTCGTCCTCCAGCTGGTGGGAGGCGTGGCTTTGGCAGGATTGGCAGAAGGTCTGGCTCTGGCTGATCGCGCCGGACTCTCCCAACATGATCTGCTGGAAGTGCTGTCGCTGACCTCCCTCGCTTGTCCTCATCTCATGGACAAGGGCAAATCTATGGTGAGTTGGTGATAATAATTAAGATTCGGGGTTGGTTAATCAGTTGCTGATACCCGCACTTGTACATGTCACTTTAAACATGTCCTCTTCTTGCCTATGGGTCCTGCGGCCAGCTAACACCGGATGTAGGACAATTTTTATAGCTTGAGTCGGTTGAATGTATTAGTGCACACAAATAGAATACATGAGGGTTATATTAGGCCTGTATAGATGCCGCGCTTTGAACTAGAAGCTGTGTCAACAGGAACAAATAATAGACACTCAATAATGTCTCGTTTCACCGATAGGCAAATTACTAGAAAATGAGGTAACAACACCTAACTGAACAACACTACTTTTTGAAATATATTACAAAATTTCTCATATTAATAGTGTTTGGCAATCAGCTGGATGATTCTTGAAGTATCGTGACATTCTTACTTTTTTCTGAATGTTGCTGTTCTTACTTTTTTCAGAATAGCGAATCATAATTGAATTATTCCTCTTCTTCTGGCATCATGTCCTTTTAGATGTTTGGCGAATATTGCATTGGATTTGGCGAATATTGAATATAAAAATAAAATAAAATACAAACGGAGCTGCCATGGTATTCACCGACCGGAGTCGGGCCCATATTGAAGATGTTTGGCGAATATTGCAGCTGTATTTTGTAGCTTTCTTAAAAATATACCTATATTATTAAAAATAATTTGCTTTACCCAAATTATACTTTCCGTTGTGCAATTATATGCTTTTGACATACGCTATGATACGTAAGTAAAAAACGTCAATATTAGTCGACTTGGATCAGGACCTGGCGACCGACTAATTCGAATATCTAACACTGCTATTTAACTATTTAAATAAGACAACATTCTAACGGGTAGCGCCACATAGCTGTGTTCTCTCTCTCTCTCTCTCACTTCTCTCTACCTGATAGGAAGGCTTTCCAACATCTGTCAATAGAGGTGTTTTGCATCTGTCAATTGAGATTTACAAGGCATATGTGATACCCATTCTTGAGTATGGCTATCGGCTCTGGAACCCAGGGCCGAATTTAGAGTTCTGGAGGCCCTGGGGCAACAAAGGAGTGGAGGCCTGGCCCCAAATTATTTTCCAAATAAAATTTTCTCCCTTGAGATTTTCGAATGTACATCATCGCTAATTTCGTTTGAAGAATGCATTGACAAGAAATCCTTCATTTATTTCAAAAAAGAAAGATAACGGTTGGAACAACTCTTAACATTCCATTGTTTCTGATTGGAGTGAACAAATATAGATGAATCGTTTTTTATTTATTCAAGAACAATATAATCATGTTTGCACAAAGTACTTTAAGGTAAAGGTAAAACCACGAAAAAAATATCAAAGGAAAAGTTGTTTATAGTGTTTACTAGTTTACTCGTCGGAATTTGAAAGTTTTTTTTCCGGAGTCTATTGTGGGGGCCCCTCTTTTGTGGAGGCCCCAGGGCTGTAGCCCCGGATGCCCTCCCCTAATTCCGACCCTGCTGGAACCCCTATTTATACAAAGATGTAGATGTTCTGGCAACCAAAATGCCAGTGGCTCTGAAGAATAGGAATTATGAAGATTGCTTGGGATTACTTGGACTGACTACTCTCACACAAAGAAATAAAGATGAGACCTGCTTAAGACATATTTTTCACAAAATATTACGATGTACCTAGGCTAAAGAATATTTACAAAATCAGCATCAACACAAATCTTCAAGGTCATAGTCAAAAAACTTCACTGTGCAAAATTTAAATCTAATCATCGTTCTGAATAATTGGAGTGGTGGACATGTGGAATAAACTACCATTTATTTGAAGTGATCAATTTTTCAACACAGACTTAATTTTGTACCAAAAACTTGCTAATATTGTTTATGACCAGATTTACAAGATCTGATCTGGACATACAGCAAATCTGCCTGTCCAGAATATAGTAATAATAACCGAAATAATAATAATAATCTGTAGAATAGTTTCATCTCTCTTTTTGCAATTAATACTGAGCTGGAGCTGTACGCCACTTTCTCCTCCCCCTTATAGGCAATTAAAAAAAGTGCAATGTAAAGACTCCTACTTTAGATCCTATTTGCAAAGTTGGACTGATTTAGGCATAAAACCTTGCTGGTTAATTTCATATAGCATTTTTAAAAATTGGTTACCAGGTGGATGCAAAATACGGCACGTGCCAGCCGCTCACCCACATGCAGAAAGACCTGAAGTTGGCGCTCAGCATGGGCGACAGTTTGGAGCAATCTCTACCTCTGACGGCCACCACGAATGAGATATTCAAGCACGCCAAGCGGCTCGGCTACTCCAATCACGACGTGTCGGCGGTCTACATCCGCGCCAAGTTTTAAACGATGGAACCATTTTAATAGTACAACAATTGACTTATCGGACCGTATGACAATAGTTTTACACTTTCTCTTAATCTATTTCATTTTGTGTGGGGCTTCATATCTAGGAACGGTTTTCGTCTTGATCTGAATCGAATAATATTAAATATATGTGCTGATTTTTTTATCTTATCACGAAATCATCTTCTGCATCAGCCGAGGACAGCTGAAATTATTATTATTTTACGGCTATATAAAAAGGGAAAATAATTATTATTTTACAGCCATAAATAGGGCACTTTGTTCTAACATGATAAAGCGAATAATGAGGCTCATTATCGGTACTGTAAGTAATTAACGAGCATTATTGGTTGCCCAATATATATTTATTAGATCAGAACAGTTATTATGTTAACGATACACTTATTTGTTATTACTTTCAGCTGCAAATGAACTCGTTGGCTGCCAATGTAATTTTTAGGATTGTGGTCTGAGATCTAATCTAATTAAAAGCTCCATTAACCTATCAGAAGCTAGCCTTTGCGCACAAAAAAACGGCGCTGCAACTTTTTAGTCAATTCTGTATATAAATACTAACAAATCGTTTTTTTAAGATTCCCCGTTACCTAACAATTAATTTGTTAGTCATATGTATATTATATATTTATATAATATATATATATATATATATATATATATGGGGGAGGACCGAAATGGCTACGCGCAGATCTGTCCACCACCGCTAAATGCTTATAAGCGTTTTTGGCGCCCCAGCGGTTAACAGTATGTATTGATCGTTACAAAGCATAAAGAATGTGTTTTTTTTTATAAAGTAATTCCGAATTGTCTCATTGTCTGTGTAACAAAAAGGTTCTTGCTAAAGCCAACCTACGAGTTATCTCGTTATTTACAGTCAACCTGTTAACTAACACAAAAAAAATATTCTCTGGAATAAGGTTTAACCAACCTAGTATATAAGGTTTAACTCTACTTTACGACTTTATTCAGTGTTTAATTTTGTTCCAAACATGCCAGTTTTTAATTCATAGTTTGAAACTATTTAGAAATTTCATTTTTTATGTTATTACGACCGAACCTATAGAAAAGGCTTTATAATGTCATTCATATCAAAATAAAGCGTAATTCATTTTGTGTTTGAAAGCCTGTAATGGTTATAGTCGACCTCAGCTACATCGGGCAACTTCATTGTTTATAAAACCAAGGTCGCGTACAATACACTGCATTTGCGAAAAAATTAAGTGAGGTAACGGAGTGGTTGGGGCTTCAACAATTTATATCCACCCAGTCTTCCGCTTCGGCCTTGATTTTCCCCACGTCTTCCATGGATCTTCGGCAAGTATTCCAGTCGAGGGTTTGTACGGGGAAGGTTTTATGTGCTCTTCTGAGCGTATAACCGATCCAACCCCACTTGCATTTTTAATCTGTGAATGGATCAGCTCCTGTTTTGTGGTATTCGATTGCTCGATGTCGGAAATATGGTTTGGCTACCAGATGAATATTATTCAGTGATAGCAGTCGTTATCTTCAATGTCTCTCAGCCACAGAGGAAGATAGATTTGACATTCATCGTATTGAATATTTACCGCTTCACTTTCCTAGAGAAAACTGGCGACTTCAGTATCGAACTTCACTATGAAGATATAAGAAAAATGTCAAGTTTGTTTTTAAACCTATGGACAGAGTCAGAACTATCAGCATTATCACTTCCTCTGGCAATGTATTTCAAGCGTCCACTATACGATTTCATGGGGTTCGATGCTGCAATTGCCTTATTCAACTTCGACAAGTGTCCAGTTGCTTGTTGGTGTTCATGGTATACATGTTCTTGAGTTTGCGCACATTATAATAGCCGTGATGCATTTTGTATTT
Organism: Micropterix aruncella; assembly: GCA_944548615.1. Lineage (NCBI taxonomy): Eukaryota > Metazoa > Arthropoda > Insecta > Lepidoptera > Micropterigidae > Micropterix > Micropterix aruncella. The sequence continues at coordinate 15,569,841 of OX155970.1, read as the reverse complement.
CTCTGTTAAAGTGGGTATCCATTAGGTTCGCGCATCAACTCTGCTCCGCGCATCCGCAACTGCTCAAATGGAGACGGTTCGCGCATCAACTCAAGAACAACGAGTGCTCCGCAGTTTTCATTGGAACATTGAGCGAACATCTCGTCGCTAGAATTGATTTTTAAATTTATCACCCTTCGGTTCCCACAGCACTGTATAATTTCGGTACCCCCCATTAGAGCTAGACATTTCTCTTCGGCCCACTTCATAGAGATGGATTCGCGTTTACTCAATGTCGAACTTGATGCGCGAGACGTATGTACCAACGTCTCACTTTGCTCGCGTCCACGAACGCACTGCGCACCACTTTGTGTTATTTACCATCACCACTCGGAGCGCTCGCCGCGGAGCGTGCAACGTATCCACTACTGGAGCAGTTGCAGGCGCGGAGCAGAGTTGGCTGGTGCGCGAGCCTAATGGATTCCCACCTTTAGGTCTCCTTGCTGCCTATGTTACTCTAATGTCAGGCAGAGTTATTTCAAGTGTACTTCATTTGGTTTGTTCATGTAAATACACCAGCTTCAATGCTCTTCTCTAAACTCTATGTATTAAAAAGTTTGTAAAAATTTTGAAATATCTATTTAAATACTATCTATTTGAAACCTGACATGGATAAGAAGGACTAAATACCAGTCAAAATGGAGAGCAATTATTTTAAAGATGCATAGCAGGGGACAAAAATTGTTGAAAGCAGCCTTCTAAAGCCTAATTCTGTAAATTATGGAGCCTTGATTTAATTAGTTCACAGGAACTGAGAGTGCCGACACGCCAATTGGCATTTGTAAAAATCATACACTTACGGGATTTACATGATATATGAACTACCCTCTTTATCTCATGCTTTTGCTTTAAGGTCTTTAGCTTCGACCTATCTCTAATTTTGCAATTTTTCTATTACTTCCACCACATCAAATTACATTTGTATTCAATCGGCGAATTTACTGCTCTTGGACGTGTCACAATATACACCAGGTAGTTTATATACAACCTACTTTAGCGAGAAGTTATTACAAGCTTTTTGCATGATACTAGTTTGAGTAAACTGACTTAACCGTTCTAAGAAATATGAAGCCTCATTTTTTAGTGCACACCAACCATAACTGTTTTGGTTGTTATTCTGGACGATAGATCAAAAATTGATGGAACATAACTGTTAACACCCTCTATTATTATTAGTATACTGAGACAACAAACCTCGGTGTGTTATAATTAATAAGTTATAATATTAAATTAGGACTTTCGTTGCTTTACTTTTTATTATTTTAAGATATTTGACAGTATAATAATTGCAATTATTACCTTGTTGCAATAATGTAAAAATGGATGGGTCCTCTGGAAATCTTGTTTCATTGTGTCTATTAATAGTAATAGGATTTATTTCCGGAAATGAAGTAACAATAAACTATACTTGTTAGAAATCGAAATGTGAATGTTAAAAATCGAAAAGTGATTAAACCACTTGGATTATGAATAGGAATATCCTCAGACTGTACATCTGGTTTACAAGATCAACAAGTAAGGCCACTTGTCCACGACACGGTTGTTTCACCGAACGTAGAAAAAACGTGATCTTTTGTCCACGACATGCGGTTTTGGTATGCGACGCTTTAGGTACAACTTGGGTCGTCGACTAACGTGTAAAACTCGTCACTTCAGGAAGTTTTAATGATAGAGATCTTTCTATCTCCCGTGAGGTGAGCTTAATTGACTTGAGAGACAACTAGAGCTGTCGACTACAACAGGCGAACCCGTCACCTCAGGAAGCAAACCTCCAAAAATAGAATAATCTTCTCTTATTATGTTCAATACGGCGATGTTTACGGTATAACAGTATGGTGGCGCACTTTAGACGGCGCTCTAAACACGCCTATGCAGTATAAAATAATAATATAACAAACGATTTTTTTGAATCATAACTCTTCTAATTTTACTAATATATGTATACATAAAGATGTCGTTTTTTTATTTGATATACAGAGGTTTCAATGCGTCATAACTACAAACAATAATTTTAGATAGACTAATAGATAGTATTAGATATTTTCTCTTTTGTTGGAATAAAATAAAATAAAAAGTATTCTATCTTCGTATTATTTCTTAAATGTAATCAGCATATTTAAAAAATGCTATAGATGTCACTAATAATTGAATGTTATCGTTATTATTGGTTAAATTATTAGGTTTTTATTATCAAGCAGTCCTTTATAAAAAAAACCATTCAATATCATTATAGATGGTGAAATAAATTACTATTAGTTTCGCTGTCAATGTTATCGGCGCCACCTGCATTTTGCTGTATCCGAAGGGTTGCCCAATCGTTCTATAGGATTGCCTAATCTAATAGCATATAAAGGATGAGTTTTAATTAACCAGCATTCTTGAAAAGGGTGAAAATGAATACAAGCTAGGAAGCAATTTTTATTTTTAAAAAATGCAAACTTAAAAAACATGTTTTTGGTGAGTTTGAACAATTTAACTTGTGAATAAAAGTAACAATCGTTGAGCGCGCTACGCTATCTAGCAGTAGGTAGAATATTGCAAATAACTATTTGCCTACTGCGATATTTTACCTACCGCTAGGTGGCGCAACGCGCTCAGCGCTTTTTATACTAATTTTCAAAGAAAAAAAAATATTTGTTTTTTCTCAAATTGTTATTAAAATTTGCTTATTTCCTTGTACTGATTCCCCACTTCAAGGATGCCGGCTAATTAAAACTCATCCTGTATAATCAACGACGTACCTTACAAGCTCACAAGGTATAACATATTCACATTAGCTCACTTGCAACAGTTACTTCACCTCTTCCTCTTGCATTTAACAATGCGCGAATCGGATGTGTGCATACCTTTACATTTCAAGGCCCGTCCTTTTTTTAAAATCTAGTAAGCTTTCTAAAATCATGATTCAGTCAAAAACCGTAATAAAATTGTTTCGGTTACAGTATTTTTTTAAAGATAATTTATACAAATTTTTTTATACAAATTCGTGTAGAATTTATTATGCAATATTCCGGCAACATACATTCAAAATACTGATAAGATAGTTTTCTCCAATAGAGGCTAACCGAAATGCATTTCTCCATTTCTGTAACTCAGAAAAACACTTTCGGTCTGCCTCTTAACATTTATTTTCTTAGTAAGAACTTTTTTTTTATTTTTAATTAGATAAAGGGCAATTGTTTGTCTCATAGTCGTAATGTTGATAGTGTATTAAAACAGTTTTAACCTCTGTATTATTTCTTATGTAAATGTCTGATATTACTTTGAAACTTAACTGAATAAATGTACCACCTACCTTCTAACATTTTGTTTTATTAATTTTACGGCCCAGCAACCAGCAACGAGGAACAGTATTGCGAACGCGCAGATCTTTTTTTGTCCAGGGGAAGATAAATATATCTATTTTAAGACCCGTTGAGATGATTAACCGGTCGGAAGCCAGCCTTCGCTCGCATAAACGCTGCAGCTTTTTGGTCGATTTTTTAAATAAATACTAATAATATCATTTTCTCATGAATTTTTGTTTGTTACCTAGTAAATTATCTTGATAGTCATGTATGTTATATATTTATATAATATATATGTAGGCCGGCCGGAACGGTTCTGGGCTAATCTGTCAAACGTCGCAAAAAGACTAGGCATTGTTGGCGTCCGACGGGTTAAGACCGTTTCCAGATGGAAGTCTGTTTGTGTATTCCTCCACAATAACGCCCAAACGCTTCATTCAATTGAGCTGAAGGGCATTGCATGCAGGCATCATTTAGTCGTGGTAAGAGTTAAAAAGGTGGTTGAATTCGATCCACCAGGGGGCGCACTAATCATGTTTCAATATTAAAATGTTAGACTTATAGACTTGAAATTTGGTACACGGATGCCTTGTTGGGTCAAAATCACATTGCAAAATTATAATTTTAATATCTCATATACAAGCTACACTAATATTTAAATTCCGCTGTACATTTTAAACAAATATTAACGCCATCTGTTGGCGCTTGGCCCAACCCCGCTCTTAACTGAGAAACCAAACCGGGTTTGTCCACCGGCTGGCGCTCATCGATTTTATTTATGAAATTAATATTCAGATGAAATTAGTTCTTGGCTACTGGCTGGGAAAGTCTTGGGGTATAACGACCAATTTTTTTCGCTTTCACAGCCTACCAACCAGCAAACAGGGAAAGTATTGTCAACGCACAATTTTTTTTTCAAGATGAAGATGGAAATATGTATGTTGAGCCCCTAAAACAGCGATGCACAGACTTTTTCTACTTGAGGGCCGCATCACCTTCTTCCAACTAACGGAGGGCCTATGAAACAATGTTATGGTTATGGTCTTCGAATAATTATTTATTTTCTGCTTCTTTGAAAATTTGGATCATTCAACCTCACGTGTATCAATGTCATAATAATAATATAAAATATATCAGTGCCAATACAATAGTTAAAGAATGGAAAATTTTAAATTACAAATACGTATCATTGTTATCCATATTACAGTATAATATACTAGGAATAACATGTATTCTATTCTATTATCTAACTAAGAATATTCTATATATCTAACTAAGAATAAATTTTATTCGTAGTTAGATACATGACATTGTGTAGAAGACACAATTTTTTGTATGTTAGGGGTCACTTTAGTAGTGGCTAAGCGCAAAATGCCTTCAAGATTTTCGTTGTTAAGACGATTTCGGTTCTTACATTTATTAGCATTATTCATTACTGAAAATGTTTGCGAAGTGCGAACGAGACGTCGTAGCGGTGAGGCGCTCGGCGAGCGTGCACAGTTTTCTACCTATGTATATTGAAAAAATATTTTTCAAATAATTTCGAGGACGGGGGCCGCCCACAATGTGTCGGCGGGCCGCATGCGGCCCGCGGGCCGCGGTCTGTGCATCGCTGCCCTAAAATGATTAGGACCATTTCCAGATGGAAGTCTGTCTGTGTATTCCTCCACAATAGCACCCAAACGCTTCATCCGATTGCTGAAATTTAGCATGCAGGCATCAGTTGGTCATGGTAAGAATCGAAAAGCTGGGTAACATAGATTGTCAGGCTGAAGAATTTTTGCCGGTCGGTATACAGGTGAGTTTTTAATTAGTGACATCCTTAAAGTGGGTGAATCAGTACGAGCAAATGAGCAACTTCTGATAACATTGAAACAAATAATATTATAAAAATACATTTTATTCCAAAGGATTTAAAAACGTTTGAGAATCGATCAGCTGTTTTATTTGACCTTGATAATGGATCGAGGTCGTTGAAATCGGCGGCATTGATTGGCGTTCAATAAAACAATAATCGCAAAGCAAGACCACAGATGGCGCTGCACTGTTATTTCTGATCGATGTATTTTGAATATTCAAGACATTTACCACCACTTATTGAACCATTTTTAAAATGGAATAGACGTTACAAAAAAATGGGGCCTAAAATGTACCTAATAGTTTAAAAAACAGTAATTTAGAAGAAATAAATAAAAAACATAGATTGCCATCTAGCGATTCGAATGATTACTTTCAATGAGCTTAAAATTACGTGTGACAATAGTCGCTGAAATAACTATATAAATAGTAAAATAGAATAATATAAATAGTAAAATAAAATAAAAAAACTGTTTTTCAACTATTAGGTATATTTTAGGCACTGTTTTATTTGTAATATTTATTCTATTTTTAAAAAGGTTCTATGCGTGGTGGTAAATGTCTCAAATATTCCAAATATATCTGTTCAGAAATAACAGCGCAGCGCCATCTGTGGCCTTGCTTTGCGGCTATTGTGTTATTAAACACCGTTCAATGCCGGCGAGTTCAACGACCTCAATCCATTACCAAGGTCAAATAAAACAGCTGATTAATTCTCAAACTGTTGTAAATCATTTGGAATAAAATGTAATTTTAAAATAATTTTATTATATTATTTGATTCCACAATTTGTTGTCAAAAGTTGCTTATTTGTTCGTACTGATTCACTTATTTCAAGAATGTCACTAATTAAAAACTTATCCTGTATTTGGGTAAACGATTGAATCGAACGCGTTATTTTAATGCGTTTCTTTCGCTCTATCTGCGCGCGAGGCCGACTATCCCTTTTATTTAGGTCAACCTCCTTTCCAAAGGGACATGACCTTAGAGTAATATTTTTCTTTTATATATACTCTAAGGACATAACGCTCAAAATTTTTCCATAAGTCCTTGGCGGGGGCCGAATGGTTGGTAGGGTCACAGTGGTACACATTCTGCTGGAGAGTGTGCATCTATAAAATGCTGTGTAATGCCACGTTGCAGGTGATAGGCAACACTACCATCAAGTCCGACTTGCTAGCGTCCACGAGTGTTATATGACATCGCGGTCCCCGGGCAATGTGGTTCGCCATAGCAGATAGTGAGAGGACGAAGGCGATTTTCCGGCGCCTTAAAACGGGAACCCACCAGCTAAGGGAACAAACCCTATCAGAAAATGACATACCGTAAACCTGCAGTCACGTTTTGCAACAACGGGGGTTTCAGCCTAACAGCTGGAACCGCGAGGAAGACAAGCTCTATAAAAAATAACCCTAATCCTACGGTGAGGCACGCGCTTACGGGATGGATGGCTAATAGGTTAATTAGTCCTTAGCGACCAACCTCGGCAGATCAGGCAATTGTCGTTGTACTCAGCCCTCTCGCAGGAATGGGCGTCACCCTGCGAGTGACCCTACTCGTAGGAACCACATGGATGAAACTTTTACAAAAACAAACTCCAACCAAACAAAAAAATCCTCTGATAAACCGCTTATCCAGCAAACTTTCCACAAGGCTTCTTTGAAGCAAGACCTCGGTCTCAATCTGTCTGCGAACTACAAACCTCTTCAGTGCAAACCATTTCTAAGAATGCTGTAGAATCCCCACTCACTGTTGCCAAACTTAACCAACAACAACCAGATTAGCAGATGGTCCCAACACACCAGCAAACAAAAAGGAAAAGACCTATCACTCCACCTAAGGACACAGACATTTCCTACACATCTCCAAATAGATACCAGGAATTAACACTCGACAATAATCAGGAGATCGACCAGACAGTGCAAAAGAAGGTTAACAAATCCCCACCAATAATTTTATATGGTGTAACTGACCTAAAGAAACTGACAGACTTTATTGAAACTGTGCTAGACAAATCTGACTACTCCTTCAAGGTAATAACTAGGCAGCAACTGAGGATCACCTGTAATAGCATAGACACCTATAAAATATTGATCAAAGTGATAAGAGAAAAGGGTCTAATAGGCCATACCTTGACCCAGAAAGACGAAAGGCCATTTAGGATCGTCATCCGGAATCTTCATCCAACCACTCCACACGAAGCAATCAGAGAAGCAATCGAAGAAACCGGCAATTCAGTGAAAGGCGAAATTATAAATGCCCGGTATGGACCCAATAAGATTGCACTTTCCACATTATTGGTCAACTTAGAACCGAGTCCAAATAACAAGACAGTTAAAAGCTTAACATACATCTACAATACGGAAGTAAATATTGAGGATCCCAAAAAAAGAACAGTAATTGTCCAGTGTAAGCGATGTCAGCAATATGGTCATTCTAAGAACAATTGCATGAGACCATTTAGGTGTGTTAAGTGTGCTCAAGGCCACAACACGATAGAATGCCCTAAAAAAGACAGGAGTACTCCGGCTAAATGTGCACTCTGTCAAGGAAACCACCCGGCAAACTATAAAGGCTGCCAAGTATACCTTGAAATACATAAAAGAAAACTGTCAAGAGGACAACAGACAGAACGCCCTGCCAAATCTACAATGAAACTTCCACCACCACTACTATCCACAACTGCATACCCAGCACTAAATCCATCAAGAGCTACCCCTATTGAATCAACTAACGATTTACCAATAAAAAGACATCCCAAAACTGCTGCTCTTGCTGTAAGGAATGAAGAGAATCCCGAACCCAATGAATTGATAATGCTTCTTACAAAACAAGCTGAAAAAATCGACTTACTCATCCAACAACTGAGCACCTTAATGGGGCTAATCACAACGCATGTTAACAAACCATAGTTATAAGCCACCTCAGAATTGCTACGTGGAATATAAACGGGTTAACCCCGAATAGACAAGAAGCAGAAATGCTACTCACATCTAACAAATTGGATATCCTGTATCAGAGACCCATTTTACTCTACAAAGTTGTCTGCGAATACCAGGCTTCTCTATTTACAACACTCTTCATCCAGATGAAACAACTCATGGAGGGACTGCAGTCATAATTAAGAACTTAACAATAGGTACATCTGATTATGGTCTTCAATGCTGCGACCGATTGCAGATAGAAATCAATTGAAAAAAAAAAAAAAAAAAAGTCCTTGGCTACTAGCCTGGAAACTTTTGGGGTGATACAACTATTTTTTTTTAGTTAGAAAGAAAGAAATAAAATCAATGTAGATAAACAGTATGAAGATTTATTACACAAGAATTGAAAAAAGTGTCGATACATTGATCTACTTATACACAACTTAATAATAATTAACTTCCGTTGAAGTAGGTTTACCTTCGGAGAGTACACATATTGATTAAAATGCTCTTATTCGATAATATAAACTAAAAAACAACATTATTCAACGAAATTGAGCAAATTATTTATATAACGATTCTCAGTTCACACCATAGCCCTATATATCACAATGAGAACGTAGCCGCAAACAAACCCAAAACGGTAACTTTTAAAAATTATGGCAATTGAAATCAAATATGATAGCTTTTACATTCAACAGTTTCTAAGTACACACACACACATATAAAATAAATTTAATAGAAAGTTTCCTACATCAAAATGGACACTGTGAGACCCTATTCCAAAAGTGATTTTTGTTCTGAGGAACCTATAAAATACTGATACATTTATCCTGATGAGCAGATATTGTTCTAAATTTACAGTCAGATGTTCGGAATGAGTGATTTTTGGATCGATTTTGGCAGATTCTTGGATTGATTCGTGATATCTTTTTGTAAGTGGGCAATATTTTGCAAGTGAAACTGGGGTTTCTGCATCTTGCAGGGCGACATCGGAATGGACCCCACCAATTTTGGCACAGAAAGATTTTTTTTTTTCGTTAGCAGATATTTTGAAAAACTCCACAAGAATTTTGCACAGATAAACCTGTAAAATTTGTATATAAGATGACAATACCTTATATATACAATATATCAACCTCCTGGGCTCTATCCTCTGTGATTTTTCCCTAAATTGATAATTCATATATCATAAAAAAATCGGTGGATAGTATTGCTATGCTACCGTAATCTTTCTTGTGTGAGAACGTCTTTCGTGGACAACTGTGCAGTAATTTTTTTCACTCGATGATTTATTATTTTTCTGTTTAGCTCACATTTTAGAATACCTCAAGATCTGGTAGATGACGCAAAAATCACTTGTTTAACTCATTCACAGATCAACGATATAGACTATAGACTGTCTCATAAGCATCATTTAAAAAAATTATTTAAAAAATTGAAAGCACGCGAACATCTATTTTGCAAAACTATTCTTGTAACTTTATCTATGCAATTAGATGTGTGACGCTAGTTGCTTATATTAAACACCGGTTTTAGGTAATCTACAAACCGGGGTTTCTTTTTGTCTAATAATATCACGTTTAAAAATCCTAGAAGCAAAAGCATTTCATGGAGGTCTTCCCTGCCTAGCGCCCTCTAATCTTGAGGGTAGAGATACACTTGCCCCACTAAAGCAACGTAAACGACGCAGCGCTCCCCCGTTAGTGTGCACACTTGTCCCACATACGCAACATATATATGGAGCATCAGAAGTTGCTGTCACTTCTCATGCTGGGGCCACACTAACTGGAAACGTCAATGCCCATTCTTGTAAATAATATTGGCATTAATGTTCCTTGATTTTTTCTGAATATAATACGATTTTGGAGATGTTTTCGGATTTAAAAGTGTAACTAATTTAAACAAAGGTAGTTTTGCTACTGACTAGTGTTATTAAGTACCTACCACTGTATTTAATGTGCGGTTGCTTTCATATACCACTCGTAGAAAACCGTCCATTGTTTCGTATGCAAACCAGTTAGTCGTGTAAATGTCATTTTTCTAGATCCGGACTTCAAAGACTATTTGAATTTGTTTAGATGGGTTCTATAATAACCTATTAGGGTTTCCTTTTTCTTTTTAATTCCTTCGATTGATTTTTTAAATGAAAATAATTCCATTATTCGTCGCCAAGCATCATTTTGTGATGCACTATTCTTGTAACTTTTGTGTCTCGGATCCCACAAACACAATGACTTTCTCGTTAGTCCACTCCATATATTATCGGACAAACACGTCCGATCATGCAGTGTGGGCGCTACAACGCGTTAATTCTCGCGTTATCTCTTTGATGTACCGCCACTCGATTTATCGCCTAATGTCAAACGGCAATGTGAATGCGGTTGTAAAATTATAGGGATAAGTTGTAGGTAGCTACACCAACGTTAAACGTCCATCATCGCGACAATTAACGGAATTTCCCGTTAGTGTCGCCCAAGCATCAGAAGGTGCATTTGTACTGTGTACAACCGCTGGATGCTTTCTGATTCTGTGAGTGAGTTTTAGAACGATTTACTAAGTTTGTTTTTTTTTTTAAATAAATCTGTCCGCACCATAAAAACAAAATAAAAAAAGGTAAACAAAGAAGATATTGGATTCATGACATTAATGCTGAAATTATATGATGAGGAACAATTGTTTATGTACTTCCGCATGTTTTTTCTCTGCGCATGCGCCGACATTCTGTGTCTGACGCGTTCCGAATGTAAAATTTAAAAACACATTGGTCTTACGCGTGGGATAGCGTACTGTCATCTCCTCCACCTTCTTATGCCGAGCGAAAATTGCAGGTCGACTTTGCGTAGGGCGCATGTGACACTACTGTGTTAAGTAAGTGTATTTCTAAGTCATCTGTTTTCATGCAAATTTAAGGGTCCAGATGCTATGATGTGTTGCATATGTTGCGTATCTGCCTTAATTGGAGCATCGGTTTTAGGTAATCTACGAACCGGGGTTTATTTTTGTATTTAAATAATATCACGTTTAAAAATCCTGGGAGCAAAAGTAGTTAATGGAGGTCTTCCACGCCCGGTGCCCTCTGACGTTGACTTCGGCACCCAGAGCGGCTGACTATTGCCTACTTAGACAGTGCTGGACTTATAAAGATCGATCTTTCAACCCTCCTCACCAAAATCAATCTAAGAAATCGCCATCTCGAAATCATCGGATTTAAGAATCTATATGATATTCCTATCGGCTAAGTCGCCAAGATCTTCGTTGGCTGCGTTTTCGATCTGTGCAGGATCGTTGGGAACAAGCTGGTCGTTAAAAGCTTCGTTTGCGGACGCCAGTGGCGCTTTGCTAACTGCGCGCGCGGATGTAATCTCGAACTTCGGTTCAGCACCCACCTGCTTTACTTGCTGCTCCTGCAGCATGCTGATCTTCGCTTCCAGCTCGAGGATCTTGCTTTTCTTCTCGGCGAGTTGCGAAGCGAGTGTCTCCTTCTCGATGCGGAGCGAGTTAAGCGACACCGTCTTGCTCTGATCGAGGTTCTTCAGCGAGTCCAATTCCGTTTGACACATCGTGAGCGAGTTCTGCGTCCTGTTTGTCAATGCTAGCGTATCTTCGCGCTGCTTACGGACCGTCTTCAACTCGCTGAGGGCAGCTTTCTCATTGTTATTCGATCTCAGTATGCTTTCTTCCTCCTGCTGAACCCTAGTCTCGAGCGAGTCCTTGTTGTAATTGCAGGTCGTCAACTGTTTCGTGCACTGGTTCAGCTGCGTGTCTAATTTCTGCATTTCCTTCAGCAATTCCATATTATCTGTAGTCAAAGACCACCAGTTGCAAGTCAAGAAGAATAACGCTAATACCAACAGCGCCACAAAGAAGAAAGGGCATTTTCCGTGCGTTGCGTTGAGACGCATCTTTTCCAATCCCATCGCCTTTATCAAAAGTTATCAAACTAACATTTTCATGAAAATTCATACGTACACAAACCGCTTTTTGGCAACCGGACTGTCAATAATAGCGATTGGCAGAACAGATATTTTTTGACGTCGTGAAATATCTGGTCATATAACTTGCAGGTGTCTCGCAAGTACTATTTTCGGTAGGTAGGTATGTAGTAGGTAATAGGTATGGTTACATTCGCAACCTCATATAATTATTAGTTCCCTAATAAGTCAAATATAAAATCAACGTGCGTATTAAAGTCTCTAGACGATCAAGCATGCTTGTCAAGCATTGACGTGAATGACAAGTATGCTTGACGTGGCTTAATGACAAATTAAGCATGATTGTCAAGCATGTTTAAACTCATTCGCCGGACTAGCGCCTCCACGCCAAGCCGCACCGTGCTTGTCAAGCCGTTTTGTCCATCTAGGGAGCTGTAAGCATGCTGGTCAAGCTTCGCTTCGTGGGCTGGGAGGGAATCAGACCCCTTATCAAATAATAATAATTTTTCTTTTTTAAAAAAACACTTAATTTCTTAAAATTGCATAAAAATATGCACATCTAGAGACGGGCCAAATTATCGCCTAGTTAGATGTGCTATTGGCAGTAAAGGTCATGTAAGATGTGTTAAACCTCCCTATATTAATTATTAAATAATTTATATAATTATTATAAGATTACATGACCAATGAACTGTATACCTAATCATAGGTACCTAAATAAATTAAAATAAAATAAAATATCGGTAGAAATACCGAAAATACGGAAGGTTCGAGCCTCCCCCCCCCCCCCTCCCCCCCTCCGAACCGAAAGTCTGGATACGTGCCTGACTAACTTTATTTTTGACGTGACAACGTCTTATAATTCGATGGAGCCGGCTGCACGCACGAAAAAACATGCTTGACAATGGCGCAGCGTGCTCAAACGCTTCTCAAACCGTTATTTATCAGTTTGAGATTTCAAGCTTTCAAATTAAAAAAAAACAATAAACTTTAAACAATAAACAATTATACAATTATACTGCTATACAATAATACATTTACATGTTGTAGTCAAATCGGTGAGTATAAAAGCATATATTTTTGGGTGTTTGTAATAAACAATATCAGAATCTTAAATGAAACTGCTTCAAATGCAACCATTCCATCAGTATTTTCTTATGACGTTGTCACGTTCAACTATCGTCAGTAAACTGACTTTACAGGCAACCGATTTTTTTTTAAGGATAAATATATCCGAGACTAATACGTGAAATATAGGTTTAAAGTATGCGCAGCTAATTTTTCGGACTTTTAAAACTGAAATCAATATTATGTAGCTGTTTACATAAAATGATGGAAAAGTAAATATTTTTGCTCGAGGAAAAAGTAATAGTATCATAGTAACGTTCACGTAGATCAATTTACGGGCGCGATCAGGCTATGGTACCGCTTTAAAATTGATTTACGTATTTCTGTAAGCGATCTAATAATGCTGATTAATCATTATCAGCCGATGATGAGTAATAAGACGGCTTATTTTCCATCGCTTTTGAAAACCGTCCGGTGCGAGTGAAACACTTTAAACCACTGTCAGATATTTACAAATACTATTTTTAAAAGGGTCAGCATTTCAACGCTCAGCCAACCATAAAATACAAAAAAAAACCCTCAACCGAATTCAGCCTCCCACGGTCAGAGGCTATGGACATCTGTTTCCGATAGCTGTAGACGGTAATCATAAAACTAATACCGTATGAAATATCAGACATAACTACCGTAAAACTGATAAATATCCAATCAAAAGTGATGCCGTACCTATACAATCAAAACTGATGGGAAATTATTCGTTCAGACAAAGGATCGATTTATAGGTGCATAGGGATTTAAATCGTATCTGCTGGGGACGCGGCCATTATAATAATAATGTACTACTCTTGACATTTTAGAGGGTAACAAAATAGAGAACGGGAGTGCGAAGGCGGGCTGTGAGTGAATGCGTTCACCGAATAGAAAGAGATAGGGGCATATGAGACTCCTTCTATCCTTGTCTAGTTGCGCATGCGCATTTATCCATAGCATAGCAGACTTATGGCGTCGAAGCGTTGCCATAGTGATATCTGTACATGTCTCAGTGAATGCACGACTAGACAAGGATGGAGGGGGAACTATAGGCAGCTGTCTCTTTCTATTCGGCTGACGCATTCTCAGGCTGGTCACGGGGTCTAGTAGTAACTAGATCTCGTACATGTATCACTATGGCAACATAGTGGCAAATAAGTCTGCTATGCTATGGATAAACGCGTATGGACAAGGATGGAGCGGGCCTCATATGCAGCTATCTCTTTCTATTCGGTGAACGCATTCACTCACAGCCCGCCTTCGCGCTGCCGTTCTCTGTTCTATAGCTTTGTGTTCATCAGTCATCACCAAAAAAATATATACTCGGTACTCGATAAGTGTAACGGAAAGCAGCAACCATCTCTACTTAAAGAAATACTATTCCTTTTGTCTCTGGCTTGATCAGCACATTTTACGATAACCTACGGCATTGTACGATAATCCTGGAAATCAGCAAAAGAGTGTGATGGTAAACTACGCGTAAATAAAGTTTTGCACGAGTTAATATGTTTTCATTTTAGTTTATGTATGACCAATTCGGCGACAGCATATAGAATTATTCTATTTTGTTTCTTTCACACAGCTTGGTTGCTGGCAATTTTGTGACAACATCAAGGTTTTCTTTTTGTTTTGGGATGATAAGCCGGATGAGAACTATAGGTAGGGTCCAACCTAAGGACAAAGGTAAAATTCAAAACCAAACATATAATTACAAACACGATGCATTTGATTGCAGTATTACCCGCCCCACCTATACGAACGTACGTCATACGTCCGCTTTATTACCAACCGAACGCAATAAGCCGTATCGCGTACAAAAAATGCAAAAAACCCTTACAAAGCTAGGTGATACGTGAAATTTTTCATACGATTCTAAATACAGAAAGGATACTTAATAAATTGATCTATTGTGTAAAAAATGTCGGGTATTTTGTGAACAAGTATTATTATTAAAGAACATAATGAAAATAAAACAAAGATTTTTTCACACACTTTTTAAATAATAACCCAAAGGTACGGCGGTTATAAACACTGGAGGAACGAAATTACTGGGATAATAATATATCAGGCGAATATATTTGTCTGTTATGGCACAGGAATTCCAAAAAGGATGTTTACATACATCAGTCTAAGGTCTCGTTATTTGAATTGAGGAAGCGAGGGACGGACAAAATAATTGTACCTATCTAATGAATAAAGAAGTAAATTAAATAAACAAGTGGTCATCTAAGGGTGGCACCGAGAAAATGATGAAAGAAGAAAACGTTCAATGAGAATAAATACTTCAGTTCGGCTAGGGATACATTACAATAACTTCGTTGTTACTTAGGGCCATAATAAAAGAAAATGGCGGTTGGCGCTGTTTAGAGGCAACGGCCACACACCAAATCACAAACGGTTTACAGAATAGGAAACACAAACGAGAACGCATATCGACACCGACGGACGCAACTCTTCCGCATCCTTTTCTATACGTGCATACGATACGATAGAGTGCATACGATTATATTGAAAAGCAACCCTATGCGGTTCCGGAAATCCGAGGGCAGCCGCCATAAACAAGCAGTTCTATCGTGGGTACGCATCGCAGCAGTTGCGCGGCGAGCTCGTGCTTCGAAATCATTCTATTTTGGGCGATTTTTACGAGAATATCTTCGTTTTAGCGTTGGATTTTGCTAATTGTGTCTATCGCGGCGTACCTCGTGTGAATAAAGTGCGGAATGGCTGTTTAACCAAGGTAATTAGCGTAAATTTGCACTATATTGCCTACGTGTGTGGAGTGGTCGTCCGCCATTTTGCGTCATTTTTAGAAGTTTTTTCTTCCATCGCAGGAGGATTTTGACGGTGGATTATGCGGATTTTCGGTGTTTCGCAAAGGAATCGCGATGTCGAAAGTGATCGGAGAAGAGTACGCGTCGAGCCTGGCCGATTTGACGGTGAACAGCAAGCCGCTGATCAATATGCTCACCATATTGGCTGAAGAAAACATCGACCACGCATCGGTCATCGTTGAATCAGTGGGCAAGCATTTGGAAAAGGTGATTTTAACGTTACTAATGTCTCCAATCTGTGAACTCGCAATGGCGGGAATAATAACCGAAAAATTGATAGGCATCGGTTGATTAGAAAGTTGATAATTTTGTGATTATATTCACGTTTATGTGTAAGCCTGCTTTGCTCCAAAGTTAGTAAATACGCGAAAATGATCGATATCTTTTCATTGTGTGTAACTAATTCGTTTCGAGGTCAACATTGTACACTGCTGTAGGTAAATAACACAGAAATAACACGGTAACCGCAATTTAGCGATTATTTAGCTTTGCAGTAATTTTTGCATTAGGTTGGTACCTAGTTTGCGAAAAAGTTTGCATTAGGTAATCGGAAATGTGTAAAAATTATATTTTTGTAATGGCCTACTTTAATTTTCCCGTTAAAAAAGGGATATTAAGCATTTACATTAGTGAGCACAACTGTAGAACAGAACAGCCTCAGCTAATGAAATATTTAAAATTTTCCAAAGGTTTTAAATTGACAGTTTCTTGGCCCACTTTAGATTTTTTTTTCTGTCTTATGTAAATCTGGCAAGTGTCCATTCTTCTTTATTGCCTAGTATATTATTGCAAGTCTTTGGCTTATATTGCATCAGTAAATGATTTTCTTGAAATATCAAACAATGGTATTGCAGTATAGGAACCTCTTCTAGATTGTTGATTTTTTAACGTCACCAGACTATATTCACCACGCTGATTCCGAATCTGCAATAATCTTTATTCGGTCTCAATAAATAAGTGAGTTAAAAGGCATTAAAAAAAATAGCCAAACTTATACATTTTGGTAGGTTACGTTAGTTTTTTTTAAAAATAACGTATAAACACCCATTTGGCAGTATTTTTTTTTAAAACAACCTTAAAAAATAGTTTTAAAATAAAACTTTTTTTTTGTATGTAAATTTGGTCTTGGAATTTTACGCATCCGAAACTTTTTTCTTTCACATTTAGCATTACAATGATCTAGTAGTATTTCTTTATTTTTTCAATTTCTGGAGAGGTTCCTATACTGCAATAATTACATTTAATAGATTGGGGAAATTTTAATAACTGAATTTACTTCGCCTTATTTTCATTTTTAGCTTAACTGACCTACTTATACAAACATACAAGATACGTTGGCCATTATAAATAGGATAGAAAACGAATTTACCGCGTGAAATTTGTAGGACCCGACGTTTCGGTGACGTTGCAGCCGCCGTTGTCAAGGGTAAACGTTGGCCATATTATCATATCGAAAAATTTATAAAAAAAATATGAAGGTTTTATGTTTACCAATTTACCTATATAAAACCGATATATAAAACCGCCTATATAAACCGCTATATATTTTGTCTGGAATATTTTAAACAAGTGTTATTGAGAAATCTAATGAAAAAAAACGAGAATTTATCTACTATTTGAATAATAACCCAAAGGTAGGGCGGTTAAATTTCTATTTAAAAATAATAAGTTTAAAGGAATAGTCTGCATTGAAGGCATGTATTAACAGCACCCGACTATTCATGACACCGAATCATTAAAAAAATTGCCCAGACACTAAATAATGTTAACAGATCAATATTGTACAATTATTCATGGGGCTATATTGCTGCTTTGTATCTGTATTTATTAGATATATTGTAGATTTTTTTAATATTTCGCGACCATATTCACCACGCTGATTCCGAAACTGTAGCAACTGCAACATAATCTTTTGTCGGACTCAATAAATAAGATAGATATTGGCATTTAAAGATGTGTCAAATGCCTACAGGTTTGCCTTTAGGTAGGTTGTTAGTTTTTTTTTAAAACCATCACTGTCCGGGATTCTGAAGCGGTGATACGATAGGTGTTCGTGACTCGCACTCATAGGAGCGCGAGTCACTCACACAAATGCGAAAACGTCAATCTATTGGATAGCGTAGATTTCTCCACTGTACGAATGCTCCCCGTGTACGAAGCCTATTAGCTTTCCCCAATCGTCCTCAATCCTTGGACTTAACTGATTCTGTTTCAAAATCGTCATCTAATCTCGGAACTCGATGTCATGTGTCTCATACCCTGATATCATGTTTTGATTGGCCAGGGTTGACCGTTTAGCAGTGAGCGGCGTATGCCTAATTCCGACCGGGCTTTGAGCGTGCTTTGAGCTAAGGGCAATTCGAATCGCATCCTTTATTTATTAAATCGAATATCCTTATTTCTCGGCACTATATTCAAATTTCAATCGTCTTGGGCGGGAATAGTCAGTAATTATTGCTGAATGGGGATTTTTACTGCTATTTCCCAGCTATTTCCTACAGCAACGCAGACGATACCTCATGTGCTGTCGTCTGTCCTAACCTTACTTATGACGATTGAAGGACTGTCAAATCACTTCCAGAATCGCAAATATTGCCGAGTGATGACAATTGTGTATCGTATCGTTGCTTCAGGACCCAGGGGCAGATTATGAATTCAATTGTTATAATCGATAGTCACTGTAAAGGAAATAATTATTTAAAATATTACAATAAAATCTTATTTTAAAAAGTCCGCCTTACATATAAAGTTAACCTTATGATGACCAAGTGATAATTTGACCAAAAATTGAAGTGTAAACAAAAGAACCGTTCAAAACAGTCGGGGTACGGTGACATAAATCGGAAAAAAGTACAGGACAAAGTTAGGCAGCGGCACAGAGGGTCACCGACACAGACTTTGTATCTTAGGGAACTATTATATTACCTATGCATGAATATACATATACGAACCAAATATATGTGGGCATTTCTCCTTGCTTTTTATTAATTTCACAGCTTTAGCTATTATCAACATTTGACTGTATTTCCTCGTCAGTTTTTCGTGCAGGCACAATTAACACTTAGATTAAAAATACTGTTACATGTTTTCTTAGAGCCATTGTTAATTGGTCTTGGTCCTTTTATTTAACTTTTTCCATCAATTTTGTTAGGTAAATAATGTTGCCGTGTTCAGTTTTTTTTGCTTGAAATTTTAAATTATAACACCTGATGATGGGAATTTCAATGTTTATTTTTGACTTTTTATACCTAGTATTAAAACAATCTTTGAGGCTGTATACCCATCTCATTACTTGTATTAATAATATTGGACAAACGGCTAACAATTCTTGGAGTGCGTCTCCTTTTTGAGGGTTTGCCAATTTTTATTTTGAATGATTGTCCGAAATAGAGAAATTATAATTCGAAATATTCTTCTGGGGCCATGTCCATTTAGAAGTTCGGGGATTGTTTCATTGGATTGTTTTATTTGGTAGATTGCAATTCTACGCTTTTGTCATTTGTGATGATACTGTAGAAGAGATTGTAAACTCATCAAAATTACTCAACTATGATCATGACCTGGCGACTGACGGATCAGTTCGAGCATAAGTCATTATTTAAATATGAGAACATTCTTACTGTCAGCCTGTTAGTAATGGATGTGCTATATTTTTGTATTTTAAATATTTTTTCAGTTCAGTTTTACGACATTTTGGATAGTTTGCTGTACATATAATAATATGATTAACCCATTCCACCACTAATAAAATTAAAAACACTATTTAATTATTACAACTTTTATAACTTTTATGTGGAGAGCCACTAACGTCTATGCCACAACTTTTACGTGGAGAGCCACTAAGCATTTCTCACATTCCCATCGTGATTCACTTTTCTTATTCAGTAATGAACACATTTTACAAAGCTTGGATGGGTTTTGTTTGACAGGATTTGGAGGAATTTGACTAGGGAAATGTGCCCATTGTACAGCCCGTAATCGTAAAGGGCTTGCTCCTCCAGGTGTCCTTCCTCGCCTCTTTTATGGTAGTAGCTCAATATTCTCTAATATGCTTTCCGCAATACCTATCCTTTAGTCGCTCTATCTTATTGCAGCTATGTCATGGCTAAACAAAATTTGGGCATCACCTCGATTCAATTTCTTTTGTTTTTTTTTTGCATTTATTCTGTATGTTGGTGGCATATTTTTCTTCATCCAACGAACTGTTCCTACTGCATTTACTTTCTTATTTTTCAAATTACAAAATAAAACTAGAGATGAATACCATCATATAGTTGACCGGCGTTTCGCCGGCTTCGTGTGCCAATGGGTTAAAATAATGTTAAAAAACTATTTGCGTCAAACCACTATCCAACAAAGCAAAGAATTAATGCTAAGTAAATATTTAGCGCTAATCTGCTTTATATCTTGTGCTTTTGTGCAAATGATTGGAATGATTACTCGCTTCTTTCTTCACGTTTTTAATTAAATGTAGTATGTTCAGATCGGTTAGTAGGGGCAAGGGATTATAGTCAGTATTACTTTGCGAGAGAACGCATATTAGGATCCAAATCATGCAAATATCGCCGTCTAACCGGCCGTACCCCATAGCCGGCATCACTAATAGTTTGCCGTACCCTACAGGGTAGAGTTTAACCTTTTGAGGACCATAAGCTTTGCTGTAGAACATGGTTTTTTTGATATATAAAACTGTTAAAGGGCAATTTAAATAACATATAATGTTAAGTTTTATAAAAATTCGTTCAATATATTTTGTATAAATTAATGGCACATGAGTGCCTGTGGTTTATAAAGATGCAAAATTACAAGTTTTTCCAAACAAATTAATTTACTCATTTTCAATTTACATTTTTTACAATTTGAAATAGTCAAGACCTAACTAGGCAACCGCCTGTTCTAACGTAGACAATTTATTTTCATCGTTAATATTTTAGAATTTCTTCTAACATCATCGTACTTAATAAAATTACCCTAATAGCCTACATACAATGTCACACACATAACAAAATGTCATAAAAAATATAAACTATCAGTAATAAGCAAATAATTTAAAATATATTAAAAAACATCGAAAATAGTCAAAATATCCTTACAAATGTAAAATAATATTTAATGAATTGTCAAGAAAATTCCAGAGTTAATGAAGGTAATAAATTTAATTATTCTATTATTTAACTCAGTAATCCTACCTACTAAATCCTACCTACCCAGTAAAAAACTTACTAAAACGAACTGATAAAGTTACCTGAAATATTTTATTTATTTATTTAATGTCAGCAGAGTTCGTTGGTCACTTGCGATATTTAAAAAAAATAAAATACAGTATATTTTTAAAGATTCTGATGTCTTCATAACGTCATGGAAAAAATATAATTTATAAATTATTCATATTCGATAATTTATAAAGTGATTTTGAAGTGTAGTTATGGGACACATGTGTCCCACAGTCCTAAAAGGGTTAAACACTAGAGTGCTCGCGCTTTAAAATACTCTTTCAGTGCTTGCACCCATTGCGATATATCTATACCAAGAAAAGCAAGAAATAGTAACATATGCAATACGATACGTCAACAATTATTATATTTGTTTCAATTATGAACAAAAGATAAACATCTAAAAAAATCGACATATTTTAGATCTACTAGGATCAAATTTTAACAAAATTATTATGTTATTGTAATGTATATGAATAGATTATTACTATTCAGTCATAATATCATCGCATTTGGGGCATTCGCAATACTTCTCTTTTAAAACTCCCCGGGGGACATGCGTCACCTGCAAACTTCATAACTACATTACACTGCGAAGACGTTGATGCGCCGTGTCGACTGACGGACTAATGATGAAGAGGATGGTTCATATTTGAGAAATACCTAAGAGAACATCACTTTAGCGGGGTGCATTTAAAAACTATTTAACAATTTTACATCCTGGGTGACACGTGTGTCACCCGGGCGAGCACTCCATTTTTAGTGTTAATATGGAAAAATAATTTGAAATCGAAGTTTCTCTTGAGCCACTCTAGCACTACTACATTCAACCAGCTCGAGATATAAGAAGTAAGAAAAATTTATTTTCAAAGACCCGGTCTGGGTATAGAAAAATTACATATCTAATGGTATTTCTACAAATAAAATTACATTTCCAATTACAAATAAAATTATAAAAAAGTTATAAAAAACTAACTGTTTGAAAAAAACATAGAAATTCAGAAATTCAATAACAAAGATATAAAAACTTGAAAAATTAAAAAAACAGAAATAATGAGAAATCAGCCGGAATCATAAAAAATCATAGAGAATCAGCAATTGAATAACAAAAAAATATAAAAACTAGAAAAATAGAAAGCATCCAAAGAGTTCTACACAAACTACATTTAATAAGGATCAAACTAACATTAAAAAAAATACGAATAAAATTATCAAAATATAAAAATCAGAAGTTTAAATTACAAATATAAAATCAATCAAAAAATCTAAAAATATTCAAATTTAAATAATCAAATTAAGTAAAAATAATCAAAAATCAACGTAATGAAAAAGGACTCTTTTTCTTAACAATTAAGAAAAAGAATATACAATTTACAAATAAGACTATATTCACAAATAGAATATATTATCTTACAGGTAATATAATCTGTTATATACATACATATTAATATTCTTTAAGGCCATATAAGCATTTCTCAATTAAATATTTTTTCGTCTCTTTCCTGAATTTGACATAATTTTGAATATTTTTTATGTTTTCTGGTAAGTCAAGTTTTAACAGGACTCTAAATATTTACTCTTAAGTATTTTTCCTATTTGTGGTTTGTTTAATTAACTGACTGTTTATTATTATTATCACATCGAAATTATCATATAGAAAAGTTTATGTAAAAATTATATATATGCAAATTTATATAAAAACCGCTTATATAAACCGCTATATATTTTGTCTCATATTTTAAAGAAGTATTGTTAACCCTTGGAGTAAATGGGTATTTTCATGGATGCATCTGTCTCTTTTGCAGGATTTTCGGCGGCATCGACCTTAAAGTACTATAACTACGAAACTACTATACTAATCATAAAAAGAACAACTGCACAATGATTGCATTGAAATTTCGAATATAGAATATTGAAATATCATTTTGTAAAACAATTAGATAATTATGAATAAATATGAGAACGTCAAAGAAGTGAAAAAAACGCGGAACCAGATCTGGTCGTATCATACTCAACGGATAATTGTTTCAGAACCAGATTTGGTCGTATCATACTCAAGGGGTTAATGAGAAATCTAATTAAAAACACAAGGATTTACCAACTTATTAATAATCACCCAAAGTTAAGGCAGTTAAACAAAATGCATACGTAACGCACCATTCAATAGCTTAATTCCGTCAAAATGAAGGTAAAGCAGGCTTACATCTAACTCAAGAGTTGTGTATCGTGTCATGTGAGTTCGCAGATTCAAGTGCCACTTTTATGTTACACAAACATCAGTGTATTACTGTATCATTATTCATTATTTTTATTTAATAAAAACATCCCATAAATACTGGCTAAGTGAAATTGAAAAAATATTCAGATGCTTAGCCTCTTGTGAAAGAGGCGAAAAATGGAAAATGATCTATCTTAAGCGATTTAAATCGTTTAACAATAAAGAGTCTGCCAATCGGTATGTGTTTTATTTCCACCGAACGAAAGTAGAATTATATGCCAAAATTGTCAGTAGAAATGTTTGTACTTTCAATTTCATGCCTTATGTCATAAATAAAAGTAATAATAAAGTGGTTTTCGAGAAGAAATTGATGTAGTTATTCATTGTTTTGATAGATCCACATTTTTTGTTTTATTTTTATGTTTTTCGTTTTTATTACTTAATTGGTGATGGAAGCGATAGTCGGGAAGAATGCCCGAACTGTGGAAATGACGGGATCTATGATGGTTCCCGCACAGGGTTAATCAGTATAGCTTGGATTATTTGGTAATAAAATGGAATTTCACCAGAGGTGATCGGACGCTTTAGATCCACGAAAATTTTGAATGTAGGATTTTTCTTTGTTGATAACTTTCACTGAAATAAAGTCGAATAGAGGGCGCTCTCGTGGCTGATTTAAAATCTAGGAATTGTTTTTAAATGCCTTTAAAAATTACTCTTGCTTTTTAATGTGGAAATAACACACTCAATAGCAGTGAATCTGGGTTACCAATATAAACGTATGAATATCTCGGAAACTAAAATAATTGCTATATTTATAATAAAATTTGAATGCCAGGAGCGCTTGTTATATATTTATTTTGTGAGAGCGGAAACAAGATCAAAAACAAAGCAGTGAATTTGTAGTTCGATTGTCAAAAAATCATTTATTTTGTTTAAATCTGTTTGATGACATTACTTCACAGAAACGAAGGAATTTGATTAATTTTATTTGAGTAATATTAAGTGTTTATGAAATATTTTTTATTTGAATAAGCTAGCATTCTTAGTTTCCTAAATATCCCTAAATATCAAGGTTTTATTAGTGACCCAGATTACTTGCTCTTGAGTGTATTTGTGTGATTGCATAATAAGTGATGTTATAAGCATTTAATAAATAAACAAAATAAGTGCTGCAGTTTGAACTGGAGTTCATTAATAGAAAGAAACTGGAGTAATGCGTATTTGTATTGTATCGCTACATGCTTTTTCGGATGAACCAGACCCATGAAGGTCTTCAGAATTCCACCTCGTTTCCAAAGGAAGCAAAACAAGGGAAGATATGGTTCCGGCCCTCAAATGGATGCTACAGCTCTTTGTATTTAGAAATTTCTGAGATACTAGAGCGCCCACTATTAGTTTAAAAATTGAGAAAGCTTGAGGATCTGTAGATGTGCCCCGATGCACATGGGATATGAAAGCATAAGGAACGATCCGTGTGTCATAATTCGATCGCCAAGATGACACAGACTACCGTTCCATGATTGCTGCAGATAATCCACGCTCTACTGCATTGGGTGAAAACATATCGTGGAGGGGTGTATCTGCCTCGAGGAGGTGTTTAGAAACATAACTCAGGGCTGTTAGTCAGTATATTTTGAATTCTGTAAAACAATGGCTCCTATCGACTGCAGCTAGTGTTTTAGGAACATAAATTTGTTTTCTGATACGGCAATGTCGCCTAAACTTAAAAATGAAACGATGTAACTGCAGTGATGAAGAAAGCGCATTCGACGGCTGTCTGAAACTATTCGATTCAGAAACGATGATGGAAGATCGCCGTACAAGGAAGCCTTAAAAAACTGAATCGATGCAACGATCGCCCCACACCCAAGCACTTCCGCTTGGCATTCATTCAAGCTGAATAAGACAAAATTATTAGACACCTTTCCTTTCTTTTGCCGTATCATTAGACCCACGTGCTTTTCAGTGCTGATATAAACTTTTCGATATCTGTAAATTTGAAATATTTTTTACTTTGTAATCATGTTTATAAGAAATGGATCTCATCATGATGTAACAAAATCCTTTCAATTTTTCATCAGAATTACATTAAAATCTTTTTGGTAGAATAGTGGAGGGAGATTTTCTCATTACTTTTATTATATAAAAAAACAATAAAGGTTATGTAAGTTCATGTGAATTTTGTATATTTTTATACTTTCTGTCTTGATGAATTGCTAAATCTCAATTTTGAAACAGAATGAGCAGTAATTTTGTAATTTCTACAGAAATAGCGGTATTTTAAACAACACTACAAACTTCCGGGTTTGGCAGCAATAAAATTTCCAATTTCCTTTAAAAAAAACCCTTAAGTTTCTTTGGAGTAATTTTTTATTTTAATATTGACACCACCCACGCTAATTCTAGAACTAATATTGCATAGTAAATTAGTGAAATTTATGTTTCTCGATAGATTTATTAAAATAAACAATACAGATAAATGTCAATAACCACCGTTCAAATGTTACTGCAAGGTATTTAAAAAGTTTAAATTTGTACTGAAATGTACAGTGGGTGTAATAAATATAACAAGGTATTATAGATATCACTTTATGGATGGAACAAGTCATGGACTCCGCTCAAGAATCGTTGGAATGTTGGAAAAATACTATAAAGGTGCTATCGGAAAGTTTCAGAATGGATGAAAAATAAATGGGCTTAAAGTACAATTATTTTAAAACAACCTTCACTTTCGTTTTCATTTTGAAATATAAAGTGAGATGACGGGCTAAGGTTGGGGACGATAACCTATTGCTTTCCGGTTTTGAAGGAACTGTGCGAATGAAGTGTATGTCTTATGAAGTCAGTCAATATTTAGGTTTTTTTATCGCATGCAGTCTCAAAATGGTGCGAAATTTCTTTGTGTTACCTACCACTTATTTTTTCAGTATTTTATGTCGTTTTACTACTGGTGACTTGAGCAGTTTTGAGGACAATTACTCAGTGATTACTTTTCTCAGTGATTTATTTTCTTTATACTCAGCCTACATTTTAGGATACCTCAAGATCTACACGACGGCACAAGAATCTCTTGTGTAACCCTTCCTGTTGAGGAGTTATGACTGATTCTTTGATAGCGAGGAGGAAATTTCGAGACCTAATCCGACCCCCCCCCCCCTCCTCCCTTGCTTGATAACATAAGCATACAAACCATCAACTTTAATACATTTAGCAATTGACAATGATCTATTTTTAGAATTTAACACCACGTCATGCCGCAACCCTCGGACCAAGAGATATATTAAAATATTTGCAGACGACAAAAGTGTTTCATTTACAACTCTGGTGGGACTTCTTAGTATGGAAACCTTTTAAAGAGGGTTTCTCTCAAAATTAAATTTCTTTGAAAGCCTCGAAGATTTAGAAAAGTTTCGGCAGCAGATCTACCTGTTGAAATATTGTTAAATTTTGCCAAGACGCGTTTGCAGTGCAGTGTTCATTGGTAGAATGATAAGATAGTATGATTTCGCCTTTCAAAATTCTGGTAACTTTTCGATAGCACCATGTGTCATTATGTGAACTTCGCTCATCGTCGATGATTCGGTGACCGCGACCACCGCCTCTGCGTTATGATTTCACCCTTACGCCCTTCTCAAAAAAAAAAAACCTACATAAAATGGTGATTTGCTGAAAAACGGACCCTGGTATCAGCTCGCTCCGGCCCCAAGTCTCGGAAGTACCAGTGACTGCTCTCCGGCTCGGTTAAAAGTATACCATCATTACAGTGTAGGTTATTGCAATGTATGTGTTCAAATTGATGTTAGTACTAAGCATGCGAGTTATGTTTGCCTCATCAGGTCCGACCCGACATCAAGCTACCGGTGCTTTACTTGGTGGATTCTATTATCAAGAATGTGGGCGGCGCTTACACGCAGCTGTTTTCCCAGATCATCGTCAATATGTTCTGCAGCACCTTCAAGCAGGTGAGAGATTCTTTTTCCGTTTCCAGGTCCAATTGGGTACGTGTCAGTGGCATTACTAGGGTTTGTCGTCTTTCCTCCCCCTATTTCATTCAGTGAAACAAGGGCATTCATTCAATAGGCAGTGTCAATACTACCCGCAATTATATTTGTGAAAACAATCATATATATTACAAATACTACGAATATTTTTTTGTTTTACGGTAGTCGTCGACGCCCCGTCTCATTTAAGTCTTATTTTGGGCCCTCACCACCATAATGGGTGTGCCAAGTGGTTCCAATGGGTCTGGGTCGACTTCTATTGCACTTCTCATCGCAGACGAAATCCACTTTCATACTGGAATCAGACTCGAGGCTTACGTTGCCTGTATTCGCGGCAGTTCTGCGCATTAGTTTTGGTGCAAATCCGCCGTTTTCATTGTCATTCTCTTATAGATTTTTGTGTTCTATCCATTCATATGCAATTTTTATAATTCTGGTTATACTTTGCCTCCATATACAGCGAAACCTCCAGAAAAAAAGGAAATTATTTCACAACCTTGTATCTTTTTGAGTTTTTGAGATACACATACGAGTTGTAACACATACACTCCTATTCAAAATAACACTTAGATGGCACATTTGGATTGCCCAGGTTGAATATGAATAGTCTCTGAAATACGATCCTTAAAATGAATATGTGGAATTTTGAAAGTCAAATTGTGGGTTCACTGCACATTCACATTTCGCAAGGTTCGGCCGCAACGAATGCCAGAGGGGCACTCGATGGCTTTCATCCTTCCTTTTTAAAATGAGATCAAGGTCTATGTCTATTTTTAGCCGAGTTATTCAATTTTGTAATTCGGCAGAAACTCGGTACCCACACCCGGCATGGTTTTTGACCTTTTTTCATCATCGTTGCAAGCTGGGATCTTAGGACCCAGTTCATTTGGTTGGTTGCATCACGGGCCCCTCGATTGCGTAGTTATTGTATATATGGGTGTGATAAAAAAATACCATGAATTTTATTACTAATAAAGTGACGAATTTACATTAAATTTGAATTAATCTCCAAAGTGCTCCCCTTGGCTAGCAATGCACATTCCAATGTTGATTCCATGATTGAAAGCATTTCTGGAAGGGCCCAAAGACCTTCGTCTCGAAGGTTTGTTGGTAATGTGGACTTGTTTTGCGAGAAATTTAAATAATTTTCATGGGGATTGATAAATTTCGCATCTCAAAAATGATATTTTTTTCTTCTAATGCCACATCTGCTTAATTGAACCTATTATGTCTAAAGAATATTTCTTTTATTACTTAATATTGATTGCAACCGTGACTTACGCATAATGTCCTCGTTGTATAGGTGGATGAGAAGACCCGCTCGCAAATGTTCAAACTGCGTGAGACGTGGCACGATGTTTTTCCTGCTCTGAAGCTTTACCAGTTGGATGTAAAAGTGAACCTGGTGGATCCGGCGTGGCCGATACAGGCGCAGCCACCGCAGCCCGCCTCTAACATCCATCTCAATCCGAACTTCCTCAAAAAGGTGAGTTGTATTTTGTCATGTCACACCTGGATTTCGTTGCTCTTGTATTTTATGGTTGAATGGTTCTGATTCTTTTTCTTTCCCGGCCCACTAACCAACAAGGATGGAAAGTATTGTGAATGTGCATTTTTTTTTGTCGAGATGAACGGCGATTGTCAAAGACTATCGCGGTTGTTTGACATTATAAAAAAGATAGAAACGAATTTACCGTGTGAAGTTTGTTACATCTGACTTTTTGGCGATGTTGCGACTGCCGTTGTCCATTGTCAAAACCCCGGACAATGGTGAAAACTTTGGAAATTCACACGGTAAATTCGTTTTTATCTTATTTATAATGAAAATATTTATGTTGAGCCCCCCCTGAGGTGATTGAGACCATTTGCAGATGGAAGTCTGTCTGTATTTCTCCACGATAGCACCCAAACACTTAATCCGATTAAGCTGAAAATTGGCATGTAGGCATCATTTGATCATGGCAAGACGCATTTTAGACCTTAATCTGTCGAGAATGTAAGATGATTTATCCCTCAAAGAGTCTTCATTTTATATCTGTTTGAATCATAGAGTCAGCGTCTGTCACTCGAGTGTACCACATCAAAACATTTCAAACGCCTGATGTTTTTATCTGCTTTTATTAGAAGTCTCATTTTGGAAGTTTACTTAACCTTTAACTGGTGACCTGGTGTTAGTAGGACATATCTGGTGAGGTAACGTCTGACATACGTAAATTTAAAATGGCCACACAAAAAAAAATACTAACAAAAAGGAGATTTTAAATAATGTTTTTAATAAAGTATATATTCATATATAACAACGGTCAAGTATGGTTTAAAATAAAAAACGGATTATTTCAATAAATCAGTCTTTATTTGCATATGGCATTTTTTCAAAAAAATAACAAGGAACTTAAAGTGGGCCCTCTAGCACCCTAAAATTAACTTTGGAAACTTCTTTAATGGCAACGTTTGGTCATTTATACAGTAATAAAAAAAACCTAATAATTAAACTTATCCTAAAATACAAAACTAAAAAAACTACAAACATCAAACATCAGCTACTAGGAATGGTTACGTACACAGTCATCGCATATTTGCTTACTGCAGTTTAGGCACATAGGTTTATCACAGTATGTACAAGAGAATCTAATACGTATTTTTAGACGACTAGGACAAATGGCACATGTTCTTTTAACCCCGGGGTGGTTTTGGGCTATGTTACGTGTTGGTCGAGGTGGTAATTCATCAACACCAATTACTTTCTATGGTCGAGCGCAACTCGCGGGGCAGCCTCTCGTTATATACCCGGAGTTTTAGTTGAGGTAGAACAAGGGATCTCCCCAAAGATAATAAAAAGTGGCCCCTGGTTATCTTGTCCGTGTTGTTGCAGTCGTTATACAGGACATATGAATTTATTCCTGAAATATCGACTAACCGATAAAATATGGCCATAGGCCAACGGCGCGTACGTCGAGATGTTGAATAGTTCGAGCACTTTTTATCTACTTCATCCACCCCTCCTTTTGTTTTGTTGTAGTCAATAATCATGGCTGGTTTTCCAGTTTCACTGTCAGTTTCTTTCATGTGATGCATTGAAGATATAAGTATAACTGACTTATTAGGTTTGGAAACATATGAAACAATAGTGTAATCTTTAGTGAACCCGTACAAGGAACTTCCGACTTCTCGCTGTCTGTTAGGCTGAAACTCGGGAGGAATTTCTTTTTTGTTTTTCTTCATAGTCCCTAAATAAGTGAGACCTCTTTGGCGCAAAATATCAATTAGCTCTATTGATGTGAACCAATTATCTGCTATCACATTGCGGTTGGTTCCTTCAATGCCTTTTGTAAGCCGAACAACAGATTGAGTTGGAATCCCAAACGTTTTTTCTTCGTCCGAAAGTACAATACCATCAGATCCTTTACCGTGGTATATATAAATATTGTAGGTACACATAAAATGTCATAGCATCTACCAGCAGCAAAAATTTTAACCCATACTTATTAGGCTTCGACGGCATGTAAATAATAAAACGACGTCGGCCCCTAAACCCAACAAGCATTTCATCGACACAAACATGAGTGCCAAGTGTGTAATTTTTTGGCAATTTTTCACGAAAGCCTCAAATAACTCTGATATTGCTGCAATTTTGTTGCCAGTCAGTCTTTGTTGCCTAGTCTGTGTGTCGTCAAATTTCAAACAATAATTCAGCGCTAAGAATCTTTTCTGTGACATCACCGAAAAATTTCACGACCCGTGCCATCAGTTGCAAATATGAATTCAGCATTTTCACGGTTTGATTTGAATACAGCAGTGTAGAATAATAGCCCTATGAAGGCTTTTATTTCAAGATGTGTTGTAGGCACCAGTTCGGATCTTGATGGGTCTTTGAATTTTGACCGATATGTAATCAATTTTTGATTAGTATAAGTAACAATCATAGAAATTATCTCATCTGTAAATAATAATGACCACAGTTCTTCATGACTTGTAAAAGTTTTCGGTCCTGCTTTGGCTGACATACGAACTATATTATGTAACAGTGTTCTAGCTGTTCTTGAAGGTGGTTGTGCAGACCACCTAAATCTATTGCGTCCCCAGTAAGTGCCAGTCTCTTGACACACATAATCGTTTGTTGCTCTGTTTCTGCGGCGCTTTCCAGGGAGGGCTCACACCTGGTACTTATTTCCGCTGTAGCTTGTACCCCAGGATCTACTTCGGATGATCTGTCACTTCCACCAAGATACTGTTGTTGAACAGTTAAGCGATTTTCTTCGTTTCCGGACTGCTCAGATTCTGTATTATGCTCACTTTCTAGAACGAAGTCAGGATCGGCTATATCGTCATCAAAATTACTGCACTCGTCGTCACTCTCTGTTGATAACTCACGTAATATTTCTTGTTGAGTAAGAACTCTTCTTCTTTTCGAACAACTTGGTTGGTCATCTTGAGACATTCTGTAAAAGAAAATAATTGCGTTACTTCTGATGTTACTTTCTATGGAAGATATGTATGAACACTAACTGTGAGGTGACGAACAACAGACACTTAGATAAAATACACATTAGCACTGACCTGGCGTCGAAGAGACGGACTGAGCTCCACACAGGTGACACAACCGCCGTTGCGCGGGCGCAAAGATCACTGAGCGAAAGGGAGAAGTAAATGGGGAAGGTACTGAGGTGCGCGGGGGGAAGCGACAAAACGGCGCGGAGAAATATCGAAAAACCAAACGGCGGTGTCTGTGAGACGGTAAGGTCACCAGTTAAAGGTTAAGGCTCCTCATAGGACTTACTAAACTATGATTCGAACCTAGGACCTTCAGAGTGAACCGATTCCTTAACCACTGCGTTACCTAGCTGATTGATAATGATAATAAAGACCATTTGTCCGGTTTGATGTCAAATTTCAATATTTTTTTTATAGGGAGGTACACCAGCAAACGCAAACCAAGCAGCCGGCACTCCTGGAACCAACAATGAAAAGATGCTGTCGGCATTGGCGCTCAAGGAGCAAGAGTTGCTTCACCTCAGGCAGAGGAAGATCGACATGGAGCTGGCACAGACCAAGATACAAATAGCAGAGCAGGCTAAGCGACAGCAGTTGGCCATGCAGGTAAAATATGTTTAAAATTATGCTAATATTTTCTTTAATTTTGGCCAATACAGTGGAACCTCCATTATCAGTCAGACTATTTCACTATGACTACGGCAAACCACTAAAAATTCCTTGCTATTATTCATGAGATAATTAACATTTCGGTGGCTCCTGCCAATATGACAGTACCCTCCAAACCCCCAATATAATTCGTGCGGGATGGCTCTAAAAGCAAAAAACATTCCACTACAGAAGCTTCTCAATAATTGAGGAAGCTTCAAATTGGATCTTGGAGGTCGATTCAATCTAAGTGGTATAAATTGCCTGAAAGTTTGGGATGCACAGCCGTTCGTTCAGATATAACTATCTCTGAAGACGGCCTTTATTGTAGAATTAACTGTTTCATCAAAATTAAATATCCCAAAAGACCACTAGTACAAATTAAATAAATACTATGATCTTGCAAATGTTCACTGTTCACCTTAACGCGGTGAAAGTTGGCGCTCGCCAGCTAATCCCTGTTTCACCTTTTTAAAGATCTTAGTCTCTCCAGGAAAATAATCAACTCCTTCCTAGACAAATTATCTAAAACTCCAATTTCCTCATCTCAAATTCGATTGTTTCAAAGGGGAGTGAACGGGTGGAAGGTGAATGCTCGCATGTGGTTAGACAGCTGTCCTAAACCTACTACACCCAGTCGTTAGTCCGGAGTGCACCACTCACCCCCAGTATTATAATAATAGTAATATGATGGGACTGACTCCGGTCGGTGAATTCCATGGCAGCTCCATTTATATTTTATGTATCAAAATTCCTTTTTTCACAGGGTATTCCTCCGGATATGGCTCTAATGGGAGTACCCGGAATGGGGATGGTGCCTGCTGGAATGGCTGGTCATCCTGTCATGACAAATTCTATGCTGCCTCCGCACGTCAACCCAGCAGTTATGTCTGCCAAAAATCGCTTGGGCCCTGTAAGTAAAATTTATTATTATTGAGTTAAACTGCAAATCACAAGATATTTCATGGTTGGAATTAAATTGCGAATGAAAGCCATGAGTATTCTCATGGGTTTTTTTTGTATTGGCCTCCAAAAACAGAATATCATCTAATTGCTTTAAATTTGAAATAAACTACATGCAATCACTCCTTCGTGCAATACTCCTTACGACTATGCTCCTTGCAGCAATGCTCCAACGTGCAATGAACTTCTCCAGTCAGTTTTTTAAAAACATTCGCTGCTTTTTGAATTGAATTGGCTCTTTTTGCAATAGCGGTTACTCGTCGAGGTCACCGGTTACCGTGACTCTTAGGTTCTTCTGTGAGCATTTTTGATTTTCTCGACTCAGTTTTGCTCCATCTAGTTAATATCCAGCGAGAGGGTCATTTTGCCCCGCGCGCATTACGCTACCAATTTTTTTGTTCGAGATGAATTTATGTTTCGTAAGACTCGTGGAATCTGCATTATCGTCTTGTTTTCTTTTTTATCGTAGGGCATCGTCCCCGGACCGCCGATTCCTCCTCTGGCGGGCGGCCCGATCCGCAGGAGGGACCCCCGTCTGGCCCGCATCCAGCCGGCCGCCGCGCAGCAGGCGCCGCTGCGCACCCATCCCGACACCAACAGGCCCATCGCCAACAACGTCTTCGACATCCAGCCGCGCGAAGACAAGAGGGAGCGGCCCGCCCGAGAGCGGGCCGAGCGGCGCGCGCGCGTGCGGCCCGGCAGGGACAAGGAGAGGGAGCGCGAGCGAGACAGAGAGCGCGAGAGGGAGAGGGACAAGGCCAGAGAGGGGCCGGCCGCCCCCGAGCGACCGCCGGCGCCCGCCCCGCCGCTGGCCCCGGCCCCGCCGCCCGGCGTCGCCGCCAACGCCGCCGCCGCCTCGGCCCGCCTGCCGCCCATCCCCAAGATCGCCAACCGCCAGCCCAAGAGGGAGCCCCCCGCCGCCGACGAGGAGCCCGCTCCGACGCGAGAGGCCGCCCCGAAGAGCGAAGGCGCCTCGCCGCGCCGACCCCTCCGCGCCCGAGACGGGCGGGAGGGCAAGAGGGAGCGCAAGGGGCGCAAGGGCGGGCGCGACTCCAACTCCGACCCGAGCCCCTCTCCGACGCCCGAGCCCTCTCGCGTCGCCTTCAAGGAGCTCAAGACCTCGGCCAAGGGGCGCAACTACGTTCGCCGGAACCGCGCTCGCTCCGAAAGCGCCGAGAGAAACGAGCCCCGAGGCGCGTCCGACGCCGCGTCGATCCCGTCTTCGACCGTCCCGTCGATCGTCGCGTCGACCGTATCGCCGACCGTCCCGTCGGCCGTCCCGCCCGCGCCTTCGACCGCGCCGCCGCCCGCCGAGTCCGTCGCGGACTCCGTCCCAAGTAAGAACCGTTGGAGGACTCTCCCGTCGACCTTGTTCAATTTTCTCCTCTTTCGATATTGTCTAAGCTCCGTCGACTCATGTTACTTTGGTGAAAATAAAATTGTTTTGAAATTTGTCGAGTTAGGTTGGTTTTTATACGAAATCGCGCCCCTCCGGAGAGCTTTCCGCGAGCTATAATTCCACGATGACTATTTCACTGGGGCATTTATCAAAGGGGAAAAATATTCTATTATATTTTGCACCGCTAGCCAGATTAGTAATGATCGATATACTTACGATGATTAACTGTTCGGAGCGTACCAAAAAAATATTTAATAATTAAACTAGCGCCGGTCCTGCTGTGCAAGGTTGGAACCGCCCAATTGATTTTTTATTGAAAGTCCATTTTCAATTATCTCATCATTACATTATCTGATCTGTGAGTTATTATTTTTAATCATGTAGCAACATATCCCTATATAAAATTAATGCTCAACTCGAATCTGCTAGAAAACCAGTACATTCAAAATGGTTTGCTTTATCGATTACAAAAGAAAAATCGCGCTTTGGAATTTTTATAAATTTTAGTCCAATTTTACCATATTTCTATCGGACTCAATGTGGATTTAGAATTGACGCACATTATAAATTCATTAAGGAAATCGATTAAATCTGTAGTCTTATCCATGATTTATAATAATTAAAACTAATCAATCAAATGGCAATTTAAAGTACCTAATTATGAACAACTTTTAGTAAATTATACCATAAATTATAAACAACCTAATATGTGATGAGAAGCTACCAAAACCAAATTCTCGTCAATCATATTTTTTCCTAAGAAACTATTTGATGCAAGTGAACGCCATTTTGCTTAGTTATGCAATTCATCAAACTGTATGAGTGATTTCAATATTTATTGAGACAAAGTGTCAATGATTAAACATATTGACAGATAGGCTTCAAACGGTAACAAAAGTTACTAACCTAAAGGAGTTGATCAAAATTCTTTATCACAAACATTTACAGCAAAAGAGCTGTATTGTGTTCTCTCGATTGTTTGCGCGGACGGATGAAAAATAGTGTTCAAAACTGTGCTTCGACCTTGGTTCATGCTTTCATATCAAAAAATTGTAAGTTACGCAAATTTGTGAATACAGTAAAATTTTTTGAACATCAGGCATTTATAAGTTCGACTGAATTGACAATTGTACAGAATTGTGAGAATCTAAATTTGAAGTAGTGATTCGGTCAAACTGGATATCAAGCAATTTTGTACATGTTTGCTATCTGGCGGATATCTGGTTTACAAACTGAATATTCCCTTAACCCCTCACGTTGCGAGGTAAAAACTCACCTATCACTTTTGCGCGCGACATATTCGCGCAAAAAATCGACGCGAGTCAACGGCCTTGAGAAAAACGATCATAACTTATAAACCACTAATCGGATTAAAAAAAGAAAAATAGAAAAATGATCGCATTGAAATTTGACATATAAAACATTATAACCTTATCTCGTAAAACAATTCAGATAATAATGAATAAATATTACAAAATTGGCAAACTGAAAAAACTCGCCTATAAAATCATTTCGATTTTTTTGTAAATACAGTTTTTGTAAATATCAAAAATTGTAAATACAGTTATGTTCTTTATTAAATGCTTTACCAAAGCAATATTTTTTTTTTACTTATTTGCATACAAAAATACGGAAAAAATATTTATTTATTCAGCCAAGAAAAATTGTATGTATTCTCGTAAAAAAAAATTTTTTTAATTTTTAATTTGTGACTACTTATGGTATTTTTTTATATGAAATTCTTTCAAAATAACTTTATTACTACATCACTTCTTCTTAGAAATCACACCAGAACTTTGAGCTTTGTCTGATATTATAGAAAAATCTAAAGTTTTGAGAGTTTCCGACTTCCGAACCTAATAATAAACTTTGAATGCCCATAATATAAAATTCGTTAGATTTTTTCAATTATATTGTCTTATCATAGACTTATTATATGTCTAATAACTAATTACTATACTCCAAAGAGTCACATTTCATCGAAAAACTATGGAAAATCGCACTTTTTTCTCTCATAGTAATTATCAAAACAAGTTTCATTTTCGCGAGCCATATTAGAAAACAACATATAATGTTCAAAATACGCCTAATTATGTGATAACTTAGGATGTAAATGAAGCAATACCTATTTTATTAGTAAATTAAAGCGACATTACGTCATGTTTCGCGATATAACGGGATATTTCACAAACATTACAAAATACAAACGGCCATATTTCGCTCGCCGTTTGGTTTTGCCAAAGTGTTTTCTTCGAAAATTCGTGAAAAACAGCAAATGGGCTGTGTAAATTGTTTAATCCTAAGGCCTAAACTACTTAAAAATGGAAATTACTTACTTTTATCCGGTATGCACTGCACTTATATACACAAAACAATTCACAACACAACACGTCGCGGAATTATACGCCGCCGCGAATGGGCAGTTCGCGACTGTCGTCAGAAATGAGGTCATCGATTTTGTAAGGGATGTAGTAATTCATATTTCTAACATCGCATGCGGCAATCGAGCAATTTCATAGTGTTGCATATTTGGCTATATTATGGCATCATTCGATAGAATATACAATCGCATTTCGAAATTTAAACGACATTTTCGTAAGAGCCGAGCGCTATATCCAGTATTGGACGTTTCGGAATTTAGGCGGCCGCCATTCATGTCCCCAAATGGATGTTACGTGCTCAGCGGGTTAAGTAAAAATCGCTTAGTACGCACATTGGGCCCGATTGCTTTTCTTTGTAAACTAAAACTAAAATTAGTTCCAGTGAACGAGATGAGCAATATGTTAGAGCGAATATGAAACGAATGATCGTCGATAAAAAGTACCTGTCCAACTTATACTCGTCCAAATAAATTTGAACACATTTCGTGCGGTGTTAAATTCAAATGTTTTATAAATAGGATAGAAAACGAATTTACCGCGTGAAATTTGTAGGACCCGACGTTTCGGTGACGTTGCAGCCGCCGTTGTCAAGGGTAAACTGAAGAGCTGTCAGTCCGTTGTTTTGCGGGTAGGCCGCAAACCGCTGCCGCCACTGCGTAGGTTATAACGGTGGTGGGGGGCCGGGCTCGGAGCGCGGGAATTTTTAAAATCCGTCTTGCACACAACACTCACTGTATCCTGTTTTACGTCTTTGCGTTCGGCGTTCGGCGGCGGGAACATTTTAAGAAGAGGGTTCCACGTAGAAGAGAGTTTGTAGCCGTCATCTCTATTGAAGTTCGGAGTTCTTCTTATTTCAATGGCTTCCCGGATCATGCGAGGAAAGTAGAATTGTTCCTTCGATAGAACAATGGGATTTTGAAACTGCATCCAGTGGTTACTTCCGCTATCCAATATATGTTCGCAGATCGCCGATTTTTCTCGCTGAACGTTTTTAACAGCTTTGATGTGTTCTGTCAGTCGCGTGGCTATGGGCCGTTTCGTTTGTCCAACGTAGGCTAGACCGCAGCTGCATTCGACTTTATACACACCCGGGGTTTGCAGTGGTATTACATCCTTTACAGGCCTCAAAAATCGAGCTATATTTTGGGTCGGTTTGAAGATCGTTTTTATATCGAATCTGTTTAGCATCTTACTTATTTGATCTGTCACGCCCTTGACGTATGGTAAGAATGCTCTTGATCTGCTCGGTTTTTGAGTTTCGTCCGTATTAGATCGTGTGCGTGTCTCGTGATATTTTCCGTATCCATTTTTCCTAAGGACATCATTGACATGTTCCATCTCCTTCGGAAAATGCTCAGTGTCGCATAGATCGCGTGCTCGATTCACGAGCGACGTTTGCACTGAACGTAGATGGTAGGGATGATGGTGTGAGCTTGCATGCAAATATCTGTCCGTATGTGTGGGCTTCCGATATACCGTATGTCCGAGAGTATTGTCACTTCTCCTCGTCACTTTGACATCCAAAAATGGTAAGGAGCCGTCCTTCTCTACTTCATAGGTGAAACTGATTTTTGGGTGTATGGAGTTTAGATGACCCAGACCAAACTCCATACACCCAAAAATCAGTTTCACCTATGAAGTAGAGAAGGACGGCTCCTTACCATTTTTGGATGTCAAAGTGACGAGGAGAAGTGACAATACTCTCGGACATACGGTATATCGGAAGCCCACACATACGGACAGATATTTGCATGCAAGCTCACACCATCATCCCTACCATCTACGTTCAGTGCAAACGTCGCTCGTGAATCGAGCACGCGATCTATGCGACACTGAGCATTTTCCGAAGGAGATGGAACATGTCAATGATGTCCTTAGGAAAAATGGATACGGAAAATATCACGAGACACGCACACGATCTAATACGGACGAAACTCAAAAACCGAGCAGATCAAGAGCATTCTTACCATACGTCAAGGGCGTGACAGATCAAATAAGTAAGATGCTAAACAGATTCGATATAAAAACGATCTTCAAACCGACCCAAAATATAGCTCGATTTTTGAGGCCTGTAAAGGATGTAATACCACTGCAAACCCCGGGTGTGTATAAAGTCGAATGCAGCTGCGGTCTAGCCTACGTTGGACAAACGAAACGGCCCATAGCCACGCGACTGACAGAACACATCAAAGCTGTTAAAAACGTTCAGCGAGAAAAATCGGCGATCTGCGAACATATATTGGATAGCGGAAGTAACCACTGGATGCAGTTTCAAAATCCCATTGTTCTATCGAAGGAACAATTCTACTTTCCTCGCATGATCCGGGAAGCCATTGAAATAAGAAGAACTCCGAACTTCAATAGAGATGACGGCTACAAACTCTCTTCCACGTGGAACCCTCTTCTTAAAATGTTCCCGCCGCCGAACGCCGAACGCAAAGACGTAAAACAGGATACAGTGAGTGTTGTGTGCAAGACGGATTTTAAAAATTCCCGCGCTCCGAGCCCGGCCCCCCACCACCGTTATAACCTACGCAGTGGCGGCAGCGGTTTGCGGCCTACCCGCAAAACAACGGACTGACAGCTCTTCAGTTTACCCTTGACAACGGCGGCTGCAACGTCACCGAAACGTCGGGTCCTACAAATTTCACGCGGTAAATTCGTTTTCTATCCTATTTATAATGTCAAACAACCGGGATAGTCTTCGATCAAATGTTTTATATTTGGTGGGTAGTTTTAATGCAAAAAAGTGACAATCGCTCATTTCACATTCCGCTCTAGCGTATTGCCCTGTCTCGTTCACATGGACTAATTTACGATTTTAGTTCACGAAGAAACGCAATCGAGCCCATTGAGGTCTAGTTGACAGATCTATACACTATTTACAACGTCGTTCAGTAATATACATCGTCAAGACCTCATGGAGACATTTATTTATTTATTACTTCGACCCACGACCCTAAAATAGAGTCTCATGCTTGACCGACTGCGCTAGCTGGTCCCCACGTTAGGCGCGTTTATAATTAACAAAAATTCATAAACAATGGGAATGAAAAGAAAAAAAGTTAAATAATTTAAAATGCTTGTGCGCCACCACGTTTTGGAGATGAAACACAGAAACTAAATTTAGAAAAAACTACATTAAATTACAAAAAACTATATGTACTTAAATTTTTTTTTTACATCGGGGATAGGTTAAGAATTATTCTTTCAAAGAAAACTTTAATTAGGGCAAAAAGGAATAATCATGAAAATATGGAAAACAAGTGATTTTTATTACAATAAACAAATCGCGATCTCATCAAAACAACACATCTGCGGAAACTATCCACCCTCTGATGGGAACATTTCGCAGCAAAGTGTACAGTTAAAATTCCACAAATCCAAAATTATGATATGTTTTTGCTTATTTCCCACCAGCTCAAATTATTTCCATTTTTAATTGGCCTTTGATATTTTGGATAGTAATTATTTCAAATAAACAAAATATTCGGTTTAACTGGATATTCGGCCGGATACTCAGTAAAATATTGACTGTATATCTGGTTCAATTACTATTCGGTGTAAGATTACTTTGAAGTCTGCGCCGACACGCCAATTAACATTCACAAAAATCGCAGACATTTGGGGCTTACGTTATTAAAAAACTAGTTTAGTTCTTTTAGATAAATTCAAATAAAAAAATCTGCAAAAAAAATAGAATTGGAAAAAAGTTTAAATAAGTTTGCTGAAATTTAATGAAAAAGTACACTTATAGTGTTTCAATTTATTAAAAATGTTCTTAGAACTATTTTTTTTTGGGATTAAATAGGCTACGTTTGTCGACAATGCTTTCAAAAGTGAAATTATGATTCCAGCAAAAGCATTTTTAAACTTCTTTGCTGATTCTTCAAACATCAGAACGTATTTTAGACCTTTATCTACCTATCCGTTTATAATTTAAAGTTATATAATTTGCAATATTTCAGCGATCGTAATCCTAACAAAGTGATGTAGTTTAGGTTTACATTTTGCCGATTCTTAATTTAACTTTAAGAAAACAATATATGATACTTCGAATACATACTGAAGCAACTCAAATTCTTACATTAGTTGTATACCAGCAGTCGAGTTAATTAGTTGTGCCAGTGGACGCATCAAAATCACCACGACACTACTCATGGAGAATCACCTCTGACGTCGCCGATTGAAGGACGCGTGCAGTCTGAGACGTTTGACTAGAGCTCCAAGCCGTTCTTCATTTCGAAGAGTCTATAAGAATTATCTAGAGACTAGTGCTTTTCATCGGAGAACAAGTTCTGGTAGACCTTCACTTATTACGCAGCGGGATTACAGCATCATTGCGACGACATCACTTGTGAATTGACATCTCACTCCGGTTGTGATTCAATGGCGTCTTGGGGAAATGGTAATAATTGATCAACAGCATGGATTCATGCAACGACAGTCAACCGTGATCAATCTCATAACATGCCTCAATAAATGGACAAGCGACTAAAACGAACGGTGCCAGAATGATTTTATTTACTGAGGCTATGAGAATGCATTTGAATGTTTACCAATAAATCATCTCACAAGATGTAACACTTTGGAATCCGTGGAAAGAAGCAAGATTTCCTAACAGAGTCCTTATGGGAGTTCCCCAGGGTTCCATACTGGGTCCTGTGGCATTTGGTATATTGTTTCTGATGTTTATTACATTTTGGTAACAGCCCGTTGGAATAGTGGCTAGGTTGTCTGATCTAACATTGTAAGGTTCCGGGTTCGATTCCTGGCCGAGTCACCTTTTTTTGTTAGGATAAAATTAACAGTTGAATACAATACATACACATACACAAATGTTACACGCATACATACATACATACAACTAGAGTTGTCAACTACAACGAACGAACCCGTCACCTCAGGAAAAACGATTAGTCATTCTCTCTCCCGTTAAGTGAACGCAGAAGACTTGGACAAAACAGTCCACCGTCAAGCTCCGCCACGCTTTAACCGCGAGATAACTAGGTGTGTTACCCAGCGGGCTTACACTCACGCCCTTACTTCCAATTGCGACCAGATTACTCCGGTCTCTCGATTGGTTACGAGTTCGAGGTCGCTTGCGCGGTCCTCACCCTTACTAAGCGGTGAAATGGTGTATACCGAATCTATCGCATACATACATACATCTTGAGTCTACGTGTCGACTACAACGGGCAAGCCCGTCACCACAGGAAGTTTTAACGATTAGTCGTTCTATCGACCTGCAGTGAGCGTAGAAGACTTTGGACAAAACAATCCGACGTCTAGCTACGCCACAGCCCGTTAGAGACCAACGCCTTACCGCGAGATAGCCAGGTATGTTACCTGGCGGGCGGCACTCGCGCCCTAACTACCAATTGTGACCAGATTTCTTCTCCGGTCTCTCGATTGGTTCCGAGTTCGAGGTCGCTTGCGCAATCCTCTCCCTTACGAAGCGGTGAAACGGTGAATACCGAATCTATCGCGGACCATGGAGTCCTTTGCCCGCCTCTCGCCCGGGATCGGATGGCCAATGGTCAATTCAAGAGCAGTCACCGTAAGGTACGCAACCATCCCCGCTCACTTATTGTATCGCATACATACAATAATTTATTGTGAAATGTTATAATAAAGAGTAGAAACAAACAAACAATCAACTGTGAAGATAAGATTAAAATACTTCGATAGTGCCCAACATTATAGTGTCACGCAATCCGTGCCCGTCAATTTCAGAGCTTTACCATTCATACACAGTCTGATGCCGATCGGGCACTGGGAAAACAAGGACTATGATGCTGATCGGCGTCATCGGGCACTTGATGTGTTAATTCGCTATATGTCTCAATTTCAAACTCGTAAAATATAGTAATACGAAACAAATCTAGAAATCATGATTTTTTCTCTTTGAGAACTTGATCATGTTCAGCCAACAGATGCTTATTTCACTCACTAAAAAATCTTTAGTTAGCAACTTGAATAAAATAAACTTATCGTCTCCGACACGGCCACTCCTTGCGGTTAG
Source organism: Micropterix aruncella (assembly GCA_944548615.1). NCBI lineage: Eukaryota > Metazoa > Arthropoda > Insecta > Lepidoptera > Micropterigidae > Micropterix > Micropterix aruncella. The sequence continues at coordinate 15,526,528 of OX155970.1, read as the reverse complement.
TAACCATTGGGTGACTGACTGTGGGGAACTCGGGGGGGGGGGGGGGGGCAAGGGGTAGTCATACTATAGGAATTACTCATTACCATACCTCTGATTCATTACAAAAAGAGTATGACTATATATTTTGGTAAAATTTACATTTTCACGCACCAGCCGGTCACGCGCTAGTGAATCGTTTTTACATAACTTTCTGTAACTTTAGCTAATAATGTATTTATCGAAATTTTATTTTGATACGATGACACCCGAATAGCTACTAACATTTATGAAAGCTTCTTTTTTACCCCATATGTGAATAAAATAAGTAAAATAAACTTTGAATAAGAAGTCTTTGTTTGATCTACATGTGCGTGAAGCTGAATCTTTCCTACAAGATAAAATAATAAAATCAAGTTTTGTCCATTGACATGAATATAAACTGATAAGTCTTATTGAATAGTAATTTATATATAAAATCGAAGGCTATCGCGGTTGTTTGACATTATAAATAGGATAGAAAACGAATTTACTGCGTGAAATTTGTAGCACCCGACGTTTCGGTGACGTTGCAGCCGCCGTTGTCCAGGGTAGACTGAAGAGCTGTCAATCAGTTGTTTTGCGGGTAGGCCGCATACCGCTGCCGCCACTGCGTAGGTTATAACGGTGGTGGGGGGCCGGGCTCAGAGCGAGTGTATTTTTAAAATCCGTCTTGCACACAACACTCACTGTATCCTGTCTTATGTCCTTGCGTTCGGCGGCGGCAACATTTTAAGAAGAGGGTTCCACGTAGAAGAGAGTTTGTAACCGTCGTCTCTATTGAAGTTCGGGGTTCTTCTTATTTCAATGGCTTCCCGGATCATGCGAGAAAAGTAGAATTGTTCCTTGGATAGCACAATGGGATTTTGAAACTGTATCCAGTGGTTACCGATTTTTCTCGCTGAACGTTTTTGATGTGTTCTGTCGCGTCGCTTCAAAATTCGCGTCGCTTTTCAAAATTCGCGAGCTCTGAGCACGGCCCCCCACCACCGTTATAACCTACGCAGTGGCGGCAGCGATATGCGGCCTACCCGCAAAACAACGGATTGACAGCTCTTCAGTCTACCCTGGACAACGGCGGCTGCAACGTCACCGAAACGTCGGGTGCTACAAATTTCACGCGATAAATTCGTTTTCTATCCTATTTATAATTTTATATAATTATTAATTTAATTAGTTGTAAGTACGAATGCTTTGTAATGTTTTAATACCAAATTTTCAAATGAAACACGTCTGTGAATATGTCAACTTTGAGTACCGGAAAAAAACAATTTTATGCCTATGTTTTTATATATTTCTGGTCCACTTACATTAATAATATAATAAGCTATAGTTAAATAATTAAATGTACCTACATTTTTAAATTTCAATATCACAAACAATACAGCGCGTATTCAAGCACGGCTGCCTCGTGTACAAGCGACAGGCGAATAACACTTCAAAATATAATTACTCATGTCTCTCTTCATGTTATTGATTGAATACAGTATGTTCAGATCGGTTGGTTCACGGGAAAGAGATTATGTCGATGTTTCTTCCCGTCCCCCATAGGGTACACGGCGCTGGCGTTACTAGTACTTTGTCGTTCTCTATAATGTACATGGCACATAAAAAACAATGATTTGATTTTATTTAAATAATGTTGCAGAATGGGGTGCAATGTGTACGACAAGACCTTAGTCACCGCTTGCCCGAGAATATGATACTTCCGTCTATTAGATCAGTTGCACCCGATGAAGGTTAACAACGAACGATAGATAAATATTTGGTTATTAAAATTTTCACCATGCTCATGAAAATAATCTAGACATCAATGTTTGCACTGATACAGGTGATTGAAAATTGCGCTGGTGGAAAATCCAATTACTCCTTATTCTAAATTTCCTTCGTGATGTGCATCGGGATTAAACGACATGCTTTACTTTTTGTATCGAGCCTAGATTATCAGAAGTCTCTCTTTTTATCTGTAAGCAGATGTTATTTATCTGCTGTTGTTACAATGCAGAAAGTCTCGCAACATTTTCCGAATTCAGGGGGTGTGACGGTCGTCTGTAAAAGCATGCTCTTTTCGTGCAGCAGATGAAGTTTGTTAGAATCAGATGTGTAATAATATATTGTGGTAAGATTTAATAAATACTTATGTCATGTGCACATTATGACTCAAAAAACTGTAGCTGTAGATTTTGTTGTATAAATATTGAAAGGTTAATATTTTTATTTGGTTATTATTAATGGTTATTGATTATTATTTAATATTTAGTATATATTTTTATTCTGGATAGGCAGCTTTGCTGATACGTCCAGATCAGATCTTGTAAAAGCTTTTAGCTACAAATCGAGTCTGTTTTCAAATTGACAGCTTGCACTAATCGATTAAAATGGTAGTATTAACAAGTCTTTGGGTACAAATCGAGTTTTTTAAATTGATTGACGGAGCTTGGAGTAATCTTTTCAAATGGTGTTTTATTTCACACGTCCACAACTCTAATTTGCAGAATGTTCTTAAGAGGGTTAGATTTAAATTTTGCACAATTGAGTTTTTTGCTGTGGCCTCAAAGATTTGTATTCGCGCGTTGAATTTGTAAATATGTTTTAGCCCAGATATATACATAGTAACAATCTACAAGAATTTCATTTTCTCAATCAGGTCTCCTCTTTGTCCTATTTGTTTGAGAGTGGTCAGTCCAAGTAATTCCACGCGGTCTTCGTAATTCCTATTCTTCAGGTCCACTAGCACTGGCCGCTGGTTCTACAGTTATCCATTAGTCAGTCACAACGGGGCGTTAAGAGATAGTCTCGTCTTTAAAAATCACCCCCCAGGTCTTTGCGAGCAATGAGGTTGAAATATAAATTAAAAAACTGAAATAGTCATCGTGGAACGGCCAAAAACCAGTGTCTAGTCCTCAGCAGAGGCGTTTTAACAGGGAGTCTGTCTGGTTTCATATATTTTTTAATGGATTATTTGAATAGGCAAAATATAATTTCTTCAGCAGCTGTTACAGACGTTGTGGTCGGAAATGGACTAGCGGCGAAGGATGTGGATTTGAGATTACTACCAAAGCCGGTGCCCATCACCAAGAAGCGACCTTCGACGGAACATTTAGATGTCACACCCGTTAAAAAGAGCAGAGCGGAGAAGTTTGACGCGTGAGTGATCTTATTTTCTACGCATTTGAAAGATATCTTATACATTATATTATTATATTATACATATATAACAGACACTGCTACAAATTGGACAAAATACGCTTGTACACCATTCACAGGAAACTGCCTATCCAACCCTGTTGTGTGCCAGAGGAATAATTTAAAGGCTGAAGTGGTCGAACCGGGAATCTAGTGGCGTTTTATGTTGATGCACATTTGACCCCTTTTATATGAGTAGCTATGTCAAAAGTTTCTTGATGGATATTCTCCGAGGTCTGGAGACTATTGGCATTGTTTTCTACTCTTTATTGTGAAATTTCACAATGGGCGGGTTTATTGTCATATGACAATCTCTTACAACCAACCACACTATGAAATGTTTATATGTACATATGTGTGCATGTAATATGTGTGTAAGTGTGTGTCTTGTTATTGCATTTCATCGACAGACTTGAAAATGCAATTCCGTTAATTTGATCTTAACGGAAAATGGTGACCCAGCCGAATCGAACCCGAGACCTTACAATGTAAGATCAAGCGACCTAACCACTACGCCACCGGGCCGTGTATTAACCAACTTCATATAACCCTCTCTTAACCTCTTTAACAATTATTTTGTACAAGAGTGAAACCGGCCAAAGTAGCATTCTCGTGCTCTCTTGTGGCTATTTTAGTAACTAACTAGATGCAACGAATTTTCCGGAGTTGAAATTTCTACAGATTATTGTCAAGATAGACGAGTATTCTCGGGCTTGTTGAGGTTAAGAAAAGTCTGATCCCTTCAAATCTGACATTCTCACAAGTTCAGAGGGAATTGGAAACACAACTAAGTCTCAAGAATTTCACAATACCCATGAAACTGTTAAGTTTTTAATAAGGTAGGGACTCTGGGAAATGATACTGTTTTTGAGACAGAGCTGGCCGGAATTCAGTCAGAAGCTTTCTCGATTATTGAGAACATTTTTGGGGTGGAAGATGTTGCCTTTTAAGCAGTCCTGCATAAACTGTATTTGTGGTTTGGAAAGTACCGTCAAACCCGTCGTAAAACAATCTTTGTTGCATGACGTCTATAATACAATGTAATTTTGCAGGTTATTCGGTGACGAAGATGTGGACCTTAGGAAACTTCCTCCGATGGATCCGATGGAAACATTGTCACCTCCGCCTCCTCCTAACATTTCAAACGATAATGAAGAAGCAATGCAAGTAGATATGGATATTCAGAAACCAGAGGGCGATAGTTGGGCGGAGATGAAACATCCAAAAGCTGCCACTACTCCGGATAAGTCAAACCTGGATATCGTCAGGGCAAAACTGGCCGAAGCTACCAAAGGAAAGGACCGTTTGGGACGACCGTTGCTCTACAATAAGTTACCAGGTAACAATATATTTCTTCGTTTTGACCATTATCTTATGTTGCCTCTACATTTCCTGCAGAGGGATTGGTGCTTTTTCCGATGCTTTGAGGTGATTGCTGAGGGTATTATGTCTTGTCCTGACTCTATTAGTCCTGACTCTTCTTATTTGGGTTTTGTTCAGTTTGAGCATTGCTTCAGATGTAAATACATAGCAGAGCATTGCTTCAGACCGAAAGGCGGCTTTACCGGGGCTTTGGATTGCTTCCAGTAGATTTCCTGTTTTCTTTTTGGCTACTTTTTGTTAGTAAGTTATAGAAGGCAGTTTGATATGCTCGTGGCTGGTTCTGGGCCAATTAGGACTTTTTAGAGACCCATGGCATCTTCCTTATTACCTTGTATATTATACAATAACAGGTTTTATACAATAACCATTTATGCAATAATATAGGTTACGGAACAAAGTACATTAATAAAGAAGGTTTAGGCAGTGCCCGCAGGGCACATATCCATATAATAATTGCAGTATTCGTTTGTTGTTTGTACTTTTTTGAACAGTTTTTTTTTAACTTTTTATGAATTACATTGCTTATTTGGCCTCTCGGGAGTCTTACGTTTTAAAGTTCAAGGCTTAGCCGGTGGCCGCAGGGCCCATTTTTGAAGTTTTGAACATTTGAACCTTTTTTGGAATCATACCGCTGTTTCAAATTTCAAGTCAATCGGTCTAACCCGGAGGTCTGCGAACGCGGAGATATAGAATTCGAAAACTACGATATCGACGGTTCAACGAGTACATTAATAAATGTTTATTTCGGTGGGGTTCGTCAGACGATCCGACGGAGAGGAAGCGGACCATAACGATGACCTCGGAGGACACGGACATGCGCGCGCGGCCCGAGGCGGAGGCGGAGGCGGACAACCTGGACGGCAGCATCAAGATCATCATGTCGCAGGCCGAGGAGCAGGTGCAGAGCGGCAACATCGACCGCGACCAGTACAACACGCTCATGGTGCAGATCCTGCAGCTCAGCGAGAAGCGCAAGCTGCGCGAGGCCAAGCAGCGCGACTCGCTCGAGGCCTCCAAGCGGCGGCTGGCGCGGCTGCGCGGCGAGCGGCCCGAGCCGGCCGACTGGCCCGAGGGCGCGAGCGACGAGGAGCCCGACGCGGCCGACGTGGACGAGCGGCCCGCGCGCTTCGGCGACATCGACGAGAGGCTCCCGCCGCCGCCCGCCCGCCCGCACTTCCTCGAGGACTCGGACATGCGGCGCGCCCAATATCCCCATGCCAGGTTATCATCTATTTTATACTACATTTTTACGTTGCGTCCTTAATGCAGCAGGATCGTTCTCGCAGTGCCCGTAGGGAATGCCGCGATGATCGGGGGCTACAAGTGGGACGAGCCTCTGCCTTATGCGTTTAGAGCAAATTTTATTATTGTTAGATTTATATACAAGATTATATACAGTCCTGCGAGGACACAATTTTAAGCTGGAGAAAACACGATTCCACGTGAATCTCAGGAAACATTTCCTGACCGACCGGATTGTGGACTAGTGGAACAGTTTACCTGCTAAAGAGGTTGAAGCGAGTAGTTTTAACATAATTAAAACTCAATTAGAAGCACATCTTAAACAGAAATTGTAATTGTACTCAATTTCATATTCAGACATATCAGCAATTATGCTGCCTGTCTGTAAATGTAATAATAATAACAATAATAATAATAATATACGGACAGTTACGATGGTTTCAGTCTGCGGCTCTGCAGTTAGGTTTTTATCTAGGTATCTAGATGATTTTTGAACTGCTTGATATTTTTTGCTTCACGAACTGGTTTTGGTAATCTATCGCGTGCATCATGAATCTGTTCTATACGAGGAAACTTATGCAGTATGAACTTTATTACCTAATTCAAAAGAATAATGATTCTGCGTCAAAAGTGACAGAGGTTTTTGAAATGACCGATTCGATTGTCCTTTTATTTCCGGTAGCAAACTTCATGTAAGATATGGGATCCTCGAAGCTCCTCCTTTCCGTTTATCGAGATGCTATTGTTTTGTTTTTATTATTATTTCAAATAGGCAAACAGCATCAAATTGGTATTGCTGATATCTGATTAAATATTATGGTATCTGATTAAATATTATGATATCTGATTAAGTATTATGATATCTGATTATACTGATGGCTGATTAATATTATGTTATAATAATAAATACTATTATATATTTAACAGGCGAGCAGCTTAAGTCGATGAGTCTGTTCACGCTTGCAATACAGTTTTTTGTGGAATAAGGCTAGTTTATTTTTAAAGTTATCGACGCTCGCATCGGTCACTTCATTAGGGATAACGTTCCGTTCGTTTACCAGTTTACCGCCGAGTAAACGTTTCAACTTAGATCCGTCTTTAGGTACGACGATTTCGGAGGGGCCCGGCGCGGAGATCGGCGCGGTCGCGGCGTCAATCCGCGCGGCCGCGGCCACGAGCGGCGCAGATTCGAGGAGCGATCGTCCGCCCCGCTGGCCGGCTTCAGCCTGAGCGCCTGCCCGCTGCGGCCCTACGAGAGCGCGGGCGGCCGCTCGCCCCCGCGGCTGGGCGGCTCGGCCTCGCGCGACATCCCGCCCGCGGACGGGGCGCTGCTGGAGTACGTGGCCCGCGACACCATGAAGAGCATCCGCATCGACGAGGTGGCGCGCGAGATCCGCTTCTACGAGGAGACGGCCGTCGTGTTCCTGGAGTGGGACGACCCCCGCGAGATCTCCTTCCAGCCGGGCGAGCGGCGCGTGTACCTGGACGGCGCGCCGCACCGCCTGGCCTTCGGCGACGGCTACAGCGAGGTGACGGTGGCGGGCCGCGCGCACCGCGTGCGCCTGGGCGCGCCCACGCGCGAGCTGTTCGTGGACGAGCGCTGGTTCGAGTGCTTCTTCGACGGGCCGCCCTTCCTCGTGGAGCTGGCCGGGCGCGCGGTGGCCGTGAAGCTGGAGGGGCCGCCGCCGCAGGTGCGCATCGGCAGCGTGCGGCGCACCGACCTGGTGGCGGCCAAGATCAACCTGATCGTGGACGCGGTGCACATGGTGCCCGTCTTCCTGGACGCCAAGCCGCAGACCTTCCGCGTGGCCGGCGCCGCCTTCACGCTGCGCTTCGTCGACTCCCTGCGCACCGTGCTCATCAACGAGAAACCTTTCAAAGTCGAATTCGGAGGGTTACCCAAACCCGTCTACGTCGGGAAACGGAAGTATTTCATTAGGTGAGCGTTGTATTCATATTTAATAATACTATGTGTTATTTGCAGAAAATCAATTAAAATTGCACAAATATACTAAATAATATATTAACGAGTTAACCCTTTAATTTGGAAGTAAAAACTGCCCTTACCTTTTCGAGAATGAAACCGTCGAGCTAGAATCGACGGTCTCGAGAGAAACTACCGTAAGTTATAAACCACTATACGGATCATAAAAAGAAGAACTGTTAAATGATCGCATTGAAATTTGAAATACAGTACCGAACAGATTAATTGAAACAGGTAGTTATTCTTAACAAAATTGGTATATTTCAGCAGACATACAAATTCTGAGCAAACTTCTTTAACTTAATACTTTATGTGGCCTCCTTTGGCTTCTATTAACCTTCTGACGCGGTTAAGCTTGGATTCTACCAAGTTTTGACATGTAGACATCATTCTTTCGTGTTTGAACCAGACTTGGATTATTGCCGAAAGCTTCTCTTTTGTCGTGCAATCCTGTTTTGACAGATGAACCTTGCAGATAGTCCAGAGATTCTCGAAAGGGTTTATGTCTGGAGAGTTCCCTGGCCATTCTAGAACAGTGAGCTGGTTATCTTCAAAGAATTTCTTCATTTTCTTCGATGTGTGGCAGGGAGCCAAATCTTGCTTGAATATGCCGTCGCCTGCAGGCCAATGTTTCTGAAGCTCAGGGATCATTCTGTCCTGTATTATGGGTAGATATTTCTGGGTATTCATCATCCCCGTGATTGGAACCAATGGACCAGGCCTATAGTAGAAGAAACATCCCTAAAACATTTTTTTTAATGGATGTTTCGTGGCTTGAACAATCTTAGCATAATTCATTCTGTCATTTATGCCACGTCGAATGATCCTGAACTGCTACCCCTGAACAATAAAATGGGACTCATCAGAAAACAACACCTTCTTCCATTGATCTGCGGTCCAAAGTGAGTATTTTTTGGCCAGGCAAGTCTTTTCATCTTAATCGCCGCAGTCAGTAGTTGTTTTTTAGCGGGCTTTCTTGCTGGTCTCCCTGCCGTCAGGAGCCTACGGCGTAAAGTCATCGGAGTTACATGAACCCCAAATTCACTCAACTCCCGCGAAAGGTCCACATCACTCTTCTGTGGGTCCCTCTTGATGGAATTCAGGATTCGCCGGTCATCCCGCTTAGTGGTCTTCTTTTTTGCCCCACATTTTCCTATCCTTTTGACAAATCTGTCCCGTACTCTGGTGCTGTTTAATAATTCTCTTTACAGTCGCAACGCTCACTCCAACCTCAGCAGCAATCTCCTGTTGTGTTCTAGAAGTGTGCTCTGATAAAGTGTGTATCTTAACACTTGTTTCCATTGAGGTATCCATTGTCCACTGCTGGATTTAAGCCACCAAAACAGGAATGTAAAACTGGCACTAACTCAAAAAAATTATAAAACTCTGTTTTGTAGGTTTTATCGACTGGAAATGTGCTCACAAGTAGCACAAAGAGACAGATAAGCATTCAAATGTCAAACTGTAGACAATAATTGCCAGTAAGAAAACAAAAAATGCTGCCAATTTGAAAAATACGAGAAAATCATGTTTGTTTCAATTAATCTGTTCGGTACTGTATAAAACATTATAACCTTATCTCGTAAAACAATTAAGATAATAATGAATAAATATTAGAAAGTTGGTGAACTGAAAAAACTCGCGTATTCAATCATGTCGATGATTTTATCATAAAATACGGAACTCTATTCAGAATATAAAATCGAAGACTATCGCGGTTGTTTGACATTATAAATAGGATAGAAAACGAATTTACCGCATGAAATTTGTAGCACCCGACGTTTCGGTGACGTTGCAGCCGCCAGTGTACCCTGCCAGTCTACCCTAAACAACGGCGGCTGAAACGTCACCGTAACGTCGGGTGCTACAAATTTCACGCGGTAAATTCGTTTTCCTATTCTATAGGTAAATCCTATTTATAATACTCTATTCAGAAATTCTAAATGTTATTTTATTAAATGCTTTACCAAAACTATTATTTTGTTTTGCATACAAAAATATTTAGTTATTCAGTCATAATAATCAAGAAAAATTTGATGTATTCGCGTAAAAAAATTGTTTTGTTAATTTTATATTTGTGACTACTTAGGGTCTTTATTTATATGAAATTCTTTCATAATAACTTTACCACTACATCACACTTCTTAGAAAATCACACCAGAACTTTCAGCTTTATCTGATATTACAGAAAAATCTAAACTTTTGAGAGTTAGCGAAGGAAACTTGGTATTAAACTTTGACGACTCATAATACAAAAGTGGTTACAGTTTTTCAAATATATTGTCTCATTATATGCTTAATATATGTCCAATAACTAATTATTATACTCCAAAGAGTCACATTTCATAGAAAAACTATAGAAAATCATTTTCAAAATATGGTAATTCTCCCATACTAATTACCAGAAACAAATTGGTCAAATTACGGAACAACTTGTAATGATCAAAATACGGCTAATTCTGTAATTATTTACGATGTAAATGAAATAATAACTATTTTATCAGCGAATTAAACCAATATTTCATCATATTTCGGTCGTTTCATAAAAATTACGAAAAAAAATTCAGCCATTTTTTTTACGACCCATATGTTTTGGCCGAAGCTTTTTGCTCAAAAATACGTGAAAAAAAGCAAATGGGCTATCTCCAATCACTAATGCTCATTCATAAACTCTTTTAGAATGCAAATTACTCACGTTTCTGCAGGAAATCGCACTGAAAACACCAGCTGCGAGTGCGTTCACCACTTTGCAAGAGACGCAACAAATCGATATGTAGACGTTGCGGGAGACAATCGAAAATTTTAATAGCGAGGGGGATTTGGCTATATTCTGGCGTAATACGAATACGACAGAAGCGCATTCCGATTTTTAAATGGAATTCGCGCAACGGTGAACGCTGCGTCCCACGCGGGATGTTAGACATTTAGCCGTAGGTATGCGTGCGTCCCAAACGGGTCGTTGGACATTGGAGGGGTTAGGTTGATACGCGTTAAAACTATAAACGGTGCAAATAGGGATGTCCTCAGATCGATTGACCTCATTTTTAGGACGCACCATCGAGTGCATTGAAAATAAACATTTTCTCATACTCGTGACTCCATACTCTATAACGTTGATACTTAAATAATGACATAATTCAATAGCAATAAAATATAATACTTATTGGTGGATAAGTAGCTCTCATTTTTTGTCCTAAGCTCAGGGTGTGAGCTACTTTGTCAGTGGTGGCTTCTATCAGACTGGCAGACTAGTTAGTGAGGGGGGGGGGGGAGTGGGAGGAGATAGAGTTGTACAAGGCAAGGGAAAATATAGGGATGGGCAACATTCAGTGACTCAATTGCGACCTGACGACAACAACATCGACACTTAGCCATTTAAACCAGCGACCTATAATTCATGTCCAAACAGTGCGATTATACATATTATGTGTACCATTCATGGACTAATACATTCTTAGTCTTCCAAGACAGAGAAATGTTCTCTAAAATCCTATGGCTTCGAAGGGAGAGTGCCACTTACCGCCATGACAAAGTCCTTGCTGTTATTCGCGAGATATTAGCCTCTCAGTGGCTCGTGCCAATGAACGTTTAAAATCATCCACAAAACACCCAATACAGTTTGTACGGGATGGCTCTAAAGGCAAAAAAACTTTAACTACAAAAGCTTTCTCAATAATCAAGAAAGCTTCATATTGGATTCTTGAGGTCGATTCTGTCCCTAAACAGTATAAATTCCCTAAAAGTCGCGGATGCACAGCCCTCCGTCCGTAGCCACGTTGACACCGGTTCTCCTCGTTGTTACTGAAGTTAAGCAGCATTGGGCGCGGTCAATACTTGGATGGGTGACCGCCTGAGTGTTTGACTGCGTGATGCTATAAATGCCCACCTATAAGATGGTGCCAATAGGCAACAAGGTGGGTTCCACAAAAAGGCACGTACGTGCCTTGTGGGTAGTTTTAAAAAAAAATATATAACTACTCTCTATTTCGGAAAGTGACCCAGAAGGTAGAATTAACTGTTCCATGGGAATCAAATATCCCAAAAGGCCACGAGTACAAATTAAATAAATACCATCATCTCGCAAATGCCGTCACCCGGAACGGCTTCACTGTTTACCTTCACGCGGTGGAAGTTGGCGCACGTGGCCTGCCAGCCAAATCTCTGTTTCACCTCTTTAAAGATCTTGGCCTTTCCAGAAAAATAATCAACTCTTTCCTAGAAAAAATATCTAAAACTGCGATTTGCACATCTCAACTTCTATGACTTCGAAGGGGGAGTGAATGGGTGGTAAAGTAAACGCTCACATGTGGCAAGACAGCTATCCTAAACCTACCACAGCCGGTCGTTAGTCCGGAGTCCACCTAGAAGTGTAGTAATAATATTAACCCCCTAGAATAGTTATATGATGGGTTCGAACCCATCATAATAATATTATGATGGGTTCGAATCCGGTCAGTGAATTTCATAGCAGCTCCGTTAGTATCTATTGTTTGCTTACTTTCAACCAGATTTTTTTAGCATATGGGTATCAACTTAAGATTGATATACACCAGTATTTCCCAATTAGTGGTAAGCTTATCCCCAGGGGTACGCGAAGTTGCATCAAGATGTACTCGTAGCAATTTCTTGACTAAGTTGTTTCAGAGTTGTGCAAAGAAAAACGTGCACATTTATAACATTAAACTGATTTTTACCGTCATCAACTGTGTTTTGATAGTACTAAATGTTTTTAAAATACTGATTATTTTTTTAATGTATCATTCCTGCAATAAGGGGTACGCAAGTTTGAGGTCTTTCTTGAAGTGATACGCAGGGAAAACTAATTGGGAACCACTGATATACACGTATTACCAATATTTTCATACATGTTTCATTACATCCAAGAACTGTGGACTGCTAACTAAATATTATCATTCCTTCCTGTAGGTTTTCGGTTTTGCCCCGCAGCATAAAACCCGGTTTCGTCAACATAAAGAATATGGAAGGCATCAAAGGCACTCCTCCTATGGCCGATATACCCATATCTGATGGATCTTCAAATATATTACCCTCGGTACCCGAAGAAATTAGACCGAGGCCAGAATTCATTGCAGGAATGCCATCAGAGCCTAGGAAACAGCAAACTGTGCAAGAGGAACATTTACCAAATGGTGAGTATTTTCTTTGTTATGTGGATATACCTTCAATTTAGTGTAAAAAAAGAAGTCAATACAGGATCAGCGTATATAATTAACCAAAAAGAATAAATACCTAGGCTTCTTGGGCGATACAAATACACTAAATTATAAAATATACCAATTTGGTGAGACGACTTCTCTGTAGTAGACAAATAGTCACTTTTCAATGCTTTCTGCGCTCAGGCAAGCCCATGTATCTGTACTTGATATCTTTTACATAAAGCATGGTTTTAATTAGTGACATTCTTGAAAAGGGGTAAATCAATACGAGCTTATAAGCAACTTTTGAGTAAAAAATTTAGAAAAACACATTTTTTGGGGAAAAACAAATTCAAAATTTGAAAAATAGTAGAAAAAGAGTTGAGAATAAAAAAAATATCGCAAATATTGTTTATTCAAGTTATTTTACCTATTGCTAGAGGGCACAACATGCTCACCACTTGTCAAACTTTTATTTATCAGTCTTTTTTTTTTAAACAAAACTTGCTTGTTTGGTCGTGTATATTTCTGTATACCCACTTCAAGGATGCCACTAATTAAAAACTCATCATGTATTTTGAGATATTATTTTGTAAAAAAGAAATTCGGAGAGGTTAGTGTAATTTTGGAGAAAGAAGCGGATTTTTTTCGGGTAAAGCACTGGGTTCAGAATGGCTATCACTAATGGTTTTCACCTACTTTAGGAAAGTTCTCAACTCGGTTTATGTGTTAAAAGTTCGATGTTCAAAAATGCTCAAAGTTCTCTGAATTTTTATTTTCCGTGTTTATTTTCGCAAAATAAGCTCAAAATTAATTTCAAACTCAATTTCTGGAAGTACTCATGCCGATCGAGTCGATAATGAAGCGTCGGGCGGATAGATTCAATAAGCGGGGAATGCGGTCGAAATATGGTTAATCGTACGGTGTAATCGCGGAGAGATAGAGGGGTCTTTTCAACATTTATTGTAACTTTTTGATTTTTTTGTTGTATGTGTGAAATAAATTTGTTTCGCTCTGTTTTTGAATTTTTGACAAATTCGGTCGGGCGACTCGCGTCTCATCCTGTATTTCATCGAAGTAATAGATGGATATAGAAATTACACAGTGGGATTTTAGACTATTCCACGGTTTTTGCGATAATATTTCAAAGAATCCAGTCGGGATATTGGAGCACTGCGACTAAATCGTTTTCGACGAGGGTTTTGAAATGCGTTTTGGTCGGCTTCCCAGAAGGTTCGGGCCGTTTGGACGTGTTAGCGAGCGTGATGCCCTCGTCCATGGCTCCGGAATCGGACTTCGACACGGGCTACAGCCTGGCAGCCCCCTTCCTGCCCCCCTCCTCGGGCGGGGGCATCCCCGGCCTGGAGCCGCCCCCTGGCGCCCCCCCCGGCCTGGGGGGCATCGACGTCACGGACCTCTTCGCCAAGCTGGTGGCCACGGGCATCGTGCGGGTGGGCGAGGAGCCCCCCGCCCCCGCCGCCCCCCCGGGCCCCCCCGGCCCCCCCGCCGAGGAGCCGCCCCCCGGCGACCGCGCCAAGGCCGGCAAGGAGGAGCGGCCCAAGCCGGCCAGGATGAACTCCAGGAGCGAACTCAGGCACGTCAACCTGATGCGCTCCGACACTTTGAAAAGGTAACTGACCAATTTTATTTCAACCGTTCTAGTTTAGTCTGTCACTGTGCATTTCCCCCTCTTTCTTGTTTCTTGATGTTTCTAATGAAAAAATCATATTTTATGTAGGATGCGTACAATTTGACCACCTCTCCGATAGAAAGAGTAATTCGAAATGTAAGTTCGGTGACAATACAATATTATGGTACCATTGAGCTGATTTGATTATGGAGCCGAGATACAGAGACTTTAACTCCCTGATGGCAAATGGTAGGACAGTTGAATTAGGGCTAGTATGTTTTGTTATCATGAGTACTTTCCATTAAACATGATGACGAGGGGTCTGAAGATAGAGCCGAAAGATTGCCACTGAAACTCCTGGTGGAAAGTAAAGCTCGTTTTTAAAAAATCCGTTTTTGCTTTTAATTTATTTTTGTTAGAATTCACTTCTAATCTTATTTTGACCCGGGTGGCAGATGTCCGCCTTTGATACCGAGGTTCTCATTTTTAACAAGGAACTGCCAAATGGATTTCTAGGTTATTGTTAAATGAATTTATTGCAATGAAAAGGAAAATCCAAGGGATAATTCGCAAAATGCAGTAGAAAAGTAGTTTTTGTCGCAATTTAGATTTTTTCTTTGTTTTATTTAGCCGTCAACCGGGAATGGTGTCCAGGTTATACGGAGGAATGCAGTGTAGCGGATGCGGCTGCCGCTTCCCTCCCGAACAGACCGTGCGGTACTCTCAGCATTTAGACTGGCACTTCCGAGCTAACCGAAGGGACCGAATGGCTGCGAGACGCGCCAGGAGCAGAGATTGGCATTACGATCTCAGCGACTGGATCCAGTACCAGGAAATTGAGGATCTGGACGAGAGAGGTGAGCGTCTATCCTATCCTATATGTCTATCGCTTATTCTCAGTGTATTATTTCGAGCAATGGAATGATGTGTAGAGCGCGGTAACTGTCCGCCAAGGGAATGATGCAGAGGTGTAGCACGATACTTGTCCACCAAGGGAATGATATCGATCGATTGAAATGTACTACGTTTTATACAGTGAGCGATGATGTAATAGCTGCGAGTGGGGTGTGACATGTGTCGCTTAGGTATGCAATAATTGCCGAATTTAGTTGGAAATTAACTGCAGCTGACTCGGGTAGGTTTGAGCGAGTCTGCGGTTTTCGTTCCGTGGAAATTACTTTTTTGTTTTGGGTATGTGGAGCGACAGGGCTCCAACATGGCTCCCCCCCTAGTGAAGGGCTTGCATATGAAAATATGGAAGGTCTTCACGACAAAGCGACAAAAAAGTGTAAGTGTGATAAAGAAATGTGTGTGTGAAATTGAGTTAGTTACAGTTTAGAAATCGTATGTTCTTATGAGTGTTCGACAGTTTGAGAATCGTATGTTGTTATGAGTGGCGAAGGCGTTTCGTTACAATGTGAATAGGCTGGCGTTATATAAAGTGCAATAAGGAAAAACAATGAATACAGTGGACAATGGTTACTATAAACGCTGACATGATAAAATTCGCTGGCCGTGAAACGAGTGAATACAATGCAATATGTTGTTAATATACGTGCGCGCCGAATGATAGCCATAAAAATGCTTCGCGCGGCTTAAAAAATGTGGAGCGTATGAATTAATAATAATTTAGCGCGATAAGAATGCAATCTGAATAATTTCGCGCGCGTGACGTCTGAAGTCCATTGTTTGTTTGTTGCGCAATCGTGTGGACTTCCGGTCTTGAAGTTGAAGATTTCCGAGAAGCTGTTCTGGAGTGCGGCGTCTTGCTTCTGCGAATGAGGTCGTACAGTTCGGTGGTTTTAGTCAGTGAGTCGCTAAACCGCAGAGAACTTTTTGCATCCGAAGCGTAATTAAGAACGGTTAGATTAGCGTCTCGGAGAGGGCTGTCTTCGTCCCCTCGAATAGGAAACAGGATTTCATCTCGAGATTGGAATCCACAGTGCGACCTGTCATCGTGCACGCGTCAATCGGCTTTTGAAAAAATCGCAGATAAATGGAATGTACACTTTGGAAAAAACTAACCTCCGTCCGCGCATCTACCCGCTACTCGATATCACCGGTACACCGGTAGCAGGTTTTTTGGTGGTAATTATAATGAATGAATTTGACGTTGCAGAGAAGAGCTGGTTCGAGAGCCAGGGCTCGGAGGCGGAGGGCGCGGGGGAGGGGGAGGGCCCCCCCGAGCCGTCCGAGCCGCCCTCCAGCGTGGCGGCCAGCGATGCCCCGGAAGACCTGCGCTGCGAGGTGTGTCGCGACACCTTCCGCCAGTTCTACAACGAGGACCGCGAGGAGTGGCAGCTGGCCAGGGCCGTGCGCCACCGCGGCAACAACTACCACCCGCTGTGTCTCCGAGACCACGAGGTATGCCCGCGGCCGGCTTTATTCTTTTTTTTATTCAATTGTTACCATCGATTGTGCCTCATTTTCAATTTTTGGCTCGGCCTTGAAATTTTCTCCGATCGTAGGATTTTCGAGTCGTGGAGAGAGTCGTTTCCGATAAACAAAGGTGCATCTGTCGTTCGTTGTACAGAAGTAGTTTCTATTTGTCTTACTATTTTATTGCTACTTTAGCGATACGACTATGAAATAGTTCAACGAGCGATAAAATCAAAGAAGCTAACTTGAGATGCGATAACATTTCGAATTCTGAGGGGATTATATTATTATTAACCCTTCAGGCCTCGCGACTCTCGGTTAACCCTCAGTTTGACTGCAATATCGCAGTCGCGGGGCCTGAAGGGTTAATGATAAACGGCCCGGCGATATAAGCCAATGTGGCCAAATATCATTATTTTCTTTTGTTATTATTTTCACACTTGATTGTTTTTAAAAATAGTAATATATTTAGCACGCAACTTTGTTCGGAAGCTTCTTTCCAATTGTCCGCAACTTTATTAGACGGAATATATTTCTGCGAGTTCAGCCAAAATGTTGTCCGCGATAACTTAGAGTCGTTCTACGTTCGATTGCTATATTAGCACTGCCGTATCGCTCCAAAACTATTTTAAAGGTTTTAAACAAATCTCCTCGCTTTCTCCGTTCCTCTGTTGGGGGGACCTAGAATCGTACTCTCTTTTCATGACTCGACCGCTATGAAAAGAGAGTACTTTGTGAAGCGTCTATGTACTCCCTCAGCCAGGTCAATGTCCTTCACAAAATAGGGACCCAAAATCGAATAAACTCCAGTAGCTCATCAGTATTTCAGTCGACGGGCCCTGGTAAAGGCTCTTGACGTCTTCCGCTGCTATATTTGGTATGCCTTCCAGACTTCTGGCGACCTGGTGTGCAGTACTATTAAATTTCCCAGATGACTACAAACCTTTGAATAATTAGCACAAAAAATCAAATTTTCAGAGAGATCTCTCCGATGGAATGATGTTTTTTCTGGTTCACTTGTTTCCGCAGTTTTGTTTGAAATTAAACGTTCAGCAAAAGTAGACGCAATTAGAGTCAACATTGTTTTCCCGGTTTGCAAATTGGATGATAGATAACATTTGAGTGTCTGGACTTTCTAATCATTGATTCATTTTAACAATTATTATCTGTTCAATATGACTTGTTTTGTTTTTTTTTTATTTTGACAAATGCCGCACATGCACCATCATGCATGGCGTCAGCATCGTTTTTTGTCGCTGGCTTCCTAACTAGTGTTACGCGCAGAGCCAGCTAGTCGCCATAACGTAGGGTGTAAGAGGGACGTAGGAACGTAGGGGTTCGCCGTGTACGTGTCGAACCCCCTACGATCAACTGGAGCCCCTAGGGGTTTGCGTACCCCACTTTGAGAAATGCTGATGTTAAGTAAGCAATGTAATAGGATCCATTGGACTATTTTTCGAAGTAGAAATAAACAATGTCTAGGCCTAGCAATGTTTTTGGGGAGCCAAATATACGATTTTCTCATCTTTGTCAGGCATCCTTGGAGAGGCAAAAGGAGGCTGAGCAAGCCGACGGTGAAGAAGTAGAGAAATCTGAAGTGGAACTGATGGACACCGATGCAAATGCAGCGGAAGATGATTCCAAAGCGGAAGAAGAGACGGACGATAGGGACAATGAATCTGTTGTGGAGCTCATCAGCCAGGACTCGCAGGGAGACGATGACACTGCTGATGTTGAAGGTTTGTATTTTCTATCTGCCGATCATGTAAAAGATTTTAATAGTCGTGTGTTTCAATTAATCATTTTGTAAGATTGAGACTTTATTGTCGCAATGGCCTATTGGCCAGTTTTATAAAATACTTAGCGCATCCACTGTTTTGGATTGACGAGTCTAGAGTATTTTAGAATTTTGTGGTCAGGTTCCACACTTTTGTTGTTGTGGATTTGATGGCTTGTCGATATCTATATCTCGGAAGAGCCCTTATTGTGGAATTACAAGCTTCTTGGGTATGAAATATATCCAATTTAAATAAATACCTTGTAAATGCCATCTCAGGGAAAGCCATCACTCTTCATCTTCACATGGTACATGTTAGCGCTTGTCAAGTCTCCGTCTTTATCCTAAAGGATCTTCACCTGTTGAGCTAGATCATCAACTCGTTTCTAGTAAACATTTAAATGTACGAAAAATTACCTGGCTTTTCCTAATACGATGAGTGCTGATGCTGAGTTTGCAGTATTAGTAGTATATTCAGGCAGTTTATTAAAAAAAATGGATAAAAAACTTACTATGCCTGCATGACTGTGGTTCACTCTCGCTTTGTTTTTTCTTTTATGTAGTACAAAAGTTTTGTTGTGAAAACTACTTCAAAATTAATGGTGGGTGTGGCGAGGCAATCACACCCAAATGAAGGACAATTTCTGACAAGTAATTTCACGCTTCAATAATAGCTAAAAATAGACTTAACACCATCATCTTGACCTCGGCCTCCTATCACTCCAGCATTCATGGCGGCTAGACGTTGCTAACTATTGTAACTTAAGTATCAAGTATCTGAAAGTCTGCAAAATTTGACGATTTGTATTCTGCAATACGACTTGTTAGACAAATATTAAATATTTTTTCCTGCCTGATGTATCCTCTGCTCCCATGATTCTGATGAAAATATGTTTCCGAATTCTGGAGCTGCATAATTAAATTAGCCTCGTACGATGTCAATCGATCGAAGCTGCTGTGCAAATGAACCCACAATTTTCGATTTTCACGATTCTTTGACATGTCTTTAAATGGGAGAATTATCCCATCAGAGCGAACCAATTCTTGTTTTGAAAAAGTTAATGTTTTAGAGGTAATCCGGGGCTCGGGGGTCCGAGTGTGCATCTCAAAAACCCAAAAAGATACAAAGTTGTCAGTTAGAAAAGTTTGAAAACTTTCCAATTTTCTTAAAATGTCGGCAAAGTACAACCAGAATTGTAAAAATCCGACACAAATGACCAAAATTCCAAAGAGAATGACAATGAAAACGCCGGAACATTCCTAGGTCAAGTTTGGATGTCGATTTCTCATCGCTGATAACGGGGAGTGCATAGGAGGTCGACCTATATCCATTAGACTCCAATATGCTTGCGGGGCCCAAAATTGGACTTATACTGGGGCCGACAACTACTTTAAAATATACTATTTAATTTCGATATACTTGTTTTCACGAACATACACACAATTGTTTTCACGAAATTAACTGGCAGTGTCCGGCACTGCCTATATCTTTTTCCATTCAAAGTATAAAATAAAATATGGGTTGGGATGATCTAGCTCTGAATTCGACTCATAGTTAAGGCGAAAATTAGCAGCGTCTATTCGAGTATAAACATCTACAAATCGTCTGAAATACTGCAACCTAACTGTTACTTGTTAGAGGACGAGACTGCATTGCCTAATCAACCATTCATTCTTTACACAGTTGTGGAAATCCTTCTGGAGGAAGACGACGATGTTGTCTTTAAGGCAGAGCCCGTCGAAGAAATTATCGTCGAAGATGATGTAGACACGGACGAAGAGACGGAGAAGATACGCGCGGCCAGAGACAAGGATGCGGAAGATTTCAACTTTGCCCTGGTTAAAATCAAGCAGGAGCCGGTCGATCCAGGTAAATTCATCTTCTACAGCCTGAACTTTTCTTTGATAACCTAACTCTCCATTTTGAGCTGTCTTTGGATATCCCCTGCCGCTCCTCTCCTTATAAGTAATTAGCCACGCTGCAAACTGAGGCTGATTAATGAAAGACTGTAGCCTAAGGCACCTGGTTCTCAAGGTGTTGGTTGTGCCGCAGGCGGGGCCGATCTATCGGGCTATTTCTCTCCACTTCCAGTAGTCTCACAGCACGATCCTTGTGTATCCTTCTCCCCATGCTGTTACCAATTCCAGCCCGATTAGCCAATCCCTTTTGAGTCTCATTATCACTGCATCCTATTTATCCCTAACTCCATGACGTCCCTACGTTTATTCTGTTTCACAGTAAGATTTTTTCAAGGGCCTCAATGCCACATTCAAATACGTGTTCGGACTAAAGATATAGTAGATGTGTGATCGAAATAACAATAAAATCTAAAACTTTTTCTTTCAGACGATGAGCCGGTTGTAATGGCGGAAGAGGCAGTAAAGCCGGCCCAAGCCGACAACACACACACCGCTTTAACCGCGTCGATCGATGGCAACCTGCAGTTAGAATCCACGAATCAAAGCGCACCTCTAGCCGCGGGCATTCGCATCAACATCGCCAAACCGATCCCTGCGCCGCAGAAAGAAATCACCGAAGAGACTCTGCCAAAGTTATCCGACTTACCTTCCGATGAGCCAGCGCCTCCTGGCGAAGAATTAGAAATTGAATACAAATTAAAATCTGGATTAGAAGGGGTTATTTTTCATAAACAGAGACCTGTGGAAAAAGGGGCGGAGTTGTCTGCGTTGTGCTCTATTATGTAAAGGGGCAGTTGCTATTAGTATTTCGGTGAACAATCCAGTTCAGTCCGCAGGCGATACTACCCAGTGGACTACAGTATTGAGTTACCTAGTGGCCATGTCTTTCTTTGAGTTACCTAGTAGCCCTTGTTTTCCTTTTTTTACACAATGAAATTTGCAGCGCGTTACTGGATGTCGTTCTGTTGCTGCTCACTGTTAATGTTATTGCACCTTGAGACTGGCCTTAAGAGAAAATTAGTTTCGGCTTCTTAGCAACTATGTTGTAGTCTATAAAATGACACTATTGTGTTCATAAATTCATTACTGCAGTCATATTGATGGACAGTATGTACATTGATGGACAGGTTGGTGAAAGGTTTGTACAGGCTATGCTGATGCCTCACTACGATCAGTCTTGATCTTATTAAATCCAGTTGAATCGGGATTATTTTGTGAATTTCAAGGTTATCCTGAGTGTAGTATATTTCGATAAGCGGGGAAATGGCCAGTCACCGGACTACCTGCATTTCATCTCGTTGAGGATCATTGCAGCTTACCCACAGGAAGGTTGACTTTCAACTCAGTTCCTGCAACCAGTCCACTTTAGAAACCGCACACATTGGCCATAGCTATCTCATATAAGTGCGCATTAATTTCTCCTTTGATCAACGCTGGACCACCGCATACTAGACTATGCGACTTCAGTGTCAATGATATTTCTGTTTTTATGTTATTCCCTTTACGGACCATGCAGTTTTACAATGATTCTTGAAGCTTATTCAGAATCTTATTAGGAAGTGCCACTACTCGTGTTATAATGCACTTTTTTGAGAGGATACTATATCTATGGTTCAATGATTTAAATAAAGCGCGTTTACTGCTGCAGGCAGTCAATAAAGCCATTTTTGACTTCTCCATTGCATCCACCTCGATTCATAATGAACGATCCTCTTTGTCTTCTTCTGTTTAAGGGGAGTGACAGTTTGGTTATTGTACAAAAATGCAACCGTTGCAGGTAACCCACCAGGGTCTTGGAACATCATGGGTGCCAGATTGTGAGTGTTGGGAATACATGGATTGTAGGGATCGTAAGCCCGGGAACAAACTGATCGAGTGTTAGTAGAGTTAAGAGAATCTCTCTCTCTCTCCTCCATCCATCATTTTATTTGATCGTTGTCTTCTACTCATTCCTACTTTATAAGACCAATTCTGTAGATATATCTTGATTCTTTCAATGCTGGTGGGTATAATAAGGATCCGCAGAGCAACCAAGGGAAATCGTAGTAAGAACGATGAACCTCTTGCAGTGGTGTCGATTGCGAAAAGTCAATTGTGATGTCTCGCTTCAGAATTCAGCTCTGAACATTCTTGAGTAGAGCTGTTCTCCAGTATTACACCTTTCATTCTGATTCTCAACGTTAATTTCGAATCTCCTGGGATATTGCCGACCTTCAGCATCAGTCAGATTACTAGTTGTCGCTGGAACTGTACTGCATTATTCACTGGAACGCTATATACGTAAATAACGAGGCAGCTAAACCTAAAAAGGGACATTCAGGGTGTTAGACTAAGTTAGTTTTCAAAAATCTGTAAATATTAGCATGTTCCTTTTTGAAGGAAAACAACTTTGTTTTAATTTTTTAGGCACAAATGTATATAAGCATATATAAATCTAAAGTGTATATAAGCTTCTTTCGTTATGTATCAATTAAATGTGTATATAACCTTCTCTTGCTATGTATCAAATTAAGAATGCATTTTCTTTTAGTGGACTTTATCCAATTTTGTGTTTGTGTTGCAGCATACCTCCGATAAATGTTACTAAAGTGAGATGGATGCCATATGATACCGAAATATATATGAATGATTTAAAAGTTTTTTTGTTTTTTTTTTAAAATCAACTTTGTGATCTTATAAACAATGTTAACTCACTCAGAAAACTAAGCACTAAAGGTTTTGCAAATAATACAAGGATATCCGTTACAAAAAAGTTTATTAGTGCTCATTTTCGGAATAAGTTGCACATTGCTTATTTCTAGAGATTTTGCTATGGAAGTCTTTGGATAAAACAATGTATAGGAACTTCATCTAAAACATTCACAAAGTAACAAAAGTTGATAAGTAAAATAATTCTTAATATATCGCCGCCTTACAACTCGATAACTTGAAAATTGGCAAGATAAGTACAACGTAAAAATATCAACTGTAGTCTCTGCAAATTGTGTGATGGAAATGGGCCTCCCTTTAGGTTTCAAGGATGCTTGCTAAAATTAAATCGCCTCTACTTTTAGTACTAAGACTTGACATGTTCGTCTTTTTTTGGTTGAAGGTCGCAGCACTGGGTGTCTAGACTGTTTCGCATAACTAGTGTGCGCGCAAATGACTATATCTATAGAGTTGACAACTGCCTGTTTTTTTTTTGTTATTTAACCCTAGATAAATAAACATTCATCTGGCCAATGACACACCTCGCAAAAGTCGAGTTCAGGCACTTTCCCATGCCTCACTTTGATGTTTTTTCTACCTAATTGGTGTAAACGGTGTAAAGCATGATGCGATTGCGACCATACGCTAATTAAATAGTGACCTAAGGAAATCTAGTTGTTCACTCGACGAAAGATTATTAGTAACTTCATAACTTTTTGCAAAGGTATGTAAATACAATACTGTATTTTAATATTACAATATATTCTGGGTATTTCGTCCAACACAATTCCTGCTTGTTCCGCGTCGAACAATTTGGTACTTGGGTCCGTTGAAGGCTCGAAGAATGACAAACAATGCTATTTGTGGTCCCCATAATGTTGACACATGTAGAAAATGTGCAAAATAATGTTTTCATAAATATTTTTTTCTTATTTAGTTCCTATCTGACCAATCTATTGTGCCATGCAACAAATTCCTATTATTATTAAATAATATTGCTAATAGTTACGGTTTTCATTGCATAGTCCGCTCGACGAATGTTTAGCTATTATGTAAATGTAAATACACCGTGGAATTTAAATTGCGCACAAAACTTTAAGGGGTGATTCTATCCATCCTACCCAATATACCACATTTTTTTTTATTCAATAAAAAAATCTAAAAATAATAATAATAAAGTATGGCACATCCATACTTTATTATTATATTTGATTTTTCTTTGGATTTTTTTTTGGAAGAATAGAATCAATGGTAGTTGAAATTTAAATATAACTCATTTATCTCAAAATTACTAAATTGAGAGTTATTTAGTTGTGTAATCTTAAAGCGATATTTGGGATTGGGGGATGTTGTGCACCGACAAAAAGAAAGTCAATTGTCTATGGAGCATGGAAAGCTAATGGCAATCTCAAATATTATTGGCGAGTTGGTGAATTGTCAAGTATTGGCTTTATGCCCGTTCTAAAAGTTGACCAATGTTTATGTTGGTCACTGTCTATGTCTCTCTCGCTCTTTCTTATACATTTTTACACATCGGTGGTGTCGACTCGCTTTTAAATAAACGATCTGGTCAAGCATTGGTCAACGAGTAGAGCGGGCATTAGACAGACATTGGGTCAAGTACATAGTTGCACGATTTATGGAAACCTCATCGCGCGCAAGAGCTTCCATAGCGAAATCCCCTATCACCTCACATAGAACAATTGTGAGGCCATCTCGGGAAAGGGATTGTGTCTTTTATGTTAGGAATGCAGCATAAATGCTGCAGCAGTCGCTCGAAGCCTATGCCGAATCCGCCCGTTGGTACACCTCCGAATTTCCGCAACTCTAAATACCAGTTTAGAGCATCCGTCGGGAGTTTTTGCCGCAGAGCGTCATAGTTATTTTCTCTTAGACTACCGCCCGCTATCTCTCCGGTGATCGGGGCTAAGAGATCCAACGCCGACACCTTTATCACAGAAGAAAGGTTTTAAGGTTATAGAGACGAGGTGATCCGGGATGAAAGGACTCTACAAAGTTAGGTGCGCTGCAATACTGTACTTACAGCCAGCGGTGCGGAAGAACTCATTGGCAAATTAACTAACTAGAGCATATTGTGATGAATATGGGTTGAAGATAAATATGTATTGAACGCAGTATACATACAGTAGCTTCTCTTAAAACAAATTTGAAATCAAAGCGAGCGACAAGATACCGAAGGACACGCGTATTGCCGCTACCCTGCCGATGCAGATTTTTGCCAACCTCCACCCGCGCCTATCGCCAACCAAAGGCGTTCGCCGAGACATATCCCTCTGCTCACTTCCCTTGCACCCTACCCCGCATTCCCCTGCCGCTCGAGTGTCCTTACTGCTCTAACTCGGAAAACTGTAATCGCACATCTAGGCACAGGCGTAAGCCTAGTTAGATGTGTGACATGCCTCGGGTTGCATGGGATTGGGATGATTTAAGTTGTCGCTTTATTTAACTAGAAAGTAACTATTTTTTCTTATGTAACATTAGATAAGATATGTAAGATGAATTTAATAAATAAATAAACTGTAATGAACGAGTATATATCAATTGTGCCTGTGAATAAGCCCACCATAAATTAGACCTCTCGTTTACCTCTGCTGATCTTTAAATGACAACCGAGACATGAGCCAACAAGATTATCGACATCGAAAGTTAGAGCAGTGGCTTTTTTCGAAGTTAAAATTTATATGCGGAAGAAAAGTCAGCATAAATCTCAGGATCCATCTTATTGGATGCTACATTCTCTATGAGGTTGGAAGCTGGACACTGACACATTACTAAGAAAACTTGAGTGGGTTTATCGGAGGATACTCCTTATAAGCTGGATTGATAAGTCAGGTGTGAATTGTCCTAAAGCATTTGAGCAGAAACAATGAAGACTTGCAAACCAATCATCGGTCATCCCATGCGATATCGGTCTTGCACCTCATACGATTCATGATATCCGGGACAAAGGTCATCCGGTATTTATGCAGTTTAGAAAACTCTTCTACCTCGACGTTATTTTTAAGTCACCACTATATTCATTACACCGAATCTGTAAAAATCTTTATAAATATAAATAAGCGAGATATAGGCGCTTAACCCCTGGGAGGCCAAAACCGCCAATCGGTGGTTGTGGTGGTTAACAGGTCCGCGGGTAGCCATTTTGGCCAGCTTTCATATATATTATACAAATATATGATATACATGACTAATAAGATCAATTATTAGGTAACAAGAGAAAATAATTTAAAACATGTTAGTATTTATATACAAAATTGACCAAAACTGTGCGGCGCCATTTTTGCACGCAAGGGCTGGCTTCCAAAAGGTTAAAGAAACGTCAAACACTTATATGGCGGTAGGTTGTTAGTTTTTTTTTGAAACTATCATAAACACCTATTTGACAGTAGATTACGAGTTTTTTAAATTAAAAAAATGGTAGAGTTAGCTGAACTGCATAAATTTCAATCATCGTGAATCATCGAGAATGGTTTCAGAAATCCAACACATCCAGTTTCAATCTGCAGCAAAGTATAGCTAATATGGTACTAGAAGACAAAAAATAGATGAATCAGCTCCAGAAAGTAAGGGGCTCTCTAGACGATCAAGCATGCTTGTCAAGCATCACGTCGCGGGCTGGGAAGAGATCGTAAACCGCAGGAAATATGCATTTTTTTTTTTATATTTACCGAAAATGCCTAATTTTGTAGTTTATACCTACCAGGGAGTCACGTTAATTAGACGTATTTGATTGATGAATGACGTGACTCCCTGGTATAAAACTACAAAATTAGGCATTATTAGTAAATATTTAAAAAAATATTTGCATATTTCCTGCGGTTTACGATTCCTTCCCAGCCTGCGACGCGATGCTTGACAAGCATGCTTGATTGTCTAGAGCCCCTAAGAATACGCAAAACATTTTTGTGAGGACTTTCCAATGTGGTAAATGGCTTCTTTCCACAGCGACCTTAAGCCCTCTTGTCTACCTACCTTTTTTCACTGTAAAAATCCACGATTTATTCGCCGTGTCTAGGCCCGGTCGTCATAGTGATTCATACAACACGGTTGTATGAATCACTATGGAAACTTGTCCACACGACGGTGCCGCCGTCCGTATTCCCCCCAAATCCGTGGAGAAGCTTCCATAGCGATCGATACCCGATACCCCACTGACAACACAGCGAATTGACTGGATTTTCACAGCGGAAAAATGCGTGGACAAGAGGGCTTAGGATGGTACTTTTTTAGGTAACACCTACCATAATTACCTTTTCTGAATCGTGTGGACACGCACGCATATAAAACGGTTTAATGCTCTTTGGCCAATCGACGACAAACGTAGGCACTCCGCCCATTAGCTCAACGATCAGCAATTCATGCTCTTTGGTGAGCGCCTCGCCTGGAATCAGCTCTTGCTTAAATTTATCCTTATTTTTTAATAGTAAATTGAGCGCATCATCATAGGTGATTACAGGGAATGGTGCGTCGAGCCAAGCGCATTTCGGCGTTTCTTCCTCGCGCAGTATTCTCAGCTCGGATGTGCATTTTTCAAAGACCTGTCTCGCAATATGCTTCGTTAAATCCTCAATCACTTTTAAAATCGTTTTTAAATCGTCAACGAACGCAATCTCCCCCTCGACCATGTAAAATTCGGATAAATGCAGTCGTGATTTTGAGTTTTCCGCACGGAACGTCGGCCCGAATGTGAAGACTTTTGCAATGCTGTGTGCGGCCGCCTCTAAGTGCATCTGCCCCGAAACGGTGAGAAACGCCTTTCGATCGAAGTAGGCCTCTTCGGGGTCCGAGTGCGTTTCGCTCGCCATCGATTTGAGAACTTCCGCGCTCTCCGGCTGTATCCGGAACACCTCGCCAGCGCCTTCACAGTCGTTCCCAGTAATTATAGGAGTGTTTACGTTTGTAAAACCGTTCTCGTTGAAGAAGCTGTAGACAGAGAACGATGCGACGTCGCGGACTTTTAGCATGGATAATATGTAATTCGTGCGCGGGCGAAAGTGGAGGTACTGCCTGGAGTATTCTGGGGTGTAGCGATGACGCGGGAGGTACGGGTAGCCTTGCGTCACGTCGTTTTCGCCGACGACTTTGATCTCGTCGGCGACGAGCTCTACTTGCCCTTTTACGCCTGTTGCTATACTGCCAGAGACTTCAATTGATGAGCCCCAGGTTAAGTTATCCGGTTTTTGAGAGGCTTTTAGAATGACTTGTAATCTATCGACGCACGAACCGTCGTTTAGGTCGATGAAAACGTTCACTTTTTGACTGCGGAGATTCTTCACCCATCCCTAAAACAAAATAACACCATTTTCATTATGATGAAGAAAAGAGATACTAAAGATATGAATGACAGATTAGGTGATGACAGGGAGCAATAGCGAAGCACCAATAAAACAGTATAAAAGATAAAACAGTAAAAATATTTCTTCAACTTTTCTGATGTTGCCAACATCGTTGAAATCGGTAGAGTAGTGCCTGCCACGCAAATGAATTACAGAAATAATAATATACCTCAGAAGTCATAAAAATGACAAAATGGCCAGCAACTTTTGCCATTTTTATTTGGTAATCAGTTGGGGAGTACAGTTTATTTATGAATGTTTTTTGGAATGAATGCATTATAGGAATCTTTCTTAAAAAAAAAATAATAAAAAAAACTACTAGACTTGATTATTGTAGTGTTAAATGTGATAAAAAAACCTTAAACATGCAATATTTCAAGACAAAAAAAATAATTTACAAGAAAAAAAACTAAGCTTATGGTCAAATAGGTGTTTATGTATTATTTAGAACTAAGAAAAACTAACCTAACCTACCAAAATTTATGGGTTTCACGCTTCTTTGAATGTCTATATCTCGCTTATTTATTGAGATCGAATAAAGATTCGGTATCAGCGTGGTGAATATAGTCGGGTGATGTTAAAAAATCAATAATGTAGAACAGGTTCCTATAATGCAATAAAAGTCGTTTTTTAATTTGCACTAGTTTAAGGTCAAATTTCAGACAGATATTTTTGCGTAACGCAGTTCGGAAGTTGCTAGTCTTTATTAAAAAGAAACCTAGACAGTACAGTCGATGGCTGTTCAGATGCTAGAAATCAACAATAAGATTGTGTTTACAACTAAATCATGGAGATTTTAATAAGACCGACTCTCCCCTTTGAAAGTTCGGCAAGGCAACATCTGTAGCAACTAAAAAGGTGAACATCCACAAAATAACGATTAACTAAGTAAAATATACCTTAATCGTAGCCTTTTGACCAAGTGCTTGTGCCGGATTGCCCAAAATAGCAGAAACGCAGCTAAAATACCTAAATTTCGTCCTACGAAAAAAATACTTCGAAACCGAAAATGTCAGCAACATTGCTGTGGGCTAACGTGATTAATTACGATGTTACTCTTATTAGAATAAGAGTTTACAGTATACGGTAATAACCACGCTATCTTAACAAAACAAACGTACAAATAAAAACGATAAATCGCGGGGACGATAATCGACGGTCTACAATCGACAGCTCAAAATCTGAAAATGGCGACCGGAAAACGACCGAACGGAATTTACGGGATCAGTCTACTAGAGATGGACAGTCAAACAGGAAATTTTCCAGAGTGATGCAAAAATGTATCGATTTTCGATTAGTTGTTTTTTTGGGTCCCATCAAACTTGCAGAAGGCAAATTTGCAGACGGCAATCTTGCAGACGGCATTCTTGCAGGCGGCAGTTTTGTAGAAGGCAACTTGCAGAAGGCAGTTTTGCAAATGTCAAAATGACCTAACCTAACCTAACAGAAAAACTTAAAACAATTTTTTTAATGTTTAGTTTGATGTATAAAAGTCATCCACTACAAGGATGCCGGTAATTAATGTCACTTCGATTTTAGGGAAAGAAAAACCTAACCTAACCTAACCTAACAGAAAAACTTAAAAACTGTACTGAAGGTTGCCGCCTGCAAGTTGCCGCCTGCAAGGTTGCCTCCTGCAAATCTGCCCTCAACAAATTTGGAACTGTCAAAAATGACATTTGTGCAAAATTGCCGCATGCAAAACTGGCGCCCCCCGTTTTTTTTTCTGTTGTTGAAATAATCGTAGCCATTAACCGCTGGAATGCTTAAACCACCAATCAGTGGTTTTTCCGTTGCGACAACTCGTAGACGGCTGATATCAGTATTTATGCATATATGCGAAAAAAGTTGCTTTTATTGGAACCTACCTAAGCCACCATTAGACATTAGCATGCTTGCAATAACACACCCCACAAAGAAATTTTCAAGGGTTAAAAACATACCGTCGTTTAATTCCCATGACTAGGTTTCTAAGCGATTCTCATCCAGATAACAAAATCGATCTGCAAAAAAAAAGACTGTGCCAACCGTACTAGAGTAGGTACTTACAATAGGCCGTATCAGTGGCGTAGCGTGGGTCAGTGGCGCCCGGGGCGGAGATGAATTTTGCCGCCCTCCACATAATCAAAAGTTGTAGTATCCACCAATAATAATAATAATAATAATAACATTTTGAAATTAGGGAGAACGTTTATTATTAGTATTTAGAAAAGTACATTAAATTTATAGGTTTTAGATTTTTAGATTTTACGGTCTTTGCGAGCAGCGGAAGCTGAAATCGCATCGTCAAAATCCAATTCTTTTACTAAATCCTGCTCGATTGACAATATCGCCAGATTCGTTAGCTTCAATGAGCTCATAGTTGTACTTAAGTAGTTCTTGATTAATTTCAATTTGGAAAAGCTACGCTCGCAGCTAGCCACACTAATGGCTACTGTCAGAAATATCCTTAGCATTATAGCGATATTTGGTACGGAAACGCCTAAACTATACTGTTCTTCTTCTTTCTTTTCCTTGTGGCAATTCCACGCAGCTAGGGTGCTGGTGATTTTGTGCCAGTTTGTATGTATTGTTGACGGGAGGATGACTACTGTTAATGTTAGTACCTACAAAAAAAAAAAAAAAGGAAGGGACATCACAATTGCATACACAGAGGACAACATAGAGACTAAAAACAACAGAATATTAGGGGAATATTTTGGAGAAAGAAAAAGGAGAAGGGTCAGGGTAATAGAGAAGTGCTTCTGGGGGCAGCGCCGCTCCCCACCGCCCCCCGAGAGCAGCCCCCCCCCCCCCCCCGGCATTGGCCGCACCGAGAATGTGTCGTCCATTGACCGTAAGTTACTGCCAAAAACTCGCCATATTCAGCGACTTTTTCCACAGCCAACCTCGACAACGGGGCCACATTTCCATCGGCCTGACGTCACAAGGCGGGTCCGGTCCCGGAGCAGCGAACGGAAGCGGCCACCCCCAGAAGTCATTTCGGAATATGGGTTAAATGGCTAAATGATTTAGGTTAAAGAATTTAGCGATGACTCGATAAATTTTAATGGAATTGGACGCCAGAAGGATATCGATTTTGGTAGGGAGTTCGATTTTCAATTGAATGAGATTAGGAATGAACGAAGGAAAGTTGTTAAGGAGAGGGCAATTAAAGAAGAGGTGATCCACGGTGCAGATATCAAATCCACAATCACACTGTGGGGATGGAATTACGTTTATACGATATAGGTGTGCGGGCGTTGAGCAGTGACCTATGCGCATTCTGCAAATTGTGGAGATCTCTTTCCGCCTGAAAGGTTTTTTATAATACCAAGGTTTGTTGTGAAGGTGGGAATTTATAAGAAAATAATGTTGACCTTTTTTAAAAGGAAAAAAAAATAAAAAAAAAGAAAAAAAAATAAAAAAGAAAAAGGAATAAAAAAGAAAGGAGGGGCGAGTGAAAGAGCGTTGAAACTCTTATATACGTTAAGAGGCGGATGACAGTCCGCCAGCCACGGATTTTAAAGAGGGAAGATCAGTTACCGTTCTAAAGGAGGAGGTATCGCTGCAGGATGATCCTGCAGAATTTCCCTTATTTTGGGCGATTAGTAGCCGCAAGAGGGACGCAATCTCTTCCAGGGTCGTGGACTTAGGCTGTCTGTTAAGGCAGCTGCCATTCTCGACCCTGTCGGGGAAGTAGTCCCATCTCAGATCTGAGGTGGGGGCGGCTTGGGGACGAGGGTTGGAAGTGGGAGAAGAGAGTTTTCTCTTCTTGCCTTTCCCTTTTGTCTTACCCGACCTCAAAGGGTCTACGGTTATTATTCTAGGACGATAGCTGTTATTAGGGGTTAAGTTGAAAAAAGATGGAGGCTGGGGGGGGTTGATTGCAGTAACCGTTGCATACGAATTTCTAGAAATTTTGGGGAAGCGAGAGGACGCTTCATTAAAAGAGATGCCCTCTTTAGCCATAAGTTGTTTAATAGCCTTTTGTCTCATGAACTCTGGGCAGGAAGGGTCGTTTGCACTATGGTTGCCGCGACAATTGACACAAACCAAGGTTGCGGTATTTGTACAAGTTTCGCCCGAGTGGGCTTCTCCGCACCGGAAGCATCGTGGGGAATTAGCCCTGCAGGTTTTTATAAGGTGTCCAAAACGGAGGCATTTGCGACATTATGTGACGGGGAAGGCGTAACTTTCCACTGGAAGAGAATTGTAAAAAATCATTATTCTTTCTGGTAACTTTTGGCCCTCGAAGGTTATAACCACCGTCCTGGATGGTTTCCAGACGGTGTTACCCTGGGGGTCGGAGGAGCGGAAGTTAAGACGGCGGATGCTTTTTGCTATACAAATATTGCTGTTGTTGATGGCCTCGATTATCTCCTCATCGCTGAGGTCATTATCCAAGCCCTTAACGAGTCCGAGCCGCACTGTGGAGAAAGAGGGGATGAACGCGTTAAAGTTCTTTTTTGTTAGGAAGTCAGCGGTCGCCAGCATATTGGCCGATTTGCCCGTCTTCAGGGTAACCTCGATACGGTTTCGTCCTGTTTTTTTTAGTAAAAGAACGTCGGCTACTTTATTTTTCTGGATTAGTTTGCCTACTGAAAGGGGAAAAATGTTTAGGCTGGAGGGGTCACTCTCAGCCGGTTGATTCGGTTTATACTGGATAAACACTAAGAAGGGTCCTTGGGAACCCTCCCCGTACAAATTAGGGCTTGTATTTGATTCGCGTTCGACTGAGGAAGCTAAACTATACTGTTGGATGAATTGGAGAAGCTCGAGCGGCCCTTTAATCAACATTTCTGCTTCTTCATTTGATGCGCTGTTCATTTGTTGCGAAATTTCGCAGTCGCTCTCGTTCTTGCCCAAATTCTTCTTTGTTAATATCGTCCGGGGCTTGATCCAGTTTACAAATGTATTCAGGGTTCAACAGGTTTGATAGCGTAAGAAAAGAGAATTTCGCAACAAGATCATTAAGCTGTTGAAATTTCGTTTTTATTTCCTGGATAATTCTGTCTGCAAACGCAAACATTTCACGCCGGAGTTCGAATTCGTACGTCAGACCAGCATCCACTGCCCCATCGTCATGAATACGTTTTTTCTTTCTCGTACGGCAGGGTACAAACTCAATGCCCATATTTTCGTAAACCTCTTTGGCAAACTTTAATGCGTCATCAACGAGGTCATCCCTATGCTCCACCAAGAAGATTTCTAAAGCCATTACTTTTGACGCACAGGCTAAGTTCAGTCCTTTAGTCTGCAGATACACTTGGGTTTTATTAATATCTACAAGAATGGCATCCAAGAATCCAAGATAACATAAAAACGCAAACGATTCCATGGCAGTCAAGAGAGACAGTGCGTCGGATATTGTTGTCAGATTTTCTGTCATATCTTTTGAAAGCTGTTCTAAAACTTCTATAATTTTAGTATAATGGGTCTTAATCACTTTAACTGCATCATGTCTGGCGCTCCAGCAAGTATCGATTCACGCCTTGTTTCGTCACACACAGTAGCTACCTAGAACGTCCCAACGATGAGGCGAAGATAAGAAAAACACAGACGCGTTCCAAAGTACCAATAAATGTAACCGAATCAACGGCAACCCATGCAGAATGTAAACATACCAGGTTTAGCGAATGGTTTGTGCATGCCACAAATTGCGTCCAGTCCGTCTTTTTTAATTTTATCCACAATTATTTCTGTATTTTTTTCAGCATTTTTCCCCTTCGCTTCTATAAAGTCGATAAAAGACTCCACTACCACAACTTTAGCCATATCGAAGCACCTGACTGACTTGATCGTCGTGTCGAAAATTATAGAAAAGTATTTAGCTTCTTGCACTTCTTCGATCACTTTCCTGCGGACTTGATCCCCCAAAACATGAATGAATTCGTTTTGTGTCTGAGGTGATAGGTACGAAACATGACTTTTTTTCAAGCTTCATCTTTGTAATGTGTTCGCATAATACTGGGTCGCACTTAGCCAAAAGCATCACGAGTTCCAAAAAATTGCCTCTCTTCCCAGTAACAGTTTCGCCGAGCGATTCCCGGTGTCCACGCAGCGATAAATTTTGTTTCGCTAAAAACTGAATTACGTCAAGCAATTTTGTCAAAATATGTCTCCACTTCTCTTCTTCATTTTGGACAATTTTTAACTCTGCTTCATCAATCGTAGCTTTCTGGCTGATCCCCCTTTCTAACTCTTTCCACTTAAAGAAGGTGTCATTGTGTACTTTGCAGGACTCATGCTCATACACTTTTGGATTCATCTTCCAATATAAGTTGAAGCCATCCATTGTGTTAAATCCTGAACTAGTGGCTTTAATAGG
The DNA here is from genome assembly GCA_944548615.1 of Micropterix aruncella. Lineage (NCBI taxonomy): Eukaryota > Metazoa > Arthropoda > Insecta > Lepidoptera > Micropterigidae > Micropterix > Micropterix aruncella. Next base: position 15,491,501 of record OX155970.1, on the reverse strand, counting down.
AGAACATAGTCGGCAGCAGAAGCAAAATAGGGATCCCTTTGCCGGTGAGTACACCATCCAAGATCGTAAGATTTTTTCACCATTTGATGGTTTGCGGAAGAACCAGTCTCGGTTAACTTTCTCATTTCTCATTTTAAAAAGATTCCGGAAAAACTGACTGGCGTCGCGTCCCGGCCTGCTTATCTTCTTCTTCTTTTATTTTGGCAATTCCGCTATACAGCAAGCGATTGGTGCCAGTTTTTTTATCAGTCTTTCTTCTTAGTGCTTCCCGATGACTGGGGGATCTATGGTTAGTAAACCCCCACCTTGAACAATGACCAAGAACAGACAAATGACTTCACATTTACATGCCTTATAAAATGGAAATATTTCAATTCTACCATGCACTAACTACATGTCCTTTGGGGATATTTCCCTGTGGACATCACATTGTGGATATTAAAAGGACAGGATATTCTAATTAGGATGTCACATGGGTGTGGATGTTTTTAAAATGGCTAGTAAAAAGGTTAAATTTGCCTCTTGAATTATATCGACACGTTATTAAGGGAAATAAACTTTGTAATGTTTTTATAAACTTTGATCGAATTCGATGCCAATAGGATGTCAATTTTTGTTGGAAGGCAGATTTTATATTTTACTAAGTTTGGAATAAATGATGGGTAGTTGTTGAGAAGGGGACAGTTAAAGAATATGTGATCTAATGTGCAATTGTGGTAGCCACAGTCGCACTGGGGGGAGGGCAGCACGTTTATGCGGAAGAGATGAGAGGGGGTGGAGCAGTGTCCTATTCGCATTCTGCAGATTGATGTTATTTCCTTCCGCTTAAACGGCTTCTTGTAGTACCATGGTTTAGAGGGAATTGTAGGGTTAAATTGGGAGTAGTGTTTGCCCTTGTTGCTGCAGGAGGAGAGCCAGGTCTTATTCCACTTTTCTTTCATCTTTTCTTCTATTACTTGAAAAATGTCTGATGCCGGGATTTTAATTTTCAGGAGAACTCCCCCTGACCGTGCCTCGTTTGCCATTCTGTCAGCGTACTCATTGCCTAAGATTCCGGAGTGCCCAGGGATCCACATCAATATTATCTCGCCCCCAGCTTCCCTGATGAGGCGGTATTGTGATCTAATAAGGTTCTCTATGTGAGTCGGACGGTGCGATATAGAGGGGGAATTAAGCTTATCTAATAGGCTTTTCGAGTCTGTGAATACGACTCCTTGGGGAGACCGTTTAACCCGCATATATTCCAAGGCCTTGAGTACTGCGACGCTTTCTGCCGTGTAGATGGAGGCATTGTTAGGCAGCCTAAATTTAAGAGAGATGTTGAGATTGGAATGAAATATACCCACCCCCACGTACGTGCCCGCCTCGGCCTTCGACCCATCCGTGAAGAGGAGATCCCAGCCGAGGAACCTGTCTGCGACCATTCTCGCAAAGGTGCTATTATTCTGTGGCGAGGGATCCTCACCTGCGGGGGTCTTTGTTATTCCTGAGTCATAACATATGGTAGGGTGCTCAAACCTTTCAGGGAAAGGAAGTCTGAAATCCGGGAGGATGTGATCTCTCTGAATAACCTCTTTAAAGTGATGCAGTTTGCGATGGCTCCTACATAGAGCCGAGACTTTGCTATTTGGAGAGCCTTGGGAGAGCTCACATAGGAGCTTTAGTTTTGGCACTAAAGGGTGTTTGGTCAGTTGGAGCCTCTTGATGTAAAACTTGTCTGCCAGGAGCTGGCATCGAAGATCAGTGGGAGGCTCGCCAGATTCTACGAGGAGGGCGTTTGTTGGGGAGCTTCTCATGGCGCCAATGACACATCGTAGGCCTTTGTATTGTAGGGAGTTCAGTTTGTCTTGGAGTTTTTTGGTTAAAGGGTAACAAATGAAGGAGGCGTAGTCTAATTGTGAGCGGACTAGGGCGTTGAACAGAAGTTTAGTGGTGAAAGGGTGTGACCCCCACCAAACTCCGCTGGTTGCTCGGAGTATGTTTAGTGCTCTCTCTCCTTTGTTGACCACTTGGTCAATGTATGAGGTCCATTGTAGTTTGGCATCTAGTGTAACTCCTAAGAATTTGGCATGAGATTTAATTGGGATTACTGAGTTGTTGAATTTGATGTTTAAGGGTGTCGGGGTTCTCTTGCGGGTGAAAACTACAGCATTGCTTTTAGATGGGGAGATTGATAGTCCGGAGTCGTTGAGCCATACCTCCAGATCCTCTAGGGCCTCTGAGACTTTCCGGAGGGCAGTAGGTATGTTTTGTGAGGAACTATATATCACAATATCGTCCGCGTATTGTAATAACCTGCAGTGTCTCAAAACCACCTCCTCCAAACCTCTGGTGTAGAGGTTGTAGAGGATGGGGGAGAGCACACTGCCCTGTGGGAGGCCCCTGAAAAGGGTTCTTGAAATGGGTTCTGCAGAGGTCATAATGTTAATCTTTCTTCCTTTGAGGGTTGAGATGATGAATGTTGAGAGTTTGTCCGGGACCCCCAAGTACTGTAGCCTCCTCTGGAGGAGTGGAAGCAGGACATTATCGTAGGCGGCTTGCACGTCCAGGAAGACCGCAACTACCGATTCCTTCCGTTTGAATGCCAGTCTTATATCTGTGGTGAGAATCGCCAGGTTGTCGAGGGTGCCTGATCCACGACGGAATCCAAACTGTGAGTTTGCTAGTTTGGCTGAAGTTTCCACGAACCATTCTAGTCTGTTTTTGATTATGTGCTCTGAAATTTTGCACAGGGTTGAAGAGAGAGCGATAGGGCGGAAACTTTTGGGGGAGGACGGATCACAATTGGGTTTGGGGATAGCGATGACCGCTTGGGACCTCCAGGAAGTGGGAGATATGCCTTGATCGAAGAACCCGTTCAGGAGATCTAAGTAGTACCAGGGAGATCTAAGTAGTAGAGCAGCAAGAGGGGATGAATGCGTAGGGAATAAGGTCCTCGCCTGGGGCTGAATCTCTAGCCTTGTTCAGGGCGGCATCTAATTCTACCAGGCTGAAGGGGGAAGACATTTCGGTATGTGAGGAAGGATGCGCACTAGGGAGGATTTCCGGTTCTGTGTTGAGCTCGTCGCTGCCGGGACAATATGGGGGGGCCAGGCAATTAACAAATTGGTCCAGTGTCTCTCCATGTACTGGGGGGGAGGAGTTAAGGTTCGATGCTCTCCTGAATCTTTTGACCATAGCCCAGACCGTGGAACTCGGAGTATCCGGGGAAAGGTTGGAGCAGAATTTTTTCCAACCTTCCCTTTTTTTACTTGAGAGGAGTTTTCTGGTTTCCTTGGCTGCGATTTGGTATGAGTTGTGATTGCTAGTGTTCATATCACTCAGATAAGTAGAGAGGCAGAGTTTCCTCCTGCCAACCGCTTGGTTGCACTCAGCATCCCACCATGGAGGAGATTGTCGGACTGGAATTTTGGGGGTTTGTTTTTTGAAAAACTTTTCAGCCGCTGATAATATGCAAGAGGACAAGGAGGAGTAGCACTCCTCTAGGGGGGTGCTTTCGAGTGGGGGGAGGAGTGTTGCTGCGTCGTTTAAGTGAGCGCAGAAATCCGAGAAGTTTTTTTCCTTATTACTAAACTTAAAGAGAGCACGACGGCTAATGGTGGCTCGATTAATCAGAGTGAAGTGAGTATTAATGAGGATGGGAAAGTGGTCACTACCCAATGGGTCGTCCAATACTTGCCAAGTACTGTCTATTTGGAGGCACGGGGAGCATATCGAGACATCAGGGGCCGAGGAACGTTCTGATGGAAGTGGAACCAAGGTGGGTGAGCCGTCGTTCATGATGCACATAGAATGTTTATCCATCATATTTATCAGGGCATCTCCCTGTCGGTCAGAGAGCGAGCAGCCCCAAAGTGGGGCATGCGCATTTAGGTCTCCAAGAATGAACACAGGCCCGGAAATACCTCCGAGGGTCCGGGACCACCATTTTTCCGTAATAATCGTCCTGGGGGGAGCATATAGAGAAAGGAATGTGCACTCATTTATTCTGCCAGAGGCCAATTGGACATTGTTCCCCGGAGAAGCCAGGGCCAGCGGAGAGTGGATAAGTGAGTTCTTGAACATAAGGATAGTCCCACCCTTCCCGTCGAGGCGGTCATCACGGAGGACAGTGTAACCTGGTATGGTAAAGTTATTGGAGGGGGACAGCCAAGATTCAGAGATAGCTGCCACGTCAACCTCACGTTGATGCAGCAGTTGGATGAGCTCATGCTTTTTGGGTATCAGGCTTCGGCAATTCCATTGCAAGATGCAAAGCGTTGCCATTCTGCAGATATAAATTGAATCTACAAGTAAATTAAAGGTTAAAAATGAAATATAAAAAATGTGTAATATATACCTATATGTATATATAAAGAAACAAGGAAGTGGGAAATTTAGCTGGAGCGGAAGTTTGTGACTGGGGCGTTACGTTGGTCTGAAGGCAGATCCCGATCCGCCATCCAACGTGTCTGATAATTGAAGGTCAGTGACAGTTATCATTGAGGAGGTGTCGCTGGAAGCCGAGGCTCCAGAATTGGTGTTGTGTTGGGCCATAAGCACCTGTAAGAGAGCTGCTATCTGATCCAGAGTAGTTTTAGGATCTCCATTAAGACCACAGCCGTTAACGGATTTATATGGGAAGTAGTCCCATCGTAGTTCGTTTGATTTGTCGTGAACAGGGGAGCGAGGCGGGGGAGGGCTCTGCAACTTCCGTTTCTTCCCTACGCCTTTATTTTTACCTGAACGGATAGGATCCGAGACGATAATTCTTGGTCTCATTGGGGAGAGTGGGGAATTAAAGGTAAAAGGTTGAGTTTGTGGGGTAGTTGCTGCAATAGATGCATATGAGGCAGATGTTGTCTTAGGTACTCTCGAGAGAGCATCATTAAATGATATGCCTTCTTTTGCCATGATGTTTTTTATTGCCTTTTGACGGCTATATTCGGGGCATTTTTGGTCCGTAGCTGTGTGTGAATCGTTGCGACAGTTAACGCAGAAGGAGAGAGATGCCTTGCAACTCTCCCCCGCATGGGCCTCTCCGCAACGAAAGCACCTGGGAGTTTTAGATCGGCAGGTCTTTTTTAGGTGACCGTACCGACAGCAAGCTGTACAGAGAGCAACTGGAAGGGAGTAAATCTCTACTGATAGGCTATTGTAGTATATTAGGACTTTTTCCGGGAGCTTTTGTCCCTCAAATGTGAGAACAACCGTTCGAGAAGGTTTATAAACCACGTTGCCTGAATCGTCCGAAGACCGGTAATTAAGGCGGCGGATCCGCTTGACTACGAAAGGATTGGAGGCGTTTAATGCAGAGACTATCTCCTCATCAGGTATATCCGTGTCCAGTCCCCTTACCAACCCCAATCTGACCGTGGCGAAGGAAGGGATGAAGGCTTTGTAATTTTTTACTCTTAAGAAGTTAGCTTTAGTAAGGTTATTGGCAGCTCTCGCAGTTCTCAAGGCCACCTCGACGCGGTTTCTTCCCGTCTTTTTAATTGTTTTGACGTCTTGAACTTTATTTGCTTCAATCAGTTTCCCGACAGTAAGCGGGTAGATAGACAAATTCGGATTTGTACTCTCCGAATTGTTGGAATTCTCTGGGCAAAATTGAATATAAACTATGAAGGGCCCGGGCGAGTCCTCCTTGTAAATATTCTCGGCAGCTATTTGCCTGGTTTCGATGGCTTCTCCCGCAGCCACGTCAGACCTAACCTCGACAGTCATTCCCAACGGCGCCCGCGAGTCCATCTCATGTTCCGATATTGCACAAATAGGGCTTGTCGGAGTCGACGGGCGTGCCCCCGTCGACCCCCCCTGTCTCCGTTCCATTCACAGGCAATCTAAGGAGGGTACATCCAGATAATTTTGAAAAAAAAAATAAAAAAGTTTGAAGATGCTACCCTCAGGAATGGCTGACGAGACACGCTATTTAATCCGGGAGTATAAACAAAAATGACGACAAACTTACAGTTTCCGTGAACGATCCCCGCCAAACCACTGAAGGATGACCTGGACAACACAGACAAAACAACAAAAAACGAGAGGAAACAAGGATTCACAGAGCACAACAAACACACCCTGCCCCGTTAGTTCCTAAATCGAGAGTACCCGGCCTGCTTATGTATTAAAATATGTCGAAGTTTCTAGTTTCTGTCTCTGTCGCACAGTCGCACAGTCGCACAGTCGCACAGTCGCACAGTCGCACAGTCGCACAGTCGCACACTCGTGTTCTTGTCAACTTTCTAGTAAGTATGTTCTTAATCCTCTATGGATCTTCCTTTAACGGTATCGCCCCTTAGTACCTAGTGAGTGGCTTGCGGTATTAAGAAGGGTGTGTTCAGAGATTCAGAATAAATTTTTATTAAAAATTTGTTAAATAAAATAAAAATATTTAACAAATTCACATTTATAATTCCAAAACAGGGGCGGCTTCGCCGCCCTTTAATCTCTGCCGCCCGGGGCGGCCCGCCCCCCCCCCGCCCCCGCCTCGCTACGCCACTGGGCCGTATGCGTCGGTAATATAAGGAGACCACGATTTACTACCCACTAGCACACAGAATCACGGAACAATATGAGGAAAAAACTATTTAAAACATGATTAACTCAATTTACATCAAACTAGACAAGTAAATAGAGTTATTTTCCTTCGGATATTTCTTTTAACCGCGTTAAGTCCGTAATAAAATGGCAAAATAAGGGCGAGCCGCTTTCGAGATATTATTATTTAAAATTTTCGCAGATATTCCAATACGGGGGATGGCGGGATGAGTATTTTGTGATATTCGGAAAATAGATCAGTCGCAAAACAGATGATGGTACGCCGTTTGATGACAGCGTTGAGCCCCCAGTTATCGGTTACCTAGCGATAGAAACATGGTCACAGTGATACCATATATTTTGTGGGGATACATAAAAAGTGAAGTTTGTTGGTAAAGTGGTTTGTGATTTACATATTGAGAGACACAGAAGTAAGAATCTAATAATACAATTTATTTCATGCGTCGAGAACGGGGCGTGCGGCGCAACTCAATCAAAACCGTAAACCGTAGAACCGTTTTACATAAACAAAAGCTTAATTTTAAATATTTTTTTTGTGATGTAACAAAATTAAAAAATAATGCTATATCTGTGTTTTACACCTACCATTGTCATGTTAAGCTGTACTGTGGAAAAATGCCCTCGGGAACCAAACACTCTGCTTAAAGTTTATCTCTATACCACTTATTTATCCAGATCAATGTTATAATCAATGGGAATCTGATATGATTCACTGATTCAAATCAGTGAACATGATTCTTTTATTAATAAAACTGAGTTGTTATTATTATAAGAACCTAGTTTATTAATGTTGTTATAATAATAACAATCCGGTCTATTAATAAAAGGATCATGTTCAGTGATTTGAATCAGTGAATAATTTCAGATTCCTATTGATTAGAGCATTGATATGGATAAATAAGTAGTATAGAGATATAGTTTATACAGAGAGTTTGGTTCCCGATGGCCTTTTTACAGTATATTATATTAGTATTAATAATATTATATGTCGCGTATGACATCTCCGCTTTTTTGCCTTCTCTATTTCTGTTACCCTCTCTGATTTAGAGTCGTAGGAGCAATTCAACGTGTCACGCACGCTTTGTGGGTTCCGGTTTTTTAAGTTTTTTTTACTTAAGAGGGTGCTGCACGAAATTTCTCAAATTAGGGTCTAGCGTTTTAGTTATTCCGCTGAAACTACGCTAATAAAAGCAGTGACAAAAAACACTCGTTTTTATCAATAAGTCATTTATAAGGTGAGCTAATAAATTTGGCAATAGTTTGCGCAGTTTTTTATAAAAACACACGAGAAAATATACAAAAATGGGCGCGGGGTTTTAGTCCTCACTGGGAAAATAATAACTAATTTGAATTACAAATTATTATAAAAGAAAGTTAAATGACATATCTTCACTATAAGCTATTTAAATTTCAATGATTGTAATATGATTTTATACAATAAATCCCAGAAAATCAGGTATCAGATTCTCCATACATTTTTTGTATGGGCTGGCCGCGTTAATAAATACACAGGCGCGCTATGAAAAAGATTCACTTCCCTGCTGCTATTCGAAGCGGGAGCACGTCTTTTTCGGTTAGCTCTTATCAGTTCCCGCTCACGTAATATTTTATTCTTCTATACCGCAGTGCCGCGTCGTCACGCATCGTCACGAGAAAGCAAACAGCAGTAAGTATTTTATTTTTTACATTTGTTTTTTATTAATGGATGTTTATGCCATCTTTGTTATAACTTATTATAATACTCTACATGTATTTTAGTTAATGGGGAAGCGTAAGAAAACATATTTCGTTTTTTGAGAAACGCCATAGAATCAGCGTGAAATTTCAGTCTGAAGACATGAGAAAGCGATGTTGTTTTCAGTCCGAGATATAAGAAAATGAGATAGTTTTAAACTATTTTTGAAAATATTTAAAACTATAGAATACTTTGAAATATTTTGAAACCATAGAAAAATAAAATAATTTGAAAATCATTTTAAAGTCAAATAGTCTTTGAAAATATTCAAAACTACAGAATACTTAGAAATATTTTAAAACCATATAAAAATAATATCCTTTGAAAAACATTTTAAAATCAAATAGGCTTTGAAAATGTTTAATATCATAGATATTCAATAGTATAGAGAGAGTTTTAAAAAAAATGAAACTTGAGTTTTTTTATTTTTCTTTATTTTAACTTCATCTCATACATTGTTCACCTTGATCGATCAGCAGAAAATTTTCATCTCATCATTGCGTCACATCACAAAAATAACAATTTTCAATCACATTAATTTTCAATAGCTACGTTACTTACATTATTTAAAATATTAAATTAAAAATTATCGCAGAGTTCGGAAGACCACCACGGGGCCGCGAAACCACCGCGGGGTTTCTTCCGCCCTACTACGGCATCACAGGAAGACTCGATGGCCATTAAGTGCGACACACAAGTCCTCTGCGGTACTACAAGAAGGCGATGGAAAGGCCTCAAGATTCTCGCAGAGGACTTCACCAAACCGGTCCCAGTTAATGTCGCCGGTTCGGTATCGCCACTCGGATTGTGGCGTGGGGGGAACGCGACGGCCGATGCCAAATGTCACCAGTCTGCGGTCCGAAGAAGAAAGGTGCTCGTGAACTTTCCAATTGTTCATCCAACGGGCGAATCCCGGGGAGCACAGAGTGAAATCCACAAAACTCCTCTTCGAGACTGTTTAAAAGTGGCATTCATTAATTTATTTCTTTATTAATTTTAATTACATATTTGAAGTTGTTAAAAAATATATAATCACATTAAGCCGCGAAATCTATCTGTACCTTCTTTCCGTCGGAAGTAGTTTATTTATAAAGGTAACTGCTTTTTGAAATAATTAAAGTTTTGGTGTAGCTATTTATACCTATAATAATTACTGTTTTTTTATCCTTCTCGACATACATTTTATCCTCGTACTGATGAGAATAACAATGTTATAATTGTTTTAAGCATTATCCATTTTTATTTCTTTACTCAGAATCATAAAGTATCTGCTATCCTGATAGTGGAAGCGGTTCGTCTCATATTTTGAAAGAATACTGTAAATTGTGATAAAAGCAAATCCTTTTTCACACGTGTGTTCATTAGACCAAAATAGTTGATTTGACCTGCCGCTCCGACAATTTGGCCCAGCGGACTCGAAATGGCGGCAATTTTCCAAGATGGCCGTTAATAAACCAAAATGATTACTCTCGTGCTGATTTTAAAGACCCATGGGTCTTTTTCGGTTATTTTGGCGTCGTACATTTCAAATAAGATGCTGAAAATATAAACATAAATAAATATAAATAAATAATTCCTTACAAACAAGGTAGAATGTGTACAATCATTTATATATAGTGTAGTATAGTGTAGAATAAAACGGCCACGGTACATTTATTTTGACAAGTTCTGATGATGACACCGAGTACAAAAGTTTAAGTTTTCTGGCCAAAAGTACAAATATGTTCAAATCGGTTCAAAATACGTTCAAAGGTTGTTCAAAACACATGTAGTCGTCATATTTGAGCCAGCGACTACAAATTCAAAGTCAAAGACCCATTCACATATTCTATATTATATAGTTCAAATTTTCCATGTTTTCTGGGTAGCAAATTTCAGAAATTACTTACAGCATACACAAAATTATTCTCTCGTTTGACTTTTTTGACAGTTTTGACTTTAGATTCGTCTTTTCCAGTGTGCAAATACTCGAAGAAGACGCGTATAACATAACGGTAACGTGAAAGTAAATACTCGTTAAAAATGTTTATAATCCTGTTCAAAATTAACTAAAGTTATTTTTATTACCATATTTGAAATATACGACCCCAAAATAGCCGAAAAGGCCCATGGGTCATTAAAATCAGCATGAGAAAAATCATTTTGGTTTATTAGCGACCATCTTGAAAAACGGCCGCTATTTTGAGTCCGCTGGGCCAAATATGTCGGAACGGCGGGTCGACCATTTTGGTCTAATAAATACGTGTGCAAAAGGATTTGCTTTTATCACAATTTGCAGTTTTTGTTATTTGCAATTTGCTATGAGCAATAAAATTATAAAATGCGGATTACATCGCTTTGGCGGGTGACCGTCTGTTCAGCGTTATCAATGTATGCGATTTAGTCACACCTGCGTGGCCGCCGCCGGCAAGCGTAAATTACCTACATTTGTGTAGCGGCATAGGCTCGGAGCCCTCTTAAACGTACAGGATACGGTTTGTTGCGTTTGGGCGTTAATATAGCGGACGTATCACGTACGTTCGTATAGGTAGGGCGGGTAAACGTCAATAAAATTATTTCCTTTTTCGGTTTAAAATCGGTACATTATCGATTTAAAAAATAATCGATTGCTCCTTGCGATTTTCGTCACTGGCAATTTTATTTTTACAATAAAAATTGTATTTTGAAAGAAAAGTGCGTTTGCTAAATGAATTTTCAGGGCATACCTACATTACAGTAACTAAAAAAAAAGATTCTAATCAATTTGAATAATATTACATACAATATACGCAACTAAGGGTCCCATCAAACTTGCAGAAGGCAAATTTGCAGACGGCAATCTTGCAGACGGCATTCTTGCAGGCGGCAGTTTTGCAGAAGGCAATCTTGCAGAAGGCAGTTTTGCAAATGTCAAAATGACCTAACCTAACCTAACAGAAAAACTTAATTTTTTTTTTTTAATGTTTAGTTTGATGTATAAAAGTCATCCACTACAAGGATGCCGGTAATTAATGTCACTTCGATTTTAGGGAAAGAAAAACCTAACCTAACCTAACCTAACAGAAAAACTTAAAAACTGTACTGAAGGTTGCCGGGGTCCCCGGTTGCCGCCTGCAAGGTTGCCGCCTGCAAGGTTGCCTCCTGCAAATCTGCCCTCAACAAATTTGGAACTGTCAAAAGTGACATTTGTGCAAAATTGCCGCATGCAAAACTGGCGCCCCCCCGCAACTAAACGGTGAAAACGAGTGGGTGGTTAAGAAATCTGTTAAAATTGATTTCACCCCATACAAATAAAATGATAGATTTTTTTTTAATGCCCTATTTACGGTCACCTTTTTTTTATAAATTTCAAATATTGAAATTCTTTATTAAGTCATTCTCGTTTTTTTTGTCCTTCCAACAAAATCCTATCTGTCAAAATTCGTCCTACTCTCGAAAAATGATGAACCTCGTCGTCGGTTGATTTTTAATTTTGTATTTATTTCGTAGAATGTGATGTTTCAAAGCCGATAAAAACTTGCAAAGGACATTTTATAATTTCCATTTTTGAAACGTATTTCGGGAAAGCTGTCATTTGTTTTCGGTGAGTGATTTGGATTTATTCTTACGCGATCGACCTGTTTTTGCGTCGGATTGGTTTATTTTGGTAAATTGCTTGTTTTCCATATGCCTCTCCCGTCGACGACTTCGTTTGGAGTGCATTATGCAAGGTTAGGAACGATTTTAGGTGATTTTGGTGCGATGATGAAAAGTAGGTATGATCATTGATGTATAACTGGGGTGTCAACTACAACGGGTGAACCCGTCACCACAGGAAGTTTCAACAATATTTGCCCATGAGGTGAGCGTAGAAGACTTGGGATGAAAACAGTCCACTGTCTAGTTATGCCACTCGCTCGTAAGAAACCGCTAGATAACCAGGTTAATCACCCAGCGGGCCGACACTCACGCCCTTACTTCCAGTTGCAACCAGATTACTTCAGTCTCCCGACTGGTAACAGGTTTGAGGTCGCTTGCGCTTCTCTCCCTTAAGTAGCGGTGATTTGTTGTCTACCGAATCTATCGCAGATCACGGCATCCTTTGCCCAGAAGCATCCAGTGCCCGAAGGGCGATCTCTAGGGGAAATTAGCCCACAGGCCAGAGTTCAGACCCTGGCCTGCACTTCTGCAAGGAGGCTGCCGGATGGGTGTTGACCCGTGAGTTTAGCGGACCCCAAGACATGAGTCGTAGTGGCCTAACTGTAATAGGCCATAGACACCTATATGGCGGTAGGTTGTTAGTTTTTTTTAAACCGTCATAAAAAGTAACAAAAAATAATTTAAAAAAAGTGTCCGGCACCATTTTTTATCACATTTAACATTAAAGTGATCGATTTTAGTATATATATTTTTTTAAATAGATGAGGTTCTAATATAATAATTCCATCTTCCCTTCGTCGGGCTTCTCCGCCAATGCTTTATTGTTTATCGAGAAATTGCAAAAATACTTCTAGCAAGCAGCCGAAGCAGTTTATATTATATTTCACAAGTAAGTTGGGATTTATGTAGTATCCTAATCTCTTTCATTTATCAAAAAAAAAAAAAACCATCACTAAATCATAGGAAATAGCGTTGGACACGCAATAGTTCGTGACTTAAATAAAAAAATATACTGGTATTTTTTAAATACTTAGTTTTCAAGATATTTAAAAAACCTAATTAAACCTACCACCATATAGGTGTTTGTGAATTGTTTTAAAAAAAAAAACTATCGAAACGTAGGTGTTTGATGCTTTTTTTAATGCCTATATCTCGTTTATTTATTGAGGCTGAATAAAAATTATTGCGGTTTCTGAATCAGAGTGGTGAATATAGTCGGGTGACTTTTAAACATCAACAATGTAGAATAGGTTCCGATTATACATTAATACCCGTTATATTTCACAAGAAAGTTTTTATATAATTAACTACATAGCTTTTTACAATCATTCCTTGGTATGATCGTTCAGCTGCAGCGTTCACTTGTTTTCAATTTGTTTTCATGTTCACCATAGAGGCGCTCGATAGGTCGGAGATTATGAATGTCTGCCTCTAAGTAGGCAAAGACCAGCTTTTATAGACGCTCTTCATTCTTCTTCTTTGGGGGCATAATGCTACGATTTATTGGTGGTTGCATCAGTTCTAGGTAACTGGTCTTCGTTTCTAGCTATGTAGTATTGATTTCGATTCGTATTGATTTTGAAATAGTACTGATTTTGAAATTCGATTCTGTGCAATTCCAAAGTTCCGGCAATATCGAAGCACGTAATAAGTGGCCGTAGTGATTCAAATGATCTACAAGTCCGCGTAGACTTCCACAAAAAGTTCCTTACTGGAATCAGCCAGAATGGCACTGGTCTGGGGTATGGCAGTACAACCACGAGCGACGTGGACTTGAAAAAGTCTCTTTTGCGGGGAGATTACGATAGCAACAGTATGGCTCATGCTATTGGCCTTTATTTGAATGCCTTTCAGCATACACTTCCAGACCCCAGTAACCTCGCTCGTTGGAGCTTTGCCGAGGATAGTTCTTGTCCCCTCTGTAGCAATACCCCTTGCACAGCTAGACACATTCTAGCTGGCTGCAAGGTGGCCTTAGATCAAGGACGGTACACTTACCGCCATGACAAAGTTCTCGCTGTTATTCGCGAGGTAATTAGTCTCTCAGTGGCTCGTGCCAACAAGAATTTGACAGTATCCTCCAAACCCCCAATACAGTTTGTGCGGGATGGCTCTAAAGGCAAAAAACATTTAACTACAAAACGTTTCTCAATAATCGAGAAAGCTACAGATTGGATTCTGGAGGTTGATTCGGTCTCTAAGCAGTATAAATTCCCTGAAAGTCTCGGATGAACAGCCCTCCGTCCAGATATAACTCTTTACTCTCTATCTCGGAAGGTGGCTCTTATTGTAGAATTAACTGTTCCATGGGAATCAAATATCCCAAAAGACCACGAGTACAAATTAAATAAATACCATGATCTTGCAAATGCCGTAACCCGGAACGGCTTATATGTTCACCTTCACGCGGTGGAAGTTGGCGCTCGTGGCCTGCCAGCTAAATCTCTATTTCACCTCTTTAAAGATCTTGGCCTTTCCAGAAAAATAATCAACTCTTTCTTAGAAAAATTATCTAAAACTGCGATTTGCGCATCTCAAATTCTATGGCTTCGAAGGGGGAGTGAATGGGTGGTAAGGTGGACGCTCACATGTGGCAAGACAGCTGTCCTAAACCTACCACAGCCAGTTCGTAAGTCCGGAATCCACTGCTCACCCCCCAGACGTGTACAAAAATAGTATTATGATGGGCCCGACTCCGGTCGGTGAATTCCATGGCGGCTCCGTTTGTATTTATTATTATTGTAAAAGAATGCAAGGCACACACTGTTGGGAGAAAGCCAGACTAAATATGAGTTTAAGTATCTGTTAAATATGAGCACAAATGTCTTGGGTAATGGAGTCCTTTATAGGATAAATTATGCGACATGAGTAGAAATGTTAGATTGAATTTGGGTGTCTTATGATTTCCTATGCTTAAAATATAGCAGCGGATTGTTGTTCGATTGGGAGACAAGCGGCGATCCGCAAATTGGTTTACGAACACCTTTGTGAGGCAGCGGGACATCATTTCGTTGGTTGCGGGTTGGTCCGGTCAGAACATTATGAATATTTTTTTTCTTATCATTATTTTCTTATTTCTAATTAGTCAACCGATGGGGCAGACATTGTCAGAGCCGGTGACTGCGAAGCAGTCGTCCGTATGCCAGGATGCTCGCTTCAAAGTAGGCGCTTCCTGCATGCAAGGATGGAGGGTCTCCATGGAGGATTCACACACGCATATTCTTTCGCTGCCTGACGACCCTGGAACCGCTTTCTTCGCTGTTTACGATGGACACGGAGGTAAAATAGTCTTTGAATAATTAGTTTTTATATATACAACCAGTGGCTGCATGTGAATCTGGTAGATGGGGAGGACAACGAAGAATACAAAAAAAAATTGGATATCTATCATCATCATGCTTTTGCTGTTCATTATTTTAAATATCTATTTTAATTATGTGGGTTTATATTTTTTATGATCTGACTAATGGAAGAAATTAACATGAAATTAATTATTATTATTTATTGGACTATTTGAATATTATTTTTAATAACCTTGGATTGCTATTAAATGCTATTATGTTATTTATTAGTATCTTGATGTAGTTTCGATTAAATTTGATTTATTATTTTTGATTGGTTACTTACTGTAAGTAAATCTCAAGAATATCAGTTCAAGTTATTATTAACATAAATGAAAATTATAATCGTACTGTAATTACTCTACTACTCTATACGTCTTGCGGACATACAGCAAGGAAAAATATATATAAGTCAATGTGTATTTGAAATTGTACGCCCTTTGGGCAAACTACTGTATCTAACCATTTTGTACCAAAAACGTCTGTACTTTAACGTACAGTTATACAATAAAGATCTATCTATCTATCTGTTATGCTATCACCAAATATAGGTACTCACTGACAATCTTCAGAACGTAAGATGTTAAGTGTAGTTGCCTCTTTTGATCCATATTCAGAATATTGCTCGTGAGAAAAGACGTTTTTGAAACATAATCTATTGCACGTGATGTGAATTCTCTGAAGCCTACACTCCGACTTCCCGTGCAGCCCTTACATAATAATAATAATAATTTTTGAATTGACAGGTGCTAAAATCGCTGAGTATGCTGGCAAACACCTTCATAAATACATTATCCAGAGACCAGAATATAATATGGGAAACATTGAAGAATCACTTAAACAGGTTTGATAATATTTAATTAATTTAAGATATTGGGCATTAAAATACTCTTCAATAATCATTTCTCTATGCCTTGCGTTGATTTTATATCGGCAATTTTCGAGCATAAGATGATCTAGAACTCATTAGCTGGACTTTACTGTACCTTATCATTTGAGAATGGCTCTGTACCGCAGTGATGGAAAACTGCTACAGTTATGGCAATTTTTAAGAAAGGAGACAAACTAGACCCGATTAGCTACCGTCCCATAAGTGTAACTTCTGCGTAATGCAAATGTATGGAAAGAATAGTGGCAAATGTATGAAAAGAATATTACAAAGTATGCAGCAGACCATCACTTCCGGAAGAGCAAACATTGTTTTTATCCCTTGGAAATCCGTTACCACCAATATCCTTTTCTGTGTAAATGAATGGAGCATTGCATTGAGTGTCCTCACATTTAAATCGGCGACACTCAGACGAATAGAATGTGGTCAGTAGAGTCGTGCAAGGATCAGTGTTGGGCCCAAAGGGGTGTTCAACTTATTAATCAAGGATCTGCAAGAAGGTATAGCTTTAAGTGTGAGTCTCTTTGCGGATGACACTAAACTGTTTGCAAATCCTACAATAGCAAATCTCAACAAAGACCTGGATCAAATTCTTGAATGGTCCACAACATGGTTTATGAAGCATAATTGACTTTTTAACACGCTTTTATTAGGTCGACCTGTATATAACTAACTATGTAATGGAATCTAAGGTAACTAATTTAACCTTCCAAGGACCGTAGCGTCATGAAAATTGGCAGCTGTATGTAGTTCTGATGACAATATAATAATATGGTACTGTCGAACTGACCTGATGATGGAGTCGGAAGATATGAACTGGAACTTCATGATGGAACATCGTATCATAGCTGTGTTTGGACTTGTTAGAAAAGTCTTGGAATGAACTTTGACCACGATTAGGTTTCAATGTCTGATGATGTGGTTTTTACGTGCATTTATAAAAGCGTGTTTTTAGTGTTTTTTTTTAAACTAATAATTTATTTACTTTGCAATGTTTGTTTAGGTCAAATCTTGCAAGCAGAATAAAACCACTTCCTCTTATCTATACTAGTTGAAATTTTACACGTTGGTTCAATTTCGATGACAATGCATTTTTATGGTGAGCATGACCTGATTGGCTCCCAACAAGGGGACTCCTCAACGGTCAACAGCACAGACATGAAATTTTGTATACGCATTCAATTATTATAGCCCGTTATAAGTTTCACCATGACATGGCTGCTGCGCCCAGGGTTGGCTTCCAATGAGGGAACTCCTCAACGGTCGATAGCACAGAAATGAAATTTTGTATATGCATTTAATTATGATAGCCTGTTCTAAGTGTCACCGCGACAGGGCTGCTGCACCCAGGGTTAGCTTCCAACGAGGGGACTTCTCAACGGTCGATAGCACAGAAATGAAATTTTGTATAACATTCAATTATGATAGCCCGTTCTTAGTCCACAATGACATGGCTGTTGCATCCAGGGTTAGCTCGTGACAGAGCATTTTATTTTATTTTATTTTCTTTTATTCAGGAAAATAACAGTGTATAAAAGTAAGTAGCCAAACAAGATAGATATACAAATTACACCAGAGACAATTTTCCACTAAATGTTAACATCAAGATTATCTAAATGATAAGAGACAGAAAAAAAAACGAGAAAAGAAAGAGGATAGGAAGGGGGGACTAGGGAGGGAAGGAGGAACATAGGAAAAAATAAAAAAATACATTATGTTGATGGGTGTCCACGTATTTAACAAATTTACCAGTACGATATTTGAAGTTGAGACAGGTACGTTGGTATGAATAAAAGCTTGTTTTAAAAAAATGTCTTTTTACCATTAACTAACAAGATCTGTGTAATATCCTCACCCCTTCAGATCGCTCACATCGCCTACTAGAGTTGGCCCAGATCCTTTCGTTTCGTGACACTTTGTAACTGCACTGGCTCTAGATTGTACCAATGTTTGGGGTTGCTCTTGCCGGTTTGAAAAGACTGTGTATTTGTCTGCAAACACACAGTCTCACAGACACACATTTTACAACTCTTGAATACTCTGTTTTATAGCGGTTATTTATTGTCATTTTTTAGGGTTTTCTAGAGCTGGACTCGGTAATGGCAGTCGACGAGAGTCTACGGGAAGAGGTTTCTGGCTCGACGGCCGTAGTGGTCCTCATCAGGGACGGTTGGTTGTACTGCGCCAATGTCGGCGACTCGCGCGCTATTGCAAGTGTGAACGGTCAGGTGAGGAGATTAAAATTAGAGATTATTATCCTGACACCGATTACACTCATTTTACATGGTGTTCCAATGCTGCCGTCGTAAGTGAAAACACAGTAACTTCATTTACTGTGTTTATACAAGTTTGGTTCTTTAAAATCACGAGTTGGAAAATCATAAGGCAAATTTTTCGGTTTGTCTGTCGATGGATAGTTACCGAGATACTTTAGCTAAAAACACAGTATTTATTAAAAAATCAGAATATTTTTAATAAAAAACACAGTATGTATATTTTTTAAAGTTTAAATAAAGTAACCTATTAGTTACTGTGATCTTTTTTAATACCTATAAGCATTTAAGAAATATTTTTGTTTGGTTACAACACGGCTTCTTCAGATACTGTGGTTTTAGGTATAATTTTGTTAAAAGTTAATTTATTAATACACAAATTAATCACAGTATCTCAATTACTGTGTTTAAGGTGCCTGCAGTTTTTTATTTATTTAAAAAATATATATATTTTACATGGTTAGAACACAGTAATGGGTAAAATTTACCTATAACACAGAAACAACTCAGTTACGGTGTTATAGCTTAAAAATATAAAATCAAATTATTTTCCTAATTTAGAACACTATCTAATTTAATAAATTAAACAATTATAATTTAATATATTTTTTTATGCAGAATTGAGGTTCTAAGTATTTTTTAACATGAAAGATTAAAAGAAATAATCTATATTGATTACTTTGTTCATGAAAACAAATATTTAACAACTGAACTTTGACCGCGTTTTTCTCAAAATGTCTTTTTTCGAGTTACTGTTTTATCATTTACGTCGGCAGAACGTAGTACAACAAATTAATAATAATAATAATAAAACAAATGAAAAGAAAAATATATAATTAAAAAATAAAATTCATTGTAAATATTATTTTATTCTGTTATATTACATAAAAGTACGAGACGATTTTCAATTGTGACACTAAGCACTTTTAGCATATACTTATATGTTGTGTTTAATGAATTTTGCAATCAAGACTTGAGTCTTGAACTTTTAGGAACCAAAATAACAAATATTTTGGACCACCATGCGGCTCATAGTAATATAATATTTCACCCAATATGACCACTGAAATTGCCTCCTGAACAGACAACGGCAATTATATTATTTTTTTCTAATATATTTTTAGGTTGAAGTGTTATCGCATGATCATAAGCCAACGGACGACATAGAGCTACGAAGAATCACCGCTGGCGGTGGCTTTGTTGAATTCAACCGAGTCAACGGAAACTTGGCCTTATCCAGGGCACTCGGAGACTTTGTCTTCAAGAGGAATAGCAGACTATCACCACAGGAACAAGTGGTCACCGGTATGTCTTTGTCACCAATTATATATAACAGATTTCTCAAAAGTCTTTTTCAAAATAGAAATTGGATAGGTTCAATGAAAACATGTTTATTTTAAATTAAAGTACCGGTTAGGTCGCCTGATCTTACATTCTAAAGTTCCGGGTTTAATTTCCGGCTGGGTCACCATTTTCCGTTAAGATAAAAATAACGGAATTGCATTTCAATTCTGTGGATCGAATGCAAGAATAAGAAATACACTTACACACATGTTACGCACACACATGCATATAAGAAATTCGTAACAGGGTTGGTTGTCAGAGATTATTGTATGATAATAAACCCGCCGATTGTGAAATTTCACAATAAAGAGTAGTTATTGAGTTTTTAAAAAAAAAATAATGTCCTATAAATGTTTTTTCAAAATTTTTTCAACACTTCTAAACGGAGGCAAAATTTCTGGGAACTGCTTCGGATGTAGTCTACATGATCGCTGATATTTCTTCTTGAATATTTCCTTTTAATTAGTCCGGAGAGGGAGGATTGTTATTCTTTTGATTTAGGGTATCTCCATAAGAAAAAATCCTTTGGTCAAGTCCTTCACCTGGATTAGTGGTGGTTCACTCCAGGGGCACCTGGATTTTGAACCCCACTCTACCCGGAAGAAATCCGATTTCTTGAAAATTATAGTGATCATTCCAGGTTCTTTTTTATTGAAATAATATACCGAGATATTTACAAGATACTATTTTTGTTCCATGAGAATCAAATATCCCAAAAGATCACGAGTACAAATTAAATAAATATCATGATCTCGCAAATGCCATCCCCCGGAACGGCTTCACTGTTCACCTTCACGCGGTGGAAGTTAGCGCTCGTGGCCTGCCAGCCAAATCTCTGTTTCACCTCTTTAAAGATTTTGGTCTTTCGAGAAAAATAATCAACTCTTTCTTAGAAGAATTACCTAAAACTACGATTTCCTCATCTCAAATTCTATGGCTTTGAAGGGGGAGTGAATGGGTGGTAAGGTCAATGCTCGCATGTGTCAAGACAACTGTCCTAAACCTACCACAGCCGGTTATTAGTCCGAAATCCACCGCTCACCCCCCAAAATTATAGTATTATGATGGGTCCAACTCCGGTCGGTGAATTCCATTGCAGCTCTGTTTGTATTTTATTGTTACTATCAATCGGGAATATTCGTAGCATCCGCGGCCGCCTGTTCTTGCGCCCGGCCACAGTGTGAATTGAAAATAATCGTAATGATGGATTCTAGAGGAAACGACTCGCAAAAGAACTGTTCGCGTTACCGGAATGAACGACTCTCGGCTCGGCTTGGTGTGGAATGGAATGGCGCATCAATGCAGTTGAGTGATGGAGCCAAAGGAAGGTGCCGAATCTTTGGAATGGAATGATTCATCGATTCGGTGGAGTGATGGAGCCATAGGTGTAGCTGGCTCCTCGGAACTCGAAATGGAATGGCTAGCCGGTGTTGATATATATCGGTTTTAAATTTGGAGTATAACCCGCTCTTCCTGATCTGCTCTTTACTGAAGGAATGAGCTCTGGAATGGGCTCCAACCAGTGTTGCCAAATGCCAGACTTAAATAGTCGCCGATGTCAGCAGAAAAAATAGCCTAAAGTAGCCGTTTTGAAAAAAAAAAACCGTTTTTTGCCAATGAAAACAATTGCAAGCCATAGATTTAAATAAAGTAATTGAAGTCATTCTAGACAATTACAGATACTTAAAAAAATACCAAGCTTAGTAGGTACATAAAAGAAACAAACATTTTGGTTTTATTATTATTTTCGTATAAATATATGTATGTGTATGTGTGTATATATGGATATATATTTTATCTATAGATGTATATAAGTATCTATCCATATTTGTATATGCGTAAATATTTGTAGTTTTATATTTGTCGATTTAAAAATAAGTGCTAACTATAGTTTAAGTTGACAGTGCACACTTAATATCGTCATTAAAAGTCTGCCTTAGAACAGGCCTAGGCCTAGTTAGGCGACTGTGTCAATCTTTAAAAATAATGTCGCATCAATTTCTTGCTAACATCTTAATCAAATACGACTTTAATTTTTTACTAAATGTGTTACTAAATAAATAATAATGATAATAATAATAAGATTGTATGAGAAAATATAATAAAATTTCCTAGATAGGTACCAAGATTACCATTTTGTATAAAGCTGCTGTATTTATGGACATGATATCACGAGCCAAACATGTAATACGACCACAATGTAATACGACCATTTATCTAGTATAACTAGGTACATTATGAAAAAAACCTAATTTTCCTAACTACTTTCCTAACTACGAAAGTTTGAAAAATTACATACCTACATTAACAATGACAAACACACTTACATAATATTTAACTAAACCATACCAACTTAAGGTTAATAAAGGAGAAATTATTTATTTTAAAAACATTACAAGTCACCCAAATGTTGGGCACCATTGGTAACATTCAAATGTTAGAAATAAATAAAATCGTCCTCGCCTTGAAAATCGAACAACTGGTGTAGCCTAAATCAGCGACAGGTGATTTTTGGTATTTTTTGGGCCGATAACCCATTCGAGGTAACCTAAATGGCGACATATCGCCAGGCATGGTGGGCTATAACTCTCTTAACCCGTTGAGTATGATACGACCAAATCTGGTTCTGAAACAATTATCCGTTGAGTATGATACGACCAGATCTGGTTCTGCGTTTTTTTCACTTTGACGTTCTCATATTTATTCATAATTATCTAATTGTTTTACAAAATGATATTTCAATATTCTATATTCGAAATTGCAATGCAATCATTGTGCAGTTGTTCTTTTTATGATTGGTGTAGTAGTTTCGTAGTTATAGTACTTTAAGGTCGATGTCGCCGAAAATCCTGCAAAAGAGACAGATGCATCCATGAAAATACCCATTTACTCCAAGGGTTAAGTTGCGTAGAGAAATGCTCGCCATGGCCTACGTTTTCAAGCTGATCCGGGGAAGAGTTGATAATCCTAGCATGCTAGCGAAGGTTTGTCTCTTTGTTCCGGACAATTATAATCGTGCTCGCACTCATAATCTATTTGCGGAGCCGTCCTCGCGCACCAACCTAAGTCGATGGAGTCTGCTTACCCGTGCTTTGCGTCACATAAATGCGCTATGTTCGACAGCGTCATACTTTGATATTTTTACAGCGAGCCCGCATCTCTTCAAGGTGTGGGCATTGCGCTACTCGTTTATGTCAGAATAAAATAATAAATAAATACAAACGGAGCTGCCATGGAATTCACCGACCGGAGTCGGGCCCATCATAATACTATTTTTACACTTCTGGGGGGTGAGCAGTGGATTCCGGACTTACGAACCGGCTGTGGTAGGTTTAGGACAGCTGTCTTGCCACATGTGAGCGTTCACCTTGCCACCCATTCACTCCCCCTTCGAAGCCATAGAATTTGAGATGCGCAAATCGCAGTTTTAGATAATTTTTCTAAGAAAGAGTTGATTATTTTTCTGGAAAGGCCAAGATCTTTAAAGAGGTGAAATAGAGATTTAGCTGGCAGGCCACGAGCGCCAACTTCCACCGCGTGAAGGTGAACAGTGAAGCCGTTCCGGGTTACGGCATTTGCAAGATCATGGTATTTATTTAATTTGTACTCGTGGTCTTTTGGGATATTTGATTCCCATGGAACAGTTAATTCTACAATAAGAGCCACCTTCCGAGATAGAGAGTAAAGAGTTATATCTGGACGGAGGGCTGTGCATCCGAGACTTTCAGGGAATTTATACTGCTTACAGACCGAATCAACCTCCAGAATCCAATCTGTAGCTTTCTCGATTATTGAGAAAGGTTTTGTAGTTAAATGTTTTTTGCCTTTAGAGCCATCCCGCACAAACTGTATTGGGGGTTTGGAGGATACTGTCAAACCCTTGTTGGCACGAGCCACTGAGAGACTAATTACCTCGCGAATAACAGCGAGAACTTTGTCATGGCGGTAAGTGTACCGTCCTTGATCTAAGGCCACCTTGCAGCCAGCTAGAATGTGTCTAGCTGTGCAAGGGGTATTGCTACAGAGGGGACAAGAACTATCCTCGGCAAAGCTCCAACGAGCGAGGTTACTGGGGTCTGGAAGTGTATGCTGAAAGGCATTCAAATAAATTTTCACTCTTTTTGTACCGTAAGTTTGTAAGTTTTTTTAAAATTATTAATGCCTGTATTTGTATTTAATGCTTATTTAAGCATGTTGTGTATGTACTTGTAAGAATTCAATTATTTTTTTAATTTATGTGTATATTGCATATCAACAGATAAACTGTTAAGTTGATTTGCTAATGAAATAAATAAATAAATAAATAAATAAATAAATAAAACTTCATGCGGTGACGGATTCGCCCGTTGTAGTCGACACCTTTAAAAAGTACGTATCACACCGAACTAACCTACATAAACTAACGAAGATAACCAGAATAGGATAAAAAGAGGCTCTCCGCAGCTGTATAAAATTTACCCGTATGTATCTACAGTTATAGATAGTAGCATAGTGCGATACACCTGTACTGTTCAATATTATCAGCATTAATAAGCTTGGATGACTATTCTATAATTCACGATATCATTCCCCACCTGTATTTCCTAGTATGTTATTAACTCCCTATTAATTCTCAATAACATCAATAAATATTATATGAGTGATGGTTGGTTGTTTGGACGGTTAAAAAATGTGGGTCGACTGGAATAAGTTGAAATACATTACAGTAATAGAGAATGAATAAGTTGGCAACACTGGCTCCAACTAGGAGCTGGAATGACTCCGCTAGTATGCATATCAATTTTTCAGGGAAAATGTCATAACAACAAACAAAATCAAGTAATGCTGGTGTGAAAAATTTGTCCATATCGCTTTAACTGAACAGTTACTGTGCGACCTCAAACAGAC
This sequence comes from Micropterix aruncella, assembly GCA_944548615.1. Lineage (NCBI taxonomy): Eukaryota > Metazoa > Arthropoda > Insecta > Lepidoptera > Micropterigidae > Micropterix > Micropterix aruncella. The sequence goes on along the minus strand of OX155970.1, from coordinate 15,466,874 downwards.
AGACAAACGCGTTTTGGGGGGCTTTGTTATATTATTGTTTAGATAAGAAATGTGAATGTATTTTTTTTATCAGCTTTTCCCGATGTTCAAATACACCAGCTGAGCGATGATTGGGAGTTTCTCGTAATCGCCTGTGATGGAATCTGGGACGTTTTAAGCAACAAAGAGGTAATATTCTTTTTTATCTTTATGAAACAACACCTCGATAAGCACATTCAGTAGTTTACCCACTAAAAGTTTGAAGTTGTAGGTTAAAAAATATGATAGGTCTTTCGGAGAGAAATGGCAGGGGTATTATTGTAAACATACCTCATTTTTTCTTCGACAAAATGGAAGAGGAGATTGTTGGTTATTTATTTATGTAATGCTATGACAGACGAGGCTAAAATGCTTCCTCCTTATGTACTTTAAATTTTTTAGACAATGTATACATAGATGTCAATATTGTAGGTGTGACCAAGTTTATTTAATTGATCCTGTGGTTTAATTGTTTAATTTAATGATTTATTTTAATTGTTTATTTAACACTTAGGGAGTCGCGCCCTAACTTGTAGCATAAGTACTGACTGCCGGGTCCGCTAGACCCAGTATAATATCGTAAATTTATTCCAAAACTGTTTTTTATTGTTTGTATCAAATACTATTTTTTGTTGTTTTTACTTAAACCAAGAGCCATTACAAAAACATACGAAATTTCTCCATGGTTTTATGATAACATGTAGGCTAATCATATCCATACACACCTCGGACCCCCACACACTGTTTAGGTCCATAGCACTATAGCGCGACACACTATTTGACGACCAAGGTCTTCATTTGCTGTGCTACACTATTGTTGAAAGGTACTAAGAGCGGCAACACCACAAAGGTTGAACTTAAAAAGTTATTAAGCAAAATACATAGGACTGGCTCTTGCTCTATTATTGTTGTTGAAGGGTGGGCCCAAAGGGTGGCATTCTCCTTTACATGTAAAATGCCATGATAATTGCTATGATGTTTGAAATGATTTCAAATCCTTAAGTTGCGGGGGTGCAGAGTATTATTAGTTAGGCAACGACATTTAGAGATTGAACTTGAACATTTTCATGTTGATTTTTTACAATATCAGTATTTTTTTTTTTGGAAAGGTGGTGGAGTTTTGCCGAAGTCGTCTAGCTGCGGGAGCAGAGCCTTCGGTGGTCTGCGAAGGTCTCTTGGGCCGCTGCCTGGCCCCCAGCGCCGCAGCCGGCGGTCTCGGCTGCGACAACATGACCGTCGTCATTGTTTGCCTCACGCCCGGAATCACCTATCAGGATCTACAGGTATAATGGGAGATATTTTTGATAGCAATCGTTTATCTAACCTCCCCTAAAATATCCTGGTACGAATTATTTAATCAAAAATGGGTTATTTTAGCTCGGTAAACACAATGAGTAGGAGGCACCTCACTATTACCATTGATTTTATAGTGTAATAGATAACGCCATTCCATACTGCAAAATGGAAGTCGCAATTTAATACAAAAAACGGCAGGTAGATGGCCATCGTAGTTTTCAAACTCGATTTAATGCGCTTCCATCTTCAATAAACCAATATTTGGCCGATAGATGGCGTTCAAACATATTATCGGACGCGTCCGTAAGCCGCGGCTTACGAACGTGTGCACAGTCGTCCGCGACTGACGTCCGATAATGTGCACGGCTCAATAGAAATTCATTACACAGATCGCGTGTATAAGCCGCGGCTGACGGACGCGTCCAATAATGTGTTTGCCCCTTTGTTTGCCCCTAAGCGTGTGCCGTTAGCCCGATACGCAAATCTATATTGCTAGAGATGTGTCTATTGTAGTTATCGATATAGTCAGTATCGTTTGCACAATAACAGATATTTTGGAAAAGTAATGAAACTACACGCTATTCATTTAGAACTAAAAATCTCTATATAATTATTGATTATATTAAAGCCGATATACCATGACAATATGCATCTACTAACATTGAACTATATATACTAACATAGATATATATCATGGAAAACTAGATAAGTATACTAACATGGAAAATCCAATACTTAACGCCGACTTCACTTTTTAACATAGATAGGTACTGATACATTAATTTCGACAAAATAGTATCGATATATAACAAAACCGAAACGTTATAATTATTAATGTACGACTTATTGAAACAAAGAAACGTTGAAACTATACTTTTCCTTTATCGAATAAACGCATTATTGATTAATTTTTAAGCATTTATTAGCTATACTGGCTATTTTATTGTTTTTGTACTCGAACGTAGGTGATACCATTACGTTTCGTTGGAGAAATCTGGTAACGTAGGTGATACCATTCGTTGGCAGAAATCTAAGCTCTTACGGGTATAAACATGCAATTCTGCCCAGAAACCTTGAAAAAATACCAGCTCATAGAAAACGGTATTCAATACATAAAAAATCTTAAATTTGCTGATAATATTTTAGTTATCAACTCGCAAAGAAAAATTGGGTTTTTAGGATTCACACTTTGTCTACAATCACTGAAAAATCTTTAGAGCGATTTACTTCAGCAAAACCCTCCAAAAATGAGTTTAATATGTACATATAAGCTTTTTGTTAGAGTTATTTTTTGGTGCAGTTAGATCACTGGGGGGCTTTAATAATAATCCTTCCGCAAAACAGTTTAGGGGAGCATATACAAAATTACTCGTCCACGCCGAATTTAAAGCCGCTGAAGGAAACTGAATTCCGTTAGAGAATATACCTACCTATTCTAAACTTTACACAAAAATCCCAGTATGTTGATACGATTAATAATTCTCTTGCAAAATATAGAACGTTGGAACACTTAAAAAAAATAACGCATGCCGAAGAAGTTATTTACCATATATCGGGGTTTGTTGTAAAACATTTACAAAGGTATCTAGTCTGTGAAGACTGTTTATCAACGGTAACCCATATATGCCCAGCGATTCGAAAACGAAACAAAAAGTAGTACTTTCGTAAAAGCATCGGAAATCCTTTGGGCGCTCAGTAAAATCCAAAAAACTGCTAGCTCTCTCTGGAGTACGGAACTGTCTCCCTTTTGATTGAACTTCTTTGAGTTCCCTTTGAACTCCCTTTTGATTGAATTGACACTTTTGATTGAAACAGTTAGCAGTGCCAGTTGTGTCATGTTCGCATCGTGCAAAAATCACGTCTCCCGAAAAAAAGAAAGTATTTATTCAGTTGAGTAAATCTTTGTACAAGTATCATACTTTTGTAGTAAATTTGGGTAAGTTTTGTAGTAAATTATGGACTTATTCGTGTTTTTAGAATTAGTCGATTGTAGATAGAATTAGTAGATTGCACGTGAAATTAATAATAAATATTAAATAAATCTTGGTTTGAATTACCTATAGGTAACGAACGTAGGATATTTGCCCATTGTTTCGTTTTCGAACACCTCAAAATATCTAGTTAACAAAAAATAATATATACCTAAAGTAGTTAATACTGTTATAGGGACTTTTCAATATAAACATATCTGAAAATAATCAAAATCAACATCCCAAAATAGTTTCGGGCATATATGGGTTAAAAAGCCCCAAGAAAAAATCATTGACATCGACTAAAGACAAAGGAGGCCTAATTTACCCGAGTGATGATGTATATTTCATAAGTATGTGAAAAAAATTGCGTAAATTTTTAGTATATATTCACCATAGTAAAATTAACAACCAAGATGTGCATACAATGATAAGGGACGTGATATTGTATGATATGCACTCATCGAATAACCAAATTATTTTTTGCTGTTTAAATGAACATCAACTCGATTTCAGTTTTTTTGAAGATCATACATATCTTCTAATAAAATCGATCTGCGAAAATTATCTCAAGCAAGCCTTCTAACGAGCGTACAAAATGTTTACCAACTTGCTAGAAGCTTTGCCTCTGTTCCGTTTGTTTACACATGGTTTTGCGTCTCGCCTCGCGCCTCGCGCGAGAGTGTAAACGGCCCATCACAAACCACAGAACCATTGATTTTATATGACAGAACTATGCGCGATCATCGCCAGCTGGCGTTATTTACAGTAAATAAGAAAGTTTACACGTACCTAACTGTTTATTTATTAATTAATTTATTTATTTAAACCCATAAAAAAAACAATTACATAACAAAAACATCGTCTTAGCCTAATAATTAATAATTTAACATTTCCTTTTGTTGTCATTTTAGTAATGCAAATATAAAATTTTATTAAGCAAATTCAGATCTTAGGATCTATGTACAATAATATTTTTATCATAAAATCAATAACATCGAACAATAACGAGAGCTGTTCTATGGTAAAAATTTAATTTTGTACTTTTTTTTAAGGTAACATTAAGAGTTAATTTAAATAAATTTATATAACAAAAACATATTGCTATTTTAAGTAGGTTTTTACATTGTTACTTTTATTTTATATTGCATTGGTGAGTTGTGTAAAATTCATAGTCATCAATTACTTAAAAATTTCAAATACAGTCGACAGTGTAAATTAACAGTAGTAAAAAATGTCAGATAAAATATTATAAAATGTATAAATAAAACAGTATTTTAATTACATAAAATTGTAAATTAAATGAATTGTAATATCAGCAGTATTATTGCTTACAACATATATGACAATATAATATAATACGATAATACATACCTACACCCACAGAAGTGCCTTAGTAATAATTTATAATAGAAAATTAAACTTACATATTAGACTACTAGATGTATTACATAACTTTTGGAATATACATTTCTTGAGAACGAACAACCTCTTCGGAAGTAAAATGATTACTGCATACAAACGAACCAGAGCTCGGCGTCCAATTAGAACGTGGAATAGCCCTAGTCCATCGCTTACGAAGATTATCTTCCTTCGGGAAAGAAAATGTTGAAACGGGAAGTTCTCCAGTTTTCAACGCAGAGTTATAATTTGATTTGTATCCGGGAACACAGCATCGCCTCGGCATCTAAAAAATATAAGCTAGTATTAGCGGTGATATTACACCCAAGCTGGTTCGAATTCGTTTGATATGTTCGACTACATAATGAAATTGTTTCCAGTCAGTCGATAGTAGCATCGATGATGATCATCGTCATTGAGTATCGCTCGCTTGATCAAAAGCTGCATACAGATACAGACTCATCTCTCCACGCTCTACCTTCATTAAGTTAACCTTTTATCGGCATAAAATCCGATGTTGTGATGTTACGCATGTCAGATCGCTTGGCTTTAGAAACAAATACGAAATCAAATAAAACCGATATTGCAATTTTTTACACGCACCCGAGGATTCCGTAAGTTATTAAGAAAAAGATTCCACCTATAAAAGTAATCCTACATATTAACTAGCTAAAATTTTAGCAGTCCTTTGATATTATTATTCTTTGATTCAAAAAGTTGCATACTTATGATATAATGAAACCCAAGTATCGAGTAAGGCTTTTCGCTACCCCTACCTTTATACAGTGACCAATATCAAGTCAGACGAATTGCAATTTCTCAGCTGCAAGTATAGAAGCAATTAAGGGTGTCAACACGTGCATACTCTTCACCTCAGGAAGATTTAAAGACAACAGGTCGTTTCTATGTGTTTATGCCATTGCGTCTGAAAATAGACAAAAAAATGCTTAAATGTTTGATATGTTTAAATATTTAGCTCACCAAATCCAACATCTACTGAAGCACAAGCTTCGCTTAGTTGGGCGACATCGGTCAGTAAACATCATAAGAGTTTAATTTATTTCTGTGGTTTGCGTAATTTAGTTTAATATTTTGTTTGATGTTTTAATTGTAGATTGCATATTTTTTTTGTTAATTTCTTTATCTATACTAATATTATAAAGAGGTAAAGTTTGTGAGTTTGTGAGGTTGTAGGGAGTAATCTCTAGATCTACTGAACCGATTTTGAAAATTCTTTTACCCATAGAAAGCCACGTTAGTTGTAAGTGTCATAGGCTATATATTAATCCGAAAAATGAAAAGACTTTTTCGTGATAGTCGGATTTCCAAAGTAAGTCGGAAAAAACGGTCGAACGAAAACGTTTATAACTAACGCTGCCTTAACGATGAGAGATATATGATTAAGTTCTAAAGAAAAGTTGTAGAGCTTGATAATGCGTACACAAAAGCCACGACAGCATATGCCTAACTTTTATATTTAAGTCACAAAAAGTAGTATTTTTATATGAAAAAAAATAATTTAAATCTTTAGGTCATGTTTATTGGTCATATTATCAACAATTATGAATTCTTATCAAAATAAGTAAATTTATCGTCTCAAGTGTTTAAAACAAAAGGCTTTCCTCTTTTACTGCATATAATTCCCCTTTTACTGCATAAATAGTTAAAGAAATAATACACTTACAAATAAGACACTCACAAGAAGACACTCACAAATAACGGTATTATAGTCAAATTGGCATGCAAATACATACATATGCAGTAAAAATATAACCCTTCTTTTGGCAGTCAGGAAATAAATCATAGCACTCACTACTAACCGAACCACACTCATAATTTCATCACAGGTAAAAAGTTTTACCGCCCAACGAAGTGGCCACGGGTCAGCTAGTTAAAGATAAAAAACGAATAACCAAATAATTACCTTGAGGGATTAATGTAAATCGTATTTTATCCAGGAATGCACTGCACACATATCCCTGGAATGCACCAATGACTCTCGGAATCTGAAATTTAAGTCAAAATTAATGAAAGGGTATATATAATGAGGTATACGAGGCAAACCAATCGGTTGAGTACCTATATTTTATCCAGATCCAACGGCGATCTGTCTGGATTGCACTAACAACTCTTCCTGGAATCTGTAATATATTTGAAGTTAAATTAATGATGAGGTACATAATGAGGTATGCAAAACAAAGCAATAGGTGTGTTTAGAGTGCTCAAAAACTATTATATATTTAATGGGTAACGTCTTTTAATCTGGACAATACGTCTTGTTTCTCGACTGATAGAACGCCGATATTGCTGTGATAATCTTAAACGAGGCCTGGTTGGCTGTGGCCAGGCATGTTAAAAAAGCTATCTTGTTGCATGCATTACAAATAAAAGCTTATACAGTTGTCGTAGAAGAAGATCAATTAAATATTTACCTGAAGCCGTTATCGTAGATAGTATCAGAAAATGAGGTGGACTCTCTCTCTCAATTTCACTTAGTCCACAGACTGCACAGACGCTTCTGGGAATCTGTAATTTATTTGCATTCAAAATAAACAACACTCTAAAATATAACATGATGTCGACATAGATTGTGCTAATAATAGCGCTAAATAGGTAAAGAATACTGTTAAAAAATGATTATACCATTAATATTTAATAGATATGAACTAAAACTGTTAATGAAATCTGTAAAATTAGCGATAATAACGAATGTTTTGCAAATCAAAGAAACACAATTTGAGGTTATGTTTGTATGCAAAACAACATACGCAAATTTGTTGATAAAAAGATGTATATTTACCTTAAATAGTTGTTGCAGATGAGTATTTTACATTAAATCACATTTAAAATTACACATAAAAACCACAAAAACTCACAAAACCCCAATAAACTGTCCACTGTCATAGAACTGTCAACAATACTTAGATCGACGTTGCCATATCTCTCATGGCTTATTGTTGGAAAATGCGATGCCTAAAATAGCACGCCATCTATTATTTTCTTCATTGAACATGTGATTTGTAGCTTAAATGAAATGCAATAGATAGCGCTAATATTTGAATGCTAATTTCTTTGTAACTGCTTGAATTATTGGGTTTTTAGAATCAATCGATCCTTTATAATTAAAACTTAATTATCAATGTTAATATAGATATCCAAATAAATTACTATACGTTTCGACGTCAGCACCACCAGCGCCCTCTGCGTCGTGACGGCGAGAAATATGCTGCCATTTGCTTGTAAGGGATGGCGTTATCTATTACACTATAAAATCAATGCTATTACTTTCCCGGCAGAGGGAAAGTATTGTGAACGCACTTCTATGCGTATATGTGTGTGTGTGCCATACTGTTGCTGTCGTAATCTCCCCGCAAGAGAGACTTCTTCAAGTCCACATTGCTCATGGTTGTACTACCATACCCTAGACCAGTGCCATTCTAGCTGATTCCAGTAAGAAACTTTTTGTGGAAGTTCCTTACTGGAACTTCCACAAAATAGCGGGCTTGTAGATCATTTGAATCACTATGGCCACTTATTACGTGCTTCGATGTTGCCGGATCTTTGGAATTGCACAGAATCGAATTTTTGGTTATTTTGGAGTTGGCGTAGAGTAGAGAGGGCAGTTTTAGCGCTAGCCCAAAATTTTGTTTGGACCTGAAGAGAGTCGAGTGGTCAGCTGGTTTGGCTAATTTTTAAACTTCGCCGTATTTAAGAAAATACTACATCATATTGGAGAATGGCCATTTTAATACCACGGAAATACTGCAAATGTACTACATTTGCGATCATTATAACGAAACAATCACTATCGGAAAAGAAAGGGGGTGTTGGCGCAGGGGGGTTTCTGTTTGCCGAGAAAGTCTTGTTCAGGCGACTCCAACTTCCAGGCGACTAGTCGATACTTAGGCCTCAAACTTTTTAATAAATTGCTTGAAAGATTAAAAGCGATTAAAAACATTGATATTTTCAAGAGATCCATCCGAGTCTATCTGTTCAAAATCCACATGTATGCTCATAGCGACTTCATAAAATATTTTGAAAATACATAGCATCGTATCTACCCATTTAATCTAATACATATTATTTACTGTTAATTGTTTTGTTGTAAACTGTTATGCTTTATTTATTTTATTTTATTGATTTAAGAATTAATTACTATAAAACATTAATTAGCTTACAAAAATAACGGGAACCGAATGGCAAAACCTTAACCTTTTGCTTATTTGTTTCTGTCACCCAACTGGGACTAGCCCGTTCTAGGGTGGACAGGACTCTGATATTACAATCAAGTTTGCTTTATTGCTTGATTGCTTACAAATGTACAAGTTTTAGTAAAAAGCTAATAACACTAAATTGCCCTAAAATGTGGTCTTCAGAATAAAATAAAAAAAAAAAAATAGTAATAAAAAAATATTAAAAGATAATGTAATAAATAAAATGCAATTCGATTATATAATCGGCAATAAATATAATGTAAAATTCGATTAAATAATATAAATAAAGTTATATGTGAGAAAAGAAAGAAACAGTCATTAATATTTAGTATATGTTAAGTAATATAGCATTTAATATAGAAATACCTAGTCAAAAAAGTACAATTCATTGTCAAAGTCAAATAATTTTTGGTAGTTAGTTCAATGTTAAAATATACTCAACATACATGTTTAAAAATATGTTAATAATTTGTGCACCTAAGTTTTATTACACTATTATTTTTAGCATTTGATGTATGGTTAGTCTGTCATGATTCGATAACCATTTCTTTAATTTATTTTTGAATTCCCTAAATGTATAGTCTTTCTTAAAGAAAGTCTTTGTTTTTGTAAATTGGTAAGTTTAAAGTTATATATTGTATATCATCTCTTGGCTAAATTGAGTAACTAGTTTAAGATTAATTAATGTCATTCCTACACAATTTTTATGGTTGTAGTGGAAATAAATACTTTTATCTTAGCTTATCTTATCTTGGAGTGACGCAACCAATTTTTACCTTAGTTAGTTAGTTATTTAGTCTGGGCTTTTTCCTGCACTTGGCCTCTTGATTGGGCCGTTGTGCGTGGCTCATGTTTCTATTTATGTTACTCCAGCCTTTTGCTGGCAGTAATATTTCGCCATTCATTTTATAGGGTATCTTGGTGCTACACATACAGAAATCGGTTCAAGGCTGTCAATTTCATTGGTATGAGAGTACCGACTCTTATTGTATTTTAGAATAGAATACAATAACTTTATTGTGCTAAAAATAACATTACATATTGAATATTTTCCTGGTTAAAAAAAAAGAAACAATTTATGCACAAATGGCGGCCTTAACTATAGCGATATCTTACAGTCGACCATTTCATAACTTCATTTTTGATTGTCATCTTATACAGTACACATGGAAAGAAATTAAGTTAAATTTAAAATAAAATAATACAAATATCTGCCAATAAGTTACGTTAGGGTTGTAATAAAGCTTTTTTACTATTTTTGCCCAGGAAAGTCTAAAGGGGGGAGGGGGGTATTTGATTAGTAGCTGCGTGTGTTAGCAAATCTTGAAAGTGAGCAACGAAAGTGTATGCCTGACAGAGTGTTAGAGCTGATTCCATAAACGAGTAGAATGGACCATAAAAGAATATGTGTAAACAGAAGAGTTGTAACAGAATGGCGAATGTGTTATCTTGGCTTGATTAAAGTGGAAGACTGTCACTCCCAAAGGATGGAATTTTTCCTTGAGAGAGAAGGGCAAAGTGAAGTTATTGAGAATGTTGTAGAGTAGCGACAACCTATTGCAAATCTTTGGAGTTTATGTTTGATTAGGAGAGAAATGTTTTTTCGGAAGAAGCTTGAACATAGATGTTTGAATAAAGGTGTTTTTTGTGTCCTCAGAAAAAGATGTCGGGCAACCTGGGTGATCAGCTCTCCCCGGAGTACCTGTCGGAGTACGAGCCGAATCTGCAGTAACGCCTCGTCAGATCTTCGATTCACAGCACCATCGAGAGTCGGAGCGGCGCAACGAGGAGTTCCATTCTTTACTTAAGTCCACACTTGATATCCTCATAAATGGCTGTGAATGGCTTTTCCACGGACAGCCCGTACAAATTTTGCTCCTGCGAGTCACGAGACTAAGTTTAGTCACTCAAGATAAAGGGAGAGTGGGGCGATTTGAAACACTACTCAACCTTTATCTTACCTTATTTTGAAAGCTTACATGTAAATAGATTTTTTAAATTATGGTTTGTCTGTCATGCTGGATGTTACTGATTTTCTTCTATATTACATTCCCCTGTATAGGATAGTGTGATGCCACATTCTTTCCCCTGAGCGTTTTAAAGGTTGTCTATATTACCAGGAAAGGAGTTTATTTTGTAAACAATAACACTTGGCATTAGTTTTATGTTTTTATAATGTTGTCCTTTCGAATTACCTTATCACGTCATTAAATTGTATAATGTAAAATTGCAAATTGCAAATTGCAAAAATGTTATAGTATAACTTACAGTTTTGTCAAATTCATAGTTTCTGTAACTTTGTTGCTATAGTTTTGCATTATTTTTTTATATCAACATAAAAGTAATTAACCGTTTGGAATCTAGCCTTCGCACGCAAAAAACTGCACTGAAACTTTCTGGTCAATTTTGTATATAAATACTAACAATATCGTTTTTTCATGAATTTCCTCTTGTTACCTAATAATTAATCTTGTTAGTCATGTATATTATATATTTATATAATATAAATGGGGGCCGGCCGAAAGGCCTAGGCGTGGATTTGTCAAACACCGAAATATGCATATAGGCATTGTTGGTGCTCGACTGGTTAATGAAATGAATTTTTGTTCTGTATTTTCTTTTTTAAACTTCTACTTTAAACATTTTTTTGTTATGTAGATATATAAAAGTAGTGCAAAACTATTGCATGAAAATTATAGGAACTGTCAATTTGACAGCTCTGCCAGATATACTTGAAAATTGCACAATGGGGTTGTGTGCGCAAGACTTTTTGTAGGTGGCGCTAGCGACTATTGACCCATTGACATGTGAAGCGAACGATGCACTGCGCGAGCAAGCATTGAGCATCTGCACGAAGCTCAGGCAGTTGACCGCCGTAGTGCTGTCAGATGGCTGGCACAATATCCAGTCGTAATACTGGTAAAAACCAAAAAAAAAAATAAAATCTTAGTGGTTCTATAACAAGCACCGAATTCTTGCATTTCTAAATATAAAATGTCCAAGACTTTCACCAAACCATAAAAGACAGCCAATTTGGCAGATAAAATTGCAAATCTGGTAACGCTGTCGATTGATTTTAGTATTGAATCATACAACCCTAGCTTCTTACTAATGCTCCCTCGCACGGTGCTCACTTCACACCGCCATAGGTCAATCGCCTGCTGCGCCCTTTAGCAGGACAAAAAGTGGCAGTAAAGATCTCCACTGTCATTTGACAACCTTTTCAGATATACTTAAAATGACAAATTTGTGAACATTTTATGGCTTCAAAATATAATTCGAATGGACAAAATCTATATGATGTTGCACATGCAATAAATTTTGATGTTGTCACTTGCAACAAATGTCAAAAAGTGTTTCTTATGTTACGATACATTATTTATTGTCTCCAGAAAGCATTGCTGCTTCCTATCATACATCGGTAACATCTCTCGTATTATTATACGGTAATCAATCTATTTCTGCAGTTAAATAAGGAATTGTATAACTGTCTTGCTGTCTCCATTATTTTCTGTTATTTTTGCAAAGCGGCTGACTACCTACAAAAGGATCCTTGCAAATTGAACGGTTACCGTATTTTAAAATAAACAATAAAATAACGTAGTGCAATGTGCCATAATATGTATAAAGCTAGTCTATATTATTTCATTAAAAAAACATTTTCGTTATAGATATTTGCTGCTACTCTGTAATGCAAAACAACTGCTTTTTACAGTTCCCAAATAAGACGCTTAAAAAGGAGGACGGGGCTAAAATGTATGGGGCGTCTCCCCAGCACCAATAACAACCACACATATGTCGTTGCAAAGCTCTTTTCATAACTGTCATTTGTTACTATGATGGTCAGTCTCAAATCACACGTGAAAAAAGTTACAGCTAAAAGAAAAATGAGCGTCGTTATATGAAAAATTGTTGCTTATCACCGTCCGGACATGCAGTCTCGCCATGTCTCGCATCGTCACACAATTTTTCCTCGCGGAACGGAACCGCCAAAGTAACAATTGTGATGCATTATGGTTGCATTATTTGTTTCAATATATGACGATTAGTTCGTTATTCTGACAGTAACACATAATAACAATGTTTTTCTGTAATAAAGGATTTTTTAGATACAATGACACAGGTTTTTGCTGAAGCTGTAACTTTTTTCCTCACAATGACCTGAGACTGACCACCATAGTAACATTAATGAAAAGAGCTTTTCATCGACATATCCCCGGTTGTTATTGGTGGGGACTTTTTGCATATTCTCCTTTATATCTTCATAAGCTTCTAAATACTGTTGCTTGTACAAGTGTGTGAACGTTGCTTTACACAGCAGCGAGATTCTAAATAGCAATTGGGCTGTAAAAGCAATTGGGCTGTGTATTTAAAAAATACTGTTGCTTGTACAGTTGTGTGAACATTGCCTTTCACAGCAGTGGGATTCGAAATAAAAGCAATTGGGCTGTGTATTTAGAAAATACTGTTGCTTGTACAGTTGTGTGAACGATTGCTTTACACAGCAGTGAGATTCGAAATAAAAGCAATTGGGCTGTGTATTTAAAAAATACTTTTGCTCGTACAGTTGTGTGAACGTTGCTTTACACAGCAGCAAGATTCGAAAAAAAAGCAATTGGGCTGTGTTGCCTTACAGAATAGCACCAATTCTAGGCTTTAAATAAAATATGTGTATATATTTTTATATTGCAATTATAAAAAGATATTGAAGAAGTGTCTCTTGATAACTTCTTCAAATGATCATAATATATATTTAGTTTTTTAGTAAAAGTCCCGTGACTGTGCAGTTTTCCAATTTAAATTGCACCCAAATTCGCACCCGTTGATTGATCATCCCTCCGATTCGATTTTGTTTAAACCGAAGAAAACTATTGTGGGAACAGTAACAAGCCAAATTCATTTGTAAATAGTATTTTTACGAGTGTTCTGTGTTGTGTAAAGAAACAAAAAAGTGAAAAACGTAGTGGTTTAGTCGAAACGAACAAAAAAAAACGTAACAACGAGCTTGCAACAATAACGAATTAACGTGTTTTTTGTTTTTGTTTTGCAAAGATGTAGTGCTTCCAATCGTCTGTTTTCTTAGATTGTAGCGTAAATGAAATCAAAGACCGATCTTTGCGGATTGTTGCGAGCTTTGTCTGTTTGTTAGAATCGTAATTTATAATCAAACCTTGTGCAATGTTTTTTTTTCTTTTGTAACCACCTGTATGTCAATTTCATATTGTGGTTTGAAGCATTTACTGAACCGGCGCGTGTTATTTTATTCATTGATTGAATGCAATATTTTCTAGTCTAATTTGAAGGGTGTATAGCTGGAGGGTTGTTATCTGTTGTACGGGTGGCCCAAAGATACTTAAAATTTGAATTTTGTTTTTGACAAATAAGCCTCGCTGGAGGAATGTGATTAGAGCTGAATACGAAATGAGAGAATCAGAAACTCAGTTGCAATAGTTTTCCCGTACACAAAATGCCCATACACAAAAGGCCCATACACAAAAGGCCCATACACAAAAGCCCATATACAAAAGCCCGTACACAAAAGGCCCATACACATACAACACCCATAAATATACACACCCATAAACATACAACACCCATACACAAGCACGTTCCGTTCCGAAGAAACAATCCACGCCAGTCAAATTTTCATTAACCGTTCTCTCTTTTTAGGCCCAGCTCGCACCAGCCAAATTCCTAATAATCTATAGGCCATCCTATGTATTAGGAAATGTGTGAAGGAACAGCTAATTTCCTAGTATTTACTCTCTGCTTAAATTCATCTTTAATCTATCACTTATCCTGTCACACAATCCTATGTTCCTCTACTGTAAAAGTTATTTATAAAAAGTAAGCGATATTAATAAATGAGAATATAAGCTCAGAAGCGATTAAAATGTATCAGGCACTTGTCATAAAGGCTGATTTATATTGAGTCAGTTACTGACTTCAAATTCAAGACAAGTCAGTTTTGACTCAGTACTGCCATTACTTGTTGATTTTAAGTCAGTACAGCGCTGTCGCATCAGTGCCGACTAATTATCCCGATATATATTTTGAAGTCGGTCTGCTTTTACTGCCACCCGCCAGCGGTGCTGACGTCCAAACGCCGTCACGTTTGTCGTGTCGAAAATTTCAACTAGTGAAAATAGCGTTTTCTTTCGATACCTCTCCTTATAACATTTCTGTCAACTCATTAAATAATTTCTTCTCTTCTCCGTCGTTCCCTCATTACTGAGGATCGTGGCCACTTGACAACAGTTTGCCTTCGAGGCTCCTCAACTTCGACCTGTCTTCTGCATGGCGGGTCGCAGATTGTATTGACCCTTTTGTAACTTCTTTGATGACGTCGTTCCATCTGGCCGGTGATCTGCCTCTGCTTCTTCTTCCCTCCTTTTGACTCCCGGAAAGCATTTTCTCTAGATTCTCTGGGTTTCTCCTGGCAACATGACCAAAGAACTGCAGGACCCTTCTCATGCATACGGTGGAGAGCCTCACTTGCATGCCGAGTTCTTCCAGGACAGATTGTTGGTGCGGCGTGCTGTTCATGGGATTCCTAGCATTTTACGCCCACACCACATCTCCAGTGCATCGATTTTCGTGCGTATCCGAGCCTTCAGGGTCCATGTTTCCGATGCATAGAGAAAGATCGAGAAAACCAGAGCTCGAACCAGCCTGACCTTAGTCCGCTTACTTATACCCCGATTCTTCCACAGCCTTTCTAGCTTGCTGCAGCCCTTGCTCTTCCAGCCCGGTCCACAAAAATGAGTTTGGCCTTGCTGCGGTTCATGTGCAGTCCATACTCCTTGCTTTCCTTCTCCACCCTGCGTAATAGGGTCGCCGACTCATTTTCATTGGCGCCTATGATAATCGTGTCGTTGGCGGCGAATCTTAGGTTATTGATCCTGAGACCTCCAATGCGAATTCCACCCTCCCATTCGTCTAGGACTTTTCTCATTATATGTTCGCCGATCAAATTGAAGAGTTTCGGAGATAAGATGCACCCTTGTCTGACGCCTCTCTCTGTTTTGAAGGAATTTGAAAGCTCATCGTCCAACTTTACTCTCGAAGCGCCTTCCATGTACAGACTCTACCTCAAATAATTTACTCATGTCAAATTCTGCCATTTTCGAGAACTGATTTTTCCCCACTGACTAAAAAAGGAAAAATGTGGAAAAATAACCATGACTGAATGTAAAGTGTTAGTCATTCTCGATGCCAGCACTGATGCCTGTAACTGCCTCAATGTAAATCAGCCTTAACGTCCAATATATAGGCCACACCAAAATTCTCGGTCCCTCGCCCAAATTATTCAAAAAATAAAATCCTATTCAAATCGTCTAAATTGGAGGTTCTCCGCGTGTTCTGGAGGTATTGCATAAGTTTAATAATGAAAGCACTACTTTTGGCTTTATGCATAGCAGCCAAAATGCATAACCTCAAATAATACGATTTAATTCATTGCAGGATCTGTATAAAGGAAAATGTCTAATTTCCTTATTTCTTTAGCCAACATCTCGTTTCTTTGTTTCTATTTCTATTATTCTTATTATTTCAACATGCTAACTGCGATTGAGAATAATTAACTTAGTTATTTAAAAAAGCGTAGGACTGAATAATTTAGATAATCTGTGTAATTGTCTTGTTTCTTCAGTGATAGAGCTGCGACCATTCTATGGTTAGAGTAATAATAGAATGAACTCTAAAATTACCAATTTGTAGACCAAAATGATTATTTTATTTATCTGAAACAAAATAAGGTAACGATTTAGAGGCGAATCATTATATGTTTACGTTCTAGCCCGTGCCCTTGTTTGAAATATATAAATTTCGTTACCTAAATTTTAATTTCGCAACACGTTCCATGTTCATTAAAAAATGTGTTCATACATGCATTAATTAGTGAAAAAAATCAATGTTTGTTGTAATTTAAAAAAAAAAAACAAAGTAAAATTTTAAGGTCTTAGCTGTTTAGTATTTTTGTATGTGTATTAATAATAATCAAAGAAAGGTGTGTATACGGGTCGTTTTTAATTAGTGACATCTTTGAATTGGGTGAATCAGTATGAGCAAATAAGCAACGCTTCATAAATATGTTTAAAAAAAACACAGATTTCATTTTTCAAAAAGTTTTGTTTTTAAATTTGAATAATTTAATGTTTTGAAAAATAGTATAAAAATAAATAAACGTAAATAGATTTTTTCGAAAAAGAAGTTTTTTTTTAAATTTGAAAAATTTTATGTTTTGAAAAGTAGTTTAAAAAAAAGTTGAACGCGTGGCGCCGTCTAGCAGTACCTAGGTATAATATTATTGCAAATATTGTTTATTCATGATATTTTATCTATTACTTGGTGGTGCAGCGCGCTCAACGCTTGTTAAACTTGTAATTATCACTCACAGTTTTTCAAATTTAAAAAAAAAAAAAAATTTTTTTTTTTTTCTAAAATTATAACAAAACTTGCTTATTTGCTCGTATGGATTCACCCACTTTAAGAATGTCACTAATTTAAAACTCAGCCATATATGGTTATGAATATAAAATGTTTTTTGGGTTTAAAATTAATTTGGGGAATTTGCATTTTAAAAAATAAACTACCTCTGAAATTATTACAATCACTTAGCACGCAGGTTTCTAAACGGGACGACGGCGGCCATTCGAATGTAATAAACTATCAGATAAATGATATAAAATGGCGGTCGTCTCCTTCTTGATGTGATTATTTTAATGTGTTTCGTCAGAGCATTTAGTTACTAAATGACATTGTTTAATTTTGTACTGTTTATGCATATTTTTTTTTATTTGAATAATATATCACACAATGTTTTAAACTTGGTTTCATTTGACCGGCGGCTGCAGTTTTCTTCGAATCCGGTATTGAAGTTTCTCTGGATCTGGATTTGGAAGTATTTTAACTATTCAGCAAATCTCAGTAAGTACCTACATTCAAATTGAACAGATCAGAGGGAAATGGCAGGAATGACAGGCAGAACAGAACAGGTGTAGAAGGAAAGGGTAGGAACGCAGTTTTTGACTGGGACTTTGTTTGGACTGGTTAGGTGGTAAACATACTGAAAGTGCCCACTCCTAGGTGAAAGGGGGAGGGGAGGCACGTAGAAGGTCCCTTTTTAACACGACTGCCCAACAACAAAGGAGTGTAAGGTGTTCAGGGTTCGTCGATGTACGTTTTCTGTTTCCACCATAATTTATAAACGCTCGAACCGATTTAGAAGTATGTGGTATTGTTAGAATCTTTGTCGCGAGTGTCATAGGGTACCTTAACTGTCCAAATAGAGTACATTGTTGTCTAAATGTCCATATATCAGGTTTAGTGTCAATAAACATAAATATATCGTGTTTAGTGTCAAATGAAAAGTCTGTGAGGGACCACCTCTCACTAGACTCCAAGTTGTTCGGTGTGAGGTGGTGGTATCAACTTACGGGTTATCTCCGTATTGAAAGGCGGTTTTGAGTGAATCGGAAGGTATTTATTGAATCGATTGATGGTTCGATATTGCTAGTTATAACGCTTCCCGAATAGGTATGTTGTCGCGAGCGTACTGATGCGCGACTGCAGTTACGAGGGTATATGGATGAGGATTGTATTTGTGCTCCTAGTATCTTGTACTGGGCACAGCTCAAGTCTGTGGGATTGCAGACTGATGCTTCGCGACTGGGAAATATAAGGAAAGGAAACCAAGGAGCCACACTCGTTGAGCGACCTCGTGAGAGGGGTACCGAGTATGCCGTCGCAACCTTGGGGGAGGTGATCACTTGAGGAATGATCTGTGACCAAGAAGCCGGAACACCGAAGTGTCGCTATCTTGGAGACGTGACCACTCGAGGAATGATACTTTGATTGCTTTTTTGCCGGTTTATATAGGCCGGGAAATGATGTTCCGAGTAAAAGTATTGTTTCATCGTGCTGATTCATCGCTGCACGAGTCAAAATAATAGCTGAATTGTGTCAGTGTATTTCACTGGAAATCGATGCATTTGTTGATCGCATGTAACGGTACTTAAGGGCCGTTACAGGTCTGATTGTGTACATTACGAAAATATATATGTATCTATATGGATAAATACATGAACCACAAATATTTAATAAAAAAACCATAATAAAAATGATTATAATTAAAGTAGCTCACTTTTTAATGGCAGTTGTGTTTTTTATTCCTTTTAATATATTTACTTGTTTGATTTTCCGCCTATATCTTGGAAACTATGGGCCCTAGCGATAAGTTCATTTTATACAAAATTAAAGCTGATAAAATATACCACAACATTGATTCTATTAATTTTTTCGCTATTTCGCATATTTTGCGAGATATTCGCGCTCAAAATTCGCAAATTTTGAATAAAAACAAAATTTCCTAAAGTTTTTAGCCTTATGTGACTAGCTAACTCTTCGGCCCTTATACCAAAATATACCACAACATTGATTCTATTAATGTTTTCGCTATCTCGCATATTTTGCGAGATATTCGCGCTCAAAATTCGCAAATTTTGAATAAAAACAAAATTGCCTGAAGTTTTTAGCCTTATGTGACTAGCTAACTCTTCGGCCCTTCGTTCTATGAAAAAGTAATGAAGGAAGAAGTTGTAGAAAATTTTGTTTTATTCATGAATATATTTTCCTATTTTATCTTCAACCGTTTAAAGGTTAGAGCAATTTTAACTTTTGCTAAATGTGTATGCTCTACTATTCTTAGATACTTCTTAGATATTATTCTAAAATAAAAAAAATATATTTTTTACAGTTTATTATTTTATTATAAACAGTTATGTCAGTATGGAAATGTGATTTTTTACAAAACATTTTCAACTTTTATTTACGAATGATTTTTTATTTCTGGTTTTTTTCTACTTAATTTCTATATGTATTTTTAGCTGATTTCAACTATACAGATTTTATACAGTTTATATAAAGCATATGTTGAAACTGTTTGGAAACAAACAAACAAACTTGGTTAATTGAATTTGGGGCTAGGTATATTTGAGGTCCATTGCAGCTACCCCCATAGAAATCCCACAATGATTGGAAGCTTTACACTTCGGCCATAGCTTTGACCACCATTCCAGATGATGCATTCCGGAAGTTTTTCACTATGTTAGAGCAGGGGTGCTTACCACAAGCATTGGTTATACTATATGGTATTAGATTGCTCAACACTGTAGTACGATTTGGAAACCCTTCGCGCCTCGGAATTCAGGTGGCGCTGATAGCATTGACGCCGAAACTAATAGCAATTTATTAGGCCATTTATAATCAAAATCAAAATCAAAATGTTCTTTATTCATATAGACACAATTAAATATAATTTTTAATTTATGTTCATATGATACGTTCAAGCCTTACTCCCAAGCTGTTTTGTCATTTACATAATCAGATATTGTATAGTATGCTTTTTTATATACATAATTTTGCTTTGATGGTAGCTTTAAACTTATTTACAGATAGTACTCTAATAGTATGAGGAAGTTTGTTATAGAAGCGTATACATTGTCCCAAAAAAGAATTGCTTATTTTGTGGAGACGAGTAGCACGTATAACAAGGTTATGCTTATGTCTAGTATTAACATTATGAGTGTCGCTTTATTTTTAAAACTTGTCAATATTCTTGTGGACATATAACAGATTTTCGTATATATATATATATATATATATATATATATATATATATATATATATATATATATATATATATATATATATATATATATATATATATATATATATATATATATATATATATATATATATATATATATATATATATATATATATATATATATATATATATATATATATATATATATATATATATATTGTGATGCAACAGTAAGAATATTTATCTCTTTGAATTTTTCTCTAAGTGAAACCCGAGGACCAATAACATTGATAATGAATAGCTTTTTTAATAAAGAAATCAGATTATAAAAAAAAAATAATTTAATGAATATCACTATTGCATTGCTTGAATAGGCTGATTACATCACATAAATAATTCAGAGATATATAATGCCATTTATTAGTCTGACGTTTGGCCGTTCAGGCTATTTCCGCTTTGCTGGTGTAGCCCTGTCCCCTTCTGTCTGCTGAGAGATTTTTTTCTAGATGCGACGGGATTTCCCCTGGCAGAGACATCACACACACACACTGCGCACGCGTTCACAAATCAACTTAGGATGCGTTCCAAAATCAACTGAACAATCGATAGTACGACGCGCCCTGGATGCTAGGCGATTTAGTGAAACAAGTCTTTTTCAAGTGATTTTGGCGCCCCCTTAAATTGCCGGCGGGGGCAGGTAATCCGGTTTGCCCCCGCCCGGATCCGGGCTGACATTATGCCGTTTTCTATCCATGCTTTACGCAGATTCTTCTTCTTTCGCATTGAGCCGTTCTCGTGTGTGTATCCCTCTGCCAATGGCAACACTGGCTCTACTCTTATCTAATAAATCCTAAAGGGATTATCTTTATTGTTATGGAATTCAGTAGGTATTTGGATTAGTTTTGTATGTTGGATTTACAGCCAGCCGGTTTTCGGTTGACGTTTGACACCCGTTACTCCTTTAATATTGGATGGCGGTCCGGGAGATCTTAATGGCGATGGGATAAGTCGTTCTTTACTCGATGTTGAGCTGAGTCTCGGGCCTGGTACAATCGCCGCATTGTTTTCATCGTTCTGCGGCGGAAGCTGCAAAGAAAACATTGTTGTTAGTCAATAATTTCGTGAAATGACAAATTATTGATCAGTCATAATGTTAGTGAAAAAGGTTTTTAGACAAAATTATAATTTTTGTTTTATGCTATTCGTCCATGAAGCCACCACCAATTCTTATACATGCATAATGCACAACTAGAGCTGTCAACTACAACAGGCGAACTCGTTACCTCAAGGAAGTTTTAACGATATTAAATCGTTCTGTCTCCCGTGAGGTGAACGTAGAAGACTTGGGACGAAAACAGTCCATTGTCTAGTTACGCCAGTCGCCCGTAAGAGACCAACGCCTAACCGCGAGATAACCAGGTTAATCAACCAGCGGGCCGACACTTGTGCACTTACGTCCAGTTGCAACCAGATTACTCCGGTCTCCCGACTGGTTACTGGTTTGAGGTCTCTTGCGCGGTCCTCTCCCTTACGTAGCGGTGATACGGTGTATAACGAATCTATCGCGGACCACGGCATCGTTTGCTCGGCTGTTCGCCCGGTATCGAGTAGCCGATTGGTCGTTTCAAGAGCAGTTGCTGTAAGGTTAACAACTACCCCCGCTCTATAGGAGACAGGCTGTTTCCAGACCCCCCCAGCTGTCGGTCACAATACGCAATCGATTGGCTGGCGTCGCACGGTGCGCAAACCGTCCAGGAGCGCCCGAAGGTTGACTTCTAGGGGAAACTGGCCCGCAGGCCAGAGTCCTACCCTGGCTCGCACTTCTGCGTGGAGGCCGCCGGATGGGTGTTGACCCGTGCGTTTGACCGACCCTAAACACATGAGTCGTAGTGAAACAGGGCTCATTAGCCTCCATTAGCATAATGCACATTATAAATATGTGTCACTCATTCTTTGAAATATACAATATTGTTTAACTAGGTTTTAATCTGAAATAAGCGGCGGACGCATGCGGCCTGCATATACTTTGTCGGCGGGTATGTCTGGATGCGGTGGGTACTTCTTTGCATATTGTACAGTCGGCAATTTATTATTTATTAGATGGGTTATGCAGATTTTTATTGCATAGGTACAGGCAGGTTTTGAGCGGAAAGATGCCTATCGCAATTAAAAACTTTAAATATTAGAGAAAACAGTGAGGTAGAGGCCGCGTAAGCGACCTCGATCCCGTAACCAGACTGGCGGACGGAGAAATTCGTCCAAATCTGCTAGCCAGGGTGCGTGGATGCTTTACTGTTTGGCGATTCCCAGCGCTTCGCAGTTCGGAGCTGGCTTTTGGCGGGCTCATGGCGAAGCTTCAATTTGTGGAATGTTTTTGCCCACCAAAGTCTTTGCGTTAATTCCACAGACGAAAGAATGACGACAGTCGTTATAATGTAGCTGATTCTAAGGTAACGGATTCGCTCCCAGCAATTGAACCTCAAAGCTGTAAGAGGAAATGAAGTTAAAAAGCCGTATTAATGGTCCAATTTTTTGAAGATATGGAGTGAAGTTTGCCTTTGGCGGCCGATGAAGCGCAGGGTTTAATTTAACAACAATAATAATAATTTATTTATTTAAACAAAACATTTAAATTGTTTACTAGTTTACTAGTTAGGCAGAGTCTGCCTAACTAGGCCATAGCCCGTATTAAGATATGCTCCATATATGGCGATGATTTGTTTGTTCAAAATATATTGTGATGATTTGTATATTGTGATGCTCCATATATTGTGATGATTTGTTTGTTTGATCAAAATGAAATGGATAAATAAAATAATAAATATACATAAAAAAATCAAAATAAAACAGAAAAATCTAATAAAGAATAAAACAGGTATTTGGAAAACAAATTAAACATATTTAAAAATATCGAAAAAACATGATCATAGAATTAAAATAAACATAAAACGTCGAAAGATGAAGGTTGTAGGACAAATAAATAATATAAATTATATTACAATGTAACATTACATAATAATGCTACAAAAATATTTTAAAATATATCTTCCACCTCATTTCTCCCAAGTTGAAGTTCCGTAATTTTGCATTTAAATTGAATTTACTTTATATTTCTGCATGTTTTTATATATTCTTTAAGTTTGTAATACATTTTGGGCTTATAAAGCCAACGTGTCTTTGGCCAAAAGAAGTGCGGGTTTTCCGTACAGTGCGTTTAGACTTTAGAGGCATTTGAGCTTCTGCTGAATTTTAGTTTCTGTTGTAACGTAGGTATATCTTTACTTTCTAAACAGTTAAGAAGAACTGTTTTTGCCTGATGTTTAATAACTTCAGCTCTGCGAACAAGTCGTTTGAGGAGTACCTTCGGGTTTTTAGGAAAGTACCCGAAGAAGTGCCTTTTGCGTTGTCATAAGTGAATTTAGAACAGTGCACGTAGGACCTCCTCAACCCAGAGCACCGTATGAAACGTAAGTATTTGCTAGGGCATGCTAGATATTTTTGAGGGATTTTAAATCCAACAAGTTTCGAAGTACCTTAAATGTGTATATATGTCTCGTTACTTTAGTCCTTACTTTAATGTTGAACCCCCCATGGATATTTACTCACCTTCCTCAGTTAAGTAAGTAGCTATAGGTAGTACCTGTGTTGGGGTTTTAGGTCTCGGTGCCGGCGGGGTCACGGGTCTTGGAATTGGGGCTGGCGGCGTCACAGGTCTGAAAACTGCTGAAGTCGAGGGTTGAGGAGGTGTCAACGGCCGCGGTGGCTGATTTGTCACTGTGGCCATTTCTGGAAGCGGTGCACTGACTGGTCGTTCACAAATCGGCGATGCAGGTCTGGACGTTAGAATTGGAGGAGGCGGTGAGACGATCCTCTCTTTACCTGAAATGCAAATTTCAGGTTTTTAGTGTTCTATCCTTAGTTTACTTAAAACTACATTGACACAGAACTATCTGTGTTTATGAATGTCTGGATTCTTCAGTATCGAAACCAGTGCAGTATTTTTTTTAAGTTATCTACTGCCTCGGAAAGGTACCTAATATAATTTCTTTTGATTGATTAGTTTATTATAAAATATATAGCATATATTATGTAGAATTTTCTATACTAGTTTCTGTATTGTAACATTGTGAATAGAGCAAAAAGTATCAATAAACAAATGTATCGTAGACAAAATGCCATTGGGTCTGAAGAATAGGAATTATGAAGATCGCTAGCAATTACTTGGACTGACTACTTTCAAATTTGTTTGATGGTAGTCTTTACTCAAATACCTTCGAGTGCCAATATAGCGGAAAATTAAGTGCCAATGTAGTGGTTTCAGGCATGTAATTGTCGAAAAAACAGGGACTGGACCCTCAGACCTTCTTGTGATAAAGGACCCCCTCTTTAGGCTCTAGCCAAGGGCCCCCAAAAGACCCAGTCCGGGCCTGGGTGCGTCGTTACAATTTGTGAGAGTTTTATACATCATAATCATGTCTCCTCTTTCTCATCATGTCAATCATGTCTTACTTGTAAGCAGAGAGGAGACATGATTAAAAACATTGCTTATAATCATACCTAATACTTTATAATCTTGTTGGAAAAAAAAATAATGATTTTAAAAATAGGTGATAAAAATATTATTAAAATGATAATGGTAAAATACAATAAAATTTAAATTAAAATGATAGTTAGATAGTCAGTAAATAGGGAAACATAGCCTAGAAGCAATAATTCAAAAAGCGTAATAAATTATCAAGTTGAAAATTAAATAAATAATAAAGAAAAAAGATAATAGTAGTTAGTTAGTCTGGGCTATTTCTCGCACTTGGCCTCTTGATTGGGCCGTTGTGCGTGGCTCATGTTTCTATTTATGTTTCTATAAAGATAATAGTAATTCTAATATGTAAACACCACAATTGTTTATGTTCAAGTAAAAGACCCACCAGCAGTAACGTAACTATAGGGTGGCAGGGCTGGCAAAATGCCAGGAGCCCCCGACCCGACGGGGGTCCCTGATTTATTAAAATTAAATTACAACGTGACAACGTTTACTGGGATCCAATGAATTTGCAACGGACCTCAGATGGTATTGTTACACCACTGCCCACCAGGTACGACCTTAACTTGGTTTACAATTTACGAAGATAATAGATGGCGTCCTGAATATGTATAGACTGTAAAAATCTTACGTCTCGGAGTAACTGGAGTGACTTCCACCTGTGGTGGTTCCCTGCGAACAACTGGCGGTGGGGGTGGTATGGCTCCTTCGGCTCTACTGGTGACTGGCGGGGCCTTTCTCTTAATTACTCTGAGCGGAGAGTCTCGTTGTACTGCTCCCAACGGCACTGGCTCATCTGACACGACAAGGAGAAAATAACATTGTAAGCTTGATCTGATAACTACAGGAAAATGGTCTGCTACATCCAGTCTTGCCATTAAGAGTAGACACGGGAAAACATATTTTGATGTGGCAACACTTCCCCGTATGTCACACGATTTTTTCTGCTCTTGGTTCAGTTCATGGAATTGCTTTCATTTTGTCTATAATTATCGTTATTCATAGTCTTTTGAGTTAAAAATAAAGAAAAGTATTCAAAGCGGAGTTAGAGAAGTCGTTTTGAGTTTCGCAAAATGTACTTCTAGCTACATTTCGAGGTTATGTTTTGTTTGACATTTCGTATAGTTTAGCCACAAATTGTTGGTACCTACATGTCCCAATCGTAGTCAACATTAATGATTATTTAACAGAGGCATGACTAACGTTTGTTCTTTTCCTTTCAAGCTCATAAAAATTCAAACGCCGATGCTACGTGCTAAAATCAGTAAAAGAGCAGAAATACGAGTCTAGGTACAATACGGCTCTTGGGAGACGGTACTGAGACATTATTATTTAGTACTGAGACATTATTTAGTCTTACTATTCTCACATTGCTGTGTTGCAGTATAAATATTTTTTTCTAAAACGTAGGGTCTACTTTTTCTGGCCAGTCTCTACCAACGGTTATAAATTAAGTCGATACTACTCGTATAATCGCGCTATGCTTTGTGCGTAGCTCTCACAAGCAGGCGTGAGTGAGGCGAAAGTTTAATTGGTAGACATATGGTAATCTTTGTTGTTCCGGTATGGTAAAGTTCCGAGTGTCTTATATAGATATAGATACAAACGGGGCTGCCATGGATTTTCCCGAGTGGAATCGGGCCCTTCATAATATTATTATTATATTTACTTCTGGAGGGTGAGCTATGGAGTCCGGACAAACGACTGGCTGTGGTAGGTTTAGGCATTGATTTTATAATTACACTATAAAATCAATGGTTTAGGACAGCTGTCTTGCCACATGTGAGCATCCACATAATAAAGTGATGATAATAAATTTACATTCATAGAATTTAAGATGAGAAAAATTAAGTTTTAGATATTTTTTTCTAGGAAGGAGTTGATTATCCCCCCTCCCCCCCCCCCCCAGTAAACGCCCGAATTTGACCAATTACATTTAATATCACATTTCGTATGAAGGAAACCGATTGTTGTTAGTAAATTCAAAATTGTAACCGATCGGTTCGATCCACCGGTATCGGTTACATATTGAAAAGCAAAATGTACTGTATACCTATTAACCCATATATGCCCAGAACTATTTTGGGATTTCGATTTTGGTTATTTCCAGATATGTTTATGTTGATAGGTCCCTATAACAGTATTGACTTGTTTGTTATATATTTTTTTGTTAACTAGGTATTTTAGATGTGTTCGGAAACGAAACAATTGGCAAATATCTTACATTCGTTATAGGCAATTCAAACAAAGATGTTATAATGAGTTCATTTAATATTTATTATTATTTTCACATGCAATCGTAGTAAAAAAAAAATAGGAATAATATGTAGAGTAACATTTATAATCTAAATTTACTTCTCACTTTTAACAAAAAGTATCTGCTGGGTTTTGCAATATTCACATCCAGTCTACTTGGTGCCCTGCTAATCATGTGCTCGGAGTTATGCTTTCGTACTGATGTAGGGACATTTGTAGATACCCGTTTGCAAGGTCCCGGGCGCTGTTTATCATTGCCATACTTTTGAAGTAAGGTTCCGGCAATGCTACGCCGAAACTCCAGCGTATCTATATTCTTGAAAAAAATACGAGCTAGCAGGGTCGCATTGTGGACTTCCGATGCTTTTACAAAAGTACTACTTCTTGTTTCGTTTCCAAATCACTGGACATGGGTTAAGCAAACCGACAGTTTTACGGAGACCGATACTGATAGCTATCCGTCGGTTTTAGAAAATGGGATTAAAACAGCAGAGGTCGGCCCTAGGAGCAACTGTGAAAAGCTGCTTACTGTATCATAAAATGCAGGGCGGATCCCATTTTTGGTCTCTAATTGAGATGTTTGCTAGCTGTCCAACTCTATCGGTTGACAGCGTGGGAAATTGGTCATCATGGCGCGTAGGTAAGTCCAAAGATAATAATAATATGATAAGGGGTATGTCAGGTAATGTCATTCCTAAATAAATGTTATAAGGATAAGTATATTCTTTATTTTAATGGCATCGGGCTATAGGATAATAGGTATGGCTATTACATAACACTGACCTTCAGACTAAGGTTGCAAAATGGGTACCAGGTAATTAGATAACGTACCTTTGGATTTCGAGGCCTCCGTTTCATCGATGTACGATGTGGACTGAGTTGGTTCAGGGCTCAACCTATCTGGACTCATCACTGGACTCAGAATCGGACTGATCACTGGTGGACTAGTTGTAGGACTCGTACTCTAGAAAATATACAAGTCACTCAGTTTAACACAGCTAACTAACTAGCAGAAAGCAAGTAAGTACTTTTCAATACACATGTGCTGGGCTGGTGGTCAGTTTTCTACTCCAGGGTACAGTACCTACCATAAATCCAAGGCTAGGATTTCGGAAATTGTTTCTAATGATAGTCCTCACTTCTACCCCTACTCACCCCCCCTCCTTATTAGAATTTGAGAAGTGGCATCTGCTTCTGCCCTACCCATATCAAAAGTTTGTTTGTTTTGAAATTGTAATGGTCGACAATTAGACATAGAAATGTCACCACGGATTCAACACTGCACTCGTGACAAATAGCTCCAGGTATAATTCTAGCCAGACAAACAACTCCAAGAATTGACCAGCGTATCAAATAAGGGCTGTACCGTGAATCCATTCAATACGACCATATATGGTTCACGACGCAACATGCGTCATTTAACCTCTTCGACTTCGTCCTTAACCCCCCCCCCCCCCCATGCACACAGCCGCGGCGGGGTCTGCTGGGGGGGGGGGGGGGGGTAAGGGCGAAGTCGAAGAGGTTAATTGATGCACGTCGCATCGTGAAGTGTGTGACCATATATGGTCATATTGAGGTCATATTGAGTGCATATACGGTACAGTCCTTATTCGATACGATACGCAATTAGTTAAGCGCCCTGCAATATTTGGCAAAAGATTCTGATCCTCCCCCGGATAAATATATTTTTCTGAAACACTCTATTTATTAGGCCATCGCCTAGTAGTTCAGAGGAAATTTGAGAATCTCTTATTAAATATATCAGCATTGAGGTTTAGATTTTTTGACAGATTTATTAGTATTTTTTAGCTTGTCTCTTCTGTTTTATTCCGATGGCAATCACTGAATAATCTGGGCAACAATCGACGGAGTCGATTAATCAGGAAAACAATCGTTGAGTAAAAACGTATCGTAATCGTAATCGGTTTCATCCCTACTCAATATATTATCACCCTACAACTCGATCTATATATTTATATATAAATGCATGTTTGTCTGTATGTCTGCTATGGACTACTAAACCGCTTGACCGATTTTGATGAAATTTTGAGGGAAACTTTAGATTAGTTTGGAGATTGTTCCTGTGAAGTTTGGTGCCGATCGGACCAAAGGAAAATTTTTAATGTCCTCAATAAAACCAAAATTTTTCTTTTTTTTAAAGCGGCGAATTTGAATTTCGAATGCGACCGCGAAGACAGGAGTGAGTTCTTCTTTTTTTATAGTCGAATGAATTTTAAAGCGGCGAATTTGAATTTCGAATGCGACCGATTTGGCGTAGCAACGCGCGCAGGGTACAGCTAGTATATTATAAAACTAAAATCAGAACTATCCAACATGTTGGAAGGTAAAATGTTTTTTTAAACTAGACTGCATAACATATTTGGAATTTCAAATTGAATTGACTGACACGGCAGATCTCCAACGGGACAACGATAAGCAGACCAGTATCGCTCATACAAACGACACGACACAGAGAAACAGATATACACGAGAATGAGAACGACCTTTAGACAAAGACATATATTTACCTCGCGAAGAAACTTTACAACACCTTTAATACACACTTAGGCCAGGCTACAATCATTTAAAATGACGTGACATACTGGTTAAATTCGACGAGAGAGGACTGTGCGTTTTTAACCGACTTCAAAAAAAATGTTATCAATTCGGTTGTATTTTTTTTAATGTTTGTTACCTCAGAACTCCGTCACTTATGAATCGATTTGGACTTTTTTGTTTTATTAGATTGAGCCCATTATTATCAAAATCGTCTTCTGATGATGGGATCCACGAGGAATTAATTAACTCTTAAATATTATCATATGAATTTGAAAATTGACTTGTTGATTCAGTTCCGATGACGATGCATTTTTTTATGGTAAGCATGACCTGATTCTACACCCAGGGTTGGTTTCCGACGAGGGGACTCCTCAACGGTCAACAGCACAGACACGAAATTTTGTATACGCATTCAAAAAATGATAGCCCGTTCTAAGATTCATCATGATACGGCTGCTGCACTTTTATTTGTAAAATTTTTGTCTATTATCGCAAACGTCTTATTAGTAATCAGCGTTGTTCAATAACATAGGTAGAGAGATATTTAATTTCTTATTATTATTATTATTATTATATCTTTATAACTGTATTATTATATCTCTTTTATATGTCCTACTTAATTCAATAACTAAAGTTTTTGTGAAATATTTTATATATATTATATTTACCCCATATACTCTAATATAACTGCCAATATAGAAACAACTGTCTATCTATATGGACCCATCAGATGAGGACCGTTCAAAATATCCCCTCAATACAGGCTCTGCCCGGTGATAAATAAAATACAAACGGAGCTGCCATGGAATTTACTGACCGGAGTCGGGCCCATCATAATACTATTTTTTACACTTCTGGGGGGTGAGTAGTGGATTCTGGACTATCGACCGGCTGTGGTAGGTTTAGGACAGCTGTCTTGCCACATATGAGTTTTCACTCCCCCTTCGAAGCCATAGAATTTGAGATCGCGGCTTTAGATATTTTTTCTAGGAAATAGTAGATTATTTTTCTGGAAAGACCAAGATCTTTAAAGAGGTGAAATAGAGATTTAGCTGGCAGGCCACGAGCGCTAACTTCCACCGCGGCATTTGCGAGATCATGGTATTTATTTAATTTGTACTCGTGGTCGTTTGGGATATTTGATTCCCATGGAACAGTTAATTCTGCAATAAGGGCCACCTTCCGAGATAGAGAGTAAAGGGTTATATCTGGAAGGATATAACTCTTTACTCTCTATGTCGGAGTTATATCTGATAAAATCTCGTAGAAGCCGTACTCTAGGATATTTCTAGGTCTCTCAAATCCATTGCTTGGACGAGTTCTACAGTTGTGCTGAATCGTTTGTAGCCTAGATATTATTTGTATAAGTATTATATTTAACAGGGCATGCAATGCTATTTTACAATATTGATGATTTTTTTAAACGCTTCAGGTTGTTTAGCTGTGAAGTTGACTTTTGAAACAGTATTATTTACAAATTTTGTTGGAATTTAATTAGTGGATCATTTTACAAATTTTGTTTTCATTTATTTGTTCTTTTATTTGTTTAAAGTTTTTAAAAAAATGTGATAATTTTTGTGTCTTTTAATTTTACGTTATTATCACATTTTTTTCTACTATGTTATTCTATTTTGACGTTTATGACATTTGTCTAATATGTAAGTTATCTAATATCCTAATACGTATTTTTTGAACGATTTCACCAGATTTTGTATCCCATCTATTTGATAGTTGTAGATACCTAGTATTTTCTGAAAAATTATTATGATTATGATTATTGTCATGTACGTGTAACTAATTATACGAAAGTTAGTTATGTAAAATAAGGGATAAATAAATCAATATAGTATTGAGATTATTTCAAGCCTGTATAAGAGGGCTCTGGGCCTGGGCGCTAAGCGGAGGTTGCTGTATCTATACCAAAGATAGAAAAGTTTAAGATCTTGGTACTTACTGTGGGAGGGCTATCATGTGTCTGCGGTACTTCTGGAGCTGCAGATTTAAGTGGAATACTCGGAGTAACGGTTCTTGATACTTTTACAGAAAGCGATGGAGAAGCCACTCCATTTGGTTTTTGGACGGCCAGCATGTTTTGTCCTGCAGTTGAATATATATTACATTAATATGAGAAAATATATTTGTTCGGAAATAGGTTTGTTCGGAAAGTTCGTATAAATATTGATAGAAGTGTGTGAAGCGATTCGGAGGGGCACTCGGGCGGTTTCCCCACTCTATGCGATCCCCGAGTAGCTCAGTATGAGACTAAGCGCTCTGCGAGTCGGTCGGCTCTTTCGCTCGTTTTTTGAACCTAACTTATTTTTGTACCATTAACGATAATTTCACCGGCGTCTCCGACAGTGCCGGATTAACCCATGTACATAGAGGCCCTTAGACAGTCAACAACTCGGGCCCCCCTTTGCACTTTTCGGGGGCCCCTTTAGGCTGTCAAACATTCTGACGACGATATAGTGTATAATAAACGTGCATATAAACAAAACACGATTGCACCGGAAAAGTGGACCGTTAAACATTCTGACAACGCTTATATCGCGTAGCTAAAAATGCACATAAACAAAAATCGATCGCACAGGCTGGCAGCGGCCAACTGTCTATAATTTATACCATATAAACTATTACTAGGATCAAAAAAATATTAAACATTTTCTTCTTAGAATTTCAATTTAATTATTTTTTTTCTAGCTATTAGAAACAATTAAAAAATATATTATTGTAGTAATCCCTTGTCGCGGCCCCGCAGGGTCCCAAAAGGCGTGAGACCCATAGTCCGGTGCCTACTTGGCCTCCGGTCTTCGAGCTCGATTGGCCCTCGTTCGACAGAAATTGGCGGTGGATCTTCACCACGCCAATGCCTGCTGGACGAATTAGTTTCAAGCTGTTACAAAAAGTACCCCCTCTGAGACAAGATGCACTTCTGCCAACGCTGTTTCCACTGTTGATAAGATAGCTGAAAGTCTTCAGTAAGCCTCTTCATTTGCCGTGTCGTTGCTGCCTTGGTGGCTTCCAAATCCCCTAAGTGCCGCCCCCGATGCACCATTTTGCATTTTGGGAACAGGAAGAAGTCGCAAGGCGCTAAATCGGGTGAATAAGGCGGGTGTTCTGTCACGGTGATTGAGCTTCGCGCCATAAACTCACGCACATCGAGAGACGTGTGAGCAGGCGCGTTCTCGTGATGAAGGATCCACCTGAGCTCTGAGACGACTCAAAACTTCAACGTAGACATTTCCGTTCACTGTCTGGCCGGAAGGGACAAATTCCTGGTCTTTAAGAACATAAGTCTTTAAGAACACAAACCCGAATTCGTTCAATATTTCCCTCAGAACTCGATGTGGAGGGGCGTCCTGAGCGTTGGTCATCTTTCACCTCTTCTCGGCCTTACCGGATCCTTTTAACCCACTTGTTGACGGTTGGTTCCTTCAGAGAATTGTTTCCGTAAACTTGTTTCAAACACTCAAAAATTTCACAGCCATTCTTGCCTAGCTTTGCGAGAAACTTGATGTTGATGCGCTGTTTCTCAATCAGAGAGAGCTCCATGCCGAAGGCAGTTAAAAAAAGGGTTACTTTCAACAAGCACACATAAACTCCTACTTACTCGCAGAGCGCTCTGGCTCGAACTCAGCATTGAGGGGATTGCATAGAGAAGGGGAACCACCGGGCCGCCTCTCCACAACGCCTTAACATGACGCCCCGAATTTTTACGGACGTATTTTACGTATTTTACAGACAAACATCGTATAATATATATCCAATGAATTTAAAAAAAACGACACAACAAAACTACTGCAAAAACAAGATAGGCAGCGAACGATTCCAAGTCGTTATGGAAGATTATCAAAGAAATAACAATTTAGATAAACTTAAAATATTATCAATGTGTATACCTGCGCCCTGTGGTGTCCACGGCTGTTGTCCGTCAATATCATTTGCTTCTTCCCTTATATCCTTGAGGAGCTCCAGTATGTTATGACCTGGACTGGCGGGCATTTCTACGGGGGTGGTTGACCTGGAACTTCCTGGCATCGGTGATCTGGATGGACATATAATCGTTAAACCTTTGTCAAACAGATGTTATTTGAAATCGGAGACTATCGCGGTTGTTTGACATTATAAATAGGATAGAAACGAATTTACCGCGTGAAGTTCACGCAGTAAATTCGTTTCTATCCTATTTATAAAGATGTTTTTTGGTCGAAGTTGACCCGAACCATTCATGGGCATGCTAACTAAAATATTCACAAAAAGGTAATCACAGAGCATTGTAATTAATGACTAAAGATGATGAGTTTCAATTTTGTATGCCTCCTACTTTTTAAAAAAATCGTTTGTTTCAACCCAAGACTTCTTGGCAAATAGACATTTCATCTGAATATTAATTTCATAAATAAAATCGATTATCACCTGGTTGGGTTTTTCGCGGCCGCCTCGGGCGATGCGGTTCGTCTATCGGCTAAGGGCGGGGTCGGGCAAGCGCCGACAGAAGGCGTAAATATTTAATTTAAATGTATGGCGGAATTTAAATATTATTAGTGTAGCGTGTAGGTATATGAGATATTCCAACCAAAATTTTACAATGTGATTTCGGCCCAACAAGGCATGTCTGTACCAAATTTTAGGCCTGACTAGTGAAATATGACTAGTGCGCCCTCTGGAGGACCAATTTAAACCACTCCTTCTCAACTCTTACCATGACCAAATGATAACTGCATGCTAAACTTCAGTTAAATCGGATTAAGCGTTTGGGCGCTATCGTGGAGGAATACACACACAGACACACAAACAGTAGACAGACACATATACTGGCTTACATCTAGAAATGGTCTTAATCGACTCAGGGGGGCTTAAAATAAATATATTCCCTCTTCATTCGAAAAACATTTTTGAGAGTTCGCAATACTTTCCCTTATCGTCGGTTGGTGGGCCGGGAAAGTAAACAACAGAAATATTTCGTTTAGTTGATACTTTGTTTTCTTGTTTGTAGGATACACAGTTATGAAATGCTAATTAGTAACCATATTTTTTTTTCCCTTTTTTTGTCTTATTCCTAAGTCTCTGTGTTAGCCCCACGGTTGAAAGAATGATTAAATATCGTTATACCTTCCTGGGGTGGCGGGTTTTCCCGTAAAAGTTGACAACTCCAAAGTGACTCTCAAAATCAGAGTGATCAGATAGTGAAAGTCGAGTAAAAGTGAAGGATGCTTCCTATTACTGTTCTCACGCTTTTACATATATTATTCATAAATTCATAAAAAAAGATGAAAGGTTTCTTTATTGTATGATTTTTTGTAATATTTTTGTAAATAAATTGAATATCTCATTTGAAATATCTCAAATTGATAATTTAATATATCTAATTTTCTAAAAATTATTTTGTAGTCATTTTTTGCTCGTAAGAGGATCAACAATCTATTCCGTCCACGTGTCACATCGGGCCGTACTTTGCCTATTTTTTCCTTGGTGTAATTATAAAATACATGTATATTTGATTAACCTTTTGGCTTTCAATAGACTTGACATATAAGTTTGTAATTATTTTTTTTATAATGTTTTTCGGTTTAGGAGTTATCAGTTTTCTACTATTTCTTAAAGATTTGTGCCCAGGAACCAGTGCCAAATAACCCATGTAGAGGTCCTTAGTTCGTCGAAATCTAGCCGTCGAATATAGCGTGTGTAGTTTATACGTAAATTATGCGCCAGGACATTGAAAAGTTTGTTTCTCAATTTATATGCTCTGCTTGAATGTCAAGGGATATTAGCCTAAACGACAATAACCAAAATTTTGCATACTTTTAAATTTAAAGAATCGAAAAAAATATATAAACGAAATCAAAGCGGAGGCGGCTGAGGAAAAGGAAGATTAATAGGATCGGCTGAAAAAAGAAGAAGATGATCTCGTACCTCAAAGCCAGTTTCTTGGCTTCCTGCATGGCTCGTTGTAGATTTTGTTGTTGTTTGAAGGAGTCTCTGCTTCGGCAGCGCCCGATCTGGGATCTGAAATAAAGGCTTTTGATATTAACAGCTCAATCGGCTTCCCTAAATTCGGTCTGGAGCTGACGTCGCACGACTGCACGCCATGCACCGTGACGTATCTACATAGTGACGCAATGCCGTAAGGATTGGATATCATGTCCCAGGTGAAACTTAAAGACTGTAGTCGCTGTCCTAAATAATTAGTGGGGAATGACAGGCGAGGGGAGGCGTGGAAGGGGGGGGGGGGGGGACTGTTTTTTCTACAATGACGCAGTTTTTTACAATTTTTTACAATGTTCAGTGTCGCTAAAAAGGTGTTAAACATAACATGGGGTGCATAAAACCATTTGGTTGGGGTTCCTAAACTTAAAAACCTAATTTGAGTTTCATTTTAGATCATTGATGGGAGCTACACAAATAAGTATGTAGCTACAATATCTGAATAATAAGATATAAATTATTGTTGGGAGAAAAAGTACAATGTATGTAGTCATGACATGACATTAAAATATTTGCACACAAAATTTATTTAGAAGTCTGTGAGAATATTTAAATTTGCAAATATTATCACGTGTATGTACGCTCGTAGACACCTTACAGAAGCTCTGGTGAATAGTGATTTTCATCATTACGATACGAGGAATAAATCCAATCTCCACATAAACCGACAGGTTCTATAATAAGATTCCAGAGCAAATGGAAAGCCTTGGAGAGGACCAATTTAAAAAGATAATTATACATAATTTGGTAAGAAATCCAATTTAAGGTATAAGGGAGTTTGAAAATTCAGAGTTTATTTTCCATGTTGATGATTAATGAAATGCGTAAAGTTTTAAATATAATGGTATTATGATAGCTGACATTCTGATTTTCATATAATGTACCTATTATTCATCTATTCATTAAAAAAAAATACGAAGGCATATTGCTGGATTGACAATAAAATATATATTTTTTGATTATTCTACATAGAATTTGCATTTCTATTTTAATATATTATTCTCCCTGACTCTTAAATCACATTAGTATATTTTGATTATTTGTATGTAGGTAATATTGAATATAATCATAAAGCCATGACATTTATCACGATAATTATGTTTTTAATAATTAAATTTTAGCATTTAATTTTGTGACGCATCCAAGGGTAGGAATGCCTATCTACTGGAGTAGTTGATTGTATTGTATTGTATTGTATAGAAATGGAGAAAAATCTAAATTGTAGAAATCCGTGATAGACGAAGTTCTTCGTGAGTATATTTATGATTCACAACATCGTATGTATAGACTATCTATCTCCAGAACAACAATCATAAAGTGGGATAAAAAACAGCGACCTTCTTGTCGCATCTCTAATTTAAAAAAAAATAATATTACCTTCTATATTAAAAAAAAATAATTAGGTAAGGTAACAGCATGATCTTATTACTAGATAGATAATTCCTCATAAAACATGTCCTTATGCCAATTATTTCTTACGCTGTGTAAATAATTTGAAAAATATTTTGTTAGGTATGTTATCAAAGAACACTTGAACCCACGCTCATAAACTTTTCCTTATCCCCCCCCCCCCCTTGCGTCCCCTGCGTCATAGGTTTATTGTTTGTTTTCATCTTAAATTTGTTTTTTTTTCTGCTGAATTTTAATGTTTGAATTGCCCTTATAAATGTAATTTATTAGTTAATCTTATTTTTACTGCATAACATGTTGTTCCACTAGGTTAAGGTTAGCTGTAAGATATTGCCTTTAGGCAATAAGCTCGAAATTTTTAATTAAGCATATAAAGCGTTTATTATTATTATTATATGTAGGTACTTAAGTTATATAATAATATTTTAAACTATTATTAAATATCAATAGTAGTATTTTAACGCCCATAACATGTAGACAATGTATAATTGCACATGTATAAATATTTAGATAGGTACATGAATAGCGATAATAATATTATAATGTTATAATGTAATGCGAAAGTTGTGGAGTTTATTTTCATATATACATATTGTAATTTATTAATTAGTTGCACTGTTGCTGCTGCTTAAAGGACGGATCGCACTGCCGATTTAAAACTAATTTTGTCTTTGCTATAAATGTCAAGCTCTAAGAATTTCTTATTATATGTACGTGGTAATCGGTTAAGCATTGAATTGCGTGTGTAATTAGAATGTCCTCTCGGAGGCTCGAAAAACTGCAGAGATCGGGTCTTCATTGCGGCACCTTCAGAGTGACTTTTGAAACAAGGTATGGGCTATCTAGCGTCCCATTGACGATGTCATGTAGCGCAGTCATATCCGCAGCAGTTCGTCGGTCTTCAAGCGACAACATATTAAATACAACAGCATAGATATTGTTATTTTTCGAAAAGAGTGGCAAAAAGTGAACACCCCAGATCTTGGTCTTTCCGGCAATGGCATTGTTTCTGTGTATGTTAGTGAACATCTCACAAAGTAAATATATTTTTGAAGGGCGAACATGTTTGCTAGAGAAAAAAATATAAGTAAGTGTGGTTAAGTAACAGTAGAAATTTTATGCGTAAGGAGGATAGAATGCCATTTATTATATTGTGGTTTTCTTTTTACGAATCTAAGATACTCACGAAGTACACACGCCCTTTACCAGCTCTCCCCACTTAGCGGAGGAGGACGTGGCCGCTGCCATCTTGGCGATCCTTCGGAACCTGGCCAGAGAATTCTCGCCTTCTAAGGGTGCGACCACATCGGCGCCCTCTTCTTCCTCTTCCAAGTTGATAGGGGCGACGTGGAAGTCTTTCATGAGACGGCGCTCCCAGATCTTCATCTTCTTGCCGAGAACCACTGTAAAAAGTTGAGATATATTAAGTGAAAGTGACCGACTTCGACGACCCTTATTATAATAACTAGAGCTGTTAACTACAACGGGCGAACCCGCAACCTCAGGAAGCTTTAACGACATTAGATCGATATGTCTCCTGGGAGTTCAGAGTAGAAGACTTGGGACGAAAACAGTCCACTGTCTAGTTACGCCACTCGCCCGTCAGAGGCCAACGCTTTACGGTCGTTGCTTGCACGGCCCTCTCCCTTACGTAGCCGTGATACGGTGTCTACCAAATCTATCGCGGACCACGGCATCCTTTGCCCGGCTCTTTACCCGGAATCGGGTAGCCGAATGGTTGTTTCAAGAGCAGTTGCCGTAAGGTTAAAAACTAACCCCGCTCTACCAGAAACAATACTGTTTCCATACTCCTCCGGCTGTTAGTCGGAATGCACAATCGATTGGCTGACGCCGATGGGTGCACAAACCGACTAGGAGCGCCCGAAGGTTGACTCCTAAGGGAGACTGGCCCGCAGGTCAGAGTCCTATCCGGGCTCGCACTTCTGCGTAAAGGCCGCCGGATGGGTGTTGACCCGTGCGTTTGATCGATCCTATACACCAAACTGTCTTAGTGATCAAACTGCAACAGTGCCGATTAGCTCCCTTGTTGTATAGCTACAGCTACTTACTTTTCTCTTTTCTATCGGTCATAGAGACGTCCATGCCGTTCTTTTCTAAGACCTCCAGCAGTTCATAGCGCATTGCAGAAATGTCGCCCTTAACCTCGTTGATGTCGTCTTCAGTGACTGGGTCTTCATCGCACTTCCTGTGCATGACACAAACGTAGCGCCAAACCAAGGCCCTTATCACCGATGTGTACACGACATCCCGTTCTGCAATTTTCTTATTCTGTAAAAAATAAATATCCTGAAGTTATCGCTGCTACACATCGCTGGAAACTGCTAGCTTCCACCACTGCCTTGACGTTCCACCCGTCGCGGATGGGTTACCTATTCATATAAATTTTTTAACAAAACAATAATTTATAACTTAATAAAAAATAAGAATGTTAATAACACCCTCGCGAGAAGTGCGTTTTGCCTGTCCTTGGACCTCAGTGTTGTTTGCACTCAAGGTATTGTGTAATGCCAGCTATGAGACAGTGAGTGTGGATACATTCTTGCTCTAGAAGAGCGATGGAAGTTCATGTCCTCGCCCGTTCTCCGCCCGGTGCCAGTTTTATGGCCCGATTCAAAGGGTTTCTCGGCCGGGAAATAAAACACTGTCTATATTCCTATTTGGTCTCTCAGTATTATTCGAGGGACGTTTGCGAGTGGTCGCGTAGCGCGGTCCCGGCCGCGTGAGATCTCTTGGAGTTATCACTGTGAGTCTATAGCAGGTATAAAACCAAATTTGAATAAAGACGCATTTTAAAAACAGACGTTTCAATAACGACGATTTTGTTGATGAGGAAGACCGCAACACTATTATCCATCTTCATAATACCATGTGAAAAAGAATCGTACCTTGGAGTTCTCTCTTCTTAGTTTGTCCGTCTTGCGTACTCCAAGCATCTTGCAGAACAGCTTCGGGGTAGGCATAATGTTGAATGGGGGAGGCAATGTGGCACTTTCCTCGAAATAGCTCATCCATAGCCGCGTCCTGGCGAACTTCC
The DNA here is from genome assembly GCA_944548615.1 of Micropterix aruncella. Classification (NCBI taxonomy): domain Eukaryota; kingdom Metazoa; phylum Arthropoda; class Insecta; order Lepidoptera; family Micropterigidae; genus Micropterix; species Micropterix aruncella. Next base: position 15,426,562 of record OX155970.1, on the reverse strand, counting down.
ACTCAACGTCTGAATGTTCCTGTTTGGATATTATTATACGACATTGAAATTAAAATCACCAGCATTTGCAATATCACTTAAAGACAGAGGATTACACTAAGAACGGTTTAAAAATATGGTACGATACAGCAAATACGTTGCTCATCACTGGGCCTACGTGACATTACGACACCAATTGGCCCTGACCTTTCAGTTGCCCAAAACATATTCAATATAGCGTAATCCTTTTAGCAAAAAGTGCGGTGCAAATTCATCAGATGATGCGGTTCTTGAGAGGACTTTCTTGCCTCAATCGTGTGAATCCTGTTCAAAAATTTCCAGCCTTCCACGTTTTCATCTTGGTAAATCTCTAATATAGGGCATATAGAGTTTACATCCCGGTTTGTTCCATCCTATCATTTTCTGGTGGTGACGGTGTATTTTAGCCGTTAGTCGAACGATGGCTTGAAGCATTAAAATGCACCGAAAACGATATATTATTCTTGAAAGAGCTTCAAGACGCAGGGAACTAAACCAGCAATAAAAACGAATCAATTCAAACTCTCTATTCAACTCTATTCAAACAACTCTATTCAAACAATAGCCGCTGATAGAATATAAGGCTAGTCAAGGTTTTGAGACGAAATTACACTTGAAAGAGATATTTCATGATACTCACGTCTATCATAGCGTAGGAATTACTCATCATAGCGATGAGAAGGTTGAGTAAGACAATCACGTTGATAACGGAGTAAGATCCGAACATGAGAAGGCCCCAGAACCTCGTGTAAGTCTTGATTCCAGCCAGCTCGAAATTTTCAAGACCCACCATGCCGAAGGAGGCCCAGAACAGGGACTGAGATGCTTCGAAGACACTGGAAATTCAAACTCTTCATGAACAACGTAACATAGTCCTCGAAAGTCTGACTCAAATCGACAGTGTAAGGATTAATGGTAAGACATAAGAATCAAACAGTATATTACTTCTGCAGTGTTTTTAAACTCTATCAGCACGGTAAGTGTAATAAACGACCTGTAAATAGTTGCATTATGCAGGTTTGATCAGTACGTAGAAATATAAGGATTCTAGATAAAATACAATCTACAATTCACGAAAGCTCACATTCTCGAAGACAGAAAGAATCTTAGGTCCTTAAATATTTTTTTGTATAATTCTTAATATGCCTTCGCGCTATTATTGTCTGCGATCTTTCTAATTATATTTGGAATCAATGGCTAAATCCATCACCAGTGGCGGCGCTAGGCGTCGGCGAGGTCGGCGACCGCCGACGGCCTCGCACCTGAGGGGACCTCGCAAAAGTTTTGCAAATTATTTAAATTTTATTTGTGGAGAAAAGTACTTTCGAAATTCAGTGTCAATTTAATGAAAAAAGAACAGCCAGGAAAAAAAGAATGTTCGATTATGAACATATTGATGAACCTATTCAATCTTTTGAAATGCATTACAGAGTTAACTTTTTTAACACAATGATAGATGCTATTATAGTCGACACCGAATGTCAATTTAAAGCGCTCAATGAATATTTTGAACAATTTGGTTTTATTTATGATATCAGTTATTTGAAATCGATATCAAAAGAGGACCTTCTCAAGCATTGTAATGATTTAGGTACAATACTGCAGGAAGGCGACGGTGAAAACAGTGACATACAGCCTTTCGAGCTATATGAAGAGCTACAACTTTTAAAAGCGAATTCACTTGACTCTGTCAACGACGCGAAACAACTCATTCAGTACATTTTAGAAAAAAAATGGAAGAAATATATCCAAATGTTTACATAGCAATTAGAATCATGCTCACAGTTCCCGTCAGTACAGCTTCCGCTGAGAGAAGCTTCTCAAAGTTAAAATTGATTAAGACCTACTTGAGAAGCACGATGACCCAAGAGAGACTATCTGGGTTATCAATTCTATCAATTGAAGCTGAAATAGCGGCTAGTATTAGCTATGACATAATCCTGAAAAAGTTCAGTGAGGCCAAAAGCCGAAAAGTTCGTCTATTTTAACTTCTATTTGTGTAATTTTTAACATCATTTGATTAGCAATAAAACTCGTTTACTCATACATTAGTTTCACTATAATTCGGCTCATGTAGGTATCTAACGTTTTCTTTTTGACTGGGAAATAAAAAAGGCCTCGCGAACCTAATTTCGCCGACGTCCAAGTGTGGTCTAGCGCCGCCACTGTCCATCACAGAACGTTACATGGAGTACCTACTGCATTTTTTACTATGGTTACAACAAAATTTAAAAACCTCATGAATTTCACACTCTTCGTTTTTAAATTCACTTAATGCGTATTTTATTAACGGTATTTTATATAGAAGACGGATTCTTTAGCTACCGTCGAATCGCCTTACTTGAGAGGGTATCCTTTCTTGAGAGGAAACTTTGATTAAATTTTGATTGGCTTTATTTCCGCTTTTCACAAACTTTCCGTCCTTACTGTTACTGTCATCGGAACCTTCAAGCGTGTAAGTTGCTCGTGCTCATATTGTTTTCTTTTTGATGAAGAGATTTTTAGTTATATCAGATTACGAAGTCGCGGCACGACAGTAAGCTTTGTTTTTATCGAAATAAACTTCGAAATATATTGTGATGTAAAAGAAGAAACATATTTATTTAGTGTACTATTAAATAAAAGCCATATCAACACTATTTGCAATATTGCAGTACCTAATAAAAATGATTTTTTTGTAGGGTTTAGGCTTCTTTTATTGGTAATATAAACTTTTTTCAGGTTGTTTATTCAAGGTCGATTTTAAGTTTTTTAACGTATATTGTGTAAGAATTCAGAAGATTAACATGGATGCCATTGATTTGGCACGAGAAATTTACATTAATAAACGATTTCATTTCAATATTTCAGTGATTTAATTTTTTTCAAAATAAAAATATTACGGAAGACAGTTTTTTGGTTTTATTTTATTCATAACGATTCTTCATACGTTTAAAAATGTCTTAACCCCTAGAGCTCAATTGGCTGATATCGACCACAACACGATTCAGCGTGACGGCCCCGTTTTAATTTAATCTTAATTTAATTTGTTTTGTTGTATTATGTTATATTATGTTAATATGTTTTATTTTAATTATGGGTATGTACAGTGGTTTGGGAGTAATTAATGTTTTGGTGAGACAGTCTCATAATTCAATTGTTTTACTAATTTTTACAAAATTTTTTTGGGACATCAACTTGTCAATCGGCTGAAGGGCCGAGGCCTGAAGGGTTAAGTTAAAACATAAGGATCTAACAAGATTCTTTCGTGTATTTTTCATTCCCACGTTCATGCCTGTCTCAAGTATGGCAACTTTGGCAACTGAAATGAGACAAATCTAATTGAGATAATAAATGAGAGAAATCAAATTTAATATTATATTTTCGTATTATAGTCAACTTATAGACTTTCACCTGAAAATTGACTGAAAGTTTGTTGCCGTAAATAAATCCATTGTGCATTTATTTTTCGTTCAAATTCAAAATCTGTCTCAAGTAAGGCGACTCGACGGTACTCCTGTAATCAAGACGATTGGACAACGTTTGGTGATATTCATTTCCTCCCTAAAAAATTCAAAATCTGTCTCAAGTAAGGCGACTCGACGGTACTCCTGTAATCAAGACGATTGGACAACGTTTGGTGATATTCATTTCCTCCCTAAATTACACTGGAGGTCACTAGATTTTAAAAAAATTACTGATCATTGTTCATACTTTCCAAAACTTCTCCATTTCATACAGGAATCAGATGCGTTTTCCCAATCTGGAAGACCCCCTGGTAGAACGTAACATTTTCTCTTCTCCAGTTCAGCAAAGTACCAGAGTAGTTGGTTTAGACCTGTAAGCATAAAGAACATAACAAGTAAATATATTAAAAAGAATAAAAAATACGTGTGGCACTCGGGGACTGCCGCGGTAAAGCTATTGCATAGCATTTTCAACAACTTATGCAATTATAATTATTTATTTATTTTATTTTTTCTGATATCAGATAACTGCGCTCTATCGGAAAACGTTGAAATTATTCCGAATCGTTTGCGGCTGCGGTAGCAAATGATTCGGAAAAATTTTAAACGTCTTCCAATAGAGCGCCGCGCAGTAAGTTTTTATTAGATAAAGCAAAAAAAATGGATTATTCGAAAAAAATCGTAGATAAAAAGATAGATAATTAAATTATCTTTAAAATGGTGCAGGTTTCATAATAATACGCCAGATAGTATTTGCGTAGTAGTCGTTTTTGTGTTCGGATAGACCTAATTTCACAAATTAATTACACTATGTAATATAAACAAAATCTAAAATATTTAAAGCTAAGAATATTAGGAAAATGTTCTTGTTTAACATATTTTTTTTTTAATCGTAAGCAGCACTCGTTTAGTCGTAATTATCAGTTTAAAATCATAAATTTTCGTTAAGAAATTTCTTCATTCGGTCGCCGCGCTGGCAGGCCCGCGATAAAAGCTATGCAATAGCTTAAAAAACACGACTGCCGTTACAGAAAGTGAGTATTTATAATTATTTATTTTTTAAGGAATGATTTATGTATTTATTCATATTTAGATACATGTATATTTTCCGGAATGTACTCAATCAGACTTTTAATTTGACACTAAACACGTGATATTTATGTTAATTTATTGACATTTGGACATTTCGACAAGTACTTTTTGACATTTGGACAGTTGAAGTAACCTATGACACTCGGGATGACATAACGATTATAATAAAATCACACACTTCTAAATCGGTTCAAGCGTTTAGAAGTTATGGTGGAATAAAAACTCATGGTTCATTAATTAATATTCATTGTTCATTCATTTTCCTAAATTCGTAAGAACCAAAAACTGTTATTTTAAAATCGGTAATATTTTGTGGTGTGTAATAATCAAACATTTTGTATAATTCATTTTGCTAAATTAACATTCCAAATATTTCTGTTCGTTACTAGGCATATCGGATCGATTCCTGACGGCCGCGAGGAGGAAGAGCGAAAAAAACTAAACTGTCAAATGATGAATGTCAATACACACCGCGAAACACGGCGATGTGTGGTATAAAGCCGCTGCTTTTTCCTCATATGAGACCAAAGGGTCGCGGCACGTACCCTATGACACTCGGGGAACAAAACGATGCTAACAAACACAAGACACTTCTAATTCTGTTCAAGCGTTTGGAAGTTAAGTTATGTTGGAATAACGAAACGGGAAAGATAAATATATGAATCCTGAAAACATAACACTCCTTTTGGGCAGTTGTGTAATAATGGATAGATAACATGAATTAGTAGATCTTTAGCAGAGTTTAAGTTCGATATAGAAAGATCTTCAAACTGACCTAAAATATAGCTCTAACTCTGAGGCCTATATAGGATTTAATGGAACTGCAAACGCCGGGTGTGTATAAAATCGAATGCAGATGTGGGTTAGCCTACGTTGAACAAACAATACGGCCCATAGCCACTCGATTGATAGAACACATCAAAGCTGTTAAAGACATTCAGCGAGAAAAATCGGCTACCTGCGAACACATATTGGATATCGGAACCAAACACTGGGTGCTGTTTATAAATCCCATTGTTCTATACAAAGAACATTTTTTCTTACCCCGAAAAACCGGAAAGTGATTGAAATAAGAAGAACTTTAATAGAAACGAAGGTTTTAAGCTCTTTTCTAACCTTGTTAACCCTTTAAGGACCATGGGACCTATGTGTCCCATTACGAAAAACATTTTATAAATAATTGTATAAGAATAATTTATAAATGATGTTTTTTACGTTACATTAAAACATCAGAATCTTAATTTTGGAAAAATAAAACTAAATTAGTGTTGAAAAATATAACGCATTATATGGACCAACCAACTCCGGTGACTTTAAATAAATAAATAAAATAGTAATCGCAACTTTTTCAATTTGAATTAATTTTTTTAGTACGGGTTGGCTCTGAGTTAAATAATAAATAAATAAAATGTTGGAAAAAGTGGTAAGTAACTTGCATCTATTAAGGACCACAGTGATACATATTTCCAATAAATTTTACAAAATCCATTGAACCAATTTTCACATAACTTGATATGCCTACTAAAAGTTATTTACATCGCCCTTTAACAGCTTTATGTTTAAAATTTTCCGTACACTACCGCAAAGCTTATGGTCCTCACAGGTTAAAGTGTTCTCAACGCTTATCATCGAGCTCAAAGACACAACACAGTAGGTATATAGTGTGTGGTGTACACTATACCTCCCACAGCGTTATAATCTGTATAATAACAGTGGCAGTTTGCGACCTACCTTTGAACAACAATGGATGACCATTATATCATTTCAGTCTACCCTGGACAATGGCGGTTGCAACATCGCCGAAATATCGGGTGCAATAAAATTCACGCCGTAAATCCGTTTTATCTAAATGTTTGAAAAAATCCGCGATAGTGTTAAATTTAATATCAGTTCGTCAGCACGACTATTCGATTTAATCCTATTTATGACCATTATAATGGATGACCACTATATCACTTCAGTCTACCCTGGACAATGGCGGTTGTAACATCGCCGAAATGTCGGGTGCAATAAAATTCACGCCGTCAATCTGTTTTATCTAAATATTTGAAAAAATCCACGATAGTGTTTAATTTAATATCAGTTCGTCAGCACGACTATTCGATTTAATCCTATTTCTTTTAAGTAGGAGTAAGTACTCATTTGTCCCAGTTAATGATGTAGTACCATTAAGATTGCGCCACCGTTTAGTTGGTCTCCCGAAGCTGAAGACGCTCTAGATTATCCGGATTAAAATCCGGTTTCGGTTCATTATGATGCTTCGATATTTGGTCAGCGTTGGTTATTCTAACTCAAAATATTAATACTTTCGATCACCTACCACTCTCAATTCATTAAAAATATTAATTTACATTATATTAATTGCAGAATGTGCCTAACTAGGCCACAGCCCGTATCAAGGAAGACTCTATGTATGGAAATGATTGATTCATATGCATATCGTATTAAAATGAAACATACAAAATTGACTGACAAAATTGAATTGGATTGACTTAATATTTCGGATGGTTTTATGGATTGATTTAGATTGTTATAAATTTTGGGTTCTATAAAGCCAAAGTGTCTTTGGGCAAAGGATGTTTGGGTTTTTCGTACAATGTGCTTACGGGTTGTCGGGCGTTCCTAATTGCAAATTTATGCTCAGTTTTATTGTGAATATCTTTACTTTTTAGGTAGTTAAGAAAGACTGTTTTTGGATATACCTGCCTGATTAATATCTTTAGCTCTGCGAACAAGTCGTTGGAGGAGTACCCTTCGGGGCTTCTTGGCAATAACCCGCAGGCAATACAGGTGTGAGACTTACCACATGCGAATGCGAACAGCACCAGGCTATAAATAAAGAAGAACTTGACGATGTCGATGACCATCCGGCCGAGCGAGATCTGAAGTGGCCCCAAATGAGGATCGATGGAGAACAGATGGATTAATTTGAGGGCGCTGAAAAGGAAAACTCAAATGTAAAGTATTTTTGATTCGACTAAGTTGAACGATAGAAGCTTGGCAAAATTAAGGCCTTTCTGGTGCTGCTGCTGGAATATTTAGGTCTTTGAAGTCCATCCGTTCACTAATTTGATTTACTTTACTTATGTCGCGCGTAGGGAGCAGGTCCAGGGTCGGATCTATATAAGGGCTTTTCGGGCTGCAGTCCAGGGCCCCGTGGATATAAAGGGCCCCAGCCTACATTTAAAATAATGAACAATATTGTGTATTAAAAAACAAAATCTCAAATTTTCAAAAGTCCAATCATAAGGTTGGCAACCCTGAGATCAAATTCTCGCATCTATTCCGGGGGACTCCCCGCTGCTTGTTTCCAGTGTATTTTCTCGCAAACGTAGTCATTCGAAGCGAACAAGCTTCATGTATAAATTTCTCGGTGGACCGCTAGCGAACAATTCTTTTGCAATGCCTTTTTTTTAATAGAAATAACATCTATGTATAGCAGTTGAGTTCCTACCGAGGCTAGTGCCTTGTCAATAGTAACTAGTAATGAACGTTTGTTTAAATTTTACTTATATTAACTAGCTTTACAAATAATATTACTACTTGCTTAATTAAGCTACTAATTAAGATATTATTATTATTTTATAGCATTAGCAGCTTAAGCTGATGCATGCATTTCACTTTTTCTTCTTTTTTTATGTTGATATTATTTATTTATTTATTTTTTTATCTTTTTTTTATTATATATTTGTCCAATTGGTTTTTAAATCCGTTCACACTTTTAGCACAAATGACCTCCTGCGGTAGTTCATTCCAAGAGTCCACCAATCTGTTCACCAAGAAATGTTTCCTCGGGTTAGAATTAAATCCTGAACGATTCAACTTTAAGCAGTGCCCTCTACGCTGTGTATTGGTATTCCTTATAAATATTTCCTTGAGCTTTGGTACGTCGTAGTAATCATTGAGGATCTTATATGTCTCAATAAGATCTCCTCGTTGTCGACGCTCCTCTAGGCTGCTGAGTCCGAGTGCTTCAAGTCGGCGTTCGTAGTCTTGTTGTTTGAGCTGTGGGATCATTTTGTGGCCCGCCTTTGCACACGCTCCAAAAGTTCTACATCCTTCCTAAAGTACGGATTTCAAATCAGAAAAGCAATTATTACAATAACTATTAATGTTGTTTTGTCTATTTTAGTAAAAAGTTGAATGTTTGTGTGTGTCAGTTGTGTTTGTGTGTCTGTCAATTAAACAAATAAAATATTGTGTTTTCCTCTTTTTTTATATATTGTGTACCTAGTGACCTAGACATCATTATCGAAAACAGTTTTCTGGCAAAATGGCAATTAATAATGGCAGTTGATTAATTTGGCAGGCCCCCAAGTAATATTAGCCCAGGGCCCCACAAACGCACGGTCCGCCCTGAAGGTACCTGAGGTACCTGATCAATACGCCCGCCAAAAACCCGTAAGTATGAGGGAGCGCGCAATATGCGCTACTCCGTTCTTACGTTTTATAACTCCGCGGGCCAGACATATAGCAATGACACTATAGCAGAACTCAGGTATCTCGTGATCCACATCAAATGACCGAAATAGTCAATAGTCTTTTGATTCATCCAAAACTGCAAATACAGTTGGATTTGTCATAATAAAAAATAAACAAAATATGAAAAAAAAACAGAAAAAAGTCTCTAATCATCAATATGTCTATAAAAAAACTTGTCTCTACGTTCACCCCACGGTTGAAAGAACGATCCATATCGTTATACCTTCCTGGGGTGACAGTTTCGACCGTTGTAGGTGAATGACAGCTAAAACTTACCTAAATATATTAGCTGCAGCAAAGAGTCCTTCGGCAATGAGCTGGGGATCGAAGGCGTCCCATTGCTCTCTCGGAATGAACTTAATGGAGGGATCTGTGGCTATTTCGCTCGACTGCTGGAAGTAAGCGGCGGTTCGCAGTAACACCACAGCGCAGTATAGGGAATTTCGCGTGAAGTCTATGAAGTTCCACATGTTTCGAAGATACGAACGGATACCAGTGATGAAGATCTCTTGAGTCTCCTCCCAGATGAACCCTGGTGCACAAAATACCGTGTAGCGTTTTAATTATTTATGTAGTATAGGCCTATTCGATGTGACATAATCACAAGTCTGAAGGAGTCACACATTTAAATAAAAACCCGTTTTGGGTTCCGGGACCACAAAAAATGTAACACTTATGAAATATCAAATCGAAATTCTGCACGATCACTATACTTTAATTAATCAAAGCGGTTTTATCATCCGGTAAATTATGATTGTAAAATTTGACATGTTCCTCAGTATTGTGAAATCCTTTTATGGAATGAATAAATGATGATGATGATGATGATGACTTTCTTATTAATTAGTACGCGGAAAAAAAAAATTAAACCCATGAAGTTCTGAACAATAATACTGATAATCTTACCTACTACATAAATGACCACAAGCATCTCTAAGTAAGTCGGTCCAGTCCCTCGCTGTTTGAGCAGTTCCTGCTCCAGTTCTTTTCTCATATGCTGTGTGCCGAAGAGCTGAATGACCTGGACCTCGGCTCGTTGCGATACCAGGATCAGGATCACTGTAAGGTAGATTGCCAGGTTGAATATGAAATCGAAGAATATTGCAGTTGTTTGACATTATAAATAAGTTTTTTGAACGAAGTGGGCAGGGGTTTGCGCCTACCTGCGGAACAACGGATTGTCTGCGCTTCAGTCTACCCTGGAAAACGGCAGTTGCAAAGTTGCCGAAACATCGGGTGCTACAAAATTCACGCGGTAAATTCGTTTTTAAACCTATTTATAATTATCAGGTTGAGAATACTACACAGTACGGATATCGAACTACTTACATAAGAAGAACAGGTAGGCAGATGCGTGTATTAGAAACTTCATGAAGGGTTTCCTCATCAGTTTTCCAGTGGGGCAGTTGGGTGCCAGCATGTATAGCATGCAGTAGAAAGGGAACAGGATGGCGACTCTCAATATAATAAGAATCTTCTCAAGGTTGGACTTTCTCCTGAAGCCTGGAACACCCTCATACCAGATAGCGGCTAAGAGCTGTTGTATGTTCGGATGAGCTACAAACTGAAACCAATTGAGACACGATATCAGATTATCTCGCAATGGCAATGAAATATTTCATTTATTTCACGTTTCATAATGGTTCCAATAAAAAAAATGACCGTCACCACGAGGACCTTGATCATTCTTTCCCGTCATATATTTTTTTCTTCCTGCATTAAAGGTCAGACTATGATCTTTATTTCGAAAATCGATTCATGTTTCGATTCGTTTGGAATTTAGCGACAAGGCATTAGTATCTCATTTTCACAATAGAATTGACATTGATTGTTTTTTCCCGTAAGCCTTCATATGTGTACGTACTGTAATGACACAGGCCTTTGATGATACTGTCCATAGTTTCCTTTAAAATAAAAAATCAGGCCTTTGTTTTTTTGGTCCTTCGACCCGGATTGGAACCAGCAACCTATTGCCTACTGTAAACATACTACCTTCTTCTGTTTATAGTTGATGGCGAGCTCCAATCTTGCCAGTTTCATATGCCCCCCTTGTTCGTATGGAGGTTCTTCAGGAGCGTGGTTCAGGATGATGGCCAGCTCTGCTGACGATCGAGACTGATGGAGTAGGTCCACAGCAAACTGCTGGCACTGGCGTCGAAGGTCTAGGTAATCGCTTTTACATTCCTAGAAACATTAAACTTATCAATTTTTTAAGGACTTCGTAGGATGTTGTTACTTTTTGGCGAGGATCGGCTAAGCGGTTCGGTTACAGTATCCGTTATTAGATATCTTCAATTTCTTCTACAGCAGAGCGGAAATTATGGTAGGCGCAATTAGCATGGATATTATTGAATTATCCAAATAAAACCGTTGTGTTATCGCAAGACTTTCCTGTGCCAACCCCCTAAATCCCCACCACTGCTGAACATACGGCAGGTAAAGGTCGCGTAAGTGGCTTCGGATCCATGACCAGTCAGTCGGGAGGTTGGAGGTATATTACAGACGGAGATATCCTTCCAAAACAGGTAGTCAGGTGGCGAGGCTGCCTTCTGTGTACCTTTTTCCGGTGCCTCGCCGTAAGGCGTTGGCCTCTGACGGGCTCGTGAATTGCTGGAAAGTAGGTTTGGACCTTCCTAAAGCCTTCTACGCTCATCCCGCGGCCGAAAGCACAATCACATATCGTTATACTTATATACTCGTATACTGGAGTCTGTCACCCTAGCCTGGCCTGGGGTGACAGGTTCGCCCGTTGTAGTCGACACCGCCTAACTGACACGTGATGCGCCACGCAATGAGTACTGCCACGTGATGTTATAAAAGCTGTTGGGGGGTATAATGTTATTTTCTGACCTGTTCTGCGAATGCAAGGTTTCTCAGCTCCCAGGAGAGTTGAAACGCTGTCAGTAGTGGGTCTGGTGATGACAGTGCTATAAGCGAAGGACTCGCTAAGGCCCTGTACTCGTTTATGCGCGACAGAGAGTGACGAAGCGAATCTTCAGTCGAATGTTTGATACACTCTTCACAGCCACACCTAAACCAACCATATTGCATTAGTAAGCATTAGTTTCTCCTTCAATACCTTCTTTATTTGATACAAAAAAAATATTTATAAAAATCTCGAAATTAAAAATGTTAAACTGTAAACAGACAAAGACTATGTATTAAAACTACAAACGCTGCAAATTAGGGGTATATTAAAAAAACTCTTATCCTTGTTTTCAAGACACACCTTGACACAGGACCCATTATTTAATGAAATTAAAATTAAATAATCGCAATGAAATAAATAATTACATAAACAATAAGCAATCAAAATAATCAAATCAAATAAATCGGATGTCAAAAAATTTAAAATAAAAAAATAATAAACATCAAATTATCATGATAATAATGTAAAGACAAAAGAAAAAACAATAGTAATAAATCAACATGTAATAATTCCAAAATATAATCAAAAAAATATTTGACTTTTAAACATCTTCCTTTATTAATTTACTCTTACAGTGGTCCTTGTATACTTCATTTGCAGAATAATATAAGAAGCTGCACTGGAAATTTGTGGTTTTGCACTTGCCAATTATGGCGAGTTGTTCACGTGCCTGTGTTGAATTGACATGTCGGTTACGGGACCAAGTCATAAGCGAGTAAATATATCGCAGCTGCTTGTTGCGTACTACCTTGAGTACGAGGGTCGCAAGATAGAGCTGCCTTCTTTTACTCATATGTAATATCGAAGCCTTGGCAAGGAATGATGACGCGGAGGAATTCTAAAGCAAAATCTTGGGAAATCAAATGAGGAAAAAGGTATTTTGCACTCTTTGAAGTCTCCGCTCAGTCTTCCTATGCAGACAGGAGGAGGTGTACACACAGTCGCCATAGTCCATTATATACCAAGTTCTTCTAGTGCTATATCTGTCAACATATACTCTGTGTTATCCTATCTACTTTAAATAAAACACTTCTTTTTCTTCTTCTTTGGGTGTCTCTCCAACTAGTGAAGGTTGGAAGTCAGCTCTGCATACTTCTTTTTATCCTATCCACATGAACCTCAGTACTAGGGAAAATAGTGCAGTGGTTTCCCGTTGCCTTCTGCGCCAGAACTTTCGGAGAGTATTTGGCTCTCCAGGCCACTAAATCCTCTTCCAGATAGTTGCCCTACCTACTGGGTGTTAGGTTATACCGCCTAAGCTCGGTCGTTATTGCCTCATTTGTTGTCAAGCAGGGAACAACGCGACGACCCCTGGGAGAGGATGACAATTGGGCCGGATACGATGGTGCTTCGTTCTCCCCTTACTTCCTTTGTCGATTTGTTGATTCAGTAATATTCTTTGATACGAAAATACCCTTTCCAGTTTATTGATGCGGTTCTCAAGGTTTTAAAAATTTTGCTTACCATGATAATTAGACCGATACGCAAACGGCGATCGAGTAGATTCGGAACGCTTCCTGTGTCAACCGCGAGTGAATCCAGTTTATGCATAATTGCACTTTATTCACTGTATTTAATATTTATAACTAATATTTATTACTAAAAGAATTTTTTATTTTTTTATTTTTTGTAATAACGTTGGGAAAGTTCTTTTTCTTTGCTATCTTGATTTGATTATTCAAATCAAGATAGCAATTATAAGCTTACTAATAATTTATGTAAATACAAATACATTAACGTTACTATTTTAAAAACGCCTAAAGAGTAGAGAACATGAATTGATAGATCACTAATTTTCCAATTCCAACTGACAACTACGGCTTGTACACATATAACTTACTTGATGTCGTGTGGCATTGGAAGGGTTGCTCCTCTGTCTAGTAGGATCTTGATAATTTCATAGTTATTTTTGTGTGCTGCTAATATTAACGGAGTCATGTCAGGTGTAAACATAGCAATATTGTTGTCTACTTTTTGCCAACTCTGTAATTTAAATTAATATCATGTTATAAAATAAATAAAAACGGATTTTACTGCGTGAAGTTGGTGGAACCCGACGTTTGAGCGTTGTCGAAAACACCGCTGTACAGGTCGTACTCGTCTGCAAAGTACCGAAACGTCGATTGCAACCAACTTCAAGTGGTAAAATCGGTTTTTTACCCTTTAAGCGCCATGGTACATATGTGTCCCATAATTTCAAAATTATTTTATAAAATTATCGAATCCGAATAATTTAAAAAATATATTTTTTCCGTGTTATTGAGACATCAAAATCATAATATTAGCAAGAAAAAATGTTGTTTGATAATATAGCGTTTTTTTTATATATCGTAAATGATTTATGGCGATTTTTATCTTTTAGTAAATAATTAAATTATCAAATTTGGAAACAGTTTTATCTTTCCATCTTTATGGTCCACAATTACATGTCCTACCAATTTATACAAAATCTATTAAACCAATTTTCACAAAACTGGACATACACGGTTTCTACATCGCCATTTAGCAGTTTTATGTATCGAAATTTCCATACTCTACTGCAAAGCCTACGGTCCTCAAAGGGTTAATTATTTTAATGTTAAACATCAGCTACATTCTTCGTTTCCATGATACAACTTCGATTTAACGAACTTGAAGGGGATATTTTGAAATTCGTTTTATCAAGGCGTTTGTAACATCGAGGTTCGCTAAATTGAGTCTTAAATGCCTACAAAACAAATGTTAAATGCCTAATATGAAACACAGATTTTTATTTTGTAATATTTCAGTACTAAGCCATGAAAAGAAAGAAAATGATTGAGTAATAGAGTAAACCAGTGTTTTTCGACTTTGTTTTAGATTTCGACACCCTTTTTGGTAAAAAAAACTTGTACGCAATCCTCCCCCTCCTTTGGCAGTAACTTACTTCTCTCGACCCTACCCCCCCTTAGTCTCTTCCACAAATGTAACTGTAAGCATCCATTAAATGCTTTATTTGTAAAAACAATGGCGAAAACCATATTAATTTAAACTGTAGTTTACTTTCGTAACTGTACCTAATTGTTTCCATCTTAGATCACCATAAAGTTTTGCAAAAGCAATAGAAAAACACATAATAAAAATGATTCTCTTCCGAAGATGTAAATATTGGCATATTAGATAAAAAAGATTTGTAATATTTTATTTTTAGATAGCCTGCGACCTCTCGGTGGTCTCTTAGCTACCCCCCAGAATGCCCCCAGGGAGTCGCGCCCGACCCACCGGTTGAAAAGAACTGTAGTAAAACATTAGGTGAGTAATACAGTACCCTACTAGGCTATTCATTATTTTTAACAAAAAGACCAATAATTGTGGTCTGTTTACCTCACACCACGCCAATTCGTATGAACTCATGTCGAGATTAGATTAATTGTTCTAATGCACTGTTTGAAATTCGCTATACTGAGGTTTATATTGAGGTTTTCGTTACATAGAGGTGTTTATTTTTTCCAAGATGATCAAAAATTCTCTACATTATGGTTATTAACGCAATTTTTTCGTAATATTTTCGCATTTTTTCGTAATATTTACATTAGATCTTATAGTTAGTTCAAGGGGACTTAAAAAAAAATGTTACATCAAGGAAATCGTTATATTGAGGTTCGTTACATAAGGGTTGTACTGTACTGTCAAGTTTTTACTACATTAACTTAGAAACAGTATACGATCGTGTGAAGTGCAGTCTGTAAAACTCTATACCTACAACTTGGAGTATAAGGATCAGTAGTCTCGATGATGATACTAACGTATGGCTCTCCTTCTTTGTGTATGAGCTCCTCGTGTTCCAGCAGTAGCTCGACGGCCTCCACGAACTCCGCGTTGATGGCCTGCAGCAGCGCGTCGTTCGTCTCCACGCCCATCACCACCAACAGTTCCACCATCTCCAGGTTCTCTCCGTCGATGGAAAGAGTGAGAGCCCCTCGCCCCAGGGAGTCCACGCAGTTTATGTTGATTTGCCGCTTGCGATGGGCGAGCTGGAGCATTCTAGAAAGTATAAGCATATCGAAGATACACAGCGTGCGAGGAACCAAGTGTTACTAAGGATAAACGCCATATTTCTACTATTTTTCAATTTCCCGGCCCGACAACCGACAAGGATGGTAACCCGGTATTATTTTTCGACATGAATATGGAAATATCCATTTGAGTCCCCGTGATAGCTCATTTACACTCCGCGTTTCGCTCGCGCCTCGTCTTTTTGGGCACGAGTTAAAGGACCTTGCGACGAATAGACCGGAAACCAGCCACAAAAAAATGAGTTTTGGAAAGCTGATACTTTCAGATCAGACAGTATTTTGGCCATAGAATGCCGGGTTAGTCAACAGGCCAAATTTCGTGACACCAGGTGCTGGCGTGCTAGGGAAGATGTAATTTTAATTATTAGGTACCCCTAAAGCGTCTTGGAATAGCTGAAAATTAATCAGTAGACAGTGGATGCCATAAAGAACTCGAAATAAATGGTCAGATTGATTCATAATCGAACGTGTGTCGTCAGCATATCCATACCATTATATTGTACGGCACAGTGGACCGATACGTCATAGACCGATGCGTGACATGTATGGAGATGCTGACGCCACGCGTTCGATTATGAATCAGTCTGGCCATATGTTTAAAGTTCTTTATTGCATCCACTGTCTACTGATGAATTTTTAGCTTTTCCAAAACACTTTGGGATACTAATTGAATTTACACCTTTCCTAGTGCGCCAGCGCCATGTGTCCCGAAAGCTAGCCTGCTGACTGTACTTCGACATTCTATGGCCAAAATATTGTCTGATCTGAAAGTATCAGCTTTTCCAAAACTCTTTCACTTTTTTTTGTCGCTAGCTCTTGGAATAATAGTTGCTAGCTCTAACGCACCACGAGAGTGTAAACTTAAACTCATTTTCCTTCGATCACGCGAGGCGCGAGGCGAGACACAGAGACGAGGCGCGAGGCGAGAGTGTAAATGAGCTATAAGACGATTAGGACTATTTTCAGATTAAAGTATGTCTGTGTGTCCGCGTCTCTGTGAGTGTCTATTCCTCCACGATAGCTCGGAAACGCTTAATCAGATTGATCTAAAATATTCTAAAATTTGGTATGCTTGCATCATTTGATCAAGATTTGATCAACATCATCATTTGATCAACATCATTTGCACGAGTTGAGAAGATTGTGGTTGAATTCGGTCCACCATTAGTCATTTACCAGTCTCGAAATATTGAACTTGATATTTGATATGACTTCATATTTGGTACACATTTACCTTGTTATGCCCAAATCACATTGTGAAATTTTGGTTGGAATATCTCATATAAATTAGTCGTAATAACATTTTAATTTCGTCATATATTTTAATTAAATATTAACGTCAGTCGGCGCTTGTCCAAAACCCGTCCTTATCCGAGAAACCAACTGCGTCACCTGAGGCGACGCAATGGAGCCCTTTCGGATTCGTCTTCCGGCCGAGAGAAGGCGCTCATCGATTTATTTATGAAATTAATATTCAGATGAAATCAGTCCTTGGCTACTTTCCAGCAAAGTGTTTGTGTGCCACAACCGATTCTTTGTATTTTTTTTTAAACTTTCGGGTAATATTACATTACCTATAAAGGTCTCAAATAACGTGACTGAACTAATTGTTCTATATAACCATGTTTGGCCTCAATGGTAGCGTTGAGTCTTCCGATGAACGCATCACATGCTGAATATATGTAGGCCTGTGGGATTTGCTGCCATTCTCGGCGAAGCGTACCGGAAAATTGTCACGCAGAAAATATTGGTTTTTAAGGACTTTGTCGAAAGACGTTGAGTTTTGGTGTCAATTCTTCTTTTCGAGACGTTTTCGAGATACGCGGCCTTGTTAACCTTGACAACCTGGCCGATGAAAACGATCACTCACTGCTCGATGTTCCCCTTCTGTCATTTTAATAAAACCCCGACTTAAGTTTTACTATATTTTTACTACCCATATAGGAAGTAACATGGAGCTTTGTGATCGTGGGAAAAATCGTTTTAAAGAATTTACGGATCTTCACGTTTTGGGGTCCTATGAACCCAAAAAAGTGGATAAAAAAATGCGTTTCCGGTGTCAGTTGTGCACGCGGCCACGTAGTAGCACACACAGCCGAAACTACTAGAGCGATTTGGCTAAAAAAAATGATGTTCTTTTAGGTGTGTCTCTTTATCATTTTGGGCTCAAAATTAAGGGTAGCTGGCATAGAAGCTAAAATTAAAATATATTTTTCCTTAAAAACAGCTGTAACGATTTTGATAAAAAAATGTTTAAAGGGAGTATTTATAGATACTTTTAAATGCCTTTATTGTTTGTACCGTGTAAACTCTGGTTTTTCAATCCTTAATTATTATTATATGAGTCGTTTGTCCGAGAAGTGTCGGACTGTTTATTCTTTCCTCAATCGTTATGTTAAGCATAACACTTATCAAATAAAGAATTCTTACTTTTTTACGTTCGCCATATCTCCCCTTTCAACGGCTAAGAGATACTTCTTTTCTTCGTAAGTGAGAGATTTCGGTAAGTTTAGATCCATTATTCTCGAAGACACACCTGGAACTCCATCCATGCCGACTCCTCCTCCCTATTTAAATTACATTACATTACATTCGTATCCTATTGGCAAATTTATCGCTCTTGTATATGTCACAATATACTATAAGTAGTAATATGCAAGCTACCGGAGTGACAGGTAGTTATTACAGGCTTTCTATAGGTTAATAGTTTGAGTATCTTACCTATTTTAAAGACAAATAGAAAAATCTAATGAGTGTAGCATTATAACTGAATAAAATAATCGTGAATTGTTAGAAACAGATCATATAAAAAACAGTAAAAAAAAGTAACTAAAATACTAAGAATAAAAAAAAAACATAGTATCTAAAAATGACAAAAGTAATGATAAATAATCAAGACTTTAAAAGATAAAAGACTTTAAAAAATCAAGCGTTAAATTATCTTTTTTTGGGATAGGTAGTGGATATAATTGCATATTCTGACCAGGCTATTTAACTCCTCAACGGTCAACAGCAGAGACCCAAAATTTTGTGTATGCATTCAATTATGATGGCAACTTTCAATTTTCACCATAACATGACTGATGTACCCTGGGTTGGCTCTCGACGAGGGAACTTCTCAACGGCCAACAGCACAGACCCAAAATTTTGTGTACGCATTTAATTATGATAGAAACTTTCAAGTTTCACCGTGACATGGCTGATGTACCCTGGATTGGATCCCGACGAGGGAACTCCTCAACGGTCAACAGCAGACACAAAATTCAAAAATTTGAAAAACTCAAAAAAGTCGAAAAAGTCGGAAAAGTCTGAAAAGTCGGAAAAGTCGAAAAAGTCGGGAAAGTCGAAGTCGATTTCGATTTCGATTTTCGAGGGTTAAAGGGTGGCGCTAGGTTGGGGGTAGGGGGGTTGTGGTAGGATTTATGATATTATTATTCAGATGAATTAAGTTCTGACAGGAAAGTCTTGGGGTGACACAACCGATTTTTCTTAAAATGGTTCGACCCTGGAACCATTTATTCAAAAACATTCCTACAATTTAATATTTTACCAATTAATTATATACAATAAACACAATTTTTTTTAATTTGATACAAAAAACTGGAGAATAATACACTATATAACAAAATTATACAATAAGTGAATTACATAAAATAACTCAAAGCAAAGGAATAGGCATTCTACGACAGGAAGGCATTCTACGACAATAAAATTTTCAATATTTCACAAAAGAACTTTAAAGGACCTATCAAACACGACAATTTGATGAACAATAGTAGTTTAGATGAAAAATCACCTACACAACTTGACATACAGTAAATTATAGCCGACTAACACATGCACTCTTCATCCATACAAACACCTTCTTACCTCATCACGCACACCTGCACACACTCTGATACCAATCTAGTCGGTCTATAAATTTAAATTACTTGTCATATTTCCCTAATATATAAATTAGTTATGGTCATAGTTAGTGTCATATAGTTCGTATAGTTAGTGTCATATTACCCTATTACATAAATTAGTTATCATATAACTTGAATGTATTTTTATCCAAATTTAACGAGTGTTTCTATTGTTTGATAATAATAGCGTTCCTGTTTACTCTTTAAGTGATAACATTTGAATAACATTAAAACATTAACTGGCTTTATTTTAGATAATTCCCCAAAATGAAATTAAAACCCTATATAATGCTGTGTGTTTCTAATAATAAACAAATAAACAAGTAAATAAACAGATGAACAAATATTACATTCACACAAAAAAATAGATAGACGACTAAACCCTTGCAACCCAGACGACGTAAAACCTAGCAAAATAACGAAAAGAAAAAAAAAACATTTGGTTTATTTATCATAGTTCTTTATCGTTTGCTTTAAAGCTGGTTTATGCTATAATTAAACAGTATTTTTCTCTGTTAAGGCTGCAAGGTAAGTAATGTTCACTTAATATTTAGCTACCAGTACTATACAATTGTAATACATGAGTGAAGCTTTGGATTGTGGTTGTTATAAGTTGAGCAATAAATATTTAACATTTTAAACAGTAAAGTAAAAGAGCTTTTTAATTCCGTTTGATATGACACACGTAATAATTTGACGACGTGTTCACCGCCAAGTCAGATACATTTTAATACTTCTTAGTGTCGGTGACATAGAATAGTAGAATAAGTCACACATGGGAGCAAAGTCTTATATTTAGGATGAGGGCAAAATATTGAATCCAGATCATAACGAAGGATTCTAACTTGGATTTCTGAGTGTAGCGAGTGATTCAAGCTGTAAAGCCCGAGACTTATATATTTTTTCTCCCAAGTGAACCTCTGCTTTTCACTCCGACTATGACAAAAAACTAAAACGAGCTTAAGAAAAACAATATCATCATAATCATCATATCATCATTATAATCATCATCATAATTATCATAATTATTATACCATTATATCATCACTATCATAATCATGATCATCACCATCATACAATCATCATATCATCACCAAATACCATGATAATATGATCATCATAACTACGAAAAAAACAGTAGGGAGCAAAATGCAACTTGGCTCCTGCCACGCAGGGTAAAAATGACTTCTTTTCGTATAGGAGGAGTGAAAATGTGTTTTAATGTAAATTTTTTTTATGGTTCAATATTTCACATCAATATCATATTAATTTCATTTAAAGAGCTGCCCGAGAGTCGAATGAAGACAATGCTATAGGATATGTTCCATTAAAACGGGAAGATAATATATGCACACTTAAGGCCTGTATTACTCCTGAACACAAGGTTCGAAAGACTCCGTACCACGTAACGCTAATATATGATGAAAAGGATTCCACCATTAAAAAGGTTCAGAAGTGAAGACCCAGCAATGGTTTCCGTAGGAGTAAAGACCCAGCTCCCACGTCAGTAAAGAGCTACTGGTCTGAGGCTAAATTATCATCCGTGGGCTCAGCTGTAAAGTTCATAAAGATAAAAGAAATGGGAGAAACATCAACAGCTGCAAATCATGCCAATACAGATGGCAGTTTCATTGAAGTCTGTAATGGAAGAATACAGAAAAAGATATATAGAAACACAGTTAAGTAAATATTATAATGACCCTCCCATTTCCGCTAAACTTTCGATCCACTTATTGTATCTTAGCTTTAAAACTGCAACAAATAATTTAGATGACAATCTGTTCTTAGAATACTGTTCAGAAAATATGGATAGTAGTGCTTGTAGCGTTAACTCCAAACAAACAATAGAACAAGCCGATAGTCCATTATGGCATGAAATACGTTACAGTCGAATCATCGCCTTGGAGGTCTAGGAAGTGGCCCACTGTAAAACTTTAAATAGATCGCTGGTGGAATCTGTATTTGGAGCAAATACATAGTATCAAAGACACTCCAGCCGTAAGAAGGGAATGAGTTTTGGAATCACATGTTTTGGATTTTATTTGGTGTACTGATCGACGTATTCGTACACCGAGGAACAATACAGTATTTATAATGCGTACTTCGTGATGACATTTTGATAATATTTCCAAACGAAATGATTTTACGCGCGCGATGCGTCCTTCGCAAGCGAGGCGGCTGAGAGAATGGTGTGGGATGACGTCACGCCGCGCGCAAACGACTTTCAAGGAAAAAATAGCGCGCGGTTATATTTGCGAATTTTTAAAAAATAATTTTGGAGTCATTTGAAGTGCTAGAAAAAAAATAAAAATACAGTATTTTAAGTTGAAACAAGCACTTTTAGAAAAAAAAACCATTCCCAAGCTCATTGCCTCCTTAAACACTGTTTTTGTTCATCAACGCTGTTTTTATCTCCTTCAACACTGCCTGGTCTCCTCCAAACTGATTTTCTATTGTTTTGCGTCGTGCATTGGGTATGGTCAGGATTTTTTTATTTTATTCGTCGATAGTGGGGTCGGGGGAACGAGGGAAAGGGAAGGGGCCATACAAATTCAATGCACTCCTGTCCCGGCTCCTTAGGCGTCTTAAAAAGCTCTTGTACATGTCAACTTACTACTAGTTTTTATTTTATTTTAAATTCTTGAATTCGTGCACCCTTAATAACAAATTTCAAGCAACCGTTTACTGTTTTTTTTTACCAAATTACTAGTCTCTTACTATAATTGGTCAGAAACCATCCAAAAAGCAAACGACAAAAAACTTTCATAAATAAACCATATATATTTCCTATTGTTTTTGTTGCTTTAGTTTTTTGGCTCAATGTAATGCATATTTATTTATTTATTTAATTATCATTAGAAACATGGTTTTAATTCCTTGTTGAGGAATTGTCTAAAATAAAGCCAATTAATGTTTCAACGTTATTCAAATGTTGTCATCTTGTTTTTGTTTTTGCTCTGTATGGTTTTTGTGCAGCATTGAAGATCGAAAATGAGACGAAACAAGTATTTTATGATTGTTGGAAACGCGAGTAAGAAGATATATTAATTATAATAAAATATTTTAAAATATATACTTACAGTTTCTACATCAACTCTTTCCTCAACCATGATGTCAAATTATCATTTATAGAATGTAGATTATATAACCTGCAACAGAAATTTAAGCTAGTAAATTTTATCTCACAGCATAATTTAGCTATTAGTTAATTTTATGCCAGAGTAAAAAATAAAAAACACGACTGCCGTTACAAAAAGTAAACTACTGAATTAACAAATATTTTTAAGGTTTTTTTTAATGAAATATTTGTGGTTTATGTATTTATCCATATATACATATATGTTATCGAAATGTACTAAATCATACCTTTCATTTGACACTATATACGATATATTTGTGATGTTAATTTATTGACATTTCGAGATTTGGACGTTTAGACAAGTACTTACTTGATATTTTGACAATTAATATACCCTATGACACTCGGGATGACATAACAGTTCTAACAATAGCACACACTTCTCAATCGGTTCAAGCATTTAGAAGTATTAGTTGAATAAAGGAACGAAAAACATGCATAAATGAACCCTGAACACATCACGCTCCTTTTTTAATGGGCAGTCTTGTAAAAACGTGGAAAAATGATCCCACCGAAGAAGCTTTACCTATCTGACTGAAGTTTTAGCCGTATGATATTCGCGCATTTAACGTCAGTTTATTTTGGCATATTGAAATAATTTCTGCCAGTTTTATGCGTTTCCGCAGTAAATATATCGCTCTGGCCGCTTCATGTGCGCCTCGTTAAAGAGAGAAGCTTTAAAAATAGCCCCTTTTCTGTATATTTGATCGTGGGCAGGTGATGGGTTTATATCTAGAACCGAACTCTTCATCAAAGGGGATCGTGATAAGGTAGATGTAAGCGATGCCACGTGGGGAAACAGCCGAATGAAAGATAAAGAGGAACGCAGTGCTCTTTTAGTAGGATTATACTATTAAATACACAGTCCTTGGCCACATTATTAGAAGCACCTTGGCCACATATTTACAGGCACGTCTTCTGTACTAGTCTGGGAGGTAATGATTTTATTCGGTACAGATTTTTCCAGTCACCAAACGTCGATAGTATTATTCAGTGACTAATTCTAAGTAGCGGACATGCATTTCCTAGGGGGGGGGGGGGGGGGGTTCCGGTGCGTTAAGCTCCAGTTCAACGCACCGCCCGGATTTTCGGCATTTTTCAAAATGCCGAAAAACCGAACAAAATACTGGCCCATTTTTTGCAGATCTAAAAATTGGTTAGATGACACTTAACATTATAACGATAGCTTAGGATAATTAGGAATAACATCTGGTTGTGATTTGCGGTCGCCAAAGCTTTGCTAGACGCATTTAAAGCGCGTCAGGTACCTAACGCGCACTAAACGGGTTTGACGCGCATAAAACAGTGCGCACTGCCTTAAACTTCAGTAGTCTGGTAGGTATACTGTTTATAAGTAACTGATGTATTAAAGTTATACAAGGTAGAAAACTGCATTTTAGTACAGAAAAACACATGATGCGTCTAATATAACAATATAGCCAGGGACTGTATTGCGTATTACATTGCTCATCGACTTACTACGATTTGAAAACCAGTATTTTACTACGAAACGTAAGGTGTAGATGGCGCTCATAGTTCATAAAGTGATAGAAATCGCGCGGTAGAAATAGATTCCCAACCTGGTAGAAATCGCTTCACCAAATATTGTAGTTAGAGACTTAAAATTCGCTACACAGATGCCTTGTTGGATCTACCTAAATCACGATGTATTTTTTTTAATATCGGAATACCACGGAATACCACGGAAAAAACTACAATTATTCGAATTGCGCGAATTGACTTACTTTTGCAACTCCTAACCCCCCTCAAACTCTACTCTCCCCCCCTTCATCTGTCTCCTCTCCCCCCAACCACCCCCCACAACCTTCCCTCTCTCTCACTCTCTCCCAGTTCTCTCGCTCAACCCCCCCGCTCCCAAATTCGTTTCTATCCTATTTATAATGTCAAACAACCGCGATAGTCTTAGATTTTATAAGACTACAACAGTTAAAGCCGGAAAAAAGTGGCGACATTGTAGCTCAAAGGAACAACTATGAATCACTCTTGTTGAATATTGACTAGTAAAATTCACTTGTACGAGCGTTTGCCCCTAATCTTTACGGACAGAAGCCGTATTATTGCAAGCGGCGCGGCGCCAAGATGACCTGATTAACCCCATTTCTAGTACTTAGAGTAACTTCAAGAGCATACCTAGAAAAGTGTGTTAACGCCTTAATTAGGTATTTCAGCTGAAAGTTATTTAAAACACTGTTGATCTTTAGTCTTCAATAGAGCTAAATTTTAAGCCACATTGGCCCGTATTCCATTTCCCGCGCGCTTAAACTTAGCTGGTGATAAAAATTAAGAAATTAAGCCTCTTCGTAATTTCGTTGCTATTCTGTTTTATCAAAATTGGGAACCTATCTTTAATAATAAAATTTTCTGTTTTGTCTATGGCCGTTCCAAAGCGGGGCATTAATTTTGACAGCTCGCTTACTTGCCTAACCGCCTTCGCCCTTCCGTCTCACGTTGCCGTCTTGTCGCCGCGATTTCGCTTGTTTTCAATTTCAAAGCAACCATGTTAAACAGTAACAAGGAAAATACGCCAGCAAAGCGTTCCAACAAGGTGACAACAATATACAGGGCGATTTAACATAAAATATTGGCACAGGATTTTCAGGGCAAAACATAGATAAGAATTAACGATTACTTACGATAATCTGTGCTCATCATACCTTCTTCGTCCTAAAATCCAATGCTGAGCGAACGTCTTTCAAAATGCGACAAAAAATCTTCGAAATCATGAGCGAAACAACAGTTAAACGGCTCTCAGACGTAAACTGTTCGATTTTAGACGTTTCTTAGGTAAGACCCGAACAAACCCATCCGCCGTGACACTTGAAGATACGGAATACGATAAAGGGTCTGGACTGTGCTTAATGTCAATTTAAGCGCCTGATAATGTCTACATAAGCACGCTCCAGTTAGGACATATGAAAGGGAATACCTACCGAAACGTCAGTTAAAAATTAAGCGTCGTTTTAGCGCGTTTTTAGATCCTAAGTTCGACACCTGCGAGAAACGGAATACGGACCATTATAAAAAAGCAATAGCAGTCGGTATTCATTTAATGTCAGATCGAGGAAATGAAAAAGCTTATCTAGTCTTATTTTATTTTAAATGCTATTCCGACAGTTCATCTAAACCTGCCATTCTGGTTAGGAATAATACCTATTTATTGGTTTAGGCGCACCATTGACCAATGTCCAAATGTATGTACTGGATGGGCAAAAAGGCCCTTCCCATTTATAACTGCATTTTTTTTAAACGGAGTTATACAAACAAAGTAAAGGCAGTCTGCCTGCGTGTCTGGCTGTGTGTATGTGTGTGTGTGAGGGTGTGTGTTCATGTATATGTCTATTCCTCCACGATAGTGCCCAAAAGCTTCATCCGATTGAGCTGAAATTTGGTATGCAGGCATTATGGCATTAGGTCATGGCAATAGTTGAAAATATTGTGGTTGAAATCGGTCCACAAGAGGGCGCGCTAGTCATACTTCAATCTCGAAATATTGGACTTAGAGTCTTGAAGTTCGGTACACAGGTGCCTTGTTAAGCCAAAATCACATTTTGAAATTTTGATTAGAATATCTCATATACACAATATTTAAAATCCGCCATATATCAAATTAAATAGTAAGGACCTAAAAAGCGGCGACGCTTGCGATACGTGACTCGTTCAAAATTCGAATCAGAAGGCTCACGCCGACCCGTGTTTTTGCAATTTGATTTTTAAATTGAATGAGATGACGCGCGTTCGAAATTCAAATTTTTATTGCGTTGCGTCGCATTAATAGGAATTTTCGCCAACTGCTCATCGACTTTATTTAAGAAATGAATATTCAGATAAAATAAGTCTCTGGCTGTTTTCCACGAAAGTCATGGAGTGACACAAACGATTATTTTTGGCTAGCATCCAAAATGACTAGCGTTTCCGTAGCCACGTGATCTAATTTATAGATAGCAATATGTGAAACTAGAATTGATTAGGCATGGGAATTGATTGGCATACGTTTGAAAAAGTTAACTAACCGTCAAAAAAAATTCTTCGCTAAACAAAAAAAAACGCTAGCAGTTGTCTTGGTACTACTACTATTCTAGGACCACTAAATCGATTTATATAGCTTTTTTATTTGTTGGGTGGGGCTTTTTAAGGTTTTTATGAGCCTTGTAACACTGCGACCATTGCTGATTCATTGTGTTCGCCACCTACTAGTTCTGCGCTAAGCCTCGTGTCATTTAAGAACCGCAACAAGCTTTTGGCGCCAGATTGTTTTACCTCCTCAGGCTGGAGGTAAGGACCACCCAAGTGGGTGTATCTTTTACGCATTAGCGGGCCACACTCGCACATGAGGTGCAGGGGAGTTTCCTCTGACCCTTGGCAGAACCTGCACATTTTCGTATCACGGAGCTTGAGGTCGTACATGTGTTTGTTCAGGCCACAATGCCCCGTGCGCGCCCTCACCAATATGCGTAGATTGTTCCTACATATATAGCGATAACGCCTCACGGGCAGTCTTACGGTCGTAAGCCTTATTTAGAGCTTTGGAATTAATCAACCCTGGCGTGTTGTTCCAGTGGTTAACGGATTGTTCTAAACACATTTGTTTGAGCATTAGGTTTGCAAGGCTTTTTGGTACGCCACAGCAAGGTTCAGGGCCGTCTAATGTTCCCTTTGCTCCCTAGCAAGTTCGTCGGCTTTTTCATTTCCCTCGATTCCTGCATGGCCGGGAACCCATCTTAGAATTACCCTGTTTTCGAATCTTACAGACTCAAATAACAAAAAAATGTAAACAAAATTTTTAAATAATCGATCAATAAGTTTTAAAAAATAGTCAATAAAAAAAACAGTTAATAAACAATAAGTTTTACAATAAAATCAACACTTCGGTGACAAAATACAGAACAAATTTGATTAAAGATAAATTATTTTTTAGACGTCGGAATTATTTTTTATTTAAAAATTATTTTAAGACGGCCTTGTCAAATTCATCAAAATTATAGAGAGCATGCATGGTTAAGTTTAATTTTATGCATTTCTTAAATGCAACCTCTTGAAGTATTTTAATTTCTGCTGGCAACGAGTTGAAAAATTTAAACCCCAAATATTAAAACGATCTCTGGTATAAAGAATGCTCCACTTTGGGAATTACTACATTATTTTTATTGTAAGTGTTATGTTCATGCAGATTTGAATGCTGTTCCTCGTTTTTCAAATTTGCTTTCGCATAAATTAAGCACTGATGTATAAATTCAGATTGGATACCGTCAAAGTCCCTAATATAACATTGGGTTGTTTACATTAATATCCTGGAACTTTTTTCTTAGTGCGTGTAGCGCTTGAGTTAATTTATTACAGTACTGCCTAACGAAAAAGGAGTGTAATGCGTTCAGGGTTCATCTATGTATGTTTTCCGTTTATTTATTCCACTATAACTCCTAAACACTCGACTTGATTTAAAAGTATGTAACATTGTTAGAATCGTTATGTCATCCCGAGTGTTATTAGGTACCTTAACTACCCAAATATCAAGTAAATAATTGTCGAAATGTCCAAATTTCCAAATGTCAATAAATTATTATGAATATAACGTGTTTAGTGTCAATAGATTTGTCTGATTGAGTACATTCCGGAAATATACATATTGTCTCTATATGGATACATACATAAACCACAAATATTTCGTAAAAAAACCGTAATAAAAATAATTATAAATACAGTAGTTCACTTTATGTAACGGCAGCCGTGTTTTTTAATCTTTTTATTATATTTACTTGTATATTTAGTCACAGTATACCAACCAATAGAGTTTACTCTCGAGCCACAGGGCATTGCGAGAAAAGGGTGCGAGGAATGTGGGCAGAGGGGTACGTCCCGACGAACGTGGACGGCTAGCATTACGCGCAGGTAAAGGCTGGCGACAATTTCGAGCGTTTGGCTAACTGCGTGGGCAGAGTAGCGGGACATTCGGCGACCATATCCGAGCCATTACGACTTGTGACGTATTCGCTTTGATTTCAATTTTGTTCTAAGGGAAGCTACTGTCTGGTATACTGTGATTTAGAGAAGAAAGGAGTTGAAACAAAGAAGATGTTCCTGCTTACCGCAATTAAAATCCATGTGCACATCGGCCAAGAAAGTTGAGTCATCGAGACATGGAACTCCGACAAATTCCATCCCTCTACTGTATAGCTATTGTGTTTATTTTTTCAGTAGGTGTTGGCTATTCTATTATTTAATTAGTCAATGTATACACTCATAATCGGCTTTCTTGCCCCACCTTCACCTGCATGGCATACACCGAATTATTAGCTACTCGCCTTAATTTCGTACAAGACGCTTAAAAACAAATGATTACATTTTAGTGGTACAACAATACTCAAAGAGTCGTCACTATTTGCCATTTTGAACACCAACAACACTGCACCAACAATTTTACCACTACACAATAGCTATTATTATAAAATTGCTAACTACCTCATCAGGCCCACACTGGCTCCTTACAGGGCCCTCGGCTCTACTAAAGACCGGCTCTTTTATGAAGAGGGGAGTCCGGGGGTTCTCCCTCGGAAAGTTTTCGCAAACTACATGCCCGAAAACAAATGTTCCACTGTTTTGGCACTTGAAAAGTATCTAAGCATGATCTTTATCAAAAATTGAGCTTTTCTTTTGTAGTTTTGGTAGGTACTTACGCTTACAATACATTTTATTATATTTTTTGAATTGTATCTAAACCTGGTAAACAGCAGAAGAAATATCAATGACGAATGGTTTATTACTGTGGCGAGAATATTTTTTATGAATATGAATGAGAAATATTTTTAGGTTTTTGGCCACTTAACCCGTGCTAAAGCTATTATCTAAATCCTACTGCAATACATCAACAAAAAGTATCCTAATCGGGGAAAACGCTAATGAGTACCCTAAGCAAAGCATATGTACAGAAAAAAATGTCTTTTACAACGATTACGCTTTTATAATCAAAATAAAAAAATGGTCGAAATGAATTATTTACAATTTAAATTAAGAAATATCCTAACCTAGCAGCTTTTTGGCCAGTTCTTCACTAGTCCTGGCTACTTCATCTATATTTTTTTTTTCCAAGTTATACAATAAGTCCCTTTTGAGGCCCCTTTGGGGCCCCCTTGAGTCGAAGGCCCTCGGAGATTGCCGACTAGCCGACCTGGCTAGTCCCGGCCTGTACCTAATACCAAAAACAGATATACCCAGTTATAGAAATATAGATAATAATCCTTTATTGCACATTTTAAGCCAAAACATACAAAAGGCGGATTTTTGTTGAAATTACAATCCCATACAGCCAACCTTCGTGGAAGTGAAAATATTTGAGTGCTAAAGAATATAAAACAAAAACAAAAAACTTTATAAATATACATATTACCTATCAATAATTAAACAAATAAGAAAAATGACATTTTATAAAATATAATTAGGATTTGGAGAATATTTGCAAGGAGCAGAGGAGAGAAGGTGATAGGATAAGAAGTAGGATAACTAGGAATTAAGGGCCTCGAAATGCTTTTTCAGAGACACATAAAAAGTAGAAACTGTTAGTGCGTTTCTGATATTTGGCGGTAGCTGGTTCCATAATCTAGCTGCATGAACGGTGAAGGAATATGAAAAAGGAGAAAACCAGTGCGTCTGACAAATAATGTTTTATTAGGCGTTGTTAAAAACAAGCACTTCGAATAACAATATTATGTTGATAATGTAGAACGAAACAATGGTCATGTAATATTACGACTTGCTCTCTATTACAGCCAGTTAAATCCAATAAAATTAACGTAGAGCAACTTGAGTTGTCGACTACAACGGGCGAGCCTGTCACCACAGGAAGTTTTAACGATTAGTCGTTCTATCGACCTGCAGTGATCGTAGAAGACTTTGGACAAAACGTAGAGCAATGTGAAGAGTAAGATTAGGAAAAATATTCTTATATTCCTTAATCAAGGAAGCAGCTGATTCGACGGATCAGAGATGGAATGTCTTGCCAGATGCACTACCCTAGACTACGACAACCCGGTCAACAAGTGAGTACATTAATTAATTGTGTCACTGAGTGGCGGACTAAGAAGTTGCGGAGGGGGCGGTCCGCCCCGGGTGCCCAGTGGCTCGGGGGTGACAAAATAACTGAACCGCACAATCTGAAATGTAAAATTTTTGAAAATCGTGTTTTATGCCTGTGTGTGTACAATCTTCGCTTCCCTACTTAATACTATGATTGATTATATATAGTGTTACATTGGCCAATTCATACAACATATTGGCAAAACTTCTGCGCCGGCGAGATGCAGGTGACGCTGATAGCATTGACGGCGAGATTTATAGCAATCTGTTTGTTTACCTATCTGTAATAACATTGATAATGAATGTTTTTTTTTTATAAAAGACTAATTGTAAATTCGTTTCTATTCTATTTATAATGTCTAACAACCGCGACAGTCTTCGATTTCATAAGGACTAATTGGTTATAAAAACCCAATAATTAAACCAATGTTAACAATAACAACATTAGATTATTAGTGTCATCTTATCGCATTTATTGTATAGGCTGGTGACATCTCAGAAATAATACGAAGAGATATAATGCCATATATAATTCTATCTGAACTTAAAGTGAGTAAATATATTTATATTTAAGCTGCTCCTAAACGGGCCACACGTTTCCTTGCAATATGTGGCTGCAATACAATTGCCGGCAACACAGCTAGCAATACCAGCTATACTTTGCAATATACGGTAATATTTTTAGTATATCCCGGCTATATAGCCACATATGTTTGGTTTGGTTGAAGCATTTTGATGTGTGCTGGCATATTGCTCGACGATCGTTTCGCAATCGAAAATACTGCAATATTGCCCGGCCAGCTTTATTGTTGTTTCGTTTTGCGGCATAAGTGCGTCCCTGATGGGGGGTACGTCCCTGATGGGGGATGCGTTCTGATGCGAGGTACGACGCACGGCAAACTTTAGATCTTCTATTTGTATTCATATCATCTAATGATATTTTTATTTGGTCTAAATAATTATTATTATCTATTATGATTATTATCTATTCTGATAT
Source organism: Micropterix aruncella (assembly GCA_944548615.1). Taxonomy (NCBI): domain Eukaryota; kingdom Metazoa; phylum Arthropoda; class Insecta; order Lepidoptera; family Micropterigidae; genus Micropterix; species Micropterix aruncella. Next base: position 15,394,429 of record OX155970.1, on the reverse strand, counting down.
GACGCCATACACAATTGCGTCAAATAATTGACATTATTTATTAGTGTGTTGAACTGTTTATATACACCATTAATGTATAATTGTATTGTAAATTAATTAATAATAGTGAATTCATATGGATTTTTCAATTTGTATTCATATTATCATTAACATTCAAACTTAGATATCTAAAGTGTCGCGTCTATTGAATTACTTTCAAATCTACATTCTCGCCTTTTTTTTTGTTTTTTTTTGTTTAAAACAACATGAGCCGCTGTGTTCAAGTATGATTTTGTCGGCCATATTTGCCCGATTGTGTAGCCCGTTCACGCAACAAAATTATGGGTTATACTTCTGCAGAAATATTACCAAGAATGGCCGAGATATATATTTTCCAGTCATATGCTGTATTAAAATGTTGCAGTGATAGCCGGGCTATAGTTGAGAGTATTGCGGCCATACATTGCCGTAAAAGTATAGCCCGTTTAGTAGCACCATAATTGAAACCTGTACCTACACCAAATTAAAAAATGACTTCTTATTGTAAATATTTTTTAAATAATACGTGCTATAATTTAAAAATTCTTTTTTTATTGTATTGTTTTTCTTTCTTCGTTTGTTATTGTATTTCTTTCTTTTTTTTTCTTTCGCACAAAGTATGCCACCACACTGTTATCCCACGAACGTCGCCATATTGAACATAAGATAATATTAATAAATGTTTGAAACTGTGAGTGCCATTTGCACGTTGCGTTTCGTACTAAAATCTTAGCTGACAAATCATCGTACTTCATTGGGCAAGCTAATTTAAGCGATATAAACAATGGTTACTATATAGCGAGCATTAGGGCGAAGTACTACATAAAAAATAAACCGTATCTGAGTTTTTAAGCCCCGCCTACTTATCGTAACATTTCATTTTATAGCAACTAAGCTAAAACACGTGGCTGAAAAAAGTTGCAGAGAATTGAAATTCCAAAAATATATTCGATACCTAATTACATATTCTTCATTAAAGTACTTCGTTTTATTTAAACAATACGGTTGTTTATATTATTTATATGCAATATAAAGTATATAGAAAATATAACAATTTTATTTTTATTTTAAACCTATATTAATATAAACTATTAAGAGTTAAAATAACTGCATAATACGGAGTAAGTGCTTTTATCTTATCACGAAAGCTAAAGCAGTAAAAACGTTTATGAATGAAAGATAAACAGCCAATAAGTAATATAGAGATTTATGATCAGGTAAGATTTTGAGCCTGGGCCGTCGGAATTCTTTTGCTTTATGTTGGGGTGTCTAAAAAAGTTCCTGGATGAAAGAGACACAGTAAATAAGCAGGAGAGAGATAGATACTCAGTGCATGGGTGGCTGGTAAGATTTTGCGCCTGCGCCGTTGTCATTCCTTCGTTTTATGTTGGGAAGTTTCTGAGTGTTTTCTGGTTTGATGTGATTTTGTTTTCACTTTCTGCTGTGATACTGGTCCTGATTGTTTTTTGCTTTAAGATTAAATTTTAGTAATGCTTTCGATTAAAATAAAGACTTACAATAAACCCTATTTGACAAGATTTAATAACTTGTTTAATTCAAAATGTCATCCAGATATACGAAATTTCGGATGTGTATATTTCCAATACGGCGTAGATTAACCGGTCGAAAGCCAGCCTTCGCACGCAAAAAACTGCGCCGCAACTTTTTAGTCAATTTTATAAATAAATACTAACAATATAGCTTTTTTATTAATTTCCTCTTGTTATCTAGTAATTAATCTTGTTAGACACACACACACACATAATTTTATTTTACTGCGAATCATCATCCTATGAACGGATTATTTACAAAACCTTATCAAATATAGAAATATTATACAGTTTTTTTACCATGTTTCTTTATACATTTGTTAACGTTATACAATTTTATACAAGTTTACCTTATTTTGATATTATTATATAGTCTTTAGTATAAACTTCTCTGCCAGAAATTAAGATTGAAGTATCTTCTTTCATTTCATTGTGCATTGGAGGTTTTTTATTTTTATTTCGATTCAATGGCTCGTTGATAACTAACGCAGCCTAATAATGTCATATTTTAAATGTTGGAAACGTTCGAAATTTTGAATTATTTCGAAACGTCATCCTCCATTTATGAAACGGCCTTTGCCGATGTGATCAAAGTGTTTTATTTTAGTTTTTTCGCTTTAATTAGCCTCAATTGGAGGCATTTTGTGTTGCAAAAAGGAAAAAGCTCGATTTTTGAGATATATGGATGATGAGTGATCGTTCGTCGACGGTAAAGGGACCCATAAACTAACATGCACAATCGAAAGTCGTGCACATCCGTAAGTATATCTCATTCAAACATAAGCGTTTCCCAATCCAAGCTGGGATTTCCTTCGCTGCTATTCAAGTGGCGTTTACTAATTTTATTTTACTGCGAATCATCATCCTATGAACGGATTATTTACAAAACCTTATCAAATATATATATATATATATATATATATATATATATATATATATATATATATATATATATATATATATATATATATATATATATATATATATATATATATATATATATATATATATATATATATATATATATATATATATATATATATATATATATATATATATATATATATATATATATATATATATATATATATATATATATATATATATATATATATATATATATATATATATATATATATATATATATATATATATATATATATAATATATATATATATATATATATATATATATATATATATATATATATATATATATATATATATATATATATATATATATATATATATATATATATATATATATATATATATATATATATATATATATATATATATATATATATATATATATATATATATATATATATATATATATATATATATATATATATATATATATATATATATATATATATATATATATATATATATATATATATATATATATATATATATATATATATATATATATATATATATATATATATATATATATATATATATATATATATATATATATATATATATATATATATATATATATATATATATATATATATATAATATTATATACATATATATAATTATGTAATATATATGGGGGCTGGACGAAACGTTTACGCGCGGATCTGTCAAACGACACAAAATGCCTATAGGCAGTATTGGCGTCCGACGGGTAGTGAATGACTTAAGCTTTAATATTATTACTTCTTTGCAAAAGCACAATTATTTGTTATACGTTCCTGGTTGTTATACTCTGGGTACATCTTTCATACACACATGCCCGATCTGCTTTATTTTAATTCCAAATTCCAACTCAAACCGAAGTAAAACAAGTTCAAAGTAGCAAGTTCGAAATAAAAGGTATAAAATTTACATATTACACAACTTAAGCGCCTTTCATCATTCATGCCACATGAAGACTACGGTCCATTGTTAAAAAAACTCCGTTCTTCCCATTCCTCTTCACTATACTTCTTTGTGAATTCTGTGATTTTTTAAAATTTATTTATTTCTGCTTTAAAGGGGTGTCTTTAATCCTGCCTGTTTCGATTATTTCATTTTGTACCTATCTTTTTAACCCTTCAGGCCTCGGCCCCTCAGCCGATTAAAAAGTTGATGTCCCAAAAATTTTAGTCAAAATTAGTAAAAAAATTGAATTATAACACTGTCTCACCAAAACATTAATTACCTACTGCCAAACCACTGTACCCATAATTAAAATGAAACATATTGACATAATAAAACATAATAAAATAAAACAAATTAAATTAAAATAAAATTATAATGCCGTCCCGCTGAATCGTGTTGTGGCCGATATCGGCCAATCGAGGCCTGAGGGGTTAAATGTTATTTTAGGCCATTCAATGAACGTGTCGATTTTTTGATATCGAAAGATTGTAGGTATTTTGTTTCTTATGATTTAATTTTATTGTAATTAATGTTAATTCCTAGACATTATAAGTGGAATAATTATAATAATTAATTGGTTATTACATACTTAGAAAATAAGTAAATTTGTCAATCTATTGCTATAAAGGGAATTATGAGAGACATAATGTCCTACATTATTACCATACGTTAATAAAATGGCAACCCCAAATTATTGTGACAGAGTTGTCAGCTGGCGGCACTGCCAACTGACAACTCTGAATAAGGTTAGTACTTAGTCTGTGGCGCTTTACAAGGGATCTTAAATTTCTACAATGGATCATCAAGTTTCTGATGACTATAGCAGCGTAACCGTAAAGTTAGAAGAGAATGAGTCAGAATATCCAGAAGTTGCGATTATGCCTGAGATATGTGTACTCGAACCTACTGTATCCGGTAGTGGTGAATATCGTAGTTCTTCAGAGTGTCATAGTATAAAGAAGTATCCTTGTGGGATTTGTAATCGTGAATTCAAACAAAGAGCCAGTTTAAGATACCACGTGGACGCAGCTCACAAGAAAATAAAAAGATTTGCGTGTGGGCTATGCGAAGGAGCTTTCACACGGAGGACAACGCTGATAAACCATATCAATAGGGTGCATAATAATTTGAAGATATTCACGTGTCATGTGTGCGAAAGCAGCTTTGCGAGTCATACGTATCTGAAGCGCCACGTGACAAACTCGCACAGTGTAGGTAAAAAGTTTGCATGCACGCAGTGTGACAGCGCGTTTAAGAACCGCACTTACCTTTCGACCCATATCCATAGCGTCCATAAAAAAGACAGCAGAGTAAAGAAATGTCTGTGTGCGGAATGCGATCGCGCGTTTGTAAAACCGTCTGAGCTGGAATTGCACGTGGAGAGGATGCACAGGAAATTCAAGAGATACGTGTGTGAGGTTTGCAACCGCTCGTTCGCGTACGCCAACACCTTGAAATCGCACATGGAAGGTATACATTTGCAGCTCAAAAAATTTAGCTGTGAGCAGTGCGGTAAAGCGTTCTCGTGCAAGACAAACTTGAAGCGCCACGAAGACTCGGTTCACAAAAAACTTAAAAAATACCCGTGCAATGAGTGCGGTATATCGTTCGCCCTGTTGGCCACTATGACGTCTCACGTGGAGTCGGTGCATCGAGGTGCGAGGAATCACATTTGCGGGGATTGCGGCCGATCCTTTGGACAGAGGTCAGCTTTGAGGAAGCACCAAAACTCCGCGCACGGCGGATCGAACAAATTCATTTGTTCGGTTTGCGGGTGCGTTTTCTGCAATCGGAAAGATTTGATAGCGCATTTGAGATCAGCGCACAGTTCTTGAAAAAAAAGTGGGTTCAAAATTACAGCATCGCGTGTAGTTGAACTTAGTGATTGCTTTCACTACTGTGTTAACGTGTTCACTTTACAAGTATGAAAAATATTTCGTTTTTTCTACATAATATATTTTTTTTCTTAAATATTTAGGAAGTCATTATATCTATTTGGAACATAAGTAAAATTTGAAAATTGTCTTTTACGGAAGCTTGAATACTAAATGTTTGTTAAAATTAGTATTTAGATAAATTAAAAGTATACAGTAGGTAACTAATAAATGTTTTATTTTATTTTGTTAAAAACATACAGCATATATAACAATAATAAAATATAATGCAATATAAATTTTGGTTGGAATATCTGAAATACAAGCTACACTAATAATATTTAAATTCCGCCATACATATGAATAATATATTAACACCAAGCCGCCCGAGTCCAGCCGAGAAACGAATCGGGCTGCCTGAGGCGTCGCAATGGAACACAACCTGGATCAGCCGCCGGCCGAAAGAGGGCGCCCATCGATTTTATTTATGAAATTTATATTCAGATGACATCAGTCTTTAGCTACTCGCCGGAAAAGTCGTGGGGTGACACAACCGATTTTTTATCTATTACAAACAATTATAAAAAATGATTATATTGATCCCATGTCACGGGGCCCCTAAAAAGGAGCGGGGCCCATAGTCCGATGCCCACATTATCCGATGGATAATCCAGCACTGGTTAGCGCATAGTCCCTAAGGTAAAATGCTCATGACACGCAGTTCTTGTCATTGCAGGCGACAGCTCCGACGTCTGTGGTTTCTCAACGGCTTCCATAGCCCTCCCTCTCCCTGTCAAAACTAGTCCAAAGTCGCACGCAGCGCGACAGTCGAGCCCTGTCGCGCGATCGCTCGCTTTAGGGCCTCTGTCTGAATGTATTTATTCGATAACGAACGAACGAATGTTTCAGTCTCCGGGCCCAGATAATGTTTCAGTCTCCGGGCCCAGATGACTTGACCCGGAACCAACTCCGTTGGGATGACGCCTTTAGCGGGGATGCTCATGAGCGTTTCAAAAAGGTTAACCGAGGTGAGGGACCTGGGAATTACATTTGATACGCAGTTGAATTTCAGTGCAAGCTTTATCCATATTTGCATTAGTACTAGCAAAATGGTCAGTTTTGTTTTCGCATATGCAATCAATTCATTGATATTTATGTAATGTTTCTACTACAGGGTGGGACATAATGGAGTCCCTAGTTCCAAAAATTCATTGGAGGGGACCCAGAGCAGGTAGAGACAGAGAGGTGAGACAGGTGCCGTTAGGTCGGGGTGACAACGCCGTTCAGTTACCAATCAGGTTTAGCTTTAATCTAAATTCTGCAAAACTTTCGTTAATGAACAAATGCAAACTCTCGTGAAATTGCACCGAAGACACCCTGAAAGTGACAGTTTGGTGCGCTGTGTCCTCGATAGGCATAATTGGGACTAATTTGATTAAAGAAGGAGGCTCAACTGTGACTGATTTCAGCGCGCGCTATTGTGAGATCCTGGAGAACTTTTTACGCCCCAAAATGGAAGAGCATGACAGGCAATATGACACAAAAGTCTTCTGGTTTTAACAGGACGGAGCCACAGTCCATACTGCCCGTCATTCACGCGAAGTTTTGAAAGAAACGTTTCCCGGCCGCATGATCTCCTTGCTAGTGGATATTCCATAGCCCCTTGCTCCCCGGAGTTGACCTCTTGTGACCTTTTTCTATGGGGTTACCTCAAATCTGCGATTTACAACGTTCGACCTTGAACCTAGGAAGTCTGAAAGAGGCAATTAAGAACGCATATACAGGAATTCCACAAGATATGCTGGCAAGAATAGGTTAAAACTTAACTAAACTGAAAAACGGCTTAATTATATGCATTGCCCGGCAACCCCCCTTTTTAGACAATATTACTTTTAAAAGTTAAGGAAAAAATGGCAAAATGTGTACTTTTCAAAAATATTTTCTTTTATTATTTTGACCAGTTTTTTTTTACAATTCACTCGCCAAATCAGGGATTCTATTCCGCCCCACATTGTACATATATAATTGTTTAGTTCGCAGCATACTTAAATATAAATCGGTCATCTGGTGTACAAGTTATAGCAAATACAATTTAGATGATCAAACGTATTCAAAGATTTTTGAATACGTTTGATCAAGATGTATTTGTATTCAAGATGTATTTGTTACAGAAAATCAAATATTTATCCATATTTATTTTCGTCCGATTTTGTGCTAGGAAATGATACAACACTAATGAAACGCGTCGATATATTTCCCTAATTATATTTGCAAATAAATTAATTCAAGGAACAATTGTTTGAATGTTATACTTGAACTTGAATAAATTAATTCAAGGAGATATTTGTTTGAATTGTACTATCTAAGTTTGAATTGTACGTACCGGTAAATTAGATGGCGCGGAGATAGCACCTATTGTTTAATGTGCCATACCATCTTACAAATATTTTTGTAGGGGGAGGGTTATAGCTCTCCTTAATTCCTTACCCGCTGATATACATAGACATCTTTTGTAATATACCTTTGGCAGCTAAAAAGGCAATTTCTTTCATCTTTCTTTTACTTAGTTTTATTTCCTATTGTTTTTGCTAATGTCAACATTAGTTTACATATTTTAGTCAGTTATTATGGACTTGTACACTCTAGATTTAATATTCAAAGGCGATTTGGATTCGTAGGTATTGCTCCTGAATAATATTTGAAATAAATAAATAAATAAATTAACTGTGACCATGGCCTCAGTTTGCGTGTGGCAGTAGGCACAATCTACCCTGCGTGGTGAAACCAGATCGATAAGCGATCGGGTCGTGGCAAGTTCACCCAGCCAGCCACACCAACTATAATCTCCACTATAATCGCAACTATCTTCAACTCCGCGGACGGCAGACGCTGCGCGTTCTGGGGGCTGGGGAGGGGGGGGGGGGGGGTGTACCAACCTGTAGCCCCTCATGCAGAATCCCAAGCAATTAGTAGATGCGGCCAGTAGATGGTGCCTAATGGTTCCGCGCAGCTTGGGTGGTGCTAGCTTAATTTTTATGTCATCTGGCCTGCCCAACGCATGGCTTAGCTCGTATTTTGAAGCCTCCTCGACCTTTTGCCACGGCTGTAATCTGCAGTCGGAGGCGGTTGGGATCAGAAGATTGCGGATTCGAGGGAACACCTCGGACGTAACTGGGCGGTTTGCTTACAGGCTGTGTCAGCTACGCTTATGCAATCCGGCAAATAACCTGGGGGAGGGGGGGTCTGGAGATGTATGTCTCCTAGAGAGCGGGGGTAGTTGTCGACATGACGTCATCTATTCTTAAAACGAGCGTTGGCCACCCGATCCCGAGTGACTATGGCGGGCAAATGGCGCCTCGTCCGCAATATTTTCAAACTGAATATATTAATCCTTAAATATGAATATATGAATTCTTACTTCAGATAGAAACCGTGCAAGCGCACACGAATCCGTGACCAGACCGGAAGACAGAGAAATCCGGCAAAATCTGGTGCTGATGGCGGGAGGTCGGCCCGCTGGGTTCACTTCCCAGTGCCTCGCGGTAAGGCGTTGGACTCTCAGAGCTTGTTGGTGTGGTTAGACGGAAAGTCTCTACGTTCAGCTCACGTTGAAAGAATGATCTATTACCGTTATAACTTTCTGGGGGTGGCGGGTTCGCTCTTAGTAGTTGACAACTCCAAAGTAAATGCAGCTGGTGTGGGTGGCGGTTTCGGCGACAGTGTAGGGATGTCCACAGAATTATCCTCTCAATGACGGGCACTCCACCGGGTGTTACCAGCGCGACCGCTCGAGTTCGCCCACTGTAATGCGCAGGTCCTTCAGTGTACTCTTCGCTCGCTGAGAAGCAGTTACATTATGCTAGTAGCCAACGTTAGTGATAGTGACGTAACTAAACCGGTGCAGCCACGGTAGTGCGGGGGTCCAAAATGGAACTTCAGTCTACTATCGACGTTCCATTCAACTCTGCTAGGAAGCTAAGGAAGCAGAAAAATTGGGTGTCACAAAACTGTTATAGATTGAAAATCAAGTCGAAAACCACTTTAGAAATCTGCGATTATATTTTTGATTATATTTTAACCCTTCGAGTAGCGGCATAATTTCATGGCAGACCGCGGCAATTTATTGGAATTTCTTGCAATATCGCCGCGCTCGACAAAAAGTACTTTAACTATGGAACTACTATAGCAATGATACAAAGAATAACTGTGCAATGATTGCGTTGAAATTTCGTATATATAATATTGCAATTTAATTTTGTAAAATAATTAGATAATTATGAATATATATGAGAAAGTCGAAAAAGTGAAAAGAACTCGGCATTTCTAACTTGTACTTGTCTTACGGAAAAATACGGAACTCTATTTAGAAATTGTTAATACCTACTATCATAATATTTGTTAGATTATCTATCAAAGCTAATATTTCGTTTTGCTTACTTACATTCAAAAATATTTATACATTAGCTCATAAAAACCAATAAAAAAAATGATGATTTGTCGGAAAAAAATGATTATGATAGAAATATCCGCGAAATGACGCGCGAAATTATTCTAGCGACCGTCTATGTATCTATGGTAATAACGAGATATTTGGTATGGATTTTAGGATGCGTTCGAATTAGAAAATAATATTACTCTGCGCTCCGGGAGCAAGCCGCCAATATTGGTCGATACTTAGCCGAAGGGTATGTATATATGCAAAAATTGGTACAGTTGTAATAACATTATTTGGGTACTTTTAGTCTTACAAGTATCGCACTTGGTATTTTTCTACTCATAAAAAAGTAACGACATATATTTTTTGAATTTTTCACCAACATTCAAAGGTGGAAAAATATAATTCATTAATTAAATTAACAGTAAAGCGTCGTATCAATATAAGAACACATTCTTCGAACGTTCTCCCGCAACAATGTTTCGATGTGTTCCCGTGTGTCCTACTGAAGTTCTTGGAAACTTGTTGAATTCATAATAAAAACGCCAATTATACAATATAAATATGTAATGTAGCTAGGTATACAGCAATTACATCATATATGCCATGATTAATATAAATAAATAGGCGGGAGGGGCCTTTTGCTCAAGTTTGCACTGGGGCACATATTTTTTAGTTACGCCACGCGTGCCTGTTACGTTACAAATAAATTCGTTAAAAATAACCCGTAGGCACAAATATTTAAATGAAATAAAACACAGTGTGAAATAAAATAGTGTGAAATAAAGCACATTGTGAAATAAATCACAGTGTGAAATAAAATTCAGTGTCAAATAAAACACAGTGTGAAATAAAACACAGTGTAAATAAGACGAAGTGTCACATAAAACACAGTATGAAATAAATAAAATACAATGACATAAAACATAGAATCACAGTGTGAAATAAAACACAGGGTGAAATGAAACACAGTGTGAAATAAAACACAACGAAATAAATCAAACAATTTCGTCAACGATACTATTTTATTAGGTACGCTATTAAAACAAACGAGATTAACATTCTAATTCAACAAACATCGTCTCTACGATTAGCATTTTGTAGAAGATACACTATTAGCCTAAGTTAGAGCCAGCCGCCCTCTTGCTTTCCGGTATATTTGAATTTCTTGGTGGTTGACGCGGCTGAAATGGGTCTGGTGGGCGCTTCGTCTGACCTGGAAGGTGCAGCAGGTTCGAGAGCAGGTGAGGATATGACTAGTTCCGGAACTTCTGAAGAACTTGACAGCATCGACACTGACAGATCCGGGGACGGTGGCGGGGGTAGTGTTTGAGGCTGAGGAACCGGTGCCGCTGAAGATCTGAGCGGCGGTGGTGGTCCTTGCGTGTCTTGTGATTCTGTCGGAGCTGCGGATAAAAAGACAATAGGTAATTTCGTACCCACTTGCGAAGTTTATGGGTACGACTTTGTAGCACTGCCACACATTGTCATACCAAGCGAATACAAGTGTAACATTTCATACTACAGCAGATAAATTAAAATACGTGGCTGTAAAAAGTTATAGAGTGTTGAAATTGCATAATATTTTATTCAATAATTAGACCGTTTTTTAGGAAAAAAACATTATTTACTTCGCTTTATTTAAACAATATAGATTATATTATTTATATAGATCAAATATGTAGAAAATATATCAAACTATATACCTATATCAATATCACTAATAATATAAAAATACCTGCATGGTACCGAGTGAATACATTTATCTTATGCCGAAACCAAAGCGGTAAATACGTTTATATATGAAAAGAATCAGCCAATAAGACAGATAGATGATCAGTATGCCGGTGTCAGTTGAGTGTAAGGTAAGATAAGATTTTGCGCATGGGCCGTCGGTATTCGTTTGTTTTAAGTTGGGGTCTTCTAAACAAGTTTATGGATGAAAGAAACATAGCAAATAAGCAAGACAAAGATAAATACTCAGTGTATGGGCGGCAGGTGATATTTTGCGTCTGAGCCGTTTTTAAAATTATATTTGTTGTGTGGGGCTTCTCTAAGGCCTTTATAAGCCTTGGAATACTGCGACCATTGCTTATCTATTGTGTTCGACACCTGCTATAGTTCTAAGCGCCGTGTCATTTGAGAACAGCAACAAGCTTTTGGCGCCAGATTGTTTTACCTCCTCAGGTCGGAGGTAGTGACCATCCAATTGGGTGCATCTTTTACGCATCGGCGGGCCACACTCGCACATAAGGTGTAGGGGAGTTTCCTCTGCCTCTTGGCAGAACCTGCACATTTTCGTGTCCCGGAACTTAAGGTGCGTGAGCGAGCAAAAATGCCTTATCAGTATGCGTAAATTGTCCCTATTTAGCGCTTCACGGGCAGTCTTACGGTCGTAAGCCTTAATAAGCGCTTTTGAATGATTTAAACCTGGCGTGGTCTGAGCGGCTGCCTTTCCTTCGTTTAAGTTTGGAGTGTTCTGAGTGTTTTCTGTCTTCATGTAATTTCGTTTTTACTTTCTGGTTGTGATACTAGATTTGATTGGTTTTTGTGTTACGATTGTATTTTAGTTCAGTCGGCGATTGTCCTTTACGTCATAAATATCAGCCAAAATCTAGGAGAAACTATAAGATATGAAAAGCAAACCTTTTGATGCTGTATCTGGCTCCCCTGTCGCAGTTCTCGGTGGCAATGGTGGACTGCTTCTTGGCAGAGGAGGCGGTGTCTGTTCTGATGTGGTACCTTCTGAAAGCAACGAGGGTAAATTAGAAGCTAATCCTGTTCTATTTCGTGACCCGCACGAAAACTCACGTTTTTCTGTTTTCGCCTCTATAACAGCGTCAGTAGTGACTTTCTTGCTTTCAGCAACGCTTCCAGAGTCGGTAAGATCCTCATCGGGCACTTCAGGTATAGGACTTCTGCTTTTGAAAGAACTCCTAGTACCTTCAGTGGTGTCAACTTGCTTCGGCTCGGGATCTGGAATAGGTTAGTCGAATCATTATTTGGTGTTGGGAACAGTTATGGGTTTCACCCAAACTGGTCCAAAAAGGCTTTCCTTTGCCCGTTTTTCTCACAGCTTCCGGTGGCCAACTGCTCGATTCAAGAGTGGCGGATATCAGATCAGCTATCAGCCACGCTGCTTAAGAAACGTATAATAATATCATTTCCAGACCCCTCCCCCCAGTTATTCGCCAGAGTGCACAGTCGATTGGCTGACCCCGCATGATACGCAAACCTTTCAGCAGCACCCGACGGTTATTCCATAGGTAGAGGATCCACCTGCCGTGACATAGAGTCCTTACCAGGTTTGACCCTCGTCGATGAGACTACTGGATGGAGTTGAACCTTGAGTCGAGCCAACCAAAGATAAAAAGCAAGTCATAATGGCCCAAGCTGCACCTAGTCCCAACTAGTAAAGCGAAATTGCAGTTCCGGTAAAAGGTCCACCATGCGGAGTTCCGAGATCATGAAGCGTGTGATAGCACATAACATGTTGGCGGCCCACGTTGGGCGCAATAGGTATTAGGTGCCTTTTTAGACTTCACATAACCCACTACCTCTCATATCTATTGCCATTACCTTTCATAATAGAAGATCCATTACCTTTCATATTAGATTAGGTACCCGATACGTTATAAGGGGCTTAAATTACCTACATATACCCACCTGGTTCAGGGACAATCTTCCGACCTTTGGGTCTGGGTATGGCGGCAGTGGTGATCTTAGTAGATGAAGCTCTGCGAGGAGATCCCACTTCGTGTTCAACGGTAACTGAAGTGGCTGATTTCACAGAACCTTCTCTGCTTGGTAGGTTCCCTTCGTCGTAGTCGGTACGGAATTTGGTTTTCATGAACCTGACGTAGGCCTTGCGCGTTGTTTGTGTCAAATCGGTGAGATTGGGGTTGTACGCTGTAAAAGAAAAAAAATATTTATTTTAAACAAACTTTTCTACGCCCTAAAAGCAAAAGAAATCGGCTGTTTCACCTCAAGAATTCACCAAGGACGTCATATCATTAAATTTAAAAATCGGATTGCAAGCGCGCGTCGCCGTAAAATTCGACCTTAAACATTCGAATTCAGAGTGAGCGACACAAGGAATGAAGATTTAAATTTCGAACGTGCGTCGCTCGATATCAAAACGCGCGACGCTGCAAATTTAAATATTATATTACCCCCAAACATTTGTATGGAGGATTTTAAATGTTATTTGTGTCGCTTGTATGTATATGAGATATTCCAACCAAAATTTCGCAATGTGATCTCGGCCCAATTTCAAGTCTCTAAGTCCAATATTTCTAGATTGAAGTATGGCTAGTCAACCCTCTGGAGGACCGATTTCAACTACAATCTTTTCAACTCTTGCCATGGCCAGATTATACCTCCATGCCAAATTATATGTCAATAGGATTAAGCATTTCGGCGCTATCGTGGAAGCATATACACAGACAGTGCGGTAAAGTGAATCGATCAGGACAACTGTACGCTCTCGACGAGCCAGAGCAACGAGGAGCCGATTAAACACTAGGCGTTCCAGAGAACGACCCGATGCGACGTAGGTCCTTTCAGATCTCAAGCGGTTCAGTCTCGATCGTGCTCCGACACTCACCAATTCGGTTAGCAGATTTGCTGCAGATTGCACGGATTAACCGGTCGTCATCTTTACGATTCAGTCTGAACATCGAGTACCCCACTACGATGACTAATCTAAGGAAGACTATTTAAGAAAGACTATAACCTAAGACTATATCCATCCGGATAGTTTAGCATTGTCGAAGAGGAACCCATTCCAAGCCTTTATATCTAGTCTACGTCTTTGATCTGTCAACAGACATAACCTGAGATACAACAAAGATATACAAAGTTTACAAAGATATACAAAGATATACAAAGATATACAAAGATATACAAAGTCAACAGACATAACCTGAGATATACAAAGTTTTTACGGATCTTATAATAATAATGTATTATATTATAATATTCATATATTATTTTTAGTTTTTTACGATTTTGATAAAATTTATGCCGTATACATTTTTAGCTATCTATTATTTTATCCTTTTTTTGATAATTTAAATGATGTATGTGATGACGAAGAATTAATATTTAAAATATCTATTAGCATATATTTATTTTTAGCAATGTGCCTAAGTTTTATGTCCTTAAGACTCTTAATATTATTCGATCAATATATATATCCTTTCATTTTGCCATTAATGTAATTATTTTTACCACAACGCATAACAATCGATCATGACATGAACTTTATTAGTAATATTGATAATGATAGGCATAATACTGCGGATATAAATATATGCAGGAGCATACTTTCAGAAAAAAGGCCTTAAATTTCTTAGCATTGAATATTAGAAGTTTGAGCAAAAATTACGATAGTCTAGTAATCTTCTTGCAACAACTCAATGTAGACATTGATGTAATTATACTCACTGAAACTTGGAATGGTAAATTTTACAGAGAGAAGCATATTCCAGGCTATGAATCTTTTCATACCAACTTTAATCATACTCAAAATGATGGCATTGTTTTATATATCAAAGAAAGCTTCAGCTTCTTATCGGTACAAGAAATAGCTTTCCCTGAAGCAAATTGCTTGCAAATAAACATAGATGAAGCCACAAGTCTACTTGCTATTTATCGAATCCCATCTATAAATAATATCAACTACTTCTTAGAAAGCCTTAATACACTTTTATGCGCTAATAGAAATTCTCAAAATCTGTACCTGTGCGGTGACTTGAATATCTCTATAGCAGGAACTCTGCATCCACAATCTGAGGAATATCTAAACGTCCTAATGCTACATATTCTCCGACCTGAGATAATTCATCCAACGCGCGAATATAACAATAGCAGCAGTTGCATAGATCATGTCATGGTTCGAACCAAAAACCTAATCTCGACCATTGTATACAAAAATTCAATTACAGATCACTATACAATCTTCTTTAAGATGGCCGCTAAGGGAAGTAATAACGTTGTACATCCAAACAAGCAAATAAAGAAATTAATTAATTATGATAAAATAGTTTACGAAATCAGCCAACATGACTGGAATGAGTTATATCAGATTAGGGATGCTATCGACGCCTATAACTTATTTTTTTCCATCTTGAGTAACATTATACAGAAACATACAACATCGAAAACTGTAATTATAAAACATAAAAATAAAAAAATTACACCGTGGATTACTGATGGACTCCTCTTTTGTATTCACAGGCGTGATAAAATGCACGCAGCGTTAAGAAAAACACCGGACAATGCAATGCTGAGGCAGAAATACACTCGTTATCGAAATTTATGTAATAAAATTATTAAATTGACTAAGCAGCAATACTTTAAAAAACAAATAACTGACTCAGCCGGGGACCCACGAAAAATCTGGATAAATATAAAAGAAGCGGCGAATTATAAAAATAGAAAGGATGTAAATTTAAATAGTATTAAAATTGACAATCAAATTATTACAATGAAAGATAATCCTGAAAAGTTACTAAATTGTACAAATAGTCATTTTTGTAATGTTGGCTCCAAACTAGCAGAAAAGTTTCGTGGGATAAATAGTTCTGTAATTACTGACCAAAGTAAATCTGATACGTTACCTGTGTACATGTACCTAACGCCTACAAATAGAGACGAAGTTAAGAAAGTAATAGGCAGCCTTAAAAATAGGTCAGCGGGGGGGGATGATGGGGTCGGGACATGCGTATTTAAACTAGCTGAAACCTATCTCAGCCAGCCTATTGCTTTTATTATTAATGTGAGTTTTAGAAGCGGAATTTTTCCTGACAAATTAAAAATTGCCAAAGTAATTCCCATACCTAAAGGGGGAGATAAGCAGGACCTCAATAACTATCGACCTATATCCATTCTAAACACGATCTCCAAAATCTTCGAGAAAGTTGCAAAGGCGAGACTCTATAAATTTTTAATTGAAAATAAAATACTCTCAGACAATCAGTTCGGTTTTAGGGAAGGTTTAGGGACAACAGACGCTATAGCTGCCTTAACAGAATTTATAGTCGAAACGGTGGATAAAGGAGACAAGTGCCTAGGAGTTTTCCTTGACCTTGCAAAGGCTTTTGACTCCGTTCCTCATAATATATTATTATGCAAACTGAGCAGTGTAGGAATTAACTATACAAGTCTTAAATGGTTTGATAGTTACCTATCCAACAGGGTACAAAGTGTCACCATCCAGGGCCTCCAGAGTAAAAGCCAGCATCTCACGTATGGTGTGCCACAGGGTAGCGTTTTGGGACCCATTTTATTCCTCGTCTACATAAATGACCTATGTCAGTTACCAGTAGGTAAAATCATCACATATGCCGATGACACCGTTATACTATTCAAGGGTTCAAACTGGGATTACACATTTGAGAAAGCAAACGAGGGCATGGAAATTGTTAAAAATTGGCTAGGAAACTTTATGTTGACGCTTAATGTTGGCAAAACCAAATACATGCCATTTAGTATAACAACCAGAGGTCAACCCACTACTAATAAAACTATTGTAATACACGAATGCGACAGCATAGAGTCTTGTAACTGTCAGCCTCTACAAATAGAAATATCTTGGAAATATCTAGGCATCACTCTAGATTGCTTTCTCCGTTGGGATTCTCATATACATAACGTGGCTACGAAGGTGCGAATCCTTGGATATGTTTTCAAAGAACTGAGGAATATTCTGGATTCCTAAACACTAAAAACTGTTTATTATGCTTTATGTGAATCGCTTATTACTTACGGCATAATTGGATGGGGTGGATGTGGTAAAACCCTGCTAGAGCCATTGCAAGTTGCGCAGAAATTTATATTAAAAATTATTCTACGTAGACCATATCGCCATCCCACTAATGAACTGTATAAGGAAGCTAAAGTTCTTGATTGTAGGCAACTTTTTCTAAAAACTTCCCTCTTAAGGCTATTTTTGGACAATAACTCAAATTTAGGAATAATTCAGAACCGGCGACCAACGAGACAAGTTGTAGAAAATAGCCTAATAATACCCAGAAGGAAAACATCATTTGGTCAAAGACATTACTCTTTCATTGCGCCGAGATTTTACAATCTGATCAATATGGAAATAAAAATGAATTTGACATTTAGGGAATTCAAAAATAAATTAAAGAAATGGTTATCGAATCATGACAGACTAACCATACATCAAATGTTAGAAATAATAGTATAATAAAACTTAGGTGCACAAATTATTAACATATTTTTAAACTTATATGTTAAGTATATTTTAACATTGAACTAACTACCAAAAAATATTTGACTTTGACAATGAATTATACTTTTAGACTAGGTATTTTTATATAAATCTTATATTACTTAAAACATAATATTAAATATTAATGACTGTTTCTTTCTTTTCTCACATATAACTGTATTTATATTATTTAATCGAATTTTATATTATATTTATTGCCGATTTAATAATGGAATTGCATTTTATTTATTATATTTTTTAAATATTTTTTTATTATTATTATTTTTTATTTTATTCTGAAGACCACATTTTAGGGCAATTTAGTGTCATTAGCTTTTTACTAAAACTTGTACATTTGTAGGCAACCAAGCAATCAAGCAAACTTGATTGTAATATTGGAGTCCTGTCCACCCTAGAACGGGCTAGTCCCAGTTGGGTGACAGAAACAAATAAGCAAAAGGTTAAGGTTTTGCCATTCGGTTCCTGTTATTTTTGTAAGCTAATCAATGTTTTATAGTAATTAATTCTTAAATAAATAAATAAAATAAATAACACGGGCCATAACGGCACCAGCGGCTCCTGAAAAAAAGACACGCTCCTTCTTGACCCGAGCTGACAAACCGATACGGGGGAAACCGCACACTCTGATCCCACCGATCGGACCTGCGCAAACCTGCGTGCGGATTAAAACCCGCACACTGCTTTAACTTTTGACTTGAATACGTCTACTTAATGATATTCTGCCCTATAATGGACTCTTGAGCGTGGAAATAATATTAAATATAATAATATAATGTTAACACATACCAATTAGTTTATCCTGGTCCATGGTGTCGCCCTCTATGCCCTCGATAATGTGTTTTCGCAGTGACTGCCGCTGACGCTGAGCTTCCGCCCTACTTCCTATAGGGTCGTTCTTGATAGACTTGCGAACAATTGAATTCCAGTCTTTTTGTTTCCTGTAGAAAAGAAAGGGCATTCAACTATGCGAAAAGGGGTGAATTCTGAACAATGACGTCACGAAGCGATATCTAGATAGTCAGCGCGACAATCAAAGTGCTAATGACAAGACAACTGCATTTTCACTACAATATAATTGTAGAGATCCAACAATTGCGTTTAATATGTGTTTGGCGCTCCAAGATCTTATGAAAAAATAGTAGGTACCTAGAAAGGTTTATACTATTGTTATGTGTTAGATTATACTATTGTTATAATGGTTAATTTTTATAAATAGGATAGAAAACGAATTTACCGCGAGAAAATTTGTAGCACCCGACGTTTCGGTGACGTTGCAGCCGCCGTTGTCTAGGGTAGACAGTGCTACAAATTTTCACGCTGAAAATTCGTTTTCTATGCTATTTATAATGTCAAACAACCGCGATGGTCTTCGATTTTATGGTTAATTTTTATTTAAAATTAGTGTTAAAAGTGTTTATTTTTGATAGTATATTATTGTAAGCTAGAAAATTCACCATGTATACCAACTAACATATTTTTTAAAGTTACACTTACTATGTACGTGATTTAAAGGCATGAGTTTTTTCGGAATTTAGTAGAGTTTTACGAAGTTAGGAAGGCCTGAGGCCTTTTTAAAAGTAAATTTAAGTTGAAAGCTTGCATAATGCATGTGCTGTAAAAAGGTTGGAAAACAAGAAAACAAACACCACAAATAATAATCTACACACTCCTAGCTGTAGTCAATAAATTAGCTATCGAAATACACGTCTGCTCCTCAAATTTCTATAATTATCTAAAAGTAAAATTATCATTCCTAACGTCAATTTCCACCATAATATAATTATTTGAATGTCACTCATCCCGTTGCTGGCTGTTTCTCGCACAACAGCGAGACTTTACTAGGTACTAGATTACAAGTCAGAAGTTTTACGAAGTCAAGAAGGCTCGGAGCAATATATAGCCATATGTAAATAATATATTAAATGATAGTAAAAGAAAACCAAACCGTAAATAATAATCCAATTTTCTTATTTCATTAAATGAGCTAGCCACCGAGCTAGTCTGCTCTTCAAATTGATATAAATATCCAAAAGTAAAATTATAATTTTTAACAAATATTTTCCTTAAAGAATTAATGTATCCGTAAAAGAGGTTATAAGTAGTTTTAGAATAATTACCATCTAGCTCATAGGTCCCCTAAATTTTTCAGTTGGGGCACATTCTAAATTTTACTATTTAATCTTGCTAAAGCTTTACAGGTCGAGCTTTCCTGTCCACGAAAGAATCGATTACTACATCAATTAATAATTATAGTGACACTTTTAAAAGAGCAGTTGTTAAAAAAGTAAACTAACACTAATTACTCCCACGGCGAACAGTCACATAAATAAAAATCGTCGCTTGACGTTTGGCCGCTTGGGTATATTCGGCTCCACTCGTGTTGCCCCATCCCCTTCTGTCTGTGGGCAGGATTTATTCTCGGCGAGACGGGGATTTTCCCAGCAGCAACATTACACACACTGCGTACGCATTCGAAAATCCACTTAGGATGCGTTCCAAAATCAAATGAACAATCCATAGTACGATGCGTCCTGGATGCTATGTGCTTTAGTGAAACGAGTTTTGTCTTCAAACACATGAATTTGGCGCCCTCTTTAATTGCCGCCCGGGCAGGTACCTTGGTTTCCCCCCCAGTGGATCCGAGGCTGGTTGGAGGCGAATGGACTGCCAAACGCACAAGTGTGTCCATTATCTCCCAGCTCAAATAATCAGCGACTCTACACTGCGATACTTCTACCACACAGTATACAGACAGTAGCATCTTTTAGATCAAAATTAAAATCGAAGCGAGCGACGTCACGGGTCCTAGGGACCCCCATATGGCCGTTACTCGACAACCTCCACCCGCGCGTAACGCCTACCAAAGGCTTTCGCCGAAATATATTCCTCTGCTCTCTGTCTCGTACCCTATCCCCGCATCCCCGAGCTAACTGTTCTAACTCGGTATACTGGGACAATGATATCGCCAACGGCTACTATCCTAGAAAGAGAGAAAGAGAGAGAGACATGCTTACCCATGGACGCTTGCTCTCTTTCCGATAGCTTTGGCTATTTGACTGAACACGTCTTTCGGTTGAACGTCCGCGGACATAACCTCCTTAACGAGTCCTTCGACTATGCCTATTTGGAAGTCTTTTAACAGCCGACGTTCCATAACACGACCTTTCTTGCCAGCGACTGCGTTGGGACAGAATAATATCGTTATCATATTCATATGTAATACCAAATATATTATGTAATGATGTTTGATGATGTGATGATTCACTATGTAATCAATGTCCGAATGTACTAGCGGATGTTAGACAAATACTATCTAACATCAGCTAGTACCTACTTATATTTGGACATTGATTATATTTAGTATTAGATTGCTCAACTCCATAGTACGATTTGGCAACACATCTAAAACGAAAAAATACAGGTGGCGCTGATAGCATTGACGGTCAAACTAATAGCACTTTATTTGGCCTTCTATTACAACATTGATAATGAATGGTTTCTTAAAAAGGACTGATCGATTATAAAATATCAGTAATTTAACCAATAACAATAATTATATTCAATTATTAGTGCCATCTTTCGCCTTTTATATACAGGGTGAGTTTTAATTAACCGGCAGCCTTGAAGTGGGTGAATCAGTATAAGCAGGAAAGCAACTTTTGATAAAAAATTGTTGGAAAATATATATTTTTTTAAAATTTGAAAATTTTATTTTTCTGAGCACGATGCGCTATCTAGCGATAAGTAAAATATCGCTAATATCATTTCTTAGCGATATTTTACCTACCGATGGTGCTACTCGCTTAAACGCTTGTCAAACTTTTATTTAACAGTCATGTTCTTAAAATTTTTGAATAAAAAGAAACATTTTTTTTGTTTTTTTCCATTTTTTTTCAAATTTAAAGTTGTTCAGTTGCTCGTACTGATTTACCCCTTGAAGGATGCCGGGTAATAAAAACTCAACCTGTATAGGCTGGTTATATCACAGAATTAATATAGAGAATTATGTAGAATGCTATCTATTAGTTCATCTGAACTTTAAAGTACGTATTGAAACATGTATACCGAATTAAAAAAATCATCTGCATGTAAATAATATTAAAATCAAGGGAGCTATGATTTGATTTTTTTTTGTTATTATAATATTATTTTATTTGCTATAGGCGTGTTTGGAGCGCCATCTATAGTGCGTTAACATTCTTTTATGGTACGAAAGTCACCATAATGTACATTAGGACTATGAGTGCCATCTACATGTTGCCATTTGTAGTAAAATCCTGGTTACCAAATTGTAGTACGACGTTGAGCAGTATAAAATGCATGTAATTTCTAGGATAAATAAATAAATAAATAATATAAAGTGTATTACAATGATTGACAGTAATAATGTTAGGAAGTTTATTTTCAAATTTAACTTATTATCTTCCACCTCATTTCTCCCAAGTTAAAGTAAGCGTTCCGTTCCATTATTTTAAATTAAGTTGATTTTATATTTCCCCATGTTTTTAAAAATTCTTTAAATTTGTTATAGTTCTCGTTTTCCGTGTGTGTATTCAGAGGCTGTGGAGCCTCTACTTTTAACTTGAATATCTTTACTTTTTAAGTAATTAACAAGAACTGTTTTTGCATATAATTATGTCTGCCTGATGTCTAATAACGTTAGTTCCGCGAACAAGTCGTTTGAGAAGTACTTTCGGGGCTTTTTGGCAAGGCCCGAAAAAGGTCTTTTTTTGCGCTGTCGTAAGTGGATTTAGAACAGTACATGTAGATCCTCGCCAACGTAGAATTCCGTATGAAATTAAACTATATTAGGTTGTGTACATAGTTCTGCCTGTGAGGGACCACCCCTCACTAGACTCCAAGTTATTCGGTGTGAGGTGGTGGTGTCAACTTGCGGGTTATCTCCGTATTAAAAGTCGATTTAAAGTGTATCAGAAGGTATTTATTGAGAGTTCGATATTGCCAGTTTGTAACGCTTCCCGGATAGGATATTTATTGACGCGAATGTAGTGGCTATCTGCCTGAAGTTACGAGGGTGTGTGAATGAGGGTTGTACTTGTGTTCCTAGTATCTCGTACTGGGCACGACTCGAGTCTGTGGGAGTGCAGACTGATGCGTCTCACCTCGATAGGGAAAGGAAGGAAAGGTAACCAAGAAGCCGGACCCGTTGACTCGCCTCGTGAGAGGGGTACCGGGTATGCCGTCGCTGTCTTGGGGGACGTGATCACTCGAGGAATGATACTGTGGTCGTATTTTCGCCGGTTTATATAGGACGAAAAATGATGCAATCCAAAATATTCCGAGTAAAAGTATTGTTTCATCATGCTGATTCATCGCTCACGAGGTAGAATAGCTGAATTTGTGTCAGTGCATTTCACTGGAAATCAATGCATTTGTTGATTGCATGTAACGATACTTAAGGGTCGTTACATGCCTCTGGGTCTATAGTTTAAGCCGCCAATCGCTTGTTGTTTAAGACAAAATCATACCTGTAGCGTCGTTGGGATCAATACTTGGAGTCTTCATTCCGTTTTGCCTCAATATATCAATCAACTCGTATCTCAGTGTACTTATGTCCTGAAAATTGTAATAATTTAGTTTTTATTGTATAAGTTATTGGGGTTATTTCTTTTCACCTGTCTTATCTCCATGACGTCATCTTCGCTGACTCCGGTTTCGTCTCTCTTGCGCTGCTCGGCGGTGACGTATCTTCTCACCAGTATCTTCATGACCTCCTCGTGACGGATGCGGGCTTTCTCTCTGCTCTTTTTCTATTAAAAAAAAAAAAACTAAGGCGGTTAAGAGTGAACACTATCTGTCTTTCGGGAGTGCCGTCGCCGTAGGTACTTCTACCCTAAGTCCTAGACAGAAATTTTGCACGCGGGCTCTGATCTTGTCCATTATTGTTGGCTGGTGATGGCCGGGGTAGGCGGGAAACTTTTTGTTTAGTATTGAAAGATCCATTTTATTTCATTAAATGCAGGTTGATATTTGAATTCAATTCAATTCATGTATTCCGAAAAAAAACTAACATTTTGTGAACATTGCTCTGTACAGCGAAGAGGTTGGCTGACGGTAAACTGCTCGTCAAAGGAACCGTTTCTGCGAAGTCCGCTCGTGGGAGTCGATCCACATGCCGCCACATATTTAATATAATTAATTTAAATTTAAAGTACTTTAGAGATAGTATTACAATTTGAAACGTCAAATAAAATATTATGTAACCTAATTACACCCACAACAAGAAAATAAACTTAATTATTATATAATGTTTACTATCCTATGTCGCACAAATAAGAAAAGCTTGTCCTTGGGCGGACTTTCTATAAACATAATGTTACATTAGGTTGGGAGAATACGTAAAAAATCCTAAAACTTAGGAGCAATTTCATATGATGCATTGGTAAAAACAAATTAAAAGAAGGTTCACTAATTCAAAATCAATGAAGCAATGAAAAACTCAAAATCACATTTAAAAAAAAAAATAATTTCTAAAAATAAGACTAATTAAACATAGAATCACAATGTCTAAAATTCATAAAAATGTGTAATTTATTAAAAATAATACTAATAATAAATAAAAAACGAATAATAATTTTAAATAAATCATACAAATAAATCCTTTTTTTATGATAAATATTATGATACATAATAAATATTTTAAATAAAATAAATATTTTAAATATTTGCACATTAAAATCTTATTTCAATATTATTTCTCAAATCAGCGCATCCAATCTTTCAGTGGTTATTAAATTGCTTCTTATCTACTTACCTAAATTACTTATTTATCCGTGTACATCCTGTGTAAATCGATTGTGTACTATTGTTCACTATTTTTATCGTGCAATAAAGAGATTTTCACTCATTCATTCATTCATTTCATTGTGAAATAAGGAAACCAAAAGTTGATTGTGATGCTATACCTAGTGCGAAATTTCGATAATATTGGGCCCGACTGCGTTTTTTTTGTGAACTAAAAATAGGAATAGATAGAGATATAATATAGTACCCTTAATAGGGGCATTTTTGGAATCTAACTCCGTAATCTCATGTGGAAATGAGGCTAAAGACATACCGACGACAGAGCGCATTCAAAGGAAAATTATTAGATACATTAATTATCATCAGCTTGGGTTTTATCCGTCTATTTTAGGAGTGATGAGCTACATTACGATTGAATTAAGTAGCCGTATTGCAATCATCATCTGCACGGCAGTATTGAGGTATAGGTAAAGTAAGGTATAGGCATTGATTTTATAAAATAAATGGTATAGTTAAGGCAATGTATATGTAAGGTAAGGTATAGGTAAGGTAAGTTATAGGTAAGGACCGTGCAAGCGACCCGTAACCAGTCGGGTGGAAGAAGGTATACTGATCGTTAATTTCATACGGAGATATCTTTTCAAAACTGGTAGTCAGGGGGCGAGGCTGCCCGCTTGCTACCTTTCCCGGTGCCTCACCGTAAGGCGTTGGCCTCTGACGGGCATGTTGGCATATCTAGACAAAAGATATGTATTGTCTCTAAGTCTTCTACGCTCATCCCACGGTTAAAAGAACGATCACAGATCGTTATGCCAACTTGGGATGACGGGTTCGCCCGCCGTAGTCGACACCGCCCCACTACGGCATTAAGTAATCTTAAGTAATCTATAATCAATGGTTGTGTAACGTACTGGTATTCCTATTATTCACAGATTATAAAGTTATTTATTGATGATGTTAAATAAATAATAAATAACCTTTAACCATACGAACGTACGCGATACGTCCGCTATATTATCGCCCGAACGCAGCAAGCCGTATAAAGTACGTTCGAGTACGAAATAATTAAAATAAAACCGAAACCCACAAAGCGTACGTGATACGTCAAATTGTTCCTACGATTCTAAATTCAAAAAGAGTCATAAATGGGTCTATTATGTAAAAGAGCTTTCCTATTGTTAACAAACATTTTAATTAAGAAATCTAATGAAAAAAAACAACGATTTTTACCTACTTTTTGAATTATAACCCAAAAATTATTGCACTCTTTGGTGGACCATAATTTCAGTTTTAAAAAGCTGCTTTGGCATGAGGCCGGAAGTCATAAAAATACATACATTTGTTTATACTTTACTTTTTGAGACTACTCAATGGGCTCGATTGCGTTTCTTCGTGAACTAAAATCGGAAATTAGTCCGTGTGAACGAGACAGGGCAATACGCTAGAGCGGAGTGTGAGATGAGCGGTTGTCACTTTTTCGCATTAAAACTGCGCGCCAAGGTCAAATCTTAGACCGCACGAAATATGCTCGAATTTATTCGGACGAGTATAAGTTCGGCAGGTAGTATTAATCGACGATCGTTCGTTTCATATTTCGCTCTAACATATTGCTCTGTCTCGTTCGCTTGGACTAATTTTAGTTTTAGTTCACAAAGAAACGCAATCGGGCCCAGTATCTACTTTATCTACTACAGTATCTACTACTAAGTACTTACTATTATCGACTGGCTGGATTTGGTATTGGAAAAGGAGGTCATCATCTTGGCCATTGCCTTCGGACTTGGCATTAGGTTGAACGGCGGAGGAACGGTGTCTCCATCGTCGAAGTACGATATCCAAAGGTTGCTCCTGGCGAATTTCCACTCCACATCTGAACGTTCCTGTGATAACCATTATCATCATCATCACCACCACCAGTCATCAATAAATCACTAACTATCGGATAATTAATATGGGAGAAAACTTAACAATAAATACATACATAATACACAAATAAATAGACATAGAATGCATATCTACAACTTCTTTCAGCTTCTAAGGTTTGTGATACGGCAATCCGAGCACTTCAATAATATTCGGGTTATGCGCACGTTGTACAACTCGATTGTTAGAAGCATGGGAACGAATGCAGCTATTTGGAATCCACATGAAGATACTTATACCCCCATGCTGGAAAAGGTACAGAAGTGCTTTTTTGAGATTTTTGTACTTCAAGCAGTACGGATATTATCCATTTTTGTATCCGACTGCATTTATCACAGTCATGGTTGTCTATTATTCTCTCTGTCTCAAAAGAGAAATGCTGACCATGTCCTATGTTTACAATCTAATTCGTGGTAGAACTGATAACCCTAGCTTACTAGCCGAGGCGGATCTTTTCATACCAAATAATTATCTCCGTGCTCGATCGCACCATCTTTTCGCGGAGCCATTCTGGCGCACTAACCTTACGAGGTGAAACTTGTTGGCGCGTGCTTTGCGGCACTTAAATGAAATTCACTTGATGGCACCAGATTTCGATATTTTTACCGCCAACCCTCACTTGTTTAAATTGCAAGCTATTAATTATTTATTCTGACATGATAGCTAGTATTATAAGTGTCATTCTATTTGTATAGTTACGGTAATAACTTTATTAATTTTACTTCTCAATGCCTTGGTTTTACAGTTATGTTGATTAGTAATAAGTGAGTAAACAAAATAGATAAAGAAAATAAATAGTTTGGTGAGATAAATGGAGTTGCGTATGCGTATGTTCACATTTATTTGTGTATGACAGAGACGAATATATAATATTGCTTCCCTTACAAAGTTATTCCAACGGCCCAATTAAAAACCTATTTTATGAAGCCGAGTACGTCTCATACGCACTGTAAAGAAGTTCAACCTTGCCCCGAAAAGACCTCATACGCACTGGATGAAAATCCATCAAAAATGGCATCTCAGCCAGCGTGTGCTTGATATGCTTGATGTTCTTAAAAGAATTTATAAAAGCAGATAAATATATTATACTTAAAGCCACCCCTAGTTGATTGTACACAATAGCTCACTAGCAAAAGAAGCTTTCATGGAAGCTTGAATTTGTGTGCTTGGGACCGGGAGAGATATGAATGCGTAATCGTGGTAAAAAATGCCCATCCCCAGACCAGAATATCCAATCCAGTATATGTAGCGCGATTTCTCGAATCCCACTATCTTCAACACTTAAGAGGCTATAGTACCGGCCAAAGGAACGTTCCGGTGAGGCAATAAATCACTAGGCCGGCCCCGGCCCTTTTACTACCTGCTTGTAGGGATGCGTGTCGCAACCGTGTGATGCGTGTGATGAAACGATGTGTTTCAGCACATTGACATCGAAGACGTCCAAATTAGTCACAGGTGCCGGAACCGTTAACATCTTCCTTGGTATAGAAGGAAGCCCTTCTTGTAATTTTTTTTCTTGATTTTTCCGAAGGTCCTCACTGTTACTCCAGAAATAAACGCCTTAGTTTCTTGAGGTTTATTGAGATTGAGCAGCGAAACTTTTGTCGGGTCACTTTTCAGTACTTCAAAAAATGACAAAATGTTATGTATAAGGCACCGAGTCTGCATGTTAATATTACCCTTCAACTTCAATAGCTCCAGGTTAGAAAAAAATGGTCTCCATTGCTCAACTGATAGGCAAGTAATGATGTTTTATCCGCGCAGCATTTTATATTATATACATGTACTTGGGACTCATTAATAACTCTCATCAGATAATTAGGTCATTATTTAATTGCTCTAATTCTAAAATAATACTTAAACCGAAAATATTACTAAATATAGCAATCGGTACTATAATAAATGCAGATGCATAATACTGTTTCATAGAGCAAGCGTAATTCATCAATAAGCAATATCGTCTTTAGTCGCATCCTTGTTGACAGCTCGGTTTATTACCCCATCGGAACGTTCCTTTAGCAAGTACTATAGTTGGATTTTCCTCCGGTGCCGCATATTGTGTAAATATACTCGCTTGAGAAATGGGGAGACATAATGTTGAGGATGTAAAGCGAAACCAAATATAACATATCACGTATTGTAATCAGTTGAGTGATTCTAGAGTTATTAACACATAGATAGACAGAAGTTGCATTACATAATATGTTAGCAAAGACTCGATCGCTGCAGATGTTATTGTTTTACCACAAAACCACACATACAGACGTGTGCAGATTATTAAACTGACACGAATTTTGGTCAGGATATACCGTAGTTCCAAAATAATAAACACATAAGTTATTCATGTAATTAGAAAATATCAAAATATCAAAAAAAATCGTTTGAGTCTAATAATTTGCACACGTCGATACTCGTATGTGATTGTCACAAATGCGGCCCAGCCAGACAAAAACATGATTTAATCACCGAGTCAAATACGCATTCACTTTAAAAAAAACCCATCGATTTTAAAAGGTATACGAACACAAACTGCATTAGAAACGAAGACAAACTTGTATGGATTCTCAAATAAATGAGATTAAAGAATTGACCGTGTTTTTCAAACATACTGTCCTGGCTCCCATTATTATACTAAACGCGCATTAGTAATAATAATACGCATTTTTTAATAAATATTGACAAACGCTTGATTCGTTTTTAGTAGTATTTATTTTAATTGATGCGTATAAATTTGACTCTTACATTTTTGTCCTCGAATTACTGTATTAAATCTTTTTTAAATTCATTTGCCTCAGGCGATGCCAATGTAGCCCTTTACCGCGGTGTGATCCGTGTAGATAATCGATGTCCACGATCTTGGCGAATATTGCGGCTTCACCAAGGGAGGTGAGCGAAAGCGAAGGAAAACATAGAGTAGATCGGCTGATGGTTTGATTGGAACGGTCGAGCGGAAGCTAATCGGCCCTGTTGCAATCAGGCCACTGAGATCCATGTGTATAATGGTCAGCCAAATTAACAGATTAATATCCATCCGAGAGCCTCCACGCAGAAGTGCCATCCCGGGTAGGACTCTGGCCTGCTGGCCAGTTTCCTCTAGGAATCAACCTTCAGGCTCTCCTGGGCGGTTCACGTCCCGTGCGGCGTCAGCCAATCGATTGTGGATTCTGAATGATAGTCGGAGGAGTCTGGAAACGGCCCTGTCTCCTATAGAGCAGGGGTAGTTGTTAACCTTACGGCATGCTCTTGAAACGACTAATCGGCTACCTGATACTGGGTGAAGAGCCGGGCAAAGGACGCTGTGGTCCGCGATAGATTCGGTAGATACCGCATCACCGCTATACAAGGGAGTGGACCGCGCAAGCGACCTAAATAAAAATCAAAATCAAAATGTTCTTTATTCATATAGACACAATTAAATATTATTTTTAATTTATGTTCTTATGATGCGTCCAAGCCTTACTCCCAAGCCGTTTTGTCATTTACATAATCAGATATTTTTATTTCCTGTAAAT
This sequence comes from Micropterix aruncella, assembly GCA_944548615.1. Lineage (NCBI taxonomy): Eukaryota > Metazoa > Arthropoda > Insecta > Lepidoptera > Micropterigidae > Micropterix > Micropterix aruncella. The sequence goes on along the minus strand of OX155970.1, from coordinate 15,364,218 downwards.
GATGATCTCCAAGGCACCTGATGCTTAACGGTATCTTATTGTATAATGAGTTGGTAAGAAGCCTAAGTGCTTATTTTTTCTTACCATATCCTTTGGTAATACCATTGATTATAAACTACTATATATAATCAATGGTAATAGTTTCCTACTTTACATTAAAAATTAATATTGAGCGAGATAAGAATAAAAAATGTTAGCTACTTACCGATATAATTTGATACGAGTTGCTCATCATGGCGATTAGCATGTTGAGGAGCACAATTACGTTGATGACGGAGTAGGATCCGAAAGTCAGCAGCGCCCAGAACCTGGTGAATCCCTTGATGCCAGTAAGGTCAAAGGTCATTAAGTCGACGAGGCCAAAGCTGGCCCAAAAGAGCGACTGCGAAGTCTCGAAGAGGCTGTAGAAAATATGACATATTTAAACGTTGTGCTCAACTCAGATTGCATCAGACAGGGTTGCAAATCAGCATTTTAGTTAGCACTTCAAATGTCCCTAATCTCAAATTTATTAAATTTACTCATTTTTACGGTGAAAGAAATGCGCAAAATTGAGAAAAAAAATCGATGGGCATCAAGACTCATTGTCGTCTGTAAGGCATGATGATTAAGACTAACGAGGAGCTCTTATCATATTCTGCTGTCGCTTGCAATATCAATATCGTGTCGAATAGACCTCTCACCAGAATATGTCCTGTTTTTGATACCATATGTAAAGGAAAGGATTAGACCGGGTGGTATAGTGGTTAGGTTGCCTGATCTTACATTGTAAGGTCCTCCTGGTTTTGATTCCCGGCTGGGTCCCCATTTTCCGTTGCGATCAAATTAACGGAATTGCATTCTCAATGCTGTCGATCGAATGCAATAACAAGACACACAATTACACACATGTTACAAGCACACCTATACATATAAACACGTCATATTAGGGTTGGTTGCAAGAGATTGTCATATGACAATAAACCCGCTCATTGCGAAATTTCACAATAAAGAGTAGAAACATATTTAATACTTCCATGAATTCAGTTAAGGATTCGATCAAAGATTTAAGTAACTGCCATCCTATTGTTTTATATGATTTTATTATATTATACCTTACCCTTGATATTTCAGGATTGACGAAAGTGGTTCTTACAAAAAGTCTCATTCAGTGGTTAATTAGTAAAGGAAGAGCGGAAACTGAAAGTATCCTCATGACGTTTCAAAAATAGCAACACATTTACCCACTCTCACATCTCTAACAATATAAATTGCCTATATGTAAACAAGTGTAAATTTAGTGTAACATAATATTTGTACCTAAATTTATTTTATAATTCTTTTCTACTGCTTTTATTATTTATTGATTATTTTGATTTTTAATGATTATTTCGTGTATATAAAAATAATACATAATAATTACTTAACATCTTTTCTTATGAAAGGCTGTTAAGTAATTGTTATATTTAATTAAAAGCATAGAGAAAAACGCGAAGAGGAGGAAGAAAAAAACGCTTATTTGATATGATATTTAAAACTTTTAAGTTTAGTCGTATAACTAAACTTTAAAATTTTAAATATCATGTTAAATTGGCATTTTCCTTGAAACAGGCACTGCCTAGTTAGGAGTGACGCATAATCATTCTATAATAATATTTCCTAAATATTGTTTTGTAAATAAATAAAATAATAAACAACAACAAAATATCGACGTAAATTACTTGGCATATCGTCTCCATATTGAGCAAGCTTTCTCCTGAGTGTCAAAGTCGGGTAGGCCGCTCGGAAGGTGGTAGCACTTATTTTTCTCAAGGTCGGCGTAGTACCACATCAACTGATTGAGTCCTGGGAAAACGAAGTTGAGAAAAAAATATTTAAGGTATTCACATTGGGCTCTATTGCGTCTCTCCGTTGACTAAAATCGGAAATTAGTCCGTGTGAACGAGACAGGGTAATATGCTAGAGCGCACTTTTAATTCAGGTAGATTAATAATATTAATCTACCTGAATTAAAAGTGTCACTTTAATCTCTGTGTTATTTCTGTGATGAAATCATCCTTTTTAAAAAAGGCGATAATTCAAGGTTTTCATTGTTATTATTAGTTAAAAATAGTTTTATTATCAGTCATATTTATAGAAAAACCATTCATTACCGATATTATTATAGATATCCAAATAAATTGATATTGGTTTCGCCGGTCAATGCTACCAGCGCCACCTGCATGTCGCCAGTGCAGAAGGGTTGCCAAAACGTACTAGTGTACTGAGCAATCTTATACCCTAAGTAATAAATTGTTAAACTACGTTAATTTTCGAACTGACATTAAATTCAACATTTTACTCATTTATAGCTTGACGGCATAATGGGCTCGATTGCGTATCTTCATGAACTAAAATCGGAACTTAGTTCGTGTCAACGAGACAGGGCAATACGCTAGAGCGGAATGTGAAATGAACGGTTGTCACTTTTTCTCATTAAAACTACCCACGAAAGATAAAGCATCTGAATCTGACACCGCTTCAAATTTGTTCAAATTAATTCGGACGAGTATAAGTTCGACAGGTAGTTTTTATCGACGATCGTTCGTTTCATATTCCGCTCTAACGTATTGCTCTATCTCGTTCGCTTGAACTAATTTCAGTTTTAGTTTACAAAGAAACGTAATCGGACCCAGATATGTTAGAAAATGACAGACAAGTAAAGATATACAAAGTATAAATATACATAAGTAGGTAGATATCTATAATTATGCCCTAACATAACCTAACTTATCTTAATTAGCTTGGTTTACCATAATTATTCTACATTAACGACAGTATCGGATGCCGCACATTTAACTGACCAGTTTGTGTACATCTTGGAGATCGCAATTTTCAACTTTCTCAATTGCACTAACAATTAACATTATATGTGTCTTTTATATGTGAACCTCACTTCCCTCAAAAATAAAATGAAAATTAGTATGTTTTAGAGGGATTTGAACATAAAGCATGATTTGTTACCATTTTTTTCGTAATTTTTACGATAACAAAATACTTCAAATACAGCGTATTTTTAAAAACGATGTATGAAGATTTTTTTTTTGGTAATTTTTGAAGCCTTACTTTTTTTCCATAACTAAAGAGCGCAATATGTATTTATATGGGTTGTATTTATTATATCTACAATATGTATTTATATTGTAGAATTATTTAAATTTTAAACCATTTCTCTCACCCAGAATTCGACTTTTAATCCCTTAATACAATTTCTGGACATTGCTTAAATCGTCTTAGAAAATTGGATTTATAGCCGTTTAGCAATTGTTTGACGTTCTTCGACGGGAGCTTTATTAAGTTATCCTATTTGAGTAACGCTGAGTTACGAGCTTCCCAGCTTGTCAGGGAAGGAAGTAATAATTTAAACACGAGATTGCGAGCTTGAAATCGGAATAGATTTCAATTTATATTGGTACCTATACCTATATAATCACTTGTACCCCAGACTTTGTCTTGCGTAACAGGCTTCACAATATATCGAGAGTCAGTGCAGCCCGTCTCTGCAAGCAATGTTGCCAAGCTTGTTCGCTAATTGAGTAATTTGCAATTGAGTAATGCAATTGAGTAATTTATATATTTTTTCGAGGGTATTTTTGAAAAGTACGATATTGAAATCGAAGACTATCGCGGTTGTTTGACATTATAAATAGGATAGAAAACGAATTTACCGCGTGAAATTTGTAGGACCCGACGTTTCGGTGACGTTGCAGCCGCCGTTGTCAAGGGTAAACTGAAGAGCTGTCAGTCCGTTGTTTTGCGGGTAGGCCGCAAACCGCTGCCGCCACTGCGTAGGTTATAACGGTGGTGGGGGGCCGGGCTCGGAGCGCGGGAATTTTTAAAATCCGTCTTGCACACAACACTCACTGTATCCTGTTTTACGTCTTTGCGTTCGGCGTTCGGCGGCGGGAACATTTTAAGAAGAGGGTTCCACGTAGAAGAGAGTTTGTAGCCGTCATCTCTATTGAAGTTCGGAGTTCTTCTTATTTCAATGGCTTCCCGGATCATGCGAGGAAAGTAGAATTGTTCCTTCGATAGAACAATGGGATTTTGAAACTGCATCCAGTGGTTACTTCCGCTATCCAATATATGTTCGCAGATCGCCGATTTTTCTCGCTGAACGTTTTTAACAGCTTTGATGTGTTCTGTCAGTCGCGTGGCTATGGGCCGTTTCGTTTGTCCAACGTAGGCTAGACCGCAGCTGCATTCGACTTTATACACACCCGGGGTTTGCAGTGGTATTACATCCTTTACAGGCCTCAAAAATCGAGCTATATTTTGGGTCGGTTTGAAGATCGTTTTTATATCGAATCTGTTTAGCATCTTACTTATTCGATCTGTCACGCCCTTGACGTATGGTAAGAATGCTCTTGATCTGCTCGGTTTTTGAGTTTCGTCCGTATTAGATCGTGTGCGTGTCTCGTGATATTTTCCGTATCCATTTCCGTGATATTTCCGACACGCACACGATCTAATACGGACGAAACTCAAAAACCGAGCAGATCAAGAGCATTCTTACCATACGTCAAGGGCGTGACAGATCGAATAAGTAAGATGCTAAACAGATTCGATATAAAAACGATCTTCAAACCGACCCAAAATATAGCTCGATTTTTGAGGCCTGTAAAGGATGTAATACCACTGCAAACCCCGGGTGTGTATAAAGTCGAATGCAGCTGCGGTCTAGCCTACGTTGGACAAACGAAACGGCCCATAGCCACGCGACTGACAGAACACATCAAAGCTGTTAAAAACGTTCAGCGAGAAAAATCGGCGATCTGCGAACATATATTGGATAGCGGAAGTAACCACTGGATGCAGTTTCAAAATCCCATTGTTCTATCGAAGGAACAATTCTACTTTCCTCGCATGATCCGGGAAGCCATTGAAATAAGAAGAACTCCGAACTTCAATAGAGATGACGGCTACAAACTCTCTTCTACGTGGAACCCTCTTCTTAAAATGTTCCCGCCGCCGAACGCCGAACGCAAAGACGTAAAACAGGATACAGTGAGTGTTGTGTGCAAGACGGATTTTAAAAATTCCCGCGCTCCGAGCCCGGCCCCCCACCACCGTTATAACCTACGCAGTGGCGGCAGCGGTTTGCGGCCTACCCGCAAAACAACGGACTGACAGCTCTTCAGTTTACCCTTGACAACGGCGGCTGCAACGTCACCGAAACGTCGGGTCCTTCAAATTTCACGCGGTAAATTCGTTTTCTATCCTATTTATAAGTACGATATTTTCTGGAATTGCAATAATTAGTGAAAGCAAGATACTCTTCAAAAGATTTTATAAAAGCAAGATAATTTTAGAAGCACGATTTATTAAACATACATATTTAATGGAAGTAGGTACGATGTTATTTAAATCCACGATATTTCCTGAAATTACTAGATGTTCTAGTACGATATTTCATACAAGTACGTCAGTTTTCGCTAACCGCAGATTAACGGACGTTATCAGGGGATCTTTGGCCGGGTTAACCGATCTAAAGCCAGCCTTCGCACGCACCAATCTTCGCCGAAAAGTTTTGATCGATTTTGTAAATAAATACTAACAATATCGTTTTTTTATGAATTGCTAACTAGTAATTAACCTTGTTAGTCATGTATATTATATATTTATACAATATACTGACCGAAACGGTTACGCGCGGATCTGTCAAACGACGACCTATAGGCACTGTTGTTTTTTAAGTCATTTAGTCATTTTTAAGTCAAGAAGCTGTACTCAAAAGGGCTACTATAAAATCAATGATTATCTAGACGACAAAGACCCTTGGCAATAAAATGGTTACTTCGATGATTATATCACGTTATATGTCACAATAATTTGTTATAATGTCACAATAATTTAATTTTTATATAATTTATGTATGTTTGTATGCATTTTCAACCTCAACCAACCGACGGTCGTTAAAGAATTATTAAAATCAATTGCACCTAACGAATACCTATCGTTCATAGTTATATACTTTTCATGCAACATATCAGTAGCTACTACAAATATTTATAAATATCTATACATATTTATTATATATCTATAAATATCTATAAACATCAATAAATATCTATATCTATATATCCACTATACGACCTATCTTTATTTATATCTACATACATATACACATACCATCGTCTAACTCCTTCTTCCTAATCACTTCTTATTCCCTACCTCTCCCATCGGTTTTCTATATTAATTTTATATTTAGTGTGAACTTAGTTTATTTTACAATTAACTTTTAAGTGTAATATGCCGAAATTTAAATGTGTAATATGCGGAAATACTTTCGTAGGAAACGATTATCGGCGTAATGTTTTTCTTTTTTTATACATTATGTTTATGCACACGTATGTCAATAGTATGCCCTGTATGTTTCCAGAAATAAAATAAAATAAAATAAAAATAAAATTATTGACGTCAAAAAGTTACGATTTCGTACTATTTTGAATAAAAAACTTATGATTATGATTTTGATTATGGCATCCGACGGGTTAAAGAAATTAACAAACATTAGTTTAACGGCGTGTAATGTAAATGAGTTTGCGATTTAGCCATGGTTAGTACTGTTACTCGTGATTATCTTTCTTACCAGGCGTTGGTGCAAGTCGTCCCAGGTAAATGCCACTTACCACATCCGAAGGCGAAAAGTACCAACGTGTAGATAAAGAAGAACTTGATGATGTCGATGATCATTCTTCCGAGCGAGACCTGCAAGGGCCCAAGGTGGGGGTTGATGGAGAAGATGTGGACCAGTTTGAGGAAGCTGAAGATCATACCGGCTGCGAAGGCACCCTCGGAGAGAAGCATGGGATCGTATTGGTCCCATCGTTCGCGGGGATACCACGGGTCTATACCACGGTCGTAGTCTCTCTGCAACAGAATGAGGATGATGGTGAAATGGAGAATAGCCGACCACTCAGCTACCCTTGCTTAAGTCTACACACAGGACAAATGCGGTCCTACAATAATTATGTACGCTGACCGAGAGATCGATTTTTCCTACAATTCCCTTCAAAAAGAGTTCTTTATCCTGTTTTGGATGGGCCAATAGATTTTGAATGAAAATCCAGCTTCACGAGTAGCAATCAGCCTGTTATGAACGGACCTATTTTCTAGTTAACAATAAGTAAACTACAAAAGCCTTAATAATATCGAACAACAGCAGTAATATACACAATAGCCGTAATAATATAACACAATAGCAGTAATATCCACAATAGCCTTAATAATATAGCACAATTATAGCAGTAATATACACAGTAGTATACAATGAAAATGGTCAGTAGCAGTGAAATATCATGATAGTCAATATCATGGAACTTGAAGAGTAAAAACTGTAAATTATGATACCGAATAGTACATTATTAAAATATTGTTTGAAGCATTAGTAATGTGGATACATACAGGGTGAGTTTTTAATTAATGACATCCATGTAGTGGGTTAATCAGTAAGGCGAACTAGGCAAGTTTAAACTTCTGAAAATTTTCTGGAAAAAACTAAAAAATATATTTTATTAAATTTCTTTTGAAATTTCGTTTTACTCTTCTATTCTTTCTCGAAAATTTGTTTTTTTTTTTTGCAAATTTGTATAAAAAGCTATGAGCACGATGCGCTATCTAGTGGTAAGTAAAATATCGCTCATATTGTTTTTTAGCAATATTTTGCCTACCGCTAGATTGTGTTGCGTGCTTAACTCTTCTCAATACTTTTCTTCAATAGATAATATTTAGAAATTTTTCAACAAAAAGAAAATTTTTTTTGTTGTTTTTTTTTGTTTTTTTTTTTTTAAGTTGCGTTTTTTCGTACTGATTTACCCACTACAAGGATGCCACTAATTAAAAACTCAACCTGTATAATAGGGCAGTCGAATCCACACACGTTTCATTATACATACAAAAATAACGTACTTTAAAGTAACTACTTACTTGAACGACAAACCAAGACGAGAACCTTAGTCCTATCCACGTTAGAAAGAATATATTCGTAATGAAGTCGACTATATTCCACAGGTCGTTGACGTAGTCCAAAAGGCCACCAGACCAGAGTGATCTAATCTCACCCCAAATTAGACCTGTGCAAAAGAAAGGGTCAAATTTAATTCTGATTTAATTCATCAATAACTTCTTCGTCTTGTAGTGTCGTCTTTTATCAATGTTTGGCGATCGTCGTGTATATTTACTCTCTGAGTTGCTGCTCGGAATAAAGATGTTGTAGATACTTGCGCTTAACTTCATTACGTGCCCGAAGTATTGGGGTTTTCGTGTTTTGACGTGAAAACTTCTTTAAAAAGGCTCACATTGTAAAAAAAACCGCCAGATTTAGCGATTTGATGTTTTTGTGGTCCGTAAATATTGACATAGATCTCGTGGTCCGAGGGATGCGGATCGAGGCGGCTTGTACATTGTAAAAACAGACCACCGTTCTCAACTTTCGTGTTTGTGTGCTTACGTCATCAAACAGGTTAAGGAGGGGGATGGGTGGGGGAGGTCGTAGGTATTAGCGATTCAAATATTGGGTATTAAATTAATTAGGCTAATTGTTACATAATTTGTATTACTTATTTTAATTAGTAACTCTGACCCGCCTGGATACGGGACTGTTTAGTCCTAGTTAGGTGGGCACTGAGAATTTGCTGCATTTCGGTGTTTAATTTTTCCGAGTTACTTATAGTGTTGATTACAATGTGGCTAAATGTACAAAAATATATAAATGAAGTATTAAAAAAAAAAACAAAAAAAAAATATATGGTATTTTGTGACACAGAAAGTTCGATCGGCTACCACTTTAAAAAGCGAACATGATGTCTCTACGTTTGAATATTGATGATATATATGTTGCAGTTGACCTAAAACTACAATTGCTTTAATCAATATCAAACAAAATACACAATTAAAAGTGTTTTCTGACACATAGTTAGTTCGATTTTGCTCGAATTTTGTACTGAAATGATCGCTGGTCAGAAAACAGTATGACGTTTTGATAGCTATGGCTGACTGTATGCGGTCATCTCTGACGGGCTAATGCCCACTCTACGCATTGGCCAATGCTTGGCTGTATCGCTAAGGTGGAAGCGAGTCGGCACCACTGTGGCAAAAGGAAAATGTATGAGAAAGAGCGAGAGAGACGTACGCAGTTGCCAAAGCAATGACCAACATTATAGAGGGTATTTATTTAGGAAATTACGGGGTATTACGGTTTTGCTTAAGTTGGCATTGGATTATAACCATGGCATGGTTGCTTTTGCTTAAATAAGTGTTTTTGGGTACGTGACCAGCGTTTTTGCGTTTTTGGAAGCGTTTTTGGATACGAAGCGTTGAATACGTGTATATGAGATTAGTGTGTTTGTGCATGATTTCACGATAGTGTGTTGCGAAATTTATCCTACTGAATAAAAGGGACATTAATAACTCGTTTTCCCAAAAGGATACTCTTGGAACTCCATGACTGAGGAGCATGTAAGCTCCTCAGTTATGGATTAAAAGGGAAAAAATCTAGGATTCTGGTTTAACTCACTGATAACGTAGATGATTACTGCAAATTCTATCACTCCCGGAAGGGCTCCCCGCTCTCGCCGTTTCCAGGTCTCCAAGACAGTCAACATCCAGGGTGTTCCGAACCATTCCAGCACCATGTACTCTGCGCGCTGAGATGCTAAACCAAGTAATGCTGAAAATGGAATACAGGCCTGATGATTTAGAATTATTATTATTATTATTTGTCAATGAACTAGCAGCTTAACACTGGTGTGTTCATATCTATGAAATTCACTGGTGTTGCTGTTTCCTTTTTTTTTCTTTTATATATCATTTTTTAAATATACCTATATATCAAGCCTATTTTTGAATGCGTTTATGGTTGGTGCTTCAATAACTTCCTCGGGCAGTTTATTCCAGCTGTTCACGATTCTGTTTGTCAGGAAGTGCTTTCTTGCTTCAGTAGAAAAGCTTGTAACGTTGAGTTTCAGGCTGTGGCCTCTTAAATGATGATTTGAAATGAACACAAACATGCTTTTCAACTCTGGGCAATCGTAGTGTTGCCTCAGTATTTTGTATGTCTCTATGAGATCTCCTCTGTGTCTCCATTGCTCCAGAGTTGTCAGTTTGAGGAGTTTTAATCTATGTTCATAGGGCGTTTTTCTTAAGATTTTTGGCAGTTTTGTTGCTCTACGTTGTATACTTTCAAGCAGGTTGATGTCCTTGGCAAAATAAGGATTCCATATTTGAAAACCATACTCGAATGTAGGTTTTGTAAATTTTTAGAAATGTCGGTATCGTTAATACTTGAAAAGCTTTCTTTACCAAATATAGAAGTGAGTTTGCCTGTTTTACGATGTTTTCAATATGGTTTTCCCACTTCAAGTTGTCCGTTATCGTTGGGAGCTAACGGGCCCATGATGAGTTGGCCACGATGACCCATGTGTTCAGGGTCGGTCACACTCACGGGTCAACACCCATCCGACGGCCTCCACGCACGGGGTGCGAACCTGGGTAGGACTCTGGCCAGCGAACCAGTTTCCCCTGGGAATCAAACCTCTGGCACTCCTGGACGGTCTGCGCACCGTGCGGCGCAAGCCAATCGATTGAGCACTCCGACTAACAGTTTAGTGGTTTCAAGGCGGCAGGTGAGGGTGGAGAACCCACCCACCGCCCGGGCAGTTATAACGACGGTGGTCGTCTTATCTGCCCGGGATATCATGCAACGACACCCCGCGCGTACCAGAAGGGTATACGCGCGGGGGGTAAAGAAAGGTAGCCACCCCCCCGTACCACCCCGAAAACCCATTTATTCAGTATAACAAACCAAAAGAAGATAACAACAAAAGAAGATAAGAAATAGTCGTAAAAATAATAATAAAATAAACACAAAGCAGAGATTAAAGTTAAACAAAGACAGGCTACCAAACACAGACAGGATGTCGGGGGGACTAAGTGGTTAGTGAGGGGGTATGCAGACGTAAGGGTCATGGGGCGGTCTCGTGGGGGACGGCCCAACCAAGGTCCTCAGGCAGGGGACGCGCCCGCGGGGGCGGTTTGGGGGACGGCACATAGACGGGCACTTCGGGCTGGAAGTGGCCTTCGCATCACGCCACTGGTGTCGGGGGGGACCCCAAAACTGGGGTTCCCGGAAGCCTCAACTCCTCCCAAAGGGAAACCCACTTCTCCACGAAGCATCGGAACGCGCCGAAACAACGCCCACACTCGACCAGATCCGCATACCATATCGGTAGGCGCTTGGCGCACGCGCCGACCTCACGCACCAATTCATCCCGTGCGGTCGAGAGCTTTGGGCATATCCAAATGACGTGTTCTGCCGTTTGAAGTCCATGCCCACACACGCACCAGGGGTCACGGGAGAGTCCAAAGTCAGACAGCTTGGCTTTGAACTCCCCATGGCCCCCGACCAGCTGGGTGGTATGGTGATCGAACCGCAGAAAACACGCATTTTTCATTCTCGCCTCTACCGACGGAAAGAAGCAGTGGGTGAGGCGGCCCGTGCCGCCAGCATCCCACCTCTCCTGCCAAACACGAAGGGATTCCGCACGAATCAGGCGGGCAAACTCCCCAGCTCGATACCCCGCCGGGTCAACCGAGAGGCCATGAAAGACCACTGGTCCTCCCCGACGATACCGCGCCAACGCTGCGCGCTCCAAAACCTCCAAATCGATGGGCAGGACGCCCGCAATGACAGGTAGCGCGAGAGTGGACGTCGTCCTGTACGCCCCGGTCATAGCCACGAGAGGGATGCGCTGCCCACGCAAGAGAGCCACTCGGGTTGCCTCCGGGATGTGGTGCTCCGTCCACGCACGTGCAGCGTACGTCACACGTGGTACGAAGACACCTTCGTATATCGTCCTTACCGCAGGGAAACGAATTCCCCAGTCGGCTCGGCTCGCTTCACGGAGAGCAAAGAAGAGGGACCGGGATTTCTCGGCTACAATTTTCGCGTGCGTAAGGAAGGAAAAGGACGCCGTCAGCGCGACCCCCAGGTACCGGACAGACTCCGGAAAGGATACCGGGCGGCCGCTCAATCTGATGACCGGTTTACGCTTGAGGCGCCCCTTCAGGAGAAGCGCCTGAGTTTTAGCCGGTGAGAAGGTCAGTCTGTTACGCTGGCCCCACCCGAGGATGAGGTCCAACGATTTAGCTACCTTTCTCTCGACCTCGGCGTGACTTCTGCCCCCCACCAGCAGGAGAGCGTCGTCAGCATATGCACTGACGGCGCATCCCGCCGGGTATGGTAGTCCCAGAAAATCGTCGAAAAGGATGTTCCACAAGGTGGGACCGAGCACCGACCCTTGCGGACACCCCATCGAGGGGGTTTTCCTTACGCTGGTCGGGCCGTACCTCAGAATAACCGACCTATCAGTGAAATAGGGCAATTTTTAGGACAATTTTTAGGAGGACCCTGACAATTTTTAGGAGGTTGTTTGGGCATTGACGGGTTCGAAGCTTGCACAGGATCATCGGCCACCACGCGTTATCGAAAGCACCGGAGATGTCGAGAAAGACTCCAACAACGTTGGGGCCCTCGTAGTCACGGACCCAGTCCTTAGCAAAAAGGATGGCATCCTCCGTGCTCTTCCCTCGGGTAAATCCGAACTGCCGATCGTTCTGAGGAGACAGCGTCTCCTCCAGCCGATCACGCACAAGCGCTTCAAGCACCTTGCCCAGAATGGGAAGGAGCGTGATGGGCCTGTACGCCCTCGGATCCGATCGGGGCTTGTCGTTGCCCTTGGGAATCACCCGCAGGAGGCCCGCCTTCCAGCAGGTGGGAAAGTGGCCCTCATTGATGCATTTCTGCATCAGTACGGTCACCTCCCACCTGGCAAATTCCCAGACCCGTCTGACGATCACGGCTGTAAGGTTGTCTATCCCAGGCGCCTTCTTAAGCGACAGCGATCCGATTACCCGGCCAACCTCGTCCGCAGTCACCTCGGATGAGTTTACGACGCGCGAGTCTAAGGCGGCAAGCCGCCGTATTTGTGCGTGGTGGGGGTCGTCATTAACAGTTAGGTCCGATGGGCACAAGGAATTGAGGAGAGTCTCCAAGGTGCCTCTAGTATCAAGGGGGGCGGAAACACCTTCAACTATACTGGATAGGTATTCTCCGCCCCTCTTGGCGCCCTTGTCTACCGCAGTCCTCATGTCCCATGGGTTTTCGTTCCCAACGTCTGAGACCCACTTTCTCCAGGAGTCCATCTTAGCACGCCTAATAGCGGCGTGGTAGACGCTTCGGGCGGAACGGAGATTGCCACGCAATTCCTCTTCACGCTCGGGGGGGAGAGAGCCTCTGCGGCCATCACTCATTCGGCGGAAGGCCTGCCTGAACACCTTCCGGAGGTCTGAGAGATCGGAAGTCCACCACGGGGCCGCGAAGCCACCGCGGGGTTTCTTTCGACCCAGAACCGACTCACAGGCCGAGGAGATGGCTTCGTTGAGGGAGACACTGAGTTCCTCGGCCGAGCTGCTGTGTGGAGGAGGGAAGCACTCCGACTAACAGTCGGGGGAGTCTGGAAACTGTATTGTTTCCTATAGAGCGGGGGTGGTTGCGTACCTTACGGCGACTGCTCTTGAAATGACCATTGGCCATCCGATCCCGGTTCAGAGCCGGGCAAAGGACGCCTTGGTCCGCGATAGATTCGGTTTACACCGTTTCACCGCTTCGTAAGGGAGAGGACCGCGCAAGCGACCTCGAACTCGGAACCAATCGAGAGACCGGAGAAATCTGGTAACAATTCGAAGTAAGGGCGCGAGTGTCTCGAGCCGCCGGGTATTATTCCTGGCTAACTCGCGGTAAGGCGTTGGACTCTTACGGGTTGTGGCGTAGCTACACGTCGGATTGTTTTGTCCAAAGTCTTCTACGCTCACTGCAGGTCGATAGAACGACTAATCGTTAAAACTTCCTATGGTGACGGGCTCGCCCGTTGTAGTCGACACCTCAAGATGTCCGTTATCGTTATGTTCGTTAATTAACAGCGAAAAATAAAGCAACATCTTTCAAACGCCAGATAAATGCTTTGTCTTCAAAAGCCTAGGGTGGGGAATAATCCTCATATTTTTCGTTTTCCACAGAATTCGATTTCCACGAAACAATCAATTGTAAAATACCCGAAACTAAATTTGTAACTATACATTGTAGTAAAGATAAACGTCACATATTTTTTTGGAGGGCTTAAGACCCATTTGACAGCACTCACCCGTCAAATCGGATGAGCGTTATCTGATAATGATTTTTTAATGTAAATTACTGAATTAACAGTAGTACCAGTAGCAGTGGCGTGCACAGGGTTGGTGAATGTGGCAAGCCCGACATACCTTTTTGTGTTTTTTACGCTTTTTATAGTTAAAAAAGTAGTACCTCTTTACTCTTCAATCTTCAGTTTAAAATTTACTACTTGTGTCTTAGATTCAATAAAGCACACTGAAGGCATGTTACTGCTAGACAGAATTTAACATATACTTATCAGCAGCATACTCAACAAACTCAGCGTTTGGACATCGGAATGGCTCCTAACTCTTAATGCTGAAAAATGTGTTGTTCTTCATCTCGGTAAAAAAGAACCCTAAGAAGCCGTACTTTCTGGAAAACACCCGTCTTAGTGCTGTGAAATCACAAAGGGATTTTGGCGTAATAGTCACCGAAGACCAAAAATGGGAAGAAAACGTGACTGCATTGGTAAAGAAAGCAAACTCTCTCTTGTTTCTAATTCAAAAAGCTTTTCACCATATCACAGAGGAACTGATGCTGAAAATCTATAAGTCATTTGTAAGACCCATTTTGGAACACGCCTATCAGATCTGGAATCCATACTTTAGGAAGGATATCGATCTTCTAGAGAAGGTCCAGCGAAGAGCGACTAAATTGCCTTTTAACTTGAAGCATCTAACATACGAGAAAAGATTGTCGGCTCTCGGTTTGACCACTCTGGAGCAATGCAGGGTACGGGGTGAATTAATCGAGACATATAAGATCCTAACTGCATCGTATGACGTTCCTGGGATGCAGACTATCTACACCATGAGCACTAACACACATCTGCGTGGGCATCATCTGAAACTCCAGCGTGAATCATTCCATTCAAATCCCAAGAAACATTTCCTCAGCAGTAGAGTGGTAAATAAATGGAATGCTCTCCCAAGTGAAGTGATCAGTGCCAAAAAGGTCAATGACTTTAAAAATAAACTGGACTTATTCAACAGAAATTGTAATGCAAGCACGGACTCAGGCGAATCAGCTTAAGATAATAATAATAATATACTTGAGCAAGTAAAATCTGTTAAGACAGAACTCAATTCCTCCATTGCTTATCAGGCAATAAAAACCACGAATCGATTAAAATTATACAATAAAAAATCTGCTTGTAACTCGTTCAAAAGAAACGTAACTAAATACGGAACACGCTCGCATTCTACTTCCATAACGCAAGCCTGGCTTAAACGTCATTACAAAACTCGTATAG